>OV725081.1:124390591-125787450 GCA_928085145.1 Nezara viridula | reverse complement strand
GTACAGTACACAGCTTTGCATTTATATTTCCTTAGAAACCACCCTGGATAGGATAGCGACTCCAGAGCCTGGTACTCCTATTTCATCCTTTCTCCCTAAGAAAGAACTAACATCCTTTCCACTAAATAAGCACAAGAACCCAACCATCCGATTGAATATATCCATAAATATCCCTTGCAGAAACACTCTTTCTTCAACTATTACTATACTTATTTCAAATGCTGAAGAAGCCATCTTGAGATAAGGAGTATCCAGTTAATTACTAACTAATTAATTACTGTTTTTCTCTCCTTAGGTCTTCCACAATCTTAGTTGTACCAGTCATTGAACCCGTAGGAGGCAGTTTTACTCTAATTAATTACTATTTTTCTCTGTTTAGGTCTCATCGATCATCTCAGTTGTTCCAGCAAAAGAACCGGCAAAGATGCAGTTCTACTCCAATTAATTCACTATTTTTCCCTCTTTTGGACTTCTAGATCATCTTAGTTGTCCCAGCCACAGTGCCAGAAAAGATGTAGTTTTACTCTAATATATTACTATTTTTCTCCCTTTAGGTCTTCTAGATCGTCTTAGTTTTTCCAGCCATCGATCCAGCAGGAGGCAGTTTTACTCTAATTAATCACTATCTTTCTTTCCTTAGGTCTTCTGGATTATAATTGTCTTCTTTCCAGCTATCAAGCCAGACATAAGAGATTAAGGAGATGAATGCAGTTTTAGCATGTTATTGTTGACGTGGTCACTGCGGATGGCGTCACATGTCTGATGGCTAAATTAGGTAATTTAATGTAACATTTTTTTTTCACATATTTTTTAAAGTTTGTTTTTATTTGTACTATTAAATGAAAATTGGTTGTTTCTTTAGTATAAGGAATGACAAAAATAAATTTTCTGTTCAGATTATGATAGCACTTTTCATAATTTAGTGTTGATTTTTAAATAAATGTAGTTCATTAAATAATAATATTTTTCTCTTTCTTTTTATGTTGAAATGATTATATTGTCATTTTATTATTATTTACATTGTTATTCATTTTTCAGGAGCATATAATGTGAGGACATACCTCCCCTCAACTTCTTCATGGGTTGTCGCTGTACTGAGGAGGTATCCAATATCCAAGCCACTCCTTGACGGAAATGCTCCTCTTGATGATTACAAGTTACCTGCTGGACAGCTGCTTCCCTCATGGATCAACAGGACACCGGACGAACTTCAAGCAGAAAAAAGGTAGGACTTTTTCTTAACATGTATTTATGGGCCTTTACTCAAACAGAATTAAGTTAACTAAAATAACTACAATGGCCTTGAGCTAAACACAGAAAAGATAAATCATACAGGATCCTTAATTTTTATATATTCCAAATAAAACAAAACAACTATGTTTGAGATGGTCCATAATCTCTGCCCACTTTGGAAAACGCATGTTTTTTCAATTCCAGGTGTGTAAATATGAAACTGAAGGTTTTGTATAGAGAATACAAGTCGCATAACAATTGTATCATAATATTTAAAAAAATATTTTTATATACATTTACTATACTTTTTTCCCATCTCTCTGTCAATTTATGATCGGCTTGCAATAGAAAACTTTCTGTATCTTGGTGAGCCAGTCACATTGACTCCTACCGGAGCATAGTGAATTTACAAGTGCGTTCCATTCCGCTCTTTGTGCAGCAATCACTTTTGCTTCTGGCCAAGTCTTGCCAAATCGGCTGAGTTCATTTCGAACTGATCGTAGGTAAATATGTTAACAGCTATAGCCAAATTTAGGTTTCATCTTTACAGACCTGGTAATTGGTAGTGTTATATGCATGTATATAGTAGGCAAGAGCTTAGCCAGCTAAACAAATTTTGCCTCAAAACGGAAGAGGGGGCAAGTTTTTAAATTTAATTTATTTCAAGCGGAGGGTGTCCTTTTTTTCAAAATTAGTTTCTTTTAAAATGTTGAAATAGAAAATCCACCTGTCACTGTCTATCAGTTTTCAGTAGATTTGGGATTATATTTGTTGATATTTATGGTTTCTATGTCATTATCTGGGAGATGGTCAGCCACCCCAACTCTCCTTTCCCTGGCTAAGCTCACAGTGCATGTTGTGCAGTATATGTGTATAGTTGTTTATTTTGATATGTTCCTCGTTGCTATTGCTTCTCACTATTCATTAGATTAACTTTCAAAACTGTAATAATTAAAAATTAGCATATTTTAAATAAAATTCATTCAGATTTTATCAAAACATCAATTCATTTAGTTTTTAGTTATTAATTATCATTATTTGGATGTGAGAGGTGATGGCAAATTTCAGGATCTCCACACTGCAGCGGGAAACCCCTCTCATTAGACAAACAAATTTTCTTAGAGAATGTTAAATAAAATAAATCTATTATGAGATAATACTTGTAAATCATTATGCTATTATCTTTATGTTGACTTTAGTCTTCTTTTTATTTATTTACTTACATATTAGATACAACAAAAGTTCAATTATCTTTTTATAGAAAATATTAATAAACTTACTGTTAATAATTTTAAAGTATATTTCACTTTTTTTAAATACTCAGTAGAATTTATGATTATTCAGAAATTAGATTAGTTAGGTACCCGTCATGAGGGGGTTGAGGAACTTCAATGAACTGCAGATGACAAAATAAAAACAGCCATGTGAGTACTATATATTTTTATTTTTAGTGTTGTTAATTTTTTTATTTCCATTGTGGGCAGATTTTTTGCATGAAGCATGTGCATGCTATTTATTTTGAATATGTATACAGCGGCTGCCTCCTCTCAAAATTAATTACATTGCTTATTTATCACTTTATAACTGTGAAAAAAATTAAGAAAATTTCATTAAGATTTTATTTTTAAATAAATTTATTTAATTTTTATTGTCAAATCTGGTTAGTGTTTGTAAAACAATTCAATTAATTTCTAATATATAAAATAAACATGCTATTAGTTGATGTTTCATTTTTATTATTGAGTATCTTTCAATTGATATTTTTATTTCTCACCAATTCGTTAAAGATTTAGTATTAACAAATTGAATTATTTTTTTTTTTCATAATAAATTCATTATATCAATGTGAGAGGTTAGGCAGATTTCAGGATTTTTAGTCTGCAGCTACCAACAACTCAACTCTACTCATTACACACAATTTTTCTCATTAAATATTTTTAAAAAGTAATTCTTTACAATTAAATGATTAAATAAATAGGGAAATGTCATTATGATATTGTTATATTTTGTTTCACTATTTAGATAAGTGTAGATTTTTTAAATTGAAAATATTAATATTTGCCAAAAACTAAAATAATTTAATTCAGACTGAAAAATTACTTAAATTTAAAAATCTATTTCTGATAGTATGTATCTTTTTTCTTCATGATATTTGTTATTATTGTTAAATTCTAAAGTTATTCAGACATCTGGTAGGTACACTTATGAGTGAGTTGGAGAACTTCCTTGAGTCGCCAATAAAAACATGTGAGTACTATTGCATGCCTTATTATTGATATTTTTATGATAAAATGTATCTATATTGTATGTTCTGCTTAAAATCTCAAAACCCCTTAATAGTTATAGAACAATGAAGGGGTATTTGGGACTCATTAATTTAATTTTCTGCTTATAACCTATTTTAACTTTTCCTTTTCGTTACGGACCGGTACAAATATAATTTAAATGTTAACGGTTTTAATATTTCTAGATAATAGTTTCGGCAGCTGTCTTTTTGTTGCTACAGTAGGGTTCTGGTTCTGTCTTGTTTTAAAAACTATCTTGTTCGATTTCTTTAGCTATAAGAAACTACTAGATCTTTTTGTAGTACACACTACCAATTGGTGGAGTACACTGTTTTATGATAACGCATATATAATTACTTTGTGTTTAAATAAAGATAAAAACTTTAATTTATTTTTAGAAAGGGGGGTAGGTACTACTTAAGAATGCTTTGTTATTATTAATATTCTCAAAACCCCTTAATAGTCATAAGACAATTGAAGGGGTATTTGAGACTCTCTAATTTCAATAAATACTTATAATATATCTTCATTATCTGCAAAATGAATAAAAATGTTTTGTTGTGAAACACACATCATACTCTGAATCAAGAAATGCTAACCGATTCTGAAAAGAGGCACCTGTGGTGAATTTTAATAATTTATTTTAGATAATTTACTTGTAAATAAATATTGTATATTATGTATTAACCCCGCAAGGAGTGTCTGTTGCATGTAGGCACTTGGGGAGCAGCGCCCCCACGGGTTACCCCAGCTCAGTACACCATGCAAACTCGCCTCAACATTACACAAAAAAAAAATCAAAGACACTGACAGGAGCACATGTACAGTACACAGCTTTGCATTTATATTTCCTTAGAAACCACCCTGGATAGGATAGCGACTCCAGAGCCTGGTACTCCTATTTCATCCTTTCTCCCTAAGAAAGAACTAACATCCTTTCCACTAAATAAGCACAAGAACCCAACCATCCGATTGAATATATCCATAAATATCCCTTGCAGAAACACTCTTTCTTCAACTATTACTATACTTATTTCAAATGCTGAAGAAGCCATCTTGAGATAAGGAGTATCCAGTTAATTACTAACTAATTAATTACTGTTTTTCTCTCCTTAGGTCTTCCACAATCTTAGTTGTACCAGTCATTGAACCCGTAGGAGGCAGTTTTACTCTAATTAATTACTATTTTTCTCTGTTTAGGTCTCATCGATCATCTCAGTTGTTCCAGCAAAAGAACCGGCAAAGATGCAGTTCTACTCCAATTAATTCACTATTTTTCCCTCTTTTGGACTTCTAGATCATCTTAGTTGTCCCAGCCACAGTGCCAGAAAAGATGTAGTTTTACTCTAATATATTACTATTTTTCTCCCTTTAGGTCTTCTAGATCGTCTTAGTTTTTCCAGCCATCGATCCAGCAGGAGGCAGTTTTACTCTAATTAATCACTATCTTTCTTTCCTTAGGTCTTCTGGATTATAATTGTCTTCTTTCCAGCTATCAAGCCAGACATAAGAGATTAAGGAGATGAATGCAGTTTTAGCATGTTATTGTTGACGTGGTCACTGCGGATGGCGTCACATGTCTGATGGCTAAATTAGGTAATTTAATGTAACATTTTTTTTTCACATATTTTTTAAAGTTTGTTTTTATTTGTACTATTAAATGAAAATTGGTTGTTTCTTTAGTATAAGGAATGACAAAAATAAATTTTCTGTTCAGATTATGATAGCACTTTTCATAATTTAGTGTTGATTTTTAAATAAATGTAGTTCATTAAATAATAATATTTTTCTCTTTCTTTTTATGTTGAAATGATTATATTGTCATTTTATTATTATTTACATTGTTATTCATTTTTCAGGAGCATATAATGTGAGGACATACCTCCCCTCAACTTCTTCATGGGTTGTCGCTGTACTGAGGAGGTATCCAATATCCAAGCCACTCCTTGACGGAAATGCTCCTCTTGATGATTACAAGTTACCTGCTGGACAGCTGCTTCCCTCATGGATCAACAGGACACCGGACGAACTTCAAGCAGAAAAAAGGTAGGACTTTTTCTTAACATGTATTTATGGGCCTTTACTCAAACAGAATTAAGTTAACTAAAATAACTACAATGGCCTTGAGCTAAACACAGAAAAGATAAATCATACAGGATCCTTAATTTTTATATATTCCAAATAAAACAAAACAACTATGTTTGAGATGGTCCATAATCTCTGCCCACTTTGGAAAACGCATGTTTTTTCAATTCCAGGTGTGTAAATATGAAACTGAAGGTTTTGTATAGAGAATACAAGTCGCATAACAATTGTATCATAATATTTAAAAAAATATTTTTATATACATTTACTATACTTTTTTCCCATCTCTCTGTCAATTTATGATCGGCTTGCAATAGAAAACTTTCTGTATCTTGGTGAGCCAGTCACATTGACTCCTACCGGAGCATAGTGAATTTACAAGTGCGTTCCATTCCGCTCTTTGTGCAGCAATCACTTTTGCTTCTGGCCAAGTCTTGCCAAATCGGCTGAGTTCATTTCGAACTGATCGTAGGTAAATATGTTAACAGCTATAGCCAAATTTAGGTTTCATCTTTACAGACCTGGTAATTGGTAGTGTTATATGCATGTATATAGTAGGCAAGAGCTTAGCCAGCTAAACAAATTTTGCCTCAAAACGGAAGAGGGGGCAAGTTTTTAAATTTAATTTATTTCAAGCGGAGGGTGTCCTTTTTTTCAAAATTAGTTTCTTTTAAAATGTTGAAATAGAAAATCCACCTGTCACTGTCTATCAGTTTTCAGTAGATTTGGGATTATATTTGTTGATATTTATGGTTTCTATGTCATTATCTGGGAGATGGTCAGCCACCCCAACTCTCCTTTCCCTGGCTAAGCTCACAGTGCATGTTGTGCAGTATATGTGTATAGTTGTTTATTTTGATATGTTCCTCGTTGCTATTGCTTCTCACTATTCATTAGATTAACTTTCAAAACTGTAATAATTAAAAATTAGCATATTTTAAATAAAATTCATTCAGATTTTATCAAAACATCAATTCATTTAGTTTTTAGTTATTAATTATCATTATTTGGATGTGAGAGGTGATGGCAAATTTCAGGATCTCCACACTGCAGCGGGAAACCCCTCTCATTAGACAAACAAATTTTCTTAGAGAATGTTAAATAAAATAAATCTATTATGAGATAATACTTGTAAATCATTATGCTATTATCTTTATGTTGACTTTAGTCTTCTTTTTATTTATTTACTTACATATTAGATACAACAAAAGTTCAATTATCTTTTTATAGAAAATATTAATAAACTTACTGTTAATAATTTTAAAGTATATTTCACTTTTTTTAAATACTCAGTAGAATTTATGATTATTCAGAAATTAGATTAGTTAGGTACCCGTCATGAGGGGGTTGAGGAACTTCAATGAACTGCAGATGACAAAATAAAAACAGCCATGTGAGTACTATATATTTTTATTTTTAGTGTTGTTAATTTTTTTATTTCCATTGTGGGCAGATTTTTTGCATGAAGCATGTGCATGCTATTTATTTTGAATATGTATACAGCGGCTGCCTCCTCTCAAAATTAATTACATTGCTTATTTATCACTTTATAACTGTGAAAAAAATTAAGAAAATTTCATTAAGATTTTATTTTTAAATAAATTTATTTAATTTTTATTGTCAAATCTGGTTAGTGTTTGTAAAACAATTCAATTAATTTCTAATATATAAAATAAACATGCTATTAGTTGATGTTTCATTTTTATTATTGAGTATCTTTCAATTGATATTTTTATTTCTCACCAATTCGTTAAAGATTTAGTATTAACAAATTGAATTATTTTTTTTTTTCATAATAAATTCATTATATCAATGTGAGAGGTTAGGCAGATTTCAGGATTTTTAGTCTGCAGCTACCAACAACTCAACTCTACTCATTACACACAATTTTTCTCATTAAATATTTTTAAAAAGTAATTCTTTACAATTAAATGATTAAATAAATAGGGAAATGTCATTATGATATTGTTATATTTTGTTTCACTATTTAGATAAGTGTAGATTTTTTAAATTGAAAATATTAATATTTGCCAAAAACTAAAATAATTTAATTCAGACTGAAAAATTACTTAAATTTAAAAATCTATTTCTGATAGTATGTATCTTTTTTCTTCATGATATTTGTTATTATTGTTAAATTCTAAAGTTATTCAGACATCTGGTAGGTACACTTATGAGTGAGTTGGAGAACTTCCTTGAGTCGCCAATAAAAACATGTGAGTACTATTGCATGCCTTATTATTGATATTTTTATGATAAAATGTATCTATATTGTATGTTCTGCTTAAAATCTCAAAACCCCTTAATAGTTATAGAACAATGAAGGGGTATTTGGGACTCATTAATTTAATTTTCTGCTTATAACCTATTTTAACTTTTCCTTTTCGTTACGGACCGGTACAAATATAATTTAAATGTTAACGGTTTTAATATTTCTAGATAATAGTTTCGGCAGCTGTCTTTTTGTTGCTACAGTAGGGTTCTGGTTCTGTCTTGTTTTAAAAACTATCTTGTTCGATTTCTTTAGCTATAAGAAACTACTAGATCTTTTTGTAGTACACACTACCAATTGGTGGAGTACACTGTTTTATGATAACGCATATATAATTACTTTGTGTTTAAATAAAGATAAAAACTTTAATTTATTTTTAGAAAGGGGGGTAGGTACTACTTAAGAATGCTTTGTTATTATTAATATTCTCAAAACCCCTTAATAGTCATAAGACAATTGAAGGGGTATTTGAGACTCTCTAATTTCAATAAATACTTATAATATATCTTCATTATCTGCAAAATGAATAAAAATGTTTTGTTGTGAAACACACATCATACTCTGAATCAAGAAATGCTAACCGATTCTGAAAAGAGGCACCTGTGGTGAATTTTAATAATTTATTTTAGATAATTTACTTGTAAATAAATATTGTATATTATGTATTAACCCCGCAAGGAGTGTCTGTTGCATGTAGGCACTTGGGGAGCAGCGCCCCCACGGGTTACCCCAGCTCAGTACACCATGCAAACTCGCCTCAACATTACACAAAAAAAAAATCAAAGACACTGACAGGAGCACATGTACAGTACACAGCTTTGCATTTATATTTCCTTAGAAACCACCCTGGATAGGATAGCGACTCCAGAGCCTGGTACTCCTATTTCATCCTTTCTCCCTAAGAAAGAACTAACATCCTTTCCACTAAATAAGCACAAGAACCCAACCATCCGATTGAATATATCCATAAATATCCCTTGCAGAAACACTCTTTCTTCAACTATTACTATACTTATTTCAAATGCTGAAGAAGCCATCTTGAGATAAGGAGTATCCAGTTAATTACTAACTAATTAATTACTGTTTTTCTCTCCTTAGGTCTTCCACAATCTTAGTTGTACCAGTCATTGAACCCGTAGGAGGCAGTTTTACTCTAATTAATTACTATTTTTCTCTGTTTAGGTCTCATCGATCATCTCAGTTGTTCCAGCAAAAGAACCGGCAAAGATGCAGTTCTACTCCAATTAATTCACTATTTTTCCCTCTTTTGGACTTCTAGATCATCTTAGTTGTCCCAGCCACAGTGCCAGAAAAGATGTAGTTTTACTCTAATATATTACTATTTTTCTCCCTTTAGGTCTTCTAGATCGTCTTAGTTTTTCCAGCCATCGATCCAGCAGGAGGCAGTTTTACTCTAATTAATCACTATCTTTCTTTCCTTAGGTCTTCTGGATTATAATTGTCTTCTTTCCAGCTATCAAGCCAGACATAAGAGATTAAGGAGATGAATGCAGTTTTAGCATGTTATTGTTGACGTGGTCACTGCGGATGGCGTCACATGTCTGATGGCTAAATTAGGTAATTTAATGTAACATTTTTTTTTCACATATTTTTTAAAGTTTGTTTTTATTTGTACTATTAAATGAAAATTGGTTGTTTCTTTAGTATAAGGAATGACAAAAATAAATTTTCTGTTCAGATTATGATAGCACTTTTCATAATTTAGTGTTGATTTTTAAATAAATGTAGTTCATTAAATAATAATATTTTTCTCTTTCTTTTTATGTTGAAATGATTATATTGTCATTTTATTATTATTTACATTGTTATTCATTTTTCAGGAGCATATAATGTGAGGACATACCTCCCCTCAACTTCTTCATGGGTTGTCGCTGTACTGAGGAGGTATCCAATATCCAAGCCACTCCTTGACGGAAATGCTCCTCTTGATGATTACAAGTTACCTGCTGGACAGCTGCTTCCCTCATGGATCAACAGGACACCGGACGAACTTCAAGCAGAAAAAAGGTAGGACTTTTTCTTAACATGTATTTATGGGCCTTTACTCAAACAGAATTAAGTTAACTAAAATAACTACAATGGCCTTGAGCTAAACACAGAAAAGATAAATCATACAGGATCCTTAATTTTTATATATTCCAAATAAAACAAAACAACTATGTTTGAGATGGTCCATAATCTCTGCCCACTTTGGAAAACGCATGTTTTTTCAATTCCAGGTGTGTAAATATGAAACTGAAGGTTTTGTATAGAGAATACAAGTCGCATAACAATTGTATCATAATATTTAAAAAAATATTTTTATATACATTTACTATACTTTTTTCCCATCTCTCTGTCAATTTATGATCGGCTTGCAATAGAAAACTTTCTGTATCTTGGTGAGCCAGTCACATTGACTCCTACCGGAGCATAGTGAATTTACAAGTGCGTTCCATTCCGCTCTTTGTGCAGCAATCACTTTTGCTTCTGGCCAAGTCTTGCCAAATCGGCTGAGTTCATTTCGAACTGATCGTAGGTAAATATGTTAACAGCTATAGCCAAATTTAGGTTTCATCTTTACAGACCTGGTAATTGGTAGTGTTATATGCATGTATATAGTAGGCAAGAGCTTAGCCAGCTAAACAAATTTTGCCTCAAAACGGAAGAGGGGGCAAGTTTTTAAATTTAATTTATTTCAAGCGGAGGGTGTCCTTTTTTTCAAAATTAGTTTCTTTTAAAATGTTGAAATAGAAAATCCACCTGTCACTGTCTATCAGTTTTCAGTAGATTTGGGATTATATTTGTTGATATTTATGGTTTCTATGTCATTATCTGGGAGATGGTCAGCCACCCCAACTCTCCTTTCCCTGGCTAAGCTCACAGTGCATGTTGTGCAGTATATGTGTATAGTTGTTTATTTTGATATGTTCCTCGTTGCTATTGCTTCTCACTATTCATTAGATTAACTTTCAAAACTGTAATAATTAAAAATTAGCATATTTTAAATAAAATTCATTCAGATTTTATCAAAACATCAATTCATTTAGTTTTTAGTTATTAATTATCATTATTTGGATGTGAGAGGTGATGGCAAATTTCAGGATCTCCACACTGCAGCGGGAAACCCCTCTCATTAGACAAACAAATTTTCTTAGAGAATGTTAAATAAAATAAATCTATTATGAGATAATACTTGTAAATCATTATGCTATTATCTTTATGTTGACTTTAGTCTTCTTTTTATTTATTTACTTACATATTAGATACAACAAAAGTTCAATTATCTTTTTATAGAAAATATTAATAAACTTACTGTTAATAATTTTAAAGTATATTTCACTTTTTTTAAATACTCAGTAGAATTTATGATTATTCAGAAATTAGATTAGTTAGGTACCCGTCATGAGGGGGTTGAGGAACTTCAATGAACTGCAGATGACAAAATAAAAACAGCCATGTGAGTACTATATATTTTTATTTTTAGTGTTGTTAATTTTTTTATTTCCATTGTGGGCAGATTTTTTGCATGAAGCATGTGCATGCTATTTATTTTGAATATGTATACAGCGGCTGCCTCCTCTCAAAATTAATTACATTGCTTATTTATCACTTTATAACTGTGAAAAAAATTAAGAAAATTTCATTAAGATTTTATTTTTAAATAAATTTATTTAATTTTTATTGTCAAATCTGGTTAGTGTTTGTAAAACAATTCAATTAATTTCTAATATATAAAATAAACATGCTATTAGTTGATGTTTCATTTTTATTATTGAGTATCTTTCAATTGATATTTTTATTTCTCACCAATTCGTTAAAGATTTAGTATTAACAAATTGAATTATTTTTTTTTTTCATAATAAATTCATTATATCAATGTGAGAGGTTAGGCAGATTTCAGGATTTTTAGTCTGCAGCTACCAACAACTCAACTCTACTCATTACACACAATTTTTCTCATTAAATATTTTTAAAAAGTAATTCTTTACAATTAAATGATTAAATAAATAGGGAAATGTCATTATGATATTGTTATATTTTGTTTCACTATTTAGATAAGTGTAGATTTTTTAAATTGAAAATATTAATATTTGCCAAAAACTAAAATAATTTAATTCAGACTGAAAAATTACTTAAATTTAAAAATCTATTTCTGATAGTATGTATCTTTTTTCTTCATGATATTTGTTATTATTGTTAAATTCTAAAGTTATTCAGACATCTGGTAGGTACACTTATGAGTGAGTTGGAGAACTTCCTTGAGTCGCCAATAAAAACATGTGAGTACTATTGCATGCCTTATTATTGATATTTTTATGATAAAATGTATCTATATTGTATGTTCTGCTTAAAATCTCAAAACCCCTTAATAGTTATAGAACAATGAAGGGGTATTTGGGACTCATTAATTTAATTTTCTGCTTATAACCTATTTTAACTTTTCCTTTTCGTTACGGACCGGTACAAATATAATTTAAATGTTAACGGTTTTAATATTTCTAGATAATAGTTTCGGCAGCTGTCTTTTTGTTGCTACAGTAGGGTTCTGGTTCTGTCTTGTTTTAAAAACTATCTTGTTCGATTTCTTTAGCTATAAGAAACTACTAGATCTTTTTGTAGTACACACTACCAATTGGTGGAGTACACTGTTTTATGATAACGCATATATAATTACTTTGTGTTTAAATAAAGATAAAAACTTTAATTTATTTTTAGAAAGGGGGGTAGGTACTACTTAAGAATGCTTTGTTATTATTAATATTCTCAAAACCCCTTAATAGTCATAAGACAATTGAAGGGGTATTTGAGACTCTCTAATTTCAATAAATACTTATAATATATCTTCATTATCTGCAAAATGAATAAAAATGTTTTGTTGTGAAACACACATCATACTCTGAATCAAGAAATGCTAACCGATTCTGAAAAGAGGCACCTGTGGTGAATTTTAATAATTTATTTTAGATAATTTACTTGTAAATAAATATTGTATATTATGTATTAACCCCGCAAGGAGTGTCTGTTGCATGTAGGCACTTGGGGAGCAGCGCCCCCACGGGTTACCCCAGCTCAGTACACCATGCAAACTCGCCTCAACATTACACAAAAAAAAAATCAAAGACACTGACAGGAGCACATGTACAGTACACAGCTTTGCATTTATATTTCCTTAGAAACCACCCTGGATAGGATAGCGACTCCAGAGCCTGGTACTCCTATTTCATCCTTTCTCCCTAAGAAAGAACTAACATCCTTTCCACTAAATAAGCACAAGAACCCAACCATCCGATTGAATATATCCATAAATATCCCTTGCAGAAACACTCTTTCTTCAACTATTACTATACTTATTTCAAATGCTGAAGAAGCCATCTTGAGATAAGGAGTATCCAGTTAATTACTAACTAATTAATTACTGTTTTTCTCTCCTTAGGTCTTCCACAATCTTAGTTGTACCAGTCATTGAACCCGTAGGAGGCAGTTTTACTCTAATTAATTACTATTTTTCTCTGTTTAGGTCTCATCGATCATCTCAGTTGTTCCAGCAAAAGAACCGGCAAAGATGCAGTTCTACTCCAATTAATTCACTATTTTTCCCTCTTTTGGACTTCTAGATCATCTTAGTTGTCCCAGCCACAGTGCCAGAAAAGATGTAGTTTTACTCTAATATATTACTATTTTTCTCCCTTTAGGTCTTCTAGATCGTCTTAGTTTTTCCAGCCATCGATCCAGCAGGAGGCAGTTTTACTCTAATTAATCACTATCTTTCTTTCCTTAGGTCTTCTGGATTATAATTGTCTTCTTTCCAGCTATCAAGCCAGACATAAGAGATTAAGGAGATGAATGCAGTTTTAGCATGTTATTGTTGACGTGGTCACTGCGGATGGCGTCACATGTCTGATGGCTAAATTAGGTAATTTAATGTAACATTTTTTTTTCACATATTTTTTAAAGTTTGTTTTTATTTGTACTATTAAATGAAAATTGGTTGTTTCTTTAGTATAAGGAATGACAAAAATAAATTTTCTGTTCAGATTATGATAGCACTTTTCATAATTTAGTGTTGATTTTTAAATAAATGTAGTTCATTAAATAATAATATTTTTCTCTTTCTTTTTATGTTGAAATGATTATATTGTCATTTTATTATTATTTACATTGTTATTCATTTTTCAGGAGCATATAATGTGAGGACATACCTCCCCTCAACTTCTTCATGGGTTGTCGCTGTACTGAGGAGGTATCCAATATCCAAGCCACTCCTTGACGGAAATGCTCCTCTTGATGATTACAAGTTACCTGCTGGACAGCTGCTTCCCTCATGGATCAACAGGACACCGGACGAACTTCAAGCAGAAAAAAGGTAGGACTTTTTCTTAACATGTATTTATGGGCCTTTACTCAAACAGAATTAAGTTAACTAAAATAACTACAATGGCCTTGAGCTAAACACAGAAAAGATAAATCATACAGGATCCTTAATTTTTATATATTCCAAATAAAACAAAACAACTATGTTTGAGATGGTCCATAATCTCTGCCCACTTTGGAAAACGCATGTTTTTTCAATTCCAGGTGTGTAAATATGAAACTGAAGGTTTTGTATAGAGAATACAAGTCGCATAACAATTGTATCATAATATTTAAAAAAATATTTTTATATACATTTACTATACTTTTTTCCCATCTCTCTGTCAATTTATGATCGGCTTGCAATAGAAAACTTTCTGTATCTTGGTGAGCCAGTCACATTGACTCCTACCGGAGCATAGTGAATTTACAAGTGCGTTCCATTCCGCTCTTTGTGCAGCAATCACTTTTGCTTCTGGCCAAGTCTTGCCAAATCGGCTGAGTTCATTTCGAACTGATCGTAGGTAAATATGTTAACAGCTATAGCCAAATTTAGGTTTCATCTTTACAGACCTGGTAATTGGTAGTGTTATATGCATGTATATAGTAGGCAAGAGCTTAGCCAGCTAAACAAATTTTGCCTCAAAACGGAAGAGGGGGCAAGTTTTTAAATTTAATTTATTTCAAGCGGAGGGTGTCCTTTTTTTCAAAATTAGTTTCTTTTAAAATGTTGAAATAGAAAATCCACCTGTCACTGTCTATCAGTTTTCAGTAGATTTGGGATTATATTTGTTGATATTTATGGTTTCTATGTCATTATCTGGGAGATGGTCAGCCACCCCAACTCTCCTTTCCCTGGCTAAGCTCACAGTGCATGTTGTGCAGTATATGTGTATAGTTGTTTATTTTGATATGTTCCTCGTTGCTATTGCTTCTCACTATTCATTAGATTAACTTTCAAAACTGTAATAATTAAAAATTAGCATATTTTAAATAAAATTCATTCAGATTTTATCAAAACATCAATTCATTTAGTTTTTAGTTATTAATTATCATTATTTGGATGTGAGAGGTGATGGCAAATTTCAGGATCTCCACACTGCAGCGGGAAACCCCTCTCATTAGACAAACAAATTTTCTTAGAGAATGTTAAATAAAATAAATCTATTATGAGATAATACTTGTAAATCATTATGCTATTATCTTTATGTTGACTTTAGTCTTCTTTTTATTTATTTACTTACATATTAGATACAACAAAAGTTCAATTATCTTTTTATAGAAAATATTAATAAACTTACTGTTAATAATTTTAAAGTATATTTCACTTTTTTTAAATACTCAGTAGAATTTATGATTATTCAGAAATTAGATTAGTTAGGTACCCGTCATGAGGGGGTTGAGGAACTTCAATGAACTGCAGATGACAAAATAAAAACAGCCATGTGAGTACTATATATTTTTATTTTTAGTGTTGTTAATTTTTTTATTTCCATTGTGGGCAGATTTTTTGCATGAAGCATGTGCATGCTATTTATTTTGAATATGTATACAGCGGCTGCCTCCTCTCAAAATTAATTACATTGCTTATTTATCACTTTATAACTGTGAAAAAAATTAAGAAAATTTCATTAAGATTTTATTTTTAAATAAATTTATTTAATTTTTATTGTCAAATCTGGTTAGTGTTTGTAAAACAATTCAATTAATTTCTAATATATAAAATAAACATGCTATTAGTTGATGTTTCATTTTTATTATTGAGTATCTTTCAATTGATATTTTTATTTCTCACCAATTCGTTAAAGATTTAGTATTAACAAATTGAATTATTTTTTTTTTTCATAATAAATTCATTATATCAATGTGAGAGGTTAGGCAGATTTCAGGATTTTTAGTCTGCAGCTACCAACAACTCAACTCTACTCATTACACACAATTTTTCTCATTAAATATTTTTAAAAAGTAATTCTTTACAATTAAATGATTAAATAAATAGGGAAATGTCATTATGATATTGTTATATTTTGTTTCACTATTTAGATAAGTGTAGATTTTTTAAATTGAAAATATTAATATTTGCCAAAAACTAAAATAATTTAATTCAGACTGAAAAATTACTTAAATTTAAAAATCTATTTCTGATAGTATGTATCTTTTTTCTTCATGATATTTGTTATTATTGTTAAATTCTAAAGTTATTCAGACATCTGGTAGGTACACTTATGAGTGAGTTGGAGAACTTCCTTGAGTCGCCAATAAAAACATGTGAGTACTATTGCATGCCTTATTATTGATATTTTTATGATAAAATGTATCTATATTGTATGTTCTGCTTAAAATCTCAAAACCCCTTAATAGTTATAGAACAATGAAGGGGTATTTGGGACTCATTAATTTAATTTTCTGCTTATAACCTATTTTAACTTTTCCTTTTCGTTACGGACCGGTACAAATATAATTTAAATGTTAACGGTTTTAATATTTCTAGATAATAGTTTCGGCAGCTGTCTTTTTGTTGCTACAGTAGGGTTCTGGTTCTGTCTTGTTTTAAAAACTATCTTGTTCGATTTCTTTAGCTATAAGAAACTACTAGATCTTTTTGTAGTACACACTACCAATTGGTGGAGTACACTGTTTTATGATAACGCATATATAATTACTTTGTGTTTAAATAAAGATAAAAACTTTAATTTATTTTTAGAAAGGGGGGTAGGTACTACTTAAGAATGCTTTGTTATTATTAATATTCTCAAAACCCCTTAATAGTCATAAGACAATTGAAGGGGTATTTGAGACTCTCTAATTTCAATAAATACTTATAATATATCTTCATTATCTGCAAAATGAATAAAAATGTTTTGTTGTGAAACACACATCATACTCTGAATCAAGAAATGCTAACCGATTCTGAAAAGAGGCACCTGTGGTGAATTTTAATAATTTATTTTAGATAATTTACTTGTAAATAAATATTGTATATTATGTATTAACCCCGCAAGGAGTGTCTGTTGCATGTAGGCACTTGGGGAGCAGCGCCCCCACGGGTTACCCCAGCTCAGTACACCATGCAAACTCGCCTCAACATTACACAAAAAAAAAATCAAAGACACTGACAGGAGCACATGTACAGTACACAGCTTTGCATTTATATTTCCTTAGAAACCACCCTGGATAGGATAGCGACTCCAGAGCCTGGTACTCCTATTTCATCCTTTCTCCCTAAGAAAGAACTAACATCCTTTCCACTAAATAAGCACAAGAACCCAACCATCCGATTGAATATATCCATAAATATCCCTTGCAGAAACACTCTTTCTTCAACTATTACTATACTTATTTCAAATGCTGAAGAAGCCATCTTGAGATAAGGAGTATCCAGTTAATTACTAACTAATTAATTACTGTTTTTCTCTCCTTAGGTCTTCCACAATCTTAGTTGTACCAGTCATTGAACCCGTAGGAGGCAGTTTTACTCTAATTAATTACTATTTTTCTCTGTTTAGGTCTCATCGATCATCTCAGTTGTTCCAGCAAAAGAACCGGCAAAGATGCAGTTCTACTCCAATTAATTCACTATTTTTCCCTCTTTTGGACTTCTAGATCATCTTAGTTGTCCCAGCCACAGTGCCAGAAAAGATGTAGTTTTACTCTAATATATTACTATTTTTCTCCCTTTAGGTCTTCTAGATCGTCTTAGTTTTTCCAGCCATCGATCCAGCAGGAGGCAGTTTTACTCTAATTAATCACTATCTTTCTTTCCTTAGGTCTTCTGGATTATAATTGTCTTCTTTCCAGCTATCAAGCCAGACATAAGAGATTAAGGAGATGAATGCAGTTTTAGCATGTTATTGTTGACGTGGTCACTGCGGATGGCGTCACATGTCTGATGGCTAAATTAGGTAATTTAATGTAACATTTTTTTTTCACATATTTTTTAAAGTTTGTTTTTATTTGTACTATTAAATGAAAATTGGTTGTTTCTTTAGTATAAGGAATGACAAAAATAAATTTTCTGTTCAGATTATGATAGCACTTTTCATAATTTAGTGTTGATTTTTAAATAAATGTAGTTCATTAAATAATAATATTTTTCTCTTTCTTTTTATGTTGAAATGATTATATTGTCATTTTATTATTATTTACATTGTTATTCATTTTTCAGGAGCATATAATGTGAGGACATACCTCCCCTCAACTTCTTCATGGGTTGTCGCTGTACTGAGGAGGTATCCAATATCCAAGCCACTCCTTGACGGAAATGCTCCTCTTGATGATTACAAGTTACCTGCTGGACAGCTGCTTCCCTCATGGATCAACAGGACACCGGACGAACTTCAAGCAGAAAAAAGGTAGGACTTTTTCTTAACATGTATTTATGGGCCTTTACTCAAACAGAATTAAGTTAACTAAAATAACTACAATGGCCTTGAGCTAAACACAGAAAAGATAAATCATACAGGATCCTTAATTTTTATATATTCCAAATAAAACAAAACAACTATGTTTGAGATGGTCCATAATCTCTGCCCACTTTGGAAAACGCATGTTTTTTCAATTCCAGGTGTGTAAATATGAAACTGAAGGTTTTGTATAGAGAATACAAGTCGCATAACAATTGTATCATAATATTTAAAAAAATATTTTTATATACATTTACTATACTTTTTTCCCATCTCTCTGTCAATTTATGATCGGCTTGCAATAGAAAACTTTCTGTATCTTGGTGAGCCAGTCACATTGACTCCTACCGGAGCATAGTGAATTTACAAGTGCGTTCCATTCCGCTCTTTGTGCAGCAATCACTTTTGCTTCTGGCCAAGTCTTGCCAAATCGGCTGAGTTCATTTCGAACTGATCGTAGGTAAATATGTTAACAGCTATAGCCAAATTTAGGTTTCATCTTTACAGACCTGGTAATTGGTAGTGTTATATGCATGTATATAGTAGGCAAGAGCTTAGCCAGCTAAACAAATTTTGCCTCAAAACGGAAGAGGGGGCAAGTTTTTAAATTTAATTTATTTCAAGCGGAGGGTGTCCTTTTTTTCAAAATTAGTTTCTTTTAAAATGTTGAAATAGAAAATCCACCTGTCACTGTCTATCAGTTTTCAGTAGATTTGGGATTATATTTGTTGATATTTATGGTTTCTATGTCATTATCTGGGAGATGGTCAGCCACCCCAACTCTCCTTTCCCTGGCTAAGCTCACAGTGCATGTTGTGCAGTATATGTGTATAGTTGTTTATTTTGATATGTTCCTCGTTGCTATTGCTTCTCACTATTCATTAGATTAACTTTCAAAACTGTAATAATTAAAAATTAGCATATTTTAAATAAAATTCATTCAGATTTTATCAAAACATCAATTCATTTAGTTTTTAGTTATTAATTATCATTATTTGGATGTGAGAGGTGATGGCAAATTTCAGGATCTCCACACTGCAGCGGGAAACCCCTCTCATTAGACAAACAAATTTTCTTAGAGAATGTTAAATAAAATAAATCTATTATGAGATAATACTTGTAAATCATTATGCTATTATCTTTATGTTGACTTTAGTCTTCTTTTTATTTATTTACTTACATATTAGATACAACAAAAGTTCAATTATCTTTTTATAGAAAATATTAATAAACTTACTGTTAATAATTTTAAAGTATATTTCACTTTTTTTAAATACTCAGTAGAATTTATGATTATTCAGAAATTAGATTAGTTAGGTACCCGTCATGAGGGGGTTGAGGAACTTCAATGAACTGCAGATGACAAAATAAAAACAGCCATGTGAGTACTATATATTTTTATTTTTAGTGTTGTTAATTTTTTTATTTCCATTGTGGGCAGATTTTTTGCATGAAGCATGTGCATGCTATTTATTTTGAATATGTATACAGCGGCTGCCTCCTCTCAAAATTAATTACATTGCTTATTTATCACTTTATAACTGTGAAAAAAATTAAGAAAATTTCATTAAGATTTTATTTTTAAATAAATTTATTTAATTTTTATTGTCAAATCTGGTTAGTGTTTGTAAAACAATTCAATTAATTTCTAATATATAAAATAAACATGCTATTAGTTGATGTTTCATTTTTATTATTGAGTATCTTTCAATTGATATTTTTATTTCTCACCAATTCGTTAAAGATTTAGTATTAACAAATTGAATTATTTTTTTTTTTCATAATAAATTCATTATATCAATGTGAGAGGTTAGGCAGATTTCAGGATTTTTAGTCTGCAGCTACCAACAACTCAACTCTACTCATTACACACAATTTTTCTCATTAAATATTTTTAAAAAGTAATTCTTTACAATTAAATGATTAAATAAATAGGGAAATGTCATTATGATATTGTTATATTTTGTTTCACTATTTAGATAAGTGTAGATTTTTTAAATTGAAAATATTAATATTTGCCAAAAACTAAAATAATTTAATTCAGACTGAAAAATTACTTAAATTTAAAAATCTATTTCTGATAGTATGTATCTTTTTTCTTCATGATATTTGTTATTATTGTTAAATTCTAAAGTTATTCAGACATCTGGTAGGTACACTTATGAGTGAGTTGGAGAACTTCCTTGAGTCGCCAATAAAAACATGTGAGTACTATTGCATGCCTTATTATTGATATTTTTATGATAAAATGTATCTATATTGTATGTTCTGCTTAAAATCTCAAAACCCCTTAATAGTTATAGAACAATGAAGGGGTATTTGGGACTCATTAATTTAATTTTCTGCTTATAACCTATTTTAACTTTTCCTTTTCGTTACGGACCGGTACAAATATAATTTAAATGTTAACGGTTTTAATATTTCTAGATAATAGTTTCGGCAGCTGTCTTTTTGTTGCTACAGTAGGGTTCTGGTTCTGTCTTGTTTTAAAAACTATCTTGTTCGATTTCTTTAGCTATAAGAAACTACTAGATCTTTTTGTAGTACACACTACCAATTGGTGGAGTACACTGTTTTATGATAACGCATATATAATTACTTTGTGTTTAAATAAAGATAAAAACTTTAATTTATTTTTAGAAAGGGGGATAGGTACTACTTAAGAATGCTTTGTTATTATTAATATTCTCAAAACCCCTTAATAGTCATAAGACAATTGAAGGGGTATTTGAGACTCTCTAATTTCAATAAATACTTATAATATATCTTCATTATCTGCAAAATGAATAAAAATGTTTTGTTGTGAAACACACATCATACTCTGAATCAAGAAATGCTAACCGATTCTGAAAAGAGGCACCT
Source organism: Nezara viridula (assembly GCA_928085145.1). Classification (NCBI taxonomy): domain Eukaryota; kingdom Metazoa; phylum Arthropoda; class Insecta; order Hemiptera; family Pentatomidae; genus Nezara; species Nezara viridula. Next base: position 125,765,956 of record OV725081.1, on the reverse strand, counting down.
GTGGTGCATTTTAATAATTTATTTTAGATAATTTACTTGTAAATAAATATTGTATATTATGTATTAACCCCGCAAGGAGTGTCTGTTGCATGTAGGCACTTGGGGAGCAGCGCCCCCACGGGTTACCCCAGCTCAGTGCACCATGCAAACTCGCCTCAACATTACACAAAAAAAAAATCAAAGACACTGACAGGAGCACATGTACAGTACACAGCTTTGCATTTATATTTCCTTAGAAACCACCCTGGATAGGATAGCGACTCCAGAGCCTGGTACTCCTATTTCATCCTTTCTCCCTAAGAAAGAACTAACATCCTTTCCACTAAATAAGCACAAGAACCCAACCATCTGATTGTATATATCCATAAATATCCCTTGCAGAAACACTCTTTCTTCAACTATTACTATACTTATTTCAAATGCTGAAGAAGCCATCTTGAGATAAGGAGTATCCAGTTAATTACTAACTAATTAATTACTGTTTTTCTCTCCTTAGGTCTTCCACAATCTTAGTTGTACCAGTCATTGAACCCGTAGGAGGCAGTTTTACTCTAATTAATTACTATTTTTCTCTGTTTAGGTCTCATCGATCATCTCAGTTGTTCCAGCAAAAGAACCGGCAAAGATGCAGTTCTACTCCAATTAATCACTATTTTTCCCTCTTTTGGACTTCTAGATCATCTTAGTTGTCCCAGCCACAGTGCCAGAAAAGATGTAGTTTTACTCTAATATATTACTATTTTTCTCCCTTTAGGTCTTCTAGATCGTCTTAGTTTTTCCAGCCATCGAACCAGCAGGAGGCAGTTTTACTCTAATTAATCACTATCTTTCTTTCCTTAGGTCTTCTGGATTATAATTGTCTTCTTTCCAGCTATCAAGCCAGACATAAGAGATTAAGAAAAATCACTATTTTTCCCTCTTTTGGACTTCTAGATCATCTTAGTTGTCCCAGCCACAGTGCCAGAAAAGATGTAGTTTTACTCTAATATATTACTATTTTTCTCTCCTTAGGTCTTCATTTTCATCATAGATGTTTCAGCCACAGAGCCAGGATGCAGTTCTGCTCTAATTAATTAATATTCTGTCTTTAGTTTTTCTATATCACCTTAGTTGAACCAGCCACAGATCCAGCAAGGATGCAGTTTTACTCTAATTAATCACTATTTTTCTCTCCGTAGGTCTTCTAGATCATCATAGTTGATCTAGAGACAGAGTCAGCAAGGACACAGTTCTACTCTAATTAATTTCTGCTTATAATCTATTTTTATTATCTGCTAAATAAATAAAAATTCCCCACTAAACTAAATAAAGTTTATCGAAATTGAACTATTTTTATAAGGTTATAACCTATAATGAAGACATGTTAGGGTTTATTAGTTTGAATGAACTAATGTGATTGGTCTGAGATAAAGAAAATTATTTCTTCCCTCTCATAATACATATCACTAACTTATTTTTATATTATATTGTCAGTTGTTCATTGATCAATATTCTATGTGAATTATTCGTAGGGGCCAATTAGTCCAAATCATAATTTTGTTATATGGTTTGATTACATATATTTTAAAACAATTATATTTAATTACATTATTATATTTTAAATTATTATATTAATTCATATTTTAAATTATGTATTTGTAGGTATGGGTGAATGAATGAAAACCAATAAATGAAAACCATAATAAGATATTTATTTAATTAAAACAAAAAGGATTGTTTATAAATTCTTTTTCTGAAATAAAAATTTCAAATAAAAATCAGTGCACTTCATTTATGATAATCTCCAGTTACAGCTTTCTTATTTGAAGGTTTTAAGTTGTCTTCATTCTCAAGATATTCAGTGAGAGCAGTTAGCAATGGGTACTTTTTATCATGACATAGTCCAAGGAAATCGTCCGTATCTAATGTCCACAACATGATGCCTCCAAGTTTATGTATTTTGACCAACTTTGCCTAAAAAAAGAAGAAATATTAAGTGCATTCCGGATTGTTTGGTTTAAATTCAAAATATAACTACCCGTTATAAATGACACCCAGAGGTGCCCATTAGCGTAGAAGGAAAAACATTAATTTTCGGCATACAACTCGGCACTCAAAAGTTGCCTTTTATGTCAATAAAAACACCTGAAAATTTTACTTTTTTATATTTAATCTTGAGGTTCCGCAAAAGGCTTAAAAATAAGTTTTTTATAAAAATAAATAAATTTTACATTAATTTTTTTTCTACTTTAGTAATACATTTTTTAAAACAAAAATAGGTTTTAATATCTAGCAATAGATTCTTTTTTACTTTAAAAACAATGATATGAAGTTTGGGTGCTCTAAATTTATAGTTAAATTTTTCTGAAAAATTTAAACTTTTGACTTAAAACTCAAAATGATAATACCGACTTGAATTGATTTATTATAACTAATATTTTACTTTCAAATCATTGCTTAAACACAGTTTTTAAAATAATAACATAGAAAACAACATAAATAAAATGAGTAATAATAATAATGAACTTAAGAAATATAATTGTGGGTTAATGGTTGACTATAGTGAATAATTGAAAAGAGAAAGATGGTTGGGGTGATCAGTCAAAATAAAAAATAGTAAAAAATGATTAATTATATTTATTTTTAATTTTAACTGATCACCCAACCATCCTTCTCTTCAACTTTAGAAATAATTTTAGAAAGGGATTAAAAATAAAATTTCATCAAGAACATTAACTAAATCTCCATAATTAAAGATCAATTAGCATATAAGTAATAATTAGTGTCATTAAACAATTTTTTTTATTCAATTAGTTTCATATTGATTTAATTTTAATTTTGTGTTGAGACAGATGAATTTTTTTTCTCTTACATTGCCTTATGATCTTTATCTTCATCTGATAGAACATGTAGACCATATATATATATCTGACACAGACCAGAAATATTTCCTTGAAATGTGCATATAAAGCCTTTTATATATCAAATATAGTTCCAACAATCGCATAAATTTCTATTTTCGCAAAGGAAAAATTCATCAAAGTTATTACTGATTCAAGGTTATGAAATGACACCACTTTTTTGCAATAAGCCAATAATATAGTATAATAATTAAAATAATAAACTATATTATAATAAAAGATAATTGCACATTGAATATGTAATAGTTGACCGTTGCATTATAGAGGAAGGAGATGGTCCGGGGTGGCGGTCATTAATAGGCTGAATAGTGGCAAAACTATTTTATTAAAAGCCAATGTTTCGACTCGACTTTGTAGGTCTTCTTCAGGAAGGTGTGTTCAGCTAGGAGTTTCACTTAGAACTGAAACTCCTTCCTATTCAGTTCTAAGTGAAACTCCTAGCTGAACACACCTCCCTGAAGAAGACCTACAAAGTCAGGTCGAAATGTTGGCTTTTAATAAAATAATTTTGCCACTATTCAGCCTATTTATGACCACCACCCCCGACCATCTCGATAATTGCACACACACACACACACACACACTTATAATATTTTATAAGTTATAATATTTTGAATTGGTTTGGTGATTTACCTTTTCAATTAAACTCTTTTTATTGTCGAAACTGACGAATTTGTAGTCCATGTATGCGAATGGTGTAGAAGAATTTTTATCGAATCCTTCATTCCAGTTATTATCATTTTTCAGATCGAGGCATATCTGTAATTAAAAAAAAATATTTTCGAGAAAATTTCTTTTCGGGGAAGAAATATATGCAGCTAAAGTAAACTCCAATGCATAACAATGTTAAAATAGAATTATGATTTCAATTCAAAGCTTTTTCTTCCAAAAATGGTTAAAATTAATAGTTGTTTTTCATCGTTTGATAATTGAATTTCTCATGTGGTCATAACAAAACTGGTATATGAAGGGTAAAAGTTATGTTTATGGCGAGGGCTTATATCCTTAATACCTTTCAGTTATTGACTTAATGTTTTACCAGTTTTATTTCATTTTAATTTAAGTGTATTAAAAAATGTTATCAGAGCTTTTATTGATTCTAAACATTATCTGGAAGAAAAGTAATTAAAAAAATTCAATCTAAAAAAAAAAAAAAGTAACAACAGAATAACTTATTATTATTTTTTAATTTTTAATTGTGGGTTTATGGTTGACTGTAGTGAATAATTGAAGAGAACGATGGTTGGGGTGTTCAGTCAAATTGAAATAGTAAAAAATAAATAATTTTATTTATTTTTACATTCGCCGACGTTTCAGCCTGAAGTCCTTTTCCAATCTTTTCCCAGCCCTGATGAAGGCCTGAACTTCGGGGCCGAAACATCGGCGAATGTAAAAATAAATAAAATTATTTATTTTTTATCATTACAATTTCACTGAACACCCCAACCATCCTTCTCTTCTATTATTTTTTTTAGTTGGCGATATAGACCATATAGGTTTTTGTCCCCGCAATGTGGACTTCTTGCAGAAGTTTATTGCTTGCGGGAGCAAAGATAGAAGGGAAACACCCAATCTCATAGACTACGAGCTACTGATCATTTCATTTAATGGAAGGAGTTCTAGTTTATAGCTAAGCAATTGTTAATTACTTACATTAAACATTTCCTTAATTATCTCTTTCGATTCAATAAAAAACATGGCTCACTTAAAAAACCACAAAACTTGGATTTGCTACTTTTCTGCTGAAAATTTGTCCATTGTTTATATGAACTTTTTTGTAGGTCTTGAGGTCGTCTGCTATCACTCCTATTAAAGTTTCCTTCTCGTTACAGGACACACTGTATATGTATATTCTATATATCGTATATGCATTAAAGGTAAGAGGAGGGATAATGCTCAGAAGCACTTTTTCCTGGTATATATTTGCTTAATTCAAAACGGGATCTCTCAGCCAGTTCCTTTTAAGTTGCTTCCTGATGGGTATGTAAGTTGTGATTGTATCATTTATAAGTTTATTGTTGTGTCAGTAGATTTCAATATGAAACTGAGATTAAAGAGTACGTATTGTAATGTTAATGTTACCTAGTGAATTTAATTGGTCAATAGAATTTTAAATAGTGGCGCATTGATGTCACAAACTACTGTAAAAAATGGACAAAGAGGCGGAGAAAGACAGATGGAAGGGGAAGTAAGCACCATATGTTATGGAAAGAAAGTAACCAAATGGCAAGGAAAGATCATAGAGACCAGCAGAGAGTGACTGGTGACCAACAAGTTGCAAGTGTCTAGTACATTAAAATAGAAGACATTTGTAAAAGTTGAATACAGCAATATCTTCAACAACAATAAAGTGGAAAATTCACTGCAGAGTAGGGTGAGTGCAAAATAAATTGTGAGTTAGAAAGAGCACCAAGAGTAGACCCCGACAAAACTAAATGGAAATCCATAAATGTTGTATATAAATTTAATGTATGCTTTTATAATATATAATTGAGGAATGTGTACTTATTTGTTTCAACCCAACCTGAGAAATAATTTGTTGTCTTTAAAATAATTATTGTATGAAATAAAAATAATATGGTTCAGAAACTGTTTGTTTACTTTTCAATGGAAACGTAACCTAACAGTATGTGTTGATTGATAGTTGATTGTCGTAAATCTGTATGAAAAGTTTTTTGTTGCTTATGTACCGGGGAGCTGTTTTTATTAGTCTTATCATATATTTATTTTTTTAAATACTTATTTAATGCACCCCATTCAAGATTTGTTTTTATTACAGAATAAATACTATGATGTTGACACCTCATTGTAGGCTATCATTCCTGGGGTTTGTGTCCACGGTGATGGGAATCCTTGATCAGAGGGTAATCCAATATACTTCTTGTCAATTTCAATTTTTTCATTGGTGATGTAGGTATGTCCATAAGTTGGGAGCCCTAATAGTATTTTGCTAGGAATTGATCCTCTCTGAAGTATGTAATCAACACTCGCTATCTGAAATAATATAAAAAAAAAATAATAATTTAGTTTCAAGACAATTCCTGCAAGAATATATTCTAAAATATTGATTTAATAATGTAATTACTAATGGCATTGTAAAATTCATTAGAACAAGAAAAAAAAGCTTAAAAAGATTTCTTTATGAAAATTATATTTAAATTCTTTCAAAAAAGAAAAAAAAAAGATAATTGTGAAAACTTGTTTTTTATTTTAATATTAATGAATTATTGTTTAAAAATGGTATTTTTACTTTGGGACATTCTATTTTTAATCTGAAATTATAATAGATATGATTCCAAATATACTGACTATTCTAATATAATAAACATTTTTTTCACCGAAGATCGTTATATTCAACATAAACTTTCTTCCACTTCTTCAAAGACACGACAGATGCACAAGGCAGTCCTTGGCCTGCTCCAAAGCTCTTGCCCAGGCTTCTTCTTAGTCTCCAGCAAGTGACAGTGAAAGTCCATACGCAGCCAGACCTGCAGTTACACTGCCCCTCCATCTTCCTCGTGATCTTCCACATGCTCTCACTCCCTCTGGAAGGCTAGAACAGAGCTTTTTCTCTGACTGGTTAAGTTGGCCCAGCCATTTCAGTCGTAATTTTATAAATTCTAAGATTGTGAGGTCTTCATATACATCATAAATTTCACAGGTTTTTTGTGATGCCACTCTCCATTCTCTTTGATTAGACCCAGCACACATCTTAACACATCTTAATTTCCACTTGAACAAGTCCATTTTGTTTGCTGCTGTATCATTTAACACCCATTTCTCATATGCGTGAACCGCAATGGCTCTAATTAGTGTATTGACTCATCTTTGTTGTGTGACTGATCAATCGACTTTAGGAGATGCATGATCATGTATGATGGCAGCAACGATACGAGCTTTGATATACCCATCCAAGGCCACATTTATTCGACTACCAAGACATTTAAAACTAGAGACGTTTTCAAAGGAGCTGTTACCAACTATGTACATCTTCTGAGGATGCCTTAAATTCTTTCTCCTCATTACCATTATCGTGGTCTTTTTGATATTTACTTGAAGACCAAATGTCTGAGCCTTTTCCTGGAATCCTTCAAATGAATCTTTGTTATTTTGGAGGGACCTTCCAGCAATGGCGACGTCATCAGCATGTGCTATTATTTGATAACTTTTATTGAATATAGCCCCCCCCCTATATCGAGATTTACACGCACTATAATTCATTGTATAATAATATTAAAGATAAGTGGTGCCAAGGGACCACCTTGCAATGACACGGAATGCAAGAGTTAGTACCTCATTCACACTGACACTACTGAATGTATAACATATTGTGCATTTAGTGATTCTGATATTATAATATTATTATTATAATATACATATATATATATATATATATATATATATATATATATATAATAGATTTTTCTATTAATATAATTAATACAATTAAAGTACATTTTCTATTATTACTATTCTTTTAAAAATATTAATAGAGTAAACTGAAAAATACACTCACAACATTATTTTCATCAGTCGAATTCAGAGGAGCCATGATTCCTGTAGTTTTCATCCATGGCCCGTGATACTCTACAGCAGCTAAGTTGATATAATCAACTACCTCTGATATTGATTTCACATCATAGCCTGTCCTAATTTTGTCAAGATGAGCAGAGACGTAGACTGTGAGAAGCAATCCCTTAGACTGGAATACTTTTTTGATATCCTGAAATCATTTAGTAAAATTGAATTATAATATTACTCATATTAATTAATCTGTGATATAAAGAAGAGGTTTAAATCTATTTGATAATATTCATCCTATCTGTAACTCTATAGAATCCAGTTTTACTCGGGATAAGAATGATTTCTAATTACTATATAATAATGATAATATATATTAACTAGTACACTAAAGAGGTAGTAGGTACTTATTTATACATTTAGTTTAAAAAAAAAAAAAAGTTTTATAATTTTTAGATTTAAATTTTACTGTGGAAACTGATCTAATATTATTTTTAAAATCCTTAAAATTGCATTATACAAATCGAATCTTAAACTTTATAGAATAACCCATAGAGAAGAAACCATGGAGTCTATGATGCATATCATTTTACATTCAATGTGACACACTACTTAAGTATTTAAAGTAAATAAAGTTGATCTGTTAATGGATTACCTTTAAAAGGTTTACAAAATTTTTCTTGTCATCTGGTTTTCCTCCTCTCTGACCAGGGTACTGCCAACAAATGTCAATGCCATTTAAATCCCACTGTCTGAGGAACAAATATAATTTTTTAAATTGAGTAGAAAACACAAACTATCAATAGATAAAAACGTGTTACAAATAATCAATATAAAACAGTAAAATGAACTTGAAAGACCTTATGAACTTTATGAGACTGTTGATAAAAGTAGTACTCTTTGAAGGATTTCTTGCAATATCAGAAAACTTGATAGAGCTTGTAAACCATCCACCAACGCTGACAAGAATTTTCAAGTCTGGATTAGACTTCTTCAGTTCTGTAAGCTGTTTCAGCTGGCCTGCAATGAGAAAAATCAGAATGTTAAATATATTTGAGAGTAAAAATAAGATTTAATGTTCTATCAATCCCTTGTGTCTCTCATGATGACTATCTCAGTTTCAACAGCCCCCTCCCCCCCTTCCAAATCCAAATGCACATCTGTACTTCAGAGGTAAAGAACACCATGTCCATTTTTTAATTTAATAATTTAATAACTAAGAAACAAATTCGAATAGCTCAAAGTTATAGAAAATTAGCTCCCCTGAACAAATACAAAAATTTGGTGCGAGCGAGACAACTTTTGCTTGCCGTTTTACTTTGAATAGAAATTATTTTCTGGCAATGTTGGGCTATTATTAAATTTTTGAAGTGTATTTTTAACCGAGCTAAAGCTTAAAGCTTACAGCTAACAAATCATTAAAATTACAAAAATCCTATTAATTATATCAATGCTTGAGTATGGATTATATAGGATCTATTAATTATGCATTGTACGACTATTAGTAATTAAACTATTATTTTCCGTTGCAAGTTTACTGAAATGTTATTACGAGATTTGAATTGCCTGTCATAGATAGGTCAAAAGTTGTCACACTAATTGTAAATAGATACTGTTAGGATTTCACAAAGGGAAAATTCATCAAATTATTCACTAATTTAATTTTATAAAAGTTTGACTGATGATTTTTCGGAATAAACTGGCGATAGATATATAATAATTTAAATATAATATCAAATCTAGAGTTATTAAACTATAGTAAATGTATTTATGGTTATAAACATATCCATGAAATATTTTATATTTCACTTCTTCTTTCACACAATACAATGAAATAGTATTTTAAACAATCTCATTGCATTGTTTTGATGGATTTTAAATAATTTTTCAAACTTAAAATTTTTTTAAAAAGTTTACATTTATTGAGTAATAAATTGGATAATTTCCTTGGAAAAATATGATTTATTTCTAAAATTCTCTGATTTTCAATAATATATTATACGTTTACCTTCCACAGGTGGATCTAGGGGAGGGAGGAGGAAGGAGGGGCCTTCAGGCAGACTCCCCTCCTCCCAAATGGTAAGATATTACAACGTTTTATTGAAAAAAAATATCTCCTAAAAGTATTATTGTTCCTGTAGTTACATTAAATAGGACTTAAAGAATCACACCATTTCATGCAGGTAGTTAGTGTCTTTTTTCTTTTTCCAAAGTAATAATTGATATACATATATTTTTTTTTAATTTATTTTTTTTTATTTCTTAAAGACATTTACAACTGTATTAAATAAATACATCTAGTAAATTAGAACATAATGACATGAAAAACACTTGCTGAGTTACTACCCAATGGTAGCACTCTAATGATATGTTTACATTAGGAGATCACGGGGCCATCTTCTTTTCAGACGCCTCGGAGGGTTATCAGAAATTGAAGAGGACGCAAGGTTAGAAACGAGAGGGTTGGGATGATTCTGAAGTTTATTATGGAAGGATAGGTATCTGGATTGGGCCAGATCTGAAACAAAAGGAACATTAAGGTCATTATGGATGTTTTTATTTGTAACAAAGTAGGGAGCATTGAGGATTTTACGAAGGATTTTGGATTGTAAGGATGGGATACGAGAGGAATTCGATGGTTTAGTGGAATCCCATAGCTCAACTCTGTAAGTCCAAATAGGCCTTATTATAGTCAAGTATATGAGTCTTTTGTAATTAATTGGAAGATTAGAGCGTTTATCTAGTAAGTGCTGAAGTAATCGGAAACGCCGAGCGGTTTCTTGTCGTTTCAGTCTAGTATGAGGATTCCAAGTTAGTCGTTTGTCCAAGTGGAGTCCTAGGTATGGGATTTGCTCAACAGGGATAAATGGAGTATTGTTAAAGGAAACTGTAGGACAGGAAGTTGTTGGTTTACGACGAAGTGTAATGGTAATTTGGTGGGATTTATTGGAGTTTATTTTAATTCTCCCGTTTTGACATCATTCTTCTAGATTTATGATGTGTGATTGAAGCATTTGGAATGCAAGTGCTGTTTCATTATTTAGGATACTTAGGGCTTAGGATACTACCTTGAGGAACACCAGCGGACTGGGCAAAAAGGGATGAATAGGCATATATATATTAAAAAAAAATAAACTTTCAGACTGAAGCCTCCCTCCCCAAAATTATATCCTGGGTCCGATATTATGACTAGTAATTCCGAAGATTGTAACAATGGAACAGTTGTTACTTCCATACAGTATTAGTGTTTAAATAAAATGAATATAAAAATAAATTTTTATAGGTAAAAAGAAAAGTACAGTGAGCTTAATTTGATATAATCTGGTGGCAGAAAAAAAGTTGTTATTGCGAGGGTTATTTAAAAATTGTATTGTTTATAAGTTTTCCTACAAGGAAATGGGGCATCCTAAGGCAGGTTTTCCTAGAAATGTTTTAGAATCGTCAAATGAAGGATATAACCCCGAGTTCTCAGAACTGGTCATATTAAATCTGTTAACCTTTTTCCTTGGATATGGGGTCCCATTTATTAGTTCCAAATTGCTGTACCGTGATGAGATACTTTATAAAGAAAAGAAAACGCTTTATTATATTTTTGCCTTCACAGACCTTGAAGATCTTTGGCCGCTTGAACCAACCTTTTCCACCTCTATCTGTCTTGGGCACAGGCGGATCTACGGGGGGGAGGGGCTTTTGGGCTGAAGCCCCCCCAAAATGGAAAAATATAACCTTATTTTATGGGGATAAAAATTTAAAAAATACATCTTAAAGTATTATTGTTCGTGTAATTACAATTAAAAGTACTTAAGGAATAACTTAAACACCATTTCATATAGGTAGTTAGTTTCTTTCTGTTTTCCCAAAGTAATTATCGTTATTGTTATGAAAAAAAAAGGTTTCGGGCTGAAGCCCCCCCCCAAACTTAAATCCTGGATCCGCTAGTGGTCTTGGGCTATTGTTTCCCACTTTTTTGGATGCTCTGCAATGACATTCTTGGTTTGATCTAACCCTGTTGGGAGAGGCTCCCTGGTGACACATTTCGAGCGTATGATCATGCATATCTCGTTCATCTTAACCTCATTGCAGTAGAGAATTCAGGATTTAATTTTGGAGGTTTCAGCTGCTTCTGTAATAAAAGGAAGGAAATTAACTATACCTATATGAAATGGTGTTGTTTAAGTGATTCTTGAAGTCTTATTAAATTTAACTAGTTGCGAAAAATTAGCAGATAATTTTATTTTGTGAAAAAATAGCAAAACAATATGGAAATAAGTAGTTCTTATGTATTATGTAAGAAAGGAATTAATATTTTTTCCTTGGTCGTTTACAATATTCCATTTAACATAATAGACCAAAATTTTTGTACAAATTGCTTTGCTAGGGCCTATTTTTAAACGCTGACTGGAAAGATAAAAGTAATAAAAACAAAATAATGCCCCGTTCATAGGATATTTTTAATTTTTAAAAAAATAATAAAATGTAAGAACAACGAAATGTCTTTAAGAAAAAATAAAGTTAATATATAATACAGAAAAAAAAATTAGTAGACTATTCTACTACTAAATCCAATAACTTTGTTAAGTATACCAAAACTAATGGATTGTATCTTTGTTAATAATTGTCCGTTTTTTTTTTTACAATCCATAAAAAAATGCACACTTTTTGAGTTATCCGCCAATGAAATTTCTTTTCCTCCATAACTTTTTTTTCTGTAAGCGAGGGAATCCCACTACAATCCGATTGGCCCTCCCACTTTTTTTTCTATAATTCCATGCCTTTTAAAAGTCGCTTAACCCTCTCACATATGAATGTGCCTACATGAGATACATAGAAAATTTAATATTCTTTAAAATTGATCATAATGAATTTCTCTGAGAGATGCATAGATTATGAGTTTTGTAGGAAACAGATATTCCTTGTGAAATGGGCAAACAGTCAATATTCTCTTACTCCTCACCCGTTAGGCCTACATCAAAATGCTATGTATAAAATATATACTAAATTTTATCTTCTTTAACTTTTTATGTAATAATAATTTCGATAAAATGCCTAGTTTCGGAGTCCAAAAAACTAAAACAAATTCGGGAATTTCTCTGTTTTTGTATATAACATAATGGAAAATTTTGTTCGGGAACATCAAATTCAGATTCATCATTCTAAAAAAGCATTAAAAACCTAAGGGAAACCCATTATTTGAATTTTTTTCTCATCCAACTACCATCCGACTGGACTTTGACATCATTAGTATTTACAGTAAATTATTTAATTAAATTTTTAAAAACTATGGCGTCAGTTTATTAGCCAAAGTGTACTTAATGACACCACCATTGTTTGATGGCAATTGGCCAAAGTGTACTTAAAGACACCATGCAGTATTTTTTTTAAAGAAAAGAAAAAATTAAGTTAAACCATATATATTCTACTTATTTAGAACACAAAAAAGAAGGTTTAAGAAAAAAAAATTCATTTCAAGTCATTTTTTGAGTGCCTGACCAATTAAGGGTGTTTAAGCCCTTCCGTTAAATGAAATGGTCAGTAGCTCCTAGTCTATACGTTTAGGTACTCGTTCGACGCAAAATTTAAGACTAATTAATTCCTTAAAGAACAGTTTTTTACTTGGTACACCGTTAAGGAGTTATAGTTGAAAAAACCAAAATATAAGATGAAGAAAATCTAGCTTTTTGGCTCCAATTTTTATATATTTAGAAATATGTGGTGTGGATCTGTTCAGTGTATAGGTATACACTGTCTTTAAAGGGTATACCTCTGAAGTTTATTATAACCAGTAGGGCCCGTGCGAAAATTCGCACAGTTTATTGTTCAGTGATGAAACAAAAAATTAATAAGAAAATAAAACAATGCATCGTATATCATTAAAGAAATCAATTGTTACTTTCTCGCTAAATAAATTCGATAAAGGAAACAAAAATTAATTTAAAACTTCATTATTGTTTGGAACCATCATGCCTGAATAATTGGGCTATTTTGGGATTTGATGAAGAATTAACGATGATATGGCGTACTGACAAAAAACACCTTCGATAAATAATATAAACTCCTCCTTTCTCGGTCATACGAACAGTTTTTGGGCTTAAGAACGCAGGGCCCGATGGTTCCGAAAGAACTATCCGGGTCTTGCTGTACGCATCAAAGTCTTCAAGTTCCAATTTGTCCCGTCGATCTACAGACTTACAACCGATCCAGTAACGAAGACTAGCAAAATGCTTGTATCGACTTTATTTATTTTAGAAAGAAGAACAAAAGCGGAGAGTACGATTCGCTAACCCCCCGTGAAATTCTGAATCCAATGGAACCCCATTCATGGTATTTGAGCATGACAGGAGTTTATATTTGGTACAAAACCGAGTTCGAACCTTACTGTAATAATATATGTGGGGATGGGGATAAACTGTGCCCTGGTAAGGGTCTGGCTCTCGAGGAAAAATTTATTTCTTTTCAACCAGCTGTTAATCATCTGGGTTTGATGGCATGGCTTTTGAAGTGAAGACTTCTTTAGGCATCCTTTGCACTTTTTTTGAGGGCAATGAATTAGACTCAGAACGCTCTGATATCTAACGTTCATTAGGGTAAAGTCGGCTCGAATTGACTGTTTTCGATAAAATATCTCAGAAACTAAAGATCGAACCAACATAGTCTAAGTGAAGGAAATGTTCAGCATTCCATCCTTTTTCTAATGAGCCATAATTAAATAGAAAAAGATAGCGCAAAAAAACAACAACAACTCGTTATCAATTGGTCTTTGACACAATCTTTTCCTCTTTTAGCCTCTCTAAAGCTGCGAGGTCGCGTCAAGATAAACTATTGAATAACAGCTCATTACAAAGAATAATTTACCAGAGTAACTGTAAATGTTTTTACTTTGTGAATATATTCAGCATTTCATCCTCTTTGTAATAACCTATAATGCAAAATTATATTTTTACGTGATGACGGGTTAGAGAGTCGGAAAGGGAAAATATGATACAAATGACGATCAGACGGAACACTAGTGGATCCAGTTTTAATTTTGGGGGATGGGAGCTTTCGGGCTGAAGTCCCACCTCCAAATGGTAAAATATGACCATGTATTATAGAAACAAATATCCAAAAAACTATTTCTTAAAGTATTATTGTTCGTGTAATTCTGATCACAGGCGGATCTACGAGGGGGGACTTTCGGGCTGAAGCTCCCCCAAAATGATAAAATATAACCATGTTTTACAGAAAAAAATATTAAAAACTATCTCTTAAAGTATTCTTGTTCGTTTAATTACATTTAATAGGACTTAAAGAACCACTTAAACACCATTTCATAAAGGTAGTTAATTTCATTCTTTTTTTTTCAAATTAATTGTCGTTTTATATATATACATATATATGAAAAAAAAATCTTTCGGGCTGAAGCCCCTTCCAAAATTAAATCCTGGATCCGCTAGTGATTCTGGTTAATAGGATTTCAAGAATCACTTAAATACCATGTCATATAGGTAGAGTTAGTTTTTTTCTTTTTTTACTTTCTTATCTATATTAGATAAGGAAAGTATTGCGATCGGGTCAAATTTCCGGTATGCTGTTTTCGACGGATTTATACGTTTCAGAGCCTCCTAATGAAAAACACATTTTTAGCCATTGCTCTATCTGTCTGTGGCAAGATTTTCTCGGGAACTAGTGAACTCATTTTGTTTCTTCTTATTTTATTTTGTAGGATTTTGACTACTGCCTGTGACACACATTGTATGCTAAATAGGTGCTGGACAATATCTGAAAAACATGTTTTTATATAGACTGCAGCCCGAAAATGGCTCTAAGGATTTTGATGAAACTTTCCTATAATGTTATAATAATTGTTCTTTCAATTTTCGTACACGGACTAAATTCCCGAGAAAATTCAGGAAAAAAAGTTATAAAGAAAAGAAAAATGTTATGATGCCTAACTCTCTAGGTATATATTATACGATATAATAAAACTTTTGAAAAGTAATTAAATTACCAAAAAATCATCGGAATCGAACTAGTATTAGCGATGATACAGCTTATTCTAGTTTCTACGCATGTTTTACTTTATTACTTTCCCATCTATACTAAGTAAGGAAAGTAATGCAATCGGGTCAAGTTTTCGATATGAGGTTTTCGACTGATCTATGTGTTTCAGAGCCACCTGAAATTTCCTACAAAACTATATAAAAATCGTTCTTTCAGCCAACTATTAACGAAGTTACATCTATTAGATTTCCAATGTAAGATTACGGGTTCATATCCTGGTGTCAGAAAGGGGTGAATGAGAGAAAAAAGATAACTTAATAACAGTAAGTCAATGTACGATCAATGTTCAGTTGTGCCATCACCTGACACACACTTCCGCACACTTTGTGCTCTCGACCTATCTCCGCTGGCTTTAGCACCAGTGAGGCGGTTGAGAGAGTAGCGCAGGGTTCTCCTGGAGTTCCCTCGCCTGATTGTATATAAGTATGCATGTGTTTTTTTTTTTCTTAGTTTTAATTTTCTTATTTTTTTAGGTTATTTTATTTTATTGTCTATTGTATATACTTTTGATTATTGTTTTTTTCTATTTATTTTATTTTTTTGTACATATAGTGTGAATGTCATCCTACCTCACTATAACCAATGTCCAACAGACAGATTGTTATAATACTCAACAAAGAAATTAAAAAAAAAAATAAATAAATAAAAGTAAGAAAATCTGTTGCCCACATCACACAAGCTTCACTATTTTTCACAGAATTTATTGTTTGACAAAATTAGAGTATGGCAAAAAGTTTTTGATCAGCAATATTAGAGGGTATTGAAATTTTTACACTGATCTACCTTAAGCCGGTTTACATTGCTTTAGTTTATCAAATAAATCGTTCTAAAATCTTTTCTTTGATCAATTTTCAGGAAAATAAATCTAATTCAATTTTTTTTGTTTCTTGATGGACATAGGTAAAAATATAAAAACTTTTCTGAGATAGGTAGTTTGTACACTACTATAATTGTACACATAATTATAAGGGGTAGAGGCATTTCCACAATAAAATAACAACAAATGTATCGATTGTAAATGTTATTACTTTGTGATTATTAATCATGTTATTAATCTTGTCTTGTTGATGTTTTCACTTATATCTTGTGGTCTAAAGCATATACACTGAACATTCTACTCTGAATATTTTTTATAATTAAAAAAATAAATAAAATGAAAAGAACTTACCTTTACCAAGATCTACCGAAGGATCAATATTCATAATTTCACTCGTGTTTTCATTTATCCCCATGTAGGCATATATAATATGGGTGCAGTGCTTCGTGTCCGCTTCGCTTACACTCCATTTTCCTCTGTTGACCGCCCACGATGACACGTAACAAGTCACAATAGGTTTATTACCTGAAATAGTTTATGTATATTATTAAATACCAATATGTATTGAGTACATATCGTTGGCAAAGAATATCAATATCACTTAAACAATATAAATTGAATTAATAAATTAAATTTAGTTTATAATAAATCTAATTTTATTATGATAGATTACTTACCCTCTATGAAGTCGACGTTAAACAGCAGTACTGCCAAAAAGCAGAAACATAATTTCAAAAATGCTTCCATTTCTATTTCTTAGTATTTTCTTTCATATGAACACTGAAAAAAAATTGGTTAGCTTATAAGATTTTTTTATTTTTTTATTAACGAAATTTACAACTGTAATTAATAATAAATACAACAAGTAAATATGAACAAGTAATATGACATGTACAACATGAGGAGAAACTACCCATTGGTAGCACTCCAATTATATTTCTATATTAGAAGGTCCCGAGGTCATCTTCTTTTTAGACGCCTCGGAGGGTTATCAGGAATAGAAGAGGAAGCAAGGTTGGAAACGAGAGGGTTCGGATGGTTCAGAAGTTTATTATGAAAGGACAGGTATCTGGATTGAGCTAAATCGGAAACATATGGCACATTAAGGTCATTATGGATGATTTTATTTGTGACAAAGTAGGGAGCATTAAGGATTTTACGAAGGATTTTGGATTGTAGAGATTGGATACGAGAGGAATTTGATGGTTTAGTAGAGCCCCAAAGCTCGATCCCGTAAGTCCAAATAGGCCTTATTATAGTAATATATATGAGTCTTTTGTAAATAGTTGGCAGTTTAGAGCGTTTGTCTAGTAAGTGCTGGAGTAGTCGGAAACGTCGGGCGGTTTCTAATCGTTTCAGTCTGGTATGGGGATTCCAAGTGAGTCGTTTGTCAAGGTGGAGTCCTAGGTATCGGATTCGGTCAACAGGGATAAGTGGGGTATTGTTAAAGGATACTGTAGGACAGGAAGTCATAGGTTTACGACGAAAAGTAAAGGTAATTTGATGGGATTTGTTGGAGTTTATTTTAATCCTCCAGTTTGACACCATTTTTCAAGACTTGTGATGTGTGATTGTAGAGTTTGGGATGCAATAGATGGATCGTTATTGACTGATAGGATACATGTGTCATCGGCATATGTGGTGATGACAGTGTTGGAGCTTATAAGATTAAATTCAAATTTATTATAAAGAATAATGAATGTACTACTGATATGGAAAAAAACCACATAAATTTGAACCGCAATAGAATTCAAATGATTACAAAATGAAGTATACCAGAGTGATATTGCACTTAATATTTAGCTAATAAATTGAAATAAAACTATGTTTTGGTAATGTGTACGTAACGTGAACGTCTGCCATTTAGTCCGTAGTACAGACCCCTTTTTTATCGAATTATTAACATCCGCCTGAAACTTCGTAAATAGTTTCATCTCATCGTAACCTACAACTATTTTATTTACAAAAACTCTTGGAATTGTGGCGTTTTCAATCTGGAAAGGGACAAACTTTGTCTATTTAATTAGGTACTAAAAACTCGTAAATATACATTTGCTTTCTACTTGGATCGTAAGATAATTTTATCACAAAGTCGGGAAAAATGGTGGCCTTGAAAAATATTGAGCCGTTTAGCGTGACCTACACCGCCACATTTTCAAAAAGACATGGTTATATAGGACAAACGGCCCAATATTTTTGTAGACCACCTTTTTTCTCGATTTTGTTGCTCAAATCGATTGAAGTGGAAAGCAAATGGGTATTTACGAGTTTTTAGTACCTAATTAAATAAACAAAGTTTGTCCCCCTCCAGATTGAAAACGCCTAATTCCAAGAAATTTCGTAAATAAAATAGTTGTAGGTTACGATGAGATGAAAATATTTACGAAGTTTCAGGTGGATGTTAATAATTCGATAAAAAGGGGTCTGTACCATGGACTAATTAGTGTTGCCCAAATGCGAGAACAAGACAAGTCTTGGTCTAGCGTACTCAGTCTTGGTCTTGGTATTAGCCTTCCGCAAGAGTCTCGGAACAGTTTTGCAGTTACCTATTACTATAATTTTTCAGATAGGAGAAACCTAACTAAGCCTGAATAAAAAATCGGAAGAGTTAAATGTAAATGTATAAAGTGCATCGAATCAAAAAACATATTCTTTAATAGTTTAGATAGTTAAATTCGTCGTAAAGTCTTAAAGTATATTAGTTGTATCAATTCTTTACATATAATAACTAAAATTGTTAAATATTAGTAACTATTTTACCTTAATTTTTATTCACAAAAACGATTTTTTTTAACCAGTCTTAGTCTTGGTTTTCCAACAGTCAGGCGGTCTTGATCTTGGTCCAAGATCGATTTTCGGCAACACTATCCGACATACTCAATAATACTCGCAAACCCCTCTCAAATTTATTTAATAAACATGAATTTATTTAAAAACTAATATAATGCATTTTTACTAAACATTTTTGTTTAGAGACGACATAGTCCGAGAGCAAGTGCAAAAGCAATTTGACATTATCTGAAGAAAACGTTAATTTTAAAAATTAGAGTCTGCCAGTTGAATTACTACCTGTAAAAATGACATCTAATTTAAAAAATATTAGGGCAGTAACTTGAGTAAAGAAACAGAAAATTTATTGCGAAGAATATGGAATAAATTTGTATTTTTTAACTTGTATATATTGGTTTAGGCATGTAAAAAAAAAAAAAAAAAAAATAGCAATGCGGTTCATCAAGAGAAAACTTTTTACAGCCAAAAAGACGGATTTTTAAAATATTTATTTGTTTTTTCACCTATAACTCCTAAATGGTGCATCTAATCGAAAAACGTATTCTTTGAGAGATTAAAGATAGTTAAATTGGACGCCGAACAAATTCATTTGATTAAATGTTCTAGTCGAAAACCACGGCCAATGAACTTTTATTTTTAACATATTCGTCAAAAACTGAGATAAATTACTGCAGGTCCATTTATAGTAATTTGTCTCAGTTTTCGACAAATATAATAAAAATCAGCGTTCATTAACGTGGTTATCAATACCGTTTAACCAAATTAGTAAGAGTTGGTACTCGTTCGGCGCACAGTTTAACGTTATCTAATTTCATAAAGAAATCGTTTTTTCGGTTTGATACACCGTTTAGGAGCTATAGATGAAAAAAAAAAAAAAACGACAAAAGATCTGGCTTTTTTGGCTGTAAAAAGTTTTTCATTGATGGACAGCGTTAGGAATTTTGTTTTTTACATGTTTAAACCCAGGTAGCAGACTCTTATTTTTTAATATAAATTTTGCAACTATTCGAAGAAATGCTTTAAAATTTTTGAGGGGGAGCACGTTTCGAAAGGATTATAAATTTGCAGATTGAAATGTTTCAAACCAGGGGTCAAAGAAAAAGTATGGAACAGACTGCAGCAAGTGTAATTGATATAATCTCCGATTTTTAAATTCTATTTTCGCTCTGTACTAATTTTAAGAAGAAGAGAGCAATAAAATATCTTCGGAGCGGGGAGGGGAGGGAGTAATTCATGCGACATCGACCTTAGAGAAGGGGGGATGGGCACTTCTGTAGTTAAGACAAATAAACAGCGGCATTTTCAATTCACCCACTGCCATAAAAGAATTTAATTTTTTTCCGAGTTTATTGTCACAATGGCTCTTACCATTTTTAAGAGTTAAAGAAAATATTGTGGCCAATGCAGTGAATATTAACTAATGTTTCCTGAAGAAGTTTTTAATTAAAAACAAAACAAAAAAAAAAATCAATATAATCAGTCTACTTATTACCGAGATAATCGTACAAACACGTACGAAGACAGACCCAAGGCCAAAATAAGTGTTTTTGAACACGGTGAGGAGGGAGTGAGTTCTGAAACTTAAAGGTGTCTTTGAACATTTCACAAACTATGTTATAAACAAATAAATGGTCTTTCTATACTAAAAATACTAGCATAGTATTTTTGTTTCTTGTTTTTGACATTTTCCAACTGCTTTCGACAGCAATAAAATAAAATAAATAGTTTGGTTTAGCAATAATGTCGCTGTTATTTAACTTAGATAATAGTGTTTGCCATAGTTTGTGGAATATCTAAACGAACCATAACAATATATTGAAAACTGCACATTGGAAATTTGACCCGATTAAAAAAAAAAGAAGATATGATATCTTTGTCGTGGGATTATTTTGTATTTTATTATTAATAATAAAAATTCGCATTTGATCTATAAGTCTTAATTTATTTTTCATCGAATTTTAAAGCATTTTAAAGGGAAAAAAATTGGACTAGTTAGAATTTGCATTGACAACTTTTTTTATCAGTACAGTATAAAAAATGTGAAAGTCAAATTAGTATAAATGGTTTGAATTTAAAAAAAAAATTTTTTTCCTCCTGAAAATGGCCTGAAGGGCTGATAAGTTAGCGAAGGAAAAAAAATATAATAATGCTGAAGTTTTATTGTTTGTTTTTATTATTTTATTTAGTATTGTTTTACCGTTCATCAAAGTTTCAGGAAGTGCAATAATCCCATTCCTGTTTTAGTTTATTACTAAAATATTATTGAATACCTGTTTGTAACAAATATAATTGTATGTTAAGTGTTTTGTTATTTATATACCAATATATACTTTAAGGGATCTCTTATATATTTTAAAAATTTGGAATCGTCTATGCATCAATGTTATGTCTGATATTTACCAGCTCTCATTTCATAATACCATAGTAAATCAAAGAAGTGGAAAGGCAAATATTAGGAATAAGAACTAAACAAAGTTTAATATCTAAGCTTATATAGGATACTAAATAAAGTATATATGTATTTATACACACCTCAATTGTTGGAGAAGTAATTCAATTGACTGACAAGACAACACTGAATATCAATAGCAGGAAAACGCAAAGCAACCGGTAATGCTGGGGAATACCAACAGAGGGAGCAAACAAGATCAGTATTACCAGGGTGGGGAAAGCACTAACGGATCCAGAAATTTTCGGAGAGGGGGGCTTCAGCCCGAAAGCTTTTTTTCTTTTGTTTATTTATTTATTTATCGTGATACAGGCCAACGATCGACCTCGCGTATATTACTTCTAGGTCTTTTTATTTCCTGCACATATTCTTTTCATTTTTTCTCCCATCTCCCTTCTTCTTTCCTCTGTCCATTTCTGACTTTCTGGCTTCTTCTTATCCGCTACAGGAACCATTATATTTTTCACTATTTGCCCGAATTTAGTAGTCATCTTCTTTGATACCAACTTTTTCACGTCTTTTTTTATTTGTTCTGGATAACCTTTTATGTTCTTCAGTCCCATTACTCTATCGAATATTTGTTTGTTTAGCCTATTCAGATCCATTCTCTTCATATGTCCGAAGAACTTTAATCTCTTTTTTCTCATCGGTGATTCAAAGTTTTCAATTTGTTCATAAAGCTCATCATTCTTTTTTAACCGGTAGTCTTCCCCCACCTTTCTCGGTCCGTATATTATGCTCAGAATCTTTCTTTCAGTTCTCAGTAAGGATTCCATTTTGCTAAATCCCATAGCCTCCCCTCCCCATAAGTACCACTTTATTACTGTGTCATAATGTCTAATTTTGGCTTTCCTGGAATTGATTCTTTTTATTATACAAACATCTGACTAAAAATCTTAATTTATCCATTGTCTATTCCTTGTTGCTTGCATGTCCCTCCCATTGTAGTTTACGAGTTCCCCAAGGTATTTAAATTGTTTTACCTCTCTGATTTTTTTTCGAATTTAATCTCGATTTTTTATTTTTTTCCCTTATCATTCCCATATATATATATTATTACAGTAAGGCTAGAAATCGGTTTTGTACCAAATATAAGCTCCTGTCATGCTCAAATACCATGAATGGGGTACCGTTGGATTCAGAATTTCACGGGGGGTTAGCGAATCGTGATTTCCACTTTTGTTTTCATTTCTAAAATAAATAAAGTCGATACAAACGGTGGTAGGTCTGTAGATCGAAACTGGACAAATTGGATCTTGAAGATTTTGATGTGTACAGCAAGACACCCGGATAGTTCTTAGTTGTGTTTTTAAGCTCAAACACGCACTATTTTCGAGAAAACGCAAGCCATAGGGTTCGCATACACACAACCTTACGCTAATTGCGGTACTGTCATTGAATACATGTCTCATTTCGTCGACTTGAGGCCTCTATGACCAAGAGAGGGGGAGTTTATATTATTCATCGATGGAGTTTTGATCGGCAAGCCATATCATCGTTAATTCTTCACCTCAAGATTGAGCCACCAATTTCGAAGGCTTCCTTCCCCTTCAGACGGACAAAATAATCCAATCACCTCGAATATTGAGGGAAAAAAGTTATGAAAGTAAACAAATTTTATTTGCGAATAACTAAAAAAGTACACTTTTTTCCCTTATGCCCACGGTGATTTAAAATATTACTAAATTCCCTACAAAAGGAAAAAAAAAATGATCGAAATCTGACAATTTTTTGAAAAGATACAGCTTATTGAAATTTGTAAACATGTTGGTCGGAAACATTAATGAAGATTTAACTTAATTTTGGTCCTTTTGTCGATTATATTTATCTATAAAGTAATAATTGATTTCTTTAGCTTTTGATACGTTGCATTAATTTCTTTTCTTATTAATTTGGCATTTGATAGCAATATGCTGTGCGAATTTTTCGCACGGGCCTACTCGTTAATCATTATTTCGGTTTTTTTCAAATGATATTTTTAGCCCGAATCTTTCTATTATTTCCTTCAGTTCAGTTATCTGAGACGATACCGATAGTCTATAATATAGAAGTAGATGCCATCAATAGTAAAATATCAAATATCGGAAGACAGATATTCTTATTTCGATATTATTGACTATAGATGTCCATTCCTACTCTGTACCGACGGTATTGAACAGATCGTGATGGCCGTGTTTGTTAGAACGTTGCCCGTTATAACATTCTCGTGTATAGCGACATCGCATGACGTCTGTCTTAGGCAATCTAGTGGATAAAGTTTAACAGGAAAACCATCAACTGAACTCTAGAACGCGGAAAAATAGCGATATTACCATTAAATCTTAACAAACCGGAGAATTATAGAGAAGTAATGTATTATATTTATAAACCTACAGTATCGATAATAATTATGTGATATCAATTTGATGTGGATATACTGCTTTCGGTAGAGTATCGAAACAGATATTCGGAACAAAGCAATAAGGAAACTTCCAGTCGATCACATCACTTGTTTGCATGAAGGTAAAAACAAATGAGTCATGCAATTTCCATTGAATCGTTTTAGCGAGAAAGTCATGTAATAATGTCTTCAACTAAACAAACTAATAAGCGAGGTAATAGAATAGAATTTAAGTGACGTTGGATTTAAATTGAAATATAAATCATGAAAAACATTCTGGGACTAAATCATATGCAGTAAAACCCCACAAAATATGGCAATATAATTTTATTTAAAAGTCTCTAAACATGTACTAAAAAGTGTAAGATATTAAATTACAATAATATGCCTCAAGAACGTTGCCAAAATAATTAAAACATAATATTTATTAGTGGTTAAAAATATAATATGAAATGCTTTTAAAGAACTAAAATATCAAAGTATTATTTAGTTAATCATATCTTTCTATTTGTGTTAATAGGATTATGTTACTTGGTATGTGTGCGTTATAATTTTCTAACTTTGGAATTTTGACATTGGAATATCTTTTTTATTCTATAAAATCAGAGTTTGTTTTGTATCGGTTTTACCGAAATATATACCTATATATTGTATAATGGTATTAAAGTATATGTTGGTATAGTATAAGTATTGATATTGTATATGGTAAGTGATATGAAAAAGGAGAAAAAGAATTTGCATATATATATATATATACATATATATATATATATATATATATATATATATATATATATATATATATATATATATATATATATATATATATATATATATGTATATATATATGTATGTGATTTAAGTCTAATTAAGAGCTATGTACAAATATCAAGCATTGATGAGTATGCTGTGTATTGAACAACCCTATATAGTAGGGCAGCACTGCTTTAAATAAAGTATAGAAGAAAAAATATGTTTCATGGATGTTTGAAATACATGTTAAAACAGAAGTTTCAATTTGTAACAAATTACTAAATAATAGTTGTAGATATTTGTATATAAAAATGATAACTAACTAACAATATTAAAAAAATAAGTTGAAAAAAACTTCGATTAGATTTAAAAAAAACCTGACAGAAATTGTGAAATTTTATCCACCCTGAGAGAATATACGTCCTTCTCTACTGAAACATCTTGGTAGATTGATTGGGAAATTGACATCTCGAAATATTTAAACTTGGCATATATGAATTCCGAGAGCCAATAAGAAAAAATAGACTTTATTTGATGAATACATTAAATGCGTTTTTTGAACATTTACATTAAAAAATCTAGTGCGCTCATTACAGAAATTTTACTTACTGTTGTACTTCGAAAACAATTCTTGTCTAGAAAAATTTGGTTATTACAAGAAGTTTTTGAAGCGCATTTTAATACAGCTAAACCTTAAACAACATATTTTTGAATTTCGGTCATATTAATCAATACAAAAACTCATTAAAACTGTCACAATAACATAAACCATATTTATAATATCGATTGTAGCCAATGGAAACCTTAGATGCAGCTGCATCAGTGTATTTGAAATACACAACTTCAGTCCCTGAGCTCTATAGACAAAAGGCAGAATTTCACTGAGGCAACATGTAGCATGCGGCACACAGTCTTTCCATTGAAGGAACACAAAGCGACAAAAGATATATCTCCTTGCCGCATGCTACAAGTTGACCGTTGTTGCCTGTCGAATGCGTCATCTCTCCACATGATTCACTAGCGGATCCAGGATTTAATTTTGGGGGAGGGCTTCAGCCCGAAAGCTTTTTTTTCATAAAAATAACTATAATTACTTTGGAAAAAAAGAAAGAAACTAACTACCTGTATGAAATGGTGTTTAAGTGATTCCTAAAGCTCTTTTAATATTAATCACACGAACAATAATACTTTAAGAGATACTTTTTAAATATTTTTTTCGATAAAACATGGTTATATTTTGCCATTTTTGGGAGGCTTCAGCCCGAAAGCCTCCCCCCCCGTAGATCCGCCCGTGACAGGATTCAACGTGTCGAACATGGCCGTCGTCTATCCAATAGAAATTGGATCGGTGCGGCTTGTTGTGGGAAACATGGACGGGCCACCAAGTACTTTTTATAACAAAAAAATCCAGATTATTTGGATATTTTTCACCTATAGCTCCTAAACAGTGTAACAAAGGAAAATACTTTTTTCATTTTAAGTGCAAAGTTGGTCGAAACGTCGGCAAAAATTAAAATAATTTATATATTTTAATTTTTTTATTTATTTGACCGCACCCTCGACTAACTCCTTCTCATATTATATCAACGGTCAACCATCTCTACATCATTATGAAAATACTTTTTCTTTCATAAATTAAATTGTGAGTCGAACGAGTACCTAAACTTAATAATTTGGTTAAGTGGTATGTTCGTTAACCACGGTCAACGAACGCCGATTTTTACCAAATTCGTCAAAAACAGGCAATTTACTATAAATGGCGTTGCAGCTTTGGAATGAATTCTCAACGAGCAAAACTCATAGAA
Organism: Nezara viridula; assembly: GCA_928085145.1. NCBI lineage: Eukaryota > Metazoa > Arthropoda > Insecta > Hemiptera > Pentatomidae > Nezara > Nezara viridula. The sequence continues at coordinate 125,739,501 of OV725081.1, read as the reverse complement.
TAAAAGTTATAGTGTATCAAATTCTGCGTCCACTTAGTACTAACAGTTTTAATATACATCAATCATATTTCTCAATATTTCTTCATGAAATTTGTTTTTTTTTATATAAGTTAAAAAAATAAAAACCTTTTTCCGCATTTTACACAATGAATTTTCCGTTTCCTCATGTTACTGATCTTGACTAGAAACAGTCAATTGAATATGAAAATAGATAGATTGAGAGTGGAAATGAAGGATTGGATGGAAGAACGCACGATACGGAGGTAAAAAATATCGTTTTTTTTTTTGTTTTAAAGATGTAAGAACTATTTTAATGTAGACTTTTAAACATCGCATATAAAATAGAAATGGGTACGTTAGTGCCAGGGTGCGGATGTCTGTATGACACTCATTATATTAGCGAAACTATAAGGAATTGCCGATAGGTTTATTAGAAAAAATGGGATGTTGTACCGGTCTTAACGTATTTAACATTATTGCTAACGAATCGCCTAATCTTAACGCTGATAGAGGTCTTCATCGTTATTTAACAGGCAAAAGTAACTTTTTATTCCATTTCTTTGAATAATTTTCAATAATGAACCGTTGTGATCGACCAAAAAATTCAAAAACTTAACCCCCTCTCAAAATTTGAGGTTTCACGAATTCAGGACGCGTAGAATTCGAAAAACGAATACAATTTTTTTTGTCCGTGCGCCATCTGCGCATTTTCTCCGAAACTACAAGACCGATTTTTTTTCAAATTTTCATATAAAATCAGAGGTCACCCGAGGATGATCCAACTTCATCGACATTACTCTCCGCCTTTAACTTTCAAAATGGCGGCCGAAAAACCTGCGTTGCTATAGACTGTAGCTCCTAAACGAATGTACAGATTTCAATGAAACTTCGCTAAAGTCATTTTATCGACGCCGTTTAAATTTATCTATATAACATACTTCAACGAAAAGAAGCTGGAAAAAAAGTTCCGAGGGATGGTAAAATTAAATTCCGAATAACTCGAAAAGTTTTTTCTTTTTTGTTGGTATAGTTGATATAGTATATAGTTTTTTTAAAGTTTACGAAATTTCCTAAAAAACAAAACAAAAAAAAATCGGTCTCCGGTTTTTTTAATATGTTCTACTCCAAATGTTATATCCTTGGTTTGGTTTTTAAATTTTGAATGTGTTACTGAACTAATGTTATTTTTTTTAGCATATAACTTATAATTAAAGAAAAAAGTTAAGTCCAATAATTGGAATCACCTTTTGTTTTTTTTTCTTTGTAACTCGGAAGGTTGTTACTTTAGATGTATAATTGTTTGGAAATAATAAACCATTGTGAAATAATTTGCAGCGTTTTGTATATGTGCTTTGTAATATTTTATAATGTTGTTTTGGATGTAAATTTAGAATAATGGATGTTTTTCCTCGTTATAAATTAAACATTAGTTGTTAATTAGCATTTACTTTGTATGTAGATAATTTCCGATTATCGGGACGACTGCTTTTTTTGTGAAGGAGTGCGTTAGATACGGTTCTGACTCATTTTCTGGGTAAGGTTGTGACACAAGTAAATTATTTTATTTTTTTGTTTAGATATAGCCCTTGGTACAGACCCCTTTTTATCAAATTATAAACATCCTCCATAAACTTCGTAAATAACTTCATCTCATCGTAGCATACTAATATTTTATTTATGAAAGTTCTCGGAATTGGGACGTTTTCAGTCAGGAGGGGAGCAAACTTTGTCTATTTATTTGGGTACTAAACACTCTTGAATACCCATTTGCTTCTTTCTACCTGAATCGTAAGATAATATGAGCACAGAATCAATAAAAAAGGCGGGCTTCAAAAATGTTGAGCCGTTTGGCGTGACCTACACTCCCAAATTGTCAAAATAACGAGATTATATAGGACAAATATTTTTGTATTTCAACTTTTTTATCGATTTTGTGATCAAATTATGTTATTCAAGTGGAAAGCAAATGGGTATTTACGAGTTTTTAGTACCTAATTAAATAGACAAAGTTGCCAACCTACAGATTGAAAACACCCTAATTCCGATAATTTTTATAAATAAAAATAAAAATATTTTTTTGAAAAAAATAAGTTGTAGGTTACGATGAGATAAAACTATTCCCAAAGTTTTAAACGAATGTTAATAATTTGATAAAAACTGGTCTGTACCACGACCTAATAATCAGAAAGCGCTGGAGGAAGACCTAAAGTTGATTCTTACACAAATGTTTATGCCTTATTATTTATAATCGATTAAATTATTTCATAATATTACATAATACAATAATAGTGATTTTGGACTATTTTTTATTTTTTTAGCAAATTAAAAAAAAAAAGAAAATGTCAATAAGGTCTTTGGTGTTGGTTCGGTTGTGACATTTTCTATTTTTCCCCAGTTCCCATGAAATTGTAAATAGATGCTACTGTAAATATGTGTATAAATTATTAGTACGTTCTTCATTATTTTTACTTCATATTTGTTCCAATTTTTTATTTTTTGAACTGATTAAAATTAGAAAGTAACACATCTGCTGATTGTCAATACCATGAGAGTTGCGGATAAACAAATGAATAGAAAAAAAAAACTTTAATTGTTTAACTGTAACTGTTTAATTACTCTGTATTTTTGTTTATGTATCTATGAGGCTCCTTAGGCCACATTTCTGTATTTCTGTATTATTCATATATACATGAATTAAGATGTCAATGTTCGTTTTTTTCAAAATCGCTAATCTCCGAAGTAACTTCTTCACCGATTGATTTGAAATTTTGTTATAACCTTTCCATCGGATTCAGAAGTGTTTTTATATACATTTAATTAACATCCGACCTTTCGTTTTGGAAAGATGGACGAAAACCTCGAATGGGATGTGCTGAATAAAATTGTTGATCAGGGATTTCGCTGGTGATCTAGGCGTTTAAAGATGAGTTTTCCAGGATTTACCCATTGATTTTACTCATGATAGGTAATAAAGAGATATGATAGGTGTTCGGGTGGCTTTTCGTATCAATTTGACAATAAATAGTTTCCAAGGATCAGGAAAATATGTGGATCGGAGTATTATGTATTAAAGTAAGGAATACGATGGATTTTTGATCCAGTTTTCTTTTTTCCTCCTCATCCTAGTCGTTTAGGCGACATAGGTTTTTCCCAAACCAGGGGGAAGGTCCCCACCAATACCAGAGTTAAAAGCCCCCCTGGCACGTGGACGCGAATTCGTGATAATTCCACCAGCTTAACTTTAACTTATTTAGTGCAGGGCAATGCGTGATACAAATTAGTCCGGCAGTTGGGCCACATGGACCTTTCTGCCAAACCCTGAGGTCTACCTGTAGATTACCGCCGCATATTTACCAGAGCTTGTAAAAACACATGTTAATGTGATAAAATAATTATGAGTTCGTGTCCCGGTGCGAGGGGAGGGGCTTTACTCTAACATTAATCACCCACCCTCTCTCTTGGCACAGGGAAATCCTCTATAGCCGAAATGACGAGGAAGGGTAGGACAATAAAAAACGATGAAATTCCTACAAATAGATATTCTAAATGAGGAATGTTGGCCGAAGGATTAAGGATGAAGGATGAAGGCCGGACTAAAAGACAAGGGGAAAACATGGAACAGACCGCAGCTAGTGTAATTGTATATGATCTACGATTTTTCTAATTCTATCTTAGGTTTGTTTTTAAGAAATGGTGACTAATAAAATATATTGGGAAGAGGGTGGAGAGGTAGGCTCTTGCGCTATCGACCTTGGGGGAGGGGGAGGGGCGTGGGGATGGCACCCCTGAGTGAGAGACAGAGAAATTATTTCATTTAATACAAGTCAAAAAAATCTGGTGTGTCCACTCACTCGACTTTCCTACCTATTTCAGAAAAGTTTTTATATCTTAACATATGTTCATGAAGAAACAAAAAAGAATTGAACTAGATATATTTTCCTGAAAATTGATCAAACAAAAGATTTGAGTACGATTTATTTAATAAACTAAAGCAATGAAACCGATTTAAGGTATATCAGTGTAAAAATTTCAGTACTCACTAATATTGCTGATCAAAAACTTTTTGCCATAGCTTAGTATTGTCAAACAATAATTTCTGTTAAAAGTAGAGAAAATAGTGAAGGTTGTGTCATGCTGACAAATTTTCTTACTTTTACTTAGCCATCTTTATTCTCTTATTCACCCCTTTCTGACACCAGGAAATAAACTCGTAATCTTTCATTGGAAATTGAATAGCTGTAACTTGGTTAATAGTTGTCCAACATGAACGATTTTTATATGGCTTTGTAGGGAATTGCATTACCTTTCAAACGATAGGCTTAACGTTATAGCTCAGAGGGCTGTGAAACGTTATAACTTTTTTTTCTGAATTTTTTCGGGAATTTAGTCTATATACGAAAATTGAAAGTACGATGATTAGAACATCATAGAAACGTTTCATCAAAATCATTAGAGCTGTTTTTGCGCTACAGTTTATAGAAAAACATGTTTTTCATTTATTGCGCGCAAGTTTATATATTGCGCATGGAGCAACGAATATCTGTCACAGGTATCAGTAGGCAAAATCCTTCAAAATAAACAAGAAGCAACAAAATCGGTTTAGAAGTTCCCGAGAAAATCTTGGCACAGACAGACCAATGGCTAAAAACGTGTTTTTCGGACTCAGGGGGCTGTGAAACGTATAGATCCGTCGAAAACCGCATGTCGGAAATTTGACCCGATTGCAATAGTTTCCTTACCTAGTATAGGTAGGAAAATAAAAAGAAGTAGACGGAGTGGCCGAATGGACTAATGTGTGTGCACAGCACCGCCATTGCCTGGCAACCAGATTTATGACAATTAAGAAAAAATAGTAATGAGTTCGCGTCCCGGTGCCGGAGAGTCTTTTAAATCCGGGGAGTAAATAATTGGTATAACCAGTATACTTTTTCATTTAATTCTTCTAATTTTTCATTCAGGCTTAGTTAGGTTTCTCCTATTCTAACCAGACACTCGTCGATCAAACCATGTCCATATGAAGTGAAAAAAAAAAGGAAATATCTTCATTAAATATTTATTCAATTAATAACAATTAAGCAGCGTATAAAAATATATCATATAAAAACATATAGGGATTGTCAAGACATTGACATTAAGAATTTAGACTTCATTTGCCATATGTTTCGACCACAACTTTTTTTTTTGGTATGTAACTGTTGTCTTGTTGCTCAAGATATTCAGTGACGGCAGAAAGCAGGGGGTACTTTTGATTATGACATAGGCCAAGGAAATCGTCCATATCCAATGACCACAACATGATGCCTCCGAGTTTATATTTATTAACTAATTTCGTCTAAAAAAAAAAAAAATAAAAATTAAATTTTCCATTTTCCATCAAATACATATTACATATGTAGGTAAGTGGAAGTAAAAATTACTCAGAAATAAAATAAAGTAAAAATCTTTATAATGTATTTATTTGGTGTTACTGATAAACCGAAAATCATATATATCAAGGCTTAAGGCTTCTATTGTCTATAATGTTCTAAAAACAATTTAGCTATTCATTTTTTATTTATAAATAAAGACACACAAAATTATTAATGTAATGATAAAAAAATTAAAGATTACCTTTTTAAGTAAACTTCTCTTGTTATCATAACTGACGAATCTTTTATCGTTATAAGCTACTGGTGTACTTGAATCGGAATCCCATTCTTCAACCCAACCACCAACAGTTTTCATTTCATAGCAAATCTAAAACAAAAATATGTTACGTAATATTAATTCAGCCTGTAGGCGGATTTACGGGGAAGGGAGGCTTTCGGGTTGAAGCCCCCCTCCAAACTTTAAAATATAACCATGTTTTACAGAAAAAAAATATTTTTTTTTAAATTTTTTTATTTCTTAATGACATTTACAACTGTATTACATAAATACATCAAGTAAATTTGGACATAATAGATATAATGACATGAATACACTTGCTGAGTAACTACCAAATGGTAGCACTCTAATGATATGACTACATTAGGAGATCACGGGGCCATCTTCTTTTCAGACGCCTCGGAGGGTTATCAGGAATTGAATAGGAAGCAAGGTTAGAAACGAGAGGGTTGGAATGACTGAAGTTTATTATGGAAGGATAGGTATCTGGATAAGATCTGAAACATAAGGAACATTAAGATCTTTATGGATAATTTTATTAGTGACAAAGTAAGGAGCATTGAGGAGAAAAAAAATATAAACTATTTCTTAAAGTATTCTTGTTCGTTTAATTACATTTAATAGGACTTTAAGAACCACTCAAACACCATTTCATATAGGTAGTTAATTTCTTTATTTTTTTAAAAAAGTAATTATTGTTATGTGTATATGAAAAATAACCTTTCGGGCTGAAGCCTCTCCAAAAATTAAATCCTGGATCCGTTAGTGGCCTGTAGTAAATGCTTATTGTGTTATCATGCTAAGCAATCAGCAGAAATTATAAATGATTCTTGTGTGCTAATCTAATAAGTTATTACAGGTCCGTTTTTATGAAATTATTAACATCCGCCTGAAACTTCGTAAATAGCTTCATCTCATAGTAACATATCAATATTTTATTTACGAAAATTCTCGGAATTGGAGCGTTTTCAATCCAGAGCTTGTCAAACTTTGTCTTATTAACTCGTAAATACCCATTTTCTTCCCACTTGAATCGTAAGATAATGTCAGCACAAAGTCGAAAAAAAAAGGTAGCCTTCAAAAGTATTGAGCCGTGTGCACTTATTAGTTATCGAGCTACATACACAAAGTGTCAAAATAACAAGGTTATGTAGGCCAAAAGGCCCAATATTTTTGTAGGCCACCATTTTTTTTTTAATCGATTTTGTGATCATATTATCTTACGATTCAAGTGGAAAGCAAATGGGTTTTCATGAGTTTTAAGTATCTAATTAAATATATTAGAAAGTTTCTCTATACACTGTAATAATATACTTACAGTCAGCCACATTTTACAGGGGTGTCACTTTTACGTATCGGGTCTAACTAGTTCAAGACTTACATCACCAATAGCAAACATTTGGAGGGATGATGAAGACACGATAAAGTTAGTGTTCGGTTTCTTGAAATCAAACGATTTGTTTAAAAATAATTAACATCTATTTATCAGAATGAAAACGCCCCAATTTCTGGGGAATTTTTGAAAACAATGAAGTTGTAGGTTATAATGAGATAAAGCTATTCACGAACGAGTAGGCGAATGGTAATAATTTGATAAAAAGGGATCTGTACCACGGACTATCACAAATATCTCTGTTTATGAATCTAAATATTTAACATAAAAATTGTGTTATGAATCATTATTTAGTCTGTTTTGCATCAAGACGATTTTTATTTATTTTTTTTAAATTATTATTTATATGATAATTACAACTGTAAAAAAAAAAAAATTACATCTAGTAAATTCGTACATGGATATAATGACATGAACCACATGTTGAGAAACTACCCATTGGTAGCACTCTAGTAATATGACTATATTAGGAGATCACGGGGCCATCTTCTTTTCAGACGCCTCGGATGGTTATCAACAATTCAAAAGGAAGCAAGGTTAGAAACAAGAGGGTTGGGATGGTTATGAAGTTTATTATGGAAGGATAGATATCTGGATTGGGCCAAATCTGATACATAACGAACATTAAGGTCATTGTGGATGATTTTATTTGTAACAAAGTAGGGATAATTCAGGATATTACGAAGGATTTTGGATTGCAAGGATTGGATACGAGAGGAATTCGATGGTTTAGTGAAGCCCCATAGCTCAACTCCGTAAGTCCAAATAGGCCTTATAATAGTCAAGTATATGAGTGTTTTGTAATTATTCAGAAGGTTAGAGCGTTTGTCTAGTAAGAGCGGTTTCTTGTCGTTTCAGTCTGGTATGAGGATTCCAAGTTAGACGTTTGTCCAGGTGGAGTCCTAGGTAACGGATTTGTTCAACAGGAATAAGTGAGGTGTTGTTAAAGGATACTGAAGGACAGGAAGTCATTGGTTTACGACAAGACAATTTTAAGATAATGTTTTCCCTTATATAACCAGATTCCAGACAAAATATAAACATGGTGTGAATACCTCATTGTAAGCTATTACTCCACGTTTGTTTGTCCACTTTGACTTAAATGTCTGATCAGAATTCAATCCAAGATATTGACCTCTTTTAATTTCATCCTCGACGATATAAGAAAAGCCGTAAGTCGGAAGACCCAATAATATCTTACTGGGGCTAGCTCTCTTAGATATGGTATAATTAACCATATATTCCTGAAATTAAAAAAATAAATAATTCAAGTATTTTTCTACATAATTTGTTGACAGTTTTAATTATAAATTATAACTTACAACATTATTTTCATTATTAGATCTCAAAGGAGCCATGATTCCTGTAGTCCTATCCCATGGTCCATGATATTCCAAGGCAGATAGGTTTATGTAATCAACTATCTCCGAGATAGATCTCAAGTCGTAGCCTAGATTTATTACAGAACGTTTTGCGGTGATGTGGACAGTGAGTAACCATCCTTCTGGATCGAATACACTTTTTATGTCCTATAATTATCGAAAACGATAGAATTATAAAGTAAATTTATTGGTGATTTTGAATATTTAGTTGACTACTTCATGCATTAATTCACTAGCAGATTCAGGATTTAGTTTTGGAGGGGACTTCAGCCCGAAAGATTTTTTTTTCTAATAGAAGAAGAAGAAGAAAGAAGAAAACGTCTTTTTATTTATCAAAATTACAAAACGATACAAAATAATATTTTTGGATTTAAAACCGAAAATCAGACGTCATACATGGTCTGTTGACCGTCAGAGGAGTCTGTGTTTCATAACAAAATTATATTTCAGTCTATTTATATACAAATAATTAATAGGAAAATAAGAACAGTTATATTTACAATGTAAAAGTTATACAAATATTTTAATTACAAAAACAGTGGTACCAAAATTCTCCAATTTATTGATTATTAAATTCTCTGGTGAGCATTATTCTATAGGAGAAAGCAGACTTTCAGTAATTTACCAATGCTATACAATTGATTCCATTTAATAAATCAATCACTTGATCCCGAGATAAATTTCTAGACTTTAACCATTTGATTCTAAATTCAGAGAATATCGGACAAGCAGCCAGGAAGTGATAGATATCTTCTGTTTCGTTTGTATTACACATGCTACAATTATTAGTAGTAAGAAATAACACTGTTGATTATCAGATTTTTTCGGACAACATGCCAATTATTACTTCTTTCAAAATTAAAAATAAGGTAATTGAACAGTCTACTTTACCACTTCTCCCAAAAATTAATTGGTTGAGACAAAATGAGTTAGTTTATCTGTAAACCGTTTATCTGTAAATGAGCATTCGGTGGAAGATTTGATAGACATTCTCTCAAATATCATCAAGAGGTCTGCTAATTATAATCCTTATCCAAGGTCAGTATATAAAAGTAAAAATCCATGGTTTGATAAAGAGTGTTTCCAGGGTAGAAAGATGTCATTTATAAGTTTAAAGTTATTTAGAAAAACTTCGTCCCCTCGCAATAAATTACAGTATTTAAATTCAAATAGTACTTATAAAAGTCTATGTTTACTAAAAAAGAAGCAATATTATATAGATTGTGTCCAGCGTCTGAATAAGGTTAATAAGACGTTAATAATAGGAAAGATTTTTGGGAACTTGTAAAAGTATTTAGAAAAATTAATTACTGGTCTGTAGGTAATATATCATTACAAGATTGGCTTATGCACTTTAAAACACTGTACAACCCTCCGTTAATTTCAAACAGAATTTTATTCGTTGAACCAGATATTACTGATGTTATTTTAGATAGACCCTTCTCTTTTTTTCTAATATATAACTAGAATTACATAGTAGTTAAAATAAGAGAACTAACTACCTATATGGAATAGATTTTAAGTGATTCTTTAAGCACTATTAAATATAATCACACAAACAATAATACTTTTAGAAGTAATTATTAACTTTTTTTCATAAAATATGGTTATATTTTACCATTGCCGAAAACTTGGATTTTGAATCTCAGTTACATACCATACAAGAAAAAATATATACTTTCTACCCCCATTCGATGCAACTTAGACCATCCCCTCTTTTCATGACGAGATTACTGGATATTCATTCATTGGATTACCATTAAGAGTTTAACAAGATTCCTTTTGTCCTCTGGTCTTCCTCCTGTCTGACCAGGGAACTGCCAACAGATATCGATGCCGTCCAATTCCCACTCTCTGTTGAAATAAATTAGGATTTTTCATTAACAATTGCGATCAACATTAAAATATTACAAGAAATGATCAATTTTTTTTGTAAATACTTTATGAACTTCACAAGACTGTTGACGAAAGCTGTTCTCTTTGCAGAAGATCTTGCCATTTCGGAAAACTTGACTGAGCCTTCGGATAACCCTCCAACACTGACAAGTACTTTGATATTTGGATTAAAGGTCTTCAGGACTTTTAGTTCTTTTAGCTGACCTGCAATGTGACATAACTTGAATGCATAAATATTTAAGATAAGAAGGATCTAAAATAAAACTAATTAACATGCTCTGACTCCACATCATAGTTTCCCCGTTACAAATTGTTTTCTACCAATGATTGTTGAAGGGAAAAAAAAGGATGATGGCATAAAAATGTGAATGCTTTAGAGCACTTATTACTTTCACTTACTTCTATATGAAATATACAGGGTGTTCCAGGGTTAAGTGGCCAAACTGCAAAAATGAACCAAGGACTTCAAAAAAAGAAAAAAAAAAATCCTTTGAAGGTATGTCCACAAACGCTTTGTTTAGGAGATAATCACAGCTAAAGATTTTTGTTGTTACGAATTATTTATGTTATATGAAATAGATAAAACTTGCTCAATCATACCACATATAGGCTTAGCCTGCACGCTCTCCAGACCTGACACCACTGCATTTTTTTGTTTGTTATGACATCAAACAAAAAGTCTATGTAAGTCCGGTCAGTGACCTTAATTCCTTACGAAGAAGGATAATCGAATATTCTGAAACAATAACAGATAGTGCCGTTCTTCCATTGCTGCTGTTGAAGAAAGATGCCGTGATTTCCTTAATGCTCAAGGAAATCACTTTCAACAACGTTTAATATGGATGTAATGTTTACTTACTTAATAAAGTAGTTATAACAAATAAATAGGTTTTATTTATTTTATATAACGCAAATAATTCATAACAACGAAAATCTTTAGTTGTGAATATCTCCTAAACAAAGCGTTTGCGGATATACTTTCAGAGAATTTTTTTTTTTTGGTTAAAGTCCTTAATTCATTTTTGCAGTTTGGCCAATTGACCCCGAAACACCCTGTATATCAAGTAAATCCGAATCAAATCAAATAAATAAGTTCTACGTCCATGTCCAATGAAACCCATCTTTTACCCGACTGTAGGTCTCGTGAGTTTCTACTAGTCGGCAGACCCGCTTGATGTTACAGAGGTTGAAGTCTTATCTTATTTACTTACAAGCTTTACTCAAGCATTCTACTTAATATATATTAATAATAATAATGCTTTCTTTATTCTGGGACGATTCCCTTTAGAATAATACAGAAAAACAAAAATGTGGGCTAAGGAGCCTTAGAGTTACTAAGCAAAAATATAGAGTAATTAAATAGTCAAAATGAAAAAATAACAGAAGAAATTATAAGTTACTTACTAATTTAAATCAGTTAATAATAAAAAATGCAAATTTGAAAATAAACATGAAATAAAAATAATACATACTTATAGTAGTTGTTATTTACAATGTTGTGGGGACTGGATGGATAAGAAATGATTGAACAGGCGGGATTTAAAGGTAGGAAGGTTTTGGATTGACGGATGTGGGGAGGAATGGAGTTCCATAGGGATGAGGATCGGATAATGAACGATCTGTCGAAAACAGCGGTTTAGTGGGTCCTTGTATATATATAAATCAGAAGACCGGGAACGAGTATTGCGGAAACGAACGAAGGATTTGAATTGAAGGAGCTCGGAGATGTATGAAGGGCGGTGGGATTGAATAACTTGATAGAAGAAGGATGCCAAGAAATACTTACGACGGTAGGAAGGATAAAGCCACTTCAACTCTGCATAATAACGGGAAACAGAGGCGTCCCTTGGGATCCCGAAGATGAATCGTACAAAGCAATTTATCAAATGTTTTAATCTCGCCTCTTGAGATCCCCAGAGACGCCCCCATATACCGTACAGCAATAGTCAAAGTGGGGAAAAATTAAGGAAGTTACTAGGAGTCTACGGGTTTCATGGGGAAATAGGTGACGGGAGTAATTTAGACGTTTTAAGGTGGGAATGTTGAAATGGAAATGTTGGATATATGATTTTCCAGGAAAGCGTTTGATCAAAGATCATTCCAAGGTTTTCGATCGAGGGATAAAATTTGATGGGATTATCATGTAGGAACAGTTTTAAGGAGGTGATTGGAAAATATTAAGATTGCCTTTATGAGTTCAACTTTAACTTGTTGGCTCTCGCCCAGTCACAAATCCTATCCAAGACTTCTTGAAGTTTTACTGTGGCTGATAGTAGGTCGGTGGGCAATATATATATATAGAGGAGGGCCTCTAATAGAGGAGGATATATATATATATAAATAATATATATATATATATATTATTTATTTTTTAAATAGTATTAACTATAATAAAAATATGAAAGAGGTTACCTTTGCCCTTTCCTCCCATTTCGAAGTCTACCCTAGGCTTGATGCTTTTTATTTCACTGGTGGTTTCATTTATTCCCATATCCAACGTGAATATATATATATACAACGTGAGTACACAACTGTGTATCTGCATCTCTAACTGTAAACTTCCCTTGGCCTCCTCTATTAGAGGCCCAGGCCGCCATGTAGCAGAACACGGTAGGGTGGTTGGTAGGGGTTCCTGTAATGTATATCTGCATCAATATATATATATATATATGTATGTATGTATGTATGTATGTATGTATGTACAAATAAACAAGGCCTTTCTGGCAAAAAACTAAAAAACAAAACTTCTATCAACATAAACTTTAATTACAATATAGAAACAACTTAAGAATATCATTGTAATGAAAAAAACGCTGCAAATTATTTCACAATGGTTTATTATTTCCAAACAACTATACATCTAAAGTAACATTACCTTCCTAGTTACAAACTTTTTTTGGACTAAACTTTCTTTTAGTCATTAGTAATATCCGAAAAGAAAAATAGCATTACTTCAGTAACACATTCCAAATTTAAAACCAAACAAAGGATATAACATTTGGAGTAGAACATATAAAAAAAAAAAAAAAAAAAAAAAAAAAAAAAACTGGAGACCATATCTCACTCTTAATTGTCTGATCTTGACGATTTTTTTTGTTTTTTTAGGAAATTCCGTTAACTTTTAAAAAACCATACGGTACGGGGGTATACGGGCGGACGGCGGACGGACAAAAAAATTTGTTTTCGTTTTTTGAATTCTACGTATCCTGAAACGTGAAACCTCAAATTTTCAGAGGTGGTTAAGCTTTTGAATTTTTTGGTCTTTCACAATGGTTCATTATTGAAAATATTTAAAAATCGCGATATCTCTACTGATAGTGATTTGATTTCAATGAAACTTCCTTCATTTTTTAGGAAATTTAAATACCTTTGAAACATTTTATCATAATATATAAAAAAAAGTTTCAACTTTTTGAGTTATTCGGAATTTAATTTTCCTATCCCTCGTAACTTTTTTTACAGCTTCTTTTCGTTGAGGTATATTATATAGATAAATTTAAAGGGCGTCCAGGAAATGACTTTAGCTAAGTTTCATTGAAATCAATACATTCGTTTAGACGCTACAGTCTATAGCAATGCAGGTTTTTCGGCCGTCATTTTGAAAGTAAAAGGCGGATAGTAATGTCGATGAAGGAGGATCATCCTCGGATGACCTCTGATTTTATATCCAAATTTGAAAAAAATCGGTCAAGTAGTTTCGGAGAAAATGAGCGGACGGCGGACGGACAAAAAATTTTTTATTCGTTTTTCGAATTCTACGTATCCTGAAACGTGAAACTTCAAATTTTGAGAGAGGGTTAAGTTTTTGAATTTTTTGGTCGATCACAATGGTTGATTATTGAAAATAATAAAGCAAAAGTATTATAAAAAAAGAAGAAATAAAATCAACAAAAATAATTACAATTTACTTTTATCAAGATTCCATTCATAAAATGAAATTTCACGATTGCAGAGAGTGTATGAGATTTAAAAGGTATTGAAAAAGGAGGTATTTGAATGAAGACGGGAATCAGAAGCATGGCAGATAATAGATAGGCTAGGAATTAAAAAAGGTAATTGAGCGGGCAAGTTCGAAGGTTTTAGTTCTGTTATGTGAGAGGGGGTATAGAGGTTCGAAACACAGCATCTTGTTTTCTGTTAATGGATTGCAGATGTTAGCTGTAGGATACGATAGATAGGATAATAGTGCTAGGAGTATATCGCTGTCATAATTAAAATACAATGAACTATTGACGGCCTGAAGGAGAAAAAAATCCTGTTCAACTCGCGATAGAAGAAAAATGGATTTTATTTTTGGACTAAGTCCCTTTAGAATAAATACAATGTGCAATTTAATGACAATTGTCTGACATTAGAAATAATTAGGAATAAATGAAATTACAGGGTTCTCTAGATCTAAAAATACCATTAAGAGAAGGCACTCGTAGACATACGAAATTGTTGATAAGTTAAGATATGCGAGTTCAGATATTTTTACACATAAACAATGTGGGTGACAGGTCTGAGAAACGTGAACATTATTTCACAAATATTCGGAAGATTGATTGCTTAAGAGATGGATAAATAAATTAAGTTTTAATGAGGATTTGCGTTTGAAGGTTGGTAGGAAATTCCAAATCAAGGTAGCACGTCTGACAAAGGATTTTTTAAAATAAACGGTTCTATGAGAAGGAATAAACAAGTTAGAGGGCTGGAATCTCGTGTTGAACGAATAGACAGAGGAGCAAAGAGTCGACAAATTGAGAAGGTAAGAAGGTTTTTTAGTTGAAAAACTTCGAAAAAGGAATACACCTAGGAAGTATTGCCGTAGGTAGACTGGATGGAGCCACTTCACTCGGCATACCAACTGGAGACGTGGGAGCGACTGGAGACTCTATAAACGAATCTGATGAAACAATTCATTTGTCTCTTTAATCTGATCTCAAGCGCACTAGACAGTCCACCGTATACAAGGCAGCCATAATCGAAATGAGGGAAAATGAATGAGGAAACTAGGGGCTGACGGATTTTAAGGAGCATGCAATCACGGGATCTTAGGAACTTTTTGAAGGTAGCAATGGATTTTCGAATTATTTGGGAAATATGATTATTCCAGGACGGATATTGATCAAACATTGCCCCAAGATAATACAGGGCACATGAGATCGTATAGAAGACAAATCTTAATTCACGATTGGATTCAATTTATCCTTGAATACCATTGAGAGGCCACCGTATACCAAACAGTAGTAGTCAAAATGGGAAAAATCAATGTGTATGTGAGGAGCTGGTGGACATTTTGTTGAAGATGACCTCGTATACGATGGAATAACTCAAGTGTACTTATTGAAACGTCAATTTCAACATATATGTATTGAAAAGGAGGTTGTACTAATTTTGATATTGTTTTTAAATAAGCCATTCTATGCCGAAAGTTATAGATATAACATTTAATAATTATTTATTATGATTATAATTTCGACACTTTGTTTCCTTCTTTTCGCTTTTTTAACCCGGCGTCGCTTTCAGATACAATTTTATATAGCTAATACCAAAAAGGATGAGATGCTGAAAATTTCTCTCCCCTACAGTATGCAAGTCGAAAATTCAGTTTTTAATCCAAATTGAAAAATTAGTGGATTCAAACAGACTTTCCTGGAATAAGCGTTACATTGCCGAGAGAGATTGCTCAGTCTCATTCAATACTTACAAAATAAAATGCTATGCGAGCCCAAAGAAGTTTTCACTTCAAATACAAGCATAAGAGGGAAATAACAAAGTGATAATTGAGCAATTGAACAGTGTAAGAGGAATAATTATGACCGATTTACTTGAATAAAAAGTACATAGGTTTGAATTAACTACATAACTTTAAAATGAAATTTTCATCTTCCTTGAAATATTAATACATTTTTAGTACGAATACTAACATTTAATTTTTCAAGTTCATAAAATTTCAGCCAGTACCAGAATAAAATTATTTTTCATTTCATTTGAAAGTAGTAGTTAATTGGTCCAATGAAGTACATAAATTCAACTCAAACCAAAATATATTTAGCCTTAAATTCAATTCAAAATAGCTGTTATAATTTAGCTAGTGTAATTTCTGATAAATAACAGTACTGGCTGACATTTTATGTATTTGAAAAATTGATAGCTTGCCAATAATAAACCAATAAAGGATAGATGGCAAACTATCCGATATTTATTTTTTGAGTGAATAACTCATTTCTGAAGGAGTCAGACTAGCCAGTACCTCAGCCTGAGAGCGGGAGTGCTTGTTTGGTGGCCGTATCTGCAAGCTCACTGAGAATAGTGGGTAATGAGATATATATATATATAGTGAGAATTTCTCACTTGAACTTGAACTAACCATATAAAGCAAACAGATTTCCAGGAGTGCCCACACAGCAGAGGGATTGTATGCCGCAAGTTGCGTCATCAGAATCTTTTTTTTGAAGGGGGGCCACATAAAGTTTTCAGTTTTAAGAGAACATTTAAACCAGAAAATAAAGAAAAACTATCTGATGTGTCCACTCACACGATTTTCCTACCTATTTCAGAAAAGTATTTATATCTTTACATATGTTCATGAAGAAACAAAAAAAAAAAAAAAAATCGAACTAGATTTATTATCCTGAAAATTGATCAAAAATAAGATTCGAGTAAGATTTGGGAGCTCTGAAACGTATAGATCCTAATAAGTTAAAACATATGTAAAAAATAGAAATAGCTACATCATCGCTAATACCGGTTCGATTCCGATGATTTTTTGTTGATTTTGTTGGTAATTTAAATACCTTTCAAAAAATTTATTATAAATTTTACCGTTTAATTGATACTTAGAGAGTTAGGCCCTATTACATTTTTCTTTTGTTTATAACTTTTTTTCCTGAATATTCTCGGGAATTTAGTCCATATACGAAAATTGAAAGGACAATTATTAGGACATTATATGAAAGTTTCATCAAAATCGTTAGAGCCGTTTTCGGGCTACTGTTTATGAAATACATGTTTTTCATTTATTGCGCGCAATTGCGCATGGAGCACCGTATTTCTGTCAGAGGTATCAGTAGTAAAAACCCTACACAATAAAAAAAGAAGCATCAAAATCAGTCCGAGAAAATCTTGGCACAGACAGACAGACAGACCAATGGCTAAAAATGTGTTTTTCGGCTCTGAAACGTATAGATCCGTCGAAAACCGCATATTGGAAATTTGAACCGATTGCAATACTTTTCTTACCTAGTATCACGGGCAGATCAACGGGGGGGGGGAGGGGAGGGAGCATTCGGCCTTAAGCCCCCCCCCTCCAAAATGGTAAAATATAACCATGTTTTATCGAAAAAAATATTTAAAAATTATCTCTTAAAGTATAATTATTCGTGTAATTACATTTAAAATGTCTTTAGGAATCACTTTAACACCAGTTCATATAGTTAGTTTCTTTCTTATTTACCAAAGTAATTATTGTTATTTTTATGAAAAGACAAGCTTTCAGGCTGAAGCCCCCCCAAAAATTAAATCCTGGATCCGCTAGTGCCTAGTATAGGTAGGAAAGTAAAAAAAGCACACTGAGGTTTGCGTGTATATATAAAAATATCTAAGGGCGCCGCATACTTGGAAGAGCGGCAGATATAATTTTATCCTAACTACTCAACACAAGCAGGGCTTCCCTTTTTCCAGTTTCAGCATTAACTCAAAGGGCGCCACTTGTTTGAAATATCGGTATGCGGTACCTTCATTGTGTGTATATAATAAATACAACTAATGCCTTATCTTTGGCTATAGGACACAGAAACAAATTTAAAATAAAGTAGCAACAAATAAAAAACTTATGAAATGTCATCATCAGTGACATGTCGTTTCAACATTCTAAAATGAACTAATTAGGAAATAAAGACTAATTTTTCCATCCTCAAATTTATCGCCCCCTCCTCTATTTTAAATTAATTTACCCCCTTTTGAAAACGCTCTCGCAATTATTTCAGATAAAATTCTCATTTAAAAGGAAAAAAATATTTAAAACAAAATAATAATGAATTCCTGGCGTGGGCATACGCAGAGGAGGGCAGGAGAGAGGCTTGCCTAATATTAATATATGTCTAATATTACTGATTTTACTTGTTGATTGTAATTGTCTAATGTATTGTGCGATATATATATATATATATATATATATATATATATATATATATATATATATATATATATATATATATATGTATATACGGAGCACCCGACAGCCTCACTCGATCCAAACGTCTCTTTATAACAGTCCAATAAGAAATCAGCCTAAGACAAGGAGTCCTTCAATTTAAAGATAAACAGGTAAAAGAAAATATATATATATATATATATTTAATATTCTAGAGAAACAAACCAATATTATATCTACTGTCTTTTAAACTAACATTGATATTACATCTCATATAGATACATATTTTTTTTATTATTATTTATTTATTGAATATTACAACAATATGTCACTTGGACACTAGTTATAGTGAAGTAGAATATCATGATACATATTAATTATATAAGTGAGTGAAGCGATATTGGGAGGTATACACCATCGGCCTTGGGTGGGGAATGGACACCCTGCTGATTTTCAATAATATGAAGATATTTTTGTATTTTTAGGATGTATTGAATATATGTAGTTTAAATCTTCTGATGAACTCAAAAAGAAGGTTATTAAGACTTATTATGTTTGGAGTATTTGTCATACAGAAGAGGAGGACTGAGGTTATTGTATGAAGTTACGCTGTATTTTATGAAGTTTTATTTAATGTGTCGAGTTATGGATAACAAACGAAGACGTTGGATTTCCAATCGTCGGAATAAATTAATAATGGTTGCGGGATATTTTTTAGGAGACGGAAAAATTCGATTTTGTACTCATAAGGTGAGGTAATGCTTTTGAGTAATCGAGAGAGACGGAGCATCGTTTTTAGGGGTTTGTGAATCTAAGCTGATTTTCTGTTTCATGTAGAGGTAAGTTCTTAAGAAATTGAGCTGCTGAATAAACACTTTCTGATAGTTGGGGTGTCGAATTTGTTTTGTTCCTAACAGTGTTAGAAAAATTTTGGTTTAAACATGTAGTTATGGGTAGGATGTTTATTTTGGGGAAGTGGCCTTGAAACCTAGTTGACAGCCATTTTTTTCCTTCTTAATAATAGCATGTGTTATAAATATCTGAAGTATGAAATATTAAACTAAATATTTACATAACTATTTTGTTTATAACTAATTTATCTCTTGTATTTTATTTTTAATTACCTATTATTGCACTAGCGGATCCAGGATTTGATTTTGGAGTGGGCTTCAGCCCAAAATTTTTTTTTCATAAAAATATCGATAATTACTTTGGAAAAAAAGAAAGAAACTAACTACCTGTATGAAATGGTATTTAAGTGATTCCTAAAGCCCTTTTAGGAATGTAATTAGACGAACAATAATACTTTAAGAGATACTTTTTAAATACTTTTTTCGATAAAACATGGTTATATTTTACCATTTTGGAGGGGGGGGGGAGCTTCAACCCGAAAGTCCCCTCATAGATCCACCCATGTATTATTTTTCTATATTGTATTGTAATATGTATGGCCATATTGTCATGTTTTATTTATTTTGTATTTATAATTTGTTCTACTGGGTTAAGGAAGGGCAATAGTAAATAATACTATCGATATTTTGATAATTTAAAACAATCGATAGTACTAATGGCTATCGATAATTTGTATCCTTTCCAAGAACAAAATAAATTTCAAATTTTGTATACTTACAGAAATAATTTTAATAACTTCATACTTCTACCTATATATCAATGCATGAGATATAATAATAATATAACAATAATAATAGGGCTTACTAAACCCGAAGAGTCGATGCCAATACCACCAATCGATGTCTCAGTCCCGCCAGACCAGATTTAACGAAATCTTCCCACCTTCGCGTCGGCCTACTCTCGGACGCTTGTTTACTTCTCCTATTAATTTTTTTTTTTTTAAATGAGAAAACAGAAAATCTACAATGACTCCAGAACAGTTTTGTTATATTTTAAACTAATGTCATCAAATTAAATTTATAAAATAACAATATTGGAAATTGGAAGGCATGGGCTTTTCTATCTTTTTTTTTCCCGAATTGTACAAACAATACTATACATCGTTGTAGATGTTTCTTGTTTGAATTTGACATTCATGGATACGGACATCATTTATTTTTCAATATTTGGAGGGTTGATGGTTGACTGTGGAGAATAATGAAGAGAACGATAGTTGGGGTGATCAGTCAAAGATAAAAATATATAATAAAAATATAAATAAATTTAAGTTAAAATAAATATTATTATTTATTTTGGCCATTTATATCTTTGACTGATCACCTCAACTATCCTTCTCTTAATTATTTTTCAATATAAATGTATTTTCCCATCAGTAAATTTTTTAATTGATTATGTAATAATTGTTGACAAATCCAAACATATAACATTTACTCTTCCAAAAAACACCTTCCCTCCAGTTAATGTTAACAACAATCAAATACCTCAAATGGACACAGTATTTTATCTTGGACTAACCTTCGTCAGAAGAATGACATGGGGCCTGCATATAAAAATAAATCGTAAGACACTTAAAAACCGACTCAAACTACTCTACTATCTTTTTTCTAAACCTTAAAAACTGAAACTGAGACAGAAACTGAATACACATACATACTCACTAAAAACCAATATAGACATACTCATCACAAATATAAGGTATCAATAAAAATAGCCATCTCCAAAACTTCAAACCTTCCAATCAAAATAAATGCGATTCATAACACAATCACCATGGTACGTGACTAACAAAGCTCTACTTACTGACCTCCACCTTCCGACAGTCGACCAACACATTACGACCCACTGCCAACGATTTTATACAAATTTAAACGGACATTACAAGAAATTAATAAGAGACATGTCAACAGCCCCAGATAATGAGGAGGAGACTAAAAAGCTATTGAATGAGAGATCTCCTTCGTTAAACAACCTAAGTAAATTTTTTATAGCAAAAAAAAAGATTTTTTGTTAGTGCCTTAATCTATATAAATCCTTAAAAATGTATTTAACATAAATGTTAATTAATAAAAAAAAAATAGTGAAAACAAATATACTTATTTATATTTACTATTATTTTTTAGTGATCATCCCAACCATTCATCTCTTCAGTTATTCACTGCAGTCAACCATTCATCCATAATAAATGTTAATTATTGTTATGAAGCTTATAATTAAAGAATGCAGCAAAAATAAATCTTCCTTAGTCAGTGGCGGGAAATTACTAAGCAATCGATACTATTGATAGTTTTTCATCTATATTATTGAACTATAGATAGTGGAAAACTATTGACTATCGCCCATCACTATACAGAGTTATCAGTCCCAGGATAATAAAATTATATTTTATTTCATTTACAATTTATATACACAGGACAAAATCTAATGTGTAAAACTAAAAAAAAAAAAAAAAAAAAAAAAAAAAAAAAAAAAAAAAAAAAAAAAAAAAAAAAAAAATTCTGTCCCACTAAACTTCCTTCCTATTTATAAGATTCATGACTTTTTATTTGTATATGTTTGGAACTCTTAATTTCAATATGTTAGAAAAAAAAGTTTTTGCCTGAATGAGCATAAGGTTTAAGAATGTTTGTAACTGTTTTTGTTTTTTTTTCGATAAATTCTTTTTTTTAATTTAAAGAAAAAATGAAGATGAAAAGAAGCGATAAAAGAATCGATCCATTACGATGGATAATAGATGACTGCTTTCGATAAATCTTTTATTATTCGATCCTCATTCCTATGGAACTCCATCCCCTACCGGCATCCTTCCTCCAGTACTCTCCCTACTTTTAAATTCCGCCTATTCTATCACTTCCTTTCCAGCCAGTCCCTCTAAAATTGTAAATAGAAATTTCTGTTAATATGTATATATTTTATTAGTTTATTTCCAATTATTTTCATTTCATCGTTCTTCCATTTATTATGTTTTTCTTAATCAATTTTATCTAGAAGATAACTTTTTTTTTTCTATTATATCTATTAGATTATTATTATTTTATTTCTAATTGATATATCTGTAGGTCTTGTGATTTCATATTCATATTTTTATGGGGCTTAATGTTTTAAAATGTTAATGAGTAGTATAAGAAAAAAGAAAAATCTTCATTAAGCATTTATTTTATTAATAATAATAAAGCATCGTATAAAAACATATCAAATAAGCATTGTTAAGTCATTATCGCTTTGAACTTCATTTTTTACCATATTCTTGATTTATTACAACTTTCTTTTTTGGTGGTTTATCTTTGTTCCTGTTATCTGTATTAGAAGATGATCCATCCTCATGGTCGAGATAATCAGTGACAGCAGAAAGCAAAGGGTACGGTTTATCGTGGCATTGGCCAAGGAAATCGTCCATATCTAGTGACCACAGCATGATCCCTCCGAGTTGATATGTGTTGACTAATCTCGCCTAGGGAAAAAAAATATTAAAAATTAAATATATTTCTGTTGTTCAGTTAGAGTCCAAAATATAAATAACTTCTAGTGTTAACATTCATAGCTTTAATTTATTTTATTATTTTATTTTTTTTATTATTTATGATATTTACAACTGCATTAGAAATAAAAATACATTCAGTAAATGAGAACACAAGAATATAAAAACATGAAACAAGTTGTTGAGAAACTACCAAGGAGGTAGCACTCTAAAAATGTATTTACAACAGGAGATCTCGAAGCCATCTTCATTTCAGATGCCTCGGAGGGTTATCAGGGATTGAGGAGGAAGCAAGATTAGAAACGAGAGGGTTTGGTTTTTTCTGAAGTTTGTTATGGAAGGATAGGTATTTGGATTGGGTCAGGTCAGAAACATAAAGGTTATTATTGATGATTTTATTTGTGACAAAGTACGAACTTACAGGATTTTACAAGGGATTTTGGATTTCAAGGATTCGATATTAGAGGAATTAGATGGCTTAGTGGAGTCCCATAGCTGCCTGAAGAGGTGAAAATTTGGATAAATTTGAAATAATTAGATAAAAAATAATTAGATTTTAGCTCGAAATAATGAAAAAAAATATGATAGTTTAAGTGTCTAGATTATTAATTGATTTAAAATGATATCATGTAATACGTTATGAAAATGAATTGTTATTATTTTAAAAAGTAAAAACTGTTTTAATTAAAAAAAAAACTCAATAGAAATAGAAAAATTTTATCTACCCTGTGGGCATGTACTTATATATCTAGTGTTGCTCAAATGCGAGACCAAGACAAGTCTTAATCTTGGTCTTGGTCTTCCAGTTACCTATTAGCTTATTACTATATAGATATTTCTGTAATTTTTCAGATAGGGGAAACCTAAGTAAGCCCAAATGAAAAATTGGTAGAGTTAATTGCAAAAGTATTTTGTTTATACTAATTCTTTACATATAGTAACTAAAATTGTCAAGTATTAGTAACTATTTTTCCTTAATTTTTATTCACCAAAACGATTTTTTTCAATTTCCCGATCAATCTACCAAAATGTTTCAGTAGATATGGAAGTACATTCCCGTAGAGTGGATAGAATATCCCAATTTCTGTAGTTGGGTTTTTTAAATTAAAATATATTTTCTTAGTCAATTGGAATCTATACTTATTTTTTTTAACAAACCTTAACGTAATTAATATGGACTTAAAACTTATCAAATATATAAGTTTATAAAAAAAATTACTACTTGCATTTAAAGCAAATTTTATCAAGATTATTATGTACCCACCATTTTTGTAAAAAATAATATTCACAAGTAAAGCAACACAAAATTATTAATTAAAAAGAAATTAATTGTTTTAAAGGATTACCTTTTCAAGTAAACTTCTCTTGTTGTCATAACTGACGAATCTGTTATCATTGTAAGCAACTGGTGTGCTTGAATCTTGATTCCATTCTTCATTCCAACCATCGCCTGTTTTCATTTCATAGCAAATCTAAAATATAATTAAAAATATTGCTTAACAGATTATCAAAATTGATGATTTTTTATATTATAATAACTTTCAATTTTACTGTAAAAATCCTCTCTTTTTATGTATATTATCTAAGTTTAGAAAGTGTAAGAGGATGTTTTGTCTTATGAAATGGTTTATATGCATATTTCACAATTTTTATTCAGAGAAACAATTTTTAGACAATTTGATTTGCTTTTATTGCAATGATTTTCTAAGTTTTGCATAAATCTGTTAGCTAAGTTACATAATAGACTTAATCTGTAACTAATTATAATAATGTTAATTTTATCTTCTTATAAACAATTGAATTTATTAAATATGCCAATTGGTGAATCATGTATTGACAATTCCCATAACACAAAGGACAAAGCTATCTCTGATAAATTAGAACTAGTTATCTTAAAGCACTGACAGGACAACGTTAGACTTCTCATCAGGACTTAGGGAACAATAACAGATTTCTGCAATAGACCACTTTCTCACATACCTCATATCAGTGTTAGTTATGGATAACTTCATGATAGTGGATTAATAATTGACAACCACAATAGATATATTGAAGAGAAGTTAGTTGCGGTGTTCAGTTTAACAAATAACAAATTACAAATAAATAAGTTATATTTATGTAAAATATAATATTTATAAAAAAATATATAATTATTAATTAATTAAATCATATTTATATAAAATATAAATTATATTTAAATAAAAATAAAAATAATTTATTTATTTATACTTTATTATTTGTTTGACTTAACACTCCCACTAACTCTGATCCCTTCCTTTGCAGCCTTCTTCCGACTTCTTTTATCCCCTCTACTATTCCTGGGTATATTTATCCTTATAGTCCAAAGGAAAATCACTCTTGCAGTAGTATATCTATGATAGTAAGATCTATGATCTTGTAGTCATACTTTTGTAGAAGACCTGCAGTGAATTCTTGTAACCAACCCATATAGTTATTGTTAAGAACACGACGATCAGTAATTTTAAACACGTCAAAATAGCAGTGCCATCTATCAGCAAAGAAAGACAGCAGATATATCTACTAGTATCCTATCTGGAAGACCTAGGACCAAAATGATCAAAGTGCAGCCAAAGCAAGAGAAAAAAGTCTCCACGACCCAGTATACAGCAAGAATGTCTAGCTACACTCAAAACTCAAGAAGAGGCAGCAGAAATGCTTGCAAATATTACTGGATCCAGATATGTTCCAGCAGCATAGGCGCAAACTTTGGGGTGGGGGAGAAGAAGGAGGGGAGAAGAGGAGAGGAGTAGGGCGATTGATACTCTCTATAGGACTTTCATGTTGGTTATTTAACTTTTATTTATCACTTACCCATATTTTTTTAAAAAGGTTTTCATGCAAAATGTTGAGGAATTACAAATATAGTAATATGCAATATTTTCTAGTGTTAAGATTATTTTTTCGATGAGTTCAAAATAGCAGTATCGTAGTATATAGTATACTATACATTTCGTAATAAATGTTTCCAAAAAACTCAGAATTTTTCCAAAAGATCCATTTTCCCCACAATCATTGGTATTGGTTGATAATATACACACTCTTACAAGGAAATGGAAAGTGATGCAAATGTATAAATTTATGCAAGACTTGGGCTTATAGTGAACCAAAATTTAAGGAGTGGAGACCTAACATAAGCACAAATAAAAATTGAAAACCTTAGTTCTGAGAGTATTTTTGAATTTGTATTCTTAGGTTTTCTCATAAATGCAACCAATGAGATGGTGCAGAAACTCAGAGACAAACTTCTATTTAATCCATAATCATAGAATGTTTTATTTTTCTCCTATGTGTTTTGTAATAAATGCTAAATAATGAAAATAGAAAACATAACAACTTGCCTATACTCTATTGCATTTCATGCATAGTAGAAACACAGTGTGAATACCTCATTGTATGCTATTATTCCATGTTCGTTTGTAAACTGTGACAAAAATGTCTGATCAGAGACTAAATTAAGATATTGACCTCTTTTAATTGTATCCTCAACCACATAAGCATGGCCGTAGGTCGGAAGACCTAATAATATTTTGCTGCGGTCTGCTCCTTTAGCTATGGTATAATTAACCATAAAGTTCTGAAATAAAAACTTATATTAGTTTAATTGTTCTTCCAAACAAGTTGTAAATAGTTTTATTTACAGCACTTACAACATTATTTTCATTTTCTGATGTCAAAGGAGCCATGATTCCTGTAGTTCTGTCCCATGGCCCATGATACTCCACAGCAGCTAAGTTGATGTAATCAACTATCTCTGAGATAGATCTCACATCGTAGCCTAGATTTATTACAGAACGTTTTGCGATGATATGGACAGTGAGTAACCAACCTTCGGGCTGAAATAATCTTTTTATATCCTGTAATTATTGAAAAAATGACAACACTATAATATAAATTTATACATTGTTTTATGTAAGGTAAATGTATCAGTAATAGACAAAGTACTTATACATGGTTTTATGTAAGGTAAATGTATCAGTAATAGACACTGTACTTATAATAGACAGTTTTCAACTCGCAAACAAATAATAAGCTTTGTGCATTCTATAGAGAGAGCAAATATGAGTTGATTTGCTATTAGAACTTCTAAAGAGTTGATGGCTGAAATTCAAGCGGTATGCCACAATAGTCGCTTAAATGTTAATTTTTTAATGGAGCAAGGCTGGATATTTGTTTCAATGAAATTCCTTTACCACTTTTCTCCTCCATTTCTCAGTTTAAAGTTGTGCATAATTTATTCATGTTTTTTTCTTAATTATATCAAAACTATTTACCCCAAAACCAGCTTGTTTATTACTGATGCAATGTATGCTATCAGATTTTTTTTTTCCTGAATTATTAACTAATTGACTGTATAGCAAAATAAAATCGTAAAAATGCTAAATTTTCTGACAAAGAAACTCATTTGTGAAGATCCACATCATAACTAAAGCTTTGGTTCACATTTATGTTGAAAATTTCTTTTAAATTGTCTATTTCAAGTACATTTACCTTAGGCACTTTATTGGAGATATATATTTTTGTGATCAGTATTAAAAATTATTAATTATTTATATTTTAATTTTGGAATATAAAAGTTTTGGAAGAAGCAACCATTTATATAAAATAATTAGCAATTGTTAAGAAATCTTTATGTTTTTGTTTAGAAGTTTTACTTTTAGATTCTTGCTATCATTTATAAAATATGAAATACAGTGTGCTGAAAATGTCATACCAAACTTAAAATACATATAATTTTAGAGCAGTGTTTTTATTCAAATAATAATGTTTTTATAGCTCTCGTCTATATTAAAAATAACTGAAAGTCGTCTATATTAAATTTTTATGAAATTTAATTTAATTGTTATTCAAATAATAATGTTTTTATTGCTTGACTCTATATTAAAAATAATTAAACTAGAATGTTTATTAAATTAAATTAAATTTTTATTTTAATAATAATGTTTTTATTGCTCTCCTTTATATTAAAAATAGTTAGGCTGGAATTTTTATAAAATTTGATTTATCTTTTAATACAAAAATAAAGTTTTTATTGCTCTCCTCTATATTGAAAATAATTGAGCTAGAATATTTAGTATCTCTTGTAAATTTGTCCCAGAATAAAGTTATTTTCTATTCTATTCTATTCTAAATACGTCACTGGAGTTCTGGCATTCGCCAGCTTCTCCACTCAAATCATGAGCGTATGTGGCTTTAGTGCCCTCTCTCAGTCTTCACTAGATCCCCATCCCAGTAATGCAGTTGAGAGAGAAGCCCTGGGATCTCTTAGAGTCTTACCTTGTCCTCCACAAGTGGGAGAAAGGGCCTGACTCAGAGCTCCCTTGGCTGACTGTAAATAGGTATGAATGCTTTTTTATATTTTTATTTAATATTGTCTCAAGCTTCATTTCTTTTGTTTTATTAAGTTTTTTTTTTGTTATAATATAATAATTTTTTCTAATGTTTTTTTATTATTGTATATATTGTATGGATGAGTCCATCATAGCCCTAATACTCAATGGCCTTAATTGATGCAAAATGTATTATTTCTCAATAAAATAAGATTTTAAAAAGAATTTTTATTAAATTTAATTAAGAATTCATAGTAAATAAATTTAATTTAGTTTAATGTTTCATTGGATTACCCTTAAAAGGCTTATAAAATTTTGCCTGTCACTTGATCTTCCTCCTCTCTGACCAGGGAACTGCCAACAGATGTCGATGCCGTCCAATCCCCATTCCCTATTAAAATCAATTGCAGTTTTTCATTTTAATGTTCAATAATTATAAAATATAATAATTTAATTTGTATGCCAGAAATGGTCATTTAGAGAAAAACAGAACAATACAATACAAAAAAAAAAAAAAAAAAAAAAGAATATAACTATGAATAATCAAAATAAATTTTGAAATTACCTTATGAATCTTATAAGACTGTTGATGAAAGTTGTCTTCTTTGAAGAACTTCTTGCCATTTCGGAAAACTTGATTGAACCCTCAGAATATCCTCCAACACTGGCAAGAACTTTTATGCTTGGATTAAAGGTCTTCAGAACTCTCAGTTCTTTTAGCTGACCTGTAATGCATAGCTTGAATGAATACGTATTCAAGTTAAGAGCAAAATAAAATAACATGATTTAAAAAAAAAAAAACCTTAAGAACTCACTCAAACTATCTCTTTCAAAGTTAAAAAGTACTCCTACTTTTCTTACAAAGCTGTTTTAGTCTAAAATTTATTTTTAAAAAAAGGGGGATATGTTGTTTATGATGGACCATTCCATGTCATATCTGATACTCTTATCCAATATTATTCATAAACAAATTAGTTGGCTATACAGACAATATTCCTCCCGTCGAATAATGTCTATCTCATCTATGGAATTGATAATATTAGTATATGAAGAATTATCTCTCATTGGTCATTAAGGAAATCAAAGGCAATACCAAGCTTACTTATACTAAATATAACCAGTTTAACAGTCCATATTAAACAATAGAAGGAGGATGTAGTAATGGGTTCTGGGAATTGACACGAATAAAATGGGAGGAACATAGTGGTTTTTATAATTGTGGCATACAAACAAATTATTATAGAATTATATAATGGAAATAAGTTGGAATTTATAAAATTTTTGTTGGATTTGATAACAAAAATGAGCAAATTTGCTCAAAATGTTGTTATAACTTGAATAAATAGTAAAATTAGAGGAGCTTATCTATCCTTGAAGACACCATATAGAATAGAATAGAATAGAAAATTGAACTTTATTCTGGGACTAAGTCCTCTTAGAATAACAAAGATGAATTAATACAAAATAAAATACAAATCTGGACAAAAACTAACTTATAGAAATTCTAACATTATATACATTATTTAAAAAGTAGTATGTAACCACTAAAAAATTAACAAAAAAAAAAAGATATATATATATATATATATAAAATATAATAAAATATATAAAATATATATAAAATCTTCTCAAAATTACTTATTGTGATGAAAAGAAAAAAAAAAAAAGAAAAGAAATTACATATCTATATATACACAACTGCACAATTTATAAACAATAGGCTATCTAATAGAAAAATAATTTAATACAAAATGTAAAAATGTAATAATATCTACACTGATTCATATAATAATATACAAACACTAAGGTAAAATAAAATCTCAGGATTACTTGTGGTATAAAGGAAAAAAAAAAGAACTATGTATACCTACATACTCATATTGGTATACCGAGAGACAAAAAGTATAAAATATAAACGTATATACCCGAAAGAAAAAGCACAACCTGAGGCGAATAGAAAAACAAATAAATAGTTAAAATAATAGTCAAAGATCATTGCTGTTTTATATTAAAACTTAAACAGTAGGCACCACCACTTACTTCTCACAAATTCAGTTCATAAAATGAAATTGTGAATCGTCTGTTTGGGATGTAAGGAGATATTGGAAAAGGAGGTATTGGAAAGTTGACAGTAAAGAGGTATGACGGATGTTATGTGGCAAAGAATTTCAGTAGGCGACGGAGCGGGCTAAGAAGGAATGTTCATAGGTTTTTGTCTTGTGGAATGGAATATAGAGGTCAGAATCACGGGATCTCTTTTTTATTGAATGGACTAAAGGTTTAGGCTGGAGGAGACAGCAGATATAGGAAGGGTGCTGGGAATTGATCGTTTGGTATAAGAAATTTCCAAGGAAGTATAGGCGGCAGGGAGAGCCACTTTGACTCGGCATATAGGTGGGACACATGAGACCATCTCGAAGTGCCGAAGGCAAATCTTAAAAAACAGTTCATGATTCTCTCCATTCTGTCCTCAAGCTCCAACGAGAGGCCACCATATACCACACAGCCATATTCAAAGTAGGGGAAAATTAATGAGGAAATGAGGAGCTTGAGGATAGATTGTGGGAGATGCTGACGAGAACGATGAAATAGTTTAAGTGTACCAATTGACCTTCTGGAGATATGAGCAATATGGGGTTTCCATGATAGGTTTTGATCAATGGTAATTCCTAAGTTTTTTATAGAGGAGGCGAAGGAGATTGGTTGGTCATTAATAATAATGCAAGGTTTCCATGATAAAAAGGACTTTCAGGAGGTCTAATACAGCTGCTGTACTGCTGCAGTTACAGTACCCAACACAAGCAGCATATGTCTTTACAGTGGCAGTATTAGACCTTCTGAAAATCCTTTTATCATTGACCTTAGTAAATTTAATCACTGCGTTCTCAAAAAAAATTTTGTATAATTTATGGTGGTATACTTGGAATTTTATAATCAGTTTTTGAGCAATTCCTTCTTATTATTATATCATAAAAAACGTGACCACACAAAATTGGTTCTGACTCCTTTTCCGTTCGGAATCGGCCCATATATCAAATGAACTTTTTTGTTACAACTTTTGTCCAGATTTTGGCCTTTAAGAACTGAGACAACCTATATAAGGGGTCTTCAAGGCTAGATAAGACCTTATAATTTTACTATTTATTCAATATATTAAATGCCCTTGAGAAACATAATACTGAAAGTAACTAAATATACACTAAATATAATCCGTTTTAGTCTCAATTAATTAGATACCCTTTCCGGCTGGACAGCAAGGATCCTTCAAGACAGCCACTGATAGAGGTAATATATGCTAACAGGTGAAAACAATCACCAAGGCTATAAACAGCTGATGGTAACTTTACTTTACTTAATATATTATTATAATTCATATAGCTATTTTTTTGCATACAATAAAGTCAAAATAAATAAGGTTACTAATCTTGCATTTTGTAAGATTATGAAGAAATAGATGCATATGTTTATTTTTTTTTTTACAATACTTTTGTTTTGGAAATTACTAAACAATTTTTTCAACTATAAAATTCTATTCATCTCCAAAGATGTTAGTACGATTTATACATTAGCAATCTTATAATTTTAAATTTCTTAGTTTTGATATAAAAATACCACAAGTAATGTTGATAATGAAATAATATATAAATAATTAACTTAAAGCTGCAATGATACTTTTAACTTAGAAAAACAAATACACATTTTTTAATTCATTTTAAATTAAATTCTTTCACCATTTCCTATTAGTAGTTAACAGTCTGTAAAACTTTGTTAAAAAAATATTGTAGAGCAACGGTTTTAAATTAATTTAAAAATTAAGCTTCAAGATATTACATATTTCTATATTAACTAACTTGTTTATGTATTTTTTAAATAGTAATAGCTAAAATAAAAATAAAAAGAGCTTACCTCTTCCTTTTCCTCCCATATCAAGGTCTATATATTTATCGACGCTTTGTATTTCACTGGTGGTTTCATTTATTGCCATAAATGCATATACAACGTGAGTGCAGTGTTGTGTATCTGCATCTCTTACAGTAAACCTTCCTTGGTGCACTCTGGTAGAGGCCCATGCCGCTATGTAACAGAGCACCGTAGTTTTCTTTGCTGAAATATGGATATAGTTTATATTGAAAATGAGCGAGTACTAATTTTTATAGATTTTATTTATTAACCAAACAAAAATTTTGAACATTAAATTAAATTTGCAATCTGCGAATTTCTTTGTAATGAGCAAATTTTTTGGCAGCTTCACAGCTTCCCATTACATCCAAAATATAAATCAGATCAACGGGTATCTTGGCCAACACCTACGCAATCGTCGTTGTGGGCTATAGGGGTTTCTTGTATGTTGAAGGATTTCTGTCAGAGGATTCATGTTGTATGTCAGTCTTTGTTGAAAGTTGTTATAGTTTTCTTTCGCAGTATCTAAAATTGTTGGTACATTTATGTATACAAATGTCTTTATGTAGTATATCATTTGCGACATAAAATGGCGCATCAACTATCCTTCGCAACACTTTTGACTGGAAGGACTGAATTTTTTTAATGTTGGAAGTTTTAGCAGAACCACTCAGTTCTATGCTGTAAGTCCAAATTGGTTTAAGTAAAACTTTATAACGTTGTTAATTTTAAGATAATTTTGAACATCTGTCAAGAAACCTGGATAAAATACAGTGTCGTCTTGCTTAATTTTATTCATTTATGTCTAATGTGAGTCCTCAAGTAAGTCTTTTGTCCAGGTAAAACCTAAATATCTCATTACATTTGATATTGGGATTTTAGTGTTATTAAAATATATTTCAGGAGGAAGATGGTTAAGAGTGAATACTATATACTGTAATGTCAACATTACATGGCATTTAAATAGTGGCGCGAAAGTGCGGGGAGAAAGTGCGTGCGGTGGTGGGGGAGGCAAGCCTCATGTAACTCAGAATGTGACGGGCCGCCAGGAGAGAAGGTGATAGCGGCCAAGAGAGGAGGTACTAGCCAGCAAGCTGAGAAAATAGAAAGAGCCACAAAGTTTAGACTGGGACAATAAAGGTTTTTGAAAACAAAATAAATTTTATATGTGTAATTAGTGTATTTAGTAATTGGTAAATTATAGTTATTTAATGTTGAATGAGTGTTCAGTTGTCCGAACCCAACCTGAGATTTATGTTATATGTGTAAAATAAATAATATATTGAAAAAGGTAACTCGTTTGATTTATGTTGACAAAGGGAACGTTACAATACGCACTTTTTTCTTCATTCATAATAATTTTCCAACTTCTGATCTTTATGATCAGAAATATTTCTGATCTTTATAATCAGAAATATTTCTGATCTTTATAATCAGAAATATTGTTCAGATATGATTAACCCGGTTCAGATGCTCAAACAAGGTTTTGATCAAATCCGCATGATACTGCAGTGATATTGACATAATACATCACAAATTTGTCATAAAACAACCTGCAGTGGTTAATCGAAAAAAACCTATACCTACCCTTACATGACAACACAAGACCTCATATTTCAGACAGTAAAGAAATCAAAACGAGCTGTGTTAGGAAGTCCTTCCACATCCACCTTATTTGTCAGACTTATCTCCAACAGATTTCCATCTGTTCAGAACTTTGGACAATCTCCTTATTAAAGGTAAAATTTTTAAAATGATTCTGAGGTCAAAAAAGCATTTTCTGACTTCATGTCTTCCCAAACCCTGATTTTTTTAGATAGAAAAGTTGAAAAGACATTGGGGAAAATGTATTGAAAATAAGAGTAAATATTTTGAATAAAAATGTTTTGATTTTATAAACTTATTCTACTGAATAACCTTTCCTGTGAATACTGACATTTTGTATGAAACAACCTCATACAATTTTGGGAGAAGCTATAGTAAAAAAGGTCAGCGAGCCATCTTTGAAAAATAGATGAGGTAGTAAAGCTGAATATGTACAATAAAAATTTCCTGTTTTGACCAAAGTATCTAGATCAAACCCAGTAAACTAACGACAAGGTTTAATTGTTTAATGAATCAAAAAGAAATTATATCCCAATAAAATAAATTAAAAAAAGGTAAAATACTAAATGAAAAAATAATCCTAATGGGTAGAATATTCAATGCATTAGAAATAATTATGATAAAGTTTATTAAATAAAACGTTTATTAATAGTATTGAAAATTTCTTTAACAAACAAATGCTAGAAATAGCTAAAAATTGAAAGGGCTATTAAATTTTAAGCAAGATATTAATTTTTATATTGATTTTAAGAATTAATTATTATTTAAAAATATGTAGAATTTCAGTCAGTATTTTCATTCTTCAGAAAATTTGCTTGATAAATTCTAACTGTGATTTTAATTGAAGTTGAGTCTAAATACTTTGTTTTGGGTTGAATGTATGACCTTCATTGTAACGGAGTTAACTATCGCTTACAATACCATTATCATGAATATAATGTTGATTACTTACCATGTACGAAATCTGCATTATACAGTGCTACTGCCAAAAAGCAGCATGATAATTTCAAAAGTACTCCCATATTTCTTTTAAACAGCTCCAGTCACATTAATACTAGAAAAAGAAGAATTAATGAATAAAGAAAATTAAAACAAAGAAAAAATTAATACCAACAGACAGATTATATTGGAATTTGATAAATAATATCTAAACAGGAGCAGAATAAAAAGAATGAATGTTTACTGAGGATTTTTTTACCATTGACAGTCTTTATAATATTTTTAAAACTTTATCTGTTTATTTTTGCATCAAATTTATAATATTCTGGATCATTTATTCATTAATAGTAAACTTGTTTTATTTAAGCCCTTTTTTATGGCCAAGATTTCATGATTATTATTTATTTTTCTGTATAGAAAGATTAATAAAGGAGACACATTTTTTTTTTTTTTTTTTTTTTTTTTTTTTCTGAAACCCTAAGTTTTGCTTTTAAGCCCAGACAGATTTTAGAATAGTACACACACAATATTTTCCGAGATTAGGTTTATTGATATCCACAAATATTTAAACTTTAAGCAGTAAGGTGTCTTCCACCACTAAAACAAAACTAAAATTGTTTTGGATGTTGATACACATTGATGCAAATCTACGTGCCAGGAGCTGCAATGTGTGATGAAAGCAAACCGATACTGTTCCAAGCTTAATTATTCGTTCTAGTCAATTTCCTTATCAACCAAGATGTTTAAGTAGATGTGGAAGTACGTTTCCTTAGAATAGACAGGATTTTCTGATTTCTACAGTGGATTTCTTTTTTTTTAATATTTAATTCTAAAAAATCTCCATTTTTTTTTTTTTTTGCTTATTTCAACCTTTTTAGTTTTTCAAATATTGACAATTAATGTTAACATACCCAAATCGGTAGCAGATCCAGAATTTAATTTTTTATTCTTTAATAATGGCAATACTTTTGAAGAAAAAGAAAAAAATAACTATTAAAATTATTTAATTGGTCATTAAGGGCAAAAAATAAATAAATAAAATATAAAAAAAGATATTACTGGAATTATAATTCTTTTAGAGATCAATTTCTTATATTTTTTCATAACATGTGCTTACATTTAGCAGCTGCATATGCATTATAAAGTGAGTGGGTAATGACTTCTAAGATTCATGGTCTTTGGGTTCAAAGCAGGTTGATGACAAGTAATTTATCATCAGTCGCAGATCGACTCTGGAGTCGTTAGACCCTCCTGTGGCGCACTCAGCCTCTATAAAGTGGATAATCTTAATTAAATAATTAATTAAGGGGGTAAATAGGGTGGTTGAGCTTTATCCCGTCCCGATCACCCTTCCTGTACAACCGTTGGTCTTCAAACAGAAGTCCTTACAAAGTACTAAACTCAAGACCCTTCATGGCTTGAAGTGGTACAGGTTTTTTTATGCATTACAATTTTAAACTAATATTATATGGTGATCATTTACGTATTTATCCAAGATCACTCATATGGAAATGAACCACTTAATTTCCAATTTCCATTTTGGGATGGTTCAGCCAAAAAGACCTCTTCCTGCCTTCTAGATCCGCCAGTGACTCCTATCATCTTGTTGTTTTACATTTCTTCCAACAGATGTGCTCCCCTGCCCAAGGTCGATGGCGCAGGAACCATTCCCTCCTCTCCAAAAATTATATTATTCTACTCTTCTTAAAAACAGTGCGAGCAAAAATGGAAATTAGAAATATCGTAGATCATAAACAATTACTCTTGCTGTTGCCTGTCCCATGTTTTTCTCCTAACTTTGTGGTTGGAAGATTTTTCCTCCGAAAATTCATAGCCCCGTCGAAATGTGCCCCTCTCGAAAATTCAAAACCCAGTCAAAATGTACCTCCCTCAAAAATTTTGATGGCTCAACTTACGCCATGAAACTCCTTTCTGGGCACTTCGGCCTCCCAAGTTGGCAAAGTTGTACTACCCTCGACAAGCATGTGAGTAGGATCAAAGGACTGATTACTATGCAGAATAATAGCTAATAAATAGCAAGATGACCTGTTTAAGAAATCACGGGATTCGTGAGTTCGATTAGGGTATAACTTCCTGAAAGAGGGGCAACTTGAATGATATGGAAGCGTCTTTATAATGAACAATTCCCGAAAGGTTAGGTGCCGAAAAAAAAAGAAGAAAGAATGGCCTGGAGAAAATACCTGTTTAGACATTTGTGTTTCTTATAATTTTGCGAAATGTTTATAATTACCTCAACAGCTAGTATAAAGAGTTTGATATCAGTAATATACAAAACTGACTGTTAAGAAACTGGTTATTTTGCGGTAACTGATGACTCGTTTAAAAATAACAAGTTTATTTTAAAATAACCGGTATCAAGGGCGTTGATCTCGCTACCAAGAGAAGGAGGAAGAGAGGAAACCGGTAAACCAAACATTACTATATAAAAACAAACGATGTGGTATCGGTATATTGATATTACAGTTTAAATAATATCGTAATATCGATTTTCATTTATAATATTCGTGAATGCTATGTTATTCAAAATCCATCTGAATATCGAATCGATCTTCCCCTGTAAATATGGCTTTTTAAGATGGCCAACGAAGATTAAACTACAGATTTATCATACACACATTTTTTTTTTATATATGAAAACTTCTTTAAGCGCACTTTTCACTTTTTGTGTGGGCAGTGAATGAGACTTAGCCGTCATGCTAGGATATGTAACGCTCATTCGAGTAAACTCAGCTCAAATTGAAGTGTTTTTGTATTTGTGTTAAAATATCTCAGAAACTGAAAATCGTACCTGCATACTGTAAAGGAAAACAATTTTTCAGAATTTTATTTGTTTTGTAATGAGCTATTATTGAAAATTGTTTCTTAAACGCAATGCCGCACAGTGGTCTGAGAGATGCAAGAACCCCTATTTGCAAGGTGTTATGATTATTCAAATTTCTATGTTTTTAATGTCTAACATAGTTAGTTAACTCATATATTCCTAAAGTTTAAGCACAATAAAAATATCAGTTTCCAAGATCTTCAATAAAATATAAATAAAAAGCCACTTTCTACTGTATTAATGATGCAAATAGTTATAAATCGTTAAATACATTTAAGGCGTTTTCGCTGAATTCTCACAATATTTTTTGTTGTGTTATCTGTTGACATGAGTCAAATAAGATCTTAAATAAGTATTTTCATTGGATAAGTTATCACTTGACGGTTTCTAAAATTTCGTGTTTATATCAGAAAATATATCGCGAAAATGATAGCCAAGGTCTTAATGTTCTTTGACACCTCTGCTAATGATCAATACAAAAACCAGCTGCGGTAATTCGAGGTTCTGGTAATTATCTGACAAATTCATTCAAGAAATGTTTACCAAAAGCGAGCAAGAAAAAATCCAACCTGTATTTAAATAAATTTATACCTAATATAATTTATTCCTTTCCGTCATATAAAACTGGAGAAAAAGTATAGAAAAAAAAAAAACTGACAGAAAATGCGAAGAAAAAGAGTTAAGATAAATTAAAACAATTTCGCGACTCATAATTGATACCGAGGTATTGTTTTTAGCTCACTATTATGCACAGGCGGATTTACGGGGGGAGGGGGCTTTTGGACTGAAGCCCCTCCGAAAATGGTAAAATGTAACCATGTAAAAAATATTAAAAAATTATGTCTTAAAGTATTATTGCTCATTTAATTACATTTAATAGGACTATAAGAATCACTTAAACACCATTTCATATAGGTAGTTAGTATCTTTCTGTTTTTCTAAAGTAATTATCGTTATATATATGAAAAAAAAAAGCTTCCGGGCTGAAGCCCCCCCAAAATTAAATCCTGGATCCGCAAGTGCTATCATGTATTTGGTTTTATCTTCATTTAGTTGTAGGTTTTTTTGTTCTTCTCTTACCACTATGTCCTCTCAATAGTAATATAGGTAAATAAATATATATAGATATTTAAATAATATAATAGATATTTATAATTGATTCGGTCAATAACCTTATTACAATAGGTTTTCATTTTGCAACATATTATATGCAAAATATATTTTATTTATTTTTGAAAAAAATTAACAATGATAATAACGGTCGGTCTTACCAAAATGGTTTTGTTATACATTAATTCAGAATGCTCTACATACCATAATAAATTTCGTATTTCAAATATCTTGCTTAAATTGAAAGTTTGTCAAGGTTTTGTCCGTTTTTATGCCTTTTCCGACCATTGTGCGCCGTGTTAAAGAGACCAAATAAGAAAAAGATAAATACAAATGATAACGAGTTACGTTGATCATATGGATAAAAATATCTCAAAACTATAAATCGGACCTGAATAATCAGCCTCATGTCAAAATTGCATTTTGAGGCTGAGTTATGAAGTCGGAAAGGGAACAAAATCACAACAAAAAACATAATTATAACGCCTTTTTTGAACATTTGGACTAAAATATCTCAGAATTTAAAAACCATGGATAATTCAGAAACTAATTTGCGGAAGCCAATATAGATATTTTTTTAATTAGTCATAAAAATAAGAAATTATGTGTTTCTATTCGGTTTTATATTGCACTCGACAGAGCTCCAACATATTATTGACTTACATTATAGAAGTTATTTTAAAAAAATCAGGGAATTTTTGTCAGATATTTAGCTAATATATTTCAATCAACTCTGCCAACTTTCCCCTCGAGAGGAGTTGCAGGTCCCAAGCCCTGGTAAAGGAGGAGGGGTCCCCACTGCAGCCAGAATGGTTGTACCTTATTGGAAAAAGCACCACCGAAAAAGTATCTGGTCAGTAGCAGCAGTTTGACATTTATGTTGTGAAGTGATGATACCGCAATCCTAAGCTCAGGTAAAAACCCTGTTCGAGCATCAACCACTCTTCACCGTCTGAACGATATTGCAGATTGGGCCACAAGGTGGAAAATTAAGATGAATGAAAAAAAAAAGTGTGCATGTAGTATTCACTCTTAACCGTAAACCTTCACCTGAAATATATTTTAATAACATTAAAATTCCAACATCAGACGTAATTAGGTATTTAGGTTTTTACCTAGACAAAAGATCTACTTGGAGAACTCACATCAGAAAAAAACGAATAGAATTAAACAGATGATACGGTCTTTTATCCAGATTACTTGACAGACGTTCAAAATTATCTTTAACTAACAAACTAACCCTTTATAAAGTTTCATTTAAATCTATTTGGACTTACGGCATAGAACTGTTTCTGCTAAAACTTCTAACATTAAAAAAGTTCAGTCCTTTCAGTCAGAAGTGTTGCGAAGGATAGTTGACGCACCGTTTTATGTAGCAAATGATACACTACATAAAGACTTAAACGTACCTACAATTTTAGATACTGCAAAAGAGAACTACAATAACTTTCACCAAAGATTGACGTACAACATGAATCCTCTGATAGAAATTCTTCATCGTGCTACGACAGGCCACTACGACGATTACGTAGGCTAAGAGACCTACTGATCTGATTTATATCCCAGACGTCATGGGAAGCTGTGAAGCTGCCAAAAAATTTGCTCATTGCAAATTTAATCAAATGTTCTACATTTTTGTTTCGTTAATAAATAAAAATCTTTTCATATATAGACCTCATGTCGGACAGAGTAAAAAATTCTTCCTTTTCAAGACTAATGGCATTATCATTTGGTCTGTAGGCTATGAGTAGAGAGTATAAGACTTCTTCGCTAACAGCCTTCCAGCCCAACTATCCAGGTGCGTCAACTATCCTTCGCAACACTTTTGACTGAACTTTTTTAATGTTAGAAGTTTTAGCAGAGCCCCACAGTTCTATGCCGTTAGTCCAAATAGGTTTAAATAAAACTTAATAAAGGGTTAGTTTGTTAGTTAAAGATAATTTTGAACGTCTTTCAAGTAATCTGGATAAAATACCGTATCGTCTGTTTAATTCTATTCGTTTTTTTCTGATGTGAGTCCTCCAAGTAAGTCTTTTGTCTAGGTAAAAACCTAAATACCTAATTACGTATGATGTTGGAATTTTAATGTTATTAAAATATATTTCAGGTGAAGGTTTATGGTTAAGAGTGAATACTACATACACACTTTTTTTTTTAATTGATAACATATATCAATAATTATAATGGGGCCTGAATGGAAGACTAGAGAAGGATACGATCAGATGGGGTGGCGCTTTGGGACCAGATTGTGAAGAAAGATGTAACTACAACGTCATGCTTGGTGGAATGAGGAAATTAAAGAGAAAATCTAACAGAAGAAAACCCTATGGAAGAGATACTTGCAAACCAAGTCAGATGTCGCATACCCCGCACACAAGAAACAAAGGAAGAAAGTGAAAGAAGCCATGATGAGTAGCAACTACAAGAAAAACCAGAAGCTTTTCTACCGGAGCCTCAGGAGCTTGAGGAAGCAGAAAGAACCAGTCCTGAAGCAAATCTAAAAGTCTGAAAACTAATGACATTTCAAAAGGACATCTATAAAAGTTTGATTTAGGTTTACTCCAGCTTCTTAGTTGGATCTCAAATAAATTACATTCGAAGATCAGAACATGTAACAAAACATCTAGAATTCTCTGTTTTTCCTTGTTGTTTAATGGGATTTTGCTTTAAGTACTCAAATGGGGAGAGAAACTTAGCGTATCTTAGAATTAAGTTTTATAAATTGTGATAAATTGAATTTCATTGGAAATATCACATATAAGATGTACCATCTCGACATATGTGTATAAATATACACATGAGCGTATATATACACATACATATGTCTACATACACGTATCATATCAGTACATACAGTAGACATATCAAATTCGATATTTCTCAGGAAATGGCGTTCTACAACTCATTAAAACATAGGGTTGGTTTTGCATGAAAAGAAGTCATAGAAGACAATAGATACTTTTAAATATATAATTAAGAATAAATTATTTTCACTATATATATTATTTCTTAACAATTTATAACAAAAATAATGCTTAGTCAAATAAATTATTTTTCAATATTCTCTACGTTATTGCATAGATAAAATCGTTTCTTTCTCCTAAAAATATTATTAAACATAAATATTTCCATAGTGAAAATGTGTATAAGCTTTTTTTCGATTTTGATTAATAACAAACTTATTATTATTTTATAGTAACTTATTATTTTTACTATATTTAATCAATATATAATTAAGCTTATACAAAACAAAAAAAAATTATTTTAATAGTGTTGTTTCATACCTTTTTATTGATAGTTAAAACATTTTTTCGAACAGAATTATTAATTTACGTTTCGACTCTAAAAATCATTTTTGAATTTTTTTTTGTTTTCAAAAACAAAACAACACTCGTCATAATAACGTTATTTATAGAATTTTTAATTATATATGTATAAAGTATACTACTCATAGGGCAGTAATTGTTTAATTAAATATAAAATGTTTTTTCTTCTTTTCAACATCAAAAAATAGCCTTTTTTCTCTCTTCATTTTATCAAAAAACATTACTTATCCTTCTATTGAATGAATCATTTATAATGTCATAAATCAAACAAACTTTTATTTAAAAAAAAATCAGAAACATTGTTTCTCTGTAAATATATTTTGTGTAAAATTTATTTCATCATTAAATGCATGATAAAAAATATTTAATCTCATTTTCTTTTCTTTTCAATACTATTTTTATATTATTCTAAGCTGTAATGATTTTATTATCGAATGTTCAAGTTCAAGAAAGTTGTTGTTGTTCAAGTTCAAGTTCAAGAAAACAAATGATTAAAATCAGTTTAAATTGAAACTATGTTGTAGAAAATCGACTTTTTCTCAACTTTTTAAGTGATCGATAACCGTTTTTTATATTAAATAACTGAATTGAACTTATGTTCCATCTCCTGTTTTATATAATTTTATAAGTTATTTTGTGATTTTGATTAATAACAAGTTTGATCTGTGCGTGTCATAAGGGAGTTCAAGACTAGCAAAATGTATTTCTTCAAGTGAAATGGTAAAATAAATTAAATTATTTCAAAAAATGAGATTAAATTTGTTGTAATGAAATTGTGACCTTACCTTGTGTGGTACAGCTTCCAACAGAATCTTATCACTGACCCCAAGCTAGCCCTAACAGATATACATCGCCGCTGCGCCTGCGCGTCGACAAGGAAAACAGCTCCTGCGAACGTCTGGTTGGCTGAAGACGATCTCAAAGTTTTGTAATTTTCTGCGTCAAATTGTTTCTTTCCTGGTATATATTTTTTTTTATAATTACAACATGGTGATAACTTAAATGTTCATTGATTATTGCAATCTCATAGGTCTGCAGATAAGAAGAAAGTTATAAATAAATCATATAAATAAATGAAAACAAAACAAAATATATGATAATACGCCACAATTCCACCCAAATACCAAGATCTTCTTAGAAGTGAAATAGTAGTATACAGATCCAAATACCTCTATAATAACCTCAATGAGTGATCAACAGTCGAAAATAAACAAGTGAATACAGAGCCTCTCAAAGGTATTGAAATCCCGAAAAATCGACTATGATAAAGGCAGTTCTAATATATGGCTCTGAGACCTGAACACTAACCAAAACGTTCTAAAAAAAATGTATAGAAAAATCTTCCACCATAACCATAACCATATATACAGAGGGATCTGGAATCAGAGTACTAAAGCATCGAGAAGAAAGGTCAATAAAGAACTGCTTACAGAAACTGGTCAATCAATATCCCATCAAATGAAGGCAATTAAGTTAAGATGGGCGAGGTACGTAGTTTGGAGGAATCCATCTGAAAGCCTCTACACAACAATGAATGCCTCAACAGAGAAAAGACCAAATGGAAGGCCAAGTGCCAGATAGATAGAATCAAAACAAAGATGCAATTGAGTTGCACGCAGATAACTGGAAAGAAATAGCCCATGGTATGCATAGATGGAGTAGTTTTGTTCATATAAAAATTCTTCAAGGTCTGTAATGCCAATAGGAAAAAAAAAATGTAATTATTAAGGAGCCAGGAATATATAAATGGTATGCCAAGTTGATGTGGCTATATTCAGTTTTTGGACGGCAATATTTCTTAGTTGTATTCCATTGCCGAACATTTACAAAAAAAAAACCGTAC
Source organism: Nezara viridula (assembly GCA_928085145.1). NCBI lineage: Eukaryota > Metazoa > Arthropoda > Insecta > Hemiptera > Pentatomidae > Nezara > Nezara viridula. The sequence goes on along the minus strand of OV725081.1, from coordinate 125,695,747 downwards.
CTTCTTGATTTGTTTAATCCATGTTCCTCTGACCATCCTTTCATCATGAGATTCAAATTCACAAACTTGTTTATTCCTTCTCATTGAACCGTTTCGTTTGAAAATCCTTTATAATCTCTACTATCTTTTTGAATTCCTTACCCACCTTCACTAGCGGATCCAGGATTTAATTTTGGGAAGAGGGCTTCAGCCCAAAAGGTTTTTTTTTCATATATATATATATATATATATATATATATATATATATATATATATATAAAACGATAATTACTTTGGAAAAAAAGAAAGATACCACCTACCTATATGAAATGGTGTTAAAGTTATTCTTGAAGTTCTATTAAATTTAATTACTCAAACGGTAATACTTTATGACATAATATATTAATATTTTTTACCATAAAACATGGTTGCATTTTACCATTTTTTTGGGGGAGACTTCAGCTCGAAAGCCCCCCCGTAGATCCGCCCGTACTCACAATCTCATTTAAACACCAATTGTTATTCAGTCTCCTCCACTATCAATCTTCCTTTATATGTAAGGCTTTAATGTTCGTATTAAATTACCTTGACAGCCAGGAATTGCCTTAGATTTTTAATTCAGTTTGTTAAATAAGTATTTATTTTATATAAGAATACAAGCAATCTTTTTTTTTTAATATATTTTTTAAATTATTTTTTCTATTAGTATTGGAAATATTAAATGATGAAAATAAAATAAAAATATGAACAAATTGGTGCCCGCTACTTGATTATCGACTTATAAATGTGCCCTCATTTAGTAAATATTTGAGGAATCCAATTATGTGACAATGGTACATGATTTTAATTAGTTTTCAATTTAAAAAATCGTTAAAGTTGATGCAAAAGATCATATGTAAAAACTTAGTATTTTACAAGAGAGCATAAAATCAGATTATTTCTTTATGATTTATTAGTATAATTTCATATTTTATTTTCCTTCAGAATCTTCCACAGTACCAGGCTACTTATAGCATTTGCAGACTAAAGAATAATTAACTTTTCTATTAAAGAATAACTTTTTAAATTTTTTAACATTTTTGCACTAACAGTAGCGAAATGTATGTCTGCTTGGTATTATTATAATATCTAACTAAAGATCGAGGTATGAGCAGTGTTTCTACTAAATTCATTTTGTTCTTAGCAGCTGTCAGAACCGAAAAAAAAAAAACGTTCTGGAAACGTGAGTTTATAATTATAGAGATTTCAGGTTCTATTAATAGAAATAATAGTCATGAGGTGATCAGAGAAGTATTCCAAATAGTCAAACTTCTTATTTGAACTATCAAAATAAAACAAATTATTGTTTAATAATTCAAGATTAAGGTACGTTTAGACATTTCACAAACTATGGGAAACCCGATTATCTTACTTAAGAAACAACGACATTATCGCTAAACCATAATATTTATTTTATTTCTCTTGGTATCGACAGCTGATGGAAAATATAAAAAATACCAGTGTCGAGGTAGGTAATTAAAGTTAACTGAAGGTCTCGTGAGAGAGTGTTCAATTAAGGAAAAGTGATTCAGTGGATGAGGAAGAGGTTAGGACAGGCTGACCTCAAGTGTTAGGCGCACAGTCGGATCTACGGGGGGGCTTTCGGGCTGAAGCCCCCCCAAAATGGTAAAATATAACCATGTTTTATATAAAAACATACTAAAAACTATCTCTTAAAGTATTCTTGTTTGTTTAATTACATTTAATAGGACTTCAAGAACCACTTAAACATCATTTCGTATAGGTAGTTAATTTCTTTCTTTTTTTTTTTTAATTAATCATTTTTATACTTATATGAAAAAAAATCTTTAGGGCTGAATCCCCCCCCCCAAAAAAAAATTAAATCCTGGATCCGCTAGTGGTTAGGCGGATACGTATCTTAGTCACTCTTGGTCTGCAGGCCAAGGGACGAACCTTATAACACCTAAGACGGCAACCACAAATGAAGGGTTGAGCCTCCAGAGTTTGTGGGAGGAAGAAGTACTAACGGAGGGATGAGTCTCCAGACATCGTGGAGATAGAGAGAGAGAGAGAGAAGGAGAGAGAGTTAAAGGAGAATATAACAAAATAAAAGGCAGATTGATACAGATCCACCAACGTATATAAAATATACTGATCAATTTGTACCTGAATCTGAATATGACTTCCCCAGGAAAGAAGAACCGATGTACTATATTAAAATCAGAGGACTTCTGGTACACGCGGATCTACGGGGGGAGCTTTCGAGATGAAGTCCCATAAAATGGTAAAATGTAACCATGTTCTATGGGGAAAAAATTATCTTCTGTATTATTATTGTTCGTGTAATTACATTTAATAGGACTTCAAGAATCATTTAAACATCATTTCTTATAGATAGTTAGTATCTTTCTTTTTTTCTAAAGTAATTTTCGTTATATATTCCTATGAAAAAAAAGCTTTTAAAAAAAGCAATATTAAATTGTGGCTAGTGACTGCTGGTAATTAATCTGCCGTGATTAAATTGGCTAGCAAGACTCGTTACAGTTTATTATGTCTTATTACCACTAATCTTTATTATTAAAAAATATTCACAATCTAGATACATATTTACAAGTTTTTACTGCAGTTTTATTCATTAAAATAATTAGAAATAAAAATACAACTTTTAGATAAAATTCTAGAGCGCGCTCATTTGGCGGTGCCTGGTAACGGGCAGATGAACTAATGACTAAGTACGGCGGGAAAGATGAACAAATTGTCCACTACACTAGCATGATGAAATAATCATTTATATATTTTTTCCCATAGTTTGTGAAATGTCTAAACACACCTTTTTGTTTTGTATAAAAATAGAATCTTCTTTTGTTTTGGTTTAGTATATAGAATAGCAACGTTTTACGGGCTTAATATACATCGTAGCCATGGAGTGTGGCATATTTAGTGTTAGTAGGGGTTAGGTTTATGAGTAGAAGGAAATAAGCAAATAAGTACAGTATAGGAAGACAAAAACAAAAGTATTTTTATATAACAAACATCATAAATATTTTTATTGTTTCAAATATTTTCATATTTCAAATACTCCCATATTTTATATATTCCAAATATTTTTACTATTTATATATAAATATCACAAATGTATAAAAATTCATGTATACTAAAGAAAATTTATCATGCAGGACACAACTAAGCACTAGCGGATCCAGGATTTGGGAGGGGGGGGGGAGCTCCAGCCTGAATTTTTTTTTTCATAAAAATAACGATAATTACTTTGGAAAAAAAGAAAGAAACTAACTACCTGTATGAAATGGTATTTAAGTTATTCCTAAAGCCCTTTTAAATTTAATTACACCAACAATAATACTTTAAGACATACTTTTTAAATTTTTTTTTCGATAAGACATGGTTACATTTTACCATTTTGGGGGGGCTTCAGCCCGAAAGCCCCCCCGTAGATCCACCCGTGCAACTAAACAAAACAAATAGCAGAAATCTTAGGATTACAAACGCACATGTAGATACAAATAATATTTAAAAGGCAACCACGGCCATATGAACATATGAGTGACCTAAAGTTGAGGGGCATTGATAGCGTCACAAACACTTATAACAAAATAAAACATTTTGTTCAACTGGTCAAGATTTTTTATATCCAACTCATACTCCTGTGACAAATCATATGTGTTTGTAGGTATTTCCTTCTATGTGTCTCCAGAAACAAACACTCCAGTATAAAGTGCTTTAAACCGTTATTGATAAGTTGGCCGCACCACTTGCAGACTTGTATTTATTACGTATATAATGTTCTCATGGAGAAATTTTAGATGGTCACTACCCGATATTCTTAAACCACTTACCGTCCGTAACTTTCTTAGAGGTATCATAAATTTTAAATAATTTTCGGCTTCTGATCAATCGTAACCACAAATACATCGATATATAGGGCTGTAATTTGAATTGTATGCACGTTCAATGTCTCTGGAGTATAAATTGTTGGATACAGTTGTTAAAATAGCATTTTTGTTCTGTTTTAGTATATTTACTTAGCTATAGTTCTCTCCCTAATGCATTTGACGTATCAACATCAGCAAAATATGTTTATTCGTATTACAATATGATATCTGTGCTTATGGATATACTTAAATATATCTGAATAAAACAATTGCATTTATTACAATTTGTATCAATTAAACATGGAAGGAAGGAAAACAGCCTTATAGGATAGGTACATTAATATAACTTTTCCAGCTAAAAATTGATAATGTTAAAAAATTGAAAAATATTTTGATTTCTTAGTTTACACAACCTTAAAATAAGAATGCAATGCTTTCACAGTATAAAAAGTTTTTTAAAAGTGTCTTACAAAGTATTATCTTTAAAATATATTTATACTTGTACTAATCAAATATATCTTTTTCCAATTTTTCTTAAAAAATTTAAATAATAGGAATATTTAGGCCTTTTATAAAATAGTTACGTACTTATAGGTCTTAGCCTAGTCAGCTAGTCGAATTTTATTAATCGATTTTAGTTTACATATTTTATTCATTCATGTATCTTTTTTGTTATCAATATTAATTTTTTAAAATTCAAATTATGGGGAGAGACGATATTCTCCCCAATATTTTTATTGGGGAGGAGATCGTTTCCCCCTCCTCCTCTCTCGTGTTTTGCGCCTATGCTCTTGGGCAAATACAAATGTTCTACATAGATAGATAGAAAAATAACTTTATTCTGGGACACAGTCCCTTGAGAATAACAAAATAGAACAAAATTAAAATATTACATCTGGCCAAAATAAAATCAATCGAAAAAAAGAAATAATGTAAAAAAAATATAAGGTAAAAATTCTATATACAAAACAAACTAAACTATATACAAAACCATTAATAGTATGACAAGACACTTAAACCTATTTGCTCTTATAGACCAGTATACACTTTTCCGAAAAAAATAAAGAATTAAAAAATAAAAATGTATCAAATTCTCTATTAAAATCTGCTTGAATGGTTAGCAAGTATCTGACTGTTTTTGTGATAGGAATTGGAATAGGAGGGATTTGAATGTGGATGTGGAGGGGGAATGTCGAATTTTGATAGGGAGGGAATTCCAGAAATTGACAGAGCGAACAATAAAGGAATTTTGGAATGAGGCAAATCTGTGAGAAGGCATGTAAAGGTCAGAAGGTCGAGATCTTGTGGACAGGGAATGGACTGAGGATTTGAACTGGAGAAGGTTGTAGGCGTAAGAAGGACGATGGTTGTTGATGATTTGGTAGAGGAACGTACCTAGAAAATATTGTCTTCGGAAGGAGGGGAAGAGCCACCTTAACTTAGTGTAGTGGTGAGAGACATGGGAGTACCTCGGGGCACCAATAACAAAAATATTTTTATACCTATAGTTCTATATAGGTGTGAATTAGTTTTTCAAAAATTTAATTTTTGTATTTACCTTTAACTCACTTTTGTTATCTACAGATTTAGTAACTATTATCTTTATATATATATATTTCCTTTATTTTGTGAAACCATATATATATATATATATATATATATATATATATATATATATATATATATATATATATATATATATATATATATATTTTAATTTTATCAATATACTTACTTTAATACTACTTATTATTATTTTATATTGTTTGTTTATTTTTATTTACTTTGTTTTATTTAATTTTACAATTTGTTCTGACAATTGTTCATTTATTTTTCTTGTATGTATATACTGCATGAGTGTAAGTAAGTAATCAAACATTTCTCCACAGTAAACTCGACAAAATTTACTTTTAACTATAGTAGAGTTTTTCATTTCTAAAACTATTTAAAGATGAATATTGAATGGAAAAACACATCTAAGTTCCGTTTAAAAATATTATAAATTATTAGTGATTTTTTTTGTATCACCCTTCAAAGTACTACATTTAGAAAACCTTTCTGGTTTAATAATCTTTAAGTCCATATTAATTAAGTTGAGGTTTATTTGGATAATTTTTCCTAAGGAGATTCACCTCAAGTTGTGTAAAAAAATTATTTGATTTTCTATCCTGTCATCTGAAAGTATCTGTATTTTATACAGAAATGACAACAATTAACTGTTGCAAAGCTTTTATTTATTGTCTTTTGAAAACCATGTAGATATTTTGCCGCCTTAAGAAGCCTGCTCCATCTCTGCCTGTCTTGGGCTATTTCTTTCCATTTATCTGCACGCAGCTCTATTGAATCTATCTATCCATCTGCTTTTTGTTCTTCCACGAGATCTTTTGCCTTTTATTGAGGCATTCATTGTTACGTAGAGGCTTCCAGATGGATTGCTACTTGCCCTCCGTGATATCTTAACCTCCGTGGCTTCATATCATGGGATATTGATTGACCAGATTCTGTAGCCAGTTCTTTATTGGTCTTTCTTCTCCATGTGTTAGTACTCTGATCCCAGATCGCTCCGGTTATCGTGCGGAGGATTTTCCGCTCTTACACATTTTTCTAGGGTGCTGGTTAGTGTCCACTTCTCACAGCCATATATTAGAACTGGCTTTATAATAGACTTTTACACCCTTAGTTTGAGTTTTTAATAAACATAATTGCCTGAAATACATTTTATTTATAAAAATAAAAATAATGACTTTTCACGTAAAGTGGTTATGAAATTGTTCCTTCCTTTCACCTTACAACCTTAAATTTCACACTTTTCTGCTGGGAATCGGGTAATTGTTAATATGAACATTTTTGTAGATATTGATATCTACTATCAACCTTTTACAGCTGGAACTAGGTGGGGAGGAGCTTTCGGGCTGAAGTTCCTCAAAAATGGTAAAATATAACCATGTTTTATGAAAAAAATTATCTCTTAAAGTATTATTGTTCGTCTTATTACATTATTTAGGATTTATAGAATCACTTAAACACCATTTCATATTGGTACTTAGTTTCTTTCGTTCTCCCAAAGTAATTATCGTAATATATACATACAAAAACAACTTTCAGGCTGAAGCCTCCCCTCCCCCCCCCAAAAAAAAATGATCCGTTAGTTTATATATTTCTCTCTACTTTATATATACCTCTTATTACATTATATATATCTCTACTTTATACGGGACACTCTGTATACTAAGTATTTACCAACTCAGGCACATCGTAGCTAGTAATTATAACGCATTTTCTGGCGGTAAATTGATTTAACAATGAGTAGCATTGTGTTTACATTCATTTAAATCTATATTGAACATGAAAAGATTTAGGTAAAGTTGAAGTAATTAAAAAACTTTCACATTTACTTGTTGTTTATTTCTCAACAACAAGAGAACTAATCGACAAAGGCTCTCTTGACAAGACTTGGAACGAGCAAACGATTGCTCAAACCCATTTCATTAGATAACATGGCTTGCTGGCTAGCGTTCCCAGTACCTGCGAGGTAAAATGTACACTCACCTCTTATACAGTATAGGACGCTCTTGATTATACGGAAACGTAGATTACATAGCCTGTTCGAATTATTATAGGTTAAATTTAAAATTATCGAAAAATGCACTGCAAACAAAACATTTCTGAAAATGATCATATAATGTTCATTCAGTCCCTGGATTTGTTGCTAACGAAAGCTTGGTCTTGCACTTTGCAAGACCAAGACCAAAGCCGCCTAACTGTTGCAAGACCAAGAGATATATACCAGGAGGACTGGTAAAAAAAAATCGATTTTTTAATTATAAATTAAGGCAAAATAGTTACTAATAATTGACAATCTCAGTTAATAATTGGTATAACCAACATACTTTTGCATTTAACTCCTTTAATTTTTCAGTCGGGCTTAGTTAGGTTTCTCCTATCTAACAAATTACTGTAATATCTCTATAGTAATAAGCTAATAAGTAAATGCATGTCTGTTGCGAGATTCTTGTTCAAGACCAAGACCATGACCAAGACTAAGTTTGCAAGACCAAGACTCCTCTCGGTCTAGCATTTGGGCTATATTAACACTATAGTCCGTGTTATAGGCTCCTTTTTATCGAAGTATTAACATCCCCCTGAAACTTCGTAAATATCTTCATCTCATCGTAACCTATAACTATTTTATTTTAAGAAAACTCTTGGAATTGGGGCGTTTTCAATCTAGAGGGGGACAAAATTTATCTGTTTAATTGAGTACTAAAAACTTGTAAATACCCATTTGCTTTGTACTCGGATTATTTGATCTCAAAATCGATTAATAAAGTGGCCTTCAAAAATATTGAGCCGTTTGATGTGACCTGTACTCCCAAATTTTCAAAATAACGAGGTTATATAGGACAAACGGCCCAATATTTTCGTAGGCCACCTTTGTTATCGATTTTGTGATCAAATTATGTTACGATCCAAGTAGAAAGAAAATGGGTATTTACGAGTTTTTAGTACCTAATTAAATAGACAAAGTTTGCCCTCCTCCAGATTGAAAACGACCCAATTCCAAGAGTAATAAAAATTATTACCAATTTTAGTAAATAAAATAAATGTAGGTTACGATGAGATGGAACTATTTACGAAGTTTCAGGCGGATATTAATAATTCTATAAAAAGGTGTCTGTACCACGGACTAAAACGTCTGATCTCGCAAATTCCTTAAAAATACCAGACTTCGGTATTCGATGTTGTACGCATTCGTCCGCTCCAAGCAACAATTATATTAAATGCCTTTTTAGCGTTCATCACATTTCTGAACATCGAGTACTTCCAATTACTGAGGTAATGCTCTAAATCGTTGAGGTGAGTTTTAAAGATATCTCTCACCGTTATTATGTCTTCGTGCTGAGAAAAGACTGCCGTGTCGTCAGTGAGCATAGATATGGAGGTAAATGGGGACTGTATGATGTCATGCAGATAAAAGTTAAAAAGGATAAGAAAAAGAACTGAACCTTGTGGAGTTTCGGCATGGATTGGTCTTATATTATTTATTGTGATTGTGAAGTTTCGGTCATTGAGAAAGGAATACAGAATATCGTATAATTAATTTTGAGTATTAACTTGCTTGAGTTTTTTAAGCTTTTTTGGGACTAAAAAAAAATCTGGTGCGGTACGCGCATCACACAACTTTCACTTACCAACCTCTTCTTAGCAGAAATAAGTATTTTCAAACAAAGAAGAAGGGAAAGTTAAAATTATAAACGCTTTATTGATTTATATTTCATTGTGTATACTTTTATTTGCTTAAGTACACTTATATATACAAATTTTAATATTTATATTGCTGTAATGCTTACAATTAAATATTAAATAATACCAACGAAAACATTTAGAAAAACCGCATATGTATAAGTACATAATATTGTCGGATTATGTTTATTATGTTAAGCCTGTTCTAATCTTCGGGCATGCTCGGGTGAGCTCGGCCGCGCTCGTATCCCTTCGTTTCCTTCATTACAACTATTCTCTGTTACGATCTCTTATTTCTCCTTTAGTTAATTATAAAATTCTTTGATATTTTATATTTAACTATTTTTAAATTAGAGATAAATGTGAAATGGTTAATTGTTTCAAATAAAAATAAAATGTACTTTAGAGGAAGCTAATATTGAAAATTAGCCATTTAAGCCTTGTTAGACAACATCCATGAGAAGAAAACCTGTATAATATTAAAACTGCTTAATTTTACACTGATATCATGAATTCAATCAAAATCCTTATAACCGTTTTTGAGAAAATAGTAAAAATGTGTTTCATTAATGATATAAAATGCCACTTCCAGTTAGCCGATTTTGACGAAAAAATTGCTGTAACATCTCAGGTACATACAAACCATTAATATGCTAGTTCATTTTCATACGAGTTTTCGGTTTTTAGCTAGACCTGTCACATACATACAGACCATTTTGCGGGACTTGGTTATTTGGACTCAGTATACCTCAAAGCATGAATTTCCGTTGAAAACTCAGATTCGAAAAATTTCACGATCGCAATATTGTCCCTTACTGTATATTTCATATATAGGTAAGTACGATTTTTGAGAAAACCGTAAATTGTGTATAACCGAGTACATAAGTGCTAGTTCAGCTTAGTATGTTTTGGAGAAAATGTTGGTGTAACAAATAAGGCATATATCTAACTTAAATATGCAATTACAGTTTCGTACTACTTTAAGTTTTTGAGCCAGACTGTTTACGTGAACACACATACGCCATTTTGCAAAACTGCGTTATTCGCAACATCATCACCAAACCAGGTTAAATAATAATCTAGCTATTACTCGATCGATTGCAGGATGTTCATGTCCGCTTATCCTTTTCTCTATTGACAAAGTTAGTTTTCGTTACTTATTTTTTGATATATAGGAACTAAAAAACACGAATAACAACTATTTGTTGAAAGTTGAGAAATAAATACAAATATTTTACTGACAAAGACAATTAAGGTTTGTTGTTTGATGATAAAGGAACGAACCTGAAAATGTTAACAACGTGTTTTGAAAATTAGTGAAATAGTTGCAATAGATAAATATGGCGATGACTTTGAAGAACCGTTACATTCGATAGCAGAACGACCGTTTCTAATAGATCGTTAACCGTTCTATCTTATATCACAGTGCTTGTTTGATATCGCAAAAATCTACATCACTTACTTAAATTAAAAGATCGGTTCAAACTATTGAAGATTCAACTAAACCATGTCAAATCCATACATATAACATTTAATTTTAGAAAAACACATGTCTAAAATGAAGCAATTATTAATTATATTAATTTATTATTTTTGTAGTTATCGCCTTCTCTTCAACAAAAAACTTAACTCACTTAAAAAATCACAAATCTTGAATTTACTTCTTATCTTATTGGAAATTGGCCCATAGTTTATATATTTTTTTGTGGCTCATGAGGTATGCTATCACTCCTATAAAAATTTCCTTCTACTTACTGGACATATATAAATTTATATACATTTTTATAAATTTATATATAAATATTTACGGGTATATATATAAATTTATTGTTTTATATATATATATATATATAATTTTTTATATTGCTAGTTTTAAAATCCGTATGTTGATTTTATATATTATCATTCATAATTTTTATCACTAACTCCTGAGACTTTTTTTTGGGAGTCCGTCGTTCTCTCCCCTTCTTCTTCCACGAACCAGAATGGAAAGTGCTCCTTTGCTTTTGCTCATGTAGGTATATACATGCATAAAGAATATAATGATAAGTACATTTCATATGTGATTTTATTAATTATATTATGTTATAATATTGTAGAGTTATTGGTTAAGAACTGCGTGCAATGGCTCACCTTCGAAGACGACCTGACAAGAACTGGTCAAGCAGGAAGAACCTGAGGAGTGGGGAGAAGTGCGAATGTGTTCTCTCTTCATCATTTACTCATTTGATATTAATTCTCTATCGCAAAAATCACTCCTTCATATTAGAGTACTTTACACTCAGACTAAAATGGACGAGGAAAGCTAAAAGAAAAGGTTTGAGGCAGTGAGATGAACTCTCAATTCTCCGATACATCAAATATGTCGCCGGAAATATAATGAATGAAGCATAAAATACCAGGATATGTTGCTACATATAACTATCGATTAATATAAACAAAAATTCCAATAATAGGAACATAGAACGTGTTAATATACTTGTATGACAACATCTACGCCTTAACTTCTATCTAGTAGAACGCTTTCAGATGGATATCTAGTAGATTTTTCCTATTTCCTTAATTGATTTTATTTTACACATTTTATTCATTCATGTAGATTAATTGTTATTAATTTTGATTTAATTTTTTTCTTCAAAATATTGGAGTGAGGCGAACCGATATTCTTGCCATAAGGTCATGTATCAGGGCGGATAGAGAAGAAACATCATTCTATCTAATCAACAAAACCTTACACCATGAAATTAATATTATTTTTTTGGTTTCCTAGAAATTATCCCAGAAAATTTCTTCAAATTTCACTTTCAACCTACAGACTAGAACTTTGGGGGAGAGCAAAGTTTTCTAATATCAAACACATCCAATCCTTACAGTCCAAAGTCCTTCGAACATTAATCGATGCTCCGTTCTGTGTAACCAACGAAACCCAACACCATGGCTTAAACGCCTAATGAACTGCGCAATACGTTTTGTTTTCGAAATCTCAAGAGACACGCATATAACCCAATATTACACCAAGTTGAAGTGGCTCTATCCACCTCCCCACCGAACTGCAATGTTTGACAAATCCTTTATAATTCAAGCCGTCTCCTTCTGGAATACCATCCCTCCCGATATCCGACATGTACAATCAGTTTCCTCATTTAAATCTCTCCTTTTTAAGCACCTACTCCTTTCCTAACCCGAGCGATCATGGAATGTAGATAAGAGAACTTTTTAAAGTTCCCCCAGAAATGATTTTCTTTACTTATGCTATTTTATTTTCCCACGTTTGTATTATACATACCAGTATGTTTTAGTGTAATTGTTTTATTTATTTTTTTCCAAAATCTTAATCTTAATAATAATTGTAAATAATTAATTTTATGTATGGCCACACAAGCATTTTCTCTGTATCTGTAATTTGTCCTAAAGGGACAACAGTCCCAGGATGATAAAAAAATATTTTCATTTCATTTCAGTTCATGACCTTAACATCCCATTTGTCCTAGACCTTATCCCAGAAAAATTCACCAAATTTTACCAGAACCTTACATCAAAATCCTCCTGTACAATCCCTATGTAACTCCATCCCGACAATTTCCCTCGAAGGTTGATGCCAGCGTCCCCGCGACCATTTGTAAATATCTGTGTACTGCAGTTTTAGCTATTGCTTTTTAGTAAACAAGATACTAAAGATCTTAGAAAAACGCTACAGAATATGCACATTTAGAAACCTCTAAATGTGCATATTCTGTAGTGTTTTTCTAAGATCTTTAGTAACTTTCCAATGTCTATGTCAATATGACCTATTGACATAGATATTGTAAAGGTCAACCAAATTAATGAAATTAACTTGGCAGTACATTAAAGGAATTTTTAAGAAAGTTATCGATAGGCCGTACGTTAGACAAAATGGAAGAGTTGTAGAGTAAAGACAATCTACAATGTTGCCAATTATTTAAATAAAAACTCTGGTCCATGCTATATGTCCACTGCTACCGATTTTAAACAAATATGTACATATTTAAATGTTCATTAAAAAAAAACATAATTGAATTAGATTTGATTTTCCTTAAAATCGATCATAGAAATCATTAGAGTTCAAGTCAGTCTTTTTTTTTTGGCCTTAAGGCTTGTAGTCCTTATTTTTCCAATGAATTACTATGATTTTTAAGTTGAAATTGATTCCGAAACGCAAATATTTTATGTAAACTTTATAATGTTTATATTAAATCTTAAAATTCTATATAAATTGTCTTAAATTTCGTAATGGCTGTATTAACTTGGTCTCTTAATTAGAACTAATATAATAATTTAATTGTTTTATCGGCTTATAGAAGTTTTATTGAACTTACATATAAGTTTATGAATCTCAAAAGAACACAAGGAGCTTAAATAGGTGCATTTATCTCCTGTAAGAATTTTTTTTTAAATATTTAATAGTTGATCGTTGCATTATAAAGGAAGGAGATATTCCCGGGTGGCGGTCATAAATAGGCTAAATAGTGGTAAAACTATTTTATTGAAATCCGACGTTTCGAACCGACTTTGCAGGTCTTCTTCAGGGCTAAAACGGACAAGATACAAAAATTAAAAAACTTTTTGTATCTTGTCCGTTCTAGCCCTGAAGAAGACCTCAAAGTCGGGTCGAAACGTCGGCTTCCAATAAAATAGTTTTACCACTATTTAGCCTGTTTATGACCGCCACCTCGAACCATCTCCTTCCATTATTATTTTTTTATTGGTCTAAGATAACTATTACTATCATCGACAACTTTGACCCGGCACTAATTCTACTTAGTTTATCGAACCTCTTGCATTGGAAGGCAATTTGTCTTGGATACTCCAGAGATCCAGTCAGTCTTATTCTTGCTCAAATATTGCGTGGATCCAGTCTTGGTCTTGCTACAATTAGGCGGTCTTGGACCACTTATACAAAACCAAGAACTAGACCGATTTCGAGCAACACTACTAGTGTGCTTGTTAATGCTCAGGTCTCGCAGTCTATCAGATTTCTTGAGATTTTTTTCGGGATTTCAATACCTTTGATGAAGAAAAGAAAGCTCTATACTTGTGATACGCTTTTCTCTGTTTCTCTTATCAGAGTTTTAGCGATTTGGGCTGCCTTTAATATCATTATTTAACTGTATTTATTAATATTTTCTGTAAATTTGGTGTTAAGAAATTGTTTTCTCACCATGACTATTGTCCTAATTGTAAGAAAATAAAAAAATTCTAATTGTGGGACATTTCATTTATTATTTATACAGCTGCTATATGTATATATACGGATTAGATTATGCCTGAGGACAAACCGGGGCTTAGAGAGGTGGAAGTGAAAGGTACACGGTGGCTCTCCCTGGCGGAGGCCTGCTCCAGTCTACGGCCATGTCTTGGCTCTGGTTCCTCGCTTCTCTGGTCGTTCTGGTATCAGCTGCACCCAAAAAGGGTAAGTCACTCAATCACCTAATCCATATCCAATATATCAACTTCTATAGAATCGAACAATTATACCTCTATGTGACATAACCTCTTTGTACCGCAAGGTCGTCGAGAACGATCAGATTAGTATAATGTATACACAGACCGTTAGATCCTATTCGATGTGCAACATTGTTTTCACATGTCTGGCATTCTCACTTGATTAAAAAACTCCGCTAAACATATTGATTTGTTTTAAATGTTTACTTAATTTCTAAATATAACAATAACATTTAAATAATGTACACTTGATTAAACATTCTAAACCTTATCCATATCACACAAATTAATAATAAATAATTTATATTTATATATGTCTGGTCAAGTGGACTCGTGTTGCCGGCCTCTTCTGATTTGCTTTCACTTTTTAGATAATCGAGTTTTATTATCGACCTGTCTCTTAAATATCATAGGTCAACCGGTTTAAGATTTAAAAATAACAATCAGTATCAATTGTATTACCTAAATCAATAACATGTTTTCAATTTTGATTAGATAATTAATTTTATAGTTAAGCTTTTATTATTTTTTTTGTATCGCTTGTTTAGGAGTATTTTAGGCATCCGATTCCTTTATACTTTTTACAGGATCATAATGTTCACAACTTCAATTATATTCAATGTTACTTGTTATGACTACACAAAGTAATAATAATAATAAAAAAAGATGTTTATGTAATAATCTGGAGCTGTGCGCGCGTCATATAACTTTCACCTACCACTCTACTTTGAGTGTAAATTAATTTTAAATAATTTACTTTAAGCCTCTGTGCCCCGAAGGTAAAAGACCCGTCCATTTTTTTATTAAATAATTTAGTAACGAAGAAATAAATTTTAAAAGCTCATAGTTATGAAAAATTGACAAAATATTTACCTTCGTTGTACAGGCATATAAATATAAATCTATGATAATTATTATATGTTATAATAAGCATTATTAATGTTTGTATGTCAAACTGTAAATAAATTTTAAATGTTCCTATGGATACATTTAATTTATGTTGTAACATCATTGTGTATTCATCAATAATATAAAAATAGAAATCAAAATATAAGAAATTAATGGTTTTCATTCATCATGGTTTTCATATTCCTATTTATAAAGAGGACTTAAAACTTCTAACCTGTAAAATTTCTAATCTTCAAAGAATATACACACACTTTATAGAAGATTTTCTCTGTAATGAAAAGTAATGAAGAAATTGTATCTAGCTCTATACTTGAAAGAGAAGTTAAACAAAAATGAAAAATAGGTAAAAAAAAAACTCTGAAATTGAGTTTAAAATAAGTTGTTGCCAATGACCCTACCTATTGTGAAGTAATAGGTTTTTTTTCTCAATATTTTCAAAATGTAAATTAAAGTAAAAGACACAAAATATAAATAGAATAACTAAAAAACATTTACATAGATAGAATAACAATTACAAGTTGTAAAAAATAGAGAATAATCCGAAACTTTAATAACCAACGTTATGATTTAATTACTAATTATATTTAATAATTTTGTCTTTTGCTATAACTTGTGGCATTCAAACTTCCTTAACTCGTACTGAAAAACAGGTGTTTTGTGCATACTATCGGATACCAGCGATATCATACAATGTGAATCATATAAGTTATGTTAATTCAAAAACGTTAAAGCTTTTATTTTCATAATTAAACAATTCTGATTAACAAATAAAACTCCATTTTATATATTTTTACAAATTTAACATTTAGATATGTTCCTAGATCATCGGAATTTATTGGTTTTTCTACTCTGTATACTGAGCAGTGTAATAATTATAAACTTCTATTATAATTTGTAATTGTTTGTACTTATAACTTTTAATTTAAAGAAAATAAGTAAAAGTTTAACAAATACTTTTCAATGACATTTATATACAGGGGTGCCCATCCCCCCCAAGACCGATGGCGCATGAACACCTCTCTCCCCTTCTTCCAAAATATTTTATTGCTGCCCTCTTTTTAATTACCGTGCAAGCTAAAGTATAATTTTAGAAATCAAAAGTCATACAAATAACAAATAACATTCTATGTTTTCCTCTTGTCACCTGATTTGAAACTTTTCATTTCGAAAATTAATAACACCCTCGAAATGTTCCCCCTCAGAAATTCAAAACACCGCCAAAATGTGCCCTTCTCAAAAATTGCATATGTATTATTAAGGTGAAAACTTTTTTAAGCTAGAACATTTATTTAACAGTTTTGAAAAAAACCGTTTATCTTTAACCTCTTTTCGATAAAAGTTTTTTTTTTATTAACAGTTAAAGTTGAAACCATTTGTAAAAAACAAAACAAAAAAAAACTGTTTCAATCCGTGATAATAAGATATCGGATCTGAAGGCGATTTATGGCAATAATCAATTTATGCGTTATAGACCTTCCTTGTTTGATTTCCCATGACAATTTACCTTTTATTGGCCATTACATAGTTTATTGCATAGCTAGGGACTTATTTATTTGTTTATAGCTGTAAGATTTATAGCTGCTTTGAGGTTAGCTATGCACTGCTTGCCTTCGATATCCTATGTTTCTCACGCTTTACTCATCTTTCGATTATTTTATGTTTATATGTTGAGTTCTGTGTTTATTTAGAATAGAATAGAATAGAACAGAAAATAAACTTTATTCTGGGACGAGATTCCTTATGAATAAAAAATAAAAACCACATCTGGCCGAAAATTACATTAATGAAAATTAAAGAATATATACAATATCTTCAGTGAAATTATATAATAACAAATAAAAAAGTAACACCATTTGGAAAAAAAGAAAACATTATTTAAATGAAAAGAAAAACAAAAATCAGGTAAAATAAAAAACAAAATATTATAAGCACTATGGGTTTATTTTAAAAATTAAAACTCAAAACAATTTCAACAACTATTCATCTTATTCAAAATTTGATTCATAATATTTATTTCATTTGACAACTTCATTTTGGAATGTGAGATGATATTTGAATGAGGACAAGGAAGAGCCATGGCGGATATCAGATGGCAAGGAATTCCAGAAGGCAGTGGATCGGACAATAAAGGAATGTTCAAATGTCTTAGTTCTATGGGAAGAGATAAAAAAAGGTCAGAAACACGGGATCTTGTTTTCTGGGAGTGGACCACGGGTTTGAACTGTAGGAGACTGTAGATGTAGGAAGGATGTCGGGTGTTGATCGTTTGGAATAGGAAAGATCCAAGGAAATAATGTCTGAGGAAAGAAGGGAAGAGCCACTTTAACTCGTCGTAAAGGTGGGACACATGAGACCGCCTCGATGTACCGAAGACAAATCTTAAGTAGGAATTCATGTGTCGCTTCAATCTATCCTCGAGTACCATCGGGATGCCTCCGTACACCACAAAGCCGTCCTCAAAGTGGGGGAAAATAAGAGAGGATACAAGAAGCTTGTGGATAGGTTGTGGAAGTAGGTGGCGGGAGCGATGAAAAAACTTAAGGGTACCTATTGACTTTCGGAAGATGAGGGCGATATGGGGTTTCCAGGAAAGATTTTCGTCTATGGTGATCCCTAGGTTTTTAACGGAGAAGCTGAATGTGATTGGATGATCCTTGATGACTAAAGGAGATAGGAAGGAGATGGATTTAGGAGTAGACCTGGAACCCATAATAATGGCCTGAGTTTTCATCGCGTTTAGCTTTAAATTATTCAAACTTGCCCAGGCACTGATCCTATCTAGGTCTTGGTATTATTTTTGTATTATCACAATATTTATTTGTCATAATATTTAATTATGATAGTAGGTATAAACTTGTCCGTACATTAGTTTCATATAGCCAAAACAAATTACTATTATCACTATACGTTTTAAGGACTAAACATAATCTTGAAATGTTCTTTCACGGTTTTGTCTTCCGGAATGGTTCAACGGACATAAGAATAACTTGTTACATACATACAAAATTAAAAAAAGAAAATCCTATTACATTAATTGGAAAATCCATTTCATTCTAAGGAAATTTCTGAGCATATCTACTTAAACACCCTGGTAGATTGCTAGGGAAACTGAAGTCTATGAATATTTTAACTTAACCTCTTCCAACGAAACTCAAGACTTTTGGGTACTTGGGGCGAAATAGCTAGGAGCTGTAATGTGGAGTGGAAAGCAACCGATAACTACCTAAGTTTAATTATTTGTAGATATCAATATCCCTAAATATCAACCAAGATGTTTAAGTAGGTATGCTAGTACTTTCTCTTACATTAGATTTCCTGATTTCTCTGGTCCGGTTTTTATTTTTCTCTCAATCATTGACAATTTATATTTAACATATATGAGTGACGTCATGCAAAAGATGGGCATCTGTTATATTTAGAAAATGTAATTATTTTATAAGTTAAACTCAAACTTTTTGTGATGATTTTATTAAGAAACGTTAATGTTGAATCATGAAAAAAAAGTTCATTGATATTGTTTTTCATCGAAGCTATGTTACAAAAATCGTTTTTCCTTAATATTTTAAAAATAATATATATCCATTTTTGATATGAAGCCACTCATAGTTCCTGAAAATGAAACTAAAAAATGAAATATTTACTAGGTCTCACCTAGTAATTTGAGTCATCGAACTTAAAAATCGGTCCAGCCATTTGCACGAAAAATCGTTACATACTTTTAGTCCAAAGCGTTTCACAACATTCATCTGATCTCACCCAATAATTTGAGCCACCAATCATAAAAATCTGTCCAGCCTTTCGTTCAAGAAATCAGTACATCAATTTTAGCAAATTAATTAGAAATATTTTATTCAATCAAGAGTAAGTGTTTTTTGCTCAAATTGTTTCAAAACACTAATGCAATATAAGACATAAAACTTAAAAATCGATCGAACCATTTGCATAAACAGTTGTTACATCCCTTTTAGCAGATAGATTAAAGTACATTTTATACAATCATTTGAAGATGTTTATTAACCTTCTAGGAGTGATAACCTTTCGCTGTAGCTAGCAGGTCGTTCCTAAACTCAGCATTGATTGCTGTCCATCGGGGCTGGTTTCAGTCGATGGAATTACTGCTGAGTTTAGGAACATGATATGCTTTCGAGAAAATGTTTTTGTAAGTCGCTAATGTTAAACAACTATCGATAGGCTTTACGACAGTCTGTCTGATTTTATCGATTGCCATATCGATCCATCTACATTGCTTTCAAATAAATTCTAGCTTTATATTATTTCATAAAAGGTTTGCAGGTTAGGCAACAGACTACAATGAGTGTATAAAAAAAAATGCCGTTGAAGACAGTTCTGTTTTATCTTTGCACAACACTGAACCTCCAGACAGTTTCGTTCACGGTCTGATAATTTCGATTTAAAATATTTACTAATTCCGATGATTTCATCCTTTTATTGAATTATCTATTGCATAAGAAATTATTTTTTATTCTAATGATATTATAAAAGTTATCTTGAACTATTGGGGAACCGGTTTTTCTATAAAGGAATTGGGCTCCGTTGTTTTGTTTTTTATTCTCTCTCTTACGTAACGAACTGGCCGGCGCTGGGTTTGTGGTGGATTGGAATATCATTACTGGTCTAGTGAAACCAAAGGTTGACGAACCCTCTATAATGGACGCATCCACCTAAAGGATAATTTATTATCAATACATTGTGTTATTTAAACAATATTTTTGTTATATATTAATAATTATTTCATTATATATCGCTAAAATGTTCTAACAACCACGTAGCTCCTACAAAATTTTATGAAAAATTGACCCCACGAACAGATACAAAAATTGACGTGGTGTCCATTACTTCCGAGGTACAGATTTAGTAACTAAGAAACAAATTTCAATAACTCAAAGTTATCGAAGATTGGCTTCCCTGAACAAATCATTTTAAACGGAGCTAAAGCTTAAAGCTTACAGATAACAATTCATTAATACCATTAAAATTACAAAAAGTCTATTTATTATATCGTCGGTAGGCAATAAAAATTTAGTTTTGTAAACCACATAACTTCAGTCTCTGAACTTTTCAGCTGACAGAATGACTAACTCCAATTTCAACATTTTTGAGTAATGCCATTTTAGTGATTGGAAAAGTTATATCTATACAGACAGTGAGCAAGTTGATTCCAGAGTAGGTGATTGCAGTGTTTAAATAGTGAACTGTGAATAAAGGTATACATTTTTCGACTAGAAACATCACTAAAATTAATAATAAAGAATGTTGAAAGTTAGTCATTCTGTCATCCGAAGGCGAATATATAATATAGACGCTCACATTTTCACACCACACAAAAACACATTTTCAGCCATTCGTCTGTCTTTCTGTGCTAAGATTATCTCGGGAACTAGTAGACCGATTTTGTCGCTTCTTTCTTTATTTTGTAGGGTTTTGACTATGACATAACTAGGGTGATGGCTGCGCAATAAGTGATAAACATATTTTTCTATAGACTGTAGCGTAAAAACGGCTTTAACTATTTTGAGGAAACATTCCTATAATTTTCTAATTATTGTCCTTTCAATTTTCGTAAATTTACTAAATTCCCGAGAAAATTCAGGGAAAAAAAGATATAAAGAATTTTTTTTTTTTTTTTTAATTTTTTTAATCTTTGTCTTGCAGCAATTATGGTGTCTTGGCTTTCCTCTTGCTAAGTTGGTGCAATTCCCTACAAAACTATATGATAATCGTTCATTTCGAACAACTATTAACGAAGTTGAAGCTATTCAATTTCTTATGTAAGATTATGAGTTCAACGGTTCCAGAACGGGGTGAAATAGATAGAAAAAAGAAAATGGTGTAAGTAAAAAACAATGGTGCCCGCATCACACAAGTTTCACTATTTCCTCTAATTTAAAAAAAAAATATTTTTTGACAAAATTGGCCTATGGCAAAACGTTTTTGATTAGCAATATTAGAGTGTATTAAATTTTTTACACTGATCTTCCATAAACTGATTGCTTTAGTTAGAAGTCGTACTCAAATCTTTTCTTTGATCAATTTTCAAGAAAATAAAGCTAACTGAATTTATTTTTGTCCCTTGATGGACATATTTAAAGATATAAAAACTGTTCTGAAATAGGTAGGAAAGTCGTGTGAGTGGACACACCAGATTTTTTAATTACAATATTTAATCTTCAATAAATGACATTATTTGAATTACCTATTTAGTGAGTGCTTTGTTTGAGAATCGATTATTGAAAAGTGTTTGCTAATGACAAATAGCACTAATGCTCCGTCGAAAGCGGTTGAAGTAGGACTGCGTGCCTGAAATGCGTAATGCTGTGAATTACAAACGGATCCTAAAGACCACTTGGCTACACAAAACACGTCCCATCTCCGCTATTAACATTTTACCTACACCGGCTACAAGTGGTTAGACTTATTTACCACAACATTACCTTATGGGTCTTTATAAATATACAAATAAACGTAATTTTTATCAATATTATAAACTTTCTTAATTATTTATTACTAGCTGATGTACCCGTCGTTGACGGATGTATAGTTGAAATTTGAGAATCTTTTTTTTTGAGATAGATTTTGTATTATGAAGGAGAGAGCCAAAATTCAATTTCATAAAATTAGATCGGGATAGGAGAGACGAGTTGTTTTGAATTTTTTTATGGCTGGGCTATTGAAGTCAAGGTTTCGCAATAGTCATAACAAACACTTCGTTATTCGGCTATTTGTTTAGGTACCACACAACTATATAGTTTTGCATTTAACTCCTATAATTTTTCATTCGGGCTTAGTCAGGTTTCCTCTATCTAAGAAATTACAGTAATATCTATATGACAATAAGTAACTACAAGACTGTTGCGAGACTCTTGCGCAAGACCAAGACTGAGTTTGCAAGACCAAGACTTGTTTCGGTCTCGCATTTGGGCAACATTAATAATAAGTAACTGTACCCTGCCTATTAAGAATTGGACATGGTTTTCATACTCCTATTTATAACTTCCAACCTGTGAGATATATAATTATATTCTTCAAAGAATATACACATATTATACAAGATTTTTGCTACCTTGAAAACTAAATGGAGAAAATTGTAACTGGTTCTAAACTAGAAAGACAATTTAAACGAGAATGAAAAATTTGCGAACAACTTTGAAATTGAGTTTAAAATAAGTTGTTGCCAATGACCTTACTTGTTGTGAAGTAAAAGTTTTTTTTCTCAATATTATCAAACTGTAAATTGAAGTAAAAAAAAAAAAAGATAGAATAACTAAAACATATACATGGATTTAGAAATTCGATTCAGTTTCCTTTTGGTAAATATTGATAAACAATTTAATTTTCACATGATTTTTCAAATAAAGTTGTTCATAAAGTCCACCACCGATCCATTAAAATTTGTTAAGTGTTTTATTTTCATTTATTATGAAGCGAGGAGATTGTGGAGTCGATTAATTAATCAAATAAAGTTGTAATCTCTCCACTTCCTTAAACTCTGCTTAGTTTATCGCTTGCAAAATAACCAAAATAACATTGGACATTGAGTCACCTACATCCGTGTAAAATTAGAACTTGATCTGAATATTCTGGGGTGACATTTTTAGGATTTTTTTCCTGAAATCCGGTTAAGCCTAAAAATGTATACGACAACATTTGTTATCCTCGTAAAGTTGAATCGAATGACACCTTGAACGGGATGATCGGGCAAAGTTGAAAATCAGTGTGTTTTGCCCGTTTTATGCAACAACGCGTTACAGATTTTCGGTATTCTGGATTTTTCCCGTTGAGTTGTGATATTTTTTTTCCATCAGTTGAGTAGTACAACTTTTAAATGTGGCTCGAGGTAGAGTAGATTGAGATGAGAATCGAAGTAACTGCCTAACCGGGATCTCTAGACAAATGACTATTGAATTCATAACTTTGGTTCTACTCAATAATTTGTTTTCATTTAAAGAATATATTTTAAGTAATGTAACTCTAAATATAATGTCAAAATTTTAAAAGTCTACCATTAGCCATTGTCGAGCTTACCCCTGTCAAAATTTCATTGGACAATGCGGACATCCAGACAGACAAAAATCTTTTAAAAGTTGATTTGGTGTCTGTAATGTATAAAACGGAAAGATGTACAGACAAAACCTTTATTTTATTTATATAGAAGTTCTTTAACCTATAAACATATGTTTACTTTTAACATTTATTATCAACATTTACCGAGATCTTTACACAAATTACTAAAGAATTCATAACTTTAAATCTACTCAATATTTTGTTTTCATTTAAAGCCTTTGTTTTAAGTCAAGCAAACCTTAATTTAATGTCAAAGTTTCAAAAGTCTGTAATTGCTGAGCTTACCCCTGACAAAATTTCGTTGCAGTGCGGACATACAGACAGACAAAAATTTTTTTAAAAGTGGATTTGGTGTCTGCAATGTATGAACCGGAAAGATATCATGAAACTATTCCTGTTGGTTTTACAGACCTTGTAGATCTTTGGCAGCCTTAACAAGCCTGCTCCATTTTGTCTGTTGATTCGATCTAGCTATCTGCTTTTCAGCCTTCTACGTGGTCTCTTTACAAATATTGAGGCATTCATTGTTGTGCAGAAGATTCCTGATTTTTTTCGGGATTTCAATAACTTTGAAAGAGAGAAGAAAGCTTTGTTTATGCTCGTTATATTCGCTGATTTCTGACTGTTGGTCATTCATTGTGGTTCATTCTATGGAGCGGTGGAGTTCGGATTTTTTCTACTCTTGGGAACGATTTCTCTTCTACGTAGATTCTGTTATCGATATGGAATTTTCGGCTTATTATCATATCGATATTCATACTGCAAAATCCTGTAAGAACAATTTATTTGGAAAATGACGTTTTATGGTCAAGTTTATCCTGGCGTATATTCTGATCCCACAAAATGAATGAAATCTATACTGTTTCATTTCTTCTCTATGACCTTTTGTAAAAAACTGTAATTTAAAAATCAGCAAATTACAGTGAAGATAGAGTGTGTTGTTACCGAAAAAACTTAATGCCACCTAAAAAGCTACAATGCAGCCGAATTCCTGATAGTGAGAGACAGAGAATTATTTTCATTAATTGGAAAATTTAACTCGAAACGAAAAAAGAACGCTAGTCATCTTTTCAAACCAACAAAGAAACTCAGAAATGAAGTGATCAACCCATCAGCAGGATACCTAGAACTTACCAAGCATTCGTTAATCAAACCATGTCCATATGAAGTTGAGTACGTTACAAACGAAACTTTCATAGACTACTGCAAAATGGGGCGCATGCATTGCGTTCGTGCTGCCCCTATAATGGGAGACAAAAAGGTGAATAACCCGTGTGATCAAATACTCGTAAGTCAAAAGTTTTACAAATTTTCATTTGAAGTATCGTTTCTTTACATTTTGGAAACTTACCTTGTTCCCGCCATGGTTCGATCATTATTAACAAAGCTATGGGTGCTACTGAAATACATTTGATTGCTTTTACCTAACTAATACTTGTTTTTCAAAGTAAGTAAAAAGCTATAAGTCAAAAGTAACAGCTCTAAAAGATTATGTTGCAGAAATACAATAAAAAAAGTTACAAAACTGAAACGGAAAATCTAATGTTGATATTACAAAATTTACGCTGTTGTTTCGTCTCCTGAAAATTTTTATTTTTTGTTCATACAGGCTTTTGTAGGGTGGCTGTTTTTTTTTTTTCGTTTTTTTTTTCTTCATTTACATGTAGGCCGATTTGCTCTGCTTCTCTTTGCGAGTTTCTCAATGTCATCTTGATTACTTCCAAGGACTGCTATATCATCTCCATATCCAAGGATTTTATTATTCATTCTGACGTGAACCTGTACATTTTTACGTAATGTTGTCCTTATCACTTTCTCCAGTGCTA
This sequence comes from Nezara viridula, assembly GCA_928085145.1. Classification (NCBI taxonomy): domain Eukaryota; kingdom Metazoa; phylum Arthropoda; class Insecta; order Hemiptera; family Pentatomidae; genus Nezara; species Nezara viridula. The sequence goes on along the minus strand of OV725081.1, from coordinate 125,670,354 downwards.
AGTTGAACAACATCGGCGAGAGTACATTTCGGTTCATCTGTCGTAAGCCATGTCGAACTTTAGAGGTTTCAGATACTTTTCCTTGTATTAGATCTTGACATTTAGGGTCATTTATTCATGCTTTTGCCAATTAAACTAACTTTCAGTTCAGTAAACGAAATAACTATGGGTAGGAATTCTATTATTAGTGTTGCCCACAATCGGTCTTGGTCTTGCACTTTGCAAGAGAAAAGCCAAGACCTCATAATTGCTGCAAGACCAAGATCAAGATTAGTCAAAAAAAAAAAAAAGTTTCTATGAATACAAATTAAGGCAAAATACTTAATATATATAAATTATTGGTAGAACCAATATACTTTTGCATTTAAATTTTCCAATTTTTCATTCAAGGCTTAGTTAGGTTTCCCCATTCTAAAAAATGATATATATCTCTATAGTATGTAGTGGTAACATTTTTTAAAAAGTTATTAAATTTCTGACATTTTTAAAAAAATCGTCTGAATCGGACGTTTTAGCAACTAGTCAGTGTATTGAATTTAGTTGACTGATTTAAATAGTTTGACATTGCTTTAGTTCATCAAATAAATATTACTCTAATGATTTCTCTGATCGGCAATCAGGAAAACTAGTCTAATTAAATTGTATTATTTTTAATTAACATATTTAAAATTGAATTATTTTTTTTTAAATGTGTAGGAAATTCATGTTAGTGGACACACCAGATTTTTTAAAATTAATGATGATATTGTATATATTGAATTTACAATTCTTCCATTGCAATTGTAGGGGGCTTTTCCTATCTTTCTTCACAATGACTTTAATATACAAGTTAATTTTATTAATCTGGTTGGCCGTTACTATGCTTATGTCAATAAAACATCTAAATCTAGCTATTCTGTAGCGTTTTTCTAAGACCTAAAATAACATGTTTAATAAATAGCAATAATCTAATAGGTTATTGCAAGACGCGAGATTCGCAAGGTCGCGAGGTTCGCAAGATCGAGACCAAGACTCGTCTTGGTCTAGCATTTGGGCAACTTAAATCATTATATTTACTGTTATATATTAATCAGATTCTATTTATCTACTCTTTTAGAAACTCTTGAGTAAAATATTTTTTTCTGTTGTCTTAATTGATTTCTGTAGAACTCTTCGATGAAAATTGAAGAGCTGTTAAAACATAGACGTACTTTCCTTAGAAAGTTGTCTTGGAGACCCTTCATGGGTTGTAATGGTAAAGGATTTAGGGAATTTATAACTCTTAATATTCTATGACTCATGAAAATATAACAGAAAAAGTTAATCAATCAGGAAAACTGTTGAAAAGAGCTGAGTTTTGCAGCTAATGGGTTCACGTTGTAAATCAGTCTCTGGGGGAAGTTTTCATAGTATTGTGTTGCAGTATCTGATATTGTTTCAATGTCGTCATTGTGTAGCATATAATTTGTACGGAAATAACATCAGAAGGTATACGTATAATATATAGGTAACTGAGAGTGACGAAAAAAATTTAAATAATAATTTCAGAAAACTAACATTATTTAACTTAAATCACATGTTTTCTAAGAAATTAAATGAAATTTTCTTACTTTTTTATTAAATTTCCTTATTGAGTATTATAACAATCTGTCTGTTGGACATTGGTTATAGTGAGGTAGGATGACATTCACACCATATGTACAAAAAAATAAAATAAATAGAACAAAATAATGATCAAAAGTATATACAATAGACAATAAAATAAAATAACCTAAAAAATAAGAAAATTAAAACTAAGAAAAAAAAAAAAAAAAAAAAAACACATATACAATCAGGCGAGGGAACTCCAGGAGAACCCTGCGCTACTCTCCCAACCGCGTCACTGGTACTAAAGCCAGCGGAGATTGGTCGAGAGCACTTTAGCCACATACACACATGTCTTGAGTGAAGAATCTAGCCATTGCCAGAACTCCAATTTATACAATCTACAAAAGGTCGCGAGGCCACTGCCGTTTCAACCTTCTTGGAGGATTATAGGGATGGGAGATGCTTGATAGGGATTGTACAAGAGGATTTGGGTGGTAAGTAAGGTTCTGGTGAAATTTGGAGAATTTTTCTGGGATAAGGTCTAGGACAAATGGGATGTTAAGGTCATGATGTAGGGTTTTGTTGGATACATAGAAAGGAGCATCGACTATTGTTCGAAGAACTTTAGACTGGAAGGATTGGATGCGCTTGATGTTAGAAAATTTTGCTGATCCCCACAGTTCTAGTCCGTAAGTCCAAATAGGTTTCAGTATTGTCTTGTAGATCAGTAGCTTGTTTTCAATGGAAAGTTTAGATTTTCTGCTTAGTAGTCGGTATAGTTGGCCGTATCGTCGGTTGAGTTCTTGTCTTTTGAGTCTAGTATGCGGGTTCCAAGTTAGTCTTCGGTCTAAAAATTTTCTTACTCAATGTAAACTTTAAAATTTTTTTATAGGATTGAAAAAAAGGTAATTCAAATTCACAGAACCAAGCCAATGCCATTGTTTAAAATACTATTTCATTGTACTTGTATGAAAGAAGAAGTGAAATATAAAAATATTTCATGGATATGTTTATAACCTTCAATAAATTTACTGTTGTTTAATAACTCTAGATATCATACTCTATTTAAACAATTAGGTATCTATTGGCCATTTATTCCAAAAAATCATCAAATAACCTTTTAGAAAATCAAATTAGTGAATAATTTTATGAATTTTTCCTTGATGAAATCCTAACATTATCCACTTACAATTAGTGTGACAATTTTTGATCTATACATGGCAGGTAATGAAAATCTAGTAATTTAATTTAAGTAAACTCCATAATCATTAATACGTTAAACATTCAAATATACTTTCTAATCTCTCGAGTTGACATTCAGATATACTTTCAAATCTCTACCTTTATTCACAGTTCTATATTTCAACACTGCAATCACCTATTCTGGAATAAACTTACTCACTGTCTGTATAGATATAACTTTTTCAACTAGAAACATCAATAAAATGGTATTACTCAAAAATGTTGAAATTGAAGTTATTCATTCTGTCAACTGAAGTTGTGTGGTTTATAAAAGCAGGTGGAGTAATTAGATTTTTATTGCTTACCGTCGATATAATAAATCGACTTTTTGTAATTTTAATGGTCTTAACGATTTGTTATCTGTAAACTTTAAAGTATAGCTCCGTTAAAAGTGTACTTCAAAAATTTTATAATAGCTCACCATTGCTAGAAAATTATTTGTATTCAAAGTAGAGCGGTAAGTGAAAGTTGTGTGTTGCGCTCACCAGAGTTTTACTTTTCACTTGGTAGCACAATTAAAAATATCATCAAGATGGTTCTGTATGATGAAAGATGCGATTCCAGGATTTCAAGATTTAATGTTTGTAATTGCATCTGCAAAGGTTGCCAAACTGAGTATTCTGTGAAAATATTGAAAAGTAATGGTCCCAGTACACTGTCCTGTGTAACTCCTTTTATGTTCGATTATTAAGATTTAATATAAAAGTAACCTTTAAAATAAAAAATAACCTTCACTGCTCCGTATGTATGTCATGAATAAAATTATCTCGTCAATGACCTTACTTTCGATGTCATTCGCTTTTTCTGAAAATACATAATTCGATCCACAAATTATTATATTATTACACTCCTTAACAAAACTGTCCTCTTTTCTTCACTCTGCGTCCTTTAATAAAAATAGATTTTCAGAATTAGCGATCTTGTCATCTTGAATAATCTGACCAATGAAATGCCCTTGGTTCCATAACATACGTCTGAGGAAATCGAGCAGATTCCATTGATGAATCATGTTGAATCATAGCTACTTAATTTTAAAAGATTTTCAAGATTAAGCCAAAACTTTTTAGGATTAATTAAATATCGCAAAAATACTAGAAAAAAAAATAAAATTTTATTTTAAATTTATCGCCTCGTATAAATATAGTATATACGTTTTTTACTCAGATCAGTCTTCCAGTAGAAGAAATGTGAGATACAGTAAAGGAGTTAGCATTTCACCTTGAAATCCCCCTCTCTGTAAAGACATGTGATGCGGTCGGTAATGTACCTTAGGTTGTTTCATATATGTTTACAAAACTGTGGATTGATACTAAAACGATATTAAAAATAAAACAGAGAATTTAAAATATCATAAACATATATTAAAACCATTATATATATATATATATATATATATATATATATATATATATATAATATTGGTAATATTAAAACCATTATATATATATATATATATATATATATAATATATATATATATATATATATATATATATATATATACATATATATAATTCTAATATATCGAGTTAAAGTTGGTTATTCGATTTCCATAAAAACAATGCATAATTTTATGTAAAAAAACAAACAATTATTTCTTTCAAAACATTTTCTAACTGCTTAATAGATAAATAGAATGTATTTATAGCGTTCTTTTTAAAGAACTTTTTTTTTATGCATGGCCCGGTATAAATATTTTGTATACATACAAAAAATGGTAGGTCAAACATATTTTTTCTTTTATTTTAAATTGTAGTTCCCTCTATTGTAATTATCTCAAAATTCTTAATGGATTGTTCTGGTAAATAAATTTACATCTCTCTAATAACAGATTAAATTTAAGTTTCATAATTTTGATGTAATAAGTTAATATCGAATTCCATTCTAGTTAAACATATCATTTTAGAATTATCATGTTCAGATGTAGGCATAACTATGAAGAGGAAAACATTTTTTTTCAAGAAATCTAAATTTTATATTATAAAAGGTTTTTCAAGTATACTATATTTTTATTTTTTCATTATTGAATTTTGCTTCAACTTACGGTTTTCATTATAATTATAATTTTATTCATTCATAATATTATATGTTCATTCATGTTTTAAGTAGGTTTAGACAAAAGCAAAACCGTTGTATTTTGATAGGCCTTCACAAGTTTGTTTTCGAGATGCTTTTCTCAGTGAGAGGAATAAATTTACATAATTGTCCTTAGTATGCCGTAACCCCAATCTTATGACATTGCTCGTCTTCCGAAGTGTTTGTTTCGTGTGGTTTAGAAGATTTCTTAATACCTGTATTTTTTGTATTAGTGTTTGGTGGTAAATAAAAGAAATATAAAAGTTTTATTAAACTTAAAAACAAACAAAAAAACATCTAATAATACAACTACCTATATACGAGTACTGTTTTTAGTTCAACGGTTGTGGTCGGTTGGTCATAATCACGCTAAAACCACCAGATTTTTTTTCATTATTAAATTAAGAGTACCCACTATATAGAGGCTAGATGTATCCGAGGAGGTTCTCTCTGATCCCTCGGAGTCGTTCCACGACTGATCTAAGAGAATAAATAATTGCCTGCAACAACCGGGCTCGGATGCAGGGCCTAAAAATAAAGGAGCATAGTGTTTTACTCACTGGGATATTCATCTTCCATTTTATTCAATTATGATAACAAAAAACTAAACAAAAAAAAAGTCTGCCAAGTAAGGTCAGGATAACTTCCTCACCGTTTTCATTGGCTAAACAATATCCATATTTCAAGGTCTATAATTTTTCATATAAGAAAAAAAATTCGTTTTCGGAAATACAGTAATGCCTCAATATTCCAAGTGATAACCACAAGTTTTGTTCATCAGCGAATACAAATATGCAGAAGAGTTTCACATTTGCAAATTGCATATTTGACTATTCGTGATTAAAAAAAAATCCCAGTTCATGTAAACATACATATGTACTTCATAGGTATGCTCTCACTAGTAAAATGGATGGAACAAACAATCCATTGGAAAAATTCAATTTTTTGTTCGGTGATAACTACACCAATATTTTCCATCATTCAGAACAAAACTAATTTAAGGTTGAATATATAAATATGAGTAAAGTTCACACAACATTAAAGTTGAGGGAGGAAAGCTGGTTAAACTTCAATAGAAACGAACATAATTAGAAACAACTCAAATGTTTAACTCAGAGCAAAAATTAATTTAAATTTGCTGAAAAAAACAGGAAAGCTACGTTACAGCAGTAAGTGCCATACCAATAACATGAAATCGATCAAAGAATACAGTTTAAATTAACTTTTTAAATTCAGCTTAAAATTTTATAACCACATAAAAATTGATTTAAAATTAATCTTCCATTCCATTTGATCAAAGTCTTCCACATTTCATAGTCATTATATTCTTAACAGTTATTTCTATTAATTTTAATTATTAAATGGCGTTTGATAGAGTCTGGCACCCGGGACTGATGTACAAACTCCGTAAATTCTTATCACCTACATACTTCCTCATTATCCATTCCTACCTTAGTGATAGATACTTCAAAGTAAATCACAAAAATGCCTATTTATCTCTCTTTTCTCAGTTTACTGGTGTTCCCATATGTTCCCGATTTAGCCCAATCCAGATACCTATCCTTTTATAATAAACTTCTGAACCATCCGAACCCTCTTGTTTCCAATCTTGCTTCCCCTTCTATTCCTGATAACCCTCCGAGGCGTCTGAATAGAAGATGGCCTCGGGGCCTTCTAATATAGAACTTTAATTTGAGTTCTACCAATGGGTAGTTTCTCTTCATGTTGTACATGTCATGTTACCAATGTCACATTTACTTTTTGTATTTTTCATGGAACAAAACATCCTTAGCATATGTAAGAAAATACGTTTGCACGTGCGTAGAAGTGCTGGCTGGAATTTGAAAAAAAATTATATAGAACCATCTAGACACCAGCCCATACAATCCCTGAAAACTTCAATGAATGTCGGATAAACGGAAGTAGGTGACATGCCCATCACATCGATTTGACTACAAACAGGCACCGAACCAAATTTGATCCTTGATGTCTGAAACATAAAGCAAGAGTGGAATTTCGAATCTGAGCATCAAATATTTGTTAAACTCTTGTACGAATACAAAAGCTTCTCTACCTTGGGTAGAGAGAAAGCAAAAAAAAAAAACTCTTACGTTTTTCAAACACCAGTAAATAACTAACCATCAAACGCTTCGCCTATCAGGCAACATTAGGACAAAAAAGTTAAAATTCACTAATTAAAAAAAAAGAGATAGTACATCTCACATCGGCAGTCTAAAAATACTAATCAAAACCATATCAATAAAAAATGATTCAGTGCGTATTTATTCATCTATTGGTAGCAATTGTTTCTATTTATTATTTTTTTTAACCTTCTAAGGTCTAATATGTAAAAAAAAAAAATCCAATGTTAGAGTTTATCCAACGCCATTTCGAAATCAGCCAATAATTGGAGGACTCCACCCACATTATCAACCTCAGTAATGGCCACTAATGTTCAGTTGTTACGGCGAGAACTCTTTTTCTTTTTTGAGATATTCATCTACGAGCGCCTTGATCATTCGGTGAGAACAGAATTATTCCTTTCCCGACCCGACCAAAAAAAAAAAAACACTCAAAAGCTGCGATTCCAAGGTTGTTTCGAAAAATCTAATTATCGTAGACTATAGCCAGGTGCAATTGAGTGCAATCTTCTGTTGAACCAATTTTGGTGTGCCCGTCGTTTTCTGAATCTCATTACCATTGAGTATTTGAACCTAGAAAATTTAAATATTTGCCTTACATATATAAGAAAGTGAGAGGATCGCTTTATTTCAAAAGAGATGCTGTCTTAAAACACAAAGTTGCTATATACATGGCATACTAAATATTCATTTTTAGATTATTTATTAGAGCATAAATTCAATGAACATTTTATATAACCTAATAATAAGATGGTCTAAAAGGGACCGAGGAGCGATTGTAATTAGTGTTCCCCAATTGCGAGACCGAGACGAGTCTTGGTCTTGCAAACTCAGTCTCGGTCATGGTCTTGGTCTTGCGCAAGAGTCTCGCAACAGTCTTGCAGTTACTTATTAGCTTATTGTTACAGAGATATTACTGTAATTTTTTAGATAGGAGAAACCTAACTGAAAAATTAGAGGAGTTAAATGTAAAAGTATATTGGTTATACCAATTATTAACATACAGTAACTAAGATTGTCAAGTATTAGTAACTATTTTGCCTTAATTTTTATTTAAATCATCGATTTTTTTTTACCAGCCCTGGTCTTAGTCTTGCATCAGTTAGGCGGCCTTGGTCTTGGTCTTGCAAAGTGCAAGACCAAGACCGATTTTGGGCAACACTAATTGTAATAACTACAGATAATTTTCACTTCTTCCGGTATGTTATAGAATATTCACATTAATCTTAACTAGTTGAATCAGGCATAATATGGCATGAAAATTATCGGAGACTACCAGTGTGGATTTAGATGGTGCCTTTCAACTATTGAACAAATATTTTCTTTATGGTAAATATTAGATACAAAATTAGAGTACAACGGAGTTGTTCACCAGTTTCATATTGATTTAAAAAAGGTTTATGATCCCATTGACCGCTGGAAGATGTATAATATTCTATTTCAGTAAAGAATCTCAAAAAAATTAACGAATCTGGTAATGATGTGCATCTACGAAACATTCAATAAAGTTAGAATTAGTTATTATGTATCAGAGAAATTCGAAGTTCATTCGGGCTTGCAGCAAGGTGATTTCCTTTCACCTGTCCTATTTAATTTGGCATTAGAACATACCATTAGACAGGTGATACATACCTAAAAAGGTTTAAATATGGATGAAACAATATCCTTGCTTGGGTATGCTGATGATTTGGTATTCATGAGCGAAGACACGGCAACTATAAAAAAAACGGTAATTTAAGCCGGCTCGAAGTAAATATAGACAAGACAAAATAAACGGTTAGTCATGAAATTTCCACCGAATTGTTTTTGCGAGAAAGTCATGTAATAATGTCTTCAGCTAAACAAACTAATAAGCGAGGTAATAGAATAGAATTTAAGTGACGCTGGATTTTTTTTTTTTTTTTTTTTAAACTTTTATTATGATATTTACAACTGTATTAGTATGAATACATCAAGTAAATTTGTACAGAGAAATATTATTACATGAAACACGCTTGTTGAGAAACTACCCACTGGTAGCACTCTAATAATTTGTCTACATGAGAAGATCACGATGCCATCTTCTTTTCAGACGCCTCGGAGGATTATCAGGAATCGAAGAGGAAGCAAGGTTAGAAACAAGAGGATTTGGATGGTTATGAAGTTTATTATGGAAGGATAGGTATCTGGATTTGGCCAAATCGGAAACATACGGAACATTGAGGTCTTTATGGATTATTTTATTAGTGACAAAGTAAGGAGCATTGAGGATTTTACGAAGGATTTTGGATTGTAAGGATTGGATGCGAGAGGAATTCGATTGTTTAGTGGAGCCCCATAGCTCAACTCCGTAAGTCCAAATAGGTCTTACTATAGTCAAGTATATGAGTCTTTTGTAATTAAGGGGAAGTTTAGAGCGTTTGTCTAGTAAGTGTTGGAGTAGTCGGAAACGTCGAGCGGTTTCTTGTCGTTTCAGCCTGGTATGAGGAGACGCTGGATTTAAATTGAAATATAAATCAGGAAAAACATCCTGGGATTGAGTCATAAGCAGAGTCTGGATTTTTATGCAGTAAAAACCCACAAAATATGACATATAATATGCAATAAAAAACTGTCAAATATGCAGTGAAAGTCTCTAAACATGCACTAAAAAGTGTAAGATATTAAATAACAACAATATGCCTAAAGTAATTAATTAAAAATATAATTAAACATTATATGATAAATAAATATGGGAATTAAAATATATATTTATAAGTGGGTAAAAATATAATATGAAATGCTTTTAAAGAACTAAAATATCAAAGTATTATAAGTTAATCATGTTTTTTTATCTGTGTTAATAGGATTATGTTACTTGGTATTTATGTGTAACTCTCTGAACACTATTATAAATGTCCTTATTTGTGACAGATTGTAATATCTCTCAATAAAAGAAAAAGAAAAAAAAAGTTACAAGAATGACGGCGATTTCGGTGTTAAGATGTTATACATTGATGTTATAAGATGTTGAGAGAAATACATTTGAACTAGTAGATAAGTTTAGGTATTTAAGGTCTACGATAACAAGAAAAAAATAAATTGAAGAGGAAGTGAAGTCTACGTTAAACGCGAGAAATATTTGCTATTTAATTACTTTATTTGCGAATAACTCATAAAGGATGATTTTTTTTTTCTCGATTAGATCAATGATTAATTGATTTTTTTTTTAAATTCTCTACGAAACAAAAAAAAATCATAGAAATCGATAAGAAATATTATACGATTTGTCCCGACCAATGGAGCAAAGTGTATTGAAATATTTTTTAAAAGAAAGAAACTTTATTTGCGAATAACTGAAAAAGAATCAATTTTTTTTCTTAGATTATGGATTAGTCCAATGATGTTTTGAAAGTTTACTTAATTCTCTACAAAAAATAAATCATCGTAATTGGAATATTATTTACCAAGATCCTATAGTCATTTATACATGTTTTTGTTTGCTACTATTAATGAACTAATGTGATTTCACTGAGATAAAGAAAGTTATTTCTTCTATCTCTTATTGCATATTGGTTGACTAGTTTTTGTATATTACAATATTAATATATATATATATATATATATGTATAATATTGAGACTTTGCAATTTAAGATAGGATATGTAGCAATGGAAATACGGAGGTGCCGGTAGGTCAGTGAAGTGCAGTGGTGTTGGGTGTCGCCAGTTCAAAGACCTGAACGCCCGTTAGCGAACAATAGCCCAACCTCCACAACCTACTTACAGCTCTCTCTTGGCTCATTCATCTGTATCCTTTCTTATACCTCTATGCAGTAATACGAACCTCTCTGCAACTAGCAATGTTTTTGTATTTCACTTTAAATGGTGGAAACCACAGCTCATGTAATATTTCAGGAATGTTATTGATAATTGTAGCTCTAGCAATGATTGAATGGAATGATGAAGCGAAAAAGGGGAATGTTTATTTGAAATCAATGAAACAATTTAAAGTGGCGAAAAATTATTTTCAGTATAAAGGCTTGGGTTTAGCAAAATGTTGAATCATCTATCTTATATCAATTAATTCTGGAAAACGTGTGTTAAAAAGAATCAGTTACATATAATGGTGATAAATATAATTCCCAACTCCCTGGGAATCTTAAATATAATCTATGTTAAACATGGCCTTCTTTTAGTTTAATTCTATGGTCGAAAAAAATCTCAGTATTTATATGGATATTATTTGTTAAATCGTTTATTAGCTCTTTATTTTTCATTTTTATGATAGTTTATTAAACTTATTAATAGGGACATATGAACCCCATCGATACCAGTACATTAATATATGTATATATATATTACATCATTCATTCAAGATAATTGATTAATTAAAGAACACTATTCAATTTTTCCCTCATAACAATTCATTCCTTATTTCTAACTAATTAAGTTCGATATTAATCGAATTACGTATGTAAAAACCATAAAATGTTATTTGAAAAAATAAAAACTAAGGTATGTGTTTTAAACCACACTATAGAAATGAAAACATCAACATGGCGAGATTAATAATATTAAATATAAATTATAAATAATAGCTCATTATAAAGCAAATGAAATTCCTATCATTTCCCACGCTTTCAGTATGCAGGTCCGAATTTTAGTTTCTGAGATATTTTAATCCATATCTTCAATTATACTCGTTACCATTAGTTTTTCGACATTATTTTGTTCCTTTTCACCTCTCAAACACAGCGTAGCGTTAAGATACAGTTTTGAATAATATTCCATTACAAAGAGGATGAAATGCTGAACATTTGCCTAGTTTACAATATACAGATTCGATTTTTATTTTTTAAGATATTTTAATCCATTTGCAAAAACATTATTCGACTCCAGTCGACTTTATCCGAGCGTTACACATCGGAATCTGATGGCTAAATCTAATTCACTCTCCATAAAATAATTGCAAAACGTGTCTAAAGACGTTTTTACTTCAAAAATACTAATTTAACTTGAATAAAGTATTGCTATATTTCGTTAGCAGTTTTGTGAATTTCAGTAGATTTATTTAATTTTAAAATTAATTTTTTTTTTTATTTGTTGCTGATTTAGCCTATCCTTTCATGATAAACTCCCGTTTCATCCGTGTCCACTTATTTCCAGCCTTGCTTCTCCCTCGATTCCTAGTAATCCCTCTGGCGTTTGAAAATGGCCTCGTTATCCTCTTACCTAGAATTAAATAGGGAGTGCTACCACTGACTGGGAAAATATCTCTTGAAGTATGTTCATGTCATTATTTCTAATGTGTGCATATTTACTGGTTGTAACTTTATACAGTTGTAAATTCCATTAAATAAATAAAAATATATAAAAATAATAATTTTTGAGAAATTAGTTAACTGGATTTGATTCGTACTTAATGAAGAATTCATGAGGTATTAAAATAAACCTTCTTCATATTTTTCTTCTTTTTTCTTTTATTTTCAAAAGACAACAAAGAGCTTTCGAATAAGAGAAAATGAAGATTTTTCCATATGATCAATTTTTCTACCTCTTTGTTTTCATAAGAGAAAGATGTTTCTTTGTTCTCTGGAGCTAAAGTGAAATGATTTTCAAGTTGTTTAGTCCACGAAAGAGAGAGAAAAAAAACTTTCATTGAAGAGTGAAACAATAGTACTCCACTCTCACTAACACTGTTCTCATGCAAAAAGATCAGCATGCGCAGGTTCGAGGCTGTTAACGAAAGTCAAAAACTGTTGCGTGAACCACTGTCAATAGACGAATTGGTGACCTATATTGCTGACAAACCTTTGTTAGAAACTATTATAAAATAGGCCTGACACAATACATCTTGCCTTAATTTAGACAAATAATTACAAAACCAGAAACCACAAACTCGCATAAAATAAGTACATTATCTTCATTTATTATTTGTCGTTTAGAAAAATCAAGGGCCTCAGAGTTACATTTTCGGGACTCCCTAAATATTAAAATTATCAATAAAAGCCAACCGAAGCGTTTGTAAAATATGCAATAAAAATATTATTTAAAGATATTACAGATTTATTATATAACTAGTAGACCCCAGTGAAAATTCGCACAGTATATTGTTCAGTGATCATAAGAAAATAAAATAATGCAACTATCATAAAAGAAATAAATTGTTACTTTCTGGCTACATATAATCGACTATGGAAACAAAAATTAATTTAAAACCTCTTTAATGTTTGGAACCAACATGTTAACAAATTTCAATAAGCTGTATTTTTGCTAATAATTGTCCGATTTCGATGGTTTTTTTTTCCTTTTGTATGGAATTTAGTAATCTTTTATATAATTATGGACATAACATAGGGAAAAGTGTGTAATTTTTGAGTTATTTGCAAATAAGGTTTCTTTTCTTTCATAACTTTTCATTTCATAACAGAAGGAAACCTTCAAAATTAGTGACTCAATCTTGTGGATTTGATGAAGAATTAACGATAATATGGCTTGCCGACAAAAATGCACCTTTGATAAACAATATAAACAATTATAAGACATCACAGTACTACAATTAACCTAAGGTTGTGTGAATGCGAACCCTTTGCCTTGCGTTATCTCGAAAATAAAATGTTTTGGGGCTTAAAAACACAGGGCCCGATAGTTCCGAAGGACTATCTGGGTCTTGGTTTATTCATCAAAATCTTCTAAGCCTAATTTGTCCCATATCGTTCTACAGACTTACCACCGTTCCAGTATTGATACTTAGCAAAATGTTTATATTGCATTTATTTATTTTAGAAAGAAAAACCAAAACGAAGAATTACAATTTCCTATCCTCTCCCGCAAAATTCATGGTATTTGAGCATGACAGGAGCTTATATTTGGTTCAAAACCGATTTCGAGCCTTACTGTAATAATATATGTGGGGTGGGATATATGATATCTCTAAGATTAGTACGGAATTAGATCGAGAATTATATATTGAACGACAATTGTACATGGCCATAATGCGATGATACTAACATATTTGTATTTACTATCATCTAAATAATAAATAAGATACCTCAAACAACACTTACCAATGCCAATAGGTATATTCTCACTCGTTTGAGAAGACTGAAGAACTTCCAACTACCCTCACCAGGGGGCACTATCGTAACATCTGTTTGGGGTTTCCCAAAACTGTAACGGTAATGCCATATTTTATTTTTGACATAATTACAGTCTTATTTCTGTTTCAGTTTAGAAAGTCTTCGGTCAATAATCATTTCAAACATTCTGAGAGTGAGAGAAAAAATGATTTTATTGATTAGGTTGCTATAAATCATTAATACGAAGTTACTATTAAATAATATCTCATTTTGATTTAATTTGATACATATTTACTTACTATCACCTTCGACATATAACTCACCATGCGAATCTTCCATTGCTGGAAGTCTTCTTGTGTCAGCTCCAGGAAGGCGCGTACCGCTTTCTCTTTCAGGACGTTAACTTGGTAATAGTCTGACCTTCAGGGACTCAGTGAACCTGCACAATCCTATGAATATCGAGGAAAAACACAACATTCATCATTGCTTTGAATTAATTTTTTTTTCTTTCTTCATATTTTCATCCACATCTGTCATAGTCTTGACAATAAGCAGATGTGATATTACAATAAAGGAGATTGGCATTTTAGGCATGAAAAAGAATAGTACCCAGCAGCACCTCTTTCTGGTCTTGGTTTAATTCCTTAATTCAGGAAAGGAGATCTCTCATCCAGCTCCTCTTTAGTAGTCTCGTGATGGGCATATCAGCTGTGGTCATGTCGTGGATAAGTCCATTGTGATATTCATGTAGTTGTTTGGTTATTTACGTACCAGGTAACTGCTGTTATTAGTCTTAAAATTTTGGATGATTGTAGTTGTACGCACGTAAGTGCGTTTTTTTTTTTGCATAATTGTGAATTTGAATTCTATTTTCGATCTCCTCTCAACTTATAAAACAATCGACTAATCTACACCGCCATACTAGGACCTATTTGGACATACGTAGCAGAACTTTAAGGTTCTGCAAAATACGTCCAGATAAACAAAATACAAACTGCACTATCCAAAATACTTGGAAAAATCGTAAATGCACCTCGGTGTATTTCAAATCACACCATACAGAGCGACTTGAACATTCCAACGGTAAAAACCTACCTACATAACAAATAAACCACATTCCACACTTCAACTATTAATCCACTTTCATTCTAGTCTCCTCTCTTTCTTCGTTCCTATTGCCTGGAGAGTCACAAAGAAGACTGAAAAAGCAGTGGCTTCGAGATCTGCTCACAACATTTTCAAGTAGTTTGTCTTTGTGAAAACCATTTGAAGGGGACTTGTGAGCAGCTAAACTATGGATAAGCTGTTTTTCATAAAATAATGGATCATTCGCGACGTTTTGTAGCATCCTACAAATTATACCCCACTTTTATAAAAACTTTCTTGTTTAATAAGTTTTAATTGCATATCAATTCATTTGAGGTTTGTTTTAGAATAGAGTTGAAATTAACCTCTATTTGTGTGAAAAATTGTGTGATTTGATATTCTGTCACTCCAGAGTATCTTTATTTTCATCAAATCCATCTCAAGAGACACACATATTACCCAGTACTACACTGAGTTGAAGTGGCTCAATCCAAAATATAACAACCGAGGAATTTCAAGTTTTAATTTCTTCTTTTTCTTGTGACATTTATTTTAGCACATTAATTATAAAAATACACTTTTATTCATGTAAAAATATTACTTTTTCAAAAATGTATTTTCTAACGTGATAATCAACTATTATTTATAACACAGCTATCTATTGTGGGAATAGATCATTATAGTATTTAAAAAAGTCTTCATTCCTGTTCGAAATCGGCCCATATATCAAATGAAACTTTTAGGTAAGAATCACCTCCAACTGTTTGGCTATTAACAACTGAGACACCTTATATATTGAAGATGATATTAGATAATAAGTAAATATATATGAAATTAAAATAAAATGTTTTACAGCATCAGTCTCGTTATTTAGTAGCCTATACGAGGAGTTTATTTATAATGTTATAATATAACTTTTAGTAGCCCATACGAGGAGTTATATTATAACATAACCAGTAATATGTTATAATAAATTTATTATTATTATATTTTATTAATTTTGCAGATGGACG
Organism: Nezara viridula; assembly: GCA_928085145.1. Taxonomy (NCBI): domain Eukaryota; kingdom Metazoa; phylum Arthropoda; class Insecta; order Hemiptera; family Pentatomidae; genus Nezara; species Nezara viridula. The sequence goes on along the minus strand of OV725081.1, from coordinate 125,654,193 downwards.
CGGAGTCGTGGTCTGCTACGTCGGCACCTGGGCGGCCTACAGGCCGATGCGCGGGCAGTTCTCAGTGGAGGACCTTCGACCAGACCTCTGCACGCACATAGTCTACTCCTTCGCCGGCCTCAACTCCACCTCGTGGACTATCAGGTCTTTGGATCCTCATCTCGATCTCGAAGAGAACTATGGAAAAGGTGAGGCAATCATTAAATGTTTTCAGGCGGTATTCCTATTAGAGACCGGATTTTAATGAAGTGAGAAAACACGATGGTATTCGGGTGAATGCCATCTAAGTGGCACCAATTTTTTTTAGGTACATCAACCTATCATCTGTGATGTGGCTTTTTTTGCGTATTGTAGAGCTCTGAGTCTTCCATTCAACAGCTGTTCTTGCCCACCTGTCAATATGACCCACTTCCGCTTCATTCCCCTTAGAAAAAGAAATAGAAAATAACTTTATTCTGGGACGAAATCCCTTTAGAATGACAAAATAGAGCATAATTAAAATACCACATTTGGCCAAAATAAAACAATAATAAAAAAGAGAAAGTAAAAAAAATATTAGTTAAACAAGCTATATACAAAAAAAAGAAGTTATATACAAAACACTTAAAACTATGATAAAACACTTAAGACTATGTACAGTAGGAAAAATTGTAATTATACTCTTTTGAAAAATAAAATTTAAAAAAAATTCTTAATTGAGGTGCGTTTCTGCTAACAAAGAAAAGACAAAGCTGACAATATAAAATGTCAGTGTTTTTAAATAATGAATAATATGTAGACTCGTCATTGTCAAATGCTAGCTATAGGTACAGATTATATATATATATATATATATATATATATATATATATATATATATATATATAATTCTCTAGATCCATAGAGAGATGCAGATTGTTCTTGTTATCTAGTGCTTTGATAAGTAATCATGTCCATATATATTTTTTTTTTATATTTGTTTATTTAGAAATATCACATTCTGTCACATCAAGGACATTTGTAATAGTGTTCAGAGAACACACTCACACTCTATTTACAATAAATAAATAAAATAATAATAATACAGAAACTTAATAATAATAAATACAATAAAATAAAATAAAAATAAATACAATAAAATAAAATAAATGTATATAAACAAAAGAACTAACCTAATCATACACACTCGGGCTTGAGTGGAGGATCTGGCCATTGCCAAAACTCCAATAGATGCTTATTTACAGAAAGTCTCTGGGCCACTGCCGCTTCAACCTTCGAGGAGGATTGTAAGGATGGGTGGTGCTGGATAGAGATTGTGCAAGGGGATTTGGATGATAGGTAAGGTTCTAGTGAAATTTGAAGAATTTTTCTGGAATAAGGTATAGGACAAATGGGATATTAAGGTCATGGTGTAGGATTTTGTTATTTACATAGAACGGAGCATCAACTATTGTTCGAAGGACTTTAGATTGAAAGGATTGGATACGTTTGATGTTAGAAGCTTTTGCTGTCCCCCACAGTTCAAGTCCGTATGTCCATATAGGTTTCAGTATTGTCTTGTAGATAAGTAATTTGTTTTCAATAGAAAGTTTGGATTTTCTGTTTAGTAGTCTGTATAGCTGGCCGTATCGTCGGTTGAGTTCTTGTCTTTTGAGTCTAGTATGTGGGTTCCACGTTAGTCTTCGGTCTAAATGAAAACCAAGATACCGGACTGTGTCTGAGTAAGGAATCTGGATGGAATTAAAGTGTACTGGTGGACAGGAACTGCGTCGGAGTGTAAAGGTAATATGTTGGCATTTAGATTCATTAACTTTAATGCGCCAGTTATTACACCAGTGCTCAATCAAGGTGAGGTGGTTTTGGAGATTTAAGGATGCTATGTTGGGATCAGAGTTGGATGATAAGATTGCGGTGTCGTCAGCGAATGTTGCAAGAAAAGTATCGGGATGAACAGGGATGTCAGCAGTAAAGAGGATGTAAAGCACGGGACCCAAGACGCTGCCTTGGGGAACACCGGCTTTAACGGAGTAGATATTGGAAAATTCTGTTCCACAGCGAACTCGGAAGGAGCGGTCAGAGAGGTAGGATCGGAGGACTAGGTACAAGGACTGAGGTAAATGGATTTTAAGCTTGAAGAGCAGTCCGGAGTGCCATACCCGGTCAAATGCCTGTGCAATGTCCAGAAATGCACCCGAACAGTATTCCTTGTTTTCTAGAGCTGAGGGTCCATATATTACTGATATTAGCTGATTCGCCCTTAGCCAATTGGTGCACTCGGGCAATGACGTCACTTCCTCCAAAAAAAAAAAAAAAAAATTCTCAAGCTGTTTTATATTATGTACTATTTGAGTTTTAATAATGTAGAGATGGTTGGCCGTGATATAATATGAGAAGGAGTTGATCTGGGGGTGCGGTCAAATAAATACTGAATTATAGAAATAGTATTATTTAATTTTTATGCCGACGTTTCGTGGAGCCCTGATGAAGACCTGAAAAGTGGAACGAAACGTTAAAAATTAAATAATACTATTTCTATAATTTAGTATTTATTTGACCGCACCCCCCGATCAACTCCTTCTCATATTTGAGTTTTATTTCATTCAGTATGTCCTCTGTTCAGTTGCTTACTTTTTTTTTTTTTTTTCCAGTTTGCATTGGAGACCATGTAGATTTTTTGCTGTCTTAAAAGCCTGCTCCATCTCTGCCTGTATTGAGCTGTTTCTTTCCATATGCACGCAGCTCGATTGTTGATTCTATCTATCCAGCTGCTTTTTGGTCTTTCACGTAGTATTTTTCCTTCTATTGACGCATTCATTGTTAGATAGAGGCTTCTAGAGAATTGCTACGAGCTACATACCCCGCCCATTTTAACCTCTATGCCTTCATATCATGGGATATTGTATTTTTTTTTTTAATTACCTTGAGCAGTTCTTTGTTGGTCATTCTTCTCTATGTGTTGGTACTCTGATCCCAGATTGCTCCGTTTATCGTGATTTTTCTCTCAAATCTTCGAACTCTTTTTCTATGTTGCTGGTTAGTTTTCAGGTTCCACAGCCATCTATTAAAATTGGCTTTATCATAGAGTTGTTACATTAATTTGATATTTTGTACCTTGAAATAAATCATATTAAAGGTGCTTTATATAAGCATATAAATTTATTTTGAAAGTTTGGCATTTAAGCTCTGTTAGACCATATCACTGAGGAAAAGTCTTATCTGAAAAGCATTTAATTGTGTATTTATATAACGAGTTTTATAAAAATAATTTTCGAGAAAATGTTAAAAATGTATAAATTCTGTTCTGATCCATATATCTATGAGTAAGTAATTGTTCATTTAATATCGTTTAATGGCGACTTGCAGGTTGGTACAAGAAGGTGACCGGCCTGAAGAAGGAATACCCGGACCTGAAGGTGACCTTGGCCATCGGAGGATGGAACGAAGGATCAGGAAACTACTCCGCCCTAGCCGCAGACCCGGAGAAGAGGAGGCCCTTCATTGCAAGTGTCCTCAGGTTCCTCAAGTGAGTCTATTTTGTGTCACAAATAACTAAGAATTCATTCAATACTAGAATATAGAAAGTCCTTTTATATAAACTTAACATGAGTGGTTCTAGAGGTATTTTTTAGGAAGGGGAGGGGGAGGAAGAATATCAGAATTTGGAAGAAATGTAATAAATCGATTATCTAACTATTACATATCTTGAACCATTTCAAATCGATTGTCGTTGACATAGATAAGGGCATTAGGTACTTGCATGATTTTTCAATTTTAATTCAACTACTCAGCAGCCACCTTCAGCTGAAAATAATGCCCCACCTCAATTGCTCCAATTACTCAATGGCTTAAACTCCCTCATACAGCCCCTGTTTAGTATCCTCCAACAGCTTGCACAGGTGACTCAAGCCATGTATCCAAAAAATGGCCGCTAATCAGCTGACTGCAGGCTCTTTGTCCATCCTTCTGTGGAGACATGGCCACAGCTGACATACCTCAGAACATGAGCAGGAGACTAAAAAGGCGTTGGATGAGGGATCTCCTTCCTTAGACAACCTAAGTAATTGGAACAAGTTAGGGAAGAGGTACTGCTGAGTACTTTCCTTCCCCATGCCTGTCATGTCATTATATCATTATCGTCATCACATTTGCTAATTGTCAACTTATTGTTGACAGGCGCAAATATATATTTTATAGACAAAAAAAAAAAAAAAATCTTTGATAAATATAATGTTATAACAATAAAAACGCATAAAGTCTTAAATTTGATTAATACATAGTTGCAAAGATTGTGTTAAAGAAAAGTGGTGAGGATGGACATACATCATGACCTGCCAGAACCTATTGTGTTTCCATTCTCAAAACGTCCATTCAGGAAATATCTTTCCGTATTTTTTCTCATCTTGTTGTTACTAAATAAATATATTTAATATAAAATTTATTTGTTTAAAATTTATTTTATTAATATAAAATTTAATAGTTTTTATAAATGATTTTTTATTAAAGCAGAGAGAGGTTAATGGTCGTGTTTGGCAGCCTCATACGTCACGTTACAGTAGACTAAAACCACACCTCTAGTAACCACCATACTTCCGATTCTGAAAAAGTATTTCGATTACAAATAGCAAAAGTATTTTATATTTTAATTACAAAAAAATAAAATTTTGTTTTACAACTAATTTCTTGAAAAATAGGTTTATTATATCTAAGAAAAGAGTTTTGAGGTTAGAGGTTTTTACTTTCAGACATTTCTTTTTTTAAATCTAAAAGTTGATAGCTGGTCACCCAGGAGACAGTTAACCTATCTTTTAAATTACGCTTCTGGAATTAGGGAACAGTAAAAGGTGTAAATTATGTCACACGAAGAGAAGAAAATGGTGAACCGATAGCCATAACTTCTACCTCAGTCAGTAGAGGAAATAATAAATCTTTCAGTAAATAAAATAATATTGCGGGGGTTGAGATGGCCTCATAAAGTCACTAGAGCGGGGAAGGAATCATTAAAAAGGGTAATGGATGCCGATCTGAGGTGTGGGCGTCCGAGACGTAGGTGAGAGTATAACGTCCTCATTTCCGCTCTGAATTACGAATTCGTCCTAATGGTACAAATGTTTTCAATTTGGCGGAGAAACTAAGTTAAGGCCAATTTTTTTTATTTTTTTTTTTAACTTTCTCTTTCACTCATTTTGCTTTATGTTGCAAAGCAGGTTTCACATTTCAAAGGGTGTAAATTAAAAAAATAAATAGACTATATAACAAGATCGGTTATTTTAATATAACGGAAAACAAGATCCCGTGTTTCTGATCTTTGTATCCCTTCCTATAGAACTAAGACATTTAAATCTTCCTTTATTGCCCGATCCACTGCCTTCTGGAATTCCTTGCCATCTGATATTTCTTGTCCTCATTCAAATATCATCTCTACCAATTCCTTCTCACATCCCAAAATGAAATAAATATTGTGAAACAAATTTTGATTGAGGTGAATGGTTGTTGAAATTGTTTGAGTTTTAATGTTAAAAATCAACCCATAGTGCTTATGATATTTTGTTTTTTATTTGACCTGATTTCTGTTTTCTTTTCATTTAAATAATGTTTTTTTGTTTTTTTTTCAAAATGGTGTTACTTTTTTTTGTTTTAATATACCTTCACTGAAGATACTGTATTTATTCTTTAGTGTTGATTAATGTAATTTTTGGCCAGATGTGGTTTTTATTTTTTTGTTCATAATTGTTATTCATAAGGGACCTCGTCCCAGAATAAAGTTTAATTTCTATTTATCTGTCGATAATTGGGCAGTGGAGTAGCTCAGTGGTAGGGCACTGACTTGCAATGCTCAAACTCCCAAGTTCGAACATGGCAGATAAATTATTTATTCGTTTTCATTGGCTGTGAATCGACCCTGAGGTCGTGAGAGGCACACAGAGCCTCTATAAAGTGAGTACCCCTAATTAAATAATTTATTAAGGGATAAAACCAGGCGGGTTGAGCGTGATCTCGGTCAAATCACCTCCTTGCACAATCGCTGACCAAGAAATTGTACTTCCTTACAAAATACTGAACCCTAAAGACTTCATAGGTTGAAGTGGTACAGGTTTAATTTAATTATTTGCCTAATATTGATAACATCTGTAGTCTATAATTTCAACAATAATAATAAATTAGTTTATTTTATCAATATGGTTCTGTAAATTATGTTGAGTAAAATATCCCTTTTCTAGGAGAGATCAGTGTTCTTCACCAAACATTTCGTTTTAGCATTTTATTTTAGACAAACTGGATGATTTTAACTTCGGTCACCTCAATACGTTAATTATTGATCATGCAATTGAATTTTTCCTCGATGAAAACTTCTGCATCATACATTATATCTATTTTGAGGTCATTGAATGGCCACACCTAACATGCACTATAGCGAAGCCCAGAGCTGGAAGTAGGTTAAGGTAATGTGGGCACCTGTCTCGTAGAACTGAAGGGACAGCTAACATAAAGCAATATTAATTTTTAGATTGAGTAGACAAATATTTGTTTCTGCATTTTGATTATTTTTTCTATATTAACTTCGAAATATTTAATCTAATATACTGTTATCAAACTGTTGACTAATATTAGATGAATATATGGATAAATGCATAGGAGTAAAATCTAGTCGCATCTCCTCAGAAGTGCCCAGAAAGGCAAAGTTGTGCTATTCAAATTTTGACAGGGACTCATTTTTACGGTGTTGGAACTTTTGAAGGGGGCATATTTTGGTGATTATGAATTTTTGAAGTGAACCATCAAATATAGTTTTTTGTGTGGATGGTAACCATATGGTATGGTTTCGATTTAGAAGAATTTAAAAACTAGAAAACAAGGGCGAAAACGTTGAAAGTTGAACAGACAAGCAAGTGTAATTTTACAGGGTTTTTTTTTTCTCCCCTACCTAGCCTTTTCGTCTAAACAGGGCTAGAGGAGATTAATACCAGAATTAAATGTCTGAATATAAACTTACGAATGGATTACTCCTTTATGTATTGTTATAGATACAGACTTCGGGATGAGAGGGTGGAGCCCCCCAATATTTCGAAAATCAAAATTAAAATCCTAATGAATAACAATTAATCTACATGAATGAATAAAATATGTCAACTAAAATCAATTAAGGAAATAGGAAAAGTCGACTAGATCGCTAAGGCCTAGAAATAGGCGTGCAAGTATTTTACCGCGCCCTATTTTCCAATTATTGCAATTATAGTTTATTTTCAAAGATAATTATGAGTAGCAAAATATTGTAGCATTAAATGATTCATTCATGTGCACCCTTCCATTTTATGTGAAGTTTATTTCACATTTCTCGTCGTTAATTTGAAGCATCTGATAATTCAAAGATCAGCTGATTTACTCAAAACTTACAAAAAAAAAAAAAATATATATATATATATATATAATACATTCAATTGGTTTGTTAACATTGTTAAGCGACAAGGAGATCACATGGTATAGATCACGGGCGGATCTACGGGGAGAGGGGGGGGGGCTTTCGGGCTGAAGCCCCCTCCCCCAAAATGGAAAAATATAACCATGTTTTATGGGAAAAAAATTCAAAAAATACCTCTTAAAGTATTATTGTTCGTGTAATTACATTTAGAAGTACTTATGGAATAACTTAAACACCATTTCATATAGGTAGTTAGTTTCTTTCTGTTTTTCCAAAGTAATTATCGTTATTTTTATGATAAAAAAAAAGGTTTCGGGCTGAAGCCCCCCCAAAATTAAATCCTGGATCCGCTAGTGGTATAGATGCTCCCATTAAAGAGACTAATGAATTGTTTCATTATTAGATTCATTTATGTAGTCCCCAGGCGCTCCCACGTCTCCAGTTGGTAAGCTTAGTTGAAGTGGCTCTATCCAGTCTACCGACGGCAATATTTCCTATGTGTATTTTTTTCAGAACATTCACAACCAAAAAGCCATCTTACCTTCTTGATTTGTTTACTCCTTGTTTCTCTGTTCATTCGTTTAACACAAGATAACAGTCCATAAACCTGTTCTCTCTCATAAAACCGTTTTCTTTAAAAATCCTTTATCATGCAACCTTTTTTTTTTGGAATTCGTTACCTATCTCTATACGCAATTCCTCATCCTTAATCTCTTTAATTAAAGTTTATTCTTTCACCTCCTCAGCATTCAATCTTCCGAAAACATGTGAGGATAAAATTTCACATTAAAGAGCTGTCACTCTCATTTGACTTTTATGTTACTTTTAGATTATCAATATTGTTAATCAGAAAAAATATGTGAACACACTCATTATAAGGTTAGATTATTATGTTATGTTAGCCAAACTTTTTCGTATTTTTTCATGCCAGACAATTTTCATCTTTTTGTTCATTATAATTGTTCCTAGGAGACTAAATGTCTCAGAATTAAATTTATTTTTCTTCTTTCTTCTTCATCTTCTACAGACTGCAACAAGTGTAATTGTATATGATCTACGATTTTTCTCATTCTACCTTCGCTTGCTCTGTTTTAAAGAAAAAGTGAGCAATAAAATATCTTGTGGGGAGGTGAGGGGTTTTGGTGCTATCGACATTAGGGGTATGGACACTGCTATTTATAAAAGATAATATTTGGAAGAAACCTTCGCAATTATCTTCATAAAGGGGCGGGGTGGCCGAATGGGCTAAGGCGTGTGCACAGCACCGCGAGTTGCCTGGCAACCAGTTAACAAATTTGAGAGATTAAAAAAGTACGAGTCCGGTGCTGGAGGGGATTTTAAATTCCCCGTCCTCATCCCCCGGCCCGGGAAAATCCCGTAAAGCCTAAAAGGCGAGGTAGAGAAGAACAGGAAAAAAAAAAATTATCTTCATAACTATGTAGCGATTTAACAGCGAAATATATGCTTGACCCGCATGACTAATTTTTTGTAGATATGAAGAAAAGAGATAGCTGAGTAATCTAGAAAAATATTTAAAAAAAAAAATCTCATTCCACGAACATGCATTTTCCTTGTACCATGTCCGTTCGAAGAAACACGCTCCTTTTCCTATTAATCGTTGTCGATTTTAAACCTTCCACACACTTCCTGTTTAATGTTTTACTTTTAATATTTTTGCATAGCTAATTAAAAAAAAGTAATATTTTTTTTATTGTTCCTATACCTCCATAATACATGGAGGTATGTGTTTCTAAAAGGAGGAAAATGTAAAATTATACTTCTTTGTTAAATAATTGTTCTTAGCGTGCGTGTTTGGAATGATGATTCATGTGAGTGACCTTTTCAGGGATTATGATTTCGATGGCCTTGATCTTGACTGGGAGTTCCCAACGCAGAGAGGAGGTGCGCCAGAAGACAAGGAGAACTTTATTATACTGATTAAGGTATAGTATATATTTATTTTAAATTATATACGAAATATTATATACTTTATGATTTATTTTTAAAATATTATTTTTCGAAGGGTCTAATTATAGTTTGTAGTACAGACATGTTTTTATCAAATTATCAACATCCGCCTAATACTTTGTGAATAGCTTCATACACGGTGGGCCAGACCCCCTTACCGTGCACCCCCCTTCCCCCACATCCCTATAAATTGCGTATCGTTGTGTTCCTTGTAACTATTTATTAAATAATTTTTTTTATATATACCACCTTTTTTTTTTTATCGATTTTGTGATCAAATTATCTTACGATACAAGAGGAAAGCAAATGAGTATTCTTGAATTTAGTAACTCATTAAATTAACTAATAATAAATAAAACGCGCCATTTCTGTGAATTTTTGTAGGTAAAAAATTTGTATGCTATGATAAGATGAAGAAAGCTGTTCACGAAGTTTAAGGTGGATGTTAATAATTTGATAAAAAGAGGTCTGAGCCGCGGCTTATAACTTATTTGGTGATGATAATTCAGGATCATCTATATCCCAATTTTTCAGAAGAAAAAATAAATTTTAATCATACTGAGAACATTGTTTATTTTTTAATAAGCGGTATAATATAGATTAGAAAAATAAAGAATTAATTTCTGTGTGTAAAATTCAGGTAATAATAAATTAAACTCTTAATCAAAACATTTTATACTTATGCAGTTTTTATACACCAACGATGTATAAATCCTAACATGGAAATACTCAGAGGAGGTCAAGGTGGAATAGCTCCCCCCTCCTTTCAACGTGGAAAATTTCTAAAATAAAATTGTAATGAAGAAAATTAAAACACATGGGCGGATCAAGCCAAATGAGGACCTTAAGTGATAAAGCTTTCTGGGATCTTCAAAATATTTTAAAGAAGAAAATTCAGACAAACAATTTAATGGTCATAAACTTAATATTTTGTGATTTTATTCGATTATTTTATGGTTAGGTTATTTGAGGATTTTCGAATTTAGATTTACTTTTTCTATAAAAAGTAATTCAAAAATATTTTTAGTTCGCAAAGTCATGAGGGAGAGACACTCCGCCCAAAACCAGACTTACCAACGCGAACATTTTTATTTTTAGTAGAATTTTCTCTTAGTAGATTTGCTTTTGTTTATTTATTAATCAACTGAAGAATAATAACTCTCTAACGAGGCTAGGCATAAAAAATATATGTATCTTTATGTATTATTTATCAAAGGTGTTTTGTGGTAGGTATTCCATTTCATTGTTAATTCTTCATCAAATTTTATAATTGAGCAGCCATTTTGAAGATTTTCTTCTCCTTCAGGTGGAAAAACAGTCACATGCCACCGAAATTTCAGGAAATTTTTTCTTATGTTAGCATATAACTGGAGCATATAACATATAATTCTTGTATGCAACTGGAGTATTTCTGGATGTCGCGATAGAATCTGGCATAAGGGTCTTCTCTTCAAATTTAAGACGATACTCCCTTCTACCTACTATCTTATCCTTCAATCCTTTCTTTCTAACAGATTTTTCTCTGTCTGCCAAGGCTCAGTACTTTCTTCAATAAGATCGTCCTTAGCAGAAGTTCCTCAGGAGTCAGTACTCGTTCCACTTTTATACATCATATAGACACACGGCATTCCTAACAGAGCCAGAACTATTATAGCGACTTATGTAGACAATACAGCTTTTCTAACAAGACATAAAAATCCAACACACACCTCATAGACTTTACAACATTATCTGACAGAAATAAACAATTGGTAAAATTCGACTCAACCAAGACAAATCACAACACATCACTTTCACTCTTTGACATGAAACATGCCCTCCTACTTACCTTGACAATGCCGAAATTCTTCAAACAGATAAAATACAATCTTGGACATCCGATAGAAGAATGACATGGGGCGCACATATAAATAAAAAAGAAAACTTTAAACCTCAGACTACGATTGTTACACTCACTTCTCTCAAGACGCTTAAAATTGAACTTAAAACAAAAACTGAACACTTACAATTATCTACTTAAGCCCTTATGAACCTACGCTTCACAAATTTACAGGACAGCCAAAACAACCATCATACGAAAACTATAAACTTTTCAGTCCAAAACTTTCAGGACCATAACTAAAGCTCCATGGTACGTCACAAATATTACATTACCTAAAGATCTTCAAATGCCAACAGTTAACGATCACATACAGACACACTACAAGGGATTTTACAATAACTTACATGGACATACTGACACACTTATACAAAGTATGGCTACATTTAACATGCCCAAAAAATAGACTTAGGAGGCTCAAAAGGAGCTGGATAAGGGATTTTCTCTCTTAAAAAGATGCTAAATTCAAGACAGGAAGGGATGCCGCTGGGCACTACTTCTCTCCATCACGCCGATCAAGCCAGTACCTGTACTCTTACCGACAGCAGACCTGCTAATTGTCATTGTTTATGACAGGTATGGGTGAAGAAATGGAATTTTTAAAAAAAAACATGCAACTCTTTGTTTAATAGTTTATTTTCCGTTAGTGTTATATTTGTTTTAAATTTCTTAATAAATTTCATTTTTGATGAATCAAATGATTCATTTTTTATATTATGTAATTTATTTATTACATATTTACAGTTATTTATCTATAACTTATCATTTGGTTTGTAATTGATTTTTTTTTGGCCTGATCTATTTTTTATTTCTGTTTTCCTTGTTCAACTTCTGACCTTAAGAAGATAAAAATGGCATTTTAATGATTTTGCCTTTGCTATTTCTGTGTGATTATTATCCATATCTTCATTTTAGCCAAATCAAGTCATAAAATTTGTAAATACATTGAGCAATATTGTGAATATGTTAGTATAAAGTTCTGGAACAAGCTTGCTAAAGGTTGACTAATTAAAATCAGCTCCTGAAATAGTATTCTTCACATTTAATAAAACAATAATTTCATTAATGTGATAACTATGTAAACTAAACAAATTGAGAATGTTATAAAGATTAATTTGAGGAAATTAATTATTACTGTTGCATTAAATCAGGAAACAATGTCTGGAAATTCCAAGGATTTTCTGTATTTATTCACTTCCTTGTTTGTTGATGGACAAATTATTCCCTCTCTCTACATTTGACCTTTAATTGAAAGTCTGAATAGACAAACAATTATATTTTTTAATTTTATGGTCAATTATGTTTTTTTATAATTTGTTATTTAAAGAAAAATAATAATTTATTAAGCTGAAACGTTTACATATGTACAATGAATACAATGAACAAAGTATTGAGACAATACTCATCATTAGCTTCACACCATCTGCCAGAGTTTACTGTTAAAATGCTAAAGACAAAAAAAAAAGTAATAAAAATAATTCATAACTGAAGAATAAATAAAAATAACATTTAGAAAACAAAATAATAGAATATACTCATAAAAAAGAAAAAAAAATAGATAAAGCTACTCAATAAATACAATTTTGAGCTTAAAATATTGTCTCTTTTTATGGTTGTTTGTCGATATACAGTTCATTGGGTTGGTCACATGGCTAATAGTTTTTCTTTATTTCAAGGTTTTGAAGTAAAACTTAACTTAAGCTCTTAATATAGATAAATAAATTAAATTATTACTTGAAGGCATTATTTATTTATATTTTAGAACAATCATAAACACTGTATATCATAAATGAAAGGGTTCTCAAAATGAATATGGAATAATAAATAAATATTGCAATCATTAAAACAATAGCCCTGCATTCATTTTATATAAGTCAATTTTAAATCAGTTGTTCACAAAGATTTATATAAGTCCATCTGATTGATAGAAGAAAAACATTTAATAAAAATTATATTTATGCTGTTTATCAATCCGTAATCAATGAATTCAATTTTTTAACATTTTTATGTATTTTGATTTGTTCATTTAGCTAAAAAAAAAATGCTGGAAAACATAGTAGCATCTGAATTTTCTGTATCGAAATGCACCTGTTGGTGCCATCCTAATTGTTATTGAAATTTTGACAGTTAACTAAATTAGAAATCATATTTAATTTAAAAAAAAAAAAAAAAAACCAAATTTAGTAAAAAAAAAAGTAAAGGATCACTTAGATTGACCATGAGAACTGGCAGATTGAATTAAACACAGGTCTCCTGCCCTTCATTCCAAGGTCATGATTTCCCTTTTTTTTTTGTAAATAACTAAATTTACATATTGGAAAAATCATTATTATTTAATAATAACATTTCAATTTTTTACAAAATAAATATAAGTATACAAATTCCTAGTAATCCAATCCTATGATGGTGAAACTATCATTTACCGCCTATCTTTTTTTATTGTTTTGGTTGTATTAATTTTTATCAATGGGATTGATATTTAAACAAATTTAATTCCTCTTTAAGTTTTACTTATTGCCAATTAGTGAAATGTTATCTATGACGTAAACTTTAAAAATTGTTATATAATTTCAATGTGTTAATTATTTTAAATTTAAGTATTCTATTATGTCATATACTTCAAATATAACTCCATTTTATTTATTTTTCTCAAATTTTAAGTCTCTGTGCTTATTCGTTTTTATATCTTTTTAACACTGAAAGCCAGTGGACTTAGGCTGAAACATTGCGTCACATAAACAAATTTTTTTTTTTCATTGATCCATATTTGTCTCTGTCAGCAAAATAAAAATATGCATTATTTTTAAATTATAAGGCATGTATTTCAGCTTGTAAATGTAAGCATGTCTCAAGGAGTACCTATCTCCCCAAGGTTAATGGTGCAAGAATCTATTTCCCCCACTCCCAAGATATTTTATTGCTCATCTTTTCTTAAAAACAGAGCAAGCGAAGGTAGAATTAAAAATATTGTAGATCCTTGTAGTATACAAGTATACTTGCTGCGAACGATTCCAAGTTTTCTCCTGGTTCCTTAGTATGGAACTTTTCATTCTGAAAATTCATAACCTCGCCAAAATGTGCCCCCTCAATAATTCAAAATCCTGACAAAATATGCCCTCCCTTAAAAACCCCTTTCTGGGCACCCCTACATGTCTCAAGAAAATAATATAAAAACTTGATACCTAAAAGCATTATTGTCCCTATAAACACTGTTTTTTTTTCACAGGTCTACAAGTAAAATCTAAACATTATTTTATATAATTTCAATCTTTTTCTTCCAGAGTAATTACCATTACTAACTGGTTACTATGATCTGTTAATAATTTTAAGAGTAAAGTGTATGTATCCACCATTGATTAATAAAAATAAACAAAGCTGAAATAATATTAATTCTAAAAATTCTTGAAGCAATTTAAATCCATTCTTCAGCCACTATAGACTTAATACTTTATAAATTGTATTTGCCTTTTTTCTTTTATTTTTTTAGGCCCTTTAAGTGAGTGAGACTCTCTGTCTATTGCTTATTACATTTTGCATGATTTTAATGGATTGTTATTAATTTGTACTTAATTGAATTTTTATTATTCTAGGAACTAAGGTCTGCACTGACTGTTGGAGGTTACATACTAACCGCTGCTATAAGCGCTTCAATTGATACTTTAGCATCTGGTTACGACCTGCCGAGAGTATCAGATAATCTTGACTTGGTTCATATGATGGCTTATGACTACCACGGATCTTGGGATAAGTTCACTGCGCCAAACGCTCCACTGTTTCCTCCATCTGACAAACTTACTCTTGTGAGTGATATTGCTTTGACTGTTCATTTGATCCTAATTGATAATATTGATGCTTAGAAGAAGCACGTGTTTAGTTACTAAATATATATATACTGTGACCCAAAGTGAAATTGATACACCCCATAAAAAAATAGAAACAGACTTAAATGGTTACAGTAAACAAATAAAACCAGAAAATCTTCAATAGATTTATTTATAATTTCAATTTAAATATGTATAAACTCAATAAAATTAAAAAAATTCAACTGTGATTATTTAAAAGAATTAATAAAAATAACTGGATAATTTTACTTCACAGTCAAAATGATACACCTCACTTCCTATTAACTTCTAAATTAATTTTAGTTCAATAACTTCTACACAACCCATTATTTTCTACAACTTCTTTCAGTCTGTTTGTAATGGAGTCGACCAATTTTTTGGTGAATTCCGGGTTTATCCTGTTCCATCCTTCGAGTAGATATTTTTTTGTCTTCTTTGCTATAAACTTTGTGTTTTATAATTTCTACCTCCACATTTCCCACAGGTGTTCTATCACTTCAAGATCTCATAACTGTGGCATTTTTATAACTTTGAGTAGTCATTCCTTAACTAACATGGCAGAGTGTTTGAGGTCATTATCCTGATAGAAACTAAATTTATTTTTCATTTCCAGATTTCTTGCCATTTCTTTCAAGTTTCTTTTCAAAATGTCTATGTAAACATGTTTATTTACTATAAATGTGAATATTTCCACTATAAAGTGGAATGTATCAATATCCAGGTGTTTCATTTTAACTGTGAGCGATATATATATATACATATGAATGGATGAATGAATGAATGAATAAATGCATATATTTTCTAAAAATTAAATTACATAATTATCTTAATTATTTATATATACCATAAATAAGCATGGACATCGTCCATCTGCATGGAATTAGCTGTACTTTATCTTGCTAGCAAATGTTTTGTATGTATATATACAAAACATGGAAGTAATAAATTTATTTCCACTTTTTTCTATTTACGAAAAACTTTTCCATATTCTGTCAAATGTTATATATTAAGTTTGTTCTATTTTTTTTTATTTCCACAACTACTGAAGAAAGTATCATAACTGGTAAACATTGTGTTTTGACTTCACTTGATTTACAATTGTAAGGACAAGAGGGCTGAGCATATTTTTTTTTAATTAAAGAAAAATATATTTTTTATATCGTTTGATGTTTGTAGTTTTTGTGTGGTCATGGTAGATAAAAAATGAACAGTTTATTTTCTTCTTTACCTAAACAAATCTTTCTGAATGTTACAAGTATTTTAATTTTTACCTATACAACACATAATGTTTTCCACAAATAAGGTTAATGTTTACTTATAAGTCTAACTTTAAAAATATTGAAATATAAAAAAGTAAATATTTTTTTATACAAACTCCCACCTTAAAGGCTAAGAGATTCTGAGAGGCTGGGATTAACTGAATCAAAAGGGAGGTTTGTAGAGGGTTGGGAAAAACTATGTTTAGGTAAAAATCACTATATTCTGGTCAGAGTGTTAAACAATTTTTAGCCATAATTATAGTTTTCCTTAAATACTGAACCATTTGACTTTAGGTTGAATAGTTATATATTTTATTTCATTTCTTAGAGTGCTAGCCTCGAATATGTGCTAAGGAATGGAATCCGAGCTGACAAATTAGTAGTTGGAGTACCAATGTATGGTCGCACATTTGTCCTCGAGTCTCCATCAAGAGGTGTTCTAGGAGAAAGTTCCATAACTACGCAAGGCTTCCAAGGTCCGTTCACAAGAACTGATGGTTTCTTGGGATACAATGAAGTAAGTACTTGTTAACATTTAAAAAAAAAAAATTAATTGATTTGAATAATGTGTTGGATTTGATAATTAAGGCATTCAGTTTCAAAATAATCAAAGTCCAAAATTTTATTAGCGTTATGTATAGTTTTTGGACAAAAAATTTTATATGGTAAAAGGATATATTAAAAAACAAACTATCCTCCATTGTAGTTTTAGCTTACAATAGCTCATAATATTTTTTATATGATAGCAATTTTGTTTATTATAGAAGAAATAAAAAATGTAAAGCTTTTATTAACACGAAAAGACATCTATTGTCTGCCTCAATTCTGCTTTTTATGTATACCATTGCATCATTATTCTCATTTATGTGAGAGCCCACATATTTAAAATTGTCCCATGGACTGAACTATGACTTCCCAATAAAACTTGTTCCTTCATAGGAAGGTCATTTCTCCCGAATCTTGTATAAACACTATTTCCATTATTTACTTCAAGCTCTATTTATTGTGCAATATCTGAAAAGTAACAGACAAGCCCAGCATTGTCCATGCTGACAGTACCATCATCTGGTTAGGCAAAATTTTATGTGTCTGTTAAATATTGCACATAATAATGGGTTGAAACTGGAGCTACTGATTGCAGATTTCAGAGCCAAATTAAATAGTACCTGTGACAGAGGTTCACCTTGACGTGCATTTCTAAATGATTATATTTGATGTTTTCCAGTTTTACATTTTCGGTAGTATTTTCTGTCATATGAACTATTTTAATTAGCTAATTAGGGATGGTAAAATCTCTCAGAACTCTCAGCAGTTTTCCTCTATTTATATCGTCATATGTCTACCTGAAATGCACAGATAAATTATGAAGATTCACTTTATATTTTAGGTCTTCTCCTATGGCAAAAGAAGATATAATCTATGGTGGATCTTCCCACCCTAAAGCCTTTCTGGTAATCCCCTATAATTGTTTTGGCCCATTTTTTTTTATTATTTTATATATTAATATAACCAGAATTTTATAAGCTGCAGTTAGGAGTATGACACTTGTATAATTTCCACAGACCATCCTGTTCCTTTTTTTTGATGGGCCATAATATTGCTTGTCCACTCATCTGGTATCTTTTTTCTTATACATTTGTTCCATATTTTTTCTGTATAATTCCTTCTCCAGCATATCACCACTATACTTCACAAGCTCTTTCTCAATCTATTCCTGGGCACCTGCTATTTTTCAAAGACCAGATCACTTCAATAATTTCTTACTTTTCAGGGAGTATTTCCTCTTTCTGTGCATTATTGCTGTTTCTTAAATCCTCAGAGCAGATCAGTTCTCTCTTCTTTTTCCATCAGATCTATTTAGCAGTTCTTTTGAAATGTCTAGCCCACCTTTCTAGACATTTTGTTTTATTCCGTTTAAAGAAAAAGTTACAAATTTCCCATAAAATTAATTATAACCCTATATATTACTTCTTAACCCTATAACGGTGTTATTAACCCTATAAAGGTGTTTTTAACCCTATAAAGGTGTTTTTTTGTCAGTGTGCCATAACTTCGTCAATTCTTCATCAAATCCAATGATTGACCACTCATTTTGAAGATATTCTTCTCCTTCACATGCAAAAAATAGTACTATTCCCCCAAAATTTCTGGGAAAAAGTTATGAAGGAAAAGAAACTTTATTTGCGAATAACTCAAAAAGTATGCATCGATTGTACCCATAATAATTAGAAAGATTTCTAAATTACCTATTATCTTTCCTGTCAGGGTTTAAAAATAGGCCCTAGCAAAGCAATTTGTACAAATAATTTGGTCTATTACGTTAAATGGAATATTGTAATCGACCAAGGAAAAAATATTAATTCCTTGCTTACATAATACATAGGATCAACTTATTTCCATATTGTTTTGCTATTTCTTCACTAAACAAAGTTTTCTGCGAATTATTCGCACGGGCCAACTATTTTTTTTTAATATTCTAGGTATTTACAGCTTTAAATTTAAAATCTGACTTGTTTCTGTACACATTGAATTTGTAGGTTTTCGATATGTTAATCATATGTTGTATGTCACAGATTTGTAACGAACTTAGAACTGGAAATTGGACAGTTCATTGGGACAACACTAGTTTGACACCATTTGCTACAACAGGAAACAGGATCATCACCTATGACAATCCTGAAAGTATAATGCACAAAGTAAGATGTTTTTAATTATTTTTTTTTTGTTAATAAGAGTTTTAGTGATCAGAGTACTAACACATGTAGAAGAAAGACCAATAAAGAACTGCTTACAGAAACTGGTCAATCAATATCCATTTAATTGTACTGTATTGTGAGAGATAATGAATGAAACAATGAAAGCTATTAAGAAATACACCAATTCATTAGATCCTAAGTAGGTGGGATTAGTTCAGTTCTGAATTCACATATTAAACCTTATAGATATTAACTTTAATTTATTTAAAATGTAATTAATGCCAATTCATAATTAAAAATATTAAAATTAATTGGTTGTATTAAAAAATAATTCAAAATAACATTAAATGTATCATATTTAAATCTCTATTTGTGACTTTAAATGCCCAAAATAAAAATAGAAGTAAAAAAAATTAATTTATTCTGGGACAAAGTTGTTATTTATACAGATATTACCATACTATTTATCTATGTAATACTTAAATTAAATTTCCAAATTGATTTATAATTGGTAGTTTAATTTTCCCTTTCCAATATTTTTACTTTTGTTATTGGTTGTTGTGCTTTCCTTTTGTAATTTGTTTTTTTGTTTCCTTGTCATTTTATGTTTACTTAGACCTGATGAAGCCAAAACAGCAGCATACAATAAAATTAAAAAAATACACAAATTCTTATTTGTGTATTGTTTCATCAATGGCTGCACCCTCGTATTTAGTTTATTTTTTTTAATAAACAGTTTTGCTTTTTGTTCATAAAGTGAATGTTTTGTGAATATAATTTAACCAAAATGTGTTTGTTACACAGTTATCATTCATATTCTTAAATACATACTATATTCTTAAATAATATATTATATGATATAAATATATCATCAATGTACACTTATAAAACATCCACTTTCTTAAAAAAAAAAAAAAAAAAAGGTTAAACCTCAAATTTTGAGAGGGGGTTAAGTTTTTGAATTTTTTAAACCATCACAATGGTTCACTATTGAAAATAATAAACCAAAAATATATTAAAATCGGGATATATCTACTGATAGTGCTTTGATTTAGATGAAACTTCCTTCATTTATAAGAAAATTCATGTTAACATGTTATCACAATATTCACAAAAAAGTATATACTTTTTGAGTTATAGGGAATTTAATTTTACAATCCCTTGTGACTTTTTTTTCAGCTTCTTTTCGTTGAAGTATGTTATATAGATAAATTTAAAGGGGTCGAGAATATGACTTTAGTGAAGTTTCATTGAAATCGGTACATTCGTTTAGGCTCTACAGTCTATAGCAACGCAGGTTTTGAACTCAGGATCTTGAAAGGAAAAGGCGGATAGAAATGTCGATGAAGGAGGATCGTCCTCGAAATTTGAAAAAAATCGGTCCAGTAGTTTCAAAGAAAATGCGTGGATGGCGTACAGCTTATGGCAGACGGCGGACGGACAAAAAATTTTTATTCGTTTTGCGAATTCTACGTATCCTGAAACGTGAAACCTCAAATTTTGAGAGGGAATTTTTTGGTCGATCACAATGGTTCATTATAGAAAATAATAAACCATAAACTAACTAAATCTACTTTCATTTTAACCTTCTCAATTCGTCCTATATCTCTACAATTATGAATATAAGATAAAACTGACTCATATTTCTCTGCTACAACATAAGTTGGAATTAGTATTTATTCCTGTTATTAGACTAATCTTGTTATTTACTCTACTTCTAATTTCCATTTATTATTGTCATATTTTACAATTGTTGCTTATACATCTGTTAGTTATAAAAACAATATAATTATCACAGGTGAAGTATGCCATGGGTGAAGGAGTGGCTGGAATCATGACCTGGTCGGTAGATACGGATGATTTCAGAGGAGACTGTGCATTACCTGGACAGACCTCCCCAAGGGACCCCCTCCTGCAGGCGATAATGATAGCGATAGAAGAGTCTCTCTACAAGAAACCGACCACACTACCTCCTACTAAAAAGCCTGAAAAACCTGAACCAAGTTCTGCTGTACAGTTATGCTTGTACCCATCGCTTTATGTTGTTTTGGCACTTATAACTTACAGATTCTGGTAGTTTTAAGAAAGTTGCTTTTTTTTTTTGTTAAATTTGTTGACAACTGATGTTTTGCTAATGTGGTTTCTCAGTGGATGAAATTTGGTTAGCTCCAATTTTCTAATTGTATTGTACAATTAGAACTACAATATAAATCATATGAGGTGTTCAGTTCCTAACCACCCAAGTCCATAATGTTTTATTATTTATTTAACTTCCTCTTATTCTACCACGTACCAGTGTGAGAATCACTTTGATAGAGTTTGATCCAGAAATATCTATCCTGAACTATCCATTTTGTTTTCCATTCCTGCCCTCTTCCGTCAAAAATCTCCAGGATTGTGCCTTCCCAGGTCTTCATATATTAAATAAATATTTATTGTTCTTTTAAACGTAAAAAAAAAATATTTTTTACTTTATATGCTTTTGCTCTTCTCTCTATTAACACTTATATAATTAAAAAGAAAAATAATATGCATTAAACAAAATTAAGAATCAGATTTTAGTAATTATTTCCAACAAAACCAGTCATATCCAAACTTTTTATATCTAAAGCCAAATAAATTTTTGTTCTTTGAAATTTGTTATTATACATCCATAATTAAGTATTAATATAAAAAACAAAATGAATTTCTTTCCCAAGCATCCCTAAGCAAAATTTACCAAATGGACATAGCTGGTTTTGAAAGTGAACACCTCATATCCACAACTTAACGATTCTAAAATGAATTTTTGATCATAATTATAAACAAAACATTAATTTATTGTTATAACTAAATGATTAATCATAAAGTTTCATGGTCGATGAGAAGATAAAACTTTCTATCTTCAAAATTCATTATATTATTGATTTATGTCCAAGTATCATTATTATACAATTAATAATAATTCTCTATGCCATTATAATCATTTGTTTGGCTCAGCTTTGTTGTACTTAGTTTTAAAATATTAGTTTTTGGGTCATTATTCATGTCACACTCTGTTTTTTTCTTTACATTCTATATAATCTTTCCATAAATTGAGTCAAGATAAAACTCATCCACTGAGATTCTATGTATTGTTTTAATTTAAGTTTATTATTTTATTGAAATAGTTTCATGAATTCCATTCAAAGGTTATATTATTGCCACTTCAAAGCGTCAGCGAACTACATGTACATCACATAGATTTTTAAAGCTATATTAAAATTATAAATCAAATATTTGAATGAAACTTGTTAAAATTAACTTGTTATCGGATTTTGCTTCCCTAAATTTTATATTATTTTAAATAAACAACGTGGCAATGATAATTTTTAATTTAAATAAATATATATTTATTTAAAACTGTTGGCTTCAGAATTCACAAAAGCAATTTCATTTAAATGATTATTTACATTCAAAGTTTCCTATTAAGTAAGGAATTTTATTTTTATATTAATTAGCAGATTTATTTTAATAAAATAATTTTGTGTAACATTTAAATTATCGTACTTGTAAATTTGTTGACTCTGGATAAAAAATGTCCTTGACATTGACATTGTAAAATTTGTAATTTATCATGAATTTTGTTGTTTTATTCAACATAATTTATTTAACCATCTTGTATGAAGGGTATGCCTGTATTAAAAAGCAGATAAGTATTTTTTAAAATAATACAAAACTTGTGGAGGAAAATTCTGATGACAAGTAAATCAGTAAGTATTTACATAATTTCTCCATTTAAAATAAGCAAAAGTTGCAAAAATGATATGTAATTTAATAATTGGTTGTGCATTTATAAATTATATACATATTAATAATCAGGTTATAATTTGTCCATATAAATTAATGATTAAAATAGTTTCTTTTTTATTATATTAATCCACATTTCAGAGTTATTGTTTTGTCCAACTGTAAAAAATTGTAAATACTCCTAGATATGTAAATATGTTTTAAGATTTCGAGGTGTTATTGGCAATAAATCTACAGACTTGAAGACATCCTTTCAAGGGATCAGTCTCTTATTTTGTTCTAGATTTGAGTTACCTATATTTCGAAATGTACGAATACTTAAAATTGATGAAAAGTTATTTCATAGATAACTGTAAACAGAATATAAACAATAACAATTAATAATCTAAGTTCTTTGTCAATAAGAACTTAAATAATCAAATAAGAATTGTAATGTGAATCCAGTTTCATTTCCAGAATTTTAAATTATTCTTTCATAATTGCATAATATATAATTTAAGAAAAATAAATACTGTATTTTTTAAAATGAATTTATAGACTTTACTCAAAATATATTTTCTCAGTTTTTGAATTATATAAAATATATAATTACTGAATTTGTTAAATATTGTAATGATATGATAAGAAAACTAGTCAAATTGTTTCTGTCAAAAGAATTTAAAGTGATGCTAAAGTAAATTTTTAGTTTAATAAATTTTTCTAATCATGATAGTTTTGAATCAGCTTACTAAAGTTAGCTATGATTTCATTGGAAAACTTTTGTCAAAACTGTAAACATAATTTTAATAAATTGTTTTCAAAACCTCATCACCATATTTTAATATCCTATGTTTAATTCATAATTTTGATTGGCATGCATTTCTTTGTATTAAGTCATAGTAAAGTCTATTAATATATTAGAGATATTAAAATATCTAATATTGATAAGTATTTCCAACTCATAACGTAGATATATAAATATTAGTATAGTGGTTACCGATTAAATACTATTTGAGGGACTTCAACCTGTGTATTGGAATCTTCCTTTAATAACTTGATTTTCAATACTAGCTTGGACTATATTGGTAAGTTGCAATGAGGTAACTAGGTCACAATTTTACATGACCTCCCAGTTACCTTTAGAAAACTTCCAAAATTTGATGTAAGCATCAAGCAATTTTTTCACTGCAAAATATTGTGTGGTTATTACATATCTAAGCCTTTATTTCAAATACAGTTCCTTCAATTTGGTTCAAAGTTGGAAGAAATCAGGAGAAAATCTTATAAATGCTCCATCATAAATTTTCATTTAATGACTGAAATTAATGTAATTGTTATAAACATAATGGTTGTGTAGTAAAATGTGATAAGCAGTAAACAAATGGTAATATGAGCTTAAATAAATTTTTAAACTATATGCCTTTCTGTAGTCGATATCATGTGACAGCAATAAAAACTATTACTGTTAATTCATTTTCACAAACTTTTTCAGGGATTGTGAGAGTTGATACTTAGATGTCCATTATTGACTGTAGCAACTATATTTAACTCAGGCAAGTATTTTTCCTTCATAAGATTATACTTCAAAAATATGTAAATCTAGGCTCCTCACATAGATTTTATCCTCAAACAACAAATCATAGCCCATGAAATGTAGGTAAGTATGTAACAAATACAAATATTGAGGAAACTTTACTGACCTTCATTGGCAGACTTTGTTTGTCAAACCGTATTTACAAAATAATCTGGTACACATTATACAATTTTAACTTATCACTCTGTCTTGAATAGAACTATGTTCATATTTTAGTTATTTTCATATATGAGGAAATATATGAATAGTTAAACTAACAATGAATAATAATAGGAAATTACAGTGGTGGACATGAGTAGTTTAAATGGAGATAGATCAGTAAATGCCAGACACTCAAGGCTATTTCTGTTTTACCAGTTCATTGTGACCTACCGTTGCTTCCTTTAATTAATTATCAAATTTGTTTATATTTAACCATTCTTTACTTGAAGTAAATCACAATAATGCATATTCATGCCTCATTTCTCAGTCCGCTGGTGTTCCTCCTAGGTAGTATCCTAGATTCTATCCTTCCTACAGTTAATACAGCTGATATCCCAACCCATCCTTACACATTCATCTCCATGTACGCTAATGTCACATGTGTACTATCAGTTAATAATGACCCAACAATTACATTCCAAACCAAACTCTTCAATCACACATCACAAACCTTGAAGAATGGTGTCGAAACTGGATGATTAAAATAAATTCCAATAAATCTCGTCAAATCACCTTTACCCCTCTTCATAAACCTATGACCTCCTTTCCTATAGTATCCTTTAATAATACCACACTTATCCCTGTTGAACAAATTTGATACCCTGGACTGGAAAAAGTGTGTAACTTGGAATCCTCATATGAGACTGAAACGACAAGAAACTGCTCAACATTTCTGACTAATCCAGCACTTACTAGACAAACGACTCATTTACATGACTACAATAAGACCTATTTAGACTTAAAGAGTTGAGCTTTGGGGCTCCACTAAGCCATCACATTCCTCTCGTATCCGATCCTTAGAAAAATCCTTAATGCTCCATACTTTGCCTCAAATAAAATCATCCATAACAACCTTAATGTTCCTTTCATTTCTCATCTGGCCCAATCCAGATACCTATCCTTCTATAAAAAACGTCAGAACCATCCGAACTCTCTCGTTTCTAACCTCGCTTCCTCTTTGATTCCTCATAACTCTCCAAGGCATCTGAAAAGAAGATGGCCTCGAGATCTCCTATTGTAAATACATTTTTATAGCGTTACCATTGGGTAGTTTCTCAACAATTGGTTTCACGTTATTATATTCTTGTGTTTATTTACTGAATATATTTTTATTTCAATACATTTTGTAAAGATCATAAATAAAAAATAAATAAGTAAAGGACAATTCTTCATTAATAATTACAATATGAAAAGGTGCTTCAGGCAGTAGCAGATCCAGGATTTAATTTTGTGGAGCTTCTGTCCAAAAAGGTATTTTTTAAATGTATATATAACAATAATTACTTGGGAAAAATATTCATACCTATATTAAATTGTGTTGAATTAATTCTTGAAGTCCTATTAAAAATGTAAATACAGGAACAATAATGCTGTCAGAGATATATTTATTCATAAGACATAGTAATATTTAGTAGCTGTATATGTATCATAATTTAAAAAATAGAACATATTGTTATTGTTAAAGTATTAAGCTTTTTTTTCCCCCTTCCTCCTCCCCTTTCAGGCTATAGGGACCTTTCCAGGACCAGGGGATGTATAAATATAGTGTCAATCATTTTTCAATGATTGTGTAATTGTGTAAAATTACTTTCACTGCCCCTTTGTATGAAAATACTTATTTCTGTTAAGAAGAGGATGGTAAGTGAAAGTCGTATGATGCGCGCACCAGATTTTTTTTATCACACAATCTTCTATCGGGGTTGCCAAGCAACGTGCGGTGCTGTGCACAAGCATTATTTGCCCTGTCCCTCGAAGTATTTAGCTTATATCACTCACAGTAAGATACATGGACCTATGAAAAAAAAAGTTTTCATTATGAGAGGTTCAGCCTCCCTCCTTCCTCACCATAAATCCACCAGTGATTTAATGCAAGAATTAAGAAAATTCTGCTTTTATGTCCTGTTACATACAGTATTTCAAACCTGTTATATACAGTATTTCAATGAAGATAATACCCATCTGATATTAAAGCACCTGATTTTATATTCATGTAAGTAACAAGTTTAAAATTGTATAATATTTATATGTATGTGTAAAATCGATAGAGCCATTTTGTGAGAAAATTATAGAAATGTGTATATTTGTTGATGTAAATTGTCACTTTTGGTTAGTCTATTTTTGCGGAACATTTACTAAAACACCCCTAAGGTATGTATACATACTTTAAATACTTTCAGTTTCATACAACTTTTTGTTTTTGAATGTTTCTGTTCACATCAACACTGAGGAACGTTGTGGGGAGACTTGGTTATTAGGACACAGAAGACCTTGAAGCATGTACTTCTGTTGAAAACTCAGATTAGAAATTTTTCATGATCATGATAGTTTTCTTCTGGGTTTGAAATGAAATTTAAACTTTTTTTAAGTCTGAAGATATAGAATTAATTTGGATTAGTAAGACTTGAATATTTATTTTCAATTTTTTTTTCAGTTACTTTGGAACTAGAACTTTTCAAATAAAGATTTCACAGAACTTTTATTTTAAAAAAAACTTTTGTTTACAAGTTCTATTAATTTCGCTAAAATTTCCTTTAATTCTTACCTACTCAAACGAAGGACACATTAGAATCACGTTTAATTAATTTGAGACAAATTCTAATCTAAGCCCGAAGACTGTTTATTTGTCATTTAACGTAACTTTTTTTTAAGAACTCATATGACTTCAAGTTCAGTGAAGTATTTAGCAAGTGTTATGATTTGGGGCTGTTATTTCAACTTTAGAATTGGACATATAATATTTATGGATGTTACTATTAATGCCGAACAAGATATAAACATTTTTAAAAGAAAGTTTGGTCCCTCATTACTGTTGCCCAAAATCGTCTTGGTCTTGCACTTCGCCTATTGCATGGCCAAGATCAAGATTAGTCAAACAAAAAAATAAATAAACGTTTTTGTGAATATAAATAGCTACTAATGCTTGACAATATGCAATCTGCAAATGCGGGACTTTTTCGCATTTTAGGATTTGCTGATAAACAAAACTCGTGAATATCAAGCCTGTATATGTTGAGGGATTACTGAATTTCCGAAAACGTCTTCTTCCATAGATTTTATTCTCATACGGAAATTTTTATACCTTTTAATATTGATATATTTTAGCAAATGAAAACGGCGAAGTAGCTATACTGACCTTACTTGACAGGCGTTTTTTATTTTATTTCTCAGATTGTAGGTGTTTTTTCTATACTTTTCAATAAATTATATTAATGATTTGTTTACATAACATTTATTAAAAACTTGCGTTAATGTTCATTCCAGGAAAAATAAATTTGTTATGGGGTAATGCAATTTCTTTCACCGCGACTGTATTTAAGTGAAAAACTAATTTGTGTGCTTCAGACCAGATGATAGTAGTGAAAACATCAACGAGGCGAAATTTATAATATGTAATATAAATTATAAATAATAGCTCATTATGAAGAGGATGAAATGCTGAATAGTTCCCTCGCTGGCAGTATGTAAGTCCGATTTTTATTTTCTGAGATATTTAATCCATATCTTCAATAAAATTCGTTATCATTTGGTTTTGGACACTATCTTTTTCTCTCTCCTACTCTCTGACACATTGTTGGGTCAAGATACAATTTTGAATAATAATTCGTTACAAAGAAGATGAAAGAAAGACTGAACATTTCCCTCGCTTACAGTATACAGGTCCGGTTTTTAGTATCTGCAATATTTTAATCCATATGTTAAACTAAATTCATAATCATTTGTTTTTTTACTCTATTTTTTCTTTTCACCCCCCCTAACACGGCGTCACTTTAAGATACTATTTTAAATTATAACCTATTACAGAGAAATGAAATGAAATGAAAATATTTTTTTTATTATCCTGGGACTGTTGTCCTTAAGGACTAATTACAGATACAGAATAAATGCCTGTGTGGCCATACATAAAATTAATTATTTACATTTATTATTAAGATTAAGATTTTGAAAAAATAATAAAATAAAAAATATAATTATTACCCTAAAAACATTCTGATATGTATAATACAAACTTATAAAATAAAATAGCATAAGTAAAGAAAATCATTTCTGGGAGAACTTTAAAAGTTCTCTTATCTACATTTCATGATCAATCGGGTTGGGAAAGGAGTAGATGGTTAAAAAGGAGAGATTTAAATGAGGAAACTGATTGTACATGTCGGATATCGGGAGGGATGGTATTCCAAATGGAGATAGCTTGAATTATAAAGGATTTGTCAAACGCTGCAGTTTGGTGGGGAGGTGGATAGAGGTTGGAGGTACGAGATCTAGTGAGACGGGATTGAATGGAATATTTGAATTGTAGGTTGTGAAAAATATAGGAAGGCCGCCGAGTTCTGATGACTTGGTATAGAAAAGTGACAAGGAAGTACAGACGGCGGTTGGATGGATAGAGCCACTTCAACTTGATGTAATACTGGCTTATATGCGTATCTCTTGAGATTCCGAAAACAAGAGAGGATGAAATGCTGAACATATTCCTCGCTTACAGTATGCAGACCCGAATTTTAGTGTCTGAGATATTATAATCCGTATTTAAAAACATTTCAATTAGTTGACACCAATCGACTTTACCCGAACGTTAAAATCTGACGGATCAATCTAATTCATTCTCTACAAAAAAAGTGCGAAACACGCCTAAAGAAAGTTTTACTTCAAAAATCGCGTTACTTCTTACACCAATCGTACTTCACCATTCGATTAAGTATGGCATTGGGTTCTTGTTTAGATTATACCCGCCATTGATTTTTTAATGATATTTAGTAACAGTTGTTGCGAAACTTGATACCATTGATATAGAAATAAAATCACATGTTTAAATATCATTTAATTTGCTATTGTTTGTGTAATTGAGGTTATAAAGTGATAACACGATGAATATTTTTGAAGTTTACTATTCACGCAAAGAAGAGGAACGAGCCAGAATTTTCTTTGAAGAAAGAGGAATTCTACCTAAGGAAAGCTATTGTAAAAAAGGCCACATTATGAAATTTTACGAAGATAGGAAAAAATATATGCGCTACAAAAGATAATGTCGGTATGAATGTGGCATGTATACCGGTATGTGGCTATGTGACAGCAGGTTACCGTTAAGTAAAGTCCTTTTATTCATTTAATTTTGGACAGAGGAGTATACGACGTTTAAATTCTGTTCCAAAGAATTCAATATGAGCTCCGCTTCTATTGTAAAAAAAAATCTTCGGAATCGAACTAGTATTTTTTATACATTTTTTTTACCTTATTACTTTCCTACCTATACTAGCAATCGTTTGAAAGATAATGGAATTCCCCACAAAGCTATATAAAAATCGTTCATTTTGGACAACTATTAACCAAGTTACAGCTATTCAATTTCCAATGTAAGATTACGGTTTCATATACTGGTGTCAGAAAGGGGTGAATGAGAGCATAAAGATGACTAAGTGAAAGTAAAAAAAATCTGTTGCCCGCATCACACAATCTTCACTATTTCCTCTACTTTTAACATAAATTATTGTTTGACAATACTAAGCTATGCCAAAAATTTTTTGATCAGCAATATTAGAAACTATTGAAATTTGTACACTGATCTACCTTAAGCCGGTTTACATTGCTTTAGTTTATGAAATAAATCTCACTCAAATCTTTTGTTTGACAATTTTCAGGAAAATAAATTTAGTTGAATTCTTTTTTGTTTCTTCATGAACATATGTAAAGATATAAAAACTTTTCTGAAATAGGTTGGAAAGTCGTGTGAGTGGACACACCAGATTTTTTAATTTATCAATAAGTAACTGTTACTAGGCAAAATAACTGGCGGGCCTAATCAAAACGAGACCCTGGCGTTGTCATTTGCGAATGAACCTCCATTGAAATTAATATAGGGAAATGTTTAGGTAAAAAGGCCATATAATTGAGCTTTTCGCCGCAGCTCACCGCCTGGCGCCAACTGAGACCCAGTTTCGGGTGGAAAAACAAGTAATTGGAGCAAGGCTGAGAACTTGACTTACCTGCCCCTCGGCCACACTGATCTACACACTCCAGCGAATAGATCACGTTATGAAAAGGCATTGCTTTCGTTGTAGATCGTGTTCCAATTTAAATAAATTATATTTTTCTCGCTAAGTAATCTTTCGGACGGAAACACGCCCATGAATGAATAATGAGATTCAGCGAACATTAACCAAACATGGCAATGGAATCGTTCGTTATTCGAAACTCCAAATTACCTTTAATCATAGTAGCAGCGAGGTTTCAAAATTAGGTACGTAACTACCTTCTATATTTCTATTCCTAAATATATTTCACAAACCTAAATTTAGTGTTTTATAATAGGTATTGTGTACAATTAAATATAATATTTATAAAGGAAATTGTAGGCTTATTCGTTTTTGTAATCTATTATTTATATAAAAATATATAAACAAAAAACTGTCCAGTAGGGTTAGTTTCGTTTTCTCATCATTTATTTTGGTTACATAATGTACACTGAATAAGGGTTGAAGAAAATATTAATTTTTTTCATACTACTAATTAAAGGTACTTTAGAGAAAGACACAATAATTTGGGGATTTCACAAAGGAAAAATTCATCAAATTATTCAGTAATTTATTTTTTTTTATAGTTACATGGCGATTTTTCGGAATAAACGAACGTTGTTTACCTAATTATTTAAGTATAATATCAGATCTAGAATTATTAAACTACAGTAAATGTATTTAAGGTTATAAACATATGCTTTATACATCCATGCAATTATTTGATATTTCACTTCATTTTTCACAAATACAATGAAATAGTTTTTTTAACAATGGCATTGCCTTGATTAGGTGGAATTTTTAAATTTAAACGTAAAAATATTTTTTTCTTCTTTATTCGATTATCAAAATTTATATTTAGCATTTTTTCATAACTCTTAATAATGTGAGATGATTAATTATTTAAAATAAACCATATTAAAGGTACTTTAGAGGAAGACGTTGAACATTGGGTATTTAATATGAACATTGGGCATTTAAGCTCTGTAAAGTGACATCAATGGGGATAATACCTGATTTATATTAAAGACCACTTAATTATACAATGATACACCGAGTTTAATCAAAATCGTTAGAGCCGTTTTAGAGAAAATTGTAAGAATGCGTTTCGAGGTTGATGTAAAGTGGCACTTTCGGTTAGACGATTATAAGGAAAAAGTTGCTGTCATATCTATGGCATATTACACCTATCTTAAATACGTAATATCAGTTTCGTAAGACTTTTCATTTTTGAGCTTGACTGCTAACATACACACAGACTCCCAGACACACAGACCATTTTTCGGGACTTGGTTATTTGGACTCAGGGTACCTCAAAACGTGTATTTGCGTGGAACTCTCAGATTCAGAAATTTTCACGACCGCAATACTTTCCCTTACTATATATTAGGTTAGTGAAAGTAAAAATTAAAAATCTGAAACTTCAGTTCAATGTTAATTTTATTCCTCTTTCAAAAATTAAAATTATCGAGGCCTGAAATATGTGTACGATATATCGATATCTACATTTCCATTAAGAATGTAGCTGAAATATTAAAATATATATTGAATGCCTACGCTTCGACCCACTTTGGGCTTGGTGATCGAAAGATTATACCCAAATTACGCACAAATAACGAAAAACATTATAATGGAATTTTTAGGGAAAAAACCTTAAATTGAAGATCCAGTAATAGACCTTGAAAAACGTCTGCATATTCTACTAAGTGGTATCAGCTGTCTTAACACCCGTTAGGAGATGAGAGGATGAAATGTCAAGGTGTTCACATCTGCTATTTCTATTCATGAGCCATTAAATACAACAAAACTTGAATAAATTTTTGAATTCCCAGTTCGCGAACGCTGCTACCATAATATAAAGCCTTTGTATGTGAGAGCTTACAATTATCGTTAAAATTGCTTGTAGGTAGAAGGTCGTTCCAATTCGGTCTGTTTGGACTAAATTTCCTAACCTTAAGGTTATCAGAGAGCAATAGCGATTTGAAAGAACTGGTTTCTCTCGAACATAGATAAAATAATATATATTATAGAAACCACATTCGTTAAGAAGTTTAAAATTTTATCTTAGGAGTCATTGGAATTTTGTTATTGAACGATAAATAGTTTTCGATTTAAATGAATGGCCAACGGTCGGCAATGCACCAGCGTATAAGAACCTCAAACAGACCTTTCTTCTCTCTTTCAAAGGTATTCAATTAAGTGCATACAATAATATGATAAAGAAAGTTCTAATATATGGATACGAGACCTGGACTAACCAGCATCCTATATAAAAACTGGTCAATCAATATCACATAATTTGAAGGCATGGAGGTTAAGATGGACGAGGATGTAGCTGTGATCAATCCATCTGGAAGCCTCTAAGTAACAATGAATGCCTCAATATAAGGCAAAATACCAGGTGGAAGACCAAAAAGCAGGTGGATAAATAGAATCAACAAAGATGCAATAGAGCTGTGTGCAGATAAATGGAAAGAAATAGCCCAGGACAGGCAGAGATGGAGCAGGCTTGTTAAGGCGGCAAAAGATCTACATGGTCTGTGATGCCAGCAGAAAATAAAATTAATCAATTAGCATTTCACTGGATCCGATCTATGGACGAATCGAAGGCATAATTAGTTGAATGGATTTATATTGATATTCATATTTCAAAATTACTAGTTATATCCACGATAATTGGACAGATTTCTAAATTCTCTAAAAAGTGAGAAAAAAAAATCTATATTGGACCATTTATAATAAAGATACAACCCTCGTTGTAATCACCAGTCGAATCAATCCTTGTTATAGAAATCTTAGTAAAAAAAAAAAAATAGATTTATTACTTATGTAGGAGGCGGAGACAGCTTGTGAAAAAATTGCAGAACATCTAAAAATCCTAAACATACAGTTAATCCTGAAAAAAGGAAAGGAATCATATTTGTATACCAAAAAGGAAAAAAAAAAAGCCAGATGAATTAAAAATTAACAACAAAAGTATTAAATTATCGACTGACTTATCTCGGTATTCACTTCGACAGGCATTTAAAATTTACTAGAAATTTTTACAAAAAAGTTAAAACAGTAAGATCTAAGACGTGCCGTACCGACTCCAAAGTTTATTTAGGACAACAAACCTATCTTTTCACCTATGCTTTTCATCTATTCAAATATAATACGGCCGGCTCTGTTGTATGGTGCATCTCTGTTCGATCATGTCAGTAAAGTAAGTGGGAAAAAGTTACATTATTTCAAAATGGAATAGTCAGGAAAATAGTAAGAGGAACCACGATGCAGAAAATGAAAACATTGGATATACAAGCAGCGCTAAATTTATCTATAGTAAAGGAATTTCTCACTAAACGAAGAAAATTATTTTTCGAAAAGTCTCAACAATTGACGAACTCTCTTTTCAAAAGCTTATTACTGACCAACGTTCCAAAACGTTGGCAACAACATACATACGATAAGTTTTTTAATTTAGATAGTAAGGTCAACTCAAGCCTGCAGTGAGCCCCATTGCCGATTATATTTCAGATTTAGAAAAAATACATAAAAACAATTTAAAAAAGCAAAATACACCTTACAATGCTTTTTAGCAGTAAAATGATTATTAAAAGGACAACAAATCCAAGGGTTGAAGACGAAGATATATATATATAAGAAAAGGGCTATGAAAAAAAAAAAAGAAAAAAATTATAAACGTTTTATATGATAAATTATTGAAAAATCATTATTTTTGTCATATTTTTTATCCAGAAATTAAAAGAATGTTTTAATATACTTTAATAATAAGTACATACTTTAATAAGTACACGGGTACTTTTAGTTGATAGGAAATAAAATCACATAATTTTCTTTTACAACTTGAAGTGTATCTCTAGTTCTTTTTCCAAATAAATCTCAACTTTTTTTTTTTTGTTCTTCCTTACCTCGCCTTTTAGACTATACTGGATTTTCCCGGGCCGGGGGGTGAGGGCGGGGAAATTTAAAATCCCCTCCGGCACCGGGACGCGAACTCGTACTTTTCATATCATCTCTCAAATCTCTGTTATCCGGTTGCCAGGCAACTAGCGGTGCTGTTACACACGCTTTAGCCTATTCGGCCACCCCGCCCCCAAATAAATCTCAACTTAATTTATATGGACTTAATGCTTATTAATCTAGGAAGTTTCTATAAAAGTGGGGTATCTGTATGGGAATGATAAAATCAACCCCCTGCCTGCCTGCTTCCCCTTTTCCCCCAAAGTATGCGCCTATGTATGTTCACAGAATATGAGCTTCAGTGGCTTGCTTCTCTCTGTTATGACGAAATATATCAATCAATTCGTTAAGTATAGTGTTGCCCAAATGCGAGACTAAGACGAGTCTTGGTCTTGCCTACTTAGTCTTGGTCTTGGTCTTGCGCAATAGTCTTGCAGTTATCTATTAGTCTATTACTATAGAGATATTATTGTAATTTTTCAGATAGGAGAAACCTAACTAAGCCCCAATGAAAAATTGGAAGAGTTAAATGCAAAAGTATATTGGTTATACCAATTCTTTACATATAGTAACTAAAATTGTCAGGTATTATTAACTATTTTGCCTTAATTGTTATTTAAAAAATCGATTTTTTTTTTCATTTCTGGTCTTCTTGGTCTAGAAACAGTTAGGCGGCCTTGGTCTTGGTCTTGCAAAGTACAAGACCAAGACCGATTTTGGGCTACACTAACCTAGTCCTCGGAAAATTGTTGAGTATAAAGGAATTTATCGTCTAACCGTATTTTGCCTTAATTTTTATTGATAAAACAATTTTTTTTATCAGTCGTGTTCTTAGTCTTGCAACAGTCAGGCAGTCTTAATCTTTTGGCCGATTTTGGGCAACACTAGTTAAGGAGAGCATCGGGTATGCGGAAGACCCAAATACTATTGAATTTGGGTCTGCTACAGAGAAGTGTCTGCTAATAGAAGTTTTACTATTGTTACGTCTTCCCCCCTAATAATTGAGACAGAACGACGCCCATGGTTATTTAAAGTAAATGACTGCACAATATTTGAGAGAGTAGCCCCCTCATAAAATATTTGGGAGGGGGAGGGTATAAAGGCCTTGTTGTCCTAGTGCTGACACCTATGTTCCAAAGTTAGACTATTAGGTGGATGTATCATTTTCAATTGTCCGACCAAGACAACCAGGCTATCCATTAATCTACCTGCCTCCCGATATTTACCTAATAAGACCCGAGAGACAGATGTCAATTGTCTACTCTAATACCAGAGACAGAGCTGACTGCTATTGATAAATGGCAATATAATATAATAGTGGACGACATGACCCGGGGGTTATCGTTCGGGAAGGATCTGTTCGCATCGCCTTGATCGAGAGATGGCGGGCGCTAGTCAACTTGCCCCAGTTTGCCCGGGCCCGGCTTACCTTCAACCCGGCTACGCCCTGTCCTCCATATTTCTTATTTCTTTATCTATATCTCCTTGGATTATCGCGAAATTACTCCAATATCAACATTACTGATTTATTTTCGAGCGGAGCGATATTTTGTACAGAAACCGATAAGTGAGCGTCTGACTCACACCTTTAGAAAGGAAGAACTTACTGCTACAGCCACCTTCTTATCAAATTGTTAACACTCGTCTAAAACTTGGTGAATGGCTTTATCTTATCGTAAACTGCGACATTTTTATTTAAGAAAATTACAAATTGCAAAAGCTTTGCCCTGCGGTAGTTATTGGAGGTCTCAATGTAAGTCAAAAATTGGAAAGTTACAAAACTCAGATGGTTTCAGAAGTCGAAGAATCGTGATAGGATAAATTGTGATTTATGAGGATCTACTTTTTAAAGACTTATTATGTACCGTATTCTTGCTGAAATCTTAAATTAATTATTAGATTAAAATGAATTACTTTAGTACATTATATATATATATATTTAATTATTATTAAGTAGAGAGTGCCCCTAATGATCGGCGCCCTGGAGCAATAGCCCCGCTGCCCAGATCTAAGGTCGTCACTGTCTATTACTGGATGTACATCGATAGTCGATATTTTAGTTCCAATATTAGATATTTTACAATCGATAGTATCTACTTCGATATTATCGACTATCGATATCGTAGCTTCGAGATTTTAATTTTTTATTTTTATTTTATTTATATTTATAACTGTATTACAAATAAAAATACATTCAGTAAATGTAAAAGACAAGAATATAGTAACATGAAACCACTTGTTGATAAACTATCCACTGATTGCACTCTAAGATATTTTAATTTAAAAATAAAAATGATTAGAGTGGATAGTTTCTAAACAAGCGTTTTCATGTGATTATATTCCTGTGTACACATTTACTTTATGTATTATGTTATATAGTTGTAAATATCATGAATAAATTTAAAAAAAGTTAAAATTAAAAATTTTTTTTATTGAAAAAAAAATACATTTTGCCTCAATCTAGAGCACTGAGTATTTGCGATGTGAGAAACTCATTCATACAATATATACAATTACAAAAATAATAACGGATGAAATAAAATATGGTATGACACAAATTAAAAAAATAAATAAAAAAAAATAAAATAAATAACATTCATGCTTATTTACAATATTTACAGTCAGCCGCGGGATCTCCAAGTCGGGCCTTTTCCCCCACGTGTGAAAGACAAGGCAGGAACTTAAGAGATCACAGCGCTTCTCTCTCAGCCGCATCAGTGATATGGGGATCCAGTGGAGACAGTAAAATTAAAACTATTTTTTTACTTTTTTGGAAAGTGCTACAAATTATAATTCTGATCGTTATAAAGAAAATTATACTTAACTTGCCTGTTTCATATAGAATGTATGAATGAATGAATGAAAATATATATTTTATATTTCTGGAACTGTTGTCTCTTTAGAACTAATTATAAGTACTGAATACATGTATATGTAGCCATAAAGTAAATATTTACAATATTAGTTAATTAAAAGTAAAAATACAGAAGAAGAGAAAGAAAAAGACAGCAAAAGCGTACTTATATATAATACAAACGGAGAAAACTAAAATAACAGAAATATTTTCTGTGGGTACTTAGATAGCTCTTAGGTATATTCACGGGCGGATCTACGGGGGGGCTTTCGGGCTGAAGCCCCCCCTCCCTAAAATGATAATATATAGCCATGTTTTATCGAAAAAGTTATTAAAAAAGTATCTCTTAAAGTATTATTGTTTGTGTAATTACATTTAAAGGGGCCTTAAGAATCACTTAAACACCATTTCATACAGGTAGTTAGTATCTTCCATCTTTTCCAAAGTAATTATCGTTATTTTTATGAAAAAAACCGCTTTCGGGCTGAAGCCCCCCCCCAAAACTAAATCCTGGATCCGCTAGTGGGTATATTTCGTATCTCTATTGAGAAAGGAGTAGTTGTTAAAAGAGGAGAGGTTTGGAAAAGGATTGTGCTTGTCGAATATCAGCAGGGTATTCGTAATATACTGCATTTAATGTAGTGTGTAGAAGAGAATAACATCGATATTTTGATAATATCGATTATAGATGGCCATCACTAAGTAGAGTTGAATAGCGCGCGTGGGCCCCTTCTCACTCAGTAAACTCAATTTGCCCAAATTTGTTAATTAGAACATCCTCAAACCGAAGCCA
Organism: Nezara viridula; assembly: GCA_928085145.1. Taxonomy (NCBI): domain Eukaryota; kingdom Metazoa; phylum Arthropoda; class Insecta; order Hemiptera; family Pentatomidae; genus Nezara; species Nezara viridula. The sequence goes on along the minus strand of OV725081.1, from coordinate 125,615,990 downwards.
GGAATTGTCAATGAAATCTATATAGGATGCAAAGCTATGGATGAATGGAAGGTATAATTGGTTGAATGGAAATTTCTTGAAACACTGAGGATGACGAAGATCGACAGGAACTAGAAAATTAATTTAATTAAGGAGGGTAGAAGAATTGATATTTCCATTAATTAATTTAAAGAGGAAAATAACATCTTTTTTTGTGCGCCTATGTGCTAGAGAAACAATATTTATATTGATTTTCATATTTCGAAAATGTTTATAATATCAAAGAAGAAATCGACTTTGAAGGTGTCGACAGTTGTAGGCCAATATTAATATCTATATTCCATCCCCACTCTCTATACTCTTAGTAAGTGATAGAACAATAAAAAAAGACTCTTCTGCAACAAATAGATAGGTATTAAACAAGTACAATAACGGCCAATAAAGGATTAGTATGCGTTCAGTGATGTATGTGTGATATTGCTTTACTCTCACACTGAATCAAAATTCAGCAAGGCTCAATCTCCACTGGCTTTAGTACCAGTATCACTATTAGGAAAGTAGCACAGGGATCTCCTAGAGTCCTGTATTTCCTTCCATAGGTGGAGAGACAGGCAGAAGTTCGGAGTTCCCTTGCCTGATTGAAAATAGTGTATTTTACTTTACTTTAAGATTATTTGATTTATTGTACATCCATTTTTTATTATTATTTAGTTTTTAGTTTGCTTCTGTTTTATTCTATTCATTTATATTTTCTTTAAAGATTTTGTGAACTTACTTTTTCTTCATTGATCATATTGTGCCAGAATGTTATATTACACAAAAAAATGAGGAAAAAAGACACTAAAATGATATTTTACAGCGGAAAGCTAATCAATTATTAAGTGAATTGATACTTTAACAATCGTGGCAAACTATGAAGATTCAATGGGTGGCGATCATAAAGAAATTAAAATAGTGGAAAAACTATTTTATTTAAAGTCAACGTTTCGACCCGACTTCGCTGCTCTTCTTCAGCGCTAGAACGAACAAGATAAAAAAGGATATATAAAATTGTGGAAGTTACATATTTTTAGATAAAAATTAGAATCAAGGTGAATAAACTTATTGAAATTATAAACAGTAAGCATATTGAAATATTAAGAACAATAAACTATGAAAATAGAGTAAAAGAAGTAACGAGATCCTAAAATGAAGTAAATAAATGGTAACAATTGTTGTAGATTATTGTAGATAGCGAATAATTGAATGTAATAAGGATGGATAATATATCTAATTATGAACATACTGCTACTGATCTCTAGCAGAGATGAAAAGAGAAAAATAATATGAAATATCGAACATAAAGGGATGTGAAGAAAAATAAAATAAATAAAAAACGACAGAATAAAAATAGAGACTTACGGGTGCATGCAGCATATAGTTTCAGTTAAAACTGGAAAACTATAGCTAGAACACCCTTGGAGAAATTTGCTGACCTGGTTGGGGAATGGTGAGAGGGTAAGCAAAACAAAACTAGGAATATTACATTACCTAACATTTGAAGATATTGATGAATACAAGAAAAAATACGATGTCTGTGGACTAATTAATTATAAATATATACATATACACACAATATAGAATTAAGAAATTATAGATAGAAGTACAATCTGAATAAAAAAATATCTGTTGTGTCCACTCACACGACTTTCCTACCTATTTCAGAAAAGGTTTTATATCTTTACATATGTTCACGAAGAAACAAACAAAAATTGAACTACATTTATTTTCCTGAAGATTGATCAAACAAAAGATTTTAGTGCGATTTATTTGATGAACTAAAGCAATGTAAACCGGCTTAAGGTAGATCAGTGTACAAATTTCAATACTCACTAATATTGATGATCAAAAACTTTTTGCCATAGCTTAGTATTGTCAACAGTAATTTCTGTTAAAAGTAGAGGAAATAGTGAAGCTTTATGATACGGGCAACAGATTTTCTTACTTCCATTTAGTCATATTTTTTTTCTCATTAACCCCTCTCTGACCCCTGGATATGAACCCGTAATCTTACATTAGAAATTAAATAGCTGTAACTTCGTTAATAGTTATCCAAAATGAACGATTTTTATATAGTTTTGTAGGGAATTCAGGGGGCTCTGATCCGTCATAAATGATATCGATAATATAGATCCGTCGAAAAAATGATATCGGAAATTTGACCCGATTGCAATACTTTCCTTACCTAGTATAGGAAAGTAAAATTGAAAGACCGTACATAGAAGTAAAATGTAAATATAAAAATAAGAGACCATACATTGCAGAACTATGAAGATTCACCAATTGTGTATGTTGAATAGGCTATGTTGATAATATTATATTGTGTATATATAGTATATACAAGATCAACGACGAACAGCAAACATTACCATTTCTTTAACAAACCTGTTACTAGAACTGCCCTTGTACGGGACGAATTGGATCCTCAATATCCTATTGAGGCTGTGATCCGGTTGAAAGGATGTGAGAGGGTTCTGGGCGAACCTTCCCTCTCACCAAACTAAGAAAGGACTTCTTGTACTTTCTTCAGCCGATGGCCTTCTCCTTTCTAATAGCTGAATTATATACCATCAGGGTTCGTTCTAAATTAAGCTTCAGCTATAAACTTGAGGTATACTTATTCACTAAAATTTATATGGACGTATTCTTGCAAAATTTATAGACAATGGTATACTAATTTATAGACAAAAATATCGACAGTCACACTACAAAAGCCAGCAAGAACAAAAACTAAAAATTTTCAGTAGTAAAATAAACTGCGTAAAGTAAAAAAGTTCAACCCCGTATGTCCGAATAGGTCTTATTATATTCAACTAAATGAGTCATTTATAGTTAATACAAAGTTTAAATCGTTTGTCTATTAAGTGTTGAGCTATTCGGAATTGCAATTTTCAAAGATGTGAGTACATTACACCATCCCATCAATGCTAGTAAATCTCCAAACAGTCTTTAAAATGCTTCATGAATTGTGAGGAGAAGGCCTCAAAAGAGCTAAAAATTATAATGAATCGCCAGGTTAAATTATCAGTGATGTAGAATTCAGTAAGGAACATTATTCATGAATAAAGCACCAATTAAAGATAAATCTCGAAATGGAGAATCGAAATTTGTTCAATTTTTTTGTCGATTTATTATGGAGTGATTAAGGTGAGAAATTGGAGAGAGAGAGGTAAAAGGTAAGACGAGGTATAAGTTAAGGTCGCCATGGTAATAACTTATCGCCGATCTGCCTCCTTCTACGTGGGCAGCAAAAACTGGGTTCTTTAGTCAGCCATATCTCCCTAATCGATATCCATCTTATATTTCGGAATTCTATTATTAGTGTGGAGGCTTCTGTGATATATTATATGTATATCATAACGCTTTGATGTATGTTATAGATAGGAAAGAATTAATTATCAAACCACATTCCCTAGCCGCGAACTAATAGTTACTCGTGGGTCACCGTGTTTAAGCTTCATTAAGACATTGTTATCAATTAAACAACTGTAGTTATTTCAACTACGTATTATTAAAGTAAAATTAATAATTGTCGTATTTATTTAACAAATTATAATTTATTTAAGAGATAAGTCCTTGGAAGTAATCAAGAGGGCATTGAGAAACTCGCTAAGACTCTGATAAGAGAGGCAGAGCAGATCGGCCCACAAGTAAATGAAGACAAAACAAAACATAAGATAATAAGCCGAAAATTCCACTCCAATAACAAGGCCTGAGTAGAAGCAAAATCATTCCCGAGAATAGAAAAATTCAAATACCTCGGCTCCACAATGAATGACCAATGGACAGAAATAGACCAGCGTATAACTTGCGCAAACAGAGCTTTCTTATCCCTTTCAAAGGTATAATCTCAAAAAAATCGCAAATTAAGAGTGTTTAATGCTATAATAACTCCGTTACTAATATATGGCTGTGAGACCTATTCATTAATCAACATCCTAGAAAGAAGTGTAGAAAGATTTGAGAGAAAAATCCTCCGCACAATAACCGGAGCGATCTGGAATCAGAATACTAACACATGGAGAAAAAAAGACCAATAAAGAACTGCTTATAGAAACTGGTCAGTCAGTATCCCATGATATGAAGGCGCGGAGGTTAAGATTGGCGGGGCTTGTAGCTCGCAGCATGCCATCTGGAAGCGTTGCAATTAATGGACAAAAAGACAAAAGACTCCGCGGAAGGCCAAAGAGCAGATGGGTAGATAGAATCTACAAAGATGCAATATAGCTGCATTCAGATAACTGAAAAGAAATAGCCCAAGATAGTCAGAGATGGAGTAGGCCTCTGTAATGCCAACAGAATAAAAAATTAACAAATTTGAAATGTTATTTTTAATAAAAAACAAAACAGAAACGATAAATTGTAAAAACACGGTTAAATTGAATAATAAACAAGTAAAATTTAGTACTGTTAATTTTAAATTAATTTCTTTATCCACACCTGTCTATAAGTACTGACAATAAGTATGTATGCTGTCAAGAAGAATACTGGTAGTGGCTTGATCGGCCTGAGAGAGAGAGGTATGCCCAGCGGATTATCTTTCTGTCTTGATTTTAGTATATTTTTAAGTTAAGAAATCCATCATCGTAGTCATGTCTTATATGAGTGTCTTATTATGTCCATGTAAGTTATCGTGAAATCTTTTGTAGTGTGTTCGAATGTGGTCGTTAACTGTTGGCATGTTTAGTTTTTATATAAAGTAATGTTAGTGACGTACCATGGAGCGTTAGTTGTAGTACTGAAAGTTTGTAGTTTTCGTATGGGGATAGTTTTGGCTGTTCCGTATATCTGTGAAGCGTAGATTGTCATACAGATATTTTTGTAGTAAAATTATTAGAGAATAATAATTAATAAAGTTTTGTTTTAATTTGTTTTCTCTGACGTTTTGCTTGTCTAGATTCTTTCGGAGATAGCGAGGTAAGAAAAACAACGAAGCAAGTAGATAAAATATGGTGCATGATAGATTTTAAATGGTCGGTTAAAAGATAAGCAACGATATTTTTGTGCGAACGGCTCGACCTATTTTTAAGTTGTTTTATTTATTTATTGAATATTAACACAATCTGCCAAAATCAAGGGCAATGAGTATTAGAGCTAAAAGTACCCACTCATTCAATATGTAAACAAGAGAAATAAATGAAATTAATTAACAGAAAATTAAAAATAATTAATAAATAAAACAAAGAAAATAAAAATGAACAAACAAAACATAAATTAGTAAAATGTAGTAGTGAAGAAAGTATACTGAAAAAAACTATATATATATATATATATATATATATATATATATATATATATATATATATAATTATATGACTTCACAAATTAAGGGATGCATATAAATAGATAATGGTTACAAAATCCGTAGACAACAAAACTAAGTTAAAGGTTAATAAACAAATTAATAGAAAAAAAAATGCTGATAAACAAATAAAATTCTTCTAAAACTCATTCACACCTATATATTTTTAAGTTAGATTATTCACACTGTCCAACGTGACCTCACACGTGTTTTGAATAATCTTGAGCTAAACAAACTAAAATATCTAAAATTTATTATATTCTAAATATACTCAATTTTCGTTAGTTTCATATAATGACGAATGTGAGTTGTACAACCAACAATTTGAAAAACTAAAAACTCTAAAACAAAAAACAAAAAAAAATACAAAAAAAAAAAAAACTCGAATAAGGTAATAAACATAACCAACCTAAGAAGATAGAGAGAGTACATACATATCTACTTAAGCACGTTGGTAGTTATAAGTGAAATTTACCTCAATAAATATTTAATCTTGGCACAGCAGTTAGGTGCTTTCCATTATATATTACGACATAAAGGAAGTCAATTATGTTTCATGTACCTGTACATGTAAATTTGCGGAGTGTTGATAAATATAAGTATTCATAGATGTTAAGTTTGCTAACAATCTACCAATATGTAAGAAACAGCTATAAGTAATATATCTTTATAGTTGTACAAGTACTTTCCCCTTAGCTTAGATAGAATTTCTGTATTTCAGTTTGCTTTTAAATTAAATTTTTTTCATAATTTTATAACAAGAATTTATCTATAAAATTATATAAGATTATAGCAGCAGTTAAGAAAAAAAAATAAGTAATATAAAATTAAAATAAATTTATAGTAGATTTAAAATTATACTTCCAATTTGCCAGGGGTGTCCAAAATGGGATTTCATGGCGGAAGTTATGCCATCAAAATTTTTGAAGGGGGTATATTCTGACGGGAGTTAGAGTTTTTTAAAGGAAATTTTTGAGGAGTTCAGAAGCATTGGATTTTGACGAATGGGGTATCAAAGGAAAGTTAATATCATGGAAAAGTGACGAATCAAAATCCCATCCCTTCGATCTGGAAAAAAAAATATGAAGGGAAAGAAACTTTATTTGCGAATAACTTAAAACTTATAAATTTCTTTTGGATTCCACCCATGATTATTTAAAAAGATTATATAAAAAAATCGTCGAAATCGGTCAATTATTAGCAAATATACAGCCTATTGTAATGCACAAGTGTTTTAGTTTATTGTCATCAATGAACTAATGTGATTACACAGAAAACAATAAAATTATTTTTTCTATCTCATAATGCATTAAATAAACTTATTTATATATTAGATATATACATATATATATATATATATATATATATATATATATATATATATTGTCAATTCTTCATTGGCCAATATTCTATGCGAATTATTTGCAAGGGGTAACTAGTTTAATATAAGCTTTGAATTTAGTAAAACTTGGATAAATACTACGGATAAAGTACTTTAAACCCTTTGATAAAATTCAATCTTCTTATCACTTAGCGAAGTAGCTTTTGATAAAGAGAACAGATATTACCCCGATTTGCGCGACCTTCATATCTTCAGAACCTGAATATCAGAAGTGATCTTGATACTAGATTACAGGTAGGGTAAATGGACAGAGCTAAGGATTTTTTTTTGTCTTTTTTGGCCTATGCCACTATAATTATTATAATTATAAACTTGTCCTTTGGAGATTTAGAATATCTAGGGTCTTTTTTTCTATTTGACACTTTAAAATTGAAAAAATATTTAGTTATGCAGGTATAATATCCATTAAAAAAGAACACTTTTTTTGCAATAGTGATAGACACCCCAAAATGCAATTGTTCTAGTAATGGAAATACCTCAGAAAAAATATGAAATTTTCATTTAACTATAAATATAACGATAAAGATAAGATAACATAATTATTCAACTTAATCTTAGCAAAACTGTTAATAGGGAGGAATGAAACACACTGATCTGAACACACTATAGCAACAACAATGATAGACATTTTAAAATTTTGTTTTGGTAGCTTAGTCCAAACACTTGTCAATAGAGGGCATTGTTGTTCAATCTAGAAAAAAGTTGAACCTTTAAATCCACAAGGAAGCTTTTTATTCACATTTCCAACGTGTCCAACACTGGCTGGGCTCCCGTCCATAACTGGTGAGTTCACCCTAAATATTTTATATTATTATATTACTATTATATTATATTAAACATAAAGTAAACAAGTATTATTGAATAAAAAATACAATCTGCCACATTTAAGGGCAATAAGTGTTAAGGCTGTAGGTGCACAGTCATACAATATGTTCTAAAAATAAATAAATAGAAATAATTACAAATTGAAAAAAAATAAAGAAAGGAAAAAATAGTAATAAATAAGAATAAAAAAAAAATAATAATAAGATAAAACACGAGGTTTCAGAAGTAAAGTTATATAAATAGCAATAGTACAAATCGTCTTAAACACATTCAAACCTATGTAAACAATATTCATATTCGCCTTAGAAACTCTCAATCAAGCTTAGCCAGCCATAAGTAGAAGGGAAGGCAGAAGTCGAAGAGATCCTAACGCTCCCTTTATCCCCTCCCCTCCCCCCAACACTGATGTTAGATATACTATTGGGTTGGCAAATAAGTCTTTTCGGTTTTTCAGGATGAAATAAAACTCAATGTACTATAGACATAAAATTTATTTTAATCTACAATAAATTGACCATTGTTTAATATGACTTTTATAGGTCGACGAAAACTCCTTATAGGTTTTTATTTTTTATCTCCATTTGTAGTTTGTTTACGAAGGTCATGTTGATTTAATTTTGTGTAGTTTATGTGGCCATGAATTTCTGCTAAATTTCTTGAAGATACTTTTTACTAAACACTTTTTGTAATTAAAAAAAAAAAAAAATCATGTGAGGGACCCAAACATTAAACCTGGAAACATAGCCGATCTTGTGCAAATGGTTTTCTACGCTTGTGTGTGACACATTTAGGACCATAGCAATCTCTCGCACTGATTGGTTGGGATTTTGATCAACAATAGCCTTAACATTGCTCGTTTCAATTTCTTTGGACGACCAGACAATTGAGCATCATTTGTGTCAAAATTTCCTTAATGAAATTCGGCAAACCGATTTTGACAGGTGCGTTCGGTTAAGGCATCACCCCCATAAACACTGCAAATATTTCTACTTAAAATAATATAACAAAATATGCCGATAATGAATGATATTTTCTTCCATATTCACCGTGCAATAGCAGACACAATACTAAGCTAGTTTCAACAAGAGTTAACATATATAGCTGTTGACATATTATAGACAGAATAAACAATCCACCTTAGTGATTAATTCATCAGATAATAAGTGTATCTTAGGGACATAAAAATAACTAGAAAAACCGAAAAGACTTATTTGACTTATCAATATATCAAATCATCAACATCCATCGTCCTTCTTACGCCTACAACCTTCTCCAATTCAAGTCCTCAGTCCATTCTCTTTCAACAAGATCTAGACCTTCTGACCTCTATATCCCTTCTCACAAGTCTGCCTCATTTCAAAACTCCTTTATAGCTAGCGCTGTAAATTTCTGGAATTCTCTACCTATCAAAATTCGGCATTCTCCCTCCATATCCACATTCAAAACCCTCCTATTCCAATTCCTATCCCAAAAACAGTCAGATACTTGCTAAACTTTTGATATTATACATTTCTATTATATCATAATAAATGAGAAATATTTACATCATCAAACGATAGTACTATTCTATACTGTAAACTTCACTAGGGATATTACAATATCTTCCCGCTCATAATGTCACTGAATGTATCTATTGTTTGTTTTTTTATTGATATAAAATTAAATCTGTACCTTTAGCTAGAACTAGACAATGATTTGTTTAGATATTATTCATTATTTATATACTTTGACATTTTATATTGTCACCTTTGTCTTTCCTTTGTTAGCAGAAACACATCTCATTTTGTAAGAACAACTCAATTTATTTTTTATTATTTTATTTTTAAAAAGTGTATAATTATAATTTTTCCTACAGTGCATATTTTTAAGTGTTTTGTATATAGATTTTTTTTGTTTTTTTATATAGCTTATTTAACTAATATTTTCTTTGCTTTCTCTTTTGTTATTATTGTTTAATTTTCGCCAGATATAGTCTTTTAATTATGTTCTATTTTGTTATTCTAAAGGGACTTTGTCCCAGAATAAAGTTATTTTATATTTCTATTTCTATTTCTGTCTACCTAATATTTTTATAAATCCCTCACCTATATTAAACATTTTTGAAGATATTTTTTTTTTTTGTAAAGCATGATAATTTAATGAATTATTTCTGTAATACAACTTATGTCATATTATTATATGCATGTAATTGAGAATTTGAAAAATTTGTGTATTTTTTTACTGCTTTTATTTTTTGTAAATCATCATTTCTTTAAGTTTTTGCCCTTCAGAAGAAAAATAAATATGTAATAGAATTTATCGATAATTTAGCTTGCATAAACAATTTTTTTGGCGAAATTGTTATCGAGCTGAAAGTGGTAAATTTCGCCCTAAGGTCGAAGCACCCCCACCTCGTCATTTAAGATTTGACCATTCATTCCAGTTCCCCAGCTTTAACTGACCCGGCAACATGAAGGCGGCTATCTTACCCTTCCTTCTCTTATGTAAGTAATTCGTCACATTATTTTAGTTTAAAAAATAAAAAATAATAATTAAGTGTATAAAAATTAAATTAATGGATTCTTTGAGGCGGTACGTGGAACTTCTGACGTCACGAGGGTACTATTGTTACGAATATAATTTGATGAAAAGTAGTTCTCTTCAAATTATTCAATTAAAATTGTTTTATTATTATTTTAATCAAATTTCTTAAAAATTATCTCTTAAATCATATAAAGAAATTGCCGTTGTTACCACAAAACATCCCTTATATATTTACAATAAAATAAATAAATAAATATATATATATATATATATATATATATATATATATATATATATATATATATACAATGTTATTATTTCAAATTGGTTTAATAAATGCACTATTATTAATTTTTTTTACTAAAAAAAAATAAATTATTTGGATGAAATCAAAGGCAATCCAATTATACTTTTCTCCATACCAGCCGTAGATACAGAATTTAGTCTTTTTTTTTCAATTAATTACTTTGAAAGAAAAGGGTAAAAAACTACCTATTAGAAATGGTATTAAAATTAAATTCTCAAAAAATAACAATAATAAAAAATACTTTTACAGATTAATATTTTTTTTGCTATGAATGCTATGAAGAACATTGGAATCCATTTTTACAGTAGAAAAAACCTACATAAGATATAAATGAAAAACTAGATTATAATCAATCAAAGTTCAAGAAATATAAAATATAATTTATATAGAAAAGAAAATTATTTATACACATACACTCACAAAACACACACGCAGAAACAAACACACATGCTATAAATATAATTTATTAATTGAAGTGATAGAGTTTATTGCTACTTGTTTATTAATAGATAAATATCATTAATTTTTTCTTGATATGTGCTCATATAGAATAGAATTGAATTTATTTGTTAAAGATTATTTTACAATCTTGTACAAATGATACATATATGAATAACTTCATTTCACCTACATGAGTCTTGTTTTAAACTGTACATTGACTTATTATAAAACAATAACTAAACAATAATACTTCATTACATTCCAATTAATTTCTATCTACATCATCAATAAAACCAAAAAAGAAACAAACAATTAATCGAACTGACCAACAATTATGTGCTCATATATAATAGCTGTATATGCATAATTATTTAAACAGAGAATATATTGCAATTGTCCAAGAAATATAGACCAATACAATTTTTTTTTTTTTTCAAATTTTAAGGCTTCAGCTCGAAAGCCCCCTCCCTTTCCCCATAAATTCGCCAGTTTTCCAGTCGCCTTCTTCCAGATACATTTTACATCAGATAAAGATAATTGAATTCCTATTTTGGCCCTCGCACAGTCATTATAATGAATACTTGTTCTGTGTTGGAACTAATATTAAAAAAGTCATAATTAGAAACCAGTATATATATACTGGTTTCTCAAAAAAAATTAATAAAAAGTTAAATGTGATGAAATTAAACAAGAATAAAAATATGAAGTATGTATTTGAATATGTTATATGAACACTGACACGTTCCTTTTTTTACCTATATACCACAATTAATACAGAGATTTTATTTTATCTTAGTGTTTTCTTATTATTATATGAATTACTGTAAATATTATTACATTTTGTGTCTCAATAATAAGTAATTTTGAGAAGATTTTATGTTTATTTATATATATATATATATATATAAATATATATAAATATATAAATATAAATTATTTATATATATATATATATATATATATATATAATATATCTTTTTTTTATTTATTTCTTAGTGGTTACGTACTACTTTTTAAATAATTTATTTAATGTTAGAATTTTTATAAGTTAGATTTTGGCCAGATTTATATTTTATTTTGTATTAATTCATCTTTGTTATTCTAAGGGGACTTAGTCCCAGAATGAAGTTCTATTTTCTATTCTATTCTATGTATTTTTTTTTTTTTTTTATGGCAGAGGAGAGGGAGAAGTTTTATGAACAATTGATTTATTTTTTTCATTTTGTCAAAATTGCTTTTTTTTTATTGTTTATCCATAATATTTCAGATTGAGTGATAATGAATTCTGCTAAAAATGTCAAATAAAAAAAATATATTATCACTTAAAGGTTAGTTATGATCATATATTATAAGCTTTTAATAATTTCGATTCAATATTTTATTAAAAAAATATTCTACGAATTACAAATGTAAACTATTTTTTTTCTTTCGCGATAATGGTCTTATAAGGACTGCTCGTATATCATTTCTCGGCTTTCTTATTAGCTCACATTCTCTACAAGGTAGAGTCCACATTTTCTCATTTATCTTTCTTTTTCGCTCGTCTGTCCATTTTCCCATTCTCTCCTCTGCTTTTCCACTTACAAATTAATTACATTTAATTAAGCGATGAGAAGTTAATCTCAAATAACTGCACTATTCTTAATCTATCTGGTGACTGTATCCATTCTTCAATCGTCTATGACGTTTCTCAGAACCTTAATTCAGCAATTTGAAATTAATTTCACAATGCTGAATTAAGGTATTTTTTAATTATTTGTTTGTTTTTTGTCATAATTTATAATAATATGTTGTTTTAAATAAGTCTATTTTTTCACACAATCTGAAGATGTTTTGAATATATTTATTAATAAAAATAACTAGCGTTCACTCTATAAATATAGAACTGAGAATTTGAATTCGTAAATAATGTATAATTATTTTTTAGTAATCAATTTCTACTGTATCATAGGTGTAAAAGAAAAACAAATTTATAATGCTTCTGAATAAGATATATTTCGAGTACTACGAATAAGTAGTTTTTTTTATATAACTTATAATAACAATGTATAACCTTTTATTATACTATTAGAGTATTATACTGCGTTTCCTGTTTGTGTGTACAAAAATGACTTCAATAGATTATTGCAAAGATTTATTTTTTCCATGACCAGGGAATTATTATAACTGCAAAAATACAAATTTTATTTTTTAAAAAGAAAAATATTTGTTTAGTCAGTAGAAATCGAAGCATTTTTTTAATTGAATGATCCCTTTATTGAAGTATATATTTGTTTAATCACACGAGAAGTTTATTTCTTTTGCTCAGATATCTACATATATATGTGTATTTTAAAAAATACTTGCATTATAATGTCTTTTTATTAATAAAACATTCTCAAACCGACGTTTCGGAGATCTCTATCATCAGGGTTACATTCGAGTAAAATAATCACTTTGAATAATTTTACTACTTATTTTTCATTTATCACAGATCTAAAATCCATAATAAATATTTTTTTTTTCAGCAGTTCCACAATATAGGGAAAATCACTTTAGTTTAATATCTCATTGGTATAGACATCTTAACATATACATAATAAACCTCTCTTAAATAAACCTCTCCAAATGGTCTACATATGCCACTGGATAAGAAAATTGTTTATCTATATTATAGAGATTAATGATTTCTTTTTGTTATTTACCAATTATATCCTAATGACAAATTATAAATTAGTCTTATAGATGTCACTTGTATTTATTATCGCTACAAATTTATTTATGTCTATTTATACATATTGTTTTAAGCTCCTTCTACCCTTTTTGATCCGTTGCAACTAGATATTCAGATGTTCCGGTTGACAACTTCGAAGACTGCAAACCGTAATATAATTGAAATGATTTAGATTCGGGTTGGAAGCGGAGGTAAATGCTGTATCGATGTTTTCTAAAGGCTTTGACCAATCGATAGGTTGAAACATAGTTCTCAGGACTTCCAGTTACTTCTGTCCATAGGCGCTTCTAGCAATTAGGGGGAGGGGAGGAGAGGATAGGGGAATTATATAGGATTAAATAGGACTAAGTGTTTAATAGTATTAAAATACTTACAGTCCTTTGAAATATGGAGTTTGATAAACGGTCTCTTTTGTCTAAGATGTTAAAAATTTGTGAAAACACATGCCTCATCCACCATATAGTCTAAACCTCGCACCATCGGATTACTACTTCTTTAGATCTATGGCTCATTTTCTTCAAGGGAAAAATTTTTAATAATTTTACAAAAGTTGAAATTGCTGTCCAAGCGTTCTTTGACAGATATCCCAAAGAATAGTATCAGCGTGGGATGGAGCAATTGGCCAGCTGATGGCTAATGGCGGTAGATAACAATGGACTATACTTTGAATATTATATTAATGAAATAATAATGCAAATATTTGGTAGAAAAACGGTCATTTTTTTTATATACCCCATTATTCTGTGGATGCACAATGCAACAAATTTCAACCCACCCAGGCCGGATTCAAACCATCGCTAGCATCGCTAGCCTCGAGAACGTTAAAGTTTACCCTTTAAAGATACAGTTTCGCGAGGTACTGTCCATAGCGTAGCAGCGGCGCCATCCATGGATGGCTACCAGCTGTTTACGATTTTTTTTTTCCTCCTTCTTTTTTGACTACAGAGTTTTTCCCGTGCCAGCGGAACAGTGTTAAGGTTATTTAATTAAAATGCTTTAATTACATAGATGAAATGATTTTTAAATATTCGGATTGATTATTTACTTGAGAATATTTTTGTTCTTCGCTATTTAATATTAGTTGGACTTATGTATGTTCGAATCTCTCTGTAAAATACTATTGTTACTTCAAGTCTACAAAAATAATTTTCTATAGCTTTGTGTAATTCTTAAATAATTTTTCATTTAGTTTTGTCGTTTGAGGCAGATAGTAATATTTTTCAATAAACAGGTTAAATTAAAAGCAAATACAAAAAAAAATTTGTTTGATAGATAGAAAAATAATTTTATTCTGGGACACAGTCCCTTGAGAATAACAAAATAGAACAAAATTAAAAGATCACATCTGGCCAAAATAAAATCAATCGAAAAAAGAAATAATGTAAAAAAAATATTGTTTGTTGGTAAAAAAAAAATAAGGAATGGAAAAGTATCAAGGTTAATGTTATCATCAAAACTCTTCTCCGATTTGATGACCTAGCCTAGAACCGTCATACTTTCTTCCAATAGCATCACAGCTTCTGGAGCGGTTAGAAAAGAGGAGTAAAGATATGACGTCATACCCAGACTGCAGAGCGGTGCCAACGAATTACGATCCTTTCTATTCGATTAAAGCAATACTCAACTATTCTTTTCGATTTAATGAGATAATAAAAACTCATGAACATCCATTTCCATTCCACTTGAATCGTGAAAAAATGGATAACAAAATCGAGAAAATAGGTGGCCTACAAACATATATACGGCCATTTAGCGTGACTTCCATTCCATGTGACAACTTTATAAACCAACTTTTTTCTCGATTTTTTGACCTAATTACATTACGATTCAAGTGGAAAGCAAATTGGTATTTACGAGTTATTAGTTTATAATTAAATATACAAAGTTTGCCGACCTCCAGATTTTAAATGCCCCAAATCTGAGCATTTTTGTAATTAAAATAGTAGTAGGTTACGAGAAATGAAGCTATTCACGAAGTTACAGGCGGATGTTAATAATACGATAAAAAAAAGGGGGTCTGTACCACGGACTGTAATGTTCGAGAACCAATCTTCATCTTATCATTAATTTTATTTATAACGCAAACAGTTTTAGCAAATATAATTTTCAAATTTATTTTACTTTAAATAGAGATTAGACCAGTCACAACCTTGTCAAATAAAGGTGACGAACTGTTTTGACTCATCCAGGCGCATTGGCTATACCATACCGTATAACAAAGTATCTTCCGGACGTGGGGGCACAGATTTCAATGAAAATTTTTCTTGTGATAATAGGTCTGAAAATATTTGACCCATGTCTGTAGGTTTCCTGTCGATGTCCTCTAGGAGCTGAGTAAAAAAATATATTGCATTTATTTTATATTATTGTTTTTGCTTCTGATCGAATATGGTTCTGATTGTATTAAACGAATTATAGAAATAGAAAATTAACTTTATTCTAGTATGGAGTCACTTAAGAATAACAGAAAATTACAGAGCAAAAGAAATACATCTGGCCAGAAGTATTTAAATTAAAAACTACTTTAAATAAGAAAAGTTACATTAAATAAATAAAAAATCTTATGTTAATTTACAAAATATAATAAAACAAACTAATGGATCTATATACAAATATTTACACTATAAAACATTCAAATAAGATTGAAACGAAAAAAATCACTGCTTAGCTAAAAAAAAAATAAAGAAAAAATAATAATAAAAGAGATACACAAGAAAATTAAAGTAAAAATAATAAAAGCCTAGATTTAAGGTGTAAGGTGTAATATGGGAAAGTCGGCTTGGGATCTTGTAAGGGGCTTGGAACCAATGACAATGGCCTGAGTTTTTGCAGCATTTAACCTTAATTCAATCAAATTTGTACAGGCACTGATTGGATCTAGGTCTTCTTGAATCTTGGTATATGCTACAAAATAACTCAGAAGGAGAGAATGAAAAATATATTTGGGAATTGTCGGCATAAAGGTGGTGGGATCAATTAAGGATTGGTTTAGGAAGATCGCTAATATAGGCGATAAATAGAAGAGGAGATATACTAGAAACCTGAGCAACTCCTGAGGAAAGATTAAGATAGGAGGAAAGTGGTTGATTAGGGATGGGAACTGCTTGGGGACGTCGAATTATAATTTGTAATACATTAGAAAAACCAAGAAACCTCCAGTAAAGTAGACCAGGCAGATTTTAGTATCTATTAAAATTGTAAGTCCAAACGGCGCAATATTTTTTAGACCAATTTTTTTCGTTATTTTGTGATCAAATTATATTAACATTTAAGTAGAATTCTTCATGAGTGTTTAGTATATCGTTAAATTAATTAGTTTAATCAGAAAAAACTTCAGTTACGAGAATTTCCATAAATAAAAAAGTTGAAGGTTACGATGAGATGAAGCCATTCACGAAATTTTAGACAGATGTTAAGAATTTTGTAAAAAGGGGTCTCTACCCGCTATACTTAAATTATTAATGATTCTCAGCTGTTGGTTCGAAGTAAGTTGGACTGATGGCCTCTGCTGCTTTTGTGAGCATAAATTCTCTCCTTTAATATATTTTTGAGGTATACCGAAATATCAGTAATTTTTTCCATACATAAAATTATTATTTAGGTAGTACAAATGCTTTATAAATTTTAAAATCTGTAAGTTACCTTTGTTTATGATACTTATAAAATGATTTTAAAAATGAGAGAATGTATGATGAGTAGTGAGAGGGTATAAAGCTTAGGGTAGAAAGTATATTATTTATACTTTCTACTCTTTATTATTTTAAGAAATAATATAAATATGATCCTATATCAATATATATAACTCTGATTTCTAGCTCAACTTTCTAGACTCTAATTAAACTTTCTATGCGTGTTAATCGCAATTATTGCTCATAAAAAGAAATTTAGGTGAAAGTAAGGAGATTAAATTTTCTTTTACAAAGAATAAATCTTTTTGATCAATATGAATCGAAAAGAAATTTTTTAAGAATTTCGTTTTAAATTTTAAAATAATTTAAATTCCATTCGATTTATGTCTATAAAATAAAATACATTTAAGAAATCTGTAGCACCTGTGAATAGTGTGTTAAATGCAATTTTGTTAATTTTATGGCTATCACTTGAAAGCTATTTTTCTCTGTTTCTAATCTGCTGCGTTATGTCGCTATAACAGAGATGAATATCCCTTTGTCAATGATGGGTTGAAACTCGAAAGTTGAATTTGCACCTGTGAAAATTTCAAGATTTCAATTGCAGTTTTTTCCCGAAAATATTATTTTTGTTGTCAACACCACAGATATACAATTATAAAACTATGAATAATATATATAGTTGTTTTTTATTTAATTAATTTAACACAATTTTATAGTGGTATATTTTTAGGTTTTTGTTTTATACGTACCTTTCGTTTTTTCTCTCCTTCCCTGTAATTAGCTGTTTAATATAAACTTCCTCTACTGCGTTTATGCAACTTCACACTTTTTTCAGTATGTATTTACATCAATACTTTTTTTTCTCTTTCATTCTTTCCTTTTTTTATTTTTGCATATACGTAATACTGTATTTTGTGTTCTGATGATGCCTCAATTGGCAAAACATTTGCAAGTTAACTGTTGACTTGATCTGTTGAATATGATCGCTTATATATTACTATACTCGTGGAGTAACCGTATATCGACAATGTTTTATTGAGTACAGACGTTAAGTATACTTTGAAAAATTGTTCTTTTGTATTAATTAATTTGTCATTTTCTATATTTAATACATATTTATAGTATATTTCTGCGTTTTTTAGTGTGCATATTTTTTTTTCTATCATCCCTTATAATCAGCTGTTTAATATATCCTTCTTTTACTGTTTTTATGCAATCTGACATTTCTTTCAGTGTTTACTTTGTACATGTACTTATTTTTCTTTCATTCTTTTACATTTTTTCTGTTTGCATATATGTGATCTAATTTTTTTTTATCCTAACATTTCCTGAATTCGCGACACGTTGGCGTCATCTGAATATTAAAAACCCAAGGCTCATAGTTAGGATGTTTCCATTCATGTCTTAGTTTCTTAATTACTCTTTTTGTGTCTTATGTCCATTTATAGTAATATTAATTTTTAATTTACAAATAAATGTTACATTTTAAGGATATTTATATTTTTCATTAATGCAAACGAGTAAAAAACTCAGCAAGAGACAGAAATTCAATGGCAGATTATAAATGGAAAAATTCCAATCAGTGTCATGTTCCTAAAATACATGTAAAGAATAAAAAAAACGTCAACTTTTCGCAAGGCATCATCGGATTGCCTGAATTTGCGAAAATTTGCATTTTTTGTATGGCTTTGTAGTTGGCATTTTTCCAACATTTTAACAATATATTTTTTATAAAACAGATTCTCACGGCTTGTCTCTTAAATCTTCTATATAACATTGTGTTTTTCTGTATATCTTATATTGTGCTCTATTATATATATATTGTGCTCTATTATATATATCTCAGACCAACATCATTATATCTTTCTTAATTTTTTTTCAATTCGAATCCCTTTTATTAAATGACATTCTAGCTCGTCTCTATTAGAATTAATTATATTAGTGATGAAAGTACTCATAAAATCATATTTAATAAATGTTATATGAAAATATAAATAAATAAATTAAATATTAGCCGTGTAATACAATAAATTAAGAACAAAATAAATTCATCAAAGAGAAAGAAAATTAAAAACTTAGAAAGTAAAATAAGCACCTTAGGCACAGACATACTTTATACTTTATTTACAATCAGATCGGAGAAAAAGGCGATCCCTCAAACGCTTCACTGGTATTAAAAGTCAATGGATTTGGAGCGAGGATACTATAGCCACAAGCTCAAACGACTTCAATAAAAAATTTACAACTCTATGAGGCATCTGAAAAGAAGATGGCCTCGTGATCTACTTATGTAAATATATTATAGAGTGCTACAAATGGGTAGTTTTGGGTCTCAATGGGTCTCAACAAGTTTTCATGTGATTTTATTATGACTGTGTGCACATTTACTAGTTGTATTTTTTTATAATATACAATATATAATATATAGTAAATCTCAATGAATAAAAAATAAAAAAAATTACAAAAGGTCGCAGTGCTACTGCCATTTTAACCTTTCGGTAGGATAGATGGGATGACGTGAGTTCGAAAGAGAATTTTGCCCTATAGTTCTATTTTGATAGAGGGTGTTTCAGAGTTTAGTGGCCAAACTGAAAATATGAATTAAGGACCTCAAAACAAGATTTAAAAAATCCTATGAAGGTATGTCCTTTGAATATGTCCTTTGTGAATAAACAAACGCTTTGTTTATTCACACCTAAAGATTTTGATTGTTATGAATTTTTTACGTTATATTAAATAAATAAAACTTATTTATTTGTTCCAACTACTTTATTAAATAAATGTAAGCATTGAATTCTTATTAAATGTTGTTCATAGTGATTTGAGCATTAAGACAGGCTCGGCATCTTTCTTCAACAGCAGCAGTGGCAGAACGGCACTGGATTTGTGTTATTGTTTCACAAGATCCAATTACCCTTCTTCGTAAGAAATTAAGGCCATTGACATTCAAGGACATTCATAGACGTTTTATTTAATTACAGTTCAAACCAAAAAAAATCCAGCGATATTAGGTCTAGAGAGCGTGCAGGCCAAGCCACTGGTCCTGTACGGCCAATCCATTGATTGGGATAATTAACATTTAGCCATTAAAGTGGACCAGTTCTTTAATGTGCAGGACAACCATCTAATTGAAGCCACATGTCCCATCTCAGTTGTAGTGGAATATTTCAGTTTTTATTAATTTCATATAACGTAAACTATTCATAAAACGAAAATCTTTTTTCTCCTTAAAAAAAAATTAAATAAATAAACAAAACTATATATTAAAAAGGTCTACAAGGAAATCCTACTCACTGATTCTATATTAAAAATGTCGTCTAATTATATTGAAATGCTAAGATATATCCAACTGGGATCTCTGGAGTCCTGCTTTGCCTTCCACATGTGGTGAGAAAAGCCAGGCTCGGAGATTCCTGGGCGAATGTATATATTGTAAATAGGTATGAATGTGTTTAGAAGTTTTTATTTTATTCTGTTTGTTTATTTTTTTTTCCTATTGATTTACATTTTTTTATTAGTATTATTTATTTACTTTTTATATTTATAAATTTATTATTTATTATTTGTATATACTGTATGAATGAGAACTTCTAGACTTAATACTTATAGCCCTCCAACAGTGGCTGATTGTATTATTATTCAATTAAATAAAATTTAAAAAAATATATATATCCAAATCTTATCTAAGGAACTAGTTGAATTTTACGGATGAAAACAATAACTAAGTTAAAAGTGGAAAAGCTCGATGTCAACTGCTGATTCAATTTCTCTGCTGACAGAGCTGTGCTGACGAAAGGAAACATTGAGAAACCAGGTGATTGCAGTATGATTTAGGAATGTGGCCACTTCAACTGTTCGGAAAAAAAAATAATAATCTGTTTCTTGAGACAAATTGGGAAAATATGATTGATTCAGCAGTCATATATTAACTCCACTCAATAAATATTTAATATTTCATGGGTATCAAAGTGTTTGATAAACACTAATTTTAAATCACCTCAATTTTTTAATATCAGATTGTAATATAAACCCCATTAATCATTTTTCCACATTCTAATTCATTCATGACAAGCATTAATTATGTCATCGTTTTTGTAATATAATTAAATAAATATTAACATTATTTGTAGGTATATATGCAGGTAGATATAACAAAAATAATCTATTTAATTTATTATAATTTTTTTTATTTAACGTTATTAATAATTTTTAGAATTTATTATTTCTTGACATATGAATTTATTGTATTTACCCGTTTGTATCTTTATTACTTTATGTCCCTGTTTGAGCTATGTTCATTTTAATAATATTATTTGTAACATATCTGAAACTTTCCTTTTTGTATTTATAAATATTTTTGTATTTTTTAATTGAAATTTAAAACTGTACTAAATTAATATGTACTTCCTGTAAATGTGAACAAATCAAGAATGATAACATTAACAGACTTGTCGAGGTACTACCCAACAATAGCACTCTTAATATTTTATTTAATTAACACATTTCAATATTATTATATTTTAGAATTGCGTTGTTTTTTTTCAATCAGCTGTTTAATGTAACCTTCCTCTGCTATTTAGGCATCCTTCTGTTTTCTTCAGTATGTAATTCAATGGATTAGTGAGATGTCACTAACAATGGTTTTTTGGAGTGAAAATGGTTTTAGGCGCAATTCACACTTTTTTTGTGGTGTGAATTAGATTGAGCCGTCAGATCTCCGATGTGTAACGCTCTGGTAAAGTAGGCTAGAGTCGACTGATTCTAGTGTTTTTGCATATGGATTAAATTATCTCAGAAATTAAAAATCGGACCTGCGTACTGTAAGCGATGGAATTGTTCAACAATTCATTCTCTCTGAAATGGGCTATTATTCAAAATTATATCTTAACTCGACGCCGTGTTAGGGAGACGAAAAGGGAAAAAAATAGTGCTCAAAACCAAACTATGACGAGTTTTATGGAAGAAATGGATTAAAATATCTCAGAAACTAAAAATCGGACCTGCATACTGTAAGCGAGGACATTGTTTAGCAGTTCATCCTCTCTGTAATGGGTTATTATTTATAATTTATATTTCATATTATTAATCTCGCCTTTTTTAAATTTATTTATTATTTATTTAAATGATATTTACAACTGTATACAAAAAATACATCTGGTAAATTCGCACATTGGTATAAAGACATGGAACACATGTTGAGAAACTACCCATTGGTAGCACTCTAATATTAGATGTGGTAGCACTCTAATATGTCTATATTAGAAGATCACGTGGCCATCTTCTTTTCAGACGCCTCGGAGGGTTATCAGGAATCGAATAGGAAGCAAGGTTAGAGACAAGAGGGTTGGGATGGTTATGAAGTTTATTATGGAAGAAAAGATATCTGGATTGGGCCAAATCTGATACATAAGGAACATTAAGGTCATTATGGATAATTTTATTTGTAACAAAGTAAGGAGCATTGAGGATTTTACGAAGGATTTTGGATTGTAAGGATTGTATGCGAAAGGAATTTGAAGGTTTGGTGGAGCCCCATAGCTCAACTCCGTAAGTCCAAATAGGCCTTATTATAGTCATGTAAATCAGTCTTTTATAATTGATTGGAAGGTTAGAGCGTTTGTCTAGTAAGTGTTGAAGTAGTCGGAAACGTCGAGCGGTTTCTTGTCGTTTCAGTCTGGTATGAGGATTCCAAGTTAGACGTTTGTCCAGATGGAGTCCTAGGTAACGGATTTGTTCAACAGGAATAAGTGAGGTGTTGTTAAAGGATAATCTCGCCTTGTTGTTGTTTTCACTTCTAACGTGTGATCAAAAGCACACACCTTAGTTCTCTTTCTGCATATTTGTGATCTTATCTATCCTGCCCTAATGATGCCTGAATTGCCGAAACGTTGGCAAGTGAACTGTTCACCTATATTTTAGAGACTCATGGCTTTATAGTTTGAATTTTTCCATTTCTGTTCTTATTTTCTTAACGTTTCATGATTTCATTACCACTCACATATTTAATAATTAATATTTTTTTAATAAACAATATATTAAATGTTTACTAAATAAACTACACTAAATAGAATAAATCATTTACCTACTTTACTAGGTGCTTATTTTGCTTTTTGTGATTTATTATAAATTTTAATTCGTTTAGTTTAATCAACAATGCGTTTTTCTTATTTTATACTAAATAACAAATAGTTATATATATATTATAACTTACAAATCCATGCATAACAAAGGCAGAAAATAATAATAGGGTGTATTAAAAAATAAAATGACCGTTTTTTCAAATTCAAGATTTCAAAGAACTGTAAATATTTTAATCCTATTAAATAACCCCTTCAGAGAATTCTCTAAGCCAGTTTAATCACATTTGACTTCTTTAAAAAAAACCTCAGTGTGGTTATTTATTTTAAAGAAGAAACAAGACAGTGTCCTGAAATTCTCTGGGTAGAACCTAGTATCAGCCAGAAACGTTTCATTGAAATCTGTGACCCAATGTCCATGACCTCGCCTTGTAAGTAGTACAATCCTTACTTATTTATAGATTAGAGATATCTATCTTCGAGAGATGACTGTCTACTTTCAAATCTTACTCTGTAAGTAAACCTTCGATACTGGAGTTATATTTTTGGTTTATTATTTTCAATAATGAATCATTGTAATCGAACGAAAAATTCAAAACTTAACTCATTCTCAAAATTTGAGGTTTTATGTTTAAGGATACATAGCATTCGAAAAACGAATAAAACATGTTTTCTCTGTCCGCATTCCGCCGTCCGTCTTCCATTTTCTCCTAAACTACTGGATCAATTTTTTTATATCACCCGAGGATGATCCTCCTTCATCGACATTACTATCCGCCTTTTCCTTTCAAGATGGCGGCCGAAAAACCTGCGTTGCTATAGACTGTAGTGCCTAAAGGAATGTACTGATCTCAATGAAGCTTGGCTAAAGTCTTCTTCTCGATGCCATCAAATTTATCTACATAACTTCAAAAATATCTACAACTTACACACTACTATATACATACTAAAAGAAGCTGGAAAAAAAGTTACGAGAGATGGTAAAGTTAGATTCCGAATAACTCAAAAAGTATACACTTTTTTGTTGATATTGTTATTTTTAAGGTTATTTAAAAGTTTACGAAATTTTCTTTAAAAAACCGTTAAAATCGAACAATGAAGAGCAAAGATATGGTCTCTAGATGTTTTTTATATGTTCTACCGAAAAGGTTATATCCTTTGTTTTGGTTTTTGATTTTTGAAAGTGTTACTGTATGAAAGTAATGCAATTATTTTTTTTATGATATTGCTAATGATGAAAAAAAAAATGTTTAGGCCAATAATTGGAATCACCTTTTATTTATTTTTCTTTGTCACTAGGTAAAGTATCCTGCTGTCTAATACTTTACTACTTTAATACTTTACCAGTATTAATTAAATACTTTAGATGTATAATTGTTTGGAAATAATAAACCATTGTGAAATAATTAGCAGCGTAAATAGTTGTTACGAGGTTTTCATTGTCTAGTGCCGATATACAAAATACGGTTTTCAGTTATTTCTGTGGTCTTAATGGAATTTTTCCATTGATAGATATGAAATTTATATATGTGTTTTGTAAAGTTTAGCTCCGTTAAAAATACACTTCAAAAACATTTTACAAAAGCCTACATTTTCCATCAAATAATTTCTAATCGATTATACAACGGTAGGTGAAGGTGTTGTAATGCGCTCTCCAGAATTTTAAGATAAGAACGCTTAAAGCGATGTATGACTCAGTTTCTTATTATCATGATATTGTTCTGACGAAATCTAAAATTTACAACCTGTAAGTTGTAGGTACGTGTACAAGTTGAACCTTGGCAAGATAAGACAAGGTGGCTTTGAACTTTGATATCTGGTCATTATCATATTTTGATATGGTTCAATGCAATACCTTACTGGCTACACCTCGGCCACACTCCCTGAAAAAAACTGGGATAGTTTAAATCACTCGAAAGTTAAAATTCTTACATTTTATGTTGCTATTGCTGGTTTAATACAAGATGAATCACGTAATTAAGTGTTAATTTCATTAAGAATATGCACATGATGTTGGCCGATATTTTTAAATCAGTTTCAAATTAGGAGATATATATATATATATATATATATATATATATATATATATATATATATATATATATATTATATTGTTTTTCTTATTTTATTGTTTCCTGCACTATTTAGTATTTTTTACACAGTTTATGCAGCTTACATTCCAACTCATCCTTTACCACATATCATATCCTTACCATATGCTGATGACACATGTGCGTTATCAATTGTTATTATTGCTTCTCAAATTCAACACTATATCATTTACTTGACAAACGCTCTGAACTTCCAATATTCTTAAAAAAAAACTCATATATACTACCATCATCAGGCCCATTTAGACATATGGAATTGAGCTTTTAATCATCGAATTCTTCCTGTATCCAATGGAAATCTTTCTTCTTCTTTTTCTTCTTTCTCCTTGTGCCTTTCAGCGTGGAGGTGGAAATCTTTCTTACAATCCAAAATCCTAGATACTCCATTTTTATGTCACAAATTAAAATTACCTATAAAGACCTTAACATTACTCTTGTTAAAGACTTGGCAAGAACTAGATATTCCTCTTGTAAGTCTAATCTCTTTGTTCACCCCAATCCTTTGGTTCATAATCTTTTATCCAATGCAATTCCTGAAAACCCTCCCAGACCTCTGAAAAGAAGATGGTCAAGAGATCTCCTAAATTTATTTTTTATGTATCTGGTATCAACATAAAGGTCGTGGCAAGAATTTAATAATTGGCAGAAAATATAATCCTCGACTTCCTGGGATTTATCCTCCACCATGTGCATGGGGGTAGATAGGAGGGAGAGAGTTTATTCATGGGGGAGATATGCATTTGTATGCGTGTGTTACAACATTTTTATATTATTTATTGAACACGTCCACTGTATTTTATGAATTAAGTTAGGAAGAGAGAGGAGGGAATATGAGAATGAATAAGAGAAATTTATAAGCGGAGAGAAGGAAAAGAAATGGATGTGGAATCGTAATGAATGAAAGAAATTGTCAAAAAATTAAAAATTAAAATATAATGATAAAAAAAAAATACGCATATATGTATATATATAAAATGTTGTATACTATGCTCATATATGTTGTCAATACTGTATATTTGTATATTATCATATAATGGTGCTGCCCAATTACATTGGGTTGCTAAAAACAAAGCATACTTATTAATCACTACAGACAATTTTTAAAATAATATATAATTATATAGGATTTACAATAATTTTTAATTTTAATTTAATAGATAAATTTAAAAAATTATCTATAATGATTAATAAGTATGTTGTAGTAAGTATTTATAGCAACCCAATATAATTGGGCAGCATTCTTTTATGAAAATAAAGTGATTATCTCTATTGGTTATTTTTTTAACATCAAAAATCAATGCTTTTTCTTTTCTTACTTCTGTTCTTTTTTCTTTTCTCCAGATTTTGTTTTTTCATTCTATGTAATTATATATATATATATATATATATATATATATATATATATATATATATATATATATATATATATATATATATATATATAATTACATAGTAATATATATATATACATACATATATTTTTTTTTCTCCTATACAACTACACTACACAACTACAAATATTATTGAAAAGACTTTATTTCTATTTTTTTTTTATATTATTAGTTAAATTACTGTATATATTGTTAGAATTTGTACTTAGTTAGTCTTTGGCAAGATATGTATTTTTTTTTTATTTTGTTCATTATTGTGATTCTGAGGGGACTGTGTCGCAGAATAAAGTTTCTTTTTCTATTCTATTCTAAATTAATCTGATCATGCTATATACTCTCAAAGCAGATTTACTTGTTGTATATATATTTATATATACAGCTGTAAATTTGAATAAAAAAAAACTGTGGTAATCCTAACAGGTCATACAATCTACGTGTTTGTATTATCAAGAACGTCTTGTATTTTTTTTTAATTTACTCTAAGGCCGATTTTATCTGATTTTCATATCAGTCTTATCTGCTTCCAATCTTAGCTATTTAAACTACATATTGCATGCAAATATATATATATATTTTTTTTATATTTGTTCTATGTTCTCTCATCCGTTTTCTTTTCAAGCGTTGATATGTTTCCCGTCTGTTTCCATGCCTGAACGCAGTAGCCTGCTCGGCGTACGGGGGCCACTACTACAACGCAGACGGGACCCCCCACGACCCCTACCACGACCTCCACCTGCCGCACTACCCGCCGCTCTACCCCACCTACGCCGCCGTCCCGAGGACCGGCTTCAGCTGCGAGCAGAGGGAATGGGGCTACCACGCCGATGAGGCCACCGGCTGTCAGGTAACTAACTCTTATTGGAGTCAATAGCGATCTAATACACAATCTGGGTATGCTGAGTGCAGAAACTATGTTATTATACGAATATGCCCAAAAGAAAGTTAAAGGTACTCTTTTGCTGTTACTTCCCACCGTATCGATTGCTGCAGTTGAGCATTGCTTTAGTGAAATAGAAAGGAGCACATTTTGCTGCAACTGCTGTGCAGTTTATGTATAACGTTCATAGTAGTGTTGCCCAAATGCGAGAACGAGACGAGTCTTGGTCTTGCGCAAGAGTCTCGCAACGGTATTGCAGTTACCGGTACTTATTTAATAGCGGGTAGTGTCAAAACCTCCCTTCTTATCTAATCTCATTTCACATAGCTCCCTTATCTCATCTAACCTAACTTATTCCCTTGTTTACTTTTAGTTCCTTGTGTAAGCTGTGAGTTAATTTTATTTAATTATGGATGTTCTCACATTGTGGGAATTGCCTTCTTCAGAAGAAGAGGTAATAAAATATTTCCATGAAGCCGGGATATTTGCAAAGGTCAAATATTGTGATGAAGGTCATCAAATGAAGTTCGACGGTAAGTTTTCGTAATGTTTTTTAATTATACATTTATAATGTTTTGGTCTATTTTAATATATATGTTGCAAAATGAAAGTATTTTTTTATTATTACATTTGTTTTTGTTTATGTTCAAAATTTCAATAATATCAATAGAATACACTAAATATGAATACGAAGATATAATACAATAAATATGAATACGAAGAGCTTATCAGTGTTAAGATTATAAACATTGGCAGATAGCAGTCGGACGCTACCCGCTATTAAATAAGTACCCAGTTACCTTTTAGCTTAGTACTGTAGAAATATCACTGTATTTTTTTGTTTCAGATAAGGGAAACTTAACTAAGCCTGAATGAAAAAATAGAAGAGTTAAATGCAAAAGTATATTGGTTACATTAATTCTTTACATATAGTATCTGAAATTGTCAAGCATTAGTAAGTATTTTGCCGCTAATTTTTATTTAAAAAATCGTTTGTTTATTACCAGTCTTTGTCTTGGTCTTGCAACAGTGAGACGGTCTTAGTCTTTTTCTTGCAAAGACCAAGGCTGATTTTGGGCGACACTAGTCCATAAGACATACCTACATGCTTAAACTCTGATCGTCCGCCATTTTGTAACAACGTGACGGATGGTAAGGTCAAATTGTGATGATGTTCCTGTGATGAAATGTGTTCTGGTTAACAACTATGAAAACAAAAAAAAAAATGACCTGAAAAAGTCATTTTATTATTATTTTTTTTTTTTGGACTCTGTGCATTTTGAAAACAATTTATTTATTTATTATTAGTTACACATATTTCTGGCTCACAATAAATTTGCCATCTACCTCGGTATTCAGCAAATATCAAATATCAAGAAGAATAAATGATAACATAAAAAAAAAGAATAGTAGTAATAACAAAACAAAAAACAGCATTAAAATAACACATACATAATAACACAGAAAAAAAGATAATACAGCAAGTAGCTCAATGCAATAAGTCTCTTTGCCAGCACCTCAGCAGTCTTCTGGGCGGATTATATGAATCTGTAGCAGTCGATAAAGCTTGAGTAAATAGATTTGAAAGGTGAGTGTGTAACGTAAGGTTTGAAACATAAAAGGGTGCGTCTACAATTTTCCGAAGGACTTTTGACTGGTATGACTGGATAATTTTTATATTTGATTTCCTTGCTGTTCCCCAGAGTTCGATTCCAAATGTCCAAAGTGGTTTAATGAGGAAGAAAACAAATTTTGATAATTCCGTTATTTTATTTATTCATTGCTGCTATTTAACGTCATTTCGACTGCCATGGTCATTAGCGACGATCTTTCTTGTTAAATATGATTTATTAATTTTGTTTCTTTAATAAACTTCAGGGTTTTTTCAATTTCCTTTTGTTCTTTGTACGGAATGATGTCTTCGTTGTTAAGTTCTACTCGTTGTTTACTGTATTTTTTACATTGAAATATATGTTCTACAGCCAGATTAGTATTGTCACAAATTTGACATGTTGGTCGATGTAAGCCAAGAAGTAAATGGAGATGTGTTAGCTTGGTGTGTCCAATTCTCAGCCTGCTAGTGATGGAACATTCTTTTGATGTGACACATTTTGGAAGCAACCAAGCTTGGTTATTTTCTTTGCACACACGGACTTGATTAGGTGGCAGGCTATTGTTCATTTCAGGTTTTATTAACTTCGCTTATAATTTCTCTTTTCTATTCATTAATAAATGTCGATCCTAAAAAGTGAGAATCAGGACTTCTGGCTGCTTCCATTGCTCCTTCGTCACCTTGTTCATTTCCTGTAATACCAATATGAGTAGACATCCATAACATTGTTATTTCTTGACCATTTTGATGGAGTTTCGAGTTCATTAGTTGAATTTGTCGGAGTAGTATGTTCTTGTCTATATATCTATTCCTTTAATAACGGATATAGAGTTGGTACAATAACTGATTTTTTGATATTGTTATTGAATACATATTCCATTGCTTTCATAATAGTCCACGTTTCGCTAGTGTAAATAGAATTACTGATATTCAGTTTCCAAATGTTTATACTTCTTTGGGTCACTATGCAACATCCCACACCTTTTTTTGATTTCGATCCATCAGTGAAAATTATGTCATGATTAGAAAACAATTTATTCATTAAACCTATATCTAATTTATTCTAGGAAAGTGCTATTTGGAATAGTTTTTACTCCTATTTCAATTCTAATTGATGGAATTCTCCAAATATGGAGAATCTTCTATTAACTCTGGTATAATTTCAGTAAGTCTTGTAATTTCAGGGTCCGTTATTATAAATATGATAATTTAAAAAAGATAAAGCAAACAAAAATGCTGGCATAGGTTATATAACTGACATCACTAGTCAACTTTTATTCTAAAAATTATATTTTTATCATCCTCTTGGGCGATTGAAAGAACCAGTATTATTCAAGGTCGGTTATCGACATTTTAAATTTGATAGTTTGTAAAATAGTGCGTCAAAATTTATTTTAAATAGAATCCCCACCAGTTCTTGAAACCTCGAAAAATATATGAATCGATTACATTATCACCAGAGAATCGGAATTGTTGAACTAAACAACAACACGATTTAAAATGGGACACAAACAAACTACGGATTCGCTAATTGTAACCTTTTTTAACCTTACCTATATCAGTTAATCTTATTATAAGTTATGTTTACTTTATACCCATATTTATTTCTGTTTTGAGCTTCAAAAATTCTGTTGACGGTTATTTCCGAATTTTATTG
The DNA here is from genome assembly GCA_928085145.1 of Nezara viridula. Classification (NCBI taxonomy): domain Eukaryota; kingdom Metazoa; phylum Arthropoda; class Insecta; order Hemiptera; family Pentatomidae; genus Nezara; species Nezara viridula. Next base: position 125,585,102 of record OV725081.1, on the reverse strand, counting down.
TGTACCTTTCATGTGATTTTTTACCTTCCAAGATAGTAAACCTTCCGCTATATTACAACAGACCGTTCCTAAATCCAGCTGAAATCGCTGTTCATCGCTGCTGGATAGAGATTCATGATTCTATCAATGATTTGAGATATCGCCCATCCCCGTCAGATGGATTTGACTGCAAACACATACTCGAAACCAATTTCGTTCCGCGATGTTAAAAGATAGTCGTCGACTAGATCGGTCTGGAGGCGTTTCGTGGTGTATTTCACCAATTTCTTGTAGATAGCTAAAGTCGTATTGAAGTTATAACATTTCTTGTGATTTTCGCAACAAATCATGTGAGGGACCCAAACATTAAGCCTGGAAACATAGCTTGTGCAAATGGTTTTCTACGCCTGTGTGCGACACATTTAGGGCCATACCAACCTCTCGCACTGATTGGGTGGGATTTTGATCAACAATGGTCTTAACATTGCTCGTTTCAATTTCATGTGGGCGACTAGACTGATGAGCATCATTGATGTCAAAATTTCCAGAATGAAATGTGGCTACCAAATTTTGATAGGTGTGTTTGGTTAAGGCATCGTCCCAATAAACACTGCAAATTTTTCTATGAACTTCTGCAGCACGCTGGCCTTTTTTTAAATAATACAACAAAATACGCCAATACTAAATGATATTTTCTTCCATATTTACAGTGCAATAGCAAACGCAATACTAACCTTGTTTCAACAAGAGTTAACAGATATTATTTTTGACATATTACAAACAGGATAAACAATCCACCTTAGGGATTAATTCATCAGATAAAAAGTGTATCATGGTGACATAAAAATAAACAGAAAAACCGATAGGACTTTCTGCCAACCCAATAATTAACGTAGGTCGAATACAATAAAATATATATAATATTTAATATAGTATTATATATTGACCGCACCTCCGACCCAACTCCTCCTCAAATTATTTTTGTTGAATAAATTCCGAATCGAGTTAAGAGAAAAATATTTTAAGATAAAAGGATTTATTAGCCAGAGGTGGGGAGTATGGAAGCAAAGATAAAATACAAGAAGAACTGGATGGTCAAACTTGGCCTTTTACCAACTGACACAGATTTCAGAGCTGGGCGCCATTTATGAAACTGGTTGACGTAACAAGCCACCTACTGCCCGCACCTCCGCGCTCCCGATATTATACCTTAATATCATACAATTTTAATACAAGTCTATATTATTTAATCACGAAGCAAACAACCAAATATATAGTACTAAGAAAACATATAGTTAATTTTCAAAATTGTTATTATTATCTCACCATAACTCATGTCAGTGTCGAACCTTGTACACATATACATATCCCGCGGTATATATCACATAGTCTGGAACAGACCCCTTTTTATTAAAATTAACACCCGTAAAAAACGTCGTGGATGGTTTTATCCTATTGTAACATAAAACTTTTTTGTTTATAAAAATTCTCGGAAATGGGCTGTTTTAAATCTGACTATCAGTAAACTTTGTCTTTTTAATGAAGTGCTAAAAACTCATGAATACTTGTGTTGCAAAAATGTGAGACCAAGACTTGTCTTGGCCTTGCACACTCAGTCTTGTTCTTGCACAAGAGTCTAGCAACAGTCTTGCAGTCTATTTTAGCCTATTATTATAGACATGTGACAGTTATTTTTCAGACAGGGAAAACCTAACTAATCTCGAATGAAAAATTGGAAGAGTTAAATATAATATAAATATATTGATTATACCAATGTTTTAAATTTAGTAACTAAAATTGTAAAGTATTAGTAACTATTTTGCCTAGACTTTTATTCACAAAAACTATTTTTTTTACCAGTCTCGGTTTTGATATTGCAAAGTACAAGACCGATTTTGGGCAAAACTAATGAATACCCCTTTGCTTTAGAATTGAATCGTAAGATAATTTGATCACAAAAAAATAAAATAGATAGGCTATAAAAATATTAGACCGTTCTGCGTGACCTTCACCTCCAACATGTCAAAATAACAAAGTTATTTAGACCACTTGCCCCAATATTTTGGCTGGCCTCCTTTTTTTCTCGATTTTGTGATCAAATCATCTTAAGATTCAAGTGGAAAGCAAATGGGTATTCATGAACTACTAGTAAAGTTTTCGAGATAATGTAAGGTAAAAGATTCGCAGCCATACTACAATCTTACGTTTATCATTGTACGGCATGGGACACATGGCTCATTTCGTCGATTTGACGTCCCTATGATCGAGAGAGGAGGAATCCTATATATTATTTCTAAAAGGTGTTTTTTTTTTTGTCGGTACGCTATAACTTCGTCAATTCTTCATCAAATCCAATGATTTACCACTCCTTTTGAAGATATTCTTCTCCTTCACATGCGAAAAATAGTTCCATTCCTCCGAAATTTCTGGAAAAAAGTTATGGAGGAAAAGAATCTTTATTTGCGAATATCTCAAGAAGTATGCATTTTTTTCTGGATTGTACCCATGATAATTAGAAATATTACAATATTACCTACAAAAAAAAAAAAAATCGGACATTAGTTTTAGTATACTTAATAATGTCTTCTTGTTTAAAGATATAGCATTTAGCAGTAGAATAGTCTACTACACTTTTTTTTCTGGCAGATATATTAATTTTATTATTTCTTAAAGACATTTAGTTGTTTTTACATTTTATTTTTTTTTAATAATTTAGAAAATCCCATGATCGGGGAATTATTTTCCCTTTATTACTTTTATTATCTTTTAAAATAGTGTTTAAAAATAGGTCCTGGCAAAGAAATTTATACAAATATTTTGGTCTATTATGTTTAATGGAATATTGTAATCGACCAAGGAAAAAATATTAATTCCTTCCTTATATAATACATACGAACTACTTTCGATATTGTTTTGCTATTTTTTCAGTAAACAAAATGTTTTGCGAATTATTCGCACGGGCCAACTAGTTTATATTATTTATCAAAAGTATTTTTTTATCAGTACACCATCCCTTCGTTAATTCTTCAAAAAATTACAAGATTGAGCCATTTTGGAGGTTTCTTTCTCCTTCAGGTGGGAAAAATAGGCACACTTTTCTCCAAAATTTCAGGAGAAATTGTTATGAGGAAGAAAACAACTTTATTTCGAAGTACTCAAGAAGTATAAACTCTTTTGTTCATTACACCCATGTTTATTTAAAGTATTACTAAATTCCCTTCAAAACGAAAAAAAAAACATGGAATCGTATTATTATTAGCAAATTATTATCGTATTATTATACATCTTGTTGAAATCTGTAAACATTTGGGTCCTTTTTTTTCTTATCCTCCATTTTATTTTTCGACTATTACAATGTGTATATATGCAATATATACATATATATCTTCTTGCTTTGTCGGTTACACTGCCCTATGGCATTTTTATATATCATTACATATTGGTTCAAAACATGAATGAAGTTTTAAATTAGTTTTTATTTCTTCGGTCAATTATAGTCAACGAAAAAATAAGAATTGATTTCTCCATCTTATACGTTGCATTATTTTTTTTTTCCTTATTAATTTGTTATTTGATCAAGGACCATTACACTATGCGAATTATTCGCAAATTCCAACTAGTAATTATTATGACGGTAGCATTGAAATGTCCCTGAAAGTCGAAATCTAAGGTGATAGGGATAAATTTCTCTTTCAGTGAACTCCATCAGAACCGCGACCGACTCAACAATAGAATCAATCTACAGGAGCTGCTTCAACACTCATCCAATCATGTTCAAGTCCTTCCGTCGGATATCCTTTGACTTCAGATGATTAATAGGTTCAGTGATCAAGGACCCATTGTCTTATCCTGTCGTTGGCTACACAATGCACTTCATCACGGATGGTATACGCTTCAGGTACTCTTCGAAACGTCTAATCAGTAGTTGAGAAGAATGACTCATGAGGAGAAAAAATATAGGAAAAGTACTACTTTTAGTTTTACATTTCTTATGTTTTCTTCTTATACATGCTTATATTTAGTAGCTGTGTATTTATTATAATTTATAAATGGATTGTTTAAGTATTTAGCTTCTTTTTTTTTCAGTCAACGCCTTCCTCTCGCCTTTTTTCGTTTGAAAGTTCCCTCCTCTCCCCCCGCACCGTTCTCCGTTAAAAGGCACCCGGAAGCGAACTCGTAATTAATTTATCAAGTAATCTTCGGTTTATAAGGTTATGTGAATTTCAAAAAAATACTACTAGACTAATAGTCCGTGGTACAGACTCCTTTTTATCGAAATATTAATATCCGCCTGAAATTTCGTAGTTTCATCTCATCGTCATCTACAACTATTTTATTTAGGAAAACTCTTGGAATTGGGGCGTTTTCAATCTGGAGGGCGGAAAACTTTGTTTATCACGTTATAACTTTGTTATAACTTGATAATCAAATTATCAAGATAATTTTATCACAATAAGATTGGGGCATTTTCAGTTTGGAGGAGAGGGCAACTTTGTTTATTTAATTGGGTACTAAAAACTCGTAAATCCCCATTCGCTTTATACTTGGATCGTAAGATAATTTGATCACAAAATCGAGAAAAAGGGTGACCTTCTAAAATATTGAGCGGTTTCGCGTGACCTACACTCCCAAATTTTCAAAATAATGAGGTTGCATAGGACAAATGGCCCAATATTTTTGTAGGCCACCTTTTTTATCGATTTTGTGATGAAATTATCTTACGATCCAAGTAGAAAGCGAATGGGGATTTACGTGTTTTTAGTAGCCTAATTAAATAAACAAAGTTCTCCCCCCCCCCTCCCTCCCTCCTAAAAACTGAAAATGCCCCAATTCCAAGAGTTTTCGTAAATAAAATAGTGATATGTTACGATGAGATGAAACTATTTACGAAGTTTCAGGTGGATGTTAATAATTAGATAAAAATGGGTCTGTATTATATCAATTATTTTTTACTATTATATCAATTATTTTTTACTATTATATCAAATATTTTTTACTATTATATCAAAATGTTTTTTAAGTTCCAGACATATATATATATATATATATATATTTATGTATATATGTATATATATATACAGGGTGTTTCAGAGTTAAGTGGCCAAACTTCAAAAATGAGCTAAGGATCTTAAAACAAGAGAAAAAATTCCTCTGAAGGTATGTCCGCAAACGCTTTGTTCAGGAGATATTCACACCTAAAGATTTTCGTTGTTATGAATTATTTACTTTATTTGAAATAAATAAAACCAATTTATTTGTTCTAACTACTTTATTAATTGGTCCGTATCAATGACCTTAACTCCTTACGAAGAATGATGATTGAATCTTGTGAAACAATAACACATATTCAGTGCCATTTTGCCACTGCGGCAGTTGAAGAAAGATGCCGAGCCTGTCTTAATGCTCAAGGAAATCACATTGAACAAAATTTAATGTTTACGATTAATTAATAAAGTACTTGGAACAAATAAATAAGTTTTATTCACTTAATATAATTTAAATAATTCATAACAATGAAAATCATTAGGTGTAAATATCTCCTTAACAAAGCGTTTGCGTACATACATTCACAGGAAATTTTTTTCTTGTTTTCAGATCCTTAGTTCATATTTTTAATTTATGAGAGAAAGCTATACAACACTTAATGACCTACTTAACAGACTTTTTCGGTGTTAAAGTGTTATAAGTTTGTAAGAATCGATGTTAAAAACTAACTAATCGAAATATGAAATAATATTTATTCATGATTGCATTGTACAGTTGTATAACTGTTTTACACACAATCAAGGTTAATTAGTAATACAAATCGAAATCATGTTTCATTTATCGTAAATTAGACAGTGAATATCATACGATATGTTACTAAAGAGATGGAACATGTTTTCCATCTATGGTCATGTTTTTTGGCGGGCGTATTGTAAATCCTTTGGGTTGGTATGTAATTTGTTAGGATCGGTAAGGCCGATAGAGATGGATTACGAAAAGGCAAAACCGTTTCAAAGCTGTTTTGTTGAGAAACTGCGGTCGATTTAAAGCTGATCTCACCTCGCCACGCTCCCTTATAAATCAAATACCAATCTGTTACAAGCAATATACTGATGAAAATATTAACTATGAAATATAACAACTATATGGTACTATATTTCCCTTTTCATCAAATTATTAACATCCGCCTGAAACTACGTAAATAGCTTTATCTCATCATAACCTACAACTATTTTTTATTTATTTTTTTATTTATATGATATTTACAACTGTATACAAAAAATACATCTAGTAAATTCGCACATGGATACAATGACATGAAACACATGTTGAGGAACTACCCATTGGTAGCACTCTAATAATATGTCTATATTAGGAGATCACGTGGCCATCTTCTTTTCAGACGCCTCGGAGGGTTATCAGGAATTGAATAGGAAGCAAGGTTAGAAACAAGAGGGTTGGGATGGTTATGAAGTTTATTATGGAAGGACAGTTATCTGGATTGGGCCAAATCTGATACATAAGGAACATTAAGGTCATTATGAATGATTTTATTTGTAACAAAGTAAGGAGCATTGAGGATTTTACGAAGGATTTTGAATCCAAAATCCTAATAAGGATTGGATACGAGAGGAATTTGAAGGTTTGGTGGAGCCCCATAGCTCAACTCCATAAGTCCAAATAGGCCTTATTATAGTCATGTAAATGAGTCTTTTGTAATTAATTGGAAGATTAGAGCGTTTGTCTAGTAAGTGTTGAAGTAGTCGGAAACGTCGAACTGTTTCTTGTCGTTTCAGTCTGGTATGAGGATTCCAAGTTAGACGTTTGTCCAGATGGAGTCCTAGGTATCAGATTTGTTCAACAGGAATAAGTGAGGTGTTGTTAAAGGATACTGAAGGACAGGAAGTCATTGATTTACTACGAAGGGTGAAGGTAATTTGATGGGGTTTATTGGAATTTATTTTAATTCTCCAGTTCTGACACCATTCTTCAAGGTTTATGATGTGGGATTGAAGGGTTTGGGATGCAATTGATGGTTCGTTATTAACTGATAGGATACGTGTGTCATCAGCATACGTGGTGATGACAGTGTTGGGATGTCAGCTGTATAAACTGTGTAAAGGATAGGACCTAGGATAATACTATTTAATTTACGAAAATTCTCAGAATTGGGGCGTTTTTAATCTGAAGGTCGGCAAACTTTGTCTGTTTAATTAGCTACTAAAAACTAGTAAATACCTATTTGTTTTCAACTTCAATCGTAAGATAATTTGAGCACAAAATCGAGACATAAAGAGGGCATTGAAAAATATAGAGCTGTTTGGCGTGATCTACACTTCCAAAATGTCATAATAACGAGGTTATAAAGGACAAATGGCCGTATATTATTGTATGCCACCTTTTTCTTCGATTTTGTTATAAAATTATCTTAACGATCCAAGTGAAAAGTATATGGGTATTTACGAGTTTTAAGTAACTCATTATATAGACAAAGTTTGCCGGGCTCATGATTGAAAACGCCCCAATTAAACATAAATCTTTACTGTAATTAACCTTCTTAGTATTTTTTATAATGAGACTTGAAAATGAGTGAATTGGGTCAAGGCGCTTGAGCACTGTAATTTACGAGCGAGTAATTCAATATTTTTTTGTCATATTTTTAATCGAAATGGCATTTATGATAACAGGTAAAATGCTCAGTGGTCAGAAACAAGTCACGTTTCTCTGCTAAAGGTTATACACATACCTATATATTAGATGGGCTGGGCCTAACTAACTATTTATAGTAGCTGCGAAAAAAAAAAAAAAAAATCTACTAGGTGCTGTAATAAATCGTCAAATTACTATAGTTACCCAACTGATTTCATTGAAACTTGTGTGATCGCGTTTTTGGGACGAGATTTTTTTTCTTTATTGATTAATGATAAAAGAGATCATTTACACCAATCGACTGCATCAACAGATGGGTAGAAATAAATCAATTAAAGCTGAATACAGATAAACCTAAGGCTACTCTCATCGGGTCCAGACATCTCATTGGCTCCCTTCCTCACTTTCCTCTACTTTACCTCAATAACCGTCCCATCCATTGTTTCCTTACAGTCCAAAACTTATGAACCATATCTTCCAGATTACCCGAAAATCCATAACTGTCCTTAAACAACTCCTAAGATTCCGTGATCGTATTCCTCTAAAAACAAGACAGCTCCTTGCAACCTACCTTATATTCCACCACTTCGACTAGGGCTGTTTGGTGTATGGAGGGCTATCTGCCAGGCTAGAACAAGCTCTTGAACTGTTTCATAAGATACATCTTCGGGATCCCCAGACGTTCACATGTTTCATTCTGGTACACCGAGTTGAAGTGGTCCTCCATCCTATCCCTATCCTCCATCCCGACGACAATTCCTCTTAAGTTTTTTCCTTTTCCAAGTCCTCAGAACCGAAAACCTTCCCTAAATCCTGGAACTCCTTACTCTACGTTCCTCTATTCACTGTCTTAATACCAGGTCTCAACCTATAGATTTATGTATCCCCTCCCATAAAACTACTTCCTTCAGCAAATTCATCATCATTTGCTGCTTTTTTGTGCTTCCACCTTTTGGAACTATCTTCATAACTCCTGGTCCACAAATTCCTTCAAACAACTCCTGTTCCACCACCTACTCCACATTCAAACTTCCGCTAACATGTAAAATTACTTGCATCTGTATACTGTTTAATTTCAATCTACTGCACAATTGCAATAACAATCAGCAGTTAATTACTTTGTATTTTGTATTATTTTAAGCCAAACTAAGACCCATAAATTTGGAACTCTGTTATTATACTTAGGGGACTGTAGAATAAAATTATTTTTTCATTTCACTTTGTATTAACAATAGATAAAAATAAATTAAATGGAATAATAATATTAAAAATATATATAAACAAAAAAGAAACTTAAAATAATTAAAACAAGAAATTGAATACATACAGAAATACTTATTTAAAACATTTACAATTATTCATTTGGTACTTCGAGCCAAGCCTCTTTCCCATACCTCTGGGAGGAGCGGAGGGAGGGAAAGCATAACCTTAAGAGGTCCCAGTGCTCCTCTCTGTCACCTCATTGGTATTCATGGCCATCAACGGCCACTGGAAGCTGCGAAGGAAGAACTGCACTAATATTGGGTATATCAAACAAGGATTCAATTTTGAGGGAGAGGGGCTACCTTTTTACTTTCCTGCCGCTACTAGTTGCGGAAATGTTGAGATCGGATCAAATTTCCGATCTGAAGCTCTATTTTTCAGAGCTCCTTGTATCCGAAAATATATTTCCAGTAGTGGCAGACCAATTGGTCTGTCTGTTAAGATTATCTCGGGAACTATTAGACCGATTTTGTTGCTTCTTTATTTGTTTTATATCGTTTTGAATACCGATGACCGTGGAACTAATAATAGAGGCTGGGCAATAAGATAATAAATAACATGTTGTTTCATAAACTGTAGCGCAAAAAAAGGCTCTAATGATTCGATGAAACTATTCTGTATTGTTCTACTTGAAGTACTTTCTGTTTTTGATGAATTATCGAGAAAATTCATGTGCATAGCACTGTGGGTTGCCCAGTAATCTAATAGAAAAATGATTGCGAGTTAAAATCCCGGTGGAACTTTTAAATCAGTATAATTTCCTCGCCGTCTGCTTCTGCCCGTGTAACCTAAAAGGCAAGGAAGGGGAGATCGCTAAGAAGGGTAAAGAAATAAGATTAATGGTTAAGCAGGTCTCCCTTAGCTAATTTCTTTTTAACCTTCATCAAACGAGTAAAAGGAAAATGTAAAATAACTGAACTAGTGGATTGGGGTGGTTATGAGTTGAACACAGAAATGAGATGTATTTGTTGTATTCTATTTTTTTTGTATTTACTTTTTTGAATTTGTCTTTACATACCTCCTTGTTATGCTACTTTTTTTAAATTTTATTTAAGGGGTTATCCTTCATAAATTGGAGTTTCTCACAACCAAACTCCTCCCTCAGCCGGTTCCTCCACTTCTCGATGTCCATCGCTTCTTCCTTCCCACTATACTCTCAACCACAGCATCTCTCCAACTGACATTAAGTCGTCCTCTCCTTCTCCTACCCTCGGCCTCCCACTCAAATGCCGTTTTGGTAAGTCATTCGCTATTCATCCTTTTCATTTGTTCATACCACTAGCGGATCTAGGATTTCATTTTGGGGGGGGAGGGCTTCAGCCCGAAAGTTTTTTTTTTTTTATTTATAACGATAATTATTTTCGAAGAAAAAGAAAGAAACTAACTACCTATACGAGATGGTGTTTAAGTGATTTTTTAAGTCCTATTAAATGTAGTACGAAAAATAATACTTTTAGAAATATTTTTTTAATAAGGCATGGTAATATTTCACCATTTTTGGGGGGAGGGGGAGAGGAGGCTTCAGCCCGAAAACCTCCTCCCCCTCTCTTCCCTCGTAGATCCGCCTGTGGTCCATATGACTTTAATTTTCTTTCTTCCATTATTTCTAGTATATTGTTCTTAACTTCCATTCTTTCTCTGGTGGTATTGTTTCTGATTCTTTGCGTCCTTGAGACTCTAGCCGACCTCCTCCAAAAATATATCTCAAAAGTTAGAAATCGTTGTTACTTATTACTTTATTTTAAAGTTTACACCCCCTATATTAAATACCCTTCCCTTCCTCTCCTTTCACCCAAATCCATATCATAACACTCTTAATTCTGGTTGTTACCCTGGCAAGCAACCATTGGTAATTGTTGAGATACAATTTGTTATTTTATTAATTCTTTTAATCACATCTTTTATTTCATGTACTTATTCATATAATTTTTGTAACTAAGCCTCATTTTATTATAACGGTACCTATTGTATTCCAATTATTTTTTATAATTGGAAACATTCAACAAGACAACTAGTGAGCCCAAAAAATAATATCATTCATCTAATCATAATATCAATTTTAACTCATCATACTTTCCCTAGGATGGATGCCATCCATACAGCACGAGAGATTCCATCCCATCTATTTATCCAAACATCAACCCCACATCTTAGGAGTAAAGAAGAATAACTATCTATAACAGATTTTAGTATATATATAATAAGTTATGAAAAATACATGATATGGATACTTTAATAAATGAATTTCAACTAAGCTTATCTTAAATTTTGAATTATTTTCAGGTCTTCCATCTCTGCCAAGGACACCTTGTAAGCAGTCACATCTGCACGAATGGGACACTCTTCCACCCGCAGTTCAAAGTCTGCGACAACTTTTACAACGTCCGATGTGGAGTCCCTCTTGAAGACCTTTAAACCGACAATACTTGGAGATCACCCTATGGCCAACCTAAACGATTCTGTTACCGTGTTTAAAATCAAACATAAGAAAATGTCTGTTGCATCTACATGTCTATGCTTCAGCATTTGTACATATACAAGTGTATTTAAAACAATGTGTTCCTGTAAATATAATTTTATTATAACTTTTTACAACAGCTAACTAATAATATTAACGCAAGATCCAAAATAAAAGTTCTTTTTTGTCTTTAAGAAATTTATAATTATCCCTTTCCACTGGAATTCCTCAAGGGAACATCTTAAGTCCCATCCTTTATATGGTTTACAGCTGGTAGCCAAATCCATTCTTCTACCATCCTTACTACCAATGCTGATGACACATATATGTTATCTGTCAATAATGAACCAATAGTTGCATCTCAATCCCTGAAGTCACACAGTTTAGCCATTGATGAATGGTGTCTAAATTACCTAGAGCTCCTTCTTGACAAACATCTTTTTTGGTATCCTCATACTAGACTGAAAAGACAAGAAACTGCTAATAGATTCTGACTACTACAATACTTACTTGACAAACGCTCTAAACTTCCAATATCCTAAAAAGAACTTATTACACTAGCATTATCAGGCTCATTTCGAGTTCTGGGGCCTACATAAAATCATCTTCACAAGTCCAATCGTTAAAATCCAAAATCCTCTGTAAGATCCTAAATGCTCTTTATTATGTCACAAATAAAATTATCTACAAAGACTTCAACATCTCCCTTGTTGAAGCATTGCCACGGATTAGATATTACTCTTTTAATTGCAAACTCTTAGGTCATTCCGATTCTCTAGTTCATAACCTTTCATCAAAAACAATTCCTGACAACCCTCTGAGGTGTTTACATTTTTTTAAAGTTGTTAAGTTTAGAGAAATATGTTCCCTATAAAATCAATATTAAATTTTGTGTGCTTTAATATTTAATTTAAAAATTCGAGCTATGTCACCTATACACTATGACACCTAGCTCTATGTAAAAACAGATAATTAATTAAAAACAAAAAATTATGCTTGTTTTTTGTGAATTCCCAAAACATTACTCATTTTGAAAGCTCGATTGTTTACTTCCTATTGGGTTTATGTAAACCAAATAAAGTTCGAAATTTCAATGATTTTTGGAGCACTGCCTGCAGCACAAGGATTTCAAGTGAGCAAAATTGGATTTTTTATATTCACTGCATACCTAATAATATAAAAAATAAATTTGAATCACCCAACCTGTTGCAAGATAGACCCCTTTTTTGTGCTAATTTGACTGGGCAAGTTGTTTCTTGTTCATGATTTTTTTTTAAAAAGCAGTTTTTGCAGTGCTGATATCTAGTAGTTAATTCTAGAACTACAGTTTCGTTGGTTTGTTGGATAATGATGGCCCTTTTCTTCATCTTTAAGAACTATGTGCGAATTCTGTGCTCCTTGTGTTCCTTGGATAATGCTGATCTCTTTTAGCTGATTTATTGGATGGTGCTACACTTTTTTTTTTAGTTTTTAATACTATTATTCAAAATTTTTGTTTGATAGTGCAACTACCTTCAATCAGTTACAGAAACTATTATTCCAACTTTGTTTTAACTTCTAAACAATTACTGAAATTGCAATTTTTGCACCGTGGTATTGTTTAAATGTTTATTTATTTAATTCTTAATGTGACAGGCCAACATAGTCTTCCATAATGTGCTAATAAGTTAAAGTGTCAGTAATAAATCCTGTTATTTGTTTTCCTCTTGAAGTATATAGTTGGAAGTTATATAGCTTTGAGTTAGTGTCTGTTCTGTAATGTTTCAAATAATAGATTATTTTGTAATGTGTTTTTCATTAGATAATTTAGTTTAAATATTTATCACAAGTTTCTCAAAAGTTTTTATAGTGAGTGAAATGAAGTTTTGAAGGCATCTAGAGGTATCGACAGTGAACTGTGTTTATAAATATTATGGATATATAATAGTTAAGTATTTTTAAATATATGGAAAACAGTAATAGAAGGAAAGAAATAGAAGTGTTTCTGTGACAGGTTCTTTTTAGTTTACCCAATTCTTTCTTTGTAATTAAACAGTTAGATGCTCATGGCTGTATGTACTATTAACTACAGATTTATATTATTTGAATGTATATCTGATTCAAATTATAACAGTTTGCTTACATTTTTTCAAAGGTTGCAAGAAAATTAATTTTTTATCTATTAAACTATTCATATTCATAAGGAATAATTCATTCTTGGTTTTCTCATTCAAAGTATTCCTTTTGAGTTTAACGCTGGCTTCCATTTAAAATCTTTGATAGTTGAAATCGTAACATTTTAAAAATAATATTTAAAAATTATCCACTGCTCAAAGTTAATGTAATAGGATATTTTGATTTTAGTTGATTGATTGTGATGTATATCATGAAATATAATATTGAGGATTCAATCATTATTATTTTATTACAAAAGTTCAATGCAAACTTCTGAGTCTTCTTCAATGCTGAATTTAAATCAGATATACAAAAGATATAAATATCTTTATAGTATAAAGACAGAAGTAAATAGCAAAAGGAAAAACTTAATAAATCAAGGATTAATATAAAGTAAGAGACAAGAATATAAATAATAATAGAGATACATATTGGTTTTTATTTTATGAATTGCTTAATTTATCTTTATTTTATTTTTATTATATTGCTTTTCGTATGTATATTTGGATTGTAATGTATAAAACTTTACACAAGTTTATTTAATATGTATTTTGCAAAATTACAAACAGCACTTAAAACAAATAAAAATAACCACTTACATTATGCTCATTTATAATATATATACTACATAGAGAATACAATTACCATACATAATTTAAATATTTATTCAACTAATTATACATTGATTGATCTTTAAAAAAAATATTTGTTTGTCATTTACAATATTTCTGCTTATAATAAAATGTTTCTTAATCATCCAACATATGCAATCCATCTGAGAGATCTAGAACACTAAGAAAGTTGATTTGTCCAACTATGTTGAATATTCTACTTAAAAATTTCTAATAACTAGAAAAAAATTCTTAAAAATAAAGAAAACTGTGGATAACTAACTTTCTGGTAGTAATTGGAACTGGACAATGCAAAATTGAAATAAAAATGCCAAAAATCATACTTACAACAATTTATTGAATAAAAATCCTATTTATTCATAATTACTTTATATGTGTTTGTTACCAATCCATAAATATTATATGAAGTGTAAACTTAATGCAAATAAGCATTAGAAATTATGTAAAAACAGGAATAAACTTGGTTAAATATCTCATGCTACTTCTCAGTTTGCTTATATAAAGGATTTTTATCTACTATTTGTTTTTGGAATACACTTTGGATTAGGATTGTATCACTGTTACATAATAAGGCTTATTTCATGTGATTAATAAAAATTAAGGTAACTGCACCCGTAATAGACACTTTAAGAGAATTTTTCAACATTAATTTGAACCACAGCTTTGGTTCTGAAGGTGGATCTTTGCAATGGGTTCAATTGACAGCAAATTTAGTCGTTTAACACATTTTTTTATGAACAGTCAATTAGTTAATTATTCATGAAAAACTTAAAGAATTCTGACAACGTTGTTTGTACTAGTAATAGACATTCAGGTTTTGGGGTAAATAGGATTTATAAAATTAATAAAACCCAAAATAAATTCTTCACAAAGTAAAACTAAGAAATATCAGAACACGTAATAATGAATACAAATTTCAAACTTATCTCCTAAAGAATAGTAATAAGGAATCCTCCATGAAAGAAACCTCAGCCTTACATTACTAAGAAATCAACTGCCAATCGACAATTGTGGCATGGTATTACTTGAGGTTCAGGCATCACCCTCCTAATTGTTCTAGTTCCAAATATAACCATATTTACACTCTCTTTTTGGTATATAAAGCTTATTATCGGTTTATGAGTTGAATATTGTTTATAACTGGTACGTTTACCATAAATCATTAATAATAATAATAATGTGGAGATGGTCGACTGTGATTATAATTTGGGAAAGTGTTGATCAGGGGAAGGTAGGAGGGGAGGCTGCAGTCAAATTAAATAATATTATATAGGCATATCCAGCAAAATACTATTATAATATATATTATTTAATTCAACCACATCCCCTGCAACTGCTTCTCAAATAAATAATAATAAATGAATTGACATTCTTCAGTTATAATTATTTTTATTATTTACAAAATAATATTTAAATTAAAAGGTTTTTTTAACCTAATCTAAAATAAGTCTGACTGAACTTTTACTGGGCTCAACGCTGTTTCATACAACAATACATTAAAAAAAAGTCTTTTGTATAAAATAGCAAAGTATTAATAAGTATTTATTTTTCAGAAGTATTTATTTATAATTTTTAAAAACTTATCTAATATAACAATTTAATTATAATGAAATCATAACTCATACATATATACTTTTTTTAGGTATTTAGCTGATTTATACCACCTTCATATTACATTGTGAAATAAATAAATGGAGATAATATAGCTTTCTCACAAGAATATAACAGAAAAAATGTTCCCTTTCCACATATTAATTTACTTGATGAAATTAATTGAACTATAATTGAAATGCTTGTTTTCGTTTCACCTTAAATATAAATTTTATAATTGAACTTTAAGAGTATTTGGAGAGGAATGTTAGTTTCAATTCAGTGTCACGTAAGTTCTCTCTTGGTCCTCAATATTCTTGTGGACGAGCTATAATGATTAATTTTATTTTTATTTACTTATTTATAAATTTCAGATGCTAGCTGCAAATATCCAGACATGAAAAAATATGCAATCATGCACCAAGGTCTTCATGTCACCGAACATAGAAAAATGTTAGAAGACAAATGAATTTAGATCAACAAACAAAGAAACAGGATATATAGAAAAAAAGGTTAGCTTGGCAATCCATACTTGACTTTATTTAAAAATAAATGTTTAATTTTAGTGTAAACCAATATAAATGCATGTATTTAAGAAACAGGAACATTTCTCAGCTGGAAAGTCCAGATTTTAGATTTGAATCTTCCAGGAAGGACCCTAAACACTGCGAGGGAAGCTTTTCAGGCATTGGAGGAGTCCGTAACTAATTACCAGTGAAGATGATGAAAGTAATACAGCAGTATAGATTTAAAAATGTACAATCCTTCATTTATTCAGGATCCCAGATTAATCAAAAGAACAGCTTAGAAGAAGAAATCCAGATAGCGATGCTCTCATGAAACCACACTTACTTTTTTTTCTCCAAAACATTTGTGATGCTTTGCATTACACAAGACCTCAAAATAAAGTATATCCAAAACAATAATCCAACCAGCACTTATATATCACTCAAAATATTGACCAAAAAAAAAAAAAAAAATGCTTTCTCAAGGCAAAATAGAAAACTGGTAGTTTATGACTTAAGAAGTGGTTCATACTGCTGAATAGTAGTAATAGAAAAAAGATAAAAAATTTCAGTAAGATGTACTAATTCTTGAAAATTTAAAGATATTTAAAAAAGAAATCGAACTCAAATAAATAGTTTAGCTGGACTAAATTGTTTATATATTTTTTTCAGATTGCATTTTGAAATAAATAAATGGAGATAATATAGCTTTCTCACAAAAATAAAACAGAAAAAATGTTCCCTTTCCACATATTAATTGACCTGATGAACGATTAAACTATAATTGAAATGCTTGTTTTCGTTACGCCTTAAATATAAATTTTATAATTGAACTTTAAGAGTATTTGGAGAGGAATGTTAGTTTCAATTCAGTGTCACGTGAGTTCGCTCTTGGTCCTCAATATTCTTGTGGACGAGCTATAATGATTAATTTTATTTTTATTTACTTATTTATAAATTTCAGATGCTAGCTGCAAATATCCAGACATGAAAAAATATGCAATCATGCACCAAGGTCTTCATGTCACTGAACATAGAAAAATGTTAGAAGACAAATGAATTTAGATCAACAAACAAAGAAACAGGATATATAGAAAAAAAGGTTAGCTTGGCAATCCATACTTGACTTTATTTAAAAATAAATGTTTAATTTTAGTGTAAATAATGTTAGTTTGTCTGAGTGTTTTGATCTGATTGTCAGTAACCCACACCTGAGATAAAATAATTATAAATTTCAATTTAATATATTAATACTCTTATAATTTTATTTATTATTTAACAACCTCTCATTTCTTTTGGAAGTATCCCAACAGTATAAAGTGATCTTCCACGAGGTTATATTATTATTTGTAAAATATAGGAAAGAGATATTACATTATATATACATATATATGTTTTTTTTTTCTAGGTATTTAGCTGATTTCTACCACCTTCTTGAAGAAAAAGCTTAGAAATGATAAACTATCCCACTGATTGGAGACGTCTTTGGAAAAAAAATGGCATGAATGGGAATGATACCATAGACAAATAAATCACAAAGGAGACAAGATATTCTGCCATGGAAATTGTTTTCAGTTGAACCACACCAGAAAAATTAATATTTTCAAGGCTCCAAATTAGGGGCATGCAGTCTTCACCTCAGCATACTTCATCAGAGGCCTGGAACCACCACTCTGCGAAACAAGCAACACACCTCCGACACCAGCATGAGACTGTATACTTTCCAATATGGCTAAAGAACTTGAAGATAATGAATATATAATTGTAATTTTTCATTACATTTAATTATTATAATTATTCTTGTCATTTAATTCTTGCAATCATTATAACTATTAAACTATTGATGTTATTTATTTTTTGTATTTTAGAGATGGATATATAGTTGATTTTTGAAATTGTAAACAAAAAATGGTCAGGATGTGCAATAAAAAAAAGTGTTAATTTATTTTGTCTAAGTTTTAACCCAAGCACGTGGTTCATCATCAAAGCAATGATTTGAAGCCCGGACAAGAACTCTTAATGCTAGACAAGAACATCTTAATTTTTTTAATTCATTATTTTAATTATTCCTGTAATCATTAGATCATTATTTTAATAATATAATTATTGTTATCGCAATTATTCATATTATTTAATACTTGTAATTTAAATATTTTAATAAGTAGTAGATCAAGTGGAATCAATATGGTGAGGTGATAAGTATGTATATTTAACAAAAAGTAATTATATCAGTAGAATAAGTGAAGTAATCCATTTTCAGGTAAACATTTAAAGGTGTTTGCTACTAGAGTTGAAATGAAAAGGGCTTATCTTCCCCAAAACTTAAAATTAGCAAATCTTATATTCTACTCTTAATAATACTTTTATTGAAAGATGTATTTTGTGTGTTATTAATATTTGCATTAGATTTTTCAAGGTTATGTCATAGTTATATGAAGATTGAAATTATTTCATCATAATATAAGGTAAATAAAATTATATTTGTAATGAATATCATTCAATAGAAATGTCAGATTTATTAATTCTGTGTAGATTTTTTTATTACATTATAACAAATATTGGAACCATTTTCTATATATTTATATTGCTTTTATACTCACACTTGAGTGCTTCTGTACAGTAATTGCAAGATTCGACTTATTTTGTTTCAAATAAATGTATTTAAAAAAAAAATTATTCTATTTTTCTTCTTTAAATCCTGAAGAATCCCCTTTGCCAAATCCCTCTATTCCTTTCCTTTTCCTTTTTAATTTTACTCCATAATTTACTCAGTTAACAAGGGTACAATCCTTAATTAGTTATTTAAATAATATAAATTAAGAATACTGACTGAGTATGCTATATTTACTTCATGAAATTATATCATTGATGTTCTGTAAAAAGAATGAATTCATCAAATTTTAGTTTCATAACAACCTACCAATTTGTAAATAGGGTATTATAACTTAAGATTCTCCCATGTAAGAATGGTAAAAAATCCTTTCCCTTGAATTTTTTTTTTAAAGTAGTGTATTGTTTGGAATCACCCTTTTTACAGAACAAGGTTTAAGACAATGTGCAAACAAGATTAATACATTATATAAAAAATATTAGTTTATTCCTAATACTAATAATATTAGTTACATCTGATTTATTAATTTCATCCTTGAAGAACACCCAAATGTTTGCATTGAGATTTGTGTTTCGCAATAAAATAATGATTGAATCCTGATAATTTGTGCCATATAATAAACCACAGTTAATCAACTATACTCAAATTGTTTCATAGTATTAACAATCAGCACAAGATAATTTTCAGAAAATATTTTTAAAATGTTAAGATTTCAACGATCAAAAGATATTAAATGGAAGCCAATCTCAAAATTTAAAAGAACAACATTGAGAAAACTGAGAATCAGTCATTTCTTATTGACATGAATAATTTGATAGATAGAAAATGGGAGAAACTTATCTTCAACATTTAAAAAAAACAGTTTTTGTTTGAATAAGATATACATTCAGAAGATATAAATATGTAGCTAATAATACATACAGAAATGGGTATCAGTGTTTGATTATAAAGTAAGAATAGGGTAAACTAAAAACAACTCTTCACAGAAATACATTTATTTCTATTATTTTATTATTTTTTCCATATATATATAATACATAACAAAATTACTGCATATCCATAATATTTATAAATACAGTTCGTAGTTGATCTCACTAGATGTATTCAAAATCCACTTCACTCACTCCATACACTTTAGAGAAATATATTTATTTGCTTTCTTCTATTATGGATTACTATATATTTAAAAATACATAACAAAACTATTACATATCAGTATTTATAAACACAGTTCACTGTTGATACCTCTAAATTCATTCAAAACTTCACTTCACTCACTATATGCACTTATGAGAAACCAGCGATGAATAATTAAAGTAAATTCTATTTTCTAATGAAAAAAAAAAACATTATGAAATAATGTTGCTTAAGACATGAAAGAATCGGACACTTACTAAGGCTAAATAACAGTTAAGACAGTATTCTTCAGAAAGAAAACTTTTTATAGAATTTATTACACTCAAATTTAATATATTATGGAAGGTTGCGGAGGCCCGTCACGTTAAGAATTAAATTAATAAACATTTAAACAATATAACATGACGAAAACAACGATTTTAGTGATCATTTGTAAGTTTAAACGAATTTTGAATAATAATTTTCATAACTATATGAAGATAGACGCATTTTCAAACAAAGCGTTTGAATAATAGTTTTAAAACCCAATAAAAGAGAGCAGCACCATCCAATATACGTATATAATGAAATATTAGTTCCAAAAACCGCTAAAAGAGGGCAGCACTATCCAGGGTAGACGAAAACGGCACTTAGTCTAAAACTTGCCGCAAGATAGCAGCACTATCCAGGGATCCTCAGTAGAAAACGAAAGACTTGAACGTAGTTCTTAAAACAGCCGCCAGAGGCCAGCACTATCCAAGCAAGCAATAAGAAATCGTAATTCTAGGAGCTGCCGCTAGATAGCAGCACCACTACAACTCCTGGTCGATTCGAAAAGTGAGCTCCTTCGACCTCCTAATATCCTGATACAAATCGACTAGTTTCTCGCTATAAATTCGAATAAAATTCGTAGTTCCTATGTTCTGCCAACAGATAGCAGCACCACTACAACTCCTGGTCGATTCGAAAAGTGAGCTCCTTCGACCTCCTAATATCCTGATACAAATCGACGAGTTTCTCGCTATAAATTCGAATAAAATTCGTAGTTCCTATGTTCTGCCAACAGATAGCAGCACCATCGGTATCAGAAAAATTCCAAATACGTCCTATTCTTTTATAATTTCGTCAAAATATCAGAAAAATAATGACAAATCTTCTAATTAGGTGTTATTTTCACCATTTATTAAATTAATACTTTTCTTTCATTATAATATCTATTTCTTATGCTACAGTATAGTTTTCTTGTTTATTCATGGCGCGAATCGATCAATTTCTTTTAGAATTGTTCGAAATATTCAAAACGCTTCCTATTTATTCTTATCTTGTCCAAATATCAGAAAAATAATGACAAATCTTCTAATTAGGTGTTATTTTCACCATTTATTAAATTAATACTTTTCTTTCATTATAATATCTATTTCTTATGCTACAGTATAGTTTTCTTGTTTATTCATGCTGCGAATATATAAAAATATTTTAGACGTTTAAAAAATTCAAAATGCTTTATTTTTTTCTAATAAAGCATTTTTTATATAATATATTTCTATATATTATATAAAAAATATTAGTTAAACTAATAAATATCTAAGGACCGTTTCGAAATGTGAGCTCCTGTTATTTCGTACTTTCCTAATACAAAATGGAGATATTCAACTTATATTCTTGCGTCGGACGCTTCTGGGACCTGGATTATTTTTTCATTCATGCTCTAAATTGATCAAAATATTAAAAAACCTTAAAAAAATTTAAAATAAATAGTTTTTTTTCTTATTGCAACCCAATTATTCAAAACATCACCATTTATTAAGTCAATACATCTCTTTCTCTATAATATTTGTTTCTTATATTATACGGAATAATTTGCTTGTTTATTAAGTTCGGAATCGATTAAATTGTTTTAGAATTGTTCAAAAATTCAAAATAACTCCTATGTTCTCCTTTTTCCTCCAAATATCAATAAAAACAATCGAAATTGTACTTCTAAAAGTTGCCGCTAGATAGCAGCACCACTAAGGCTCCTGGTCGACTCGTATAGTGAGCTCCTGTAGCTTCCTAATATCCTAATACAAATCGACGAGTTTCTCGCTAGAAATTCATATAAAATTCGTAGTTCCTATGTTCTGCCAACAGATAGCAGCACTATCGGTATTAGGACCGCTTCGAAAAGTGAACTCCTGTTATTTCATACATTTCTGATACAAAATGGAGATTTTCAGCTTGGATCCTTGCGTCGGAAACATCTGGGACCTGTATTTTTTGTTTATTCATGCTCTAAATTGATCAAAATATTTTAAAAAATATAAAGTAAATAATTTTTTTCTTATTTCACCACAAATATTCAAATTTTCAAATTATTTAATAAGTTTTGTAAAACAGAATATGGGTTATTCGTCCTTCGAATTGATCAAAATATTTCAGAATTGTTTGAAAAATGCTAATATCTTAAACATAATGACAGATCTTCTAATTAGGTCTTATTTTCACCATTTATTAAATTAATGCCTTTCTTTCCTTATAATATCCCTTTCTTATGCTACAGTATAGTTTTCTTGTTTATTCATGACACGAATCGATGAATTTTTTTATAATTGATCGAAATATTCAAAATACTTCATATTTATTCTTATTTTGTATAAATATCAGAAAAATAATGACTAATCTTCTAATTAGGTGCTATTTTAACCATTTATTAAATTAATATTTTACTATCCCTTTTCTTATATGGTATATATTTCTTAGATTAACTAATATTTTTTATATAATATATAGAAATATATTATATAAAAAATGCTTTATTAGAAAAAAATAAAGCATTTTGAATTTTTTAAACGTCTAAAATATTTTTATATATTCGCAGCATGAATAAACAAGAAAACTCTACTGTAGCATAAGAAATAGATATTATAATGAAAGAAAAGTATTAATTTAATAAAAGGTGAAAATAACACCTAATTAGAAGATTTGTCATCATTCTCTGATATTTGGACAAAATAAGAATAAATAGAAAGCGTTTTGAATATTTCGAACAATTCTAAAAGAAATTGATCGATTCGCAGCATGAATAAACAAGAAAACTATACTGTAGCATAAGAAATAGATATTATAATGAAAGAAAAGTATTAATTTAATAAATGGTGAAAATAACACCTAATTAGAAGATTTGTCATTATTTTTCTGATATTTGGACAAGATAAGAATAAATAGGAAGCGTTTTGAATATTTCGAACAATTCTAAAAGAAATTGATCGATTCGCGCCATGAATAAACAAGAAAACTATACTGTAGCATAATAAATATATATTATAATGAAAGAAAAGTATTAATTTAATAAAATGTGAAAATAACACCTAATTAGAAGATTTGTCATTATTTTTCTGATATTTTGACGAAATTATAAAAGAATAGGAAGTATTTGGAATTTTTCTGATACCGATGGTGCTGCTATCTGTTGGCAGAACATAGGAACTACGAATTTTATTCGAATTTCTAGCGAGAAACCAGTCGATTTGTATCAGGATATTAGGAGGTCGAAGGAGCTCACTTTTCGAATCGACCAGGAGTTGTAGTGGTGCTGCTATCTGTTGGCAGAACATAGGAACTACGAATTTTATTCGAATTTCTAGCGAGAAACCAGTCGATTTGTATCAGGATATTAGGAGGTCGAAGGAGCTCACTTTTCGAATCGACCAGGAGTTGTAGTGGTGCTGCTATCTGTTGGCAGAACATAGGAACTACGAATTTTATTCGAATTTATAGCGAGAAACTAGTCGATTTGTATCAGGATATTAGGAGGTCGAAGGAGCTCACTTTTCGAATCGACCAGGAGTTGTAGTGGTGCTGCTATCTAGCGGCAGGTCCTAGAATTACGATTTCTTATTGCTTGCTTGGATAGTGCTGGCCTCTGGCGGCTGTTTTAAGAACTTCGTTCAAGTCTTTTGTTTTCTACTGAGGGTCCCTGGATAGTGCTGCTATCTTGCGGCAAGTTTTAGACTAAGTGCCGTTTTCGTCTACCCTGGATAGTGCTGCCCTCTTTTAGCGGTTTTTGGAACTAATATTTCATTATATACGTATATTGGATGGTGCTGCTCTCTTTTATTGGGTTTTAAAACTATTATTCAAACGCTTTGTTTGAAAATGCGTCTATCTTCATATAGTTATGAAAATTATTATTCAAAATTCGTTTAAACTTACAAATGATCACTAAAATTGTTGTTTTCGTCATGTTATATTGTTTAAATGTTTATTAATTTAATTCTTAACATGACGGGCCTCCACAACCTTTCATAATATATTAAATTTGAGTGTAATAAATTCTATAAAATGTTTTCTTTCTGAAGAATACTGTCTTAACTGTTATTTAGCCTTAGTAAGTGTCCGATTCTTTCATGTCTTAAGCAACATTATTTCATAATGTTTTTTTTTTTTCATTAGAAAATAGAATTTAGTTTAATTATTCATCACTGGTTTCTCATAAGTGCATATAGTGAGTGAAGTGAAGTTTTGAATGAATTTAGAGGTATCAACAGTGAACTGTGTTTATAAATACTGATATGTAATAGTTTTGTTATGTATTTTTAAATATATAGTAATCCATGATAGAAGAAAGCAAATAAATATATTTCTCTAAAGTGTATGGAGTGAGTGAAGTGGATTTTGAATACATCTAGTGACATCAACTGCGAACTGTATTTATATATGGAATGCGAAATTATATATATATATATGGAAACAATAATACAAATAAATGTATTTCTGTGAAGAGTTGTTTTTAGTTTACCCTATTCTTTCTTTATAATCAAACACAGATACTCATTTCTGTATGTATTATTAGCTACATATTTATATCTTCTGAATGTATATCTTATTCAAACAAAAACTGTTTTTTTTAAATGTTGAAGATAAGTTTCTCCCATTTTCTATCTATCAAATTATTCATGTCAATAAGAAATTATCGATTCTCAGTTTTCTCAATGTTGTTCTTTTAAATTTTGACACTGGCTTTCATTTAATATCTTTTGATTGTTGAAATCTTAACATTTTAAAAATATTTTCTGAAAATTATCTTGTGCTGATTGTTAATACTATAAAACAATTTGATTATAGTTGATTAACTGTGGTTTATTATATGGCACAAATTATCAGGATTCAATCATTATTTTATTGCGAAATACAACTCTCAATGCAAACTTTTGGGTGTTCTTCAAGGATAAAATTAAATCAGATGTAACTAATATTATTATTATTAGGAATTAACTAATATTTTTTATATAATGTATTAATCTTGTTTGCACATTGTCTTATACCTTGTTCTGTAAAAAGGGTGATTCCAAACAATACACTACTTAAAAAAAAAAAATTCAAGGGAAGTGATTTTTTGCCATTCTTAAATGGGAGAATCTTAAGTTATAATTCCCTATTTACAAATTGGTAGGTTGTTATGAAACTAAAATTTGATGAATTCATTCTTTTTACAGAACATCAATGATATAATTTCATGAAGTAAATATAGCATACTCAGTCAGTATTCTTAATTTATATTATTTAAATAACTAATTAAGGATTGTACCCTTGTTAACTGAGTAAATTATGGAGTAAAATTAAAAAGGAAAAGGAAAGGAATAGAGGGATTTGGCAAAGGGGATTCTTCAGGATTTAAAGAAGAAAAATAGAATAATTTTTTTTTTTAAATACATTTATTTGAAACAAAATAAGTCGAATCTTGCAATTACTGTACAGAAGCACTCAAGTGTGAGTATAAAAGCAATATAAATATATAGAAAATGGTTCCAATATTTGTTATAATGTAATAAAAAAATCTACACAGAATTAATAAATCTGACATTTCTATTGAATGATATTCATTACAAATATAATTTTATTTACCTTATATTATGATGAAATAATTTCAATCTTCATATAACTATGACATAACCTTGAAAAATCTAATGCAAATATTAATAACACACAAAATACATCTTTCAATAAAAGTATTATTAAGAGTAGAATATAAGATTTGCTAATTTTAAGTTTTGGGGAAGATAAGCCCTTTTCATTTCAACTCTAGTAGCAAACACCTTTAAATGTTTACCTGAAAATGGATTACTTCACTTATTCTACTGATATAATTACTTTTTGTTAAATATACATACTTATCACCTCACCATATTGATTCCACTTGATCTACTACTTATTAAAATATTTAAATTACAAGTATTAAATAATATGAATAATTGCGATAACAATAATTATATTATTAAAATAATGATCTAATGATTACAGGAATAATTAAAATAATGAATTAAAAAAATTAAGATGTTCTTGTCTAGCATTAAGAGTTCTTGTCCGGGCTTCAAATCATTGCTTTGATGATGAACCACGTGCTTGGGTTAAAACTTAGACAAAATAAATTAACACTTTTTTTTATTGCACATCCTGACCATTTTTTGTTTACAATTTCAAAAATCAACTATATATCCATCTCTAAAATACAAAAAATAAATAACATCAATAGTTTAATAGTTATAATGATTGCAAGAATTAAATGACAAGAATAATTATAATAATTAAATGTAATGAAAAATTAGAATTATATATTCATTATCTTCAAGTTCTTTAGCCATATTAGAAAGTATACAGTCTCATTCTGGTGTCGGAGGTGTGTTGCTTGTTTCTCGGAGTGGTGGTTCCAGGCCTCTCATTAAGTATATTGAGGTGAAGACTGCATGTCCCTAATTTGGAGTCTTGAAAATATTTTTTTTTTTATGTGGATTCAACTGATGACAATTTCCATGGCAGAATATCTTGTCTCCTTTGTGGTATATTTGTCTATGGTATCATTCCCATTTAAGCCATTTTGTTTTCCAAAGACATCTCCAATCAGCAGCGTAGTTTATCATTTCTAAGCTTTTTCTTCAAGAAGGTGGTAGAAATCAGCTAAATACCTAGGAAAAAAAAACATACATATGTATATATAATGTAATATCTCTTTCCTATATTTTACAAATAATAATATAACCTCGTGGAAGATCACTTTATACTGTTGGGATACTTCCAAAAGAAATGAGAGGTTGTTAAATAATAAATAAAATTATTAGAGTATTAATATATTAAATTGAAATTTATAATTATTTTATCTCAGGTGTGGGTTACTGACAATCAGATCAAAACACTCAGACAAACTAACATTATTTAGACTAAAATTAAACATTTATTTTTAAATAAAGTCAAGTATGGATTGCCAAGCTAACCTTTTTTTCTATATATCCTGTTTCTTTGTTTGTTGCACTAAATTCATTTGTCTTCTAACATTTTTCTATGTTCGGTGACATGAAGAACTTGGTGTATGATTGCATATTTTTTCATGCCTGGATATTTGCAGCTAGCATCTTAAATTTATAAATAAGTAAATAAAAATAAAATTAATCATTATAGCTCGTCCACAAGAATATTGCAGACCAAGAGCGAACTCACGTGACACTGAATTGAAACTAACATTCCTCTCCAAATACTCTTAAAGTTCAATTATAAAATTTATATTTAAGGTGAAACGAAAACAAGCATTTCAATTATAGTTCAATAATCGTTCATCAGGTCAATTAATATGTGGAAAGGGAACATTTTTTCTGTTTATATTCTTGTGAGAAAGCTATATTATCTCCATTTATTTCTTTTACAATGCAATATGAAAAAAATATATAAACAATTTAGTCCAAGTAAACTATTTATTTGATTTCGATTTCTTTTTTAAATATCTTTAAATTTTCAAGAATTAGTACATCTTAATGAAATTTTTTATCTTTTTTCTATTACTACTATTCAGCACTATGAACCACTTCTTAAGTCATAAACTACCAGTTTTCTATTTTGCCTTGAGAAAGCAATTTTTTTTTTTTTTTTTTTTTTGTCAACATTTTGAGTGATATATAAGTACTGGTTGGATTATTGTTTTGGATATACTTTATTTTGAGGTCTTGTGTAATGCAAAGCATCACAGATGTTTTGGAGAAAAAAAAAGTAAGTGTGGTTTCATGAGAACATCATTATCTGAATTTCTTCTTCCAAGCTGTTCTTTTGATTAATCTGGGATCCTGAATAAATGAAGGATTGTACATTTTTAAATCTATACTGCTGTATTACTTTCATCATCTTCACTGGTAATTAGTTACGGACTCCTCCAATGCCTGAAAAGCTTCCCTCGCAGTGTTTAGGGTCCTTCCTGGAAGATTCAAATCTAAAATCTGGACTTTTCAGCTGAGAAATGTTCTTGTTTCTTAAATACATGCATTTATATTGGTTTTGTGAGACAGAAGTTAAATACTAGAGAGGCCCGGTACCCGCCATACATCTGTTCCTGTTGTGACAAAGCATAGATTGTCCTCCATTATCATTGTTATATGATGAACCAATTTGGTTGGTAAATTCATTTTCATGATTGCCTTATATGCTTTTTCTCTGATCACAATGTCACATGTGGTGATTATGTATCTGTTATTCCTTTGGCTTTACCAACAGAATTTACAGAGTAAAACTATGACGTGTCATTGAACTCTCTCTTCAGATCCAGATTGATATTTCTTCAGCTTTCATTCAGCAATGGAAGCAATCTATTAAAAACAATGATTAACCATATTGATAATAGAAGGAGAAATATCTTTATAATTATTACACAAACTATATCTCCTTACTTGTGTATGAAACAAACCATTTTCTGCTGGTAACTCAAAATCTCCATAAATAATTCTTGAAGAAATTGTATCATTATGTATTATTCACTACTTCACTATGCTTCACCTGGAATGTTCTGCATTCTTGAGGCCACATTGTTATTTTATTTCTTAGTACATCACCTATTTTTTTTTTCTTTGTTTGTATACTCGATTAATATTGTGATTTTGAACATTTTTAATTAATTACCAAATTAATATTTTATTAAATCATTACCTGAACAAGAAGAAGATGTCAATTGAGCCTGAGATTCATCATTTGTTTCAGTACATACAAATGTAAACTGGTTTACAGTCAATGCAAACTGGGAAGTATAAAACTCCGGGCTTACATAGAAGTCTTATGCATCTGATTCTTTCACGTTGAAACACTGGACATTGCTTCTCATTGCTAGCTCTTCTCCCGTGGTTGGAAATTGGCATTAAATTGAGTTTAGTTCTACATACTATTACAGTCCTTGTGAAGTCTTCATTTTTGATCTGAAATGTTAAATATTTTTTATGAAATATGTTTACATGATTATTTTAATTGATTATAATATAGTATTGTAAAAACAAGCCTCGAGCTATGAAGGCTCAGCTCTAGAGCCTTTGGATCTCGAACCTCCAAGGCTTGAGCTGAAGGCTCAAAGGTTCAAGCCTTGAAGAATTTATCTTAAAAAAAATATTAAATTATTGTACATTTTCGTAAACAAATATATATTTTTTCTGTTGGTTGTAACAACATGAATATATTTCCAAAATAATATGTGAATAAATTATTTTTCTGTTGGTAGTAACAATGTGAATACATTTTTGAAATATAATGTAAATAAATAGATAGGGAAAAAGAAGTAAGATTCCAGCCGCAACTATAGCCTTTTAACGCCAAGCTTTAAAAACTTGAGCCTAGGTAGAGTTGAAAAAGCTGGAGCCTTTTCAGCTCAAGCCTTAAAAGGCATCAATTATATTGACGTCAATCAAACTGGTTGATATAAATTTTTTAAAATTTTTATTGAAGCTCCTTCAATATTATTGTAAGAGCTATATGGAGTAATATTAACCTTATTTATGAATCTTGAGAAGCTCTGGGCTAGACCAAATTTCCAGTGCTCCTCTTGGCAATATGTTTGAGTAGGTGGGTTTTACTTTGTTTTATTACTATTATTATTATTTATTTTTTTTTTTTTTTTTGAGTGGATGTTTAACAACCCCCTCAGAATTAAAAAAAAAATGAAAAAAAAAGAGGGAGGACTTCTAAGGATTTTGAAACATACAAGGGCCTTAGACAGGGTGACAGCCTTGCCGGTTTATTGTTTAATATGTTATTGGAATGTGCTGTTAGAAGCTCAGGAATACAGATTGGAGGCACCTTATTTAACAAATCGGCTCAAATCCTTAGCTTCACAGATGATTTAGACATAATGGGAAGTAGCTTGGCATCTATGATGGAGGAATTTCTCGCTATACAGGAAACGGCACAAAGAGTGGGTTTAACAATAAATGAGTCAAAAACTAAATATATATGACCAGTATGTGACCATTTTAGATCATACATTATCTTTGTATCGAAGGAGATGCTCTGCCCATTTCCATTTGCTTACTCTTGTCCGCCTAAGGGTATCTGTGGGTTCTGTTTCTTTTTTTTATCCAGTCATATCACACTCTGTCCTTTTTCCTCATATTCATAATAAGTCTTTTGTGCTCATTTTGCCACACCTGGATCTTCCTCTCTTGAGATTTTGTCAATGACTAAGCTTGGCATCCATAAGTAACTATTGATTGGACTTGCAACTATGCAACTGTCGAAGACCTATTCTTTCACATTTAACAGGGGTTAATAAATGAATAAAAAAATAAATGCAATATTTTACATAAATAATGTGAAAAAGTCTAAAACATTTGCAAAACTGTTAAAACTTATTATTGAACAGAAGTTGATTGGGGATTGGAATATATAAAAATAAATTATATTTATTATCTTTGTGCTCACATTTTGGCCTAAGTTTGAGACCTTCATCAGGGCTAAGCAAAGACCAGATAACAAATAAATACTGAGAAAATAGTAAGCAGTAATAATAATAATAATAATAATATGATCTGTTATTTCATAAGTATATAAGTTCCTAATCATTATTTTATATATTCTAACTTTGTTACTGTTATTTTATAAGACCCAGCTTTATTACAGCTACTTTATAACTTCCTTAATTTAGATATTGTATATTTCCCATTCCACATATTTATTAATTTAAGTTTAAATAACTACATGTTATTATTTAAATTAGTACACATTATTAAGGTTAAATACCAACATATATATATTATTAGTTAAAGTCAAGTTTAAATACTTACATAATATTTATTCATATGTTATTGAAAGTATTTTAACATATCTATATATTTGCTGTTTCATTTCTTAGTTACTCTTATTTTGTCAGTGTTTACTTTATTGCTTTGTTACCATTACTGCCTATATAATTTGTAAATGCCCTCAAATACCACAAATTTTCCATTCATTAATTATTAATATTATTGAATTATTGAAGAAAGTTATTCAACTGTTCTGACTATTTATCACCCATATTAATTTTATTTTTCACAATTATATATACTTGTTATCGAATATTTTCATGTGTTATCTCATAGTCCATTATCTTCTTGTATCACAATTTTAAAAATGTGCTACTTATCATAATATTTTCATATCTTGCTATTATGTATGGTACTCATATATTTTAATTTATCTTAAACACATAATTTTTGTTCTTAACATTTATTAATTCGTAGAAATGGTATATTTTTTTTATTTCTTGTTATTTGCTTGCTAATATGTTTTGTTTTGTTGCTATCTTATCTTTCGTCAGCACTGAAACTTGGGCAGAAAGGTAGACAAAGTTTTTTCACTGTAATTGCAATCCTCAACCATCAGTGAACTATTTCTCCACCATTATAATTTTATTATTTCATTACTAAATTGATTAATAATTATTATTATAAAATAGAGAAATATTCCTGGAATAGTGCATTTTTATTATTTTAAATGTAATAGCTATCTCAGAATAAAATTTACGTTTCATTTAAATTTCTTATTAATACATTTAATATTTAAAATATTTAATAGAACATTGATAAAGCATAAAAGAGAGCAATTATTTTGAATCTTAGTTGAAAATCTCATAAATGAGGCAGCTAAGAAATTTGTGATCGAGAGAGAAACCAATCTTCTTTACCATTTGCAGGAAAATCAAGCAACTTATCATTAGTACCTATGGATGAAACAACAATGCTGGGATACAAAGGTAGATTTACGGGAGGGAGGGGGAGGAGGCTTTCGGGCTAAAGCCCCCCAAAATGGTAAAATATACCCATGTTATATGAAAAAAAATATTAAAAATAATAACCAATATTTGAAAATGTGTTTTTATCTTTTTCAATATTCGCTTAAAATATTTTTTTTAAAGATACTCTTGTTTATGGCTTCAATGACGAGTGTAGTATTCAGTTTGGAGTACCCAGTTGGATTGGATCCATCCCTCTGTCCCAGATACCCTTTCTGTGGCGACTCTTCTGTGCAACATAACCATCTAAGAAGATATCAGCAAATGTGAATCCATCTATTTGTCTTACTATCTTTACTAAAACGAGGAGGTTGTAAAAGTACTAATACCAGTCCAAAAAGCAACTTAGGGGTTACCCCTAATTACCCAATAATTAGTCTAAAAGGAAGATGTTGCTCTAGATGTTATATACCTAGATTTATTATAGTAAGAATTAGAAACTGACGATGAAGCACATTAGTTTTAAGCCATGTATCCACAAGATCATTGGGATTGTGGTTCTGAAGAAGGGAGTAAATATCCCGAAATATAAACTTGAAACATGCAATTTTGATAATACAACAAATATATTCAATTATTGTTAATTGGAAGTAATCATTGCCAAATAACTAAGAATATCATACAACTACCCAGAAAAAAGAAGAATTAAATAAATAGTTCAACACTATTGGTGTTGGTATATCCGGTTGTGTTGGAGGTGGTATACTGTTGGTTTATTTTTATTAATAATTTGTGACCATAAGTCAAGGATAATATATTTTGTGTGAACACCACAATTTTATTTTTTTATATCTAAATAATACTACCCAATACTACTATTCCATCCAAGTATCTAATGTGAAATAAGTAAATTCATATGTACTATCTATAAATAAATGATTATATGATAAATTATAATTATATTGAAAACATGAAATTTAAAAAGTGTACTTATTTATTAAAGTGATCATATTACTATCAACCACATTTTTTTCGCCCTTTTTTTGGAAGGGGGTTTCCCGGACCAGGGGGTGTGGGCGAGGATTCAAAAGACGCCTTGGCACCGGGACGCGAACTCATGACTATTTTTGTATCATTTATATCATGTTGCCGGGCAACGGTGGTGCTGTGCACAACACGTTAGCCCATTCGGCCACCCCGCCCACTTATTATCAACCATCTGTCACAACTGAGATTATACTTTAACTATAAAAAGATAGAGATAACTTACCATTTAATACCATCTTATTCCAGTCTGCTGATGTTTCTCAAGGTAGTATCCTAGGTCCTATCCTTTATACAGTTTTTACAGCTGACATCCCAATCTATCCTAACACTGTTATTACCACGTATGCCGATGATTCATGTGTCCTATCCGGCAATAATGACGAAACAATTGCATCCCAAACTCTTTAATCACACATCACAAACCTTGAAGAATGGTGTCGAAACTGGAAGGTTAAAATGAATTCTAATAAATTCCATCAAATCACCTTTACCCTTCGTCGTAAACCTATGACCTCCTGTCCTACAGTATCATTTAATAATACCCCATTTATCCCTGTTGAACAAATCCGATACCTTGGACTCCACTTGGACAAACGTCTAACTTGGAACCCTCATACCAGACTGAAACGACAAGAAACCGCTCGACGTTTCCGACTACTTCAACACTTACTAGACAAACGCTCTAACCTTCCAATCAATTATAAAAGACTGATTTACATGACTATAATAAGATCTATTTGAACTCACGGAGTTGAGCTTTGGGACTCCACTAAGTCATCGAATTTCTCTCATATCCAATCCAAAATCCTTTGAAAAATCCTCAATGCTCCTTACTTTGTCACCAATAAAATAATCCATAACGACCTTAATGTTCCTTTTGTTTCCGATTTGGCCCAATCCAGATACCTATCCTTCCATAATAAACTTCAGAACCATCCGAATTCTCTCGTCTCTGGCCTTGCTTCCTCTTCTATTCCTGATAACCCTCCGAGATACCTGAAAAGAAGATGACCTCGACATCCCCTATTGTAAATACATTTTTTTTCAGAGTGCTACCAGTGGTAGTTCCTCAACAAGTGATTTCATGTTATTATTTTCTGTTATCAAATTCACTAAATGTATTTATGAATACAGTTGTAAATACCATAAATTAAAAAAACAAAAACAAATTCCGTCTTCCCATTTCTCTTCCTCTACTAGTTGCGCTTTCAGTCCTATTATTTCCTCAGGCGACCTTTCCTTTTTTCTCTATAGAATGAGTCAATATTCTCTTAGGCCAACCTCGATCACCCACTCTTATTACACATCAAACCATTTTAATGTGATTGCAGCCCGCAAAACACAAGTTTATTTCTACATCATGTTCTTATTAATATAATAGATTTTATCAAAATATTTATTTTCTACTTTCTATTGTGGAAGACAAAATACTTACCTCAAGCCCTTCCGCGTCCGTTATACTTTGCGTACTTGCGTCCGTTCTGGTTTGCGGAAGACTTTAATACTATTACATTATTTAAATTTTGGTGATGTTTATAACAATTTTCCACTACAGAGAAGTTTCTATATATATGACCCTCCACCCCAATTATTGAGAGAGAACGATGCCCTTGCTTTCTAATTGTGAAATAAGTTATTCCTTGCCAGAGGTCAAAAAGTAGTTCGCAGTTAGTACTATTAATTAGTTCGTTAAGGTAAGTATAGGCATTTCATGAACTATGGGACAAACAAATATATAAACGGTTATTCAGATGAAGAAAGAGTGATTGTGATAGCGTCCGGTTATTGTAAACCACATGCTCCTTGGATATCTTCAAGAAAACTAAAGCGCTTTTAGGTGCTAAAAACGAAGATCCTGTAGGAAAATCGATGAATTTTTCAAGGGGGAGTCGATTTTGTTTCGCTTAAACTAAGAGTTCGTTGTATCTCAGTTCACAGTAATAAAGGTTTACTATATTACTCTAACTGACTTTGCTACTTGGAAATAAGTTCTGCAAGAGAAAATGTAGTTGAAAAACTTAGTATACTCTAATATCAATATTTTTAAATTAAGATGAGTAAATCTCTCGAAATTTGCAATGTCTGGCAATTAGCTATGAGGTACGTTTGATCTACATCGTTGTGGGTTTTTGCCGATACGAGCACTCAAAACTTGAATTACGGGTATTATTACTAAAACTTCTTGGCATTGAAAGAATCATTTTATTAGTATCGATCGGAATCTCATCCCTTTGAACTAGCTCGTTCATGAATTACACATTTCTACTTATCTACAATAAGATTCCTGTTGACTCAGTTGAAGGCAAGAAACTTATTTGTTTTACAGGAATATTTGAAGTTGGTAAAGAGGAAATATATTTTATACAGGTCTAGATTAATATTTTTTACCAATCCTTTTCATTTTGAAAGAGTTATAAATTCGAGTCGTTTCATAAAGTGTTAGATTTGTGGAGTAATACCAGTGTGTTATTACTTTAATGAACTAGAGATGGATTTCACAGTTTTCCAGTTTTTTAACTTGGCTTTTATTTTATAAACAAAAAAAAAAAACATTCTCGGAAGATTTCTTTCATGAAAGAGGAACAACATGGAAAATGAAATATATATTTTGTTTTTTTTGTTATGAGGAGGCACTTTGATGATAAATGCCTCCTAATAATAAAAATAAAACACCAAATTAGTTCTTACAAATTGATGACTAAGGAAAGATATGGTCAATTCATGATAATAAAATACAAATATATTTATTCTCTTTACTGTGAAGATAATGTCAAATGTTGATTAATGGTTACCTTTAAAAAATT
Organism: Nezara viridula; assembly: GCA_928085145.1. NCBI lineage: Eukaryota > Metazoa > Arthropoda > Insecta > Hemiptera > Pentatomidae > Nezara > Nezara viridula. Next base: position 125,549,324 of record OV725081.1, on the reverse strand, counting down.
AGGAATTATTATTTCCATTTACAAGCAATGTATTTCTATCTTTACGTTTTAATATTTGTTCTTTTGTTTTATTTATTTTAAGATATGAGCAACTCTGTTGATCCTACAAAACTAGAAATGACCGATGAAACTGAGTCCAAATGTAAGTTTTCTCTTTGTAATTTATGAGTATTACATAGTGTTATCTGATCCTTTTTTTTTTTTTTTTTTTTTATTGGATGCAGAAGATTTTTATCAGAAAAAAGTGGTTACATGACTTACAAGAAATTAATTAAAAGCACATTTTGCACCTCTGCATCTAAACTCATCAATACCTTAGTTTTTCCCAGTTTAAAGTTGGATTCATGCCTGTGCTGAGTTTAGTGACTTGCTTAATATATTTAATTCTATGAATTTAGGTATTCCTCTTTGCAACCTTCAGCTCCAAGTTTTCTTGCTTTAAGGAAATGTCAATTAAGAAATCATTTGTCTAGTCATAACCAAATATCCTATAAATCAATGATGATTTTCGTACTAGTTCACATGAGTTCCACACCGATTACGCCTGGTTCACAATCACTTCAATCACACTTGTTCATGGAGTGCGGAATGCGTTCGGGTTTATCCGAAAGAGAACGAAGACGACCAGTCTCTTGAGTCAGTTACTATCAACTTTCCTGCCATTTAAGTACTTCTATAACCTTAACCATGTTCTGTTCTATAGCAGGAGCTGACTTGTATTCGAAATTTAGGCTACATCATGTAACCTTAATTGTTTGTTTCGATGTCTAGGCGCAAAACATCCAGGTCATAAGCGCCCGATCAATTAAATAACATCACTTAATACTGTTTGGATGGTTGGTACAAAAAATATTAAAAAAAAAAAATGATCACAAAAAATGAAGAAATGGATTGATAGAATAAGATAAATAAATAAGGATAGTAATATACATTTATAGATAATAAGATAGAATAGATAAATAAATAAACTTTTAAAAAAATAGCAGTAAAGTTAATAAATGAATTGAGATTAATAAACAAACGAACTTGAAATGAACAAATGAAAAAGATAAATAAAAAAAAATAAAAAAAAATTGATAAATAAAAAAATTATAATAAATCTGCAAAGGATCATTGATTATAAGCTTGTCATATATGTTTTTTAAGTCTATCACTATCCAGGAACTTGATGACTTTGGTAACGATTTCTTCTTGATTTCCCAGGGATGCTGATATATTCTGGAGTATTCCGAGATCTTTTAATCTTGTGATGTAAAAAGGTCACTCTTCCAAAATATGTTTTATAGTTAGTGATTGGTTACACTTTTGACATCTGGGGATAAGATCTTTTGTTATGAGGTGGTGTGTCACCTTAATTGAACTTGTACATATATTATACAGCTGTGGAAAAGAAATAATAACAATGTAATAATTGGTTGGGGGTCTTAGATAAAGTGCACTTTAAAGATGAAAGATTTATTTTCTAAGCTGTAGGCCTTCATCAGGTCCCTGAGGCAAATGCCATGTTCATTTAACTTTATTTTTAATTAGTAACTTTAGTTATTAATCTAAACTTTGGTGGTAATAATGTTTAAATTTTGTTTATTAAGACAAAATTTCATTGGTTAGACATCTCTAATTCCAAAGAACAGCCAGCCCTCTAGCAACTATTACTAGCAATAGTTATAGAAAAACCTCTTTGGGGCTTCTATGTAAAACTTAGCCTGTATCTAAGGCTGGGTACATTCCTAAATCAGCGCAGAGGTTAGGAACTTGCCCATTCCTGTTAAAATATTTTTTGAGATACCCCCTTCCATTCTGGATTTTTAATATTTGACAGAACGAAATGAACCAACAATTAATCTATAGTTTGTTAATTCATATTAAAAAGGAACAGATTATTTCTTTTTAATTATGTTAAGATTAGTTTATTAAATATGTATGTATAGTGATTTATTTCTATTTACTTTTTTTTATGTCAACAGATGGGCTTATTCACATTAAACAAGAGAAAGAACTAGATGAACATGTTCCAGATGGAGGTGAGAAATTGAAACTTTATTAATTTTTTCAGTAATTAAATATACACAGTCTGTGAACCACTTAGTTAACTTATATATTGTAGTGATTTATCAGGTGTTCATTGAACATTAATTATTTACACTTTTTAGTTTTAAGTAGCTGTTATAATTTTTTCTATTTGTAGTATCGGATTGCAATAGTTGTTTGACAGATTAGTGTACGGAAAATCTATTATCACTTGTGATTCAACCAATTAGGTTCAATGGAATGGCCTGGAAGGTTCCATGGGCTATTTAATAATCCTAGAGTGTTGAAAGTTCAGTCAATAAGTTAATTATTAGTTATTGAAGATACAAATAAAAATTCAGGTAGTAAATTCTTTATAACAAAGGCTGTTATCAACATTACAATTGTTTTATTGTGTTGATTATATTTATGTTTTTACTTTCAATTACCTAATTATGTAACATTTAATAAGGAAAGTATGGAATCTTTGTTTTCAATGAAAATACATACATGTTTTTACCCGAGTCTAAATAACTAAGTCTCGCAACATGGTCTGTGTGTGTGTTTTTTTTTTAACTCAAAAAACCTCTCTACAGTTGTTTACCACCCTGTTCGGGAATACCGTTAGGAATTACTTCATGGAGGGGGAGTGGCCGCCTCATTTCCTCCGGCTACCTTCTGGTTTACTTTACCATCTGCTCATTCCTCAGACTCTTGATGACCTGTGCTGCAAAGCGTTGTCCTGCTGTCCTGCGCTCTTTGGAGAGCATCATCAGTCCAACGAGATTATCAGCTATTGGTTTTGATCCACAGGCATCTCAAATTTTTCTCTATCTTCCTGGGAGCGGGCACAGAAGAAGAATACATTTTCTGCGCCCTCTTCTATAGGTTTGAACCCTGGGCACTCTTTCTTTACTGTCCAGCTTAAACCAATACTGCTAGGTTCCAAAGCATCCATGTCCAGTAAGGAGCTGAGTAAGGTAATGGTCTGCCTTCCCGTTTTTCCTGTCTATTCAGCATTTCAGGATACGAGGAATCAGTCTATGTGAAAGGAGGTTAGTCAAATTGTCGTGGCTTGCATTTGCATTGACTGTGCTATCAGGTGGTGCATAATGCCAAGCATTTTGTTTGCTAGGTTTAATAACTTTCAATTCTTTATTGAAAAGTATTACATTCTGTCACATCTCCCGACAATAGTAATAGTGATAGAAGAGTAGCTCATTCACACTCAATGTACAATAAATACAAATAAATAAACAGCAAAATAATAATACTAAAAGTATATGTATATAACTAAACTAAACTAAACTAATTAAAATAACTACTTAAATAAACACATGCTTTTATAAAATATTTACAAAATTCATTCACTCAAGTACTCCTATTACACAGATGGTTTCATAGTATTAAGTAAATCTTTTAAAATATTTCTTTGTCAGCAGGTGATGAGCTAGAAGTGAAACAGGAGGAAGAACTATTTCTCCCAGATGATTGTGAGTAACGTTATTGTTATTAGCCTCGGCAATCTACTTTTATTCATTAAAAATTAGTGATAAAAGTATTGGAACAAGTTAGTTCCTATAAAATAATAATTTTTTTTTTTTTCAGTCCACAAAGTTAGCATCAAAGTAGAAGAAGGACTAACTGATTATAGTAAGAATAATTCTTTTTTTTCTTTAATACAATGTTTCTTACTATTTTTATAATATAACTTTTAAATGTGCTATAAGCATTATTTTTACATCATAAGGACAAAATGGGAGAAAAATACTCATTTGTATCACTGCAATGACAAGTAATGCTCCATTCCTCCACAGAAAGGCCATTTTAGGTTGTTAAAATTGGGCAATTTTATGAATTTTCAATTTTTATTTGATACTGAAGATTCGTTAGGTTACAAAACTTGAAATGCAAACAGCTCCATTCCATCCATTGAATGTCTAATACTTTTTGGCTTGGTAAAGCTATTCCAGCTTCAAAACTTCCATCTATGAATGGCAACAGATTGTTTACTATTTAAACAGTAGTAGTAGTTGGTTGTAGTCCGTGGTACAGATCCATTTTTATCAAACTATTAATATCCGCCTAAAACATCATAAATAGTTTCATCTCATCATAACCTATAAATATTTTATTTACGAAAATTCTCAGAATTGGGGCGTTTTCAATCTGGAGATCAGCAACTTTGTCTATTTAATTAGGTACTAAAAATTCATGAATACCCATTTGCTTTCCACTTGAATGGTAAGATAATATGATCACAAATCGAAAAAAAATGTGGCCTACAGAAATATTGGTCTGTTAGGTGTAACGTCCACCCCCAAAATGTCAAACTAATCAGGTTATATAGGCCAAACAGCACAATTTTTTTTTATGCCATTTTTTTTTCAATTTTGTGATCATATTATCTTATGATACAAGTGTAAAGCAAATGGGTATTCATGAATTTTTATTACCTAATTAAATAGACAAAGTTTGCTGATTGGTTTCAAGATTAAAAATGTCCAATTGCAAGAATTTTTGTAAATAAAATATTTGTAGGTTTTTATGAGATGAAGCTATTTACATAGTTTTAGGTGGATGGTTATAATTTGAAAAAAAGGTGTCTGTACCAGACTACTGAATTAGAAATGGAATGACAGACAAATAATTTTATTAAACATTTTCTTGAGGTTTCTTATCTGAATGTAATTTAATCTCCTACCACATCTCCAATCAACTTCTTCTACAAAGTAAATTTAGGTCTGAACTTTGAAAATTAGATCGCAATAGATGGATTTTATCAAAAATACCCTACTTCATCAAGTTCCAAAATCAAGGGAAAACAGAATATATTACTAATTACTAGCTTTAAATGATAATTAGGTTCTTTCTAGCAAGCATTGGTGTGAAGTTTTTAAATAAGTGATGCTCATTTTAAGGATAAAACCTTAGGCACAGTAAGCATAAGAGAAATACTCTAATCCTGAAAGATCTTAAATCTTAAAAAATGTAGTCTGCAGACCTCCTCTCGATTATTTATCAATACTATATGAATCAATAATTACATCCTTTCTCCTTTAAAAGATTGTGCTATGTTCTAAACATTATTTATTGCGATGCACTGGATAATTATCCAGAAATATTTAATAAAAAATAAATAAAAGATATTTAAATATATAATATATTATTTGATCCAGGTTAATACATTTTTTTTTTGGCTTCATAATTGTAATTAAAATCAAATTTGAATACTTTTCCTAAGGTTTGTTTTGTGCTTTTCAGTTTTCTAATTATATGCATTACCTATATTGCTTATGGTATATATGATTCAGACCTAAACACTAATAATGCTTCATTTCGATTAACTCTTATACTAAAAAGAACAAATAACTTAAGCTCTAATGAAGTTCCATAATGGATTAATAATGATGTTTTAGTTGAGGAAAACAAAGCCTCTGCTTCTTCTGATGTTGAGGTCATGCCTGGGCCTGAGCCTATTAGGGGCCGTAAACGTGAACGAAACCCTGCGAGATGGAAGAGAGAACACCAGAAGAAAAAGAGACTTTCTGGTAAAGAGTATACAACTAGATCAGGCAATACAGTCGCTGCAAAAATATTTAGCGATGAAGAGTGTAATTGTAAGAGAAAGTGCAATGAAAAAATATCAGCGGATGATAGGGAAGCTCTTTTTAAATATTTTTATAGTTTAACTAAACACAATGAACAAAATATTTTTTTAAATGGTTGTATCAAAGCAAGAAGTATTATGAGACGTCGACCTACTCATGACTCTAAACCTCCCAGAAGCCAAAGTTTTTTATATTTTGTGAGAGTAAAGAACGTTGATGTTCAAGTTTGTAAGAAATACTTTAGGCAAACCTTCCAGGTGTCTGATGGCCGAATTCATAATTGTGGCAATAAGAATGACAAGTTGTATTATCTATCAACCCCAGGAAATAAAGTGGAAATTTCAGATATGGTTAAACACATATAATCTTTTCCTGCTTATTTCAGCCATAATACAAGAGCACATAACCTCAACTGGAAATATTTCAACCCTGACCATACTGTTAAAAAGATGTATGATTTATATGTTTTGTGGTGTGATGAAAACCAAAAACTGGTAAAAATGTACTGCTATGTATTTTCAACTAACTTTAATCTTCATTTTAAACTGCCGCTTAAGGACAAGTGTGTGACAGCTTACAAAATAAACTTTTAGTGGCCCGCGAAGATGAGAGGAAAATAATACAAAATGAGAAGGAATTACATCTAAGAAAGGCGCAAAAGGCCAGAGGAAATTTAAAAGAAGACCAGAGTATGTACTCTGATGATTACTACCTGTTTACCTTCGATCTTCAAAAGGCTTTGGCCTTCCCAAAACTAAGCATCTGTAGCCTACACTACAGACCAAACTTATATGTTTATAATTTTGGTGTTCACGCTTTTAATAACAAAAAAAGCCTACATGTACGTGTGGCCGGAGACCGAGGGTTCAAGAGGTTCACAGGATATAAGCTCTTGCCTCATCAAACACTTAAGCTGTTCATTGCAATAATATCAAACATATTGTAATGTGCTCAGACTCATACGAAGGTCAAAACTACAATATTAAGGTTGTTCTATCTCTTATTAAATGTCTGTAGACTGAAAGTGGTAGCACTGAGACTATTGAAGTCCCTTGTACCAGGACACAGTTCTCTTCTAAATGAGTTGGATTTTTCATTAATTGAAAAAAGCTAAGACTTGTAGCAACATCTTTTCTCCAAGCGATTGGTATGATATCCTTAGTTGCTAGAGAATGAACAATTCTTCACAGAAATGAACCACAAAGACTTCCGCTCGATGGAAACCTTGGAAAAATCTATCTTTAACATAAAAACAAAAATAGTAATGAATCAGGATTGAATGAAAAGGCCAAACCATTTGTTATAAAATATAAAACTACTTTCTTGTCAGAATTGCGTTTTGAAGAAATAAACATTCAAAAGAAAAACAAAAATGGACGGCCTTTACAAGACCTAGCTGATGTACCACAAGATCTTCTTTATTCTGTATCAAGACCGATGACTATGGCAAAAAAGAAAGTCATGATGGACCTTTTGAAGTATATACCTTACGTTCATCGCCGGTATTACAAAGACTTCAGGACTGAAAGAGGAGGGATCCCTCGAGCCGAATCTGACACTGATGACTGCTTCACTTACGCAGAATAATTTTCACATTTTTCCAGATGTCAAACTATCTATTTCATGGCTCACAACACAGGTCATTTTTTTATGTAAACTTGTTTTAACTCTTTGTGTATTTGACCAATAAAATTACCTAATACAAACCGCTCGGAATATTTTATCGACCTTTTTGGCAATGTGGCTAACTCCATTTTTTTTTTTTTATATAGAGAGGTATTGGAATTTTTCTGTATATTTATATGGTGCTGAAAAATTGCCTCTGAAAGTAAATTAATCTAATCAAGTTTGATTAAAATATGCATAAATAGTAATAGTTTTTTTTTACATTTACATAACTTTATTTGTCAATACTGAACAATTACGTTTCAGGGAGTTAGTCAAATTGACTTCCGAATGCCTTATAGATCATATAGGTAGTAGATACTAACAAGAACATTATTGAAAAACTTAATTTATTCATTTAACTTATACTTAGAATCAACAATAAAATGATGATATATCTATAAAAATATGGAGATAGAATAGAACAGAAAAGACAGGTCAACTTTAATATGGGACAATGTCCCTTTAGAATAACAATATTGTTCATGCAAATAAGCATTACATCTGGCCAAAAGATCTATTACATAAAACAATAACTGAAACATAAGTTATAAAACAGGTATATACTTAACCCATTGACTGCGAGACCTCATAACGTGTGTTTCTTCCTAATGGCGGTCCCGAAATTCTAAAAGACGTTCGGAAAAACGAATTTGTTTTTTCCCGTAAATTTGTTAAAATAATATTTTGAGTCACCCTGAAATATATTAGCTTTCAAAAATGCATTTAAAACCTTTTTCTTTAATTTTGGGTTCAGAATAAATCTGCAACTGATAGCTTCCAACAAATGATCAGAAACCGGAATGACCGAAGTGAATGAGCTCCAGAGGACTAATGAATTCACAGACCTAGCCACAAGGTGAACGGTGGAAGTGGGGCTTTCCCTTAACGCTACAAGTTGGCGATGGACACCGCTGACCCAACTCCTAACAGGAAGGCAGGTGTCCCATCCGCAGTCAAGGTGTTAAAGATACTAAGGTCAAACTAATACAATAAATAAATGAATGATTCAGACAACTGCCATAGATTATTTTAACTACTAGCTTTAGAAAAACCATAGTAGATGAATGGCAGATAAAACTTAGCTGTTAAGATCCTGAATCTAATATGGTCACCTGCTAAAGGAATCCAGTCCATGGTTCATCTGCTAAAGGAATCCAGTCCATGGTTAAGATCACCTCCATCTTCTGGTCTGGGATCTTCTCCAGTCAAAGGCAACTTACAAATAGTGTGAAGAAGTCATATCCTAAGTTAAACTTTCTCTTCCTCCAGAAGAATTTATACCTATCATTCATCCCTTCCTCTTCAATGAGGGAGAGAACCAGAGATTATTTCTTATTCGTCCTCAGATTTCTGGTAGAAGGGTGTTTTTACTCCCTCTTCTTCCTGTAGGCGTATATTTCCTAAAAACTTCTTAACTTGGTCCCACCTAATGATGGCTGGGAGTAGGGAGTCAAATTTTCAATTTAGCTCTTCCTTGAATGGTTGACAATAACGAGGTAATAGGCTTTAGAGATATCTTCTTCACCAGGCTGAGAGGCTCCTAATCTAATCTGCCATATTTGTAGAAACTGTGAATTTAGTTGCTGACATGGGTTAAGTCAACAATAGATAAGTTTTTTCTGATGTTTGGCAGATTAACATTTCCTCCCCCCAACCACTTATTCTGTATCTTTTTTATAATATCAAATTTTAAACTTATTTGATATAATGTTTGAAACATAGCTATTAAAAATATCGAATTCTGATGTATTTGAAGAAATACCAATACAATATACGAGGTGTGTAAATTAAGTAATGAGACTGATTTTCTAATGTTCGATCTGGCAACAGTGGAGACGAGGAACATGGAGAGGTAGGCAGGTAAACACCTGATATGCATCCATTAGAAGTTTGAACACGCTAGAGTTATTGCACATATCTGTTATGAATGTTTTTGTGAGAAAGGTTTTATAGTGCCTTCTAAAAATGAGTGATATTAATTTTTAACAACTTGGCACTATCAGGTTCTGCTTTAGACTTGGACATTGTGCAATAAAAACATTAAAAAAGTGCATCAGGTCTATGGAGACAGTGTTTTGTCGAGAGTCCAGGTTTTTAGGTGGTTTAAGGAATTTTGAGAGGAAGAGAATCAATTGAAGACGAGCACACTTCAACGCACTCCAAGACCAAAAAAAGGAAGAACGAGCAAGTAAAAAATCAAATGCTTGCTGATTTGCTTTATTTATAGCTAAGGATTCATTTATAAAGAGTTTGTGCTTCAAGATCAAATGTTAATCAACATTTTTATACCGAGAAGTTCTCGGGTGAATTTAAAAAATTGTCATGTGTGTAAGACCAACCGTAAAAAACATGTGAGTGTTGCTTCATGACAATGTTCCTTGTCCACAACGAGTTCTATCAATGAGTTTTTGGCCATTAACGCTTAGCTGCGGTTACGGTCCCCGGCATCTGATAGCTTTATATCAGATATAATGATTATTTACGTTTGTATCTATCTTTACATCATCAACTCCCATTCAAATATTTTTAAAAATGATCGTTTTAGAGACTTCGTAAGATAGGCAAAATTTGAAACAATCCTGGCCGATATCGAAACAGATATCAGAACCCGCGGACCGTATCCGCAGTTAACGTGTTAAAAACATTCCTGTGACTCCTCAGCCTCCTTATTCACCCGATTTGAGCCCATATTAATTTTTTTTGTTCTCAAAATTGAAAAATCACCTCAAGGGACAACATTTTTGGACATTAGAGAATGTCCAAACAGCCCTAACCAACCAATCGAAGGCTATTCCAGTATCCGAGTTCCAGCACTGCTATGAGGAATGGAAGAATTGTCTCCAGTGCTATGTGGCTTCACAAAATATATGCTTTGAAAGAGGCTACGTGAATTTGTAATTTTATTTAAATAAAAAATAGAACAAATCAGTCTCATTTCCTAATTTCCACACCTCGGATATTGATTTTTTTTTTTTTTAAATTTACATCTCCATCCAGGATGGTGATGGTGTTGAAATATGTAAAATGAAAGTTCTTCTACATAACAAACCTCCTAGAAAGAACCTAATCTTTCAAAATAAATTATACTTAAATATAACATAACATAAACTTATAATTACAGTTTTTAAAACTTGTCCACAGACAAGAAGGGTACCGAGCCAGGAGATTCATACTACAAGTACTGTCTTGTACCTGGATGTAAATCAACAACCATAAAAAATCCAAATAAAATGTTTTTATGTTTACCTATGCCAAAAGCTGCCCGCGAAAAATGGCTGAAGGCTGCTAGGAGAGACCCGAAAGAACTATCTTCAAAAAATAAGAGATTGTATGTATGTGAAGACCATTTCAACTTAGAAGAGGATATAGACAACTGGATAGAATTCAAACTAAGTCCATATAGAGTGCGACTAAGAGTTAAAGAAGGAGTTGTGCCGCATATATTTACATGTCAACCTGATCGAAACCAGGCTCAAGAAACAGAAGCTTCAGGTCCCAGAATTTTAAATTGCTCTAGAAAAACTATGGTTGACGATGTTTGCCTGTCTGTGTCAACTTCATCTTACCCTCTCAACTCTGCATCTCATTCAAATATAACAGAATATTGTAATTTTACTTTAATTTAATTTACTGTTTCAAATATTTTTTTTTACTAATAAGTCTGAAATAAAAATTCTTGATAGAAAAGTTAATGTGACCAGCTGTGGCGGTTAATAATTCTTAATTTTTTGTTTAAAAAAAAGTAAAAAGTAGTGTATTCAAAGTATGCATCATTCTCTAATTATACATTTTTTAAACTCTTGCAATTTGTGGATCGTCTGTCAGAAAAACCTTATTTTAAGGTTGTTTAATCATCAAGTAATGTTTTTTACATCTCCATAATCTTTGAAATGTTTCATGAAGAGTGCATGAAGCATCAATAGAAACCGATGGTAGTCGGATCAAGTCTGGTGAATACAGCGGGTTCCCAGCCAATTGTATAAATGTTGTCTGTTTTTCTGTATGTGATAAGGTGTTGTGCTTCAAAATTATTTTTCCGTATCTTGTAGCCTATTCTAGTTTTTTTCCAATCAATGCTTGGTTTAAGTTGGTAATTAATTGATGGTAGCGAACGGTATCAACTTTTGCAGAGGCTCATGGTACATGACACACTTCTGATCCCACCAAATATACATAGTCTTCTTTCCAAATTGATTCGGTCTTGCTGTCGGTCGATGTTTCTGAATTTTGGTTTTCAACATGTATTCATTTTCGTCTGCAGACACGATCCAATTCAAAAAGTCTTTCTTTAATGCCGAAGAAGCAAAACTTCTCCTTATTTTTTTTTTTTTTTTTTTGCTTTTCAATTTGTCTCTCATTCAACTGTTCTACCCATTTTCCTGCTTTCTGAATCTTTTCCATGGTATGCAGAGAATCACGAATTTGGCGACCAACATTTAACCTCTCTGGCATTTATTTTTGAGTTCACATGTTGCCATCGTTAAACAATACTTGCAATTTAGAATCTTGAATTTTTTTCAGTTGAACTGGTTGTTTTTGTCTTTCAAGTCAAAATCATCCCTTTTGAATAGGGCAGTGTCACCATAAGTTTCCATAAGTATACAACATCTATCACTTGCATTATTATTATTATTTTTTATTGAACATGAAAAGCAGTACCGCAAATTTTCTTTTTTAGCTTGAAACTCGACATGAGGCTAATCTGAAATCGTTTAAAAATTAATGATATTTTGGAAGGTGTTGTCACAGCAATAAAATATCATAAGAGTTTTGACTGAATCAATCCTTTCTTCCAATGTCAAAAAAATTAAGAATTAATAATCTCCATACCTGTCTAGAAAAGGACAAGACTGTTAAAATTCTTTTTACTTGCATGAATTTTTATAGCTCACCACCTCTTTTTATAAAATTATTAACATCTGTCTAAAACGTTGTGAAAGGTTTCATCTTATCGTAACCTACAACTTTTTTTTTTTTAATTATATTCTTATTTTGAAACTTTTATGAAGTTTTAAAATAATTTTTTTTCCTTAGTCAATTAAAATTACCGAAAAAATAAGAATTGATTCCTCTTAGGATATGTTATATTATTTCATTTCTTTATTATTTTATTATTTGTTTACCGATTAATATTCTATGTAAATTATTCGAACAGGCCGATTTGTTATATTTATAGTGGCACTAATGTAATTATAAATCTTTATAGCATTGTTTTTGCCGAACACATTTTCATTTAAAATAAAAAACTTTTTAACTGTCGATTTTACGAGTCTAATGGAATTAATAAAAAAAACAAAATTATTTTATTCTCATGTAATCTATACTCTAAATAGACAAATTACAAAATTTGCTGGACATAACGAGCATCTCTTTTTTCAGTAAGAATTACATAAATCTTTATTGCATTTAAACCTGAATAAATAAACAAATGCTTAGTTAATGTTAAATTAAATTCGTTTTCATTATTATCTATGTGAATTTAAGAAATATGGATGACAAAAGTTTATTTATTATTGAAATTTAGAATGGTGCAGATACCAAAGATAAAATAGTATGATTTATTGGTTAGGTCAGCTTAATGGTAACTATAACTTCTATTGTTTTAATTTAGGTCTGAATCATAAAAACTAAATCTCAAGAGATGAATTTAATCGGAAATGTCTTATTTCATATATGTCCAAAGTCAAAAATAAACAGGAAATATTAGCACTTACTTTTATTGATAATTAGGTTCTTTCTAGCGAACATTGGTATGAAGTTTTTGAAATAATTGATGCTTATTTTAATAATAAAATCTTAAACAGCTAAATTCTCGTCACAATAAACATAAGGGAAATACTCTGATCCAAAGGTTATGATATAATACATCATAAATATATTAATGTTAACAAATTTCTCTTTTCTTTTTTTTAATAAGTAAGCCTCCGATTTTTATCCACATACATATTTTTCTTGCATACATTCGTCAAAAATATGGGTTAATATCTTTATGAAACATTTCATTCTAAATCTTTTGGCAAACATTTATGTTGCATATTTGATCAAAATTAGATTTTGTGCATATTTAGGCTCAAAATACAATTACACATTAATTTTTATGTAAATTAGTTCGACAGAATGTTTATAAATAGATACTATACTACTACAATTTAGATATTATATGAATCAATATTTTCATCTTCAGATTAAAAAAAATTGAAGGCTGATAATTTGAAAAATATCAATATGATCTCAATTGATTTTATTTTTCAATACTTACATCTCTAGCTAGGCTCTGGTACTGTGCTAGTGAAACGTTAAAGTAAAAGGTCTTCATACCAAATCAATTTTTTATTTATTAGAAAGAACCTAATCATTAAAAACAAATTCTACTTTAATAACATCAAATTAAATTTTTAAAACTGTTGTCCACAGACAAGAAGGGTACCGCAACAGGAGGTACATACTATAAGTACTGCCTTGTGCCTGGATGTAAGTCCACAACCATAAAAAATCCAAATAAAATTTTTATAAGTTTACCTAAGCCAAAAGTTACTCGCCAAAAATGGCTGAAGGCTGTTCGGAGGAACCCAAAGGATCTATCATCCAAAAATTGGAGATTATATGTATGTGAAGACCATTTCAACTTAGAAGAGGATATAGACAACTGGATAGAATTCAAACTAAGTCCGTATAGAGTGCGACTAAGAGTTAAAGAAGGAGTTGTGCCGCATATATTTACATGCCAACCTGATCGAAACCAGGATCAAGAAACAGAAGCTTCTCGTCCAAAAATTTTAAAACGCTCTAGAAAGGCTATGATTGATAATATAACAGATTTGACAGAAGACATACTTGGACAAGAAGACTTAGTGCAGCCTCTGGTCATGATTTGTGTCTAGAAGAACCTAAGTTGCGGACAAGTTCATATGGTTCAATTGGGATTATTGGTCGCGAATAATGATCTATAGAGGCTGCTGGTAAAAAATGTGTCTTGTGAGACATCAAATTAAAAAAAAGCTCACAAAAACAAATGCAATTTATTTTTTCATACTCATTCAAAAACTGTGAAGATGAAAATGATTATTCCATGCCTCGTGAAAATCTAGAATTCTTTTGTGAGGAAATAGATCTGATCAAAAATATTTTTTGGGGATTCCTAAAAATTGTTTATTGATGATTGATGGCATAGTAATTTGTAGAAAAATTAATAAAGTTTTATAAATTTGTTTGCCATATATGTAGCCATTTATATATTTTTGGCTCCTCAATAACCTCAACAAATGACTAAAATATTAAAAATATAGTAGTCTATAATACAGGCTAATATAAAAAAATCTCCCGGAATTTCAATTTAAGGGTGACCAGTTATTTGATATACATCTGGAAGATCTGGACACTAACCACCACCTTAGAAAGAAGATTATAAAGGTTTGAGAGAAAAGTCCTTTATACGATAACCAGAATGATCTGGAATCAGAGTACTTACACATGGAGGAGAAGAGCTGTTAAACAAATGAATACAGAAACTATGCCTTATAAGATGAAGGCAAGAAAGTTTCGATGAGTGGGGCATACGTCTTGAAGCAATCCATTAGAAAGTTTCTATACAACAATGAATATGTCTCAATAGTTGGTGGGATACCAAAAATCAAATTAATAGAGCCAATAAAGATAATGCATATAGTAAACCAGAAAGTAATAGCCTAAGATAAGTAGAGATGGAGAAGGCTTGATCCGGTCACCAAATATCTACAAGGTCTGTAAAGTCTATAGGAAAAAAAATAATATGTCGGAAAAAAATAAGATTCTACACAATATGTAGAGAAGTTGAATACGGTTCTGGAATGTCCGAGCCCAAAATATGCAGAACCTTTCATAAACTTCTTACTGTTCTGAGCCTATTTTTGTTTGTTTTATTAAAATCCCTGCTAGAAATATTTTGAAGAATAATTTATTTATTTTCAACCCTGTTCTGCCTCTCGGGTCATATGGATATTTGTAGCAGCGGGATGTTACTGTACGATTTTGAAGAATATACCACTTTCTTGCAGAACCAGATATAGCAAAACCCAAAGCATAATTGATATAAATCTGTGAGATCTGGACAATAATAGACTAGGAGCTAGCGATCATTTTATTGAGCTAGTAACCATTTTAAATTCCAGATCTGATTATATCTGAACACACAACTTCGGTCAGTCGGTTGCGAAAATTTAAATTAAAGAGGCGAAATTTGATGGTTCATTTAATGGAAACCTGAAATTTTGATATGATGTCAAGAATATGTCTATAAATGAGAATTCACCTTGACAAAACTATATATTTTTTTTTTTGGTTTTAAAGTATTTGAAATATATATTTATGTTAATAGTATTTTTATTATATATATGGTGTTTTTATACAAGTGTTTTAAAGTTGTATATTATGTAAATAAAAATTTTCAAGTTATTGATTTTATTTCAAAGAATCTTTTTAATAAACAGTATATGGGATAAATAAAATTCTCCTCGTATTTCCTGTTAGTTTTCTTTAGGATTATTTTTATTTCATGCTAGATTTTTCCTCATTTATTTTTTTTTCTAGATTTTGTGATCAAATTATCTTACGATTCAGGTGGAAAGGAAATAGGTATTCATAATTTTTAGTACCCATTAAATCAATCAATTTAATGATAAAACAAATAGGTATTCATGATTTTTAGTACCCATTAAATCAATCAATTTAATGATAAAACTCCCTATTTCTAGGATTTTTTTTAAAGGTTTTATTCTCTAACAGGGCTTATATGGCTAATTTTTAATATTTTTTTCCTCTAAGGTACTTTTATTTTTTTTATTTGATATAATTAACCATTTCACATTAATATTTGATATAAAAAATAGTTAAATATAAAATATGAAAGAATTTGATAATTAACTAAAGGAAAAATAAGAGATTGTAACGGATAATAGTTGTAATGGAGGAACCAAAGAAATACGCCTTTCTCACCGGAGGGATTACAACAGGCTTCCATACGTAACATGAGGTTAATATATTTACGTACACCGACATTATTGTGTACATATACATATGTGATTTTGATAAATGCTATCTTTGGTATTATTTAATATTTAATTGTATAGAATACAGCGTATTCTATGTTATGCCCTTATAAATAAAAATAAAAATTTGTATATATAAGGGCATTAAAACAAATAAAAATACCCATAATGAAATGTAAATAAATATAGCATTTATAATTTCTACTTTCACTTCCCCTTTGTCTGAAAATACTTATTTCTGCTAAGAAGAGGGTGGTAAGTGAAAGTCGTGTGATGTAATTGTTAAGTAAATCAGGTTTTTCAGTTTTATTTTTTCTGTTGCTGTTTTCTTCCACTTCCTTTATTTTCTTCCACAGTTCCTCGTCACTTTGAAAATCTCCACAGCTGTAAACTTTCTTAGGCAGCTTTTGTCAGTAGTTTTCAATAGGATTTAAGCCTGGTGAACGTGGTGGACACTCCACCAATACCATTAATGTTCGTTTCTCGAAAACCAGCTTTAGTCTATCGAGACGCATGGTAAAGGGCATTGTCATGTAAAAAATATGTTTCTCCACTTGGAAAAACATATTTAAGCCATAGTTGTACGTTTTCTGAGATAAATTTTACATCATACTCACAGTTCATCTGCTAGTGGACTCGCAACAAAAGTGAACTTCCAGATGCAGTTATTGCTTCCCAATCCCTATCCTTCCACATTCTACAAAGGAATATTCATTATCAAGGCTGTAAATATAAAATATTTTTTCTTCGGTAGCTGTAGTTTTAGCCCACATGTTCTGTGGTGAAGCTAACCAAGTTTGTGTCAGTTCCAACCTTTTCAACAGATTACTTTTTTAATTTTTTGAACTGAAACCTAATTTCGTTATGTTACCTCCTTACGATCCGGGTTGATATATCTGTTAAGGTAGTTAGCTCTCCTCATATACTCCATCTTCGAATTTCCCGTTTTATCCTCACTTCCGCACATTTAGTTGAAAGATTCTTCCTACCTCTCTTTTAATTTATTTTAAATATTTTTCGTACTGAAAAGGAAATTCCATATTTTCTTCCAGCTTCACAGTAGTTCATTCCGTGGCCAACATCACGTTTTACTCTAGTAATAATGTCTTCGGAGTACATGTTTTCAACATGAAATTTCACACAACGACTCATTTAGAAATTATATAGGCATGTACATTTATTTGTCCATTAATATTATTCAAAGATTGGTGGTTAATCCTCTGCAAAGATTTTAAAAAAACATTATCAATGTGATACATTTTCAATAAACAGTTATGTCCCCACTGCTTAGCATTGTGGATCTTTATTAAAAAAGAAATTGTGCCCTTTTTTTTGTCCAGTAGTGTAAATTAAAAATGTTGGTACTCAGTCGATGCACAATTTGATGCTCAAAAACTTCTTTTTATGAGCTTTTTCTTTTACTGAACTAATTTACAAACAGCAACATCATTTATGTATCATTTTTGACAAATTTGGTAAAAATCAATGTTCGTTGACCGTGGTCTTCAACCATACCACTTAACTAAACTATTATATTTAGGTACTCATTTGATGCACAATTTAACTTTCTTTAAGTTCTTGAAGTGTTCGTTGTTTTTTTTTTTTATTGGATACACTGTTCAGAAGTCATAGGGTAAAAAAAAAAAACAATCTAAATTTCTTTCAGTCAAAAGTCATCCCGATATGGCTCCTGTTAGCAGTGTACTGAACAGTGTTTCCAAGCAAAAAACATACTCTTTACGAAATTAAAGAACATTTATTCGTGCATAAAATGACCACCTAAACTTAATAATTAGGTAAGTGGTATGTTCGAAAACCACGGTCAACGAACATTGATTTTTATCTAATTTGTTATGAAATTATATGTGTTACTATAAATCTTCTTATGAGGGAAAATCTTCTACTTAACAGAGAACCCATTTGAAGATATAAAATTTATGGAGATATTTTTGGTCAATAAATGATGCTTTACCTATTGTCAGTTGTATACTAGTAGTACTATAGTATACTGTAGTACTATATTAGTAGTATACTAGTATATGTCAGTGATACTGTACCTGTATGTCAGTAGGTCACCAAATACAACTTTCATCTAACTTGAGACTGCTAAATTCTAATTTCTATCAGAACTTGAAGTATCACCTAGCCTCTATTTGCTGACTACTTTATCCTGTCTAATTCAACCAATTTATCAACACCATGAGTAACCTATTGATATTTAGAAAAACAATGCTTATTACTCAAAAACAGTCAACTGGTAATTAATTGCTGTATCAAAGGGCTATTTAACTAGAAAAGTTATTCTGCTTATGTTTCATTGGCTGGAGCCACACTAATGGTTATTAAAGAATAATACTATAATACCTAAATAGATGATAAAGAAAGCTCTGCTATTCATCAAAATGTAATAAAGAAGTTTTTCTTCCAAACTGATCAAGCATTAAATCATTAATCTTATTGTTTTATTTTCCATAAACCTCTAAGTATTAAGACAAACAAATGTTTTGGGTGTGAAATTTTTAAGAACTCACTAATTTTATTTTATCAATATTTGTTTTATTATTCTAATTCTTTAGAAAATAATGATATCTCCAAGTTTTTCATGACATAATACTTACTGTTTATAGGTGATACAGATTCTCTTGACCACTTAGAAATCGATCGCTATGGTATAAAAAGTGAGATGAACGACTCTCCTGTGTGTGATTTTAATGCCACAACTTCTGGAGATATGAAAAAACAAATAATAACTCATGATACTGATGAGAAGTGCTATCAATGTCATCATTGTAATCATAAAGCAGTAACTTTTCAATTGATAAAAAGCCATATAAAGCAATGTCATACCATCGAAAATCCTTATCAGTGTCTTCATTGTGATTATAAAGCAGCAAAACCTCAGTTGATAAAAATTCATTTAAAGGACCATTATACAGGCAAGAGTGCTTATCAATGTCCTCATTGTAATTTTATAGCAAATAGGCCTATTAAGCTAAAAGAACATATTGTGGCCCTTCACGAGGGTAAGAAGCCTTATGGGTGTCCTCATTGTGATTATAAAGCAGCAAGATCTTACTCAATAAACATCCACATAAAGAACCGCCATACAGATCCTGCCAGTCGTAAGTATTATCAGTGTCCTCATTGTGAATATAAATCAATAAGATCTTTTTCGTTAAAAGTACATGTTATGGCCCGTCACGAGGGTAAAAAGCCTTATGAATGTCCTCATTGTGATTATAAAGCAGCAAGACCTTCTTCGGTAAATAGCCACATAAAGTACCGCCATGGAGATCTTACCGGTTACAAGTCTTTTCAGTGTTCTCATTGTGATTATAGTGCAGTAACTTCTTCAACTTTGAAAAAACATGTAATAGCTCGTCATGTTGCGGAGGAGCCTGTTCAAGCCTTATCAAGAAGTCTTACCAATCACAAGTCTCATCAGTGTCCTCATTGTGAATACAGAGCATCAAGAGCTGATAATGTAAAAACACATGTAGCGGCCTGTCACGAGAATAAGAAGCCTTTTAAATGTCCTCATTGTGACTATAAAGCGGCGAGGCAGTATCTGATAACGAGCCACATAAAATACCGTCATAGTCATGAGTCTTATCAGTGTCCTCATTGTGATTATAATGTAGGAAATCCTCTAACTTTGAAAAAACATATATTGTCTCGTCATACAGAGGAAAAGCCTCATAATTGTCCTTATTGTGACTATAAATCGATAGGTCCTATAATGGTAAAAAGGCATATAATGGCCCGTCATACAGGTGAGAAACCTTTTCAATGTTCTCAGTGTGATTATAAATCAGTAACTTCTATATTATTAAAAAACCATATAGAGGCTCATCATAAAGGGGAGAAACCTTTTCAATGTCCTTATTGTGGTTATAAAGCGTCATTAGCTCACTTAATAAAAAGGCATATAAAGGACTATCATAAAGTTTAGAAAACTTAAAGGTATCAATTTTTGATAACATAGAAGTAGTAATAAGGCGAAAAAGTGTATAAATCACTATAAAAAAGGTGAGAAGGTATGTGAATTAAGCGCGAGCTATATGAAAGTCATTTAAAGTGTTTATTGAGACATTAAAAAACAGGATGAAAATTATATATTTTGCTGAATATGATCGTATTAAGTTCCCTAGTTATTCATGCCTTAGCTGCTGAAGCAGAGATTAAAGGAGAAATTAACCTCACCATTAGGATAGGGAATATATGATGACTAATGGGCTTAAGCTATTTAAGGCTCAGAAAGTGAGAATTACAAAAAAAGTTATAAAACATAAGTAAAATTAGCCTTATTTGCTTATAAATTTGTATAAAATTAAAAGTAATATAATTATTAGTTCCAATGCCTTAAGATATTACCAGCAACAAATTTCTAATAAAGTGTTGCTTATGTGAGAGGAAAGGCATCTAAAATTAATAATGATGTAACTTCTAATAAAATTTTTAAAATATATTATTTTATTTTTGGTAATTTTTATTTATCCTCTAGAATTCCTTTATACACATGATTGCCATCATTTTTCAATCTAAACTTAAGAAAGGAGATATTAATTGAATAACATAGTCCCTAGTTATATGGTTCCTTTAAGATATAAAGAGTCTATAAGGGTCTCCATGGAATCAAGTCCCATGGTTTAAAATTAATTTGTCTATCTATATATTAATAGATTTTAATCAAATCTGAAATGATTTACGCTTTGGCGTTCGAATTCCTTAGCACAATATCATAAATTAGAACTAAGACAAAAATAGGGAGGAGAGCCTCCTAAGCAGATTGATGAGTCTCCCACAAAAAGAATCAAAGTGAGAAGCTTCTCCGCTGCCACCAGCGGGCCAAGATCTCTTCATCATGCTATAAATGGTATTCGGAAGATGGATGTGTTCACCATGTAACTTCCTTTGCGAAAATGCATTCAGAAAAGAACTTTTTATATGGAGGTGTAGAATAAAAAGATTATTTAATGTTAATAAACCAATTATTTATTTTATGTAATATTAAAAATAAAATAAGCATATGTAATAAAATATCACTATTTCAATAAACACTAGTAGATACATTCTCCAGAGGGTCAGATATATTTCAAAAACTATTGTAATTGTAAAATGGCAGAAACCATAATTTATTTTATCAACAAGATATTGGTAATTTTTATTATATCTAGGCACTAAGCACTAACGGTGCAGTTCGTCGCTACAACAAAAAAAATTCAATGCCCAAGAGTATCACTTCATCATTTAGGCGATGTTACCTCAACTAAATAATAAAAATAATCAGACTTACCTGTTGTGGGAGCTTTCCACCACCAAGGATCACTCCTGAAATAAGTGGAGATAGCATTGCTGAGAGGAAGGAATATCGGAAAACTAATTGGATTAAGCACAAACTTTGTCATTTTGACCAATGGTACATTTCACAGGTTACAACCACCTATCGGGATGAAACAAAATTATTTTTTCCTCAATCTAATATACTGACTATAGAACAAAAAAAAAAAAAATTGTTTTTATAATTGCTGATACAAGGTTAAACTAGCTTTAAAATTTTAATTCTAAATCATTACATATTTTAAAGATAATATATAAATTTATTGATGAAAATAATAATTAGATAGGAAAATGAGTTCATTGAACTGCAAACTGCTGAGTTGAATATTCAAAATGTCGAATTACACATTAAAACAATATGTAAAGGTATGTAAGGTAAGGTAAAGGTAAAGGTGTATAAAACAATTTGTTAATATTAACTTTTTAATTGCAAAATCAATATAAAATTAGATGAAGATGGATGAATCAATGCAAAATATTTAGAGATTGGTATAGTTTTGTACAAAATCACGAATGTCACTGCTAATTTCATCTCTTAACTCTAATTGCTGCTGAAGTTGAACATATCCAACTGCAATACCACCTGCAGTTGGTGTAGAAGGATTTGAACAATAACTGTTCCGCAAATCATATGATATGGAATGCAATTGATAAGATGGAGTCGGAAGGTAAAAGCTAGCATGTCCGATCGAAATAAAATATTAATATAGCGGTGAGTCAAAGAGACTTCCACACAAGGCCTGTTATAATTTCTCACTTTATTTGCAACATATTCCCCAAATGCTGAATGCTCATCTCTGGTAATAACAATTTAACAGAGACTTTATGCAGTTGACAGATTATGCAAGGAAGTCATCATTCTTTCGGACGCGTTTAGGAGGGTTTCATGGGGTTTTGAATGGTGGGTGGTCATCACGTTCCACATATACATTTAGAGCTTCTTGTTCCTGAGTATCATCAGTATCCAACAAGATGTTCTGAAACAAATTATAGAATTATTGGGTTGCCCGAAAAATAATACAGGATTTTAAAGGAAGGAGATGGTCCGGGGTTGCGGTCATAAATAGGCTAAATAGTGGTAAAACTATTTTATTGAAAGCCGACGTTTCGACCTGACTTTGCAGGTCTTCATCTGGGCTAGAACGGACACGATACAAAAAGATAGAGAATTTTGGCAGTTACATAATATTTAGACATAATTTATAAACAATGTGAATAAGCTTATTAAAATTATAAACAGTAAGTACGATAAAATATGAACAAAGTAAGCTGAGTAACAAGATCCTAAACTGAAGTAAATAGATGCTAACAATTGTTGTAGTGTAATATATAATAAATGAAAATGTGAATATACTTCTACAAAATCTACAGGAGAGATTGAAAGAAAAGTGAAAAAGGATATAATATGAAATAATAAACATAAAGGAATGTGGAGAAAGAAAAGAAAAAGGAAACCAAAATTAGATAAATAAGTAAATAAAATTAGAGACTTACAGGTGTGTTCATCTAGGAGTTTCACTTAGAACTGGAAATTTTATTTACTTATTTATCTAATTTTGGTTTGGTTATAAATTATGTCTAAATATTATGTGCCTGCCACAATTCTCTATCTTTTCGTATCTTGTCTATTCTAGCCCTGACGAAGACCTGCAAAGTCGGGTCGAAACGTCGGCTTTCAATAAAAAAGTTTTACCACTATTTAACCTATTTATGACCGCAACCCTGGACCATCTCCTTCCTTTATAATGCAACGGTCAACTATTAAATATTCAATACAGGATTTTGAGTTTTCTTAATAATATTTCTCTATATAACGAACTGTTTACCCTGACTGTATTATTCATTCGTATGAATGTCAACACTTTTAATCCTCTTCCCAATGATAATGTTTGTTTACTTCTGTAGCATTTTGCTGCTTAGAAATAATTCAGTATTTACTAAGATGTCAACGCGTGATTTTTGTACAATTTTGTTTTACAAGTTTAAACGGCCAAAATGGAGCTCAGACGGCCAGAAACATCAATCAAGTCGGAGGGGGGCGAGAGCAGCATTAATGAGTGCACTGTTCAGCAGTGGTTCAAAAAGTTTCAGGAGGGAGAGTCCAGCATTAAAGATAAGGAAGGACTTCCTCTCTTGATGACTATGTTCTGCAGGCTTTGGTGGAAGAAAACCCCAAAACGACTGTTCAAGAACTTGTAAGGAAACTTAACCTTAGCAAATCGACCGTCGATGACCATCTCAAGGAAATTGGAAAGGTAAAAAAGCTTAAAAGTTGGATTCCACATATATTAAACGAAAACACTTCTTTGCCGAAACGAAAATGACCCCTTTCTGTCCAGAATGTTATTTGTGATGAAAAGTGGATACTTTACAATAACAGTAGATGTTCTGGACAGTGGCTCGACAAAGAAGAAGTAGCAGAACATTTTCCAAAGCTCCCAACTCATCAAAAAAAGATGATGGTTACTGTTTAGTGGGCTTCATTTGGTTTGATATACTACAGCTTCTTAAATCCTGGAGAAAACATCAATATCAAATCGTATTGTAACAAAATTAGTGTAATGCATCAGAAATTGGCAATAATGAAGGGATCCATTTTGTTGCATGACAACTACCGGTCACATGTCACGTTTGACGTCACAAAAACTGTTGGAGCTTGGATATGAAACTCAGCCACATCTGCCCTATTGCTCAGACCTCGCCTACAGATTATCATTTTTTTAGACACCTGAACCACTACTTACTTGACAAAAAGTTTAATGGACAAAGGGAATTAGAAAATGCGTTTTTAGAGTTTATCAATTCTAAAGACAGGCAATTCTATTCTGAGGGAATGGAACAGTTGCCAACATGTTGGCAAAAATGTATTGATAGTAGTGAAGACTACTTTGATTAAATAAAACAGTTATAAATCTTTCTTTTTAAACCAAAATCCTGCATTAATTTCAACTAATTGAGGGATAACCCAATATTTCTTTATTAAAAATACCACATCATTTCCTCAGATTCCACTATGAAAAGTAACTGTAAAACATATATTCAGAATTTATAATTGTGCTTTGTATTTTTACTTTCACTTACCTATATATGAAATATATAGTAACAAAAATACACATTTTGAGGTTTCCTGAGTCCAAATAATCAAGTCCCACAAAATGGTCTCCATGTGTGTGTGAGTGTGAACAGTCTACCTCAAAAATGAAAATTCATATTTAAGTATAGACCTGGGACATTACATCAACTCTTCTAAAAATCAGGCAACCGGAAGTGGCACTTTATATCAATGACGTTACCAAGTTTTACAATTTTCTCAAAAACAGCTCTAACGATTTTTATTAAACTCGGTTTATCAATGTTTAATTAAATGGTCTTTAATATCTTTTAGGTCTCATCCCCATTGATTTCGCTTAACAGGGCTCAAATGTCCAATGTTCACAATGTCTTCCTCTAGTGTACCTTTAATTTAGTTTATATTAAATAATTAACTATCCTCATTATTAGAAAATAGGAATATAGCTTAATATAACTTTTGAAAGAATTTGATAATTGAATAACGAAGAAAAAAAGAAAAATGTTTATCTGTCTAAAATGAATCTTCGGAAATAATAGTCAGAAGGTATATGTATAATATATCGCTGGAAAGCAGAGAAAAATAATATCTAATAGATAAAGTTGTAGAAGATAACAGAGAGAAACAAAAAAACAAAAATAAAAATTTCTGAAAACTAACATAATTTAACGTACGTAAATCACATGTTTTCAAAGAAATTAAATGAAATTTTCTTACTATATGAAAACTTATAAATTCTTTTTTTATTTAAAAAACACCGAATGACATTGTTTAAAATACTATTTCATTGTACTTGTGTGAAATATAAAAATATTTTCTGGATATGTTTATAACTTTAAATATATTTACTATAGTTTAACTGAAAGTTGTCTGTTACGCGCACCAGATTTTTTACATTTATAGGAACATATTATAATATTTATATGTGATATTGAGTTAACATTTTGATATTGATTGTTGATAAAATTAAATAAATAAATAAAATCTTATGGGTTGTCCTGCTCCTACAACGCTGCCGAAATATGCCTCTCAAAAATTTTGATGATGAAACCCTCTTCTGGGCAACGCCGAGGGAATGTGTCAGTCCAGAAGAATGAATACTAATAAAATGAAGGTAAGTTTTTTATTGAAATATTCTTTATTAACTTAAGTAGAGGTTTAGAATCTATATTTGGCTTACCATTCAGAACAAGAACTCTGGTTTATTATTATTATAATAAATTCTGGTTTATTCAGTGATTTTGCAACTGCTGGGAGAGGGGGAATAAGTAAACTGGAAATTAATAAAATCACAGAGTAATATAAAACTGATTGTATTTATACAATGAAAATTAACAGTAAAACATTTATAAGTACATAAAAAACCAAGAAAATCACGCAACTAAATAAAAATGACTAAAAGTACCATTATTTGTATAGAAAATTAAGTCATTAAACGTAATAATTTATAAATTTTCATAAATATAATCTGAGGAGTCATGTTGGATTAACTCAAGGGTCTCCAAACTACAGCCTGCAAACTTTTTTTTTGTTACATAGTAAAATTTTAAAAAATTATAAAATTTAGCAAAATACTAGATTACTAAAACATTACTTAATGTTTTTTTCCCTTCATCAAAGCTCATTTCACAACTGAAGTGTCATTTATTGAACAAGATTTTTTTTTCTCCACAAGCCATGGCCCGCGGAATTTAAGTGGAGGTCTCAATGCGGCCTGCAAAACTTAATGCAGATCTCAATGTGGTTCACGGACCAAAAAGTTTGGAGACCCCTGGAATAACTGATAGTCATGAACGACCTCATCTATGAGGAACAGAACTTTTTGTTTATACTTCCTCAGTTGTAGGTCATTCGACTTCATTAAATCCGGAACAAGACTGAGGAGGAAATGTTTAATTCCTTCCTTCCTCTTGTCCTTCTCATTCAAAGCTTCAATGGAGTTGGTTAATTTGGCTCTCTTTGCTTTAAAATAAGCCGTCAGGGCTTCTTCTGCCGTGTTTCCTTTCTCTTTCCTCTTCCTTACTGGTAGGCCATGTGAATCTCTTGATGTTGAAGATTGTGGTGTCTCACTTATTTCTTCCTGGCTGGTTGCTGGGGATGACGCCGATTGGGAAATGTCATACCCAGGCTGTTCCAATGTCATTTTAGAGTCCAAGACTTCTTCCATCTCTTCAACATGGTAACAAGACCGGCAAATTACTGAGACTGTGATGTTCTGCATAGAAAAATAAATAAATAAACAGAGGGAATTACCTAATACCCTTTGATCTAATCCACTTCGAATTCCACTTGAGTTCTTGATAATGATACCTCATTAAATTAAGTGTATGAAATTGGTTGAAAAAATAATGAAATTGTTTTTAAAAAATTATGAAATCGCTTGAAAAAATTATGAAATTGGTTGAAAAAATTATAAAATTTTTACATGTTTGCACAGAAAGAAATATATATAACTGTGAAATAAAAGTGGAATATAATTGGTAACATTTAATTCTTACAAATATTTGGAAGGTTGATGGCTAAGGAGATGGAAAAACAATTGGTGGATAAAGAATCGCAAAACAAGGTATCACACATTATAAATGATTTTTCAAAATAAACTGTCCTATGAGAAGGAATATACAGGTTTGTGGACGGGGATCTCGTGTTGGAGGAAGGATAAAAGAACAGGAAGTAAACAAATCAAGAAGGTAAAAGGTTTTAGGTTGTAAAGATTCGAAAAAGGAAAACACCGACAGGCTCAGCACAGATATTATATACAATACAATGAAAAATGCATCCATGACAAATATAACAGCATCAAGAACATGTCTATATCAACAACAAAAATAGTTTGCATATCAATTCTTGGTTAAAAATTAAAGTACTAATATTAGTTAACATTAAACATATGTTATATCATATCAATAAAATTGTTAAAAATATAAATAAATATCAACTACTTAAGATATATATACACTAGTCATCTTATAAAATGTCAATATTATAAAATCATGAAACAATATTAAAGCAAGCTCAACTGTAGTTCCCATTCTCTAATTGTATTTTAACCCTTATCAAACAAATATATAAAATACTTCAATACAGTTTCATGATTTTATAATGTTGATAACATTTTATAAGATAACTAGTGTATATACATTTTATGTAGTTGATATTTGTTTATATTTTTAGCAATGTTAAATTTAAGTCGATTATATATATATATATATATATATATATATTTAATGTTAATTAATTTTGATACTTTAATTTATAAACAAGAATTGTTATACAAGTTATTTTTATTGGTATAGATATGTTCTTGAAGCTGTTATATTTGTCATGGATGTATTTTTCAATTGCTTTAGTTGAGATAGATGCATTTTTCATTGTTCTGTATGTTTTATTTTGTCTTCGGGCTCAGGACCGGGGTGGGCAGATGATTGACCGTCCAGTAGCTTAATACGTGTGCTAGCGGACAGTGCTGAGGCTGTCTGTGTGTCCCTGGCCTGAGGTATCGAGGCTCTATTTTAAAAGTAGGTTGAATTTTAATATAATTGTTATTTGAAACAGATGGAAGCATAATTGTGCACCAATTGAGCTATTGTTTGTTCTAGCATTGAAGAGGATCCTATTGTTAACTATAAAAAAAAGGAGGATCAAAACATTGAATAAACAACAGATAAATGAACATTTTGTAGTTTATTGAATAATTATTAAGTGACCTAATTCCTAATTTAAATAATTATATTAAAATATTATAGTAAGCCAAAATTTCTAATAATTTTTTGGGAAATAAAGATGTTCGATTGGTAATAGTTGACAAAAATATTCTCCACCCACTAATCCAGAACCAATATATATCATAGAGATTAGAAAACAATTATATATCTTATTTAAAAAAGTGTTACTCAGGAATTATTATTGTTGTTAATTGTAAAAATTTTGTTCAAAAATAATATTCAGGATAATGTTCAATGATCAGGATTTGATTTTTATCACTTATGATCAAAAATAAAAATCATCAAATGATGTTTTTAAAATTCCAGATAAAAATTTTGATAAGATTCTATTTTTATTTTTTTAATCGATTTCAATCCCTGCTTTCAACTATTTACTCAGGATTCTTAATATCTTAGGCTCTAAACCTAACCTCATGTTAACTGCTCTATTATTCTATAAAGATTTATTTTGGAATAATTAAAGAACATTACAATACTATTATTACTCACCATCATCGGAGATAAACTGATCTTCTTTCTTCACCTGAACCAGTCCATCTACCAACATAAATATAATATTTTAAACAAGATAATCAATTAAATATCTAATTACACAAATAAATGATTCAAGGAAACCTAAGGTGAAAACTAAATAAAATTGTGATAAGTTAAAAAAAAATTAATTAATCCAATCCTTGTTCCTTAGGGATTTTATTCCTTCTTCTTCATCTTTCGATTCAGTACTTAACCCACTTGCATATCCCCACTCCCGATTTAATCATGACCTACACAATCAGTTTCTCAAGAATTACGAACTGCTTTAATTCATCACAATCTTTTTTTTTACTTTCACTGACCTATAGATATCTTCCAATATCTCACTAATAATATACAGTACGGAAAAGTATTGCAATCGTGAAAATTTCCCAATCTGAGATTTGAACAGAAATAAATGTTTTGAGGTCCCCTGAGTCCAAATAACCAATATCTGCAAAATGGTCTGTGTGTGTATGTGAACAGTCTAGCTCAAAACTAAAGAGTCATACTCATCTGAAATTGCGTATTTAAGGCTTGTACATGCCAGGGGTGTTACAGGAAATTTTTTTCAAAATTGATTAACCGGAAGTGTCACTTTATATCATCGATTTCACAATTTTCTCAAACGATTATGATTAAATTCATTATATCAGCGTTAAATTTCTTCCTCTAAACCTTTTTTTATTTGAAATAATTAACCATTTCACGTTTTCAACTGATATAAAAGATGGTTCAATATAATGAATGAAGAAAATTGATAGGTAAATAAAGGAGGAAGAAGGGTTGGAAGATATATAAAAACAACCAGGAGTGACTGACTTTTGCTAATCCTCTTCCTTTACAGATCCCAATACCCCTATGTACGAGGCTTTCATATTGTTAGTTTAACATTAATGTATCACTTATCCATAATTTTTATAAAAGGTTTTCACAGGAAATGTTAAGGATCTACCAATATAAACCTAATTAATGTTTCTGATAAAACTCAGAATTCTTTAAAAAGATATATTTTTCCTCACAATCAATAATATTATTTGATACTACACACAGTCATAAAAGGAAATGGAAAGTGATTCAAACATAAATTATCAGATTCGATGGGCAGGAAAAATCTCGTAATTAATTATTTTAAATGAAGTTATACTTTGATTTTCCTACAAATGAAAATACCTATCTACTCTGAGGTTGGTAAGTGAAATATGTGTGATGCACGCACCACACCAGATTTTTTAAAAATATTTCAATATTCTTTCTACTATTTATTTAATACCTCAGATTCTTGACTCCATCCCAAGGTGATTGGTTTATTACACTTAAATAATAAAACAATATAAATTCATCAGTACAACGATAACATTAATTAATGCTTGAACAATAAAAAAAATATTGCTCACCATTATCGGGGATAAGCAATTCTTCTTCTTCCTTCACGTGAACAAGCCCGTCTGCTGACATAAATATAATATTTTAAACAAGATGACAATGTCTCACTGAACTTAAAACCACTTGAAAAGAAAATTAGAGTTCACAAATAAAAAGTGAAATAAATTTGTAATAAGTTATTATTTTTGAGAAGTTAACTTACTAGAATAAAAAAAATTAAAATAAAATGAACGACTTACAAGGAAATTCAGTTTCATCAATCATTTCTTTTTTTATTGAATCACTGGAGTAATTAATATCTGAAAAAGTAAACAACAAATATATAACCAGGACTTGTATCCATGAAAAATTATATTTTGTTAGCATTATTTTTTTTTCAAAATTTTATGTTGCATATTTTGCCAAAATTTGATTTCTGAGCATATTTAAGATTAAAAGGCATAAATAATGCATATTTTAATTAATTAAATTTATTTCAGGCGAAGAAATTATTTAATTAATAAAAGTACATGTTAATGGTAATGTACAATAATATTTGACAAGGAGTTAATTATATTTTTAAGTTTTACCAACTATACTTTAAATGATAAAATTATGTTTTACTTTCTGGGGAAACTTAATACATAAGTACTTCTAAAAAAAAAACCAAGGATGAAGTATTTTCTATAATTACAACTATAAACAGTTTGTATAGTTTGACTCCTTTATAAATACATTTAAAATAATGCCTAAAATTGTCTTCTTTTTCTATAAAAATAAATGATTAGGTCTCATCCTTTCATTTGGAGCTAAGAGTAGATGATTATTTGAGATCTCTTAAAAAAAATATATATATACTTTAAAAATGTATGTTATGTTTTTGCAGTAAAATTATCATTTAATTAAGAAAATTCCATAAAAAATAAAAATATACTCCTTTTAAGAGCCTCTCTTAGGAAATGAATAAAATAACATACAAATTATAAGTATGAATAAAAATGTAATAGTAATATATATTCTTTTATTCTGAAATAAAAATTTTTTTAAATGTATTTATGACTCAAAATTGTATCTTAATTATTTTTTTTCACTATTGTGTTGCATGTTGTCATACTTTTTAAGGCATATTTCAATATCCGGGTCCTAGATATTACCTAAACTTATTACGAATGGAATCTTTAATCAACCATATGAACCAAATGAATTTTAATAATCGTCACCAAGAGAGTTTATGTAAAAAAAAAAAGTTTAAAACTCTACTGGTCCTTTTACTTATGGGAGGCTTTAATAACATTGCAGTTTTCAACATCTGCTTGCTATGCTTGCCTATTTTCACTATTTTTTTTTATAACAGGATTTTTCCAATGGCTTGATTTCTACCTGAGTCATAACTAATACACTAAACTATTTTTTTTCCTAGCAGGCTAATAAGGTTGTAAACCTCAAAATTAACATATCCTTCACAATACTAAAAAGTGTGATTATAAAATATCCTACCAATTAGATCCATTGTGTTTTTGACAATTAAATGTTAAAAGAATATAACCAAACCATTGACATTATTTTGAAAACAAATGTAAGGTATTAATGTTACTCCAAAGAGATAAGAATAAGGAGACAACAAGTCATGTTACATTTAGTTAGTCTACACCCAAATACCAATGCAAAATAATCATACAAATCTATAAAACAATCGAACGTAAATAATCAAACATTAAGAAGAAGAAACGATAAAAGTAAAGATTCATAAGAAATGTAAAGGCTACGAAAATAGCCATGAAAATCTGTTGAGACAAACTCTTCTATTAATCGGCTTGCGAGGATATTTGTAGCAATTGTTCATTGTCTTACAAGCCATGATTATCTGAAAATCTATCCACATAAAATAATTGATTAACAGAAATGTCCGTTTTGTGATCGAAAATAAGCTGATTGCAGCAACTAAAGATATGCACTTTCCTAAAGGACGATGTAGCTTAAACGATTACCATCGTACCGCTCATTAATACTGGTGTAATAGAACCAAAATTGATCTAATTCCATAAGGAAGATAAAATATATATATATATATATATATATATATTTTATCTTTATATATATATATATATATATATATATATATATATATATATATATCACTGGCATCATTCTTTCTCATTGTGTATTAACTTGCGGCTGGCCTAAGCGTATAATGTTATATAAGTTGTGTATGCCCCTAAGGCAGTGTACTTGTATTATTGCTTTACAGCAGACTTATCAGAACATGATCAGACCTTGTTGCAACATTTTTCGATGGTATTGCACTAGTAAAAACCCAATCATCGCATCTCTCTCATATAGGACAATCTTGCCGATGTTTTAAGTTCGGCTACTAGCAAGAAAGTGAAAACGAACGAAACGAAAAGTGTATTAAT
Organism: Nezara viridula; assembly: GCA_928085145.1. Classification (NCBI taxonomy): domain Eukaryota; kingdom Metazoa; phylum Arthropoda; class Insecta; order Hemiptera; family Pentatomidae; genus Nezara; species Nezara viridula. Next base: position 125,516,588 of record OV725081.1, on the reverse strand, counting down.
TGTTTTTACACTAAATAATTATGTGTCCACAGGTATTCTTCAATAATGTTCCAATCCCTACTTCAGAAGAAGTACGTCATTTGCAACTTTGCCAAGACAAGTGTCTAACATAAACAACTCATACCACACTGAAATGAAAATAACTCAACAAACGATTTCGACTGTTATCCAGGCTACTTTACAGACGCTCCAAATTATCCTTAACTAACAAACTTACTATCTACAAATTAATTATAAAACCTTTATGAACTTACGGTGTAGAGCTATGGGGCACAGCGAAAAAATGTAATACAGAAGAAATTCGTACTTGTTTTGCGATTAATTGCAGATACACCTTTTTACGTGGCCAATGACTTGTTACCCAAGGAATTGGACTACTAAACTGTTTCAGACACTGACACACAATACTATAAAAAATTCCACGAGAGACTGACTTACAACATGAATCCATTAGCCCTTAACACTTAATTCCACGACGAACAGATACATTCCACCCCGATAACTTTTAAGGCGGTGGCCAAGAGTTTCTAACTTAACTCTTTAACGGAAGTGCAGATTTGCTTAGTTTGCAAATAGGAAATATAACTATGACAGATTATTATTGAGTTAATAATAAATAAATATTCATTAAATTAATGTTCGTAATAAATAATGAAACTACTTTAAAAATGTATTCGATGAGAAATTTCGTACATTTTATTGATATTTCATTACACAACTGGGTAAAAAGTATTTTAATTATTATTTTACAATACAGTATTTAAAATAGTAAGTACATTGTGCTCTTAAAATACAGTATATTTTAATCATAAAGTATTTAAATTATTTTCAGAAAAAAGCATTAAATAAAAAATACCAAAGGTTCTTGTTACAACAAAGAAACTCCAAATACAAAATTCTTACGTCTCATAAATTAGCTTTTTACTACTAATTCTTTAAAAATAGGTTTATTTTTGCAAGGAAATGAGTTATCAGATTAAAGGACAGTATATTTAATTTATAAAAAAATAATTGGGAATATATTTCTGAACAATTTATCATAGCAGTGACGTTTTGCCAAATTATTTGATTTTCATCATTCTATAAAGTATTGCATAAACTGAATCCTTCCTTTTTTGTTAAAATATCGAAAAAAAAAACATGTTTACACAAAACATATGCAAAGGGAGTTTGCTTGTTTAACAAAATATATTCTACCCTTTTCTATTATAAGACCCAGTAATTCTGTATAGTTATTCTAGGACTTTACAGTTAATGATAATTGTATTACAAATTATTCGACATTGAACTCTACCTTATACAATTTTTAAGCTCAGAGGGGGGAGAATTCTCGTACAAACTATCAGCCTTTTTCATAATAATTTATTTTTTGAATTTAAAGCTCTTAAAATGAAATACATTTTTCGTATTTTAGTATCTTAGACAGAAAATACAAATACTTTTATTCTGTTTCTTATACCTGGATTTGGTGTCTTGATGTTTTCATTTTTATAAATTAAGGCCGTTCTTCCTCCAGGGATGACGTAGGGAAAAGATTAGGACATTATTTAATTGTTCTCAGAAAAATGGAAATGACATTGAATGTGGAGATTTAGTGGAGGACATAATTAAGACTTCAAAATTGGAATTTAAGTCTAGCCGGCAAGAATAAAGACGAGTTGCTCATTTCAGAAGGCCGTTGCCACGCCTCTTCGCCCGCGGAGGTATATATAGCAGAGGGGACTCCAGGCTCCACAATCTGGTGATAGCCTTCGCTATAGACCAATCCTCTTCAAGCAATATGTTCAAGCAGGTAACTTGTCATAATATTATTAATAAATATTAATAATATTATAAAATATTGAGATTCTGAAGATGAATGAAACTTTTTTACTTAAATATGTTCTCAATTACCTAATGTTTCAGCTCTTCCACATCCTCCTGCTGATCGCGGTGGCTCTGGTCGCCTCCTCCTCGGCCAGGGAGTACCCTCCAGGCATCAGCCCCGCGCTCTGCCCGGACTACCCCTTCTGCGACAACCGCCTCATCGCCCTCCACTCCCCGGTGCCATACACAGCTCCAGGCTTCCCCGCCAACGTCAACCCCGCCGGCTGTCCCAACTACCCCTACTGCAACTGAGTGTTATGTCTTCCATTAATTGTTAAATAAAATCATTTTTTTTAAAAACAGAATTTAATTTATGTATATATTACCTATCCTTTAACAATTTATAATTAATTTATTATTACATGGTAGTTGGCCGAGCGAATAATTCGCATAGTATATTGACCAGTGATCAAATGACAAAATAATAAGGAAATAAAACAATGCAACATATCATATGATGGACGAATCAATTATTATTTTCTCAGTAATTTTAATCGACCAAGGAAAAGAAAACTATTTTAAAAATTCGTTTTAATCAACATGTCTACAAATTAAAATTATATCTGCTATAGTAGCCTGGTACGATTTTTTTTTTTTTTTTTTGTTTTGTAAGGAATTTAGTTACCATTCAAATAATCATGAATGCAATATACGATAAAATATATACTTTTTGAGTAATTAAGAAGGTTTATTTCTCTTCATAAATATTTTTTCTGAAATTTAGGGGTGATGTGACTGTTTTCCTCACTTGAAGGAGTAAGAAGTATTTAAAATGATGGCTCAATCAAAGAATTAAATAAGATACGGTGTACTGACAAAAACATACCTTTGAGAAAGAATATGATAAGATAAGATTCCCATGACAACACTTCAACTTATGTGAGTCTGTTTAGCTGCAACTCCTCATCCTTGCATTATTTCGAAAATGGAGCATTCTTTGGAATTTAAAACGCAGCAACTTAACCGGGCCTGGATATCCGCATCGAAAAAACCAAAATGGCCCGTCTAGTTCCACCGACTCACCACCGTTCTAGGATTGAAGGCTAGCGAAATTTTCGTATCGATTATATTTATTTTAGAATGAAAAACAAAAGCGGAGAGTACGATTTACTAACTCATTTCCTTCTTCTTTTAGTGAGGTCTGCAGTTTTTTTAATAAGTTGAATTGCTGCATCCTGAGTGTATAATTTTACTTTTTATGCTTCGTCTGAAGTGACTATTGAAGTACCGAGGAAGAAGAGGTTGATAATCCAATACCTATTCCCAATATCCCAATACCCAATACTAAGACAATGAACATGGAAATTACATAAAAGATTCTTTTGCCATTCCATTACCATTGACATTAACTCCTCCAGCTTTCACTCCATCTGAGGTACTACAAGAAATTCCGAAATTTTTCAAAAGGAAATCCCCTAATTATGATCGGATCTTTGCTGAGCTACTCTAGCTTATGCTCAGAAAAGCGAAAGTCTGTCTAACAACTATATTCAACGCCATATTAAGGACGATATTTCCATTTCGATGGCATTCATAAGTGCTAATGATTCAAAAACCGAACAAAAAATTCAAATAGCCCATCTTCAATTCATACAGACCCATTAGTCTACTTCCGATTTGCTCTAGAATTTTTTTTACCTTTATTTCATATCCTCACCTGTTAATTGTACTTATTAACAATCAGCAGATGTGCTAGCTAAATAATGAGATGAAAAAAAAACCTAAAAATATTTGAAAAAAAAAATTACAGACGCATGCACAATGTGTTGACAGACAACCGAATTCTACTTGATTACCAAGTTGGATTCAGTTCGCTACATTCAACCATTCAAGAACTCAGGGGTGCCCAGAAGGGGGTTTCGTGGTGCAAGTTGCGCCATCAATATTTGTGAGGGAGGCACTTTTTGACGTGGTTTTCAACTCCTTCGAGAATTAAAAGACAAGTAGAAGCATGGAACAGACCGCAGGATGTGTAATTGTATATAATCTATGAATATTTAAATTCTACTTTCGCTTGCACTGTTTTAAAGAATCTTCTTTTCTTCGATAGCTCTACATTTCGGGATGGGATTTGGCTTTCTAAACAACAGTTCTCCAGATGTCCCTGCCCTTAATCTTTTCCCTACAGTTCATAACTCTTAACCGCCTGAGGTCGTCCTCCGCATCCTCCAACCATCTTCTTCTCGGCCTTCCCCTTCCTCTAACACTACAAATTCTTCCTTGGAGCATCTTTTTTGGGATTCTCTCATCTAGCATTCTAAGAATGCATCCCAACCATTCGTCTCGCTGTTATTCTATAAAGTTCACAATTTCACTATGATTGAATAAATCATATAGTTCATATAGTAGTATCATCTTTGGGGTTGGCAAAAGGACCAATGAGCCCACTTGCTGGACTAAGTCCCCCCAACAGTACCAGTAACGCGAAAAAAAATTATTAAAAAACCCCTAAATGTTCAACCTTTTGATGCGTTTAAATGCCCCTAAAACCTTAAATCGACCTGTCTTAGCTGACAGACGAGCATTTCCGTAATACCTAAAAGTAGCTTTTTAGGTATTAAATATTACCTATTATTAGCTATATATTAACCTAAATATTAGCTTGTTAGGTTAAATTTCGGTCATGGCGCCAGGTCTATATCATAAAGAGGTATTAACCGTATCAATTTCATTTTTTTCATTTAGTCCCTTTAGTGATATTCAGTATCGAACAACGACGAAAATGATTTCTGGCCATTTTTGAAAATTCGTATTTATAAAAGTGTAGTATAGTAGGTGTGATGTAGCATAGTATAGTGTATTACTATGTAGCATATAGTATAGTCGTAGAATGAAAGTTGAGACTCTTTTCGTTATTACACTTTTGCAGCTCTATAAGTCTCATTTTAGATCTATTTTCATGATTTTTTTCAAACAATTTTCCTTCTTTTTAGCTGGTGTATTGAAAGACAACAATTTAGACAAAATACTCAACATCATTTCATTTTTATTTTGGTTTGATAAATACAATATTACCGGAGTTATAGGCATTTCCTCAAAACTCGTTTTCACTCGAAATTCAAAATGGCCGCTTAGGAAATACTGTGAGCCTTTTAATTTTTTTAACTATGGCTTTGAACTCCCAAATAAATAAGGAATAATGTCCAGCAACATAACATGGTCTGGGCGATTTCAAATGGATTGACTTAATATCAAATATAATAAGATTAAAATTTAAGGATATAACAAAATCAAATACAAGGACATTCAAATTTCGAATGTTCCTAATACTATTGAAGTATGATTTACTACTATTTAAGCACTTTTTTTAATTAATTTTTTTTTTTTATGACTATCATCCAGAATTATCTCTCACCCCTATTTCAAAATATATTCAACTTTCCTGTATAATTAAATCCACTTATTTTGTACAAAAGAGAACCTTCTTGTATGAAGTGTAATATGTAATATTAAATATAACATATTTAGCATATTAAACTTTAAGTCTTTTTCCTGCATATCTATCCAGGAATCACCCCGGATTGAAATTTAGGGAGTTCATATCTCCTTTGCCTTACTCCGATATCGAAGTGGGTTGGGTCTACTATTTCTTTCCATCCATATACGAAGGTTATGTATTATTGGTTATCAGCAAAGTAAAAGCACATCTTCTTCGTTGAGCCTTTAGATACCTACCCTCAGTGCCTCAATTGCAGCGCACGTGGTGATCGCATACTCGGTAGTTTCCGGGACACCACTACTGGAACATAGAGTATCGAAATCCTGTCAAAAACTGTAAAACTTGGCAGCTATTGAGATCCAGTAGTCAGGTATGACCCCTCTGGCAGCAAGTCAAGGCAGGGCGATGGCAAAATACTTCCTTAATGTACTATTTCGCTGGTACTGCCCACAGTGCCAACTATTAGCAGTTGGGCACTGCTTTATTGGAATAGAAAGGAGGCACCGCTTGGCAGTCTAGGTATGACGTCATATGCTTCCTTCTGACAGCTACTGAGGCAGTGAAGCTGTTGGCAGTATGTTATCATGTCAGGGAAGAGTTTTACTGATAACCTAGGTTTCATTTACATTTACATTACATCAAGCAAAATCATCTCTCTTCTCTATTTCAAAATATTTTCAATATCTGTCTTTCTATATATCTAAACCCATTAAGGGACAAGTGATCAATATATATATTAAAAGACATTACATAGAAAAAAAAATGATTTTATTTAACAACTAATGGAAGACATAAGACTCAGTTGCAGTAGGGGTAGTTGGGACAGCCGGCGGGGTTGACGTTGGCGGGGAAGCCTGGAGCTGTGTAAGGCACCGGGGAGTGGAGGGCGATGAGGCGGTTGTCGCAGAAGGGGTAGTCCGGGCAGAGCGCGGGGCTGATGCCTGGAGGGTACTCCCTGGCCGAGGAGGAGGCGACCAGAGCCACCGCGATCAGCAGGAGCATGTGGAAGAGCTGAAACATGAAGTACTTGATCAAGGAAACAGAATACAAGTGTTATCCTAAAAAAACTTATAATAAATTAAGACTAGTATACCTCAGTAAGAACTCTCACATTAAATAATAAAGATTGTTTCATACACAGTATACTGATCAATCCATATGGACAGAGCTCTTATATTAAATTATTCCATCATTATACAAACATATCACTTTTTGTCCCTCCTTTTTCACAACACTAGTCATATACACTATCACTAATATACAACATTAGACAATTACCAATATGACATATACATTTTCCGAAAAAAAGTATTCGAATGCTAGAAATACAAGACTACGAGTATATACTCGTAAATCGCACACATATATCAACGGAATTCCATGAATGTACATAAAAGATAAGACAAAGCCAAAAATTAAAATTGAATAAATAAATAAACAGATAAATAACAAAGGGCGTCCTTTTTTTTGGTGGGGGAAGGGGTTCTCCCCTTCCTCGCCGGGGTTTTCCCGGGCCAGGGGAAGTGGGCGGGGATTTAAAAGACTCCCTCGGCACCGGGACGCGAACTCGTGACTATTTTTATATCATTAGATTCATATGTCAGGTTGCCGGGTAACGGCGGTGCTGTTAGCTTTAGCCCATTCGGTCAGCACGCCCACCAACAAAGGGAGTTCTGAATAATATTCTCAGCCTATATCGCAAGCTCCCCAACATCAACACCTAGTTCCTTGACGAAGCTCCTTGCTCTTTTTGGGATCGTTCCGCGAGATCGAAACCAGAGGACTCTCTTGGTGAACTCTCTCTCCGAAAGTCTCATGGAAATTCTCTTTTAGAAAAGGGATAGATTTATCTTATAAGGTTTTCTTTTCCCTTTCGACTTCACCCGCCTGATCGAGGTCATTGCTTTCAAAGCGGACAGTTGGATCCAAAATCAGAGCTATCCTGGGAAATGCAATAATGTCCGCATACCTGGTTGATTCTTCACTGTCGATGTAATAGACCTCGTTGAAGAAAGCCAATTCCTTTTCTCTAAGGAGCCTCATCAATTCAAACTTGATTCTATGGTGCCGGCGTGTTATGAAGAGCGAAATGTTGGGGCATTTTCTCAGCACATGGGCTGGTGTTTCAGACTCTTAGCCGCACTTGCCACAAAGAAATCCAACTTCCTTCGACTGTCCATTAACTCCTGAGACTCCACGCAAAGGTGCATTATAAAGGTTTGGCCTTTATAACATCATTATTCCGATATGTTGGGGGATGAAGGTCACATCAAACTGCCCAGTATTTTTGTAGGCCATATTTTTTGTCGCTTTTGTGATAAATTATCTTACTTTCAAATGTGTGTTCATGATTTTTTAGTACCTAATTAAACAGACACAGTTTGGCGATCTTGAGATTGAAAACTCCCCAATTCTGAGGATTACGGAAAAGTTTTAGATTACGGTGAGATGAATCTATTTATTGATATGAAGTTCACTAAATAGTTTCTTGGGCTCCAGCCCGAAAGCTTTCTTACCCGTAGTTCCACCTGAAGTAGTTGTTTAGATACATTTTTATTAAATTATTAACATCCGCCTGAAACTTGGTAAATAGTTTTAAATAGATTTAGCTCATCGTAAACTAGAAATATTAGAGTTACGAAAATTCTCGGCAAACTTTGTCTGTTTAAATAGGTACTAAAACTCGTAAATATCCATTTGCTTTCCACTTGAATCGTAAGATAATTTAAACACGATTTCGATAAAAAAAGGCTGCATTTAAAAATATTGAGCTGTTCGGCGTGACCTACACTCCCAAAATGTCGAGGTTTTACAGGCCAAACGGTACAATAATTTTGTAGGCCACTGTTTTTCTCGATTTTGCGGTCAAATTATCCGATCTCGACCTCCAAATTGAAAATGCTACAATTTCAAGAGTTTTCGTTTGTAAAATAGTTGTAGATTACAATGAGGCAGACGTTAATAATTTGATAAATAGGGTCCTGTATCACGGACTATTATTCTTCTCCATTTACCTTTTCCATAGACTTTTAGTCTGGCGAAGATTAACATAAAAAGATATTATGTTATATTTAAATCAATATGTGATAAGTACAACCGTAATACCTAAGAGGCATTCGACAAAAAATATGATTGATCTCGAAAATGGGATATTTTCATTGAAGTACCTGAAACATGAGGCACCTGAGTAGCACCTGAATAGAGGTGAGGCGGCACCTCACCTTATTTAAGTAAAATAGCTCCACTCATCCTTCATCCGTCTTCAGTACCTAAGTATTTTACAATATTATTAATACTTAATAAATATTAATAAGTTACCTGCTTGAACATGTTGATTGGAGAGGATAGGTCTATAGCGAAGGCTATCACCAGATTGTGGAGCCTGGGGTCCCCTCTGCTATATATACCTCCGCCAGCGAAGAGGCGTGGCAGCGGCCTTCTGAAATGAGCATCTCCTCTTTATTCTCGCCGGCTTGATTTCAAAATTCGGAATTCGTGTTTATGATTATAATATGAAAGTTGAAACTTTAGTCTTCAAATTGTAATGCAACAGAACTGGGCATTTTTTTAAATGAAATATTTGATTTATAATAAGTAGACTATATATATTATTCTTGAAATAAAGAAAAATGTCTTTCGATTCGGGGTAGTCAGACTGTGGTAGCTAAGTTGGTTTGGCACTGACTTCCAGAACTCAAGTTCTCGGGTTCGAATTCTGCTGAAGGCAAAATTTATTCCGTTTCATCATATGCGAATCGACATAAGGATCGGGAGACCCTCGTGGGGCACATCCAGCCTCTATAAATTAGGTACTGTTATTTAATTAATTAGGAGTCTAATCACCACCTTGCACAACTTTTGGTCTAGAAGAAGTACTTCGTCACATAGTACTCAGTACTATAGGGTTCAACCCAAGATCCTTCATGGATTGTAATGATACAGATTTTTTTTTATCCTCAATTCAATCTTTTTTGTTTTATTATAACATATACCATATTCATCTAAAAATTACACAATCATATACATCCAATCAGACACGTCATGTTATAAATAAAAATAAAGAGTAATATTTATGGAAATCTTTGAAAGTTTTCAATTTTTTTAGTAATGAAGTTATTGTTGTCCCACATTTAAATTTTGTTCTTTGATTCACTACAGCACTACCTATTAATAGAAAAAAAAAATTGAAAATATGTAATTTCGGAGAAAACTGAAATTGGAATCTTAAATTTGATTCCGGAAAAAATGTAAATGGTATATTAAACTATACGGTGTCGTATGTAATATAGAAGAGCATTTAATATATTGTAAAATTAAATCAATCTCAGACTTCTAGCTAAATGATGAAAGGTTCTACAGCAAGTTTTAATCTTTTTTTTTTTTTTTTGATTCCATTAATGAGTTATTGGCAGTTGTCTAATTGATTGACTTATCTCACTAAAATTTCATATTTGTTCAAGTCTCTGCAAGTAGTACAACTGTGCTGAATTCCAAGAAAATCTGAGATGGTGGGATTCCAGATCCTTGTGTTGAATTGACATAGCCCTAAACTTATTTTCCGAGTTAATTTAAGTGGCGAAGTGTGTAAAATTAACAACAGTTTCTAAAGTGCACTCGTAATTGTTGTATTTAAAGGTGCGTTTAAATATTTCACAAGTTATGTGAACACAATTAGAACTATAAATTACTCTTACTTTAAATTACTTGATATCTCATTGGCTATAAAATCTTCAATAGAACCTTTTTTATCTGACCTAAAATCCCTTCTTTCACCAATTCTGGAACTTCTCACTAAATTAGTCTCTGCTCTCATCTCAAACTCTTCCAATGATTAATCCAACACAACCTTCTCTTAAAATACACAACCTTCTCTAATGGTCTGCTCTTACGCAAAAACGAACTAGAAATCTGTCTAAAAGTACACAACATAAATATTGCACTAATAACAGAAACTCATTTAACTGACAAACAAACATTCAAGATACAAGGTTAAGAAACTTACAGGACCGATCATCCAGACCATACGGCTCATGGACTTACAGCAATCATTGTGGACAAATCTTTAAACCATCATATACTTCCTGCAACCCCAACTAATACCATTCAGTATACCAATATTTCTCTCAACTCACCAAAACTGTAACTTTTGGTCTCTGCAGTATATATTGCTCCCAACAAAGTTGTCTCTACTGATGGAATGAAGAATCTTTTCTTACCAATGGGGAAACATTTCTTAGTAGGTGGAGACTTCAATGCTAAGAACTTAAAGTGGGGCTCTAGACTATCAAGCACTCGTGGTAAAAGATTACTAAAATGCATTGAGGATCTTAAACTATCTATTATTTCCCCATCACAACCTACTTACTGGCCAACTTCTCTATCAAAATCTCCCGATCTTCTCGACTTCTTTGTTACACGTTCCTTACCACCCCCACACTCCAACATTTCCTCTCTTTTCGATTTATCATCTGATCATAGCCCAATTTTACTAGAACTGTCAAAACACCCTTTCGCAAAATCTAAACCACCGACTTTAATTAATGGCTTCATAAACTGGGACGACTTTCAAAATTACTTGAACAACAAAATTATACTAAATACTTGCATCAATACAGCAGACGAACTTGACGACGCAGTCAACGACTTTACAGAATGCATACACAATGCGATCTGGCATTCGACTACACCAACGAGGTCACTAACCAAAACTGATTCTTACCTGCCTCAGGGTATACGCAATCTCATAAAAGAAAAACGCAGAACTAGAGCTCTATGGCAAAGAAGCAGATATCCATCACACAAAACAGCTCTTAACAGACTAACCCGAAAACTTCAACAAGAACTGTCAGCATTTAAAAATAACAGTTACAAGGACTACCTAAATTCAATGAACAATAGAAACGAATCAATATGGACAGCAACAAGACGTATACTTAAGACAAAAGATGTTCAATATCCTCTCCGACGGACGGACAATACCTGGGCCATAACAGGCGAAGAAAAAGCTAATGAATTCGCAAAACATCTTGCTCAGGTTTTTGGGACAAATAATATTCAGGACAACACGCACAATACTAAGATTGAAGACGATTTGACAACCCCACTACCCTTATCACCACCTCCGCCAGCATTTCACCCAAAAGACATTTACAAGGAACTCAACCGACTTTCAAACAAAAAAGCTCCTGGCTATGATCTTATCACTCCCTTCCTCCTTCGCCACCTACCCCGAAAAGCTTTCTTACTCACATCTATAATGCTATCTTACGCACAACTTACTTCCCTCTCCTTTGGAAACTTTCTACAATAAAAATGATACCTAAGCCTACTAAACCTACCAGTAACCCTTCTTCTTATCGTCCGATTGCACTCTTACCCATAATGGGCAAAATATTTGAAAAATTATTTCTTCTTAGAATAAAGCCAATCCTAGAAAGTCGGGAAGTTATTCCGAATCATCAATTTGGCTTTCGTTCTTACTATTCCACTGTACAACAGTGTTATCGTATAGTAGATGCTATCTCAGTCGCCTTCGAAAAAAAAGAATTCTGCTCAGCGATATTCCTGGATATTGAGAAAGCGTTTGATAGCGTATGGCACAAAGGTTTACTGTGGAAAATAAAACCACATCTTCCTTCAACTTACTTTCTGATTCTTCAATCTTTCTTTCTTGACAGGTTCTTCTGTATTACTATTGATTCCTCTACTTCTCCCTTCTTTCCTCAAATTGCGGGCGTACCACAAGGTAGTGTTTTAAGTCCTCTTCTATTTTCTGTCTACACATCTGATATCCCTGAGCACCCTAGCACCATTCTCTATAGCTTTGCTGACGATACGGCAATACTTTCTTCTCACAAAAATCCCACTATCGCTTCAATAGCCCTTCAAAATCACCTGCACGTCCTTGAAAAATGGTTTCACAAATGGGAAATTAACATCAATCCCAGCAAGTCAACTCATGTTAGTTTCTCCCTGAGGAAGATCTCGTGTCCTGCTGTGACAATAGGCAATAAACCAGTTCCCTCAAAAACACATGTACGGTATCTCGGACTATACTTGGACAAAAAACTCACCTGGAACATTCACACTAAATTAAAAAAACAAGAACTGACCAGACGATATAAACAACTGTCACATCTTTTAGACTACAGATCTCCACTCAACTTACTAAACAAGCGACTAATCTACACCACTATACTAAGACCTATTTGGACATACGGAGCAGAACTCTGGGGTTCCGCAAAACACACACACATAAATAAAATTCAAAGCACACAATCCAAAATACTCCGTAAAATTGTCAATGCTCCTTGGTTTATTTCAAATCACACCATACACACAGACATGAACATACCAAAAGTAAAATCCTACATACACAACAAATACACAACATTTCACACTTCTACTCTCAATCATCCAAATCCACTCGTTCTATCTCTATCTTCCTCCCTGTTACCTGGTGAGCCTCAAAGACGACTAAAAAGGCAGTGGCCTAGAGATCTGTTGAAAAGTTAAGAAGATATCAGGAATCAAGAAAATATAATTAACGCCAACACATTTGCTTGATGCGTTCCAACGCAGTGGCAAATTTAAAACAACAAAATAAATTAAAAAAAAAATTAGTCTACCTTCAATCAGTTGACATTACCATGTATTTCGTTTTCGACTCGTCGTTCTCGAGTCCAATTTGAATTATATTCATTTCTGTTAAATATTTACTTATTTAAAACAAATTAATATTTATGAAATGATCTAAAGACTTGCTAATTTCCGAAATTAAGCATACATTTTTAATGAGTATATTTTTTGTTGTTTTTCTTACTGATTTTCTTTTATTCTTTTTCTTCACATTATCTATTTAGTTTTCTTTCCTTTTTTGACAAACTGAATTCTGATATTTTTTAAGTTAACTATAGAATATGAACAGTTATTAGCATTAGATTAAAAAACATCACGACTTTAAGTCGAGAAACATCACTTCTGTTGTGGATTGCTGAAAAATCTAATAAATAAAATTATTTGATAAAACTAGTAATAAGAAAAAATTAATTGTAATAGTATTGTAAAAATACAACGTGTAGATAAACATTAAAGATAACAAAAATGGCCTATAGAAAAATACTAAATAGATCTTAATACATAATATATAATATACATCTTATTACAACAAAAACATCATTTATAAAAATATAATAGAAACATAACTAGTACAGCCCATGAAGTTTTTTGTTTTCAATATTTTTTAAGAAAATACTGTTCACAGCCATTTGTTTTGCAACATGAATCGGCCAGGACTAATAATTATCTGCCTCAGCTGTATTCCAACCCGGGCACAAGGAGTGTTATTGAAATCATCAGACCTCCTCCTTCCTAGAATCCATCTTTATTCTTCGGGATCCTTATATATAATTTTTTTCTAGCGTTAGGTATCATTTACTCTCCTTAGCCTACAGACCTACTAAGCTGGACTGCTAACTATCTGTGTACTGCTAGATTACTACTTGAAGAATCAGAGCTATATAGCGTCTTTCCACTACCAACAAAGAAATTTAAAAAATGATTAATTTTCAATTCCTTTTTTTATTTATAGTAAGTGTACTCTATAGTCTCTCTATTCAACCGATTCTCGGTGTCAGTTAAAGAAAGTCAATCAATGAGATTACTATCTCAAGAAATGGACTGTTGAAGGCGATCATGTGGTGTCTTCAAAAAGTTCCAAACAGCGAAGTTAGGGAACAAGTGAAACAAATAAATCGGTGAGCACACTTCAGTCACAAATTTCAAATTTTCAGGAGAGAGAAAAACTCCATAATACCTTAAAATTTTCAAATATTTGAATTTTGTTTTTTCCTCTGTCATAACATGCATTTATGTTGCTACCATGCAAAACTTACCTAATTTCGACTTACATTACGTTCAGGAAATTTAAGAATTTGATTCGGACTTATGCTTTTTCTGCACTCAATTTTTTTTTACAGACAGCTCAAAACTTGGAAAGAGGTAACCATTCATTAAAAGTTTATATTTTTTCATTAACAATTTACATTAATTTTAATTTATTTGATTAGTAAATACAAAGGCTCGACAGTTTATATTACTTACAAACATTACGAATGATAATTAATATAACATAATACATTGTAACATAATTAACATAACGTATTGTAAAACAAAGAATATAATACTATTTACAAAAATAAAATTATACGATAGTTACGATAGATAAGAAAGTTGTGTGGAAATATTCATTTTGATAAACGTCAATACTGCCTGTATTCACTTTTACTAGTGCAAATACAGCCGTATTCACTTTTACAATGGTGAATACGGCCTTATTTAAATTCACAGCCGTAAATACGTATCATCTGTATTCATATTTCTTTTAATGAATATAAGTATAAGTACCATAAATATAAATGGTATCCGTATTTAAAAAAAATATAAATATAGCCATCTCTGCTGGTCATGCGATCCAGCGGTGGGTGCAGAAACCACGTCAGTCACTGAATCATGTTATTTCTGACCTCAACGATCGAAAAAGACGTCATATATTTACAAAACTAAATATAACAAAAGATTAATCTTGTTCTTGCACTCAACACGCATCTTGCCTTTCTAAATTTCTGTTTATCGAAAACGATTTTTCGCATTTTTTTTACTGAAGTGGTTTTTGCACTCACCGATTAAAATGCAGAACGTCCTCTACACCATCGAAACTATTAGAATGGATATGTGATGAGGATGGAAGAGGAACAATAGCCTAAACGATTTTCGGATTGAAAACCGGATAGAAGAAGAAAGAAAGGTGAAGGATACTGGCAGTGTAGAAGATGGCAAAATTTATATTTGGTGGCGACATATGACTCATGGGTGTAAAAGTCATTAAATAAATAAATAACACGTGTATTAGAGATTATGTTGAAAGTTTATTTCTTAATATGTAAAATGAAAAAACTCCTGTAATTTCCTGGAACGAGAGCACACCAAGCAAATTAAAAGTTATCAAAAACTCCGTAAATCTCTGGAAAAAATCAAACCGTTCTAATTGCAGAGAAGAGGTCTCTTTATCTAGATTAACAATATTTCATACAAATTTGATTCGCCAACTCCATTATGCCAATATTGTAATATCCTTCTCACCGTCTGTCATATTTTTTAGGAATGTCCTTATTACACCTCAAGCTTAAATAGATTATCTCTTAGACAGGATATTTCAGTGATATTAAATAATAACGAATCAAACTTAAAAGCGGTCATAAACTTTTTTAAAAGTCATAGGTTATTTAACAAAACTTTAATATTATTTTGTATTTTTTTTTTTTTTTTGTTTCCCTTATCATCTATTCATCTAAGGAGTTTCTAAACTACAGAGAACAAAAATAAATGACCAACAGGCGTTGATGACCCTAGGATTTTACGCGCAAATAAATAAACAATCAAAAATAATTTGCTATACTTTCCGGCACTTAAATAGGCACTAGTTTCACTTCTTTTTCCTCTTCCTCCTTTGTCTTTCGAAGGAGAGTAAAATTTATTGTGTAAGTCTTATAATAATAAGAACAATAAACTTTAAGTCTTTCCTCTATATTTGCAGTGCATGTGGTTATCACATACTCAGTAATTTCCGGTACACCACTACTGGAACATAGAGTATCGATGTCCTGTCCAAAACTGTGCAACCTGGTAGCTATTGAGATTCAGTAGTCAGGTATGACTCCTCTGGCAGCAAGTCTAAATAGGACGACGGCAAAATACTTCCTTAAAGTACTATTTCGCTGGTACTGCCCAGAGCGCCTACTGCTAGCAGTTTAGCACTGCTTTAGTGGAATAGAAAGAAGGCTAGTTGGCACTGCTCGGCAGTCTAAGTATGACGTCATATGCTCCTTTCTGACCGCTAGTGGGGCAGTGAAGTTGTTGGGAGTACGGCGGTTATAGGTTATGTTATTATGTCGGAGAAGAGTTTTAATAATAGCAGCCACCTGGCTAAGGTTCATTTATCTTTTCTTCATAAAGGCAGGCAAAATTAAATGAAAAAATGTATAAAATTTAAACAAAGATACAGTAAATTGTTTTTTTTGTTGGAGGATTGAGCTAACTTTTGAACCGTTGGAAATAAAATCATAAAATAACATATATTCTTGAAGAAAATTTAATTATTAAAAACTTCCTTCCTCATGAACGAAGCAATCAAGATTTAGTTAGTCAAATACAGCAAAAAACATGGGGTGACATTTTTTTAAAATTTGGTATAGAACGTCTTTGACGATACGATGGATAGTTTTCCTAATATAAGTGAAACCCGAAAAAAAGTTATCTTTTATGCCCCCCCCCCACATCTGACTCACCAACTAGGAGTGGGAACTTTGAGTATGTTTACCTTCTTACTAGTTCAAACAATGTCCCCAAGTAAAAAATTGTGTTCCCACCATTTTCTTCTGCATTGACTGGACTAGTATGGATGGGATATTTGGTGCTCGTTGCCTTGAGCAGTCTCAGCGAAATAGTACCTTTACGGTAACCCCCCTTAGTAGTAGTGACCCATCAGTCTCACTTAACTGCACACTTCATTTAGAATAATATTTATTTTATTATTCATAGTTTTATCTAAAAAAAATGATTTAGAACCAATTGTGATGTCAAATCTGTCAGCAAGTGGATGTGAAGAATCTGTAATAGCTGATTTTTAAGTACTTATTAGAGTATTTAGGCATTTAATCATTCATCTTCATTGCTGATGTAATGTGGGGTAAGTGCGTCTTGGAACATGTTCACAATCATCACATAGTTGACTTTATAGACAATCTAACGCGACAAAAGACAAAATAAAAAGAAAATTTTTATGGAAAATGATATAAAATATGCATATGTAAGTCACTGTATTTAGAAATATAAGATTTCGTCTATAAAAATATAATAGTAAACATTGAAAGCTGAAAGACACTATTTAATAATAAACTGAATTGGTTTAATTGTAAGAGTAACTACTAAAAATTTATCGTACTTTTTATATCATCTCAAATCTCTGTTATCCGGTTGCCAGGCAACTAGCGGTGCTGTGCACACGCTTTAGCCTATTCGGCCACCCCGCCCCTTACTTACCTATATATGAAATATGAAGTGAGAGACAGTATTGTGATCGGGAAAATTGTCGAATCTGAGTTTGCAACTGAAATACATGTTTTGAGGTCCCCTGAGTCCAAATAAACAAGTCCCGCAAAATGGTCTGTGTGTGTGTATGTGACCAGTCTAGCTCAAAAACGAAGTCTTATGAATGTGAAATTGCATTTTTAAGGTTTGTATATACCTGAAATGTTACAGAAACTTTTTCGTCAAAATCGATTTATCGGAAGTGGCACTTTATGTAATCCATGTTACACATTTTTACGATTTTCTCAAAACAGGCTCTAACGATTTTGAACAAACTCGGTATATCAGTGTATCAGTAGGTTCTCATTGATGTTCTCTAACATGGCTTAAATGGTTAATTTTCAATATTAACTTTCTCTTAAGTACCTTTAATTTTTTTTAATTTGAAATAATTAACTATTTCACATATTTTTTTTTATATTCAAAATATTTAAATATGAAAGATTTTGATTATTATCTAAAGGAGAAATAAGAGATGAGCGACGGGTAATAGCTGTAATAGCGAAACCAAAGAAATACCAGGGCGCCAGTACTCACCCGAGCTCGTCCGAAAGATTAGGACTTTCGTAAGTAACGTGAGCTTAATATATTATGTACATATACATATGTGCATATCTGCATATGTGCAGTTTTCATAAATGCTATCGTTAGTATTATTTAATATTTAATTGTATATACTACAGAGATATAAAAATTAAAATTTGTATATATGAGGGTATTCAAACAAATAAAAATATCCACAATGAAATTCGAATAAATATTGTGACTATAATTTTTACTTTCACTTCTCCTTGGTCTGAAAATCCTTATTTCTGCTAAAAAGAGGCTGGTAAGTGAAAGTCGTGTGATGTGCGCACCAGATTTTTTTATTGTTACCGAGGACTATAAAGATTATATCTTGTCATCTTTGAATTTCACACAAAAAGCAATTAGTAAATTAAAATTATATCTTTTCAATAGTTTAAGACAAAATTTTAACTTAAAATAAACCAATTCATTTACATTGACTTTTGTTCCGCTTGATTGTATAGGCAGTCTACTCCGTGCCCCATTGAACCCAAACCTTTGACTAATATGATCTACCCTTTACGGAACCTCAACTAACTTTAATGTTAAACAAATCAGCCACAAGAGTTTCCTAAAAATGAAGTATAATGCGTTTTGTAAAAAATTCAGTTTCAATCTGTTGTTTATCACAGTGTTTATCCACCATTAGGCCTGCGCTTTTTAGATAATATACCAAGCCACAATCCGTAACCATTTAAGTGTCGAACCTTTGAGATTAAACAATTACTAACTACATCTTATTTTGAGAGCCTCTCTGATAATCCTATATATAGAGGTTCATCTCCCATTCCCATTTTTTCTCAGCTGCATGTTGTTTTTGCCAATTCCTAACCTAACCAATTCTTTAGAAAAATGCTACAGAATAGGTACATAAACATAGTAACGTCCAACCCAATTAATGAAATTAACTTGATAATATATTAAAGGCATTGTCAAAAAAGATAGGAGTAGGTTCGACCCACACAGACTTTGGAATGGAGGAGCTGTAGAGTAAAGACAATATATCCGATGTCATAAATTATTTAAATAAAGCATCTGGTGTGTCCAATCGCATCACTTTTCTATCGATTCATTTTTTTTAAATTTTAAACATGTTTATTAAAAATAACACATTTCAATTAGACTAATTGTCCTAACAATCAATAGATTAAGATTTGTTTAATGAACTAAAGCAACGGGCAAGTGAATAATTATTAAAATCAATATATAAAATTCAATACACTGTAACGGTGCTAAAACTGGTCCGATTCAGACGATTTTTATATAATATTGTCGGAAATCTTATTACCTTTTAAAAAATGTTACCTCTGCATACTATAGAGATATTACTGCCATTTTTCAGAATAGGGAAACCTAAGTAAACCCCAAATGAAAAATTGGAAGAGTATATTATTTCTACCAATTATTTTCATATAGGAACTGTTGTAAAATTTCATATAATCTGTTGTAAAATTTTGTAGTATAGTAACAATTTTGCCATAATTTTTATTCACAAAAACGCTTTTTTTCTGACTATTCTTGATCTTGGTCTTGTAGAGTGCAATACTACTACGCCTATTAAAAGGCAGATTCAGGCCTAGATGTATGTCTTTTCCTCTTCCAACAGTTCTCTATCTTATACTGTTAGCAGTGTATTGCGTCTTGAGGCACTGGACAGATGTTACTCGAACATCCGAGTACTTCAAACTATCTTCACTCTCTTCGAACTAAAAAGAAGCTTCTTGTTTAAGGTGTAATATGCAATAGTAAATATGTCTTAAAATATTAAAGGGGAGGTGATAAATACATATATTAAAAGACATTAAATAAAAAAAGAAAAAAAAGAAACTGATTTTATTTAACAACTAATGGAAGACATAAGACTCAGTAGCAGTAGGGGTAGTTGGGACAGCCGGCGGGGTTGACGTTGGCGGGGAAGCCTGGAGCTGTGTATGGCACCGGGGAGTGGAGGGCGATGAGGCGGTTGTCGCAGAAGGGGTAGTCCGGGCAGAGCGCGGGGCTGATGCCTGGAGGGTACTCCCTGGCCGAGGAGGAGGCGACCAGAGCCACCGCGATCAGCAGGAGGATGTGGAAGAGCTGAAACATGAGGTAATTGATCAAGGAAACAGAATACAAGTGTTATCTTAAAAAAATCAAAATTCAACTGAAGGTATTAAATGTATTACCAATTACTAAAACTACTTAACACCAATATACCTCAATGGCAACTCTTATATTAGACAGCTATCACTCGCCCTAATGTATATGGTGTATATGACTCTAATGTATAAGCCATATCAGAGAAACATTTTTATTTGTATATATAATATAATATTATCTAGATAATCTATTCAACACAAACAATTGGCGAAGCTTTAAATTTCCCCTACAACTGTTAAAGTTACTATTTACTTAATAATTAATTATATTTCCAACCTGGAAAATATCCTTTCAGTATTAGAAAATAAGAAACAACTATTACCCTGAATTTATAGTAATTCAGTATTACGAACCCTCAAGACCTATTTGTTTGGTGTGTAAGAGCCTTAGTGTGTTGTTCTGTCACTTACTAGGAATATAAAAGTCTATTGCCGTGAATATAGAATCAATATCTTATTTTATTTTTAAAGGAAATAAAAAACATCATTCTTTTTTTTTTATTCTGAAAATTGCCTTTTCAATAGATGTTTAGTTCGTAGAATACTCGATAGATAGATAGATAGAAACATTTATTTAATATAACTTTTTTAAAAAGTAGTATTAATCGAATTTTCCACAATGTTATGTTCGTCTGTCGGATTATTCGCCTAGTTTATACATAAAGATATCATATCTTTTAAGATCACAGTTTCAACATAAGAAGGTCCCAATCACAAAATGGTAAAATGTAACCCTGTTTTATAAAAAAAAAAAAGTATCTCTAAAAGTATTATTGTTCGTCTAATTACATTTAATAGGATTTAAAGAATCAGTTAAACCCCATTTGATATAGGTAGTTAGTTTCTTTCTTTCTTCCGAAGTAATTATCCTAATATATACATACGAAAAAAAAAAATCTTTCGGGATGAAGCCCCCTCCCAAAATTAAATCCTGGATCCGTTGGTGGTCCCAATTGCAATGTTATATACATAATTAAAACACAATCTTAATTTTAACTAAAAAGCCTTTCTAAATATAGAAACATAAATATATTTACACAAGGTAAAAATATACATGAACATACACTGAAATACATTTTATTATAAATTATACTCCTTTAATAATTTACATTTATAATTAGTGAATGTTTTTAAATACGATCGGAACACGGCGCTGGGTGACTACAGTACCCGCAATACACAACGACTGTTGGATTTATAAAAAGATGACCTGCCAAAGAAAATAATTTAGATTTAAGAAACTATTTTTCCAATATAAATATAAATTTTATATTTATTTATTTTTTTGTTTAGGATAAAGTTCTAAATAGTTATTAAAATAATCTGGCCAGTATACATGGCACCATTTCTTTATTATTTCCACAACCATGGCAACGTTGCAGCTTTTTAGCCTACTTCTATATAATAACTTTTTCTACATAACTTCTATATAAATAATGACCCAATTAGGTAGTAGCTAGATATAAAGTGAGCTAATGGCTTCAAAATAGCGTAAATAGAAGTAACGTTGCTATGAATAAATAATAATAATAGGCTGTGGAAATAATAAAAAAATGGTGAAATGTAGACAGTTCAGATTATTGTTGTAAAAAAAAATGTATCCAAAATATAAAAAATATCACATCATATTACTATATCTATCTCAATTAATAAATGAAAAATCTACCCATTACAAAAAAAAAAAAAAAAAAAAAAAAAAACTATTACTGAAATTACCTTATCCATCCCAAGGAATAATTATTTATTTAAGTGTTCAGACCACGAGGGTCATTTATACTGCATTTTCTGTACTCACTTATAATATAATTTATTGTATATGATGGTCGTTTGTTAATAATTATATAAGTATTGAAATCGTTTCAAGGTCCTCTGTCAAAATATGTTGTGGGTCTGTTGATAATCTGTAGGAGTCATTAGACATACTATTTGTTTGTATGCGTAGTACTGTTATATTACACACAAGAACATTATGGCAGTTTTTCTTTCTTCTTGAAATAACCATGGGTGAGTTGACTATGACCAATTCTGAGATGGGTAAGAACTATTGTACTTCATCTCTCAACATTCTATTGTATATTTTTCTTAAGACTTTTTACATATTGTTCGATCATTCTTAGTCTATCGTCTATCCTGTTAACCATTCTTGCTACCACTCCAATATCCCTTGTTGTTGATCCAAGATATTTAATCTTTGCGATCAGTTTTTTAAAACACTTGCCCACTTTTTACAGTCTTGCTTATGTATCTGACATTTCATTTCCAGTAATTCCATTATGACTAGGTAGGTATGAAACAATTATTTCATAAAAACCTAAGAAACATATTTATATATCTAATTAAACACCTTCTTTGGAATATTGTTCTACGATTATGTAAACTTCGTATAGCAGTCGGGTGTCATCAACTCCCGAACCAGACTCAAGATTCTTTTGGATGTTGACATGTCCCGGTACGTTGGACGAAATCTACATGTCAGGAACCGGTGTTATCGAAGGACTACGACACCGTTTTTTAACATTCGTAGGCTTCAATATCTTTAGCAACCTACTAAGGTGTTTAAATAGATATACAAATCCCATCAAATAGGACAATTTCTGGAGTAGATCAAAAAATTTCTAGATTATCAATTTCTCAAGTATTACTGATGTATATTTAATCAATTTAACATGTGCTGACGAACTTGATGATATCGTCGACACCATGTTAAAGTAATCAATGTGAGTCTGTTTAACGTTGCACATTCTTTAACAACATATCGTTGGTGCACACTTTAATATGGTGCCAACGATATGACATGAAACCGCAAACAATTTTAAAATTCTTAAATATAAAAAGATAATTTTTTTTCAGTATTGTGAGCTCAAAGCATTCACAACACCTGAATGAGTTCTTCACCGATTGGCTTTGATATTTGGATACACCATTGCAATCATAAAATCATGAGTGTTTTTGTAAACATTTCATTATTTTAACGCTAAAACGGCTGTGACGATTTCAATGAAAGTTATCTCTAATCTTTATTTGAAGCCTTTTTGATTTATGCATACAAGATACTTCCCCAAAAAGAAGCTGACAAAAAGGTACGATGGATTCAGAATTTAATTTGTGAATAAAAAAAAGTAGACAATTGGTATTAAACTTTTTTGTATACTAAGTAGATATAAAAGTGTATGTACGAATGTATATGAGTAAAAAAAAAAATATTGGAAATTTGCAAATTCATATATGTTTTCCTCAAATTTTCAATAATAATTATGTAATTTTGATAACTGATCGAACACAAGTTATTATATATACCCATTATAATACTAGTGTAAAATTTAAATTCTAAGATTTTCCGTTACCATTATGTAGTAGTCAAGACATTGTATTCAAAAAGTCGTTTTTTCCCGTCCAGTTTTCAAGGATTCTAGCATTCATTCAAATATAGAAGGACATTTTTAAATTTAAATAAAAAAATGGTGATGTGACAATTGAAATGAGTGACATCAGTTCACCTTCGCACAAACCCACGAGGTCCTGTCCTGTAACATCCTTCAGGTGTTGATAAATTTAGATGTTTTGTGAACTGGAGCTGATATTCCACACCAGAATGTTTCGTAGTAGCAATTACGTCGACTTCATCCAACGAATGCCCAAAATTGACCAAATTTTTCGTGATTTCTTCAAAAATCGAATCAATATTCAATACATTTGGAGTATCCGCTCCTCGGTACTGAGATTGTTTGTCAAATATATATTACCGAGAATGTTAAGATTAGCCTTTTTAACTAAATAATTTTCGAATGGTTTTAAATTTTGAATTTCACAGTAATACCTTTCATTTTATCAATAATTTAAATCTAAATTGAAATTAGTTTTTATATTAAATGTACTAACTTTCTTTTAGAAAATTGTTAATACATAATTCCGAATGGGAAAACACGAAAAAGCTAAACGGAACAGATTAAATCGCTTATTTCCAAAGTAAATCTTAATCGATTTTTATGGAAATCCAGATAAGTATCGATCCTAATGTATAAAAAGTCCAATGAACCCGATTTTGCATATTTTTTTTTCTACAAAATTAATCAAAGTGTAAAAAAAAAGTAGTTTGAAACAAAGTGTATTTCGGAATCCGGTCTTTTTACCAGTGAATGTAATGAAACTTGGATTTTTGACTCTGGAATTAATCCCTCGCCCTCTCCCCTGGTCCTGAAACCTCCTTCAGCCTTAAAGGCGAGAAAGGGACGGGGAAAAAAAATATGATCAGATAAGAGCAGATATTCACTAGACTTTTATACTAAAATGTTTGAAGAAAAATACCTTGGAAGTCCTTTGAAAAAGAGAAGTTTTACAAACATAATACCTTCTTTAGTTTACCTAAAATGTATGAATTCATCAACAGGAAAATAATAAAATTTGATGATTCATTTTTCTATAGTATAATATTTAAGGAAAATATAAGTTAATTTCTTGACATTTCTTCAGGCTTCTCAACGATGTAAACATATAGATGTAATTGAGATTTTTACTAGATTTAGAAGAAAAAACAAAACAAGATAATGATTCACACTGATGGACAGCCAGAAAAATAGATCACAAAAACCTTAAAATGAATCTGATGTACAAGAATGTAAATGTAAAAGAATTTTAGCAGGAGATATTTATGAGAGGCCATCTATGAAACTGCTCTTATGAAAGAAATAATAAACCAAGGACTTAATTCCAAAAACGTTACTTAGAACTTTTATTGTAAACAATGGGTTACCCCGTGTTCATTTAACGACGGACCCTCATTTAACAAATTATACAACTGTTCATTTAATTGTACTACTCGTTGCTCAAATTTTAAAACTGCAATTTACATGTATTCTGTAGCTTTAGTTTATTATTTATTAACATAAGATTAACGGAATGAAATCAGTGTTCCGACTAATTTTTAATTTCTTTTAAAATCTACATTATGCATCCAGCCTTATTGTCAATTTATATTATTATATAATTTGAATTATTCTTACTGCCAATTTTTAACCATAATAAAGGAAAATAATTCTGGGAATAAGAAGTGCAGTGTCTTCGTTACGGTTTGTCTCGTTGGTGTCTTCGTTACGGTCCGTCCCGTTGGTGTCTTCGTTACGGTCTGTTCCGCCTTGTATAATGAAGCTGAGATGAGATGAAGCTGTTTACGAACTTTCAGCCGGATGTTAATAATTTGTTAAAAAGGTGTCTGTACCACAGGGTCTATATACTTCTACTGCACGTTTTGCATTTTAAAAAGTTTTATATTCTCATAATAATTTCTTGTCTATTAATTTACTTTCTAATTTCTCGTAAGGCAATGAGGCTCAACCTTCTGTTTGTGTTGAACACTAAAATTAAAGGTGAATTAACATTGAAACAGCCTTTGCCAACGTTGAGGTGGTCGAGAGGGTTTGAGTTGGATGAATAATGGATTTGTTATACTTTTCACTGATTCATGAAATTTAAATTCTTTTTATTTATTAAATCGTTTACTTTTGGTATTTTTAATTCCTCTTGAAGTAAAGGTGTTTTAAACCTTTGCATGGCCTCTACTTTGGCTATATTACTTAAAATTACATTTTGAAATGATAATAGACTTTTTTCTAAATGAGAATGAGTATATATATATATATATAATGTAAATTCCGCTTGCATTCCAACGCATTTGAACGTTTAGGTTTAATCTATAAAACAATAATGTTTTTTGGCAGCTCCTCATTCTCATTTAGAAAAAATTCTATTATCATATATATATATATATATATATATATATATATATATATATATATATATATATATATATATATATATATATATTTCGTAATATTGGATAATAATTAAATAACTCAACAAAACCATTAATTTTAGATTGTTTGTTGGCAGCTAAATTCTTGGTATTTAATAATTTTTTTTTCTTAAGAACAATGAAATATCATCTGTAATGGATAACATCATTGGTCAGTTTCTTATTTTATTTTTATAATTGAAGGTAGTCTTATGTCTCAATAGTAATTTGTTAGTTGCTACTACATTTTTGCTTCTATTTGCATACATTATCTTAAAACAACCACAAATATTTTAAGCTACTGAAAAATTTGTTATCAAACTCAAATATTGTAATGGTTCAGAAATGATAGACCCTAGTTCTAATTTAAGGAGTTCTAATTTTAATTGGTCAGGTGGTACATCCAATATTCACACCCTATTTCGGTATAATATTTATTTATAGCCTACGTTTGGACTTCATCTGTAGGCCCTTCATCAGGACTAAAAACTAGATGACAAGTAGTAAGCTATAATACCTAAGTGAATTAAAATTAATATTAAAACTGATAAAAATATAAACAGTAAAACATGTTAAACAATAATAAGGAACGGAAATAAAACGGTCTGGAAAAGAAATTGCTATTTAATTGTCTTTTAGTACAACAAAGACGAGAAAAGTACTTACTGTAAATCTTTTTTTTTTTTAAAGAACTAATTGATATTATTTTACTGTAATTACATCGTGTCTCCACCATTTTACTGCAGGCTTGTTTTTATCCTGTTTAATGGTTTATCCTTACTAGATTAAACATAATATATAGTTGTGCTTATTCAACACAGTAAAAGTGAAAATAAAACACCTTGTAATATTAAAGAACTTATGGATTACTTATCTTACAAATAAAATGTGTATTATCTAATAATAAAATTCTGCCTGAATTAACAAAGTGGAACCCTAAGGAAACCTTCGGAAAAGTTTGATCAAAGATTTTCTATGACGAGACACGGCTACCTAGCGATTGAAAGCTGTAAATAATTTATATCTATTAGGTTATCTCTGAAATATAAGTCGTCGTTGAAGTGAGTGAAAATTAGACTGTGGTACAGACCTCTTTATATCACACTATTAACACATTTGTATTAGTTTATTTAAAAAAAAATAATAAAATTAAATAAAAATAGACCAACAATGATACTCCGGTAACCAACAAAACCCTAAACCATGAACTTAATTTCCCATTTGTCCTAGAACTTATTACAGCAAAGCGTTCCAAATTCCATCAAAACCTTACATATCATTCAAATCCAGTTTTGAATTCCTATCACTGTCTAGCTGTGAAGGTTGAAGCGGCAGTGGATCCAGAAAAGAGGTGTAAGCACATATTTAAGTTCTGGCAATGGCCAGATTCTCCACTCAAACCATGTATGTCTGGTTATAGCGCCTCTGCTCAACCTTCAATAATCCTTAATAACAGTAATGCGGCTGAGCGAGAGGCGCTGGGATCTCCTAGAATCCTGCCTTTCCTTTTGCGAGTGCTTTGACTCAGAGTTTCCCTGAGTGAATTAATTTTGTAAATATTATATAAAAGCAAGTTTGTATTTAAGTTATTTTGATTAATTTAATTTTTATTTTCTGTATATATATATATTTAGTTTTAGATATATTATCTTGTGGTTTTATTTATTTATATGTATTGTACATAGGGTGTGAATATGGTATATGAACACTATTATAAATGTCCTTTTAGACAGATTGTAACATTCCTCAATAAACAAGTTCTTAAAAAAAATCCAGACCTTCCCAAAAGTTAAATCCTAGATCCGGTTGTGGTCTAAAGAAATAATTGGAAACAAATTAACATTAATAATATTTATCAGAGTTCTGACAATGGCCAGATTAAAATTGTCCATTCAATTATTGACAATCCGTTGAATTGTCCATTCAAGACATGACTGTATGGGGCTAAAGTGCTTTCGCTCGATCTCTACTGGCTTTAGCACCTATGCGGTTGAGAGAGTGGCGTTAGGATCTCTTGGAGTCCTGCTTTCTCTTCTATGGTTTGAAGGACAAGCTTGACTTGGAGTTTCCTCGCTTGATTTTAAATAGTATATATATAGGTAGGTATGTATTTTTTAAATTTACCCATTGGTGTCAAAACTCGAGGATAAAAATAAATTCCAATAAATCCCATCAAATCACCTTTACCCTTCGTCGTAAACCTATGTCCTCCTGTCCTACAGTATCCTTTAATAATACCCCAAGTGTCCCTGTTGAACAAATTCGATACCTTGGACTCCACTTAGACAAAGGTCTAACTTAGAATCCTCATACCAGACTGAAACGACAAGAAACAGCTCGACGTTTCCGGCTACTTCAGCACTTACTAGACAATCACTCTAAGCTCCCTGTCAATTGCAAAAGACTAATATACAAGACTACAATAAGACCTATTTAGACTTACGGAGTTGAGCTCTGGGGCTCCGCAAAGCCATCGAATTCCTCTCGTATCCAATCCTTACAATCCAAAATCCTTCGAAAAATCCTCACAGCTCCTTACTTTGTCACAAGTAAAATCATCCATAACGACCTTAACGTTTCTTATGTTTCTGAACTGGCCTAATCCAGATACCTATCCTTCCATAACAAACTTCAGAACCATCCAATCCCTCTCGCTTCTAACCTTGCTTCGTCTTCGATCCCTGACAACCCTCCGAGGCGCCTGAAAAGAAGATGGCCTCGAGATCTTATTTTGTAAATACATTTTTAGAGTGCTACCATTGGGTGGTTTCTCAACAAGTGATTTCATGTTATTATATTCTTTTGTTCAAATTTACTGAATGTATTTTTATTTTTAATACAGTTGTAAATATCATCAATAAAAGAAAAAAAAAATTTACCCTATACTATAAAAATCGTTTTAAATATGAAATATAAAGACTTGATGAGAAACTAACCAACTAGCACTCTAATAATATTTCTAAATTTGATGGTATCGATGTCATTTTCTTTTCAGCCACATTGGAGGATAGAATCGAAGAGGTGCAAGGTTAGAAACTGATGGGACTAATGTTTATTATGGAACGATAGATATCTGGATTGGGCTAAGTCTGTAACAAATGGAACATTGAGGTCATAGTGGGTAATTTTAATTGTGAAATAGTTGGGAGGGTTGAGGATTCTGGATTGTAAGGATTGAATACGGAGGTATTTAATGGATTAGTGGAGCCCTAAAGTTCCAACTCCATAAGTCCAAATTCAATAAAAGTGAATTCAAATTTCTACTCTCCATTGATTAAGAAAAAAAAATACAATAATTATAAACTATGTACAGTAAAAATCTTTAGTTAAGATAAACGTATTAAAATTCTATTCCTTCCTGACAGGTATGAACAAAATGCGACACATATAATAATTAAATATATATTGAAAAAATTCGCATAATAAATTAATATGATGTAGAGAAAATTATGATAAGTGGGGAAAATTAAAAGCAGTGTAATTATTATTATTCATAATTAATAATCCAATTAAGGTTAGAAACTATTGGGTTCAGATGGGCCTAAAGTTTATTATGAAAGGATAGGTATCTGGATCAACATTAAGGTCATTATAGATGATTTTGAATGAGACAAAGTAAAAAGAATATTGGCGATTTAGCAAAGGGATTTTGATTAAAAGAATTGGATATGAAAGGAATTTGATGGTTTAGTGGAACCCCAAAGTTCGACCCCATATAGGTTAGCCCATATAGGTCTTATTATAGAAAAGTAAATAAGTCTTTTTTAATTAATTGGTAGTTTAGAGCGTTTATCTAGTAAGTGTTGAATTGGTCGAAATCTAGCAGTTTCTTGTCGCCTAATTACGAAATAAAGAAGTGAAACCATGAAATTGTAAAGACATATAGATTTTTTCCACGTAATGGCCGATATTGTTTTGTCTGTTGAGGTTGTGGGAAATAGGCCTTGATCATTACTGGTCAAAGTATTGTTGATTTATTCCGAAGAATATTTTTTTCCTTGAATATATTACGCCAAATAACGGTTATTTGTTTACTTATAACAATTGTTATGCATTTTGCTTAAAATAACAAGTAAATAAGGGAACAAAGTAAATTGCATGATGAAATATAATATTTATAATAAACTATTTTCGAATATATGAACAATTAGAAACAAATTATAGATAGATTTAATATATTTATTATAAATAAGGATATGGAGACGTAATCAAGAAAAAGATTTATGAAGGTAGAGAAAAAGTTCATAAGTATCAAATAAAACGGAAAATGTTTTTATTTTTTTTATTCATGAAATTTACAACCACATATAAATAAAGTACATACAAATAAATATGATACAGATAAATAAATAGCATGACAAGGCTTTTAGAGAATCTACCCATTGGTAGCTAAATAATAAGTTAATTTAATAAAGTATCTAAATTAGGGGATCACGAGGCCATCAACTTTTCAGATGCCTCGGAGGGTTATTAGGGATCGAGAAGCAAGCAAGGTTAGAAATGAGAGGATTAGGATGGTTCTGAAGTTTATTATGGAAAGATAGGTACCTGGATTGGGCCAAATCGGAAACTTATGGAACATTAAGGTCGTTATAGGACTATTTTATTTGTAACAAAGTAAGTGCTGAATTGTTGGAAACGATGAATATTTAAAACCCAAAGTGAAACACAGAGGCAGCTTCAAAATGGCTTAGAGAACTATTTTACTACATCTGGAGTTGGACTATATCTTGTGAATTGACGAAAAACTGGAAGCAAAATGGTACCATAGCATCCTTACATTCCATGTGAGCTTTAGCAGATTGGGCAAAACTTTATTTTTCAGCAAAATAACGATAAAAATTATGATATTTTGCCATTTTATGAAATAAAAGTAACATTTAATAGAAAAAAGAGAAGAAATTTTGAAATATGGAATGTTAAATAAAAGTACTGAAAAAAAGCAAAGAATTCCATTTTCTCGTATAGACTAAGCTTTGCAGAGCTTATACAATGGCTCTTGATGTTAGCAATAAACAGTAAAGACTGTAACGGAAAATAAATAGCAAACAGTAGTGAAATATGAAAGATAAGATAACAGTTTTCAGAGAATAAAATAGCGCCAACACAACTAATTGGTTACAGGGCTCATTGTTAATGCTAATTGTCGTTTCAGTCCGGTATGAGGATACCAAGTTGGACATTTTTCGAGGTTGATTCCTAGATACGGAAAACGTAATTAAAAGAAAAAAAGAGAAAGGAGAAAAAAAAAAAGAAAAAGAAATATATGAAATCTCCAAATCAACATGAAAGAAACTTTAAAAAAAAAGAAGAGAAAATTGGATAAAAAAAAACCTAACAAATTACAGAAAATCATTAAATAGTGTATCACATCACCAAATATTAATAAGTCATAGATATGTTATTTTTATTATAAATACAAATTGAAGAAAATAGATATAAATAATAATAATTCTGCGTGCTGAATAATTGTTGCTTTGTTTTCAAGAATTAAAAAAACAACAACTATTTTCCATATATTCTCCATAAAAATTAAGTTCAGTAAATGTAACAGAAAAAAAGGATTAATAAATTTAATCAATTGAAATTGAAATTTAGGTCCCAGGTTTTTTCAAATCAATAAAAGTTTTCTCAATTAAATTTTTTTTTTATTGTGTGCGTGACGTGATAAAATAAGGTATATCGCTTCTTAAAACTGACCGATCTCGTAAATTAAGAAAGTACTGAAAGAGTTATTGCCAATTTGGAGGGAGGAATGCCAAGGTGATTTCAACGTCAAAATGAATCGTTTGAAATAATCGATTATACTTTTATGGAACTTCTTGAGAACGTTATTTAGATTTACGATGAGTGGATCAAGGCAAGGTCGCGAGGCTGCGTTGGAGGATCGAATTCGGCTTTCAGAAGCCGCTATAAAAAAAAAAAAGAAAAGAATAATAAATAAAAAGATTTTTGATATCATCTTTCGTAATGAAACACCACGTAAACAGATATCTCAATTGTTTTCGTCCTTCTTACCGAATTTTAATTCAAATAAATTATAACCACTATATAATTCATAAATCAGTAGATGATCACGCGTCCTTCATTTAGGAATTATAAAATTAAAAGGTAAAGGGAGTAGGTTAGCTCAGTGGTAGGGTACTGAGCTTCCAATGTTAGGGTAGGGAGACCGTCCTGGGGCACACCCAGCCTGCATAAAAGTGGGCATCCTTAATTAAATAATTAATTAATAACTGGCGTGATCTCAGTCAAATCACCTCCTTGCACAACCGTTGAATAAGAAACAGTAATTTCCTTAAATGGTACTGAACCCAAGCCCTTTCATGGGTTGTAGTGGTACAGATTTTTTTTTTTTTTTTATAATAAGAGGAGAATACGAAAACAGTGGCTTTTTTTTCATAACATTAAAAGGGGGAGGATACAGTCTGTGGGTCACGGAATTCAACAAATTTTTTTCAGCGATACTACTTTGAAAAATATTGGGCACATATCCTGACGTTCGTTCACACCGTCGGGATAGGAACACCTCAAGGTAATGTCTTGGGCCCCGTCCTTTATATCATTTTTACAGCTGATATCTCTGTCCAATACCTTCCTGGCAACATTTGCTGATGACACTGCCATCTTATCCAACTCAGATCCCGAAATAGCATCTTTAAATCTGCAAAGACACCTCTTCCTGATTGAGCACTGGTGTAATAAATGGCGCATCAAAGTAAACAAATCCAAATGCAAACACATTACCTCCGGCGCAGATCCTGTCCATCAGTCCAATATAATTCCATCCAGCTTCCTTTTTCAGACACAGTCCGGTATCTTGGCTTTAACTTAGCCCGAAGGCTAATGTCGAACCCACATACTAGACTTAAAATACAGGAACTTAACCGACGATACGGCCAATTATACAGACTACTCACTAGAAAATCTCAACTTTCAATTGACAACAAACATCTTCAGTCATGATCAATCAAGATCTACAAGAAAATCCTGAAACCTATTTGGACCTACGGACTTGAACTTTGGAGGACATAATCTTAGATCATCAAACGCATCCAATCCTTTCAATCCAAAGTCCTTCGAACAATAGGCCATGTTCCATTCTACGTCACAAATAAAAATCTATATCTTGATCTCAACATCCCATATGTCCTTTCAGATTCTCAAACTTCCATCAAAAACGTATCCATCATCCTAATCCCTTAGCACCACCTCTCTTCAGCTCCAATCATCCATATAATGCCCCACAGAGGTTGATACGCTATACGAGTTCTGGCGGTGGCCAGCTTCTCCATTCAAGTTCTGAATGTATGTGGCTTTAGCGTTCTCATTGATCCTCCACTGACTTTCAAACAGTGACGCGACTGGGAGAGATGCAAGGAGATCTCTCTAAGCCCTGCTTTTCCTTCCACATGAGAGCCGGATGGTTCAGGATTCAGATCCAGGCTGAATGTGAATATTGTATAATGGAATGAATGTGTGACAAGTATTTTTTTTCTTTATATTATGATTTTAATGTTTTTATTTTTATGTTTACAAATATTTTATACTTTTGTTATTCTTTTATTTTGTATAAAATGTTAACTATAATATTTTCTTTTTATTTAATTTTTCTCAATTTGTATATAATAGTATGAATGTACACATAGAGCCTTAATACCCAATGCCCTTGATTGTATTATTATTATTCCAAAAAATATATATATATTTTTTTTTTTTTTTTTTGGCTGATAGATACAATATGGGCAAAAATCGGACCAACCGACGTAACCATGTGGGAGCAAATATTTTTTAGAGAGAAAATAAGTTGATTTTTATTTTTCGCACCTTGAAAAACCACTGAAGTTACAAGGTTCACCTGTTGATGTACCTTATGGGTATAAAACCTTCATTTGTTCGAGGTGATGATACCGCAGTGTAGACAGGTTCATAGTTATATTCTATATTATCATGATATTAAGAATAAAGACGGGTTATTATAGGCTCATCTTGGTGAGGCCTAGAGGAATGGAGGGAGGGCTATATTATACCCTAATACAATACAGCTCTTGACAGTGGACCCTCCTGATGGACTAATTATGAAATTTAATTAACTTATTATTCTCTAAGGACTTGGATTATATAGTTAATTGCTGGAGAGGTCTTCTCGCGTAAAGACTAACAGCTCAGTAATATATCTCCATCTTGAAAAAAATATCAGGTCGCAAATTTATTCCTTGGCCAACCTTGGGACGATGTCTTCCTGTCGCTTCCAGCCCCACCCCTTCGTCTTCTTCTAGTCCGACCGTGCAAGGACTTTATCGATCGTTATTATTAAAGAACATTCCAGATCGATATATATGCAGTCTAATGCTGCGTCAAGAATACTTTTTTTTTTTTATTATTCAAAATTTCAAGTTGGTCAACATTTTCTTACCATGTTCAAATATTTACTAAACCTTTTTTTTTATTGAAAATATTTGTCTTCTGGAATGGGCTTTATGTTTATTTTTTCGGTCTACAATTTAGATTTTTATCTATAATTATGTATTTGCACATGTTATCTTTTTGTTTACAATCAGCAAATGTGGTGGAAATACAGAAAATAATAACATGACAGGAATGTGGAAGGAATGTTCTCAGCAGTACCTCTTCCCTAACTTGTTTCATTCACTTATATTATTTAAGGAAGGAGATCTCTCATCCAACGTCTTTTTAGTCTTCTCCTCATGTTCTGAGGTATGTCAGCTGTGGCCATGTCTCTTATTAATCTGTTATTATGTCCGTTTAAATTTTTGTAAAATCGTTGATAAAGGATCATTACATGTTGGTCAACTGTTGGAAGGTGGGGGTCATTACGTGGAGTTTTGTTAGTCACTAACCACGGTAGTTTTGTTATGAGTCGCAAACATTTTGATTGGAAGGTTTGAAGTTTTTGTGGATAGGTCTTTTTAGCGAATATTTGTATATATATTAGGTATATTTGTTATGAGTATGTCCATATGGGTTTAAGTAAGTATGTATGTATATTCAGTTTTTGTCTCAGTTTTAGTTTTGAAGATTTAGCAAAACGAAAGTAAAGTAGGTTAAGTTGTTTGTTAAGTGTCTTGCATTTCATTTTTACACAGTGGTCCCATGTCATTGTTCTGTTGCTGGTGAGTCCAACGTAAAGTATCGTGTCCGTTCAAAGGATTTGATTGTTCTCAATATAAACTGGAATGCAAGTGTTTTTTCAAAGAGTGAATATTATATTTTTGGATTTATCATGGTTAAGTCGAATTTTCCATAGTTTGAACCAATCTTGTAATTTTAGTAAGTGATCTTGTAGAGTTAGTGAAGTCTGTGTAGGGTCTTGATGTTTTTTGAGAAATTTTTTGTCAAGTACCTATCAAGGTCTCATCGTTACTAGGTGTATCGTAAGTGTATACAGTGTAAAGTAGAGGGGCTAGTATTGAACGTTGGAGAACTCCTTACAATTTTGGAGAAATTGAAGACATTTCCGAGTCATGCCAAACTGAAAAAAATCTGTCATTGAGGAATAATTGAAGGATAAGGTAGTGCGTGTGTAGCAGCAAAGTCTTGAGTTTAAAGAGAAGACCCGGGTGCCAGACTGTATCAAAATCCTGAGCAAAATCCAAAAATACACGAGTTGCATATAGTTTTTATTCTAAAGCTCCAGCAATATAGTCCGTAACTCTGTGTAATTGATGTGTCGTCGAATAGATTGTGCAAATGCCGAACTAGTGGTCAGGTTTTATCTGTTGGTTAGACAATATGTCACATAGTCTTTTGTATATTATATTCAAACATTTTAGAGCATATAGGAAGGATACTAATGGGTCTGTAGAATGAAGGACTGTATATGTCTTTTTTTGTGAATCATTTTAAAGAATGATTATTTCCTTTGTATTGGGAATTTTAAAGTCCTTAATATACAGTTGTAAATTTATCAATAGAATATATCAATAATCAGGAATCTATCAATAGATACTAGATCTGGACTTTTTATAATAATTCTTATATTCTTCAGAAAAAAAAAAAATAAAAAAACTTAAAATATATTCCATATTGCTAAGAAGAATTTGTTTTCATTAACAATTACAATGATTTTTTTTTTTACATATTTATACATTTTTTAAATATTGTCCAAATCTTTAGCGATAAAAAAAAAAAAAATGTAAAGATGAAATGATTTGTCAAGGAGTTAATGACGGTATCTTTTGGTTACAGTTTTAATCTACCGTGGCTATCCAATCAAAGCTTGATTGATAACTTGATTCATTATCTCTTAATGGAATCATTATTGAGAATTACAGGCAATTTAATGTTTTACTCGTTGTTGTTTTTTTTTAACGAATGACTACTGATCTGTTTTTTTTTTTCTTTCTTACCTTAAAGTGTCAAATTAATTTTGAATTGAATTTCATTCTATAAGAAACAACCCCACAAAAATAATTCAAATACTGGTAATATCGATGCTAATGAAATTCAATGTATTTATTTAACGCTTGTATTTTTATTCACTCTTGTTGATGACCAAAATAGAGTCAAGGGAATTTTAATTTCATTTTATTAAGCCTTATTTCATTTATTTTTTACCCGTTCTATTTGGCTCAAATCTTAGGAAAGGCGAGATTATTGAAAAGTGATGCTGTATCAATTTCATCAAATATCAACTACTTATTATTAAGTTCTCATATGTGCAAGAATACTTTATTTGAAACTCCTTTATCTCAAAAATCGCAGAAGTTAGGTAAGTTAGGGATTGGACTGAGGACTTGAATTGGAGAAGGTTGTAGGCGTAGGAAGGACGATGATTGTTGATGATATGATAGAGGAATGTACCTAGGAAATATTGTCTTCGAATGGAGGGGAAGAGCCACTCTAACTCAGTGTAGTGGTGAGAGACATGGTAGTATCTCGGGGCACCAATTACAAATCTCACGCAACTGTTCATTATTCTTTTCAGTCTGTCGCGGAGCTCCACCGAGAGTCCATCATACACCACACAGCAGTAGTCAAAGTGGGGAAAGATGAGAGAGGAATCGAGGAGTCAACGCGTATGTTGAGGTAGGAGATGGCGGAAGCAATGAAATAGTTTGAGGGTAGAAACTGTCCTTCGGGAGGTGTGAGAAATATGGTGACTCCAGGAGAGGGTTTGATCAATAAATAGTCCTAATTTGTTTACAGAGGAGTAGAAGGAGATTGGCTGGTCACCAAGGTTTAGTATGGGAAAGTCCGTATAGGATATATATATATATATGTGTGTGTGTGTGTGTGTGTGTGTGTGTGTGTATACATACAAAAACATGTATCTTATAGCATTAACAAAAAGAAAAAGGAAAGCGAGGCAGCAGAGCTCCGCCACTGTAGTATTCTCCTCTTATTTGTGATTGAAAAATAAATGAAACGTTACTTAATTGGTTTTTGAATATTTTGCAATTTTTTTCGGAATTTAATTTATCGAAATTGCTGAGATTGGTAGAAAATTGTTCTCTAGAAGTTCTCAGCACTGTAAGCTGTTCTCATTGTGGAGGATCAGTAGTAATGCGGAAAAATAAAAAAATATACTACTGCAACCCATAAAGGGTCAAGTGAGAAAGTACTGTTTTTTTGTCAACGGTTGTGCAGGGAGGTGATCGGGCCGAAATTAAGCTCATCCGCCAGATTTTCTCCTCTAATTATTATTTATTTAAGGTTACCCACTTTATAGAGACTGGATGTGTCCCAGGAGGATAGGCTGATCACAGTGTCGAACTTGGGTCCTTGAGTTTGGAAGTCAGCGTATTACCCACTGAGCATCTCCTCTCCCTGATAGATGAAACGGGAAAAATGCGCTGAAAATGTTGAAAGGGGGTGATAAAAAGTTTTTCAAAGACCACATAAATTGGCAAACACAATTTTAACCCCTCTGATTTAATTGGAAGTAACGAAACCTCAATGAGTGTTAAAATAATCGAAAACAAAATGGCAGGTGAGTGAAAATAAGTTAAGACCCTTGAAAGGAATTTTTCCAGGACTAAACAAATACACGTACAAATATTCAATTCCGTAACTCGTTTTGGGTGATTTCTAGCCCAACGTAAAATATAAAAACGTTTAAATACGAAAAAAAATTGGTGGAAAACAAGGATGAATTATTAGGTGAGACTTGACACTTGTTAAAACTCATGAACATACTAATTATATCAGTTTCAGATTGACCAGCTAAACTGCCCGATTAACATACGTAATAACTAGTTGCGAAATCGAACGAAAACATTTCGCTGAATTCCGATCATGAGAGATAAGATGTCTGCGGCAGCTTTTATTTTGTTTCAGGCAGGCAGTAAACATGGAGGAAATTATCTCATTATCATTTTCCTCTTTCTATAGTAAATGTATGATAGAAGCATGTACTTTATAAATATGACATTACATATTACTAATAATATAATTGCGAAAGTAGATTTAGATAAATACTCATGAAATGCAAAAGAAGAAAAACAACAACTGGGGAACAGAAAATTAAATAAACTACATGAAAAATGAGTGAATAAGTATTCACTATTCCAATTCCTGTTCCAACAACAGTCAGATACATGCTGAATATTGGCATTATATATGTATTTGTTATCAATCATATAATCATACGATAATACGGATCTTTGTTAGGGATAGTACATGTATTTCCTACTTCCGACGCCACTCAATATAGCTATTTTATAAAAAACATTTTTTTTAAATTTAATTATCGCTAACTCTTTTTTATATACAATTAATTTTTTTTTTATTAAAAGAAGTGATTTTATTTTGTATTTTTTTCGTTCTTAATTGCTTAAAGTGTATATTTATGTTAATCTACCGTTATATATAGTTTTATATATGTATATATATGTTTTGTTCACAGTTTAAAATGTTTTGCTCATAGTTTTAAGTGTTTTGTACATTACTTGTTCACTTAAGGTTTTCTTTTCTTGTTAGTTTATTTTTTAAATTGTATTTATTGTTTCAAACTTTTAGGCCAGTACTGGTCTTTTCTTTTTGTACAATTCCATTATTCTAAAGACACTTTGTCCCAAAATAAAGTTTCTTCATAAAAAAAATAAAATAAAATAAATAAATATATATATATATATATCTATATAAGCGACCATATATGAAGGATCAAATGTATCTAGCGATGAAAAAAAATGACACGTTGTTAAACTCAGAGCTGAGTTCATTGATAGTTTCATAAATCCATCAGATCGTTCTTAAACCCATCTATGAAAATCATCGATAGAATTTATCAAGGTTTGTCTCTCATCGGTTGAATAACCGATGGCTCAACGATCCTATCTAGATCCGATGGATGTAACTTCATTATAATCTCAGTGCTTATTTCTCTGCTTAATTTTCATATTCAATTTCATTTTTTTATCCATATTTATTTATGTTTTGAAATTCAAAAATTAAGTAATTAAGTATTTCTAATCTTTATTTTTTTCCTTCTTTTTCTAATTTCTTGTTCCTTCCCAGCAAAATTATTAACACCGTTTAACGTCGAAAACTTCGTATAACGCTTCATCTTATCATAACCTACATTTTTTTTGTTTACCAAAATTATCAGAGATGATGCTATTTCCAATTAAATTAATTAATTCTATGAGGTACTAAAAACTCACGAATGACCGTTCGCTTTCCATGCCCTCGGGCAGTGGAAGGAATTTATTACATGTATATATTGTATTATTGTATACTATATATGTAATTGTTTCAATAAACATTTTGGAGGGTAAGAAAATAAAAAATTTTGCTTTCCATTAAATCGTAAAATAATTTGATCATAAAATCGAGAAAAAAAGTATTTACCAAATTATTGGACTGTTATTCTAATATAACCTCGTTATTGTGAAGTGTTAGGAGTGGAGATCATGCCAAACACCCCAATATTTTAGTAGGCCGTATTTTTCTCAATTTTATGATGAATTAATCTTACTATTCATGTGAAAAGCAAAAGGGTATTCATGCGTTTTTAGTACCTAATTGAATAGGTTAATAAAAATAACTCTACATTAGAAACGCCCCAATTTCGAGAAATTTAGTAAATACAAAACTAAGGTATGTGGTTTAGTCCACACGATAGAAGTGAAAATATCAACAAAGTGAGATTAATAATATGAAATATAAATTATAAATAATAACTCACAATAAAGAGAATGGAATGCTTATCATTTCCCATGCTTTCAGTACGAATGTCCGATTTTTATTGTCTGAGATATTTTTATCCATACCTTCCATAATACTCGTTATCATTTGGTTTCGGACAATATCCTTATCCCTCTCCTACTCTATAACACGATGTTGGGTTAAGGTACAATTTTGAATAATAGCATCCTAAAAAGAGGATGAAATGCTGAACATTTTCCTCGCTTACAGTATGCAGGTCCGACTTTTAGTTTCTGAGATATTTTAATCCATGTTCAAAAACACTTGCATTAATCGACTTTAGCCGACTTTACCCCGAGCGGCTTTACACATCTTAGATCTGACGGCTCAACCTAATTCACTCACCTAAAAAAAAAGTGTAAAACGCACCTATAGAAGTTTTGACTTCAAAAGTTGTTGGTTACAAGTTCACTAAGTTTTAGATGGATGTTAATAATTTATAAAAGGGTATCTATACAATGGAATACGTAAACAAACAACAAGCATGACTAAAATAAATAAGCTTGTACCCTTAAAACCTATAATCAATCTTGGGTTCGTTCGGAGTTCAACCTCCGACCCTACGAAGGGTCACTAGGTTTTTGACCACTTTATAGAGGCTTTTTATACCCATGAGAGTAATAAATAAAATAAAATATATCAATATAATAATATAATAGAATAAGCCTGTAACAGGAGTGTTAGTATAACTTATGGCGCTGAATAATTTCCAACTAAATGATAAATTATCTAAATTTGTCAATCGATACCAGAAAACAAGTTGTAGGAGCTGCCGATCCTGGGACAGAGAATATTATTCAACCCGGAATAGAATTTATCGCCTGGGCGATGCGTGGATGAAGATAAAAAGAAAGAACTGGCTGGCGGCGTCCTTGGTTGGTATTCGTAGATGGTCCAGGAGTCCTGAGGGTGTGGCCAGGATGCAAGGCCTCTTCGGCGTCTATTTTTATCCTTAACTGCGTAACTGTCCTCAGCTACCTAACTTCTGCTACTGTCCTTAGTACTTGAGGTCGGATCTTGGTGACCACTGCTCACTTTAGTACATAATCATGGTACAAAAAAAAAATAAATTAAAACATCGATGAATCGCTCTACAGAAAACATTGAAAGTCAATCATAGATTTTTCCAACCATAGGCGCAGACTTCACATTTTCATTGGGAGAGGGGCGATGGATAAAAGACTGTAGTTCATATCATTTGTACAAATTCAACATAGTTATTGTGAAACGAACAAAGATAATATTGGATTTCAGAAAGTTAGTCGGGAGGTGTGGTCAAAAATTCTATATTGTGTAATAGTATATTTCATTTTTATTATTATTATTATATAATATTGTATTTTTTACAGCACCTTCTTCTGAAATTAACCCCCATTAATCCATCACCAT
The DNA here is from genome assembly GCA_928085145.1 of Nezara viridula. Classification (NCBI taxonomy): domain Eukaryota; kingdom Metazoa; phylum Arthropoda; class Insecta; order Hemiptera; family Pentatomidae; genus Nezara; species Nezara viridula. The sequence goes on along the minus strand of OV725081.1, from coordinate 125,475,085 downwards.
AACATTATAATATTGGATATTTAAAAATAAGTATATATATATATATATATATATATATATATATATATATATATATATATATATATATATAAACCTATACCACTACAATCAATGAAGGGTCTTGGGTACAGTACTATTTAGGGAAAGCACTGTTTCCAGGTCAACGGTTGTGCAAGGAGGTGATTTGACCGAGATCACGCTCAACCGCCAGGTTTTCCCCCTTAATTAATTATATAATTAAGGGTACCCACTTTATAAAGGCTGGGTGTGCCCTAGGAGGGTCTCCCGACCCAGGGTCGCCTCACGGCCAATGAAACAGATAAATAAACTTTCTGTCATGAGCTGGGGTTCGAACCTGGGGCCATTAAGTATTGGAAGCTCAGTACCCTAACACTGAGCTACCCCACCCCCGTATATATATATACATATATATATATATATATATATATATATATATACAAAAAATACAAGAAGCAGTTGAAAGAATTCATTAATAGCATAGAATTACTACGTAACATCCGAGCATAGAACTTTTATTTAATTAACTTTTGAGGATAACAATAAAAAAAAAATAATGTTTTAGACTTAATGTAGCTCAAACTTATGTATTCTATTCCTTATTTTGAAGATACTCAATTTTAGATTTATAAAAGTGGTTTCTTCTCCACACAATTTTTGTATTTGTTTTTGACTAATCATAAATATATATTTTTATTCATTTATTTATTATATTTTCTCTTTTTAACTAAATTTTCGTACGGTTCACTCATCTGATGCTATTATTTATTTATTTAAGCTATTATTTAATTTTTTTCAAGTACCATTCCTTTTACGTTTCTTTAGCCAACACATTTTGTGATAAGCTATACATTAAACATGAGAGGAAGTGGTCTCCATAACATAGTTACATTTTTAGAACATTGAGCTAAAAATGAAAAATGTTAAACACTGAAAATACTTTTGAATGTACCGAATGAATATAAAACGCGTTCACAGCCTGACTAGTTATGTAAAAACGTCGATAAAAACATTCTACATAAAATATATTTATATCTATACTTATTAAATATATTTTTTCCAACTTTATAAGAAAATCGAGTGAAAATGGAGGGGTCTACATGAAAGGTGAATGAATTATAAAATCCAAGGATATGTTTCCAATTTTAATTTATTCAAGGATAAATGAAAATTGAAATGATAGGAGTATTTGTATTATCTTGTATTTGCTTAGTCCTAATGAAAGCAGAAACTTAGGCCGAACCGTTGTTACAAAGAAAATATTTGTTTGTGTACTTCTCACTGAAATCCCTATTCGACTTCTCTAATAAGAATCTACAGTCAACCATTTCTCCACCATGATAGATCTCTTCGATGGAATTTGAGCTGAGTTTAAGAACATGCCCAATCCGTCTCGTCACTCAGTATTGCTATATCTGTGCCACTCTGGTTAAACTCAAAATGTTCAACTGCCACATACCTTAATAAGTCATTTTTTGTAGGAGAGATATTCAGTGAAAAATATCCATAAACCAAACCTACAGCTCGACAAGAATGTTCAAAAAAATTCTTTTATTATTGGTTTTCGTAATTTAAATTTTGTTTTATTTCGCCTCAGCCAGATAAGGAAAGGAGAGGAGAGCCATTACCCGACTTCCAAGAGCTTAGTGGATTGCTCCATTAACATAATGGACCAGGCTCTTGTCGTTCGAGGTCGACTGTATTGCAGTCCAGGAAGGCTGTCATAAGAGTTATAGCCAAAACATACGTATCCATTTTACCTATAATAAAATAAACAACTATTTTTTAAAATATTTATTTGTTGTATAATAGAAAAATAATAAATATAATATTCTGACACTAATTATAAAGAGTTAAGATCACATCCACACTATATACATATAAAATATAAAAATAAATATAAAAATAAATATAAAATATAAAAATACAAAATAAAAAATATAAAACCAATATAGGCAAAATAACAACTAAATAATAATCAAAAACTTTATACAATAAATAAAATAAAATAACTTAAAGATAATAATAATAAAAGGCTTAGCGAACCCGATGGTTCGATGACAACACCACCAATCGCTTATTACACACCTCCCTCCACCGTTTTACGTCCAAACCCAGTCCGTTCAGATCGGTTTTAATGCAATCTTCCCACCTTCGCTTCGGTCTACCCCTCGGACGCTTGCCATTCGGCACTGCAAATATTAACCTTTTAGGAATTCTCTCGTTACTAAGCCCAACAACATTACAAGCCCATTTGATTCGCCGCGATGAAATTACCTCAATTATATTACCAGAATACAGTTCACGTAATACGGCGTTGTGTAACCGTCTGAACTCTCCGGTTAACTCATCCTTCTTCGGTCCGAATATTCTACGCAATACTTTATTTTCAAAAGCCTTAAGACGCTGCTCATTCCTTAATGTAAGCGGCCAAGTTTCGCATCCATAAAGAACTGTAGGCAAGATAATTGTTTTATAGATTTTAATTTTTAAGTTCCGGGACAAGGGGTGCGAACTAAGTAGTTTTGTCACAGAAAAATAACAAGCATTTCCCGCCTTCAGTCTAACCTTAATCTCTTCTTCAATTTCGTTTTTTCTAGTTATCGTAGAACCTAGATACCTAAACGTGTCTACCTGTTCAAACATATTACCATCTATATCGATATCACCAATAGTATCGCCATTTTTGCAGCTAACCATATATTTTGTTTTATCCACGTTTATTTCGAGTCCTAGTTCTTTACCGGCTTTCATTAACGTTGTCGTATTTAGTCTTATAGTTTCAACGTCTTCGCTTAACAGTACCAGATCATCAGCATAGCCCAGCACGGATGTTGTCTCGCCAAGATCCAACCATTTCTCGGTACGCATTACCTCCCTAATGGCATGTTCTAATGCCAAATTGAACAGGACAGGCGAAAGGGAATCCCCTTGTTTTAAACCCGAACGAACCTCAAATTTTTCGGACAAATTATTACCGATTCTAACTTTATTGAGTGTCTCCGTCAAGCACATCCTGACTAGATTTACTAGTTTTTTTGGAATCCCCTGCTCGATTAGAATATTATACAGTTTCTGGCGGTCAATAGAATCGTAAGCCTTTTTAAAATCTATATACAGCTGGTGAACAATACCGTTGTACTCCAATTTTTTCTCTAATATTTGCCGTAAAGAAAATATTTGATCAATAGTCGAACGATTCCGTCTAAATCCGCATTGGTAGTCTCCGATAATTTCCTCGGCGTATTCCGTGATTCGACTGGTTAAGATTAAAGTGAATATTTTATAACATACCGGAAGGAGTGAAATTCCTCGGTAGTTATTACAATCCGTCCTCGGCCCCTTTTTGTGAATCGGAATAAGAATAGATTCTTTCCATTCTCCAGGTAATTTCTCGTTCACCCAGATCTTTTTAACCAACCGTATATATTTTAAAAACTCCAGCTTCCCCGCATGCCTTAATTAGTTCAGTAGGAATATTATCGGTTCCCGCTGCTTTATATGATTTTAATTTTCCGATAGCTACTCCAACTTCCTCTTTACTTGGTCCTTCTCTTAACGGTTCAGAAGGAGGATACAGATCATAATTTCCAGTATTTAAAATATTGTCAAAATGGTCCTTAAACTTATTCAATATGTCAACCGGATTGGTTAGAATATTATTATTATCATCCCTAATTCCAGCCCTACACATTTACGTGTTCTGTTTATACCTTTGTACATGTCTCTTACGTTATTTTCGATTCTATTAGTTTCTATTTCAATTATTTTATTTTTAAGATACTCCCTTTTTTTATTTTTGAGCAATTTTGTCGTTTCGTTCTTTGAGGTTCGGAAGTATTCCAGATTATCTTCGTTAGGATTATTTAGAGCTTTTAATTTAGCTGCTTTTTTTTTTTCGCACATGTTTAAGCAATCTTCATCAAACCACGGTTTGTTATTCTTATTTTCCTTTTTTCCTAGACACGAGTTACCGACCGCTTTAATATTATCCCTGATCTCTACCCATAACTTGTCAATATCCTCGTGGTTCTCGTCAGGAAGCTCTAAAGTTTCAAACTTATTCTTAACATCTAGCTCGAATTGGTTTCTAATTGATGGATTTTTTAATTTTTCCAAATTAAAATTCTCAAAATCGAAATTTTTGTCCGAATTTGGGCCACATTGAATGAGCCGTTTTCAAATTAAAGGCGTGTCAAAAATAATTTTTCGAAAGTAGTGGCTAGAATTTGATGAAAATGATACATACTGGATCAACCAATCCTGAACCAACATTAAACTAAACTCACTAAAGGTAAAATTTAAATGTTTTAATCGAAATGATAAACTTGCTACCGTATCCCTCACATAATCCTCTTTATTTTTTCCCACTTTGACTACGGCTGTGTGGTGTACGGAGGCATCCCGATGGTACTCGAGGATAGATTGAAGCGACTCATGAATTCCTGCTTAAGATTTGTCTTCGGTACTTAGAGGTGATCTCATATGTCCAACCTTTACGACGAGTTAAGTGGCTCTTCCCTTCTTTCCGCAGACAATATTTCTTTGGATCTTTCCTATTCCAAACAATCAATACCGACACCCCTCCTACATCTACAGTCTCCTACAGTTCAAACCCGTGGTCCACCCCTAAAAAACAAGATCCCGTGTTTTCGACCTTTATATCCCTTCCCATAGAACTAAAACATTTGAATATTACTTTATTGTCCGATCCACTGCCTTATGGAATTCCTTGCCATCTGATATCCGCCATGCTTTTTCCTTGTCCTCATTTAAATATCTACCAATTCCTTCTCACATCCCAAAATGAAGTTGTACAATGAAATAAATATTGTGATTTTGACTGAGGTGAATGGTTGTTGAAATAGTTTCAGTTTTAATTTTAAAAATCAACCCATGCTTATATTATTTTTTCATTTAAATAATGTTCGTTTTTTTCAAAATGGTGTTATTTTTTATTTGTTTTAATATACTATTACTGAAGATACTGTATATATTCTTTAATATTGATTAATGAAATTTTTGTCCAGATGTAGTTTTTATTTTTTTGTTCATAACTGTTATTCATAAGGTACCTCGTCCCAAAAAAGGTCCATTTTCTATCTATCTAATATTTCTATACATATAAGGAATGACATTAGCGCAATTGATTGACATTTAAATTTAATAAATATAATGTTTATCAGTCATTTGTCAGTGTTAATGACCTTGTGTAGCTCGCTGACAGATCCAACAATACACAATCGGCACAGACCTTGACCATTCGATGTATACCAATCAGCGATGTTAATTTATCACGTATGTAAATGTGCGCCACCCCTCAATATACATGTAATTATCAATATTACAGTCGTCGTAACAATATTGATGATGTTGAGCTATACAATTTAGACATATTTGTTTTTAAATGTTATTGGTCCGTTTCCTGGCTGGGCAGTTGGATAGGAAAAATGGTCGTATAATTACCTTTCGTATGGAATGCTATTAATCATTCCTGGCTACTCACAAGCTCATGTTAGTATTTCAAATATACAGCCTTGCTCGGAAAACAATTCTCTTTTTGATTACATTAATCCTCTCCAAACTGCTTATATAAGATGAATTATTCGTACGCCGTTTACATTATAAACTTTTTGCACCTTATCAGAAATCCAATCTTTATTAATATTTCCAGGGGTCGATATTTCGTTCAAATTAGATTGAAACAACGCTCAAAATGAAGGAACTTATTATGTATCAAGACGTAAATCATTTGAAGGAAACATCCTTATTTCAAAAATGAAGGCAGCTTTAACATCATTTAATAGCTTTGCATAATCTATTACAAGAAAAAAAATTACAAAAAACTCTTATGTTCCCCTTGAATTAATCAAAGGTGTCATATTCTAGAAACCTAACTCACGCCACTCAACGCCATGATTATATTGAAAAAATTCAATATATATATATATATATATATATATATATATATATATATATATATATATATATATATATTATGTATATAAAACGCCACTACAAGTATTCTTCCCGAAAGCAGACCAGCTGATTTTCATTAGTTACTTATTAACTTATAGAAATTAAGTTTAAAAATCTGGTGCGCGCAACACACAACTTTCACTTACTCTTTGAACTTAGCTCAACTTTGACTATAAATTACTTTTCTGGCCATGTTTATTATAAAATTTTTGAATTTCATTTTTAACTGAGCTAAAGCTAAATGATTGCAGCTAACAAATCATAAATACAATTAAAATAACAAAAGTCCTATTTATTATACTACCGGTTGATTATGGATTGTACGATTCGTTAATTATGTATTGTTCGATCCGTTGATTATGGATTGTATGACTACTATTATTAGTTATTAAACTGTTATTTTCCATTGCAAAGTTTATTAAAACGGAATTAAGAGATTTGCATGGTCTGTCATAGACAGGTCAAAAGTTGTCGCACTAATTGTAAGTGGATTCTGTTGGAATATCGCAGAGGGAAAATTTATCAAAATATTCACTAATTTAATTTTCTAAAAGGTTATATGAAGATTTTTCGGAATAAAAGGACGATAAATATTTAATGATTTAAATATAATATCAGATCTAGAGTTATTAAACTACAGGAAATATATTTAAGGTTATAATGTACATTGTGATTAATGCGTTAGTATGTATTTGTTGATAATGGGCTGACCAGATAAATGTAGATTCTGGCTGGTGGATCGACGATCCTGAATTCACCCATATATGGCTTCTGCAAATACATCTTTTTATTTATTTATTTTTGTTCTTTCCTAAATCGCCTTTTTTAGGCTATATGGGGTTTTCCCGGGCCGGGGGGTGAGGGCGGGGAATTTAAAATCTCCTCCGGCATCGGGACGCTAGTTCGTTCTTTTTATAATCTCCCATTTTGTTTATCTGGTTGCCGGACAACTCGCGGTGCTGTGCATAAGCGTTAGCCCATTCGGCCACTCCGCTCCCTCTCTGCAAATACATCTGGATCGAGTCGTGTGGTTTGGCCTGCAGACATCTCTGAATGTTGTGTCATGTCCTGGCATCTTTGACATCTATGACGCCTCTTCTGTCTTCCTATCCTGGTCACTCCTTTGGATTGGTCTAGCTAGACATCTTGAGAATGCTTGGAGACCATTTTGTAGACACTATCAGACTCAGACTTGCAGAGGTGTATTACAGAGTTGTTGTTCCTCCTCACGAACAGATGGCGCTGATCTGATGCGCAATAGTGAGTGGCTTAATAATGTCTTTTACCTCCAGAGGACAGAATTAGTAACTAAGAACGAAAATTTTAATAGCTCAAAGTTATGGAACACAGGCTTCTCTGTACAATTACAAAAATTAACATGGTATTTTTTACCTCCGGGTTACAGATATAGCAAGTATAAATAAATAAATTTCTTAATTAAGGATGTGGTACTTTAAAATTACAGTAAAAAAGTAATAAAATGCTTTATTTACATATAAAAAGATTAACAAATAATAACAATTAAAGACTATATAATGATATCTTCGATTTCATTCCTAATTGTATCTCTTTTAATATCATATATAATTAATAATTCGTATAAAATAGTCATGAATTCAAATTCATATTTCACGCATTCAATTGTTTATATGATATAGACTAGTCATCACAATAAATCTAACCTATATAATTATCGATACACAAATATTTCGATTAAAGTATTAAAATAGTGTTGTTTAAGATGAATTATTGTTCATAAGCTATTTACATAACTTATTTTAATTTTTTTTTTTCCGATTGATTATATTATGTACATAGTTATTATATTTTTTTTTTATTGCTTCCTTTTGCTTAAGACTATATTTAGAGAATCAAGATGGATATTCCTTTGACTGGCGGATCGACATCCATTGACTAGCGAATCGTGGTCCTCTTGCCCTTAATGACAGAAGGGGTAGTTAGGGCACTGTATTGGGGACAGGCCCACTGGGTATCCTGGGGCACTGAAGAAGAAGTGGTCGATGTCTCCGTTTTTCCTAAAAACAAAAACAGATCCATTTTGTAAAAAAAAAAAAAAAAAAAATGTGTAGGATAAGGCAGGTTTTGTTAAAATGAGTTGAATTTACAAAAACAAAACAATCCACAGAATATCGAAACTTGAGTGGGATTAATGTTTAATAATTTGAACAGAAAAGAACAATATCTTTGTTAAGTTAAGTATCTTAAATAATAAATTTAAGTTGAAAAAAATATTGAGTTTTTTTATACTCCATTAAAAAAGAATAAATAAACTGAAGTTAATTCCTGTTTAATCTATTTTATTATAGAAATAGTTTGGGTGGATAAAATGTAGAATAATATTACATTTTCGACATTGAAGCACAATGTATACGTTTTGAGTTATTCGCCGATAATGTTTCTTAATAAATTTTTTTCCTGAAATTTCGGGAGGATAATTCATGAGTGCCGGAAAAGGGATCTACATTTTGAAAAAATTTCGCATTATATATAAAGATAAATAATGCTGTTACCATGGTAACAATTTAAGTTTTCGTTAATTTATTTTTTCATTTAATGAAACATCGATAACTCCTCAGGATTTTTTCCTAATTCAATGTTACTATATCAGTTGGAAAGCTGAATTATTTGTCTTCAAAACCATATCAATAATGTTTAGGTTTAACGCCTCAGAAAGGAATAAATAAATAAAAATTCATCACACGTTTTTATTTTATATCTCAAGAGCTAATATGTTTATCTAATATGTTTATATCTTTACAGAGATCCGGTTTGTGTCATTTCGTGTAGCTTATGTAGTCCTAAATTCCTGCTTATTTTGTTTTGGATAGGCGGAGTCATATTAAGTTTATCATACTTTTTGCGACATTCGAAAATCAAAATCCATCGCTCCTAAGATCTGGAAAAGGGATCCATACTGCGAAAAATACTGTATTATATATAGAAATGTTTATTAGACTTCAATGATTTTTGACGTTTTCTTTAAATGTTCACAACAATAGAAGTCAGACTAAGAAGCAGGTGTTCTTGATGAACATTTTCCTCTATTTCGCTTTGAATCTTTTCCAGTAATAGAATATTGCCGCCAATAGGAACCTCGAATTCTTATCCTCCTTTTAAATCTAACTTACGAAATCTTGAAATCTTACAATTTCTGTTGAAACGGCAGTGGATTTTTGGCGTATTCTGCTAAGATCTTGTTGTCACATTGAGGATAGCTGGGGCACAGCCTGGGATCGACTCCTGCCGGGTAGAGGGGAGGAACCTGAGGGAACGCAGCGCACAAACCCACCAACATCAAACATATCTGCAACAAGAAAGAAATAAGGCATAGACAATCTTATCTTCCCAAATACGTTTCGGTATCATAACTTTGCATTCCAATCTCCATAATACTATTACTTCAATAAAATATAGGGCACATAATTTCGGACTGGGACGTTACAGTCTGAACATAAAAAAAAAAATGATTCAGCACAATTCGTCCAAAAAATAGAAAATGTGTGCGTAAATTTAAATATAAATGTTATGAAAACTTTTTAACATACATTAGTTTATTTAAAATCGCTTCACATGCACAATGATCTCAATAGGTCTACTGATAAATCATAAATTCATGAAAAATAAATATTAGAAAATTTATTCTTATTTATTTATAATCAGTTAAGAAATCGCAATATATTCTTTTTTATAAGGCCTATAAAACTACTAAATGTAAACAGGTATAAAGAAAATATTTAAGATTCATTAAAATATAAATAAATAAAATATAAAAGAATTATTATTCCTGTTATTATGGTTTTTATTTTATTTTTTTTTTACCTTAAAGGACCGCTTGAACAGTATAAAGTTCACAGAATTAAATCCTGAATCCGCTACTGCCCATGTGATTTCCTAGACCAGAATGCTAAAAAGACCACGGTTTTCGTCTGTGTGGTTTCGCATCCATATATCATTTTGTCTTACAGGAATCTGAAATTTTCAATTTTAGTCCCAACTACCTGAGATGACGCCATAGATGGGCCAAATCGTAATCAATGATTACAAATACAGTAATCATAATCGACGACTACGAATACACTGATCATGATTACGAGGGCATTGATATTTAATGCGAGTATCTCTACTGATAGTTGTACCCAGATATAGGTATAAATCCATGCACTCCATTGTAATTGGTATGTAATACTTCTTCATTTCTCCAAATATACCTTACTTTGTTTTTTTGCATTTATATTTATACCGAATCCATATATGTAAATTGAAAAAAAAAAAAGTTTGTTTTCCTACCTTTAATAACTCTTGCTAGTTAGCCATGCGTAATCTAGCGGCCCAATATAATTTCGCTCTCCAAGGAAAAGGATTGTCAGTTTTAAATCGCATCTTATTTTCTGTAATGCAGGGATGTGTCGAGATTTTTTCGAGTCATACCATCTAAAGAGCACAGAAACATGTGGGACTATCCGTTATACCTATGCTGTGGAAGTGCTTCTGCAGGAAATCATGTCTGTGAGCATTCTAAAGCATATGGCGGATTGTTCTCTTGAGAGGCCTTTTCGGATCAGCCACTTTCTTTCAGCAATCCATTCCATCGCGTCCTTTCGATTATTTTAGACATATTTCTGTTTTAGCATACTTTGGTGGGTTCATTTTACTATTCGTTTAGCTGCATATGTGCCAAGAGGAATGTCTGGTTGGTTCATTCCAGATCCTATCCTAGAATTTTTGTTAGCCTCGTTATTAACTTTAAAAAATAAAAAAAGTAATTTTTATTTCGAAAATTTTCCCATATTCAGCAATACATTTCTTCAAGCAAAGCTATACTCTTCCTTGTGACGGAACACTTTGGCAGGAATCTCTCACTTCGTCCAGCCCAGCGTAGCCTTGATTCGTTGGATTACATCGATGTATTATCTTATCGCAAAATACCACCGGTTTGTGGCTACTATTCTTTCGATTTCCGCACCAATTTGGAATTCCCAAGCGTTCTTATATTTCTTGTTGGTACACCGAGTTGAAGTGGCTATATCCTACTGCCCGACGGAAATTCCTTCTTGGTGTTTTTCTTTTTCAGAATTTGGGGTTTGGGCTTTCTCAGAATCAAAAACCCTCCCCACATCTTAGAACTCCTTACTTTATCTCTATCCCTTCCCATAAAACCACTTCCTTCAGTAAATCCTTTGTCATTCGGGCTTCCTCCTTATGGAACTCCATACCCATCTCCATACGTTAAACCATGTCCATAAACTCATTCAAACAACTTCTATTCCACCACCTACTACAAATTCAAACTTCCGCAAGCTTGTAAAAATTTCTGGGTTATATAATTACGTTGGTCACCAGCAGTTATTTGATAGAAGTCATTTTATTTTTATTTATTATTTTTTTTATATCTCAGTATTTATTGTATACATCTGTGTCTATCGTTAGTATGTTTTGTAGATATTTATATTTTCCTTTGTATTTTTTTTTTATATATTTGTATGATACTTACATGCCAGACTAAGGTACATATTTTTTAAACTCTACTATTATTCTAAGGGGACTTCAGTCCCACAATAAAATTATTTTTCATTTCATTTCATTTAATATAATTCATTTTGTTCATCTGTGATCCAACGTATATAAACTCTTCATCCTTTTCAATTTCCTTCCCCAATTACTTTTCCAATTACCGTAAGATGGAATAACTTTGGGATTGGGTGGGTAACTTTAGGACAGCGGGTAAAATTTAGTTTGTGGTGATTCCATGGTGAATACACCGTGTTCAGTGTTCACCAGCTCAGTCAGCATGGACAGCACATGTACTGCGCTGTAGTAACCTTGAGGCACAAGCGAAAGTTTCATGAAAACAAGAATTTCGAACAAAACAATGGAAATAAATAAAACTGCACAACGAATGTAGTGAACTAGGGTCCTCAAGGTAGTAGCGCAGTACATGTCTTCACAAAGTACGTTTTTGCAGACTGAACCAACACAGTCTATCCACCATGGAATCACCGCAAACTAAATTTTACCTGCTGTCCCAAAGTTACCCACCCAGTACCAAAATCTTACTGTACATCTGTTATCTGACTCGGGAATATGAGATTCACATTAAGGTATTTTTACTCAACTTTAGTGCTATAAATGCATTCCTAACAACCTCTAATTACTTCCCTAAAATATCAATGTCGTCAGCATATCCGAGGAGTCGTAAGAAATATTTTATTAAGGGACCAGATGTCTGGGTCTCAGTGTTTCTTATGGCCTTCTCGAGTACTAGATTAAAAATCAGACAAGCAAAATGATGAAATATGAGCTCTGAAAAAACATCTAATTTCCCTGAAGCTTAATGGACAGTTGAAAATTAAGTCTAGACTAATAATTAAATGAAAGGTGTGAGTGCCGGTGTTTAGAATTTTTTTTAAAAGACCTTAATCTAATATAATTTGAGAGTCTGGCCTCGAAATTATTGCACTCTGATTAATTTCAATAGACGGATGAATGAATGGAATTCCGAGACGTAATTATCCTAAACGGATCCCAAACGCCTGGAGTCAATACAGGACCGCTAAAAGCTTTAATGGCTGCCTTTCCATAAAGTAAGTAACACTCCTTGAAAGAAACCCAATGCCGTCTTGAGATTCCAGAGGAGGTTCCTGCTCATTGTATTTAAAATTATTATAGGCCTCAATTAAACATTTATGACGTCGGAACCTTGACGGTGGCTCTACCTACCGCCTTCTCCTAATCATGTATATTTATAACCATAAATTCGATGTGCACGTTGCCTGCTTAGCGATGAAAGATTCCAATATGTCATATTTTATTACCGCAATCATTCTTTGCTTGTGTTCAGGTTCACTTAATTAAAAATTCAAGCCGGGAAGAATAGTATTAATTCAGTCGCTTATTTCTAATCTATTTTTTTTTTGTATCAATTCGCAAAGAAAAACAAAAACAACCAAAGAATAAAATTAAAAAAAAAAATTACATTTATTGTAAATACAATTTAAATTTTTTATATGAAAAATGTAATAACTTTGTTCTTTATAATTATAATACACCATTTTTTCTCTCCTAATCGAAGTTCAATCAACCTTTTTTACTTTCCTACTTATACTAGGTAAGGAAAGTATTGCGATTGGGTCAAATTTCCGATATGCGGTTTTCGACGGATCTATACGTTTCAGAGCTACCTGAGTCCAAAAAATAAATTTTTAGCCATTGGTCTGTCTGTCTGTGCCAAAATTTTCTCAGGAATTACTAAACTGATTTTGTAGGATTTGTACTACTGATGCCTGTGACGGAAATTCGGTGCTCCATGCACAATAGCTTGCGCGCAATAAATGAAAAACATATTTTGCTATAGACTGTTGCGCGAAAACGGCTCTAACAATTTTGAAAAAAACTTTTCTATAATGTTCTGATTTTCTTTTCAATTTTCGTATATGGACTAAATTCTCGAGAAAATTCATGAAAAAAGTTATAAAGAAAAGAAAAATATTTTGGGAACTAACTCGCTAAGTGTATATTATACGAAAAAATTTATAATAAGATTTTTGAAAGGTAATTAAATTACCAACAAAACAAAAGAAAAATCATCGAAATCGAACCAGTATTAGCGATGATACAGCATATTCTATTTTCTACACATGTTTTAATTTATTACTTTACTACAAACGAGCACTCTACTGAGTTTTATACTATAAAATAAGCGGAAATCGTCAAATATTTAGAGAACAAAACAAAATAAATAAAATTGATATTTAATCATGTCGTAAGTTTAGCATGAACATTTTTCGGTAGCAGTTTATATATAAATAAAGCATTTATTAAATGTTTATTACTGAATTAACTACTCTTCATTAAATAAATGAAACAAAAAAAATATATTGAATGTTGAAAGGAAAAAATCGATTTCGATAAATATCAATATTTATCGAAATCGATATTATCGCAACTCGATGGCCTTCACACCTGCGATTTTTACTCTTGAGAGTAAAAATGTGTAAAGACACCTTAATTCTCCATTTTTCATTTATAAGTCGACATCAAAATTTTCTAAATAATTGTTAGAATAAATTTCGATATAAGACATTCAATTTTATTTGAGGCTACTAAAAGTGTTACAAACTGAAGCAGTAAATGTTCAAATTGGCTGAAGGAATGTTGCTCTGGTTGTGACTGCTTTCTACATCCAATTACAAGACTACTGGCACGCTTCCGCCCGTGAACTTCGCCTTCAAGACAACACGCTCTAATGGTGGTAAACAACATTCTTCATATCAACAACTGGGGTGTCATATTATTACAACTAGCTTTTTACAACTTGATCGACTATTCATGAACGACCGGGTTCCAATGTCAACATGTTTCTTTTTGCTGAGCCAACTTTTTTCTTTTTTATTAACTCCTTGAGCGATGTGTTCCTTCTTCTTCCTTTAATTCTCCACCCATTAAGTTTAAACGTTCTGTAATAGCCTGTGATTAAAGGTAATGAATAACAATTTACTGACATAATTATTGAAACGTGACCATAAAACACAAAAAGGCAGACCTCTTTCAGATCAAAACATTCTGAAATAATCCCAAAAGAAATGGAATCTGAAATTCTATTTTTACATTATTTTCTTCTTCCATTGCCTCTCGGCAATACAGATTTTTGGTAGAAGTAGTTGATACTTTTACCAATTATCTTCAGGTTCTTCAGTCTTCATTAACGGAGGTAGAAGTTATTCCTTCCACCCGTACACGAATGCTTCGTAGTACGGGTAGTTATGCTTACTTACTAGCTGAGGGGAATCGTCCTCCGTGATGATGTAGAGTCCGGTTTCTCTCAGTAGTTTGGCCCATATTGCTTCAAAAGCGGTGCAAGTGGTCACGATATGCTCAGCAGTTTCCGGAACACCACAACAGGGACATAGGGGGTTAATTTCTTTTTCAAAGCCATGAAGCTTGGCGCGGAAACCCCCAGGTCCTGTCAGGAATTGTTTCAAGCAAAATAAACAGAGAGGATCCATTTCACTACCAACTTTGAATAGACGGTAGGGAAGTATTTCGTCAAGGTAGAGCCTTTATGAGTAGTTACGAAGTAGTTATGGAAATGAAGTTTTGAGTTTTTCTGGTTAATCTTGTTCTGGAACATCTTTCGATTCCACAAAGTGAAATCTAGAATGTTCCATTTCTTTCCAGTCGCCTTTTGTAAAAACCTGTAACTTAAAAATCATCAAATTTTGATGTAAAAAAACTTTAATTTACAGTGAAGGTTAAAAATATTGTGTCGTTACCGAAAAAACGTAATAAAATGCTCAATTTAAGGTGGTCATGTAAATAAAGATGTATAAATCTTTTTGTACACAGCATCAATTAGTTTTATAATTAGGCTAAGATTAATTTTTCTCATATCCTGTGTATTTTTATTTAAAATTTCTGATAAGCGACACTTCTAGCCCGGCATCTCTGGGAAAATATTCGAGTTCCCTGCTCTGAGGTCGGCACAGCTTTCCATGGAACGAAACGAAGCAAATAAGAGGACGTGAGAATATAATATGAAACGGTCTTAAAAAAAATTCGAAACCTCCTGGCAACTGCAAAATGAGCTTCACTGAAAAACAAAAAAAAAACGAATTCCAGATAGTGAGAGACAGATAATTGATTTTATTAATTGGGAAATTTGACACGAGGCGAAAAAAGAATTCATATATAGTTTCGTATATAGAATATATAGTTTATCATATAGCGTATATAATTTCATATAGTCAGTATGTTTTGATAGATTTTACATACTTAAGAGACGAGTACTTAACCGACGATTTGGCCAGTTATACAGACTACTTAACAGAAAATCTAACCTCTCAATTGAAAACAAACTATTAATATACAAGACCATACTGAAACCCATCTGGACCTACGGACTTGAACTGTGGAGAATAACTAAATTTTAGAACATCAAACGCATCCAATCCTTCCAGTCTAAAGTCCACCGTATAATAGTCAATGCTCCTTATTACGTTACAAACAAAACTCTACATCGTGACCTTAACATCCCTTATGTTCTTGACGTTATTCCATCCCGTTTCTCAAATTTTCATCAAAACCTAACCCATCATCCTAATCCCTTAGCACAATCCTTATCCAGCTCCAGCCATCCCTACAATCCTCCTCGAAGATTAAAATGGCAGTGGCCCCGAGATCTTTTGTAAATATGTCATTGGAGTTCTCCTCTCAAGTCATGAGCCTATTTAGCTGTAGTCCTCTCTCTTAGTCTCCACTGAATCTCCATCTGAGTGAAGCGGCTGAGAAAGAAGCGTTGGGATCTCTTAGAATCTTGTCTTATCTTCCACACGTGGGGAAAAGGAGCCGAGTTGGAGCTCCCTCGGCTGACTGTAAATATTGTAAATGTTTTTTTTTTCTTATTTATTCATTTTGTTTAATTTGCGTTGTATCATATTTTATTTCATCTGTTTTACTAAGCTTTCTTTTTCTTATTTTTTTTATAATTTCTATTTTTTTTATAATTGGATATATTGTATGAATGAGTTTCTTATATCTCAAATACTCAATGCCCTTGATTGAGGCCAAATGTATTTTTTCTAAAAAAAAAAAAAAAAAAAAGATTTTAAAATCCTCTATTATTTCCTTACATAACTCCATATTTCTTTTCTCTGTTTTACATTTTATTCTATGATTATCTCACTTCCTTTAAGCATACTGTTACGTCATATTTTATCAACTAAGTCACCTCATTTATTTTTTTTTTTTGTCTACACTTACGTTGATTATCTCATATATTCCATATTCGTTGTTGATTCATTTTTCATTTCTTATGTTATCTTATTTTGATTATGTTTATTTCATTAGTACCTACTTTGTTGCCGTTATTATTTACTCCTTAGTTCTCTTTAACCGCTATTACTCTACCTACTTATATTTTACTGTAATGTTCATTCTATTTAGTTTATTTTACTTTATGTTTATTATACCAACATTTTTTAGTCTATACCTTTCACCATTTTATTTTTAATTCTTTATTATTCAATGTTATTGAATCTTTCAAAGTCTATTACAGTGGCAGATAAAAAAGTGAATAACCTGTCCAATCAAATACTCGCTTTCCAATCAAATATTTTTCAAATTTTCATCGAGGTATCATTTCTCTACATTTTGGAAACTGACAGTGTTATGCAGTAAATTTGATTGCTTTTACCGAACTAATACCTGTTTTTCAAATTGACTAAAAAGCTATATGTTAGAAGTAATGGCTCTAAAACATTATTACCCAGAAAACACGAAACGAAAAACGAGTTCGAAACTGGATGGTGGCGGCACAAAGCAGACACACCTGGCGGATGCTGTTGGCGGAGGCCATGATTCCCTAAGCGGGTAGTAGAGCCAGTATAGATAGATAGATAGAAAACTTTTAGTTATTGTTCTTATTGGTTTTTGCAGTATGGCTGTTGACATACTCTTTTTTTAATTATAAGGTATGTATTTCAGCTACTAAATATAACCACGTGTTAAAAAAAAAAGTATTAATTTTTCATTTCATTATTTATTTATTGAAATATACAACTGTACAAGTAAATACAGTGAGTGAATTTATTATGAGAACAAAAATATCATAGGAGCTTGTGAAGAAGCTTCAACACGTAATGAAATTAAATTAAAAAACAAGCCCCCAAAATTAAATCCTAGACCCATTATTGCTTCGTAGTAGATTCACATTAACAATTACGAAGTTAAATTTAATGTACTAAGGATTACCTAATGTGTAAACGAGATGACAAATTGAATGCATATTTTTATAGAGATAAAAACAGTAAAATATGTAGTAAGAAAGATGATTTGTTAATGATAAAGTTTTAATTCCTGCTGTAAAATGAAAGGGATGTATTCTAATTAATACTCAATTCACCGATTACATCAAGAACATACTCAAATAACAATTACTAATTTAAATAATTACAGAATAGTATTTTATTTTTTTCCGTCAGTTGTGGCTGGAATAGAACTTTCTTGGTCAGTCGGTCAGCTGATTATGAATCGATTGTTACATAAAATCTATTACATATTCAAAATAAATTAACTGAACTATGTAAAAAAAAATCCAAATTATTACACAATAGTTTGTTGTTTCCAAATAGTTTTATACCATATACATTTGGCATGGTGCTTATGAAGTAATAATTAAATAGACGACATTCAATGTTATAGTATAGATTAATTTATAGCACCATAAATATATAGACAAATTGAACAATTTCTTAAAGCTTTACAATATTAAGCTATTACACCTAGCAACGAAGCAGTAACCATAAATGTCAATCAATCTAGAAAAACTGTAGGCAATGAAGTCAGCACAGTAAATCTCATTAGATGTCACTATAAATAAAGCGCAGGGACAAACTTTTAGGCATATTGTAGTCGAATTAAGAGAATATTTTTAACTTCACTGAAGGGTATATTTTGCGTTACCACAGCTAGGTTGAATGGCCACTTTCTTTGGACTCTTGGATTGTTTTTTTTTCTATAGTCTAACTCGCCTTGTTTCCTATCTAATCATTCGCAGCGTATCTCCGGTCTAAGCGTTTTGTAAGGCTCTTAACAAAATTATTACGCCTTGGTTGAGCTACCTCACATCCACCGTATTTTTAATTTTAGAAATGGAATTTACTTTTATAATTATTATTCAATTTTATTGTAAATCAAAGACATTTCCAATGTATCAAAGATCATCAACAGAAGATGGGGTTGCGTTTTCTCTCTATTCCAAAACCCCTAGAATATAATTTTTAGTGATGACAGTATATATATTTCTCAGCTATATTTCTGCACTCCCTTTGAACCAATTTAGCTAATATTCGGTATATAGAGTTGTTTTCCAGACAGAACCGAACAAATTTTCGGGTTTTTTTTTCCTGTGTTTTTAAAATATTGCTCATCTCTATAGCTCTTGCTAAAATAAATTGAAGGTTAAAATTTTGTATGTATATTAAATTGGTGTTGGGAAGAAGTCGTTTTGGACTTTGCAGTGAAAAAAAAAAATGATTTTCTATAGAAAGTATTTCTCTTGAAACTATAGATTTATCTATAAAACACACTTTCCCGAAAAAGGGATTAAAGTTTTGCTGAGCACGAAATGTTATTTGTGAATGACTAAAAAAAAAAATATTTTTTTTATTGATTTAGTATTCGTTTTTAAGATGATGCTATTTACTACAAAAATATCATTGAAAAAAGATCTTTTGTTGCGGAGATACGGCGTTTTGAATTTTCTAACAAATGTTCCTTTGGAAATTTAATTTTTTTTTTTTGTTTTACAGCTCAAAACTATAAACCAATCAGAAGTTTCCTAATTCTCGTTTGAGAATTATTCTAACTTACAATTTCGAGATATGAAACTTTTTATAATTATTCAGTTTAATTTAAATAAGTGCCTTTTTATAATTTACTACCCGGCCACGCATTGCTGTGGCTCATTCTAGTTAAATAAAAAAATAAATAAATATTTTATACAACAATACTTGTGGATATGTTATATTTTTTGTTGTTCCACTCTTTATATAGATATAGAGGTTGTCTGAGTAATAGAGAGACTTGTAGTAAAAAAAAATGTATTTTTCGATTACAATGAAAATTCGAATTTGAAAGTTTGTCGAGAGGCGAAAAAATAATATCAACTTCGTTTCCCGTTGAAAAAATATTTGAACCAACTTTACTCCTTCGGCCGGTACAAATTGTTTCATTTCGGAGATAATTTTTTTTAAAAATCATTTTGTAGAAAATCAAGGAAGCTTTCAAATAATGATGGGTATAATCAAACAAAAATTGTGTACTTTTTGAGTTATTCGCAAATATAGTTCTGAACCCATCGTAATTTTTTTTTTTATACTCTTTTTGGAGAAGGATTTTATATTCATAAAATCTGTAATATCATATACAGAAGACTTTAGCCAAGCTTAATTAAAATCGTTACAGCCGTTTAGGCGCTAAAGTTTATAGCGACCCAGGTTTTTCGGACGCCTATCCGAAACTAAAGGCCGAAGGGTTAATAAATGTATATAAAAATACTCCTGAATCCAATAGAAACGTTATGTCAATATTTCAAAGCAATCAGTGAAGAAGTTTCGGAGATAAGCTGTTTTGAACAAACGAACATTTACGTTTTTATTAATATAGATAATTTAGAGTGATGAAACTTTTTAAAATTATTTAGTTTGATAAAAATAGGTTTCTTGTTATATAAAATAAAAGAAAGGTTTCGTCTGTACATTGAATAGAATCAAGCCGTTTCATGATATCTTACCGTTTCATACATTACAGACACCAAATCCACATTTAAATTTTTTTCTGTCTGCATTGCCCAACGAAATTTGTCATAGATAAGCTCAGCAATGGCTAATGGTAGACTTTTGAAATTCCGAGATTAATATAGGCTTTAAATGAAAACAAAATACTGAGTAGAACCAAAGTTATGAATTCTGGGGTAATTTGTCTAGAGATCACGGTTAGGCAGTTACTTCGATTCTCATTTCAACCTACTATAGCGCGAAACATATTTAAAAGTTGTACTATTCAACTGATGGAAAAAATTATCACCAGTGAACGGGAAAAATACCGAGCATCTGTAACGCGTTGTCGCTTAAAACACACTCCTTTATCAACTTTGTCCGATCTTCCCGTTCAAAGTGTTATTCGATTCAACTTTCTGAGCTTAACAAATGTTGTGATATACATTTTTAGGATTAACCAAAAAGATTAGCCGGAAATCGGGAAAAAAACTCCGAAATGTTAAAAATTATTGATACAAATAAGTTACTTTTTATAACTTAACGGTAAAGTTATAAAAAGGAATATAGATTTTAAAACAACGCTGTAATACGAGTTACAATGAGACAGCGACATTAAAAGAGAACACAAAGCTCTCGGAAGCTTAACAATAACTCAGTGAGGCTTGTCACAGCTAACTAGATCGGAGATCAAGTCTTTTGTGAGGAACCAGCTGACTGCAACTATTGTTGTCCAGTCTTGTGCAACCGGAAGGCAAGCATAAGCTGGGAAAACTGTTTAAAATATTTCTACTTTAATTGTTAGAATGTGCGTAACTCTCTTTCAGGCTGGTTACTTTACTAGGTATAAATTGAAGAAATTTAAGAGTGGATTTTGTGACGATTTCACGTCGCCCAGAGAATATTGATGTTCTAATAAATATTTTTAAACAACTGATTCATTCAGAACACAAACCTGTATAATTTTCTCTGAATACTCATTTTATTATATGTAATTAGTTGCATCACTCGATCATTCTAAATATGATATGTGTACTCTCATAATATGAAAGTAATCACGTAGTACACTTATTATATTATATGCTGAATGAGGATTATACACGCCTACTTAATCGAAAAGATACGGTTAATCGTAAATTGATCAAACACATCTTATCAAATGAATAACAACCAATTTTTTTCAGAAAAAAACTAAAAGACTGTTCATTCAAAATAAAAATTTATAAATAAAAAAACTATGGTATGTGCTTAAGACCTCATGACAGAAGTGGAAACATCAACAGCGCGGGATTAATAATATGGAATATAAATATATTGCTCCTTCATTATCAAAATGTTTAAAACGGTCGTTATTATTTAGTTTTTGGGCTATCTTTTTTTTTTCTACTCTCTCATTCGGCGTCTCGCCGACATACAATTTTGAATTATAACTAATTACAAAGAGAATAAAATTGTGAAAATTTCTCTTGCTTACAGTATACACGTGAAAATTTTAGTTTTCGAGATATTTTGATCCAAATGTTCAAAAAAACTCGTTATCATCTGTTTTTTTTTTTCATCTTTTTCTCTTTTCTACTATCTCACTCGGCTCCCCATCAACATATAATTTTGAATTATAATTAATTACAAAGAGAATAAAATTTTGAAAATTTCTCTTGCTTACAGTATACACGTGAAAATTTTAGTTTTCGAGATATTTTCATCCAAATGTTCAAAAAAACTCGTTATCATCTGTTTTTTTTTTCATCTTTTTCTCTTTTCTACTATCTCACTCGGCTCTCCATCAACATATAATTTTGAATTATAATTAATTACAAAGAGAATAAAATTGTGAAAATTTCTCTTGCTTACAGTATACACGTGAAAATTTTAGTTTTCGAGATATTTTGATCCAAATGTTCAAAAAAACTCGTTATCATCTGTTTTTTTTTCATCTTTTCCTCTTTTCTACTATCTCACTCGGCTCCCCATCAACATATAATTTTGAATTATAACTCATTACGAAAAAGATAAAATTTTGAAAATTTCTCTTGCTTACAGTATGCAGGTGAAAATTTTAGTTATCGAGAAATTTTGATCCAAATGTTCAAAAAAATCGTTATCTGGTTTTTTTCATCTTTTTTCCCTTTATGCCTCTTTAACACGACGTAGCGCGAAGATGAACTTTTGAACCATAATTCATTACAGAGAGGATGAAAGGCTGAAAACTTCTCTCGTTTACAGTATGAAGATCCGATTTTTAGTTTCTGAAATATTATAATCCAAATGCAAAAATTAGTCAACTCGAACCGACTTTACCCGAATCATATTCACAAAATAAAGTGATAAGCGCACCTAAAGATATTTTCACTTCAATAAATTATATAAAATTAAAATAAAGCTGATAAAAGAAATCGACCACAGTTTGATGAATTTTGATAAAAATGTTTAGAGGTTATACGTCATTCTTACTATGCAGTATTTTTTAGGCTAAAGCAAGATATGTTATCATAGTACTGGAGATATCTGCATTGGTGAGAGCGTTAGTAACTTCTATTTGAGAGATTCGAAGCTTTTTAAACCTTACAAAAATAACAGAATGATATATTTTAATAATTCAAAATGTTTAATACAGTTTCTAAATATCTTTCACTAAATGTTTTGTAAAGCCAGTCACTAAATTTTGAGTTAAAAGTATTGAAATGATTGGTTTCATCATAACAAAAATTGGGTACACTACTCAACACTCTGAATTATCATACGAAAATTCCATGCCTCTGACTTTTTGAATTTAAAAGAGTGGATTTTAAAGTTTCAAATGTCAACATTTTCATTCAACACTTCTTAATCATCCGCGAGACAAAACTATGACATACTGTTAATTATAATTTTGTAATTTAAATACTTTTAAAAAAGAGACGAATATATTCTACGATCAACTTAATTGGAAAAAACATGGTCTAAGTACACTAAGACATTAGAGAGTTCATTGATTCATTTCAGAGGATCCATTCATGTTTAAATGACGGTCTGAAGGCTAAACGATTTCCGTACATGTACACACAGTTAGATATAAAACTGGAGCTAGAGGACTTACCGAAAGGTATGGTGACATGGCAGCGAGTGTGGCAGGCGAGTGACAGCAGCCAAACTATATAGGACCCCACTTCGTCCAGTGAAGTAACACTCGTAACTTGCGCAAACTGTACCAGCGCAACTATATCTCTTTCTGTCTTGCCTTGTAGTGGTACAGAACTGTAATGTGTATCTGTACGTATTGTACATATGTACTTCTATGAATACATAAAAGTGTAGAAAAGAAATCCGCAAGTACGTGCATAAATTCCACTCAGATATTTAATACCTTGAAGGGAATAGATTTTATATATTATTTAAAAAAAATTATTTTTTTCTACAAAAATTAAAATGTTCCTTTTTGGTAACAATCAGCATATGTGATAGAGATACAGGAAATAATGACATGACCGACAAGGGGAAGGAATGTACTCAGCAGTACCTCTTCCCTAACTTGTTTCAAGTACTTAGGTTGTCTAAGGAAGGAGATCCCTCATCCAACACCTTTTTAGTCTCCTATTCTTGTTCTGAGGTATGTCAGCTGTGGCCATGTCTCTTATTAGTCTGTTATTATGTCCGTTTAAATTAGTGCAAAGTTTTTAATAAAGAGTCATTATATGTTGGCCAATTGTTGGAAGGTGTAGGTAGGTCAGTATGTAGAGTAAATTTAATTTTAACTAAATAATTCAATTTAATTTATTTTTTTTATTGAATATTAATACATTTTGCCACATTAAAGGGCATTAATATTAAGGCTACATGAATCATTCACACAATATGTACATACAAATAATAACTGAGAATAATAGAAATAATAAATAAAAAGAAATATAGAAAAATAAAATAAGTAAATAAATAATAGTGATAATAATATTAAAATAACATCTTAGACGCAGGCATACCTATAAATTTAATTAAAAAAAAAATAATAATACGGAACTAACCATCCAACCTAAGAATTACGTACTTTCATATCTACGAAAAAATAGGTATATTTTTAATGAAATTGACATCTATAAATATTTGAACATGGATTAGTAGTCGGTTGCCCTCCACCCCTGAACGAAACTCTAAACTCTTCTGGTCATAAACGATAAATAACCCGTAAACTATTCGCTAATTCAAGTGCCATTCGCATACTGGAAGAAGATGAGGTATTACAGATCAAGAAGGTTATAATCCAACATCTGATCAGAAAAAAAAGAAAGATGAAAAACATGATCATTACCAATCAAAATAAATAAATATACCACAAAAAATGCAAATAACAACAAGATAAATAAATACAAAAGAAAAAAATAAGATATGAAAATGCTAATGCAAAGTAAGGTCATCATCAAAAACAGCTGATCACGAAGACAAGACGAATTTTCGAGGAGTTCCACATTAGTATCTACTAGCCCAGGATCCCAATGGAGCATGACTGCTCCTGATTATTGAAAATATTAAAGAGGAAGTAAAAGAATACAAAATGTATATTATTTATTACCAATCACATAACGAGCAGTCATAAAATCTAATCGAAATATCTATTACCCATAGAGGTAAAAAACAATCTATGAAGAAAAAAAACGGAGTTCTAAGATTAAAAAAAAAAATCAGTCGAATTTGTTTCATGTAGACCGTGCTCGGCGGAATGGGGACATGGCATTGAAGGAGTGAATGATAAAAAAAGGGATCTAACAAAAAATGGATTAACAAGCCGTAAAATGGCGTCACAATGGAAAGCAATTTTCCTTCAAACATTTCAATATAATTTTCTCCCTATCATGTTCGTGCTCGGTGTGTCTAGTTGAATTAACTTGAAGCAGGGAGGTATTTTATTGAATTTCTTAATCTAGTAATAACTTAGAATAATGTTATCAATGGAACATTTATATAGATATAAGTACACATGAATTGTCAAGTTCAGGACATGATAATGAAGTACAATTTCAAGGTTAACTTTTATAATATTTTATTATTTTTATATTTATCTTTTTATTGAGGTATAATATATTTTACCGCACTTAAGGGTACTAAGTATTAAAGCTGTAAGGCACATTCATACCATATTTACATTATAATAAAATGAAATACATAAAAATTGATATATAAAAGATAATAATGTATACATAACAGAGATAAAAACTGCAATAAAAACAAAGAAATATAACTTGCAGTGAAGTAATAAAGAAAATTCTAAAGGAAAAAAAATTAAATAGATAGATATTAATGATGATAAATGATTAGAAATGAGTAAATAGAAAAAAACAAACGAACGAAAACAAAATTAACAGTTATACTTAATTACAATATTTAAAATCAGGCAAAGAAGCTCCGAGTCCAGCCCTTTTCCCCAGGTGTAGAGGACAAGGTGAGGCTCTAAGAGATCCCAGCGCTTCTCTCTCAGCCGCGTCACCGGCATTAGAGTCCAGTGGAGACTAAGAGAGAGCACTACAGCCATAGACGCTCATGACTTGAATGGAGAAGCTGGTCAGTGCCAGAAGTCCAATGACATATTTATAAAACATCACTGCCGTTTTAACCTTCGAGAAGGATTGTAGGGATGACTGGAACTGGATAAGGATTCTGGTAAGGGATTAGGGTGGTGGATTAGGTTAAAGTGAAAATTTGAGAATCGGGATGGAATAATGTCAAGGACATAAGGGATGTTAAGGTCATGATGTAGGGTTTTGTTTGTGACGTAATACGGAGCATTGACTATTATACGGAGGACTTTAGACTGTAAGGATTGTATGCGTTTGATGTTCGAAAATTTAGTTGTCCCCCACATTTAAAATGTGTAGATCCAAATGGGTTTGATTATGGTCTTGTATATTAATAGTTTGTTTTCAATTGAAAGGTTAGATTTTCTGTTAAGTAGACTATATAACTAGCCAAATCTTCTGTTAAGTTCTTGTCTTTTATGTCTGGTATGTGGGTTCCATGTTAGTCTTTTAGCTTTTATTAAACGCAATAATAATGACGTCTGCATTTACTCTCAACATTTTTTTCCAAAGTCGGTGAAGGTAAAGATACCCATTTTATGAATTTTTTACAACATGTGTCAATCCAAGGCTGAAACAATAGAAAGATGATTAATGATGATGAGGACTTGGGATTCAAGGGTCCATTGCCTTTCTCACTTTTGAATGACGAACATATACACGGTAAATATTAACTATCTAGATCTAATCTGGCATAATAACTAGCTAACAATATACTGAATGAGACTGGTCCCCTCTGATTGCCTCGTTGGGTTTAAATAAGAGTAGCCAAGAAATGACTCATAGTTCTGAGAAGAAGCTCTCTACTATCTTCAGAAAAAATTAAACATTCCTTTCTTAATGTTTTTTTTTTCAATTTTAGACATGAATCTGAGATTGATTTTTTTTAGACATGATCTGAGAGGAGTTGAACGCCACTATAAATGTATATATGTAAAACGTCCTACGTCATTTAGAAAGGTTTCTATAATTATCTCTTAATCTTTTACTATTGATACCAATTAATCGTTCTAGGAATCAGATCAGAATCAATCATTACTAAATAAACTTTATCTAAATCCGTTAAATTGTCGTAAATATACAGTTTTCTTCAGAAGTTTAATTGGATGTGTTTAGTTCGTCTGTGGGTGCACCGTTTCAGTGATTTCTTGTCATAATTTCATTGGATTTTCAGATGTTGGTGTAAGCTCAAAAAATCTTTTTGTTTTAAAATAAATGTATTGTCTTATAGTTGAATGCTGTAACTCTGATTACATAAGAGATATTTTAATTTAACGTGGGTAATTGTTTATGATTCTCATGAAAATATTTTGAATCATTTCAAGTTTCCTGTAATTAGACGTGCATGTGTAACTCCATATTTGAGCGGAATAAGTGATTAAAGGGCGGATTACTGCTTCATATAAAAACAGTTTATTCCTGAAGTGAAATCATTTTTAAGTGCGTTTAACACTTTTAAAATTATTTGAGAGTTAATTGAGCCGTCATTTTTCAGACGTGTAACACTCGAGTAAAGTCGGCTGGAGTCGACTAATTTAAGTGTTTCAGCATATTAATTAAAATATCTCAAAAACTAAAAATCGGACCTGCATACTGTATTCATCATCCCATCCTCTTAATAATGAGCTGCTATTCAAAATCTTAACGCGACGCCGTGTTAAAGACGCGAAAAGGGGAAACATAATATCGAAAACCTACTGATAACGATTTTTATTGTATTTATGGATTGAAAAATCTCATAAACTAAATATTGTACCTGCGCATTGTCGAACTTCCCTCTCTACAATGGGTTATTATTCAAAATTGTATCTTAACGCGGCGCCTATCTATCAGCTATTTCACAGAAGGTATGATGTTTTAGAATACAATAGAATAGAATAGAAAATTGAACTTTACTCTATGACTAAATCCCCTTAGAATAACAATGATGAATTAATACAAAAGAAATTACAAATCTGGCCAAAAACTAACTTATAAAAATCCTAACACTATATACATTAATTTAAAAAATAGTATGTAACCACTGAAAATGAACAAAAAAAAAATGAACATAAAGCTTCTCAAAATTATTGTGATCGAAGGAAAAAAAAAAAGAGAGATTACATACTTATATATACATAACTACACAATTTATAAACAATAGGCTAACCAATAAAAAAATAACATAATACAAATTGTAATAATATATACAGTGATTTACCTAATATTATGTAAACACTAAAAAAAATAAAAATAAAATCATCTCAGAAATACTTGTAGTGTAATGGCCAAAAAATAAATATATATAAACATACATGCACATATTGTATGTTACCGTTGTTTATTAAGGTGCATAGAGAGACAGAAAGTATAACCTGGATAAATAAAGCAATAATATAATAAGATAACAAAATTAATAACTGAACGGCATTGATTTAGATGTTAAAACATAAAATGTATCCTAAAATAATAATGTAACACTATAAAATATTATGTTCACAGTTTAAGAAAAAATCTTCTCATGCGTGATTATAGTTGAAATGGAAAAAAAGAGAAAAATATTATATTGAATTTTCATTATTTATCTTTGACAATGCGGATTTAGCACGATAAAGAATTAGAGATTTCGGAATATGTGTAAGAGTAATTGTTAATATTCGTCTTCTTATCCTGAATAAACAGACCCATCAAGCATCTAATTCGTAAAAATCTAAAACGACAAGAAACTTTTAAGAACTGAACTACACCGTAAGACAGGGTACGAAATGACGTGTGGTGCTGCCTTGGTCTGAATAGAGGGCGCTACAAAGAGCTAATTGACCAATAGGATAGCTTACAGACAATAGACAAAAGATAGCCATCGCCCGCCGCCATTCTTCCGCTTATTGCTATTTACTTTGACCCCTGAGTTCAGAGTAAAGCCGCTCCGCGAGGTTGATTTATGAAGGAGAAAAGACTTAATAATCTCTAATATCATAGAACTTTATTATTTGTTGAATTATTAATAGATAAGGAGCTACCGACCATTTCATTTACCTGAAGGATTTACAACTAGTAACCATTTTAAATTCTATATTAATCTCCTTTGAACTCTCAACTTCGGTCGGTCGGTTAAAAGCCGTTGTTTTCTAGACGAAAATTTAAATCAAAGTGACAAAATTGGGCATTTCATTTAACGGAAAAACTGACAGCAGAAATTTTGATCTGATGTAAAGAATTAAAGTTGCACAAAAGACTAAGACTGTCTCACTGTCGCAAGACCAGGACCAAGATTGGTAAAAAAACAAACATTTTTTTGGATAAAAATTAAGGCGAAATAGTTACTAATACTTGATAATTTTAGATACTATATATAAAGAATTGGTATAACCAATATACTTTTGTATTTAATTTTTGTAATTTTTCATTCGGGCTTGGTTAGGTTCCATTATCTAAATAAAGTACAGTAATATCTCCATAGTACTAAGCTAATAAGTCACTACAAGACCGTTGCAAGACTCTTCCGCAAGACCAAGACCTAGACCAAGACTGAGTTTGCAAGACCAAGACTCGTCTAGTTCTCCCATTTGGGCAACACTATAAAGAATGTATTCCTAAAAGAAATAATCCGTGGTAAACCCTTTTTTTTATCAAATTGTCACTATCCGCCTGAAATTTCATAAATAGGTTCATTTCACCGTAACCTAAAAATATTTTATTTGCGGAAATTCTTGGAATTGGGGCGTTTTCAATCTGAAGGTCGGCTTTGTCTACGAATATTCAGATAGTTTCCTCATTATATTAATTAATTTAATGAGGTTCTAAGAGCTCATAAGTACCTATTTGCTTTCCACTTGAATCGTAAGATAAGTTGATCATCGAGAAAACAGTTGGCCTACAAAAATATTGGGCCGTTTGGCTTATATAACCTTGTTATTTTAGCAAGTGTGGGATGGAGGTTACGCCAAACGGCCTAATATTTTTGTAGGCGGTTTTTTCTATTTTTTTATCAAATTATCTTATAATTAAAGTGGAAAGCAAATGGCTGTTCATGAGTTTTTAGTACATCATTAAATAGAGTGAGTTACCCGATCTCCATATTTAAAAAGTCTCATTTCCGATGAAGTCATTCAAAAGTTTTAGACTTATGTCAATAATTTGGTAAGAAGGGGTCTATACCACGGACTACTATAGCAAACTCAATCTGCTCGAGGTTTCTGGCAATTTCAGCACTTACTAGACAAACGTTCTAAACTTCCAATTAATTACAAAGACTCATATACAGGATTTTCCGTAAGTAGAAGGAAATTTTTAAAAGGTTGATAGTAAATATCAACATTTACAAAAAAAGTAAAAAAGTGCATTTAACAATCGCCCAATTTTCAGCAAAAAAGTTGGAAATTAAAGATTTATGTTTTTTTTTTTAACAAGTCACGTTTTATGTTGAATAGGAAGCGATAACTAAAAAAAAAACATTTGATATAAGTAATTAAACATTGCTCCATAGTAAACTAGATAAAATTTACTTCAAACGAAAGTAGAGTTTGTCAATTTTTAAACCATTTAAAGATGACTGTTGAGTGAACAATCTCAGCAAAGTTCCACTTTAAAAAAGGTAATAAATTATCGGTGATTTTTTTTTACCACCTTTTCCCTATTTTTGTGCTAGAAATTGGGAGATTGTTTGTATGAACTTTTTTTGTAGATCTTGATGTTTAATATCAGCCTTTTTAATATTTCCTTCTACTTACCGGGCACCCTGTATATGACTATAGTAAAGCTTATTTGGACTTACGGAGTTAAACTTTAGGGCTCCACTAATCCATCGAATTACTCTCGTATCCATTCCTTTGAATCCAATGCTTATCACTTATGAAATCATCTATAACGAAAAATCCAGATACCTGTCCTTCCATAATAAGCTTAACAACTATCCCACGTTTCTACTTGCTGTCTCGTAATTTAGAAGTTTTATTAGAGTGCTAACAATGAATAGTTTCTCTATAAGTCTTTTCATGTCACGTTTATCTGTATAACATTGACTAAATGTATTTTTATTTTAAAACAATTGTAAATGTCATTAATGAAAAACTTATATTTTTTTAAAAACAAGTAGTTACCGCTCTCTTATAAGATAAGACCCGAATTCTTTATAATATAAATTTGTATGCAAATATGCAATATATTTCTGCTGAAGGACAAATACACGTTCTAAAAAACTACTTAAGTATGCTTAATGGATAGGAGTGATGGTCCATTATTTAAGATTATATTTTATTTTTCTAAATTAATGAATTTTAATTGATTATTTATTTTTATTTTTAGTGTGGCGCGGAATGTGTCTCCTTGATGGAAAAATCTAGACTCGCACGCGAGGCATAAAACCAAACTGGTTTTCCTCCCTCTATAAAAGTCTTATTTTTATTTCTTTATTTTTTTGAGTTTTCAAAAATTCAGTTCGTTCTCTAACTAAGCTGCAGTTTCAACCAAGACAAAAAAAATCTGGTGTGTCCACTCACACGACTTTCCTACCTATTTCAGAAAAGTTTTTCTATCTTTACATATGTTCATGAAGAAACAAAAAATAATTGAACTAGATACATTTTCCTGAAAATTGATCGAACATAAGATTCGAGCACGATTTATTTGATAAACTAAAGCAATGTAAACCGGCTTATGGTAGATCAGTGCAAAAATTTCAATAATTTCTAATATTGCTGATCAAAAACATTTTGGCACAGCTTAGTATTGACAAACAATAATTTCTGTTAAAAGTATAGGAAATAGTGATGGTTGTGTGATGCGGGCAACACATTTTCTTACTTTCACTTAGTCGTCTTTATTCTCTCATTCACCCCTTTCTGACACCAGGATATGAAACCGTAATCTTACGTTGGAAATTGAATTGCTGTACTTCATTAATAATTGTCCAAAATGAACGATTTTTATATGGCTTTGTAGAGAATTTCATTACCTTTCAAACGACGTGTTTTTCATAGGAAGTTTATATATGTATATGTATATATTGATATTTGCATTCATGTATTCTATTGATTATTGCATTCAAAATTTTTTTTTCTTTTTAATGGTTTTTTTTCTTATATTTTTATTTTTACATTATTTCATCTAATGTATCATATCCGATCCAGCGTCTGCTCACCAAATTCTGACTTTATTTTCCTCAAGCCTAATCATGTCTAGCATCCTTAATACCTGTCACGTCAACTCCCAATCCCTCCCTGCCCACTATGATGAATTCCTTGAATACTTTACCTATAATTGTTACCATATCATTGCAATTTCCGAAACCTGGCTCAAGCCTTACATCCCTTCCTCATCTGTTTCCCTTCCTAACTACACACTAATCCGCCACGACCGGACGAGCCGGACTGGCGGAGGTGTAGCGTTGTATGTTCACGAATGCATGAAGACCCGAATACTCCACTGCTCTCCACCATCCGATCACCCACATGTAGAGTTCCTAATCGCTGAAATTTCCTTTGATACATCTCCTATCCTTTATGTCGTAGTGTATAGACCTCCTCTTGTTCCCTTTGATCCATCATTTGAATCATCCCTCTTCAACTTTGTTCCTCTTTATACCAAAATAATCATCTCCGGAGACCTAAACACTAATTTCCTTTCCGATTCCAGCGATAAATCATACCTCGAAAACCTTTTTTTCTCTCTTCATCTTTTCATTGTTCCTTTTTCGCCCACTCATCACACCCCCAGGTCCGATACCTGGTTGGACCATTACATTATCGACTCCGCTCAGAACCTCCTTTCCTCCTCACAAGTACCGGTCTCCTTTTTATCCTCTCATGACCTAATTCAAATTTCATATAATATCCATACTCCTCCGATCCTACCTAGAACCATAACTTTCCGTAATATTGATGTCCTCACTCGTGAAAAAATCTTACCCTACCTGGAAACCCTTGATTGGAATGGAATATATTCCTGTTCATGTATTGACGCTATGGTTGATATTTTAACTTCCAACCTCCGTAATATCCTTGATTCCCATGCTCCCATCAAAACCTCTACCTTTCGTCGCCCCCCTGCTCCCTGGATGTGTCAGCAAATTAAAGATCTTCAGAAGAGACGCGATGCAGCCCGCAGACGCTTTAGACGCACTAGACTCGCTGACGACTACCAAGCGTTTAGGGTGCTCCGTAACCTGACACAAACCAATATCCGAAGAGCCAAATCCTCCTATTTCCACGAAGCCCTTTCAGCAGCTCCTGATTCCAAAACCAAATGGCAACTCCTTCGTAAACTCTCCCTCTGTGACTCTTCCAGATCACCTTCCTCAGCAGCCTTTCCAGTCAAACCTGATGATTTAAATTCATATTTTATATCAGCTTCCTCCTGCATTCCTCCATCAACCTTTTCCTTCTTTACTCCTGGAATATCATTTAACGACGACAACTTTTATTTTTCAGATATTTCTCCTACAGACCTCATATCCGCCGTCATGAAATCTCATTCCAATTCCATTGGTCCAGATGGTATTCCCGTCAAATTAATCAAATTATGCCTACCTGAAATCCTTCCCGCTCTACTTTTCATCTACAATTTCTCCCTTCAGAACGCAATATTCCCTTCCTCATGGAAAAAAGCCATTGTCCGTCCTTTACTTAAAAATCCTAACCCTTCTTCCCCTGAAGATTACCGTCCAATTTCAATTCTGTCTAACCTTGCAAAACCTCTAGAACGAATAGTCCAATCCCAAATTTCCAACTTCCTAGAACAATCCAATCAACTTGACCCTTACCAGTCTGGTTTTCGACCAGGCTACTCCACACAATCCGCCCTAATCAAAATCGTTAGTGATGTTCAGTCAGCCATAGATGATAAAAAACTAACGGTCCTTATCCTCCTGGACTTTTCCAAAGCCTTTGATACCATTAACCATTCCATCCTTTTCTCCAAATTGAAATCGTTATCCTTTTCCAACAGCTCTATCCTTTGGTTTCAATCATTCCTCTCTCAACGTACCCAAGCAGTCTCTATCCCGAACCAACCTTTATCATCCTATCTAACTCTGTCCTCAGGAGTGGCACAGGGCTCCAGCATATCTCCTCTCCTTTTTAGTTCATATATTAACGACCTTCATAAATCAATCCTTCACTGTTCACATCACCTTTATGCCGATGATTCCCAAATTTACCTCTCCTTCGCTCCCTCTGAATGGCATGATGCGTTTGCCAAAATACAAGAAGACCTAAATCGGATTTGTGCCTGGGCAAGTGAAAATGGATTAAGATTAAACGTTGCTAAAACCCAAGCCATTGTCCTCGGTTCCAAACCCCTTCTCAGATCAAATACCAACATTCCTCTCCTGTACCTGAATGACCAACCCATCACCTTCAACACTTCAGTTAAAAACTTAGGTGTTATCATAGATCAAACCCTCTCCTGGAATCACCATATTTCCCTCATATCCCGACGTTCAATTTCCATCCTGAAACTCTTCCATCGCTTCCGCCATCTCCTACCCATATCCACACGTAGACTCCTAGTATCCGCCCTCATCTTCCCCCACATTGACTACGGCTGTGTAGTGTACGGTGGCCTCTCATCGGAACTTGGAGTCAGACTGAAAAGAATAATGAATGGCTTAGTACGATTTGTCAATGGGACCCCGAGACGTTCTCATGTTTCCCACTACTACGCCGAGTCAGGGTGGCTCTTCCCCTCCTTCAGAAGACAGTACTTCCTAGGTACATTCCTTTACCAAATAATCTATAATCATCGTCCTTCCTACGCATTCAATCTCCTTCAATTCAAGTCATCTATCCACTCCCTCTCCACAAGATCTCGTCCTTCCGACCTTTATACCCCTTTCCACAAATCGGCCTCATTTCAACACTCCTTTATTGTCCGATCCACAACATTTTGGAATTCCATCCCACTTAAAATCCGCCATGCACCATCCTTATCCACATTTAAAACCCTCCTTTTCCAATTCCTCCTTACAATTCAATCAGACGCTGGGTAGCCTATATTGTATTATTATACTATTGTTGCATTGTATGTATGTATATGTATATATATATTAATATATGTATATTGTATATATACTATTGTACTATTATTGTATTCTCACTATTATTGTATTATTGGGTGTATATATTGTGTATGTACGATTACACTATTATTGTATTTCGATTATACTATTATGTTCTACGAACATACTACTATTACTATAACATCTTTATTATTATCTGTCGCTCATTTATAATTTCATAGCGTATTGTGTATAGCAACTATTTTGCAGTATTAGGACATTATTTCTCATATTATGGCTTCCGATATCTGTACAGTTATGTAAACACTTCTTTTATCCCTTATTTTTTAGTTGTTTTTTTTGTTTGTTTGTTTGTTTTTGTTTATTGTAATATACATTTTGGCCAGATGTAATGTTTAATTTTATGTACAATATTGTTATTCTCAAGGGACGTAGTCCCAGAATAAAGTTGATTCTTCTTCTTCTTCTATATATATATAAACTTTCCTATATATATATATATATATATATATATATATATATATATATATATATATATATATAGGAAAGTTTCATCAAAATCGTTAAAGCCGTTTTTGCGCAACAGTCTATAGAAAAACATGTTTTTCATTTATTGGGCGCAAGCTATTGCGCATGGAGCACCGAATTTCTGTCGCAGCCATCAGTAGTCAAATCCCTACAAAATAAAAAAAGAAGCAACAAAATCGGTTCTGTAGTTCCCGAGACAATCTTGGCACAGACAGACAGACCAATGGCTAAAAATGTGTTTTTTCGGACTCAGTGGCTCTGAAACGAATAGATCCGTCGAAAACCGCTAAATTTGACCTTGGACTTTGAAATTTGAAATTGGACGATTGCAATACTTTCCTTGCCTAGTATAGGTAGGAAAGTAAAAACAAGTGTAAACAACAATTATTTTCAGAGTTTTGCGTTCATTAAGTTTATTTCTATCATAAGTATCTGTTCGGTATTATTCTATTTCGGAATTAAAATTGATATATATTTTTGGTTTTATTCCGCAAAATTTATTGGATTATTTACGAAAATATTTAGATGTATTGATAAGTAAAAAGTATAGAATATCTAACGAGAATATGTGTGTTACTTACAATTTGTCTTTACTACAGATTAATTTGGAGTTAATGTAAAGATTACAAAACCTTAAAAACAGAAAAAAAAAGTAGAAAATTCTGGTGGAGAGTGATTAAAGTAGAAATTCCCAAAAGGGACTTTTCTGACGCGAGTTCAAGTTACATACAAATTGTCAACCCTAAATCTAAATTTAAAAGTAAAATAATTATTACAAAATTTTCGAAACAATGATGTGGACTGAAATTTACCCCACTTCTTTGGTATCTACCTAAAAAACTATCATGTAAAGCAAATTCAGCTCAATCAATAGTACATAATTTTGATGGAAAATACAACTAAAAATTTTTGTATGAATTCTATTAAAAATATGAAAGAAGGATGCAATTAGTGAAACATACTCAATTAAAGAAAAATAATTCATGTGACTTAACTTTGATATGATTTCAAATTTTTCCTTAACAATAAACTTTTTATATATATATATATATATATATATATAAAGATAATTCTTATTTGACTGATTTTGAGTACATTATTCCCTTTCAAGGTATACAAGCCAATCGGATATCTATTTATGAGTCCACTCTTTCAGATTTTTTTTTTTTTATTTAAACCTTGGAAAAAATTAAGATCTACAATTTCAGAGAGTCATAGATTTTGTACATTCCTGAACAGGGGACAGGAAAAAAGAGACGAAATATGCAAACAGCTGCGGAAATCAAACTACTTAATTAGAATATACAAAGTTATTTATTACGTTTATTCAATAAATCACTTATTTTATTACATGTATTTAAATATTTTCAAAACATTTTTTTAATCTACATTAGAACTGGATCAGATAAAAGTAAGAAAAAACACATATTTATAACTATATTTAATTGGCTTTCAATTAGATTTTTGTTGTATTCAATACTTTTATACTACGTATGTGTTACTTATATCTTTATATATTATTTCGCAGTTTAATATTTAGGTACTTTTTTGTCGATACGCCAATTCGATATCAAATCCAATGATTAAGCGTACATTTTTAAGAATATCTTCTCCTTCAAGTGGGAAAAATACTCACACCCGAATTTTCAGTAAAAAAGTCATGAATGAAAAGAAACTTTAAAAGTTAAGAAAAAAAAAATAACTTGCAAATTAGCTCCAAAAGTGTTGTTTTATATTTTATTTCATACAAAGAAAAAAAAAACAATATTTAGAATAATGAACAATTAAATGAATTAATTAATAAAAATTGAGAGTAGATGAAAATAATAGAATAGAATATTTAAGTTATTTTTCCCTTATAAGACTTAAAATGTGTCTATATGTCAGAGAAATACAGTTTTTGTCTACTTTGTGATTAATGGGATTCTGTTCCATGTGAATGTTGATGGATTCGGAAATGAGTCTTTTTTCATGGTTAGGGACCGTGGAAAAGATAGAGGTTTTTTCAAAATCAAATGAGTGGTTGAGGGTTAAGGCATGTTCTGATAGTTTGGAGGCGGAAGGGTTCCGGGAAGTTATGGACGTTTTATGTTGGGAAATGCGGGTTTTGAGATAGTTTTTGGTTTCACCAATATAGGAGCTATTGCAATTAGGAGTAGAGCAGGGTATCCAGTAAACTACATTGGATCGGTGTTGTAAGAGTATGCGATCTTTCAAGTTGGTGAAAAGGAAAGAAAGTTTGTTATGGGACTTAAGGCAAAGGCTTAAGTTGGTTATAGTCGACTTTAGGAATTTTTGTATATTGTCTGAGAGGATAGGAATATAGGGGAGAGATTTGTATATGAAAGGAGTGGTAGATGATTGTGGGGAGTTGGGAGAATGGGAGGTTGTATTGTTTTTGGTTGTATAGCAATTCAAAAGTTAGTAGCAACCCCGGACCATCTCCTTCCTTTATAATGCAACGGTCAACTATTAAATATTCAGTATTTATATTTAGTTTACTTTCTAGACATATTTATTTCTGAATTAAAAGTCAACAATACAGTAAGTAGGTATTTCATCATATTTTTAGATTAATTTTTCATGTGTTTTGAAACCTTCTAGGATCATA
Organism: Nezara viridula; assembly: GCA_928085145.1. Classification (NCBI taxonomy): domain Eukaryota; kingdom Metazoa; phylum Arthropoda; class Insecta; order Hemiptera; family Pentatomidae; genus Nezara; species Nezara viridula. The sequence continues at coordinate 125,437,120 of OV725081.1, read as the reverse complement.
AATCGCTATCCATCGATGCCCGATTGAATCGATATATAAATTCCATCGATCGAACTAGCGCTAAGTTTAAGAACTAACCCAATATAATTTTAGTGACTCCAACGTAATTACAGATTTGTATTATCGATAAATATGATTAATTTAGAAATATACTGTTAAGAAATGTACATTTTAAAAAATTTAAATACACTTATAATGCTATAATGAAGGTCATCATGATAAGAAAATACCTGATTAAAGCCACCATCTCGAGGCCATCTTCTTTTCAGATCTCTCTGAAAACTATTTCTATAGGTTAGAAAGCGTTCACAAATGACAATAACAATTAATAACAAATAATAATAACAAATAACAATTAAAGAATCATTAGACGAATGAAATCGAACAGAGAATCGGAGAAATGTGAGGTCGATACAAGGCTAAATCGGTTCAATCGCCTTTCGAGACGTAAATATTTTTACTTCTTTAATTAAGATTAATATTAGAGTTGGATGTAATTATAGCACCTCTTTCCTCAAATCGGATAATAAATGTCCTCTAATAACTGACATTATCACAATAGGTAGCGATTTATAAAGAATTATTCTCATTTTTCCTGTTATAATACCTTTTTTTTTTTTAAACGTCATTGTTTTCAACGAGCTCATTTTTACATTATAAATCTCTGATATTATTTATTTAGAGATGATTAAAAATAAGGAAACCATTGAGTATCAATCATTTATAAACCTTGGGAAAGTTCCTAAACTCAGCGGTGTGGCATCGCCTTAATGCTTTTTAAATAATTAAATAATATAACATCTACTACGTAGTTTTTACTTCGAAAGTTTTAAATTCCATTATTTTATTTTTGAATATACGGTATTCATTTCCTAATTTGATAAAATGTATCACAATGGAGTCACTTATTTCAGAAATGAACCCTAATCGATTTTTATGAAAATCGACATAATTATCGATTTACGTGTAAAACACCTGATGAAACCGATGGTGCAATTATTTTTTATTAAAAAACGAACCTAAATTTTTTTTGAAGAAAATAAGTATTTTACAGGATTTACTTATTTATTAAAGATTCTTTTAAAAAATAATTCATCAAAAGCCTTTTCATGAGTTTTATTTAAATAAAAATTAAAAAATAAATTTATTTTATTGTACCATTTTTGTAAAATAACTTTTTTTTATTCGGAAACAGTCCTTGAATTTCAATTTTTCCAAAAGAAGCACTATTTGTGTTTCAGTTTTTTTAAAAATTAATTTTCAAATAAGCAGAGATATGTGCTACAAATAATTTTTTTTATTATTTATTTATGATATTTAAAACTCGGAAAAAATATATACTCAGTAAATGTGATAACAGAAAATAATAACATGAAAACACTTGTTGAGAAACTAACCGCTGGCAGCACCCTAAAAAAAAAAAGATGTATTTACAATAGATCTCGAGATTACCTTCTTTTCAGACGCCTCGGAGGGATCGAACAGGAAGCAAGATTAGAAACATGAGGATTCGGATGGTTCTGAAGTTTATTATGGAAGGATAGATACCTCGATTGGGCCAAATCGAAAACATTAAGGTCGTTATGGATTATTTTACTGGTGACAAAGTAAGGAGCATTGAGGATTTTTCAATGGATTTTGGATTGTAAGGATTGGATATGAGAGGAATTCGATGAATTAGTGGAGTCCCAAAGCTCAACTCCGTAAGTCTAAATAGGTCTTATTGTATTCATGTATATGAGCCTTTTGTAATTAACTGGAAGCTTAGAGCGTTTGTCTAATAAGTGTTAAAGTAGTTGGAAACGTCGAGCAGTTTTAGTCTGGGATGAAGATTTCAAGTTAGACGTTTGTCTAAGTGGAGTCTAAGGTATCGGATTTGTTCAACAGGGATAAGTGGGGTATTATTAAAGGATGCTATAGGACAGGAGGTCATAGGTTTACGACGAAGGTAAAAGTGATTTGACGGGATTTATTGGAATTTATTTTAATCCTCCATTTTTGACACCATTCTTCAAGGTTTGTGATGAGTAATTGGAGAGTTTGGGATTAAATTGATTGGTCATTATTAACGGATAGGACACGTGTCATCGCCATACGTGGTTATGACAGTGTTAGGATGGGTTGGGATGTCATCTGTATAAACTTTATAAAGGATAGGACCTAGCTAGTTAACTTGACGAACACTAGCGGACAGAAAAAAGAAAGAAAATTAAATTATTATTTAAAATATATTGGTTTTGATATTGCAATTTGAATTGGAAATGTAGTTTTTCGAATTACGTGAAAAATTGTTAATGTGCGAAATAAACGTCTTAATGGTTTTATCCATATAATAAAATTGTAACACATAACCACATATAGCTCTTGTTAGTGCAAAAGCCCGTATGTAACAATTTTCTATGGCAATTTTATTAGTGCTAAAAGTAACATTTTGTAGTATGCAACTGCAATAAATAGTGTGTCACTACGGGAAAGAGGAGAGGGAAATAAAATATGAAATTATACTAAATTTTTACAAACAACTTTTTGCACTAACAGCGATATGTAATTTCTAAACGCATGAACCATGTACATGTTTAAGTAAACAGCTCATATAATCTTATATTTATTACACTAATTGTTTCTATGTCTCTATATCACGTGATAGAATGTAAATAATTTTAATTGTATAACCTGTTAGGATAAATTCTTGATGTATTTTTCAGCCAAATGATGAAATAACCTCACGCTTATAAAATGATCTGTTTATATTCTCATAATTTCCATATTAATCAGCTTTATTGATGCTTTAATTTATTTTTAAAAAAACAGAAACACTTACAGGTGATGTTTGAATTATTTGATCTTTTTTTTTTTTTTTTTTTTTTTTTGATCGGTTTCCTCACCGGGATAAGCCGAAGCACTAATGAAGGCGGTTTGAAGGACGGTGGCTAGCGGGACGTCTTCCCTTTCCAACGGAATCCCAACCACTCTTCTTTTATTTTTGCTGACCACACCCTTTTCCCAGTTTTTTTTATATTCTTCTTGATGATTCTTGTAGGCGTCGCATAACCGTCAGAAGCAGATTTTACTGTCCCCAACCTACGTGGTAATCCTGCTGTGTACTCAACGGAATTAATCTACACCTTAATAAAGTCTTTGAAAAAATTCAGTCAATCTTATTCTAAAATTACCTTGAATTCTAATGATTTTCATAAATCCTTTTATTACCAATTGGTTTAGAAAAAGTGGACCTTAATGTAAGAACCAGATGGTTCATTATCAAAATATACGCAATTTGACACAGTTCATAAATCATTTTGAGCGAATATGTTAACATTTCTTATAATATTAAAAATACGTAGTCATAATATTGTCTTATAACATTTTATTTTAATTTTCCGACTTTATGTGATTTTAATGCAAATTCAAATTTGCTCAATAAAAATTGTTAAAACAAGACACTTTTGATGGAACTGGACTTTTATAAACGTTTATGTAAGTTTTGACCTTAATCATTGATTTTTAAAAAACCTATAGTTACAACAACCGCACATTTTTCTAATTTTTATAACAGAGAATTCATCAAAAGTTTTTAGTAATCCAAGGTTATGAAATTTCGCATAATGACATTTTCCAATAAACAGACGATATACTCGAGGATAATTCATTTTATTGCTTGTTATCATTAAAATTATGATTTTTTTATTTTCTCTTATCTTTGATTTTTTGCCACTGTCATGCTAGACTTAATTGTCTTTACCTATTGAGAATAACGCTTAGTCTGTTTAATTAGTATTAATTAATATAGTGCATATTAATTTGTGAAACTATTGGTTATAATAGCACGAGTTATTATTTGTTATTTTCTTAAAGTAATTATGTCGATTTGTATTTCATATATTATGAATAGCTGAAAATTAGGTATTGTATTTTTCGATATTCTGCTAGCTGAGTAAATGAATCTGGCACTAGTTAATTGAATTGAATAAATGTCCAAAATTAGGAGAATTTGTGGAAAATGTTTTAAAAGAAGTGGAAATAAAAATAATTAAAATTAAGTTAAATTAAAACTCTCTTTTTGAAATGCAAAACCTCTCACCGATCCTATAGAAAAGAAGACAGCTCTGCAGATTACGAATTGAACATTCGATTGAACATGAGTTCTCGCACGCCTGCCTACTAAGAGGACTAGATCCTCCAACCTACGAGAGCTGCAATGTCCAAAGGACAGTAAAAAAGATCATACAAGACTAAAAAAAAAATTGGACATGGCACGAAGTTTAAAAGAAAAGACAGCGAAAGAGCAGTTAAAAACATTAAGAGTCTTAAAAGTGGTGTAATTCTTTAGCACAATTTAATTTGAGGGTGATGCCAATGACAGGGTAGAGGCAAAAAAAAAAATTATAAATGGAAACTTTGGATGGCTTGGTGAGATGACAATAGCATATATTTTTAAATACATTTTTCCTTTCCATTTATTTATTTTTTATTTCTATTTATATGCAATCTTGTTTTTTTTCCCTGGTGACGTAATCACTGTTTTTTTGTTGTTGTTTTTTTCTTACTCTCCAAAATGTTTATTGAAACAATTTACATATATAGTATACATAATAATACAATATATACATGTAACAAATTCCTTCCACTGCTCGAGGGCATTTTAAGGATTGGGGATAGCTAACTAAGGGTTACATATGTGTGTAATCACTGTATGACTCTTTTCGAGCTATATGCTTATTTTAGTAATATAATTTGTGGAGTAGAGGTATATTCACTGAGTTTTATTGGGTATAGATAATATTTTTGAATGGTATTTACACTCTCCAGCTATTTTTGTTAGTATTTATTAATTTGTTCGTAATTAGACTTCAGGAGGTTAAGATGGGCGTTAATATAGACATGTAGCTCGTAACAATCCATCTGGAAGCCTCTACGTAACAATGAATACCTCAATAAAAGGCAAAAGATCTCGTGGAAGAACAAAAAGCAGATAGATAGATAGATTCAATAGAGCTGCCTGCAGATAAATGGAAAGAAATAGCCCAAGACAGGCAGAGATGGAGCAGCCTTGTTAAGACGACAAAAGGTGTACATAGTCTGTAATGCCAACAGAAAAAAAAATATTAGTAAGTGTAGAGGTGACCAAAACGGGGTTTAATGGCGCAAGTTGCTCCATCAAATTTTTGGAAGGGAGCACATTTTGACGGGGTTTGGAATTTTTGAGGAGGGCACGTTTGGAGGGAATTATGAACATTCGAAAGGAAAAGTTTCAAACCAAAAGATAAGGACATGCAGGGGACTGTCTAGAAGATGTAAAATTATATATAACCTACGATTTCTTAAATAACACTTTCGCTTACACTGGTTTTAAAAAGAGGGGAGTAACAAAATATTTTGATAGGGATGGGAGAAGGTTTATGCGCTTGGGGGGAGGGGTGTATGGACACTCCTGAGTAAGTGAGAGAACTACAAGCCAAAGCTTTGCTGGACAACAGATAGGTCTCGAGCGAGTACAATAATGGGTTATTATAATTTGTAGGATAGCAGTGTATTATTACTTAACTATTAAACTGGAGGATAATTTTCCTCTAGAAAAAGCTTATCATTTATTACATAAATTGTTACTTTAACAATCGTGGTTGAATAGGCTATCTCTATAATTTATTGTATACCTACATGAATAAATATATTTCGCTTAAGTCGGTTAGTATACGTTGAATGCATTAAAGACTTATCTAATGTGAGAGTTCTCAATATATTATACTAGTTAAAACACTAATGATAACGTGAGCATATTGAATCATTCACCAGTCATTAACTATTTACGGCTAATAATTAATGTATGTTGATTGAAAATCATGTATGTAATTAATTAATTGGTAATAGAGGCCCAGAGGAGTCTAATTTATCCTGCTCAGTTAAAAGCGGGAAGTTCAAAGCGTTCATAATATATGCAGATTACCCACCGCAGCCGCCTGATAAACATTCATTAAATCGCATTAAGATTTTAACATATTTTTGAATCGATTTTATTTATATTAATTTTAAACTTCCTATATTTTGATTTATTAAACGTATAACTAGCGTGGTCTTTGTATTATTGTAAAGACGTCTTTCAAAGTTTTGATGTATTTATACACTTATTACTTTTAGCATCACTTAATATCGTTTTAATAATAATAATAAGGCTTAGCGAACCCTAAGGTTCGATGCCGATACCATCAATCGATGTCCACATTCTTCCATCCACCGGACTCCATCTAAACCCAATCCCGCCAAATCAGCCTTAACACAATCAACCCATCTTCGCTTTGGTATACCCCTCGGACCCTTGCCAGTCGGTACAGCGCATATTAACTTTTCAGAAATTCTTTCGTTACTGAGCCCAGTGATTTTACATGCCCATTTTATTCGACTCAACTTAATCGCCTAAATCATATTAACCGGATACAGTTCACGCCATTCAGCGTTGTGTAACCTCCTAAATTCTCCGGTTGACTCGTTCTTTTTCGGTCCTAATATTCTGCGCAATACTTTATTTTCAAAAACCTTAAGACCTAGCTCATTCCTTAATGTAAGCGGCAACGTTTCGCATCCATAAAGAATCGTAGGTAAGATAATGGTTTTGTAAATTCTAATTTTTAAGTTTCCAGACAGGAGGCGAGAACTAAGTAGTTTTGACAAAGAAACATAGCAAGCATTTCCCGCATTCAGGATAACCTTAACATCCTCTTCAATTTCGGTTTTCCTAGTTATTATAGACCCTAGACACCTAAAATTCTGTACGTGTTCAAAGACATTCCCTTCTATATCGATAGCATCGAAATTGTCGCTGTATTATCGTTTTTATGTTTTTAAAATAATAACCTTTGAAGAATTTTAAGATTGGTTTAGTGAAATAAAGTAACTTTAATTAAAACCCTTTAAATCCTTAAAATAATGGTACATATAATATTTCTTATGCAAATAGTTTTGGAGCGATAAGCTGGCTAAAATCATTTGATTTAAAATTGGTTTATTTAATTTTTTAAAATTTATAATACCTTTACAATATTGGTACTCACTTTGGAAAATAAGATTACATCATGAAAAGTCACAGCATATAACATTTACACTTCGACGAGAAACGTACCCACCAGTTTATATAGGAGAGAACCAAATTCCTCACACAAACACAGTACGTTACCTGGGACTAATATTCGACAGAAGGATGACCTGGGGCCCACACGTCAAAATGAAACGACAGACCTTAAACAAGTGACTGAAAATACTGTACTCACTCTTTTCTAAATCGAAATTGAAAGTTCGACAAACACTACATACATACACTTACCTACTTAAACCCACCTGGACATACGCCTCTCAGATTTACGGTTCGGCAAAATTTTACGACTTATAACAGGAGCTCCTAGGTACGTCAACAATAAAGCTTTACATAACGACTTACGACAACCAACTATAGACCAACACATACGTACTCTATACTCTCGTTTTCATCTCAAACTACACGGACACACAAACAGATTTATAACCGACATGGCTACGACTGACATGCCCATCAGGAGGAGTTAAAAAGGAGCTGGATGAGAGATCTTCTTACCTAGATCAAAAAAATAAATAATGACCAGGAAGAGGTGCTGCTGGGTGCTATCCTTCCTCATGCCTTTAATGCCTATCCTCATCATCACAACACATCTGCTGATTGTCAACACCATGACAGGTGCGGATAAATAATTAAAGAGAAAAAAAATTTATAATACAAAACAAACGTACTAATCATATTTGCTTTCTTTGATAAATCATTTATAATTATTGATTATTGTAGAGACAATTCCACCATAAATATATATAATGAAAAATTAAACTAGATGAGTCTGGTAGGAATTAGAGTCCCGAAGAATGAGACTGTTATTGCGTGTAATGGCTGCTCACTCAGGCATCACTAATAACTCAGAATGACATTCCATAACTCTAACTTACATTGCTTTTGTGGTCTGTAGTTTTTTATATTGTTTTCCATGTAACAGCAGTTATAGAAAAATATTTAAGTAATATGAAAGTCCAGGTGAAACCTTAGCATTCAGTTTATTTTTCCATTTAACTTTTCGAATGCAATATTTCTAATAGTAATAGTGAATGAATACTTTTTGAAGAAAAACAACGTTGTCCGTAATCTTAAATACATTTTTTTTTCTACAGAGAAGAATTGTTTAATAAATTAGTTATAAATTAGGGAGGATTAATTGAACCTGTGAGTTGACAGAATGACTACCTCCAATTTCATTTTGATTATTAATTTTAGTAATATTTCTAGTAGGAAAAATTATACTTTTATTCACAGTTCTATATTTCAACATTACAATCAATTACTCTGGAATCAATTTACTCACTGTCTGCATAGATATTATTAATTTTCCAATTAGAAATATTACTAAAATGACTTAATGACTCAAAAATGTTGAAACTGAAATTAGTCATTCTGTCAACTGAAAGATTCAATTGTCAAATAACTGCGTCAGTTATCTCTATTCATTTGTCGGGATTCATGTTCTGTGCTACCCGAATGCGAGACCAAGACGAGTCTTGGTATTGGTGTTAGTCTTGCGCAAGAGTCTCGCAACAATCTTGCAGTTACCAATAGCTTATTACTGTAGAGATATTACTGTTACTTTGAAACCTAACTAAGCTCGATTGAAAAATTAATTAATTAAGAGTTAAATGCAAAAGTATATTGTTTATACCAATTCTTTACATATAGTAACTAAAATTTTCAAGTATTAGTAACTATTTCGTCTTAATTTTTATTTTAAAAAATCGATTATTTTTATCAGTCTTGGTCTTGGACTTAAAACAGTTAGGCGGTCTTGTTCTTGGGCAACCGAGTTTGGGCAACACTATTCATATTCCAAGTAAGTTTGATGTTTAGTGAGGTCGTGATGATCAAACTTGTTAAGTTATAATGAGGTTACATCCAACCCAATAGCCAGTGGAATCACTGAGCTATCGGTGATTCAATTTTCGATTAAATAGACGCGCTGAGTAAGTAGTTCGTGGTAAAAATCTATTCTTATCAAATTGTTAACATTCGCCTGAAACTTCGTAAATAGCTTCATCTCATCGTAACCTACAAATATTTTATTTACGAAAATTCTCGGAATTGGGACGTTTTCAATCTGGAGATCGGCAAACTTTGTCTATTTAATTAGGTACTAAAAACTCGTAAATACCTATTTGCTTTCCACTTGGACTACAAGATAATTTGATCACAAAATAGAAAAGAAAAAAAAAGGTGGCATACAAAAATATTGGATCGTTTGGCCTATATAACCTTGTTATTTTGACGATTTGGGGTGTAAGCCAATCGGTTCAATATTTTTTAAGTCTACTTTTTTCTCGATTTTGTGCTCAAGTTATCTTACGATTCAAATTTCAAGCAAATGGGTATTTACGAGTTTTTACTACCTAATTAAATAGACAAAGTTTGCCGATCACGAGATTGAAAACACCACTATACCGAGATTTATTGTAAATATAATGTTTGTAGGCTACGATGAGATGAAGCTATTTACGAAGTTTTAGGCGGCTGTTAATAATTCGATAAAAAACAGTCTGTACCACGGACCAAAGGCGGATCTACGGGGGGAGGGGCATTCCGGCTGAAGCCCCCTCTCCCCCAAAATGGTAAAATAAATCACATTTTACAGGAAATAATATTAAAAAATATCTCTTAAAGTGTTCTTGTTCGTTTAATTACATTTAATATGACTTCAAGAACCACTTAAACACCATCTCATATAGGTAATTAATTTCTTTCTTTTTTTTCAAATTAACTATCGTTATATGTACATGAAAAAAAAATCTCTCGGGCTGAAGTCCACGCAAAAAAAATATATCTTGGATCCGATAGCGGCACGGACTAAAGATAAAGATAAGTTGGAAACTGTATATAAAAAATGTTTCCTAATTACAATACTTTCTTTATCTTGTAGCGGTAGAAAAGTAAAAACTGGTTAAAGTATTTAGACGCAAAAGAATATGTTTGTGTTTTGAAACGTGGCGCTTGGCAGATATTTGTCATAATTTAGTTTTTTTGCAAGCTAATGAAAAGACAACAGGTGTATATATGTTAATATATAAGTTGCTCATATATTTATATTCACCTTGCAGCAGTCCTTTTATGGCGACCATATTAACATAGCGTTTGATTAATAGGCTAAGAGCCGAAACCGTCTCCTTGGGACTGCTTTAATCTGGCTAGGCGTGTCCTCCTTCCAGGAATGCGAGTACTTCCTTGCCGCTCGGGATGGCTTGTCTCGGGAGGAAAACATGAAGGATATAATACCATGGTTGCTGAATTCTGGGGGGGGGGGGGAAAGGGCAGAATATTATTTTCACCCCCATTAATTTAAAGCAAAAAAAAAAAATTAAAATTACAGTTAATGCACCGGTAACCGACATACTTAAGAAAATGTATTCGAACTATTTAGTGTGAAAACTTAAATATTGATGTTATTATATTTTTCTTGAATTCATCTTATATAAATACTTTCCACCTTCCCAAAACACATTTAAAATCCAAGAAAAATCAATCTAAATTTTTTAAAAATTGTAAATTTAGAGAATAGTATTGTAGCAGCTGATAGAAATGAGAGTAAGGATGTAATCATGCAAAATAAAGTATTGAGAGTTTATATTCTGGAGGCTGCGGTGATCGAGCGAGTTAAGGCGCTTGCAAAAATTGTACATGAAGTGTTTAAATCTCGTTTACGGAAATTATAAAATAATAAATTAAATAATTATTAATGAATTAAAACCTTAATAAGTGCAGACTCTACGCGACTACTTAGACCATTAACGTCAACTACACCCTGAGATTCATAGGGAGGTTAGCGACTCCCGTGTCTTACACATTAGCTTCTGATCCTCCAGGCTTGGGGTTGGGTATAGGGGTGATAACCCCCTATTTCATAAAAAAACTCGATGGAAGATTGCCAATCCTTCAGGAAAGTTCCTGATGAAGAGGAAGTGAAATGTAATCGCGTCCGGTTAGTAAACCACGTGCTCCCTGCATATCTCGAAGAAGAGAGAACAGAACGATCACTAATAACAGCCCCAAGCTGTAGAAGAAGACTCACGATTTAAAAGTTGAAGTCAAGAGGCCTTGGAAAAAAGAAGAAAAAAAAGATTTTATACTCTTCATTTTAAAATAGACGTTATAATCCGTGGTACAGGCTCCGCCTTAAACTTCATAAATAGTTTTTTCTCATCGTAACCTACAACTATTATATTTACAGAAACTCCTGGAATTGGGGTTTTTTTTAATCCGGAGGGAGGCAAACTTTGTCTATTTAATTAGGTACTAAATACTCATTTGCTTTCTACTTGGATCGTAGGATAATTTAATCAGAAAATCGAGGAAAAAGGTGACCTTCAAAAATATTGGGACGTTTGGCGTGAACGACACCCCCAAAATTTCAAAATAACCAAGTTATATAGGACAATCGGCCCAACATTTTTGAAGGCCACCTTTTTTCTAGATTTTTTGATCAAAATATCTTACGATCCAAGTAGAAAGCAAATGTGTATTTACGAGTTTTTAGTACCTAATTAAATAGAAAAAGTTTGCCCTCCTCCAGATTAAAAACGCCACAATTCCAATAGTTTTCGTAAATAAAATAGTTGTAGGTTACTATGAGATGAAACTATTTACGAAGTTTCTGGTGGATGTTAATAATTCCATAAAAAAAAAAGCGTTCTGTTTCACGGACTATTAACAAAAACCACCTTTAACCTTATAAAACCAATAACTCACACCTCTTGAATTTGGCATTCATTTGACAAAATAAGTAAAAAATAAATGAAAATATTCTAAAAACATAAAACAATAATATCGTGATATATCGATGTAGTTAAGAAGAAAAAGACAAACTTAATGTGCCCTTACTGATAGATCCTTCTTCCTGAGACACTAAATTGACCACGAGAGACTTCCTAATTTGCCATCCATTATTTCGGTAACGGTTTTCGGCAAGGCTAAAGCAGACTAATTTATGTAATAGAGATGTAGGATGTCTTGAAATCTTATTATTCCTATTTTTCAAGGAGGATGTCAGCCATTGATACATTGTCAGCTATCACTGCTTTTACCCTAATAACATATAATCTATTAGAACGAATTAAATATGCAAATTAAAATTGATTAAGATTATAGGAAAAGTCGACTAGCTGGCTCGGCCTAGGCCAACAATTAGCTACGATATTTATATTACTACGATTCAAATATTTCTATTATTTAAAGTTTCACTTATATTCAAAGTTGTTTTTCTTTCTTTTTGAAATTTATTTATCTTATCTTATCTATGCATTATCTTATATCTTCATCTACCATTTATATTTCCTTAATGTTACTATATCTATTCTCCTTCAGGTATATTATCAATTGACCAGAGATTATATCAATAATATATTAAATACATTTTATTTGGGAAAACAACAGGTTTGCTGTGGACTACTTGTAATAAAAAATAAATAAATATTTTAATTAGGACCACTGCCATCTTTATTATATGATTGAACGTTCATTTTGACATGAATTGGGAAGAGAATGTTTTGATGGCGTTGCCATGGAGATCTATATCACCTATCAGCTATCGGCTGTTCAGTCGTCCCCCAGAGCCCTCGCCACGGCCACCTGTATGAAGTAAGTCGATTATTTTATAATTATAATATTATATTATTTTTAAAAATATATCTGTAACTTTAGCATCACAGGACAATATTTTTGGTCAACTGATGCAATGAGTTGTTTCCCGAAATTAATCCCTAAAGAGAAAAATGTTTTACTTTTTTCCTCTCTTTGACAGCATATGTGCAACTGTAACTTTAAAAAAAAATTAAAAGATTACTGCAAAAAAGAGATAGCTCCATTCTAGGAGTTCCAAGATTAAAATGTAACAAAAATATTTAGTTTCAATCGTTAATATTGAATCTTCGAAGTATTGAAAGTAACTTGTATAACAAATTTTACTATTTATGGTAATCTTTGACGAACTAAAAATCAGTTGAAAAGGTAGATGGAGCAGAAAAGATCTCTTGGGCACTTCGGAAAATTTAGAAAGAAGAGTTTTAATATTTTTAATAAATAATAGTGGGATACGCACTGTTCGCCTAACGGCGAACCAACCCCCATTCGACCCCATTCAACCCCCAGACGAAACCACAGTTCGGGCAAAATTTAAATTTCTTTAAAAATCTATTTTATACATCGCGTCTTATTGCCAATTCATATTATTATATAATTATAATTATTCTTATTGCCGATTTGTAACCATAATAAATACTCAATTTGTCCAGTTTCATATAACAATAATTTGAGCCTTTTATTCCTAATATTGTCATTGTTTGTTGTATTGTGATTCCTTTTCTATTTCATCACAATATAATATAAATAATATAATACATAATATAGTATTTAATATATTGTATTTAAAGGGAAATCTCTAGATCGAAAAATAACTGCTGCCACCTAGATGAAATCAAACTACCACCTCCAGATGAATAATATACAAAAATTTAGTATAAAATCTATATTTTGTATTACAAAAGTATTAAGTAACAGGAGATCAACACATATGTAATTAAATGAACAGCTGTGCAATTAGTGCTAATTAAAAATTTAATAGGAGAGCTCCTGTAACCTCTTACTCTCCTAACACTATAATAAAAAATAAAATATGGCATGCACTAATAACTTTTTTATATAATAGAGGCATAAAGGAAATAATTCCTTCGTAATGTACCAAAAATATTTAGTTTTATTCGTTAGTATTGAATCCTCGGAGTATGTAAAATACCTGTTTCCTTGTAAAATATAACAAATGTAAAAATATTACTATTTATGATAATCTTTGAGGATCTATAAATCAAAACGTAGATGGAGGAGAGATTTCTTGGACACTTCGGGAAATGTATAAAGAAAATTTCAGATATTTTAATAAATCAATTAAATACTTGAAGTTATGGTTTCTATGTAATAACAACGAACTATGTGGCTCGCCTTGAAACTGTAAGATCTCAATTAAGCATCGATGTGTTAAAAAAAGCAATTAATTATCGAATCTAGCTGAGCTGAATGAGTGATGATAGACAGCCTAGACAATGCTTTAATTGGCCTAGAGCTGTAGATACATCCTGAGGAAAACCTGATACAATTTATAACTGGGTTACCCTAGTAAATATTACTGTGGCGGAACTGGGTGGCTAGGAACAGTGAAAAAATGAGGAACCATCACGTACCCAAGGACATCGACAGATCTTTAAATACTTTTTTTTTTTTTTTTTTTTTCTTAATGATATTTACAACTATATTAAAAAATCCATTTAGTAAATTTGAATATATGGATATAATGACGTGAAAATACTTGTTGAGAAACTACCCAATGGTAGCACTCAAGATATATAAAAATCTGCTCCTTTAATACCATCGGTCCAGAAGACTATCTGCAGTTCAAAACTATAAATTTGAACTAACTAAGAGCAGTCAGTCGTCTCAGAGTGACAAGCAATGAGTTCGTAAAAGTATACTTAAATGATGATTCTCTCACTATTAAATCTAAGTATTTGAATCATATAACTGCCTTGTGACTAACCCGATGCCTCATTTTCTAATTCACTGCAGCAAATTTGTTGAACCTTGAAAGAAGTTCTCAAAGACATTACCGTAGAAGATATATTGAAGATGGACACTGTCGAAAAATGAAATCAAGTATGTTATTGCATAAAATTATGTTCAATAAACTGTTCAGTACTATAATTGATCACTATAGAAAAATGTTATATTTTATGTTTTTAAACAATTTCATCGTCTTGATTAGGTGGATTTTAAATACCTTTTTTCAAACTTAACAATATTTTAAGTTTACATTTAGTTAGTAAATTTAATTTAATTTGCTTGAAAACATGTGATTTACGTTAAATATTGTTAGTTTTCAAAAATTATTATTTGTATTTTTTTTTTTGCCACTCTCCGTCATCTGCTACAACTTCCTATATTAGATATTGTTGTTTTCTAAAATTCTCCGCTTTCCAACGATATCCTTGTGACTAGTATTTCCGGAGATTCATTTTCGACATGGATAAGTGTTGTTGTTTTTTTTATCCTTTATTCAACTATCAATTTTTTTCAAAAGTTATATTTAGCATTTTTTCGAAACTCTTAATAATGAGAGATAGTTAATTATTTAAAATAAACCATATTAAAGGTACTTTAGAGGAAGACGCATATGAACATTGAGCATTTAAACTCTGCAAAGTGACATCAACGGGGATAAGACCTGAATGATATTAAA
The DNA here is from genome assembly GCA_928085145.1 of Nezara viridula. Classification (NCBI taxonomy): domain Eukaryota; kingdom Metazoa; phylum Arthropoda; class Insecta; order Hemiptera; family Pentatomidae; genus Nezara; species Nezara viridula. The sequence goes on along the minus strand of OV725081.1, from coordinate 125,421,791 downwards.
GACTACTTAATTATACAATGATACACCGAGTTTAATTAAAATCGTTAGAGCTGTTTTTGAGAAAATTGTAAAAATGTTTTTCACCGTTGATATGAAGTGGCACTCCCGGTTAGCCAATTTAAAGGGAAAAGTTGCTGTTATATCTAAGACACATACCTATCTTAAATACGTAATATCAGTTTCGTACTTTTCGTTTTTGAGCTAGACTGCTAACATACAAACACACAGACCATTTTTCAGGACTTGGTTATTTGGACTCAAGGTACCCCAAAACGTGTATTTCCGATGACAACTCAGATTAAAAAATTGTCATGATTGCAATACTCACGCCTACTATATTATTACATATATACATAAGTGAAAGTAACAACTACTACTAGATGTTCTCTGTAATAAAAGTATTTTTAGTAAGTGAGAGAACTACAAACCTTGACCTGCACACCTGCTATGATAGGAAGCTAATCACTTATTAAGTAAAGTGTTACTTTGACAGTCGTAGTAAAGTGTGTTGAACAGACTATCTTGATATTAGATTTTATATACGATTTAACATGCTCCACTCTTACCGCCTATACGTCGAATGCATTAGTGAAAAGGACAGCTATATAAATGAAAGTTCTCGCTGTGGTATACTAGTTTATTTTATAAACTGAAGGTGCGTTCAGAAATTTTACAAACTATGGAAAACACAATTATCTAACTTGGCTAATAGTGATATTAAAGGTTAGCCAAAATATCCTACATATTATTTCAAAAAGGTATTTTTTTATCGGTAGGCCATAACTTCGTCAATTATTCATTAAATCCAATTATTGACCACTCATTATGAAGATATTCTTCTCCTTCACATGCGAAAAATAGTCTTATCCCCCCGAAATTTCTGGGGAAAAAAGTTATGAAGAAAAATAAACTTTATTTGTATTTTTAATAACTCAAAAAGCATGCATTTTTTCTTTATTGTGCCCATAATAATCCGGCCGCTCCCAATATGTTGTAGTCCCCAATAACCTCCCATCAGAATCTTTACCCTTGTCCAGAAGTGTCCCACAAGGCTCCTCCTTATCTCCCACCCTTTTTTCCATCTACATCAATCACCTTCCATCCTCTATCCTACACTGTCAATACCATCTGTATGCCGACGACGTCCAGATTTACCTCTCCTTCAATCCGATCGAATCCTCTGACGCCATCCAAAAATTACAAAAAAATGTGCCTGGGCAAACCACAACAAAATCACTCTAAATTCCGAGAAAACGAAAGCTATCCTGATCGGAACTCCCTCACTCCTCAAATCCTTACCGACACTCCCCAATTTTTTCCTGACTCACTTATCTCATACCATACTTCCGTAAAAAACCTTGGTGTAACCTTTGATCAAACGCTCTCCTGGAAACCACACATCTCCCAAATTTCCCGCCGTACTATCTCTACCCTGAAACAGTTTAACCGTCTCCGCTATCTCCTTCCATATCGATCCCGACAACTCCTGGTTTCCTTCCTTGTGTTCCCCCACTTCGACTGTCTGTGGCTGTCTGGTGTACGGCGGACTCTCAGGAGAATTCGAGGCCAAACTTAAACGCCTGATGAACTGCGCAATACGTTTTGTTTTCGGAATCTCAAGAGATACGCATATAACCCAGTATTACACCAAGTTGAAGTGGCTCTATCCGTCCAACGCCCATCTGGACTTCCTTGCTAACTTTCGATGCCAAGCCATCAGAACTCAGCGACCTTCCTATATTTTTCACAGCCTACAATTTAAATATTCCATTCAATCCCGTTCCACTAGATCCCGTACTTCTGACCTCTATCCACCTCCTCACCGAACTGCTGCGTTTGACAAATCCTTTACAATTCAAGTCGTCTTCACCTGGAACACCATCCCTCCCGATATCCGACATGCGCAATCAGTTTCCTCATTTAAATCCCTCCTTTTTAAGCACCTACTTCTTTCCCAACCCGATTGATCATGAAAAGTAGATAAGAGAACCTTTTAAGTTCCCCCAGAAATGGTTTTGTTTAATTATGTTATTTTATTTTTACATGTTTGTATTGTATATAACTGTATGTATTTAGTGGTTTTGTTTTATTTTTCATTCAATATTTTTATTTTAATAAGCATTGTAAATATTTTATTTTATTTTATGGCCACACAGGCATTTCCTCTGTATATATAATTTGTACTAAAGGGGCAAAAGCCCCAGGATAATAAAAATCTATTTCATTTCAATAATTAGAAAGATTACTAAATTACCTACAAAAAAAAATCGTAAAAATCGGACAATTATTAACAAACATACAGTACATTAGTTTTGGTATACTTAATAATGTCTTCCTGTTTAAAGATATTGCATTTAGGAGTGGAATAGTCTACTACACTTTTTTTCCTGGCTGATATATTAACTGTATTTTTTCTAAAAGGCATTTGTTTGTTCTTACATTTTATTGTTAATTAAGAAAATCCTATGACCGGGGCATCATTTTGTCTTTATTACTTTTATTATCTTTCCAGTAAGAGTTTAAAAATTGATCCCAGCAAAGCAGTTTCTTCAAATATTTTGGTCTATTATGTTTAATGGAATATTTTAATCGACCAAGGAAAAAATATTAATTCCTTTCTTGCATAATACATAAGATCTACTTATTTCCATATTGTTTTGCTATTTCTTCACTGAAAATTTTCTGCGAATGATTCGCACAGGCCAACTAGTTCATTGTATTTCACTTGAAAGCGACAACAGATGGCAATTACCAAAAACAAATAACAAAATTAATATCATAGTGAAATAACCATTTAAATACTTGTGTTTCCCATAGTTTGCCAAATGTCTAAACCCACCTTAACTTTACAAACTAAGAGCTCAGCTAGCATTGGTCTGTGAATAGCATTGGCAACCGTAGACCACAGTTTGCGACACAGCTCCGTGACCAAACAGTTCTAGCCAGGGTGAGGTGCACAATGCCGTACTGTGCAACTCCACTACACGCTGTATCAAACCAGTACATTTGATCTGTCCAGTCTCCTCTGTACTATGATCTTGCTATTCAAATTAAAATCCAAATTGTTTCATTAATAGATTAAGAAAGGGCGAAAAAAACTACGTTTAAATATTATCTTTTTGAGAAATTTATAATGTTGTTAGTAACTACTTTCAACCATTTCTAAATTATTATCGACTATACATTAAAATACATCGCAGTGAATTTCTCATCATAGCAGCAGCGTCAACATAAGTAAATTATTGTACTTTGTTATTTAGCAATGATGACTTCTAATTAAACAACAATTGACTTTTTTTGTTGTATTTCCAAATTACATGTTAACATTTTGGGATATTTATTTCCATTATCAAAACTACAATCGCAATGATTTTTTGTTGATACATGGCTTAAATCTAATGTACTCCATCGTCAGGTTCTAATTCAAGTTATAATAAATTAAGGTATATAACATCCCTAGCAACATCAGGCTTTTAGACCAATTATTGGATGTCTGTATAGAATAACATACAACTTCCGAGAAAAATGGAAAAAGTAAATTATTATAGCTTCTTCAATATTTGTATTAGGTACATATATTATTTCAATAAGTTTATGATTTTATTTAAAAGTGTATAGAATAGTATAATAAATACAAGTCTGATACATCGCATCAATCTTAAAACTTATATAATATCCCATTTCAATATCATTACTGCCTATCACTAATTATATAAATTATATTCGGTAATTATTTAGATGAGGACTGCATGGAGTGCCGAATGCATCCGGGTTTGTCCTAAAGACTGTTTTTGACGATTCATGAACAAGTGTGACCGAAGTGATTGTGAACCAAGCATAATCCGTGCGGTCCTCACATCTAAATAATTACTTTATATTATTTTTAATTACACTAAATTTAAATGTTAAACGGATATTGACATCATAATATCTACAATATTTACTAAAGGTCCGCCAACTCTATAACAAATAGAATGATTCAGTCCGTCATACTGACTCCTTTTTATCAAGTCATTAACAACCAACTGTAACTTCGTAAATAACTTCACCTCAACGTAACTTACAAATATTTTATTTACGAAAATCCTCGGAATGGGGGCGTTTTCCATCTGCAGGTCGGCAAACTTTGTCTAATTAGGTACTAAAAACTCATGAGCACCTATTTGCCTTCCAGTTCAATGGAAAGATAATTTGATCACAAAAATAACAAAAAAATTTGGTCTAAAAAATTATTAGGTCTTTTGGCGTGACCTCGTCACCAATAATGTCAAAATAATGCGGTCATATAGGCCAAACCTGCCCAATATTTTTGTAGGCCACTTTTTTTCTCCATTTCGTGCTTAAATTATCTTACAATTCATATGGAAAGGAAATGGGTATTCCTGAATTTTTAACACTTTATTAAAATCATTAACTTAATGAGAAAACGCACAAATCCAGAGAATTTTTATAGAGATTCTAGGACTACATTCTTAAAAAAATAGCTGGTGTGAACATATTCTACTTTAATCTCGTGAACAACTATATGAAGCTTAGGAAGGTTAAAAATATTCAATAACAGTATTCAAGGATATTAATTTCTTTGTTTTTTTGTTTATACATTAAATAAAATAAATTAAATTATTCGCAAGTAAACTATTCTGTCTCAAGATTGTCCATAACAAATGTATATTGCTAAAAAAGTATTTACGGCTCTAAAAAAAAACAACAATAATAAATTTGATCTAAATTTATTGGGCGATTTTTTATGAAAAGTGAAAAAAAAAAATCAAGGTTTTTGAACTCCTGCCATTTTGTTTTAAGATGGTGAATGATAAGTAAAGAAATGGAGGATTAATTTATTTTCAGCTATAGGTAATGAGTGAAAATATGTTATTAAATAGTCCTTATAAGTTCAATTATAACAATTTATACTTGCAGGAATAGAAAAACAGTTGGGATATGGTTTTTAATTATCATGTAGGCAGTAACCTTTTGCCATGAAGGTCAAAAGTTAAAAATTGAGTTGATCCTAGTATAATGATAGCAGATTTGAACGATATCTACTTGCACTCACGCGTCCACATACAAAAACACATCTCTATATATATTTAATTCGATAAATGTTACTATACTATGTTACTATACTACTTTACTATAAATGTTACTACTACTATGTTATTACTTTAAAATCTCTTAGAATTATGAGAGCTTTCGATGATGAAGATTGCTCTATTGAAATGTCAGGAAAGCTGACACGCGATGCCATTCTACGGAGAAAATATTTACCTGTTTAGACTGAACCAATCATGAACGAAATCGATATCAACAGGCACCTACAACCATTCATTACATTTAGCCTTGATATTGTTATAGTTAACAATTTAATGCACAAAATCATTATTATCTCTTTGGCACAATATTCACAGATAAGGTAATTAGCCACCAGAAAAATAGCTCTTCTATGATTATTCAAACATGTTGAAGAGCTTCTAATTGTTAATGATTAATTTTAGTGAAATTTTCTCTTTTCACAAGGATCTGATCATTATTCACTGAATAGGTACCGCTCTAAGGTTGTTCTCATACCAAAAATATGTCCGTCCAATCCAATCTGTTTTTTTCTAATCCCTCTAGCTATATCATATTGAGTGTCAGTTTAATAAAGGAGCAGTTAAGATTCGGAAAAGTATGACATAGAAATTTGAGATATTAAACAGCGCCGCCTTACGGGTTTCCGGATACTGCGCTTTAATCCCATCACCCAGATAAGATTTTTTCTAATTGTTCAGGATGCAAATTTTCAACTATTCTTTTCTCTAACAATTTCTGTCTTTCATTCACCTTTTTCATTTGTATAATTTGTAAAATGGGAATCGTTCCACCGTTAGGCGCATAGGGGTGGGGGTGGGTGGGGATATTATGGCGATATATGTCATCAATGTCAAGATTATCTCGGAAGCGAATTGACCGATTTTGTTGCTTCTGTGTTTGTTTTGTATGATTTTAACTGCCGATGGCTGTGAAACGGAATGGACATTTCCTGTGCAATATAAGAAAAACAAATTTTTCCATAGGCAATAGATAAAAAAAAACGTCTCTAACGATTTTATAGCACTTTTTCCCATACATTGCTACTTAAAGTCTTCAATTTTTGTAAATGTAGTGAATCCTCTAGAAAATTCAACGAAAAGGTCATAAATAATAGAAAAATGTTTTCGGCTTAATTAATTCCGAAAAAAAATTCTTCCAATTTCATGAAAGATTATTAAGTCTTCTACAAAACCAAAAAAAAACGAAGTTGTTTAAATTAGATCTTTAGCTTAGTAAAGTTACTGTTTATTTAATTTTATAAAATGATTTAAATGATGGCTCGCGAGTTCGTTTACATTGCTTTAGTCCATCAAATAAATCGTTCTCTTATTATTTTTCTGGAAAATTGTTCTTAATCAATATTTTTGCCATTTCGGTTGTAAAGCTCTGTGAGTGTACACGACATATTTTTTAATAAAATAAGAAGTTTGCTGTATGGAATAAAGCGCTGTTTCATAAGTTACATTATGACCTAAAAAAGAAACTATGTTAGTAAATAAACAGCTAATGTGAGTAAATAAACAGCTAGTATACTTTTATTTAATAGTATTATTTGTCATGTGAATGACCTGAAAGGTTCCGAAAATATTTGCTTCATTGATGATAACAGAATGTAAACAACCATTGAAGGTCGAAAAATAGTTTACTAAATGCATAAGTCACGCTATGCTTCTCCATTGTTTGTTTAATAATTTTCGTGACCTTTGACGTTGATCAATCGCCAACGCTATACAAAAGTAAATTTAATTCTATTATATTTATCTACAAAATTATTTATAGCTATAAAAAAAAACTGCTCAATAAATACAACTAATTCTGAACTTCATTCATATATATTGTCCAAAGTAAAAACCGTTTTTTATCAAATTGTTAACATCCGTCTGAAACTTCCTAACCAACAACTTTTTTATTTACGAAAATTATTGGCATTGGCTGTTTTCAATCTGAAGATTGCCAAACTTTATCTATTTAATTGAGTACTCAGTACACTTTAATTCCATCCAGGTACCTTTCTCAGACACAGTCCAGTACCTTGGCTTTCTCTTAGACAGACGACTAACGTGGAACCCTCATACTAGACTTAAAGACCCCACCACCCCCCCCCCACACACAACACACCACCACCCCCAACCACACCCCCACCACACCCCACACCACACCCCACCACACCCACCCACCACCACCCCCCACCACACCACAACCACCCACCCCCACCCCCCCCAACCACCACCCCACCCCACCCACCACCCACCCACAACCCACCACCCACCCCCACCCCACCCACCAACCCACCCCCACCCCACCACCCCACCCCACCCACCCAACCCACCACACCCCCCCACCACCCACCCCACCACACCCCCCACACCACCCCACACCACCCCCACACCACACCACCCACCAACCCACCACACCCACAACCACCCACACCCACACACCCACCACCACACACCCCACACACCCACACCACCCACCCAACCCACCACCCACACCACACCCACCACACCCACACACCCACCCACACCACCCACCCACAACCACACCCACACCACCCCACCACCCACACCCCCACCACCCACCACAACACACCCCACACCACCACACCCACCACACCACCCCACCCACACACCCACAACCCCCACACCACCAACACCCCACCACCACACCACCCACACCACACCCCCCACCACAACACCCACACCCAACACCACAACCCCACCCACCACCCACACACACCCCACACACCCCACACCCACCCAACCCCACCAACACCCACCCACCCCCCACCACCCACACCACCACCCCCACACCCACCCACCACCACCCACACCACACACCACCCCAACACACCACCCACCACCACCCCACACACCCACCCCCCCAAACCAACCCTAACCCAATCAACAAACCCCAAAACTAACCCTATCTACAAAATACTCCAAACACACCCCCCACCACCACCCCCCACTTCTTCACCTCCAAACCAAAATTTTTTCCAACCTCCCTCCCTCAAAAAACAACCACCCCACACTCACCAACCCAAATTCCCCCCCCTCCCTCCACCACACACCACACATCCCATTAAAAACCTCAACAACCCAACCTACCAAAACCCATACCAACCCCTCCCCACCACCAAACCTCTTACAAAAACCCAAAAAAACACCCACCCCCCATTAACACAAAAACCCAAAATTTTTTTTCATAAGGGGGGCTTCAGCCCGAAAGCCCCTCCCGTAGATCCGCCCGTGCACCTTCATGATAAACTACTGAAGCAAACCAAAATATTTTTTTTGTTTTTGTCTAAACTGTTGAAAATAGACTAAGGATACATAAGTTGTAAATATCGAGCATTTTTATTCAGGACCAAGTATCAACAGAAGAAGGGGCGGACATATTGGACATGTTCTTGAAATTGGAAAAGGACATTTGGCAAGAAGAAAGAGCGCCCCCTGCCCCGGCTCTGAGTAAGTTACTAAATCGCCATTATTAAAGTTATAATACATTTATTAACATTATTATTATTGTGATAATGTTTAATCATCTTGAAAAGGTTAATATATAATTTCTTTAACTATTCGAATTATATTCCATCCTTTCATTAGTTCAAGATTGTTTTTTAAATATATTTCAGTTTCATTAGGTTTAAAAGTTAATATGAAAAATGAACACAACCAAGAAAATTCTTATTTCATATTCTCACATTTATTAATTATTATATTCAATCATTCAATGGAATTGTAACAGATTTTTCCGACATTTAGAGCACCTAAAAGTGACAATAAGCGAAGAGAACCCTATACTAGTTTGTCTCCAAGAAACACACTTACAAGAAAATCAAACAGTGAGATACAAAGATTACTATATATACTGAAAAGCAAAAGATGGTCATGGGAAGACTTCGTATCTTCATTAAATCAAAGCATTTCAATGAAGGAGCTCTGGAATAAAGTGAAAAGCATTAAGGGGATCTCCAAAACAAAGAAATTGCCTGGTATAAAGAGTGGACAAGACTTTATAACTGATCCTGACGAAATCGTTAACGAAAGTGATAAAACTCTGCAACAGAGTGTAATTTAAAGGCGTTGCCAATGACACTACAGGGTAGAGGCAACAAAATACCAAATAAATAAATAAATAATTATTATATTGATGAATATCAAACCATATCCAGTATACAGTTTAATTTTATTTGTTTGTTAATGCATCTATCCCTAGAGTCATTAGTATTTTAGAAAAACTCCGTTTTAATATAATCCTCATCAACACATCTGCTGATTGTCATTACCATGACAGGTGCAAAAAAAAAATATAATTCTAGAATATTGTACACAACATATAATATTAACATTTCATATAATTTTATTATAATACATATTTCAATGTTATCACAGCTTTGAGTTTTAGTTTTACTTACTAAGTTCTTTAATTTACAAAATTAGATGATAGACTCCACATATTTTTAAAAACTTTAATCTTTTCCCAACATTAATTTCACTGTCACGACAGTGCACATGCGACATGGCGCCTAGTGCAATATCCCATCTTTCGACTAGGTCGTAATATTGTCTTGTGGCTGGCTTTATGGGCCTCATAGTCCAATAGATTTTGCTCCATGTTGAGGGAAACCTTACAGTTGCTACAGGTTGATAAGTAAAATACTTTCAGTAAATAAGTGTGCTTCATACGCTTCTTCTTCTTCTTTTGATTGAATATTTGCTTCTTCTATTTCAAATCTCCTTCACGAATTCCAGGTATGAAACTCTGGGACGCCCTCGTGGTATCTTCCCAATGGGTCGAGGCTCTTATACTGTTGTAGGATCCATGTCCCCGTTAATACGGCTCTTCAATGTGGCTTTGAGCTCAGGTACTTCTACTTTCGTTTCTAATGCGATCCCTCCTAGTATTTTCAATAGATCTTTGTAGAAACTTCATTTCTGCTACCGTTATGCGAATTTAACATCTAACTAAGGTGGTCCAGCTTTCTCCAAACTAGATGAGTATAGGCAGATTTATAATTGTGAGTCTTGGTCTTCTTATCCACTTCACGATGGCCGATTACAGTGTTAATGATCTGGCAGTATGTCTGATTTGCCTTGGATATTCTGTTCGAGATCTCAGCGTCTATCTTGCCAGAGCTACTTCATAATTATGGTCTCCAAGTAGCTGCATCCATTCATCACTTCAAGAACCTCCCTGCCTTGCTGTTCTTCTCTTTCCGTAATCAGCCCTTTGCTCTTGAAGGCATTAATTTTCATTCCCTTCCTCAGCAGTTCTTCTTCCCATTCCACCAGTGCTTTAGTATTATCTTTGAATCAGCAATTGAAACAATGTCATCAGCGTTCAATGTATGCCTGTTACATAATCTTGCTAAGAGAATTTATTCTAAGCTTGATGAAATGCGCCTCTCTCAATAATTTTAATGAAACACCCTTCTGACCACCCCAGAAAAGAGCCAAATTTGACTTGTAAAACAGAGAAGTTCGGATTAATGAAATGTTCTATAAAACTATCGAAATTCAGATTACTAATATTTAATGTTGTCCAAATGTGAGACCGAGACGAGTCTTGATCTTGCAAACTAAGTCTTGGTCAGAATCTCGCCACACTCTTGCAGTTATTTATTAGCTTATTACTATAGAGATATTACTGTTTTTTTTTAGATAGAAGAAACCTTTAAAAAAATTAGAGGAGTTAAATGCAAAAGTATATTAGTTATACCAATCATTAGCTTATAGTAACTAAGATTGTCAAGTATTAGTAGCTATTTTGCCTTAATTTTTATTTAAAAAATCGATTTTTTTTACCAGTCCTGGTCTTGGTCTTGGAACAGTTAGGGGGCCTTGGTCTTGCATTTTGCAACACTAATAATATGGGCAACACTACTAATATTGGTGTTTATATTTAAATATTCCTCAAGGTAGTATCCTTGGTCCTATCCTTTACACAGTTTATACAGCTGACATCCCAACCCATCCTAACACTGTTATTACCACTTATGCCGATGATACATGTGTCCTATCCGTTAATAATGACGCAACCATTGCATCCCAAACTCTTCAATCACATATCACAAGCCTTGAAGAGTGGTGTCAAAACTGAAGGATTAAAATAAATTCTAATAAATCTCATCAAATCACCTTTACCCTTCGACGTAAACCTATGACCTCATGTCCCACAGTATCCTTTAATAATACCCCACTTATCCCTGTTGAACAAATCCGATACCTTGGACTTCACTTGGACAATCGTCTAACTTGGAATCCTCATACCAGACTGAAACGACAAGAAACCGCTCGACGTTTCCGACTACTCCAACACTTACTAGACAAACGCTCTAAACTTCCCCTTAATTACAAAATACTCATATACTTGACTATAATAAGACCTATTTGGACTTACGGAGTTGAGCTATGGGGCTCCACTAAACCATCGAATTCCTCTCGCATCCAATCCTTACAATCCAAAATCCTTCGTAAAATCCTCAATGCTCCTTACTTTGTCACTAATAAAATAATCCATAAAGACCTCAATGTACCATATGTTTCCGATTTGGCCAAATCCAGATACCTATCCTTCCATAATAAACTTCATAACCATCCGAATCCTCTTGTTTCTAACCTTGCTTCCTCTTCGATTCCTGATAACCCTCCGAGGCGTCTGAAAAGAAGGCGTCTCGTGATCTTCTCATGTAGACAAATTATTAGAGTGCTACCAGTGGGTAGTTTCTCAACAAGTCATTTCATGTTTTTATTTTCTGTTATCAAATTTACTTGATGTATTTATACTAATACAGTTGTAAATATCATAATAAAAGTTTTAAAAATATATATATATTTATATATAATGTATTATATGTAATTACTTAAATAATTGCATTGTACTTGACCCCAATGTATGATATTGGATTTCAGGTCACGGGATCGTAAGGCTAAACAGGGCTGTAGCAGCTCTTGAAGGTGCGCAGGTGGACATGTACAACGTCAACGAAGAGTTGTTCATACCAGGATCAGTGTCGGATGTACGAGCCAGGTAAATTATAATTTAATATTTCTTTATATTATTTTGTATTTATATTTTTTATACAATGTTTGACGGTGTAATTGAAGATGCGAAGGTTATTCACGAAATAAGTCTGCACAGGACCTGGACAATTAGGGAAAACTGCTGGAGAAGTCCAGGACTAGGGTGTAGAGCCATGATGATGACATTTCTTATTATATCCACTAGGAAATTATTAATATTATAACTAATATAATGTATGTAGATGACATACATTATGAGTATATCATTATAAATAAAATATTTCTTATACGAGCATTTCAGTTGACAAAATAACTCCAATTTCATTATATTTTATTATTAGGTAATTTTAGATTTTTGTTTATGTTCTTATAAGATCAGGATTTTTTTTACCATTGACAGTCTCTATTTTATTCTACAACTTTAATAGAAGAGTATCATAACGTATTAAGGATACGTTAATAAATTAATTATGTCATTAACAATAATACATATGTAGTACATGAATTGTTAATGTCATTAATCAATTTATTAATGTATCCTATTTGATGTGTTATATTTATAGAGATGAATATGGTAAACGGTCACCGAAACCTACTCTTCAAATAAGGTTGTGGAATAAAATAGAGACTGCCAATGATAAAAAAATCATATTTTATTATTAATTTTAATAATATTTCTAGTGGTAATTTTTGGAGTGTCAGTTGGTATATTAAATGCTGCTGTGTGAAGAGGTTTCCAATAGTAGCAAGAAATCTACTGATTTTTTAAACAAAACTATCAAGAATAGAACAAAATATGAACTGAAAGTTATACAAAATTAAATAAACAATAATATTGCCGTACGAATCTAAATTAAGTTGATGTTTTATTAATTAGGTCGATGGCGAATGTATACCTCACAAGATATTTTATTTTGCTCTTCTGCGTTCAATTTTCTTCTGAACTATGCATGCGATAGTAGAATTGGAAAATTGTAGAACCGATCATTGGAAAATAGTTACAATTTTTTATTTCACAGAGAGAAAATTCGTCAAAGTACTTAGTTATTTAAATTTCCTTAGTAAAACAGCATATTCAAATTTAAAATCGAACTGAAAGTTATAAAAAATTAAATAAACAATAATATTGCCAGACGAATCTAAATTAAGTTGATGTTTTATTAATTAGGTCACAAATTAATAATCTGAGGGCGTTAGGACAGCAGTACCTCGGCCTGGGAGCGTGAGAGCTTGTTAGGCTGCCGTATCTGCAAGCTCATTACAAACTATTGCCACGTGGCTGAGAATCCATACAAAGTAAACAGATTTTCCAATATTTTCGGATTTGTGAATTTTTAGGATAAGGAAAGGTTTTGATTACATGTCGTTTAAACCTTTAAATGAACTTTTTTTTTTTTTTTTTTTTTCCCTCAAATCTCTTATCCGGTTGCCAGACAACTGGCGGTGCAGTGCACACGCTTTAGCCCATTCGGCTACCCCGCCCCCCCAACCTTTTAATGAACTTAAAGAGTCGGATATAAAAATTATTGTGTTTGGAGTCATTGACATAAAATATACTGAGTTACAACAAGTATACAATTTTCTCATTTCAAAACAGGAAAATTCATCGAAGTTCTGAGTGATTGAAGGTTATGGAATGTGACTAAATGACTTTTTGCAATAAACCGACATTGTATAAACAGTTTTAAAAAACAGTTAACTTTGTAATGAATGAGGTTGCTAGTAAAATATATGGTATGCGGATTCTAAGTATACATATAGACTTGGATTCAAGGATACAAAGAGGTTAGATTAAGTACGATCTTCACTGAAATACGCAGTTATAGCAGGACAAGGTGAGTTTTATAAGTTATTTAAAACAAATGCATTAACGGTCCGAGGTGTGGCACTTGTACGTGCTAGTAATGGCGATATCTATCGTAAATACATTTACTTTCTCCCTCGATAACCAACATTAATAATATTTTTAAAATATTTTTGAAATTATAATTACTTTTATGGTATATTTGTAAGCTATCTACAAGATCCGGCTTTAAGCGTACTCATAATGGACAATAAATCAAACAGTTTTCTTGATAAGGTAAAGTTCTTTAAGTGCTTCAGAAAAGGTATTTATTCAAGTAGAGGCATTTAGTTAATTCATGTTTAATATAAGCTTCGACCTTTGTGTAAAGTACATTCACCAGCGTACAGATGGCCTGTAATCTACGTTTCCTCGACATGAATGATTATTTATTTCATTATTACTCGACTGAGACGAAGCTAAACTGAGGTTTAAGTATTTGTGTTACATAAAAGGAATGCAACTTAAATGTATTGGATCAACCTGCTACAAGGTATGTAACTTCTTTTTGAGCGAACGGCCAGAGAAAGTCTTGAGTCTTGATCAAATTATTCAGTGAGATCTCGTGAATGTTTTGAAAAAAAATGAGCTGAAAAAAACTTACATATTATTGTAGTACTTAACCAATACAATAAAGGTTAGGTAACGATTTTTTGAGCGAACGACTGGATCGATTTTTAAGTTCGATTCTTTAAAGTATTCAGTGACCTCACGTGAGTGTTATAAAGCAATTAGAGCTCAACTGACTGACAATGTACCTTATAAAATGTGTTCGACTAATCCGTCAAAGACTATGTAACCAGTTTATAAGCGAACGGCACAAAATAGATTTATAATTTCAATGGCTCAAAATATTGAGTGAGATCCCGTGAGCGTTTTTAAATATTATGGTTTCAAAACACTGATAAATTATTGTATACAATGTGTTTGACCTCCTTAAAGGTCTATATTTTTTAAATAAAAATTGAGAAATAATCGAAGTCAACAAATATTGGACAATTACCACTATAAAGACCATAACGATTATAAAAAGTTTTATTTAATATTTGATTATTGGTAATAATCTTTTTTATATATTGATTAGTAAATTATACATAAGCTAATGCATAATTTATTTATTTACAGAATTTGTCTCTACTCGATAGGGTCATGGGCAATTTTTTCTTCGATCATATTTTCTTTATTCTATGATAGAATCTCGTTTTTTCTTAAAACTCATCAGGACTTCCACATCTCTCTCATTATCTTGTAACATTTCCTGGACACTTCTGTTTATGTCAAGGTTCTCCCTTCTACATAATGTATAATTTATATTGTAGAAATTATACTTAGAAACTTCATATTTATTTAAAACGTATGTATACTTTCTCGTGTAATAATAATAAAGTGGAAAACTTTTTTTTTACAACTTGTTTATAACATGCAAGGCGCCTTTGTAGCGCCTTCAATTAGTACTTATGCATACCGCAATACATGGAAACTTACCACTAAGGCAGGAGTCTGTCAAACTATGGCCCGCGAAAGTTTCTTTGATATGATAGTAGAATTTTCAAAAACAATTTAAAAATATTAAATTCAGTAAATAACTCACACACGAGGTTACAACAACATTTATGTCATGTTTTTTTTTTTATTCTAGAAGCTTATTTCATAGCTGAAGTGACGTCTATAAAACAGGATTTTTGTTTCATTGAATTTTTCATTTTTTTTTACTTTTATGGTCTCAATGCGTAAATTACAAATAGTAGAGATCTCAATGTAGCCCGTGGGCAATAAAGTTTTGAGACTTCTGCTCTAAGAGACTAATAATATAGTCAATATAACATAATATAATCGTTATAATATAATCGATATAATGTAGTCGATATAAGTAGAAGATGCGTACAAAAACATTTGAGACCGATGGCAAATTTATATTTAATCTCTCTTCAAAAAAGTTTAAAAAAAAAAAAAAAACTGAACAAAAGAGGTGGAACTCTTTCAGTAAAATATGCTCAGGACGGGGTTATTTAACAAAAATAAATAAAATATATATTTTCAATTAAAAAATATTGTTTCTGAATAACAATATTTTGTTGACTGATTAGCAAACTGATTATAATTGTAATAACTAGTACTCTTTTAATGAGATAAATTAAATAAATATATAAAGAGAAAACTAAACTAATTATGAAAAATGTTTTCCTCTGATCGAAGTTCAATTTTCGTATTGTTCAGAGGTTTCATTCAAAGTTTTCATTAAATTAAAAAAAAACTTTGCTCCTTTTGTAAATAGAAACCGGAGTGAAAAAATCCATTTAGAGGTAATTATTAAAACAAAAATATAAATGGTATATTTAATAAGAGAAATAAAAACGTGAATGGTATGTTGCTGTTCTTAAATTAACAGTTGAGTAATTGGTTTGAGGTTCGTGCAGTTGTCATTTATATCGATCTAATAGGGAACTACGTCTCGATATGAATTAGGACAGTTATGATAACGTAATTATAGCTAATGATATAATCGATTGTTAAATGTATATAATTCCCTTATATTTTTAGCACACCTATCGATAAAATTGATTAAAGAATATTGTCTGTCAACAGTATCGATTTTATTGCCGCCTAACTAACCTTTTCACATAAAAGTTGAAGCAGGTATTTTAAATGCTTAAAAAAATCTCGTCCATCACTCCATTAAGTCTTGTGAAAAATAACCCAACATTCAGACTCAATAAAAAACAAAGAAGTATATTTTTTATTTAGGTATAGTATGCAATAAACGAGGTTTTAATGAAATCACTGTGGCATTGGCAAACCATTGAAAATAATATTCTGAAATGTGTTTATTGAACACTCAATTTGAAACACTTTTAAAATGCAAAACAAGTACAATAAAGAAAAATGCTATAACTTAATAGCTTTTTAACGAAAAATAAATGGCGTCATTATACCAAGGACAAATATATCGATATATTTTCCTTTTAATTATTTATTACTCAGCGCCAAGGAACAGGTTTTACAGTAGCATCGTTTCATTTGTCATTTGCCTCTTATGCGTTCTTTTTAGTTGCTTATTTAATTGAATCGTTTATTTCAGAAAGAAAACGTGTCACTTTTAAATGTTAAGAGTGTTTCAGAAGTCATTCATCGTAGAAATTAATATTTTAAAAGTTTTGTGAAAAAGATACAATGTATATTTTTACGCCATATAGTTTTTAGTAGATATCAGAAATACCCTTATCTCCTGAAGGATAATAGCACACTCCTCCCAACAAAAAGTATGAATGCTTAAAAAAAGGGTAAGTATATATAATTATAAGATTTAAGTTTATTTTTCTCTTTAAGTTTTTTAAGATTTACGTTCCCTCTTGTTCTTTGGTTTGAATTTTGTTTTTAATCAAAACGTCACAAGAATAAGATTACCTCCAAAAACTGTTCTATCAATAATTGTTAATCTTATAAAAATAAGCCCACTCAAACATTTGGATGGCGCAACTTGATTGCCACCTCCTTCTGGACATACATCTGATAGATGCTTACATATTATATTATTAAATATACCATTTAAATGTACATATTTATTATTAAAGTATTTTTACAGAAAAGAGGACGCTAATGATGCCATCAGAAGGGCAATCCAAGAACTAGGACTGAACAGGAAACCGGAACTATCGGCCGAACACGAAGAGTTCATAGCCAATCTCAATAGAAGGGTAAGTCTTTAAATTTGAAATATATATTTAGAAATTAGTATAATAATAAGTCAATTTTATTTATTTATTTAAAATAAATTTTGATATTTAGATACTATCAACAGCAGGATTAAATTTTGGGGGATAACCCGTTTTTTTTTAATTTTTTTAAAAAATATTATAAAATATAGAAAGAATAATATTTAATACTTGATGGTTGAATATAGAGATGGTTCGTGGTGGCGGTAGTAAAAAGAATGAAATAGTGAACAAAAAAAACTATTTTATTTTAATACCTGAGAAACGTTTGCAAAGTCGGGTCTAAACGTTGGTGTAAAATATAATATTTTTTCCACTATTTTAGTCTTTTTAAGACCTCCATCCCGGACCATCTATTTACTCAGGAAGAATAATACTTTAGGGATGAAATTTTTATATTTTTCCAGGTTACATTTAGTAGCTGAAATACATGCGTTGTAATTTAAAAAGAGAACATATTGTGATAGTTTATGCATTTCAATTAAATCTTTCATTAAAAAAAATAAGGATAATTGAAAAACAAATATTTAGGGGAGAGGGAAGCTTCAGTTCGAAAGCCCTCCCTCCCCCATCTCTGATGCTATGATCTCAAAATACTTCTATTATACTAGGTAAATATTTGATATTGGTCAAACAATAATGTTGGTCAAACGATTTGTCATAAGTGTGGATGAGCAAATTGGACAAACGATACTTCACTAGTGTGGACGCAACGCTACTATACGATTTTTACCCTCTGGAGATACCTTACAGTATTTTCGCTTCCGTGTGTAGTTAAACTTTAAGGCGCTTTTTTCTGTTTCGATAATCAATGTTTCAAATGTCATATTAAAAATTATACCATTCGCATTGTGGTATGTAAAGCTTCATCGCAGCCATAGATTAGCTGTTGTCGGACATGATTAATTGCTGGAAATCTTTTATCAAATGTAGGATGGAGAGTCTAACAATGATAAAAGACCTTTTACAAAAGTTACACATATTCATATTTCATCTTCTATTTTTTTTATTTATTTATTTAGTATTACAACAATCTTAAACATTGGTTATAGTGAGGTAGGATAACATTCAAACTATATGTACAAAAAATGTAAAATAAATAGAAGCAAAATAATAATCAAAAGCTCTACATCTACAATAAATAATAAAATAAAATAACCTAAAAAAAGAAAATTAAAACTAAGCAAAAAACACATGCATACCTATATACACTATATACTATCAGGCGAAGAAACTCCAGGAGAACCCTGCGCTACTCTTTCAATCGCATCACTGGTACTAAAGTGGAGATTGATCGAGAGCACTCTTATTTTATTAACAATCTTTTTCAAAGAAATTTTATGGTACAATTGTGGCTTTAGACATTTTATGCAAAATTTTTAAATGGAACTTTTATTCATTATACATGGTGTCTCATATCTTAATGGCCAAACTATTAGAGGTGATTCTGAACTAAATTTCCAACAAAAGAGTACATTTGATGCATGGGCCGATTTTGAACGAAAAGGAGTTAAGACCAATTTTGTGTCTTCATTAAGATTTTAAACAATATTGTAGCATACGTTTTTTATTGAATGAGAAGGAATTGCTCAAAAACTATTCAAGATAATCAAATTCCAAGTACACTATCTCAAAGTAGACAAAATTTTCTGTGAGAAAACAGTGATTTAATTTATTAAGGGATCAATCATGTAAAATATTTACAACCACTGTACTGCTGCGTACCAATCGGAATACGATGTGGGTCCTGTAACTGCAGTAGTACAGCGGTCGTAGACCTCCTGAAAGTCCCTTTTATCGCCGACTTTAGTAATTTAATCACTGTTTTCTCAACAAAAAAAAAATCTACTTTACATTGTAGAACTTAGAATTTAATTATCCTGAACAGTTTTTGAGCTATTCCTTCTTATTCAATAAAAACGTGACCACCTAAAGAAAAACCCGAAGTTAGTCCTAATTCCTTTGGAATCAGCCAAATGCATCATGGAACATTTTTGTTGAAAATTTTGTCTAGAATCATCTCCCAGAGTTTGGCCATTAGGAATTGAAACACCCTGTGTATACACACTTTTTTTCATTATATATGGAAAAGTTTCTGAACTTCAATACTATCATTGAGCTCAGCGATGGATTTAGGAACTGTATATACTACATAAATAATATTACTACAACATTTATATAAGTAATGTATGGCTTAATTATGTATATATAAATAATATTTCTAGGCTATAATGGAAACTAAAATCAACTGGCTAATAGCGAGGAGGGAAGAAGCTCAGGAGGAAGTAGATCGGCTGACCGACAGATTGCAGCACCTACAAGCTCTGTATGAACACCACGAAGCTATTCTCAGTATGAAACTTTATATTATATGAATTACTATTAAATTGAAAATAATGTCATTGTTATATATTTATTATTGGAGTCAAAACAATATTATAGCATACTATTTTACTAATGCACTTTATGATTTCGCTACTGTACAAAACTAAAGGAATATTAAACAGAGTGATCCATGACTGAAAATCTGCACTCTAAAGAAAAAAAAAGAACAATAAAAATATGCTTGCAAATACTTCTTAACAGAAAAACAAGTATTGACTGTTGACATGAATATGGTACACGTTTCCTATTACAGTTAATGTTTACATTTTCGGTAAGTTTAGCACACTAAAAAGACACGAGGCCCACTTTTTGAAACCAAATTCAAGACTCTTAATAGACGACTTAAACTGAGACATAATCAGAGAGGATCTACGGGATGAGAGAAGGGAGCACTTTCGGACTCAAGTCCCCCCAAAATGGTAAAATATAACCAGGTTTTATGAAAAAAAGTACCTCTTAAAGGGTTGTTGTTCGTCTCCCCCCACCGTTGCACGGCAGCCTGATATATTACAAATGCTATAAAAATATTCACGAGTTCGCGTCCAGGTGCTAAGGCGTCTTTTGAATCTCCGCCCACACCCCCTGGCCCGGGAAAACCCCGTACAGCCGTAACGGAGAGGAAGGGGAGGACCCACAAAAAAAAAAAGTTGTTGTTCGTCTTATTACATTTAATAGGACTTAAAGAATCACTTTAACACCACTTCATATAGGTATTTAATTTTTTTCTTTTTCCGAAGTAATTATCATAATATATATACAAAAAAAAATCTTTCGGGCTGAAGCTCCCCAAAGTTAAGTCCTGGATCCGTTAGTAAACCTATATACATACTCCTCACAGATATATGATATGCCTAAAAAGACCAACTTATGAAAACTACAAACGTCCCAATTGAAAACATTTCGACTCATAGCTAAAGTACCTTGGTACGTGGCTAACGAAACATTACATTTTGACTTCCACTTGCAGTTGAACGATCCATAACGTTTCTTTAACAATGATTCCATTCTAATTTATACGGGCATACTAATAAGAATAGAGATATGGCTACAACTGACATCAATTTGAGGAGGAGACTAAAAAGATGGTGGATGAGAGAAATCCTTCCTTAATAATCAATGGTAATTAAATCAAGCCAAGGTTGAGGTAATGTTACGTGTTATCCTTCAACATGCATGGCATGTCATTTCCACTATCATTGGACCATCTGGTGATTCTTAACAGTTTGTCAACAGGTGTAAAAGCAAAAAAAAAAAGTATGGTTTAAGTTTACGAACGATCTATAATGATGGCGCCCTCATGCAATTATGTCTTGAGCGCCCATCCTTCAAAACAAAAATAAAAATCAGAGGAAGGAAATGAGGTAGATTTGCAGTAACGATAATGCACACGATGCAACACGCGGGTTGTAAAGCTAATGGGGGTGCAGTTCGATTGCAATTATATTAGACAATTTTCAACCAATGAAAAAATATTTAATGATTCTCCAATGTAACTGAACATTTCTTGATTTGTTTCAACCATTTTCGAAATTCATGGTGGATTTCATATGTGATTGAAATCAATTTATAGGAATTTCTAATGTATTTTGATCTTGCAACCTTCATTTTTCGTTAAACTTAGTATATCTTATCAAACTTAAGTATTCGAAGTTTGGTTATTAAATAAGGAGACTGATTCGATTAAATATTCTATTTTAATTTCTTCCATATTGACTTATAATCTTCTATAATATACACTCCTCCTCTATTCCTACAAAGTTCCATATGAATCTACCATTGTCTGAAACGGTGCTGGAAGTCTTCTTCTGTCAAATCTTTCGGGACGAGTGCCGCTTTCTCTTTCAAAGCTTCAACGGACCCTAATCTTGTTTCTTTTATTGAAGATTCCACCGATCAATGCACTGGAATGGCACAACTTCACTCAAATCGACATTCAAAGCAATTATATATTTTTTTTTTTTCGAGGGCTTGTGCACCTTCACTGAGTTGCTGAAGCTTAAACTACTAATTAACATTATTACATTCAAATTCTTGTTGAAAAAGTAAGGAGCCTGAAAGAACTGACAGAAGACTTCTAAACACCGTTTCAAATAATAGAAAATTCTCATGGGTGTAAGAATAGAGGGGGAGGGTGTATATTTGAAGATGATAATACTTAAATATATATGAAATCAAAATAAAATGTTTTACAGTATCAGTTTCGTAAATTATTGGGTCAAATAAGATACACTTCTTATCTGATGAATTAATCCCTAAGGTGAATTTTTTATCCTGTTTGTAATATGTCAACAACTATATCTGTTAACTCTTGTTGAAACTAGCTTAGTATTGTGTTTGCTATTGCATTGTGAATATGTAAGAAAATATCATTCATTATCGGCATATTTTGTTGTATTATTTTAAAAAAGGTAAGCGTGCTGCAGAAGCTCATAGAAAAATTTGCAGTGTTTATGGGGATGATGCCTTAACCGAACGCACCTGTCAAAATTGATTTGCCAAATTTCATTCAGGAAATTTTGACATCAATGATGCTCAACGGTCTGGTCGCCCACATGAAATTGAAACGAGCAATGTTAAGGCCATTGTTGATCGAAATCCCACCCAATCAGTGCGAGAGATTGCTATGGCCCTAAATGTGTCGCACACAAGCGTAGAAAACCATTTGTGCAAGCTCGGCTATGTTTTCAGGCTTAATGTTTGGATCCCTCACATGATTTTTCTTCGAAAATTTCAAAAAATGTTATAACTTCAATACAACTTTAGCTATTTACAAGACATTTAGCAGGAATTAAGGGTCACATAAATTACACAAAATGACATCAACAGAACCTTCGTAAACAAACTACAAATGAGATAAAAAGAAAAAGAAAAACCTATGAGGAGTTTTTGTTTATTTCTGCCTTATGTAGGCATTAAATAAAAAAAGCCATACGGCTTTGAAGAGCAATAATTCAGCTTTCCAACGGATATAGGAACATCAAATTTGGAGAAGATCCTGAAGAATTATGAACGATCGGAAGGGTGTTGTGTTCCACCAAGGCAACGCTAGGCCCCACAGCTTGTTGGTCACTCGCAATAAATTATTGAGCCTTGGATGGGACCTTTTGCCCCATCCTCCGTATTCACTAGACCTAGCTCCAAGAGACTACCACTTATTCTGGTCTCTGCAGAACTCCATGAATGGAAAGAAATTTCAAAAGGAAGAGGACATCAAAAACCACTTGGATCAGTTTTTTAACAATAAACTCTAGACATTCTATGAACATGGCATTATGCAGTCATTTCAAGGATGGAAAAAGTCATATTAAATAATGTTCAATATATTGTAGATTAAAATAAATTTTATGTCTATAATACATTGAGTTTTATTTCACCCTGAAAAACCGAAAGGACTTATTTGCCAACTCAATAATTACCACATCTCGTATTGTTGAAAAGCTGAAAAAATAAATCGACTTCCTGAAATTCTCAGGGTCAATCTTTGTTATATCGATTGCGAGAAATCCTACGGGTTATAACTGAAAACTATTCATATTTACTTGTTAAAATTGTGAAGCGATGTTTACAAATCGATTGCTATCTTATTTGTTCAATTGCATTAGAGAAATTCAATTTTTATGAAAGAAAACAAAAATACGTTTTTCCTTGAAAACCATAAAAAATAAATCGTATCTCGACAACCGATTGCGATAAGGTGTTAGTTGACGATTACTGTCTCAATAATTGATATTTCCGTCTATGACGCTCTATAATACATTAAAAGCTTTTTCCTTCTAGTAATGTAAACCCTTTATATTAATAATAATAACTTTATTTATAATAAAATTATACAAATAGAGCAAAAGATATGTTTTTTGCTCATGGTTTTATGCTCACGGTTTTTATTAGCCCAGTCGATAGTCCACGGATAGTAGTTGATCCAGGAAAAAATTGCTGAAGGATTTTTCTCGATGGCACTGTTTGATTTTGGAGTGCTAGATCTGAAAATCGAGTTACCAGCTAGATTCGGATACGGTTTACCTTAAAAATGGCAAAAAAACATAAAATTTCAAAAGTTACTTCAGTTTTTCACTTATAACTCCAAAATGACGCTTTCTAGAGAAAAATCACACATATAAAAAAAAAACGATAAAATTTAAAAAAAAATAATACTAGAACCAGCTCGTTATATTTTTTAATTTAGCCGCTAGAGCGCACTAAAGATCAACGACATCAAAAATCAGTCCAATGGAAGTTGGATGGGGAAAAGAATTTAAATTGTTGGTTTCTCTTCGATACCTTCGATTTATAATAATAAAAAAATTAATGACCTAAGTGCTCTTCAAAGACCGAGCTAATGGCTATTCAACTTTTCGATATATTAATGAGTATATCGGAGCTCGATATGATTTTTTTTTTCCTATCCCCCAGGAATTTATTTACAAAATACAATATATAAATACATAAAGAAATATATATACAAAAATTTCTAATTTCCTTTTATTGCCCAAGGGCACGATATGAATTTTGAGGCACTTTACATTTAATTCATGCTTATGTTGAGTTTTAATATGAGAGTAGGCGAAATGTCGTTGGACCTCCAGGACTTTGAAGCGCATTAAGATCCTTATTTTTTTTTTATTATTGTTATGGATGTTGATGTACCTCATGCCAACAGAAATTATAAAAATTATATAATTTGTTAATACATTCTAGTTATGTTATAAAGATATTTAAATTAGCCGAATCAAAAGCATTGAAAAGATAAGATTGATCAAGTTGAGTTAAATATGCCTTCGATTTCATGCACTTTAACAGCCACTTCACGATCTTACATATTAACGTCTATATGAGGTACATAGAAAATTTAATGCTCTTTCAAATTGATTATAACAAATTTCTTCGAGAGATCCATAGATTATGAGTTTTGGGGGGAAAATTGACGAAAACAGATATTTCTTGTGAAATATGCAATCGGTAAACATCCTTTAACTCCTCACCCGTTGTCCCAATATCAAAAAGCTATGTATAAAATTGATAGAAAATTTTATCTTCTTTAATTTTTTACATAATAATAATTTCGATAAAATGCATAGTTTCGTCATCATGTCCAAAAAACTAAACAAAAATCTGAAATTTAGCTGAGTGTAAGATTTCGTTCGGTTACATTAATTTCAGATTCAACATCCCAAAAAAACTTAAAAACCGAATAGAAACCGACTTTTGAAATTTTCCCCGTCCAATTACTATTCGACTTGACTAATTTGATGATTTTGACGTCGTCAATCTTTAATGCGGCCAAAAAAAATATATATCGAGCTGGATTATTATCAGCTTTCTTTTTGATACAGGTGATTTTACTCTAAAATGCTTCATTTTGGAGTTATAAGCCAAAAACTGAAACAACTTCCGAAATTTTATGTTTTTATGCCATTTTTATGTTGAAGCCATATCCGAACTAGTCGATAACTCGATTTTTAGATTCAGCACCCCAAAAAATTTGTAGAGCCGTGAAGAAAAAAATCTACAAAAATGTTTTTCAGTTCAAACTATCAAATGACTGGTCTGTTTGGAACGTAATCAAGTTAAAGACATCTGCATTCTCCGTTTTCAAGGATTTTAAAAACATTGCCAAGTGTATCTGTAATGGGATTCACTGATTGCCCAGTTTTTAATGATGCCTATATACAAAATAATAATAAATGGAACTTTTTTTATACTTGAAACTAGTTCACAAGGTCATTCGTTAAGAAAAAGTCTGATATTCACAGTATATTTTTTAATTCTTTCACAATTTTCAAGATCGCCTTGTATATTTTATAGAAGAATCCATAAGTGAATAGATGAAAGCCAAACAAAGAAAGAGAACAAATATTT
This sequence comes from Nezara viridula, assembly GCA_928085145.1. Taxonomy (NCBI): domain Eukaryota; kingdom Metazoa; phylum Arthropoda; class Insecta; order Hemiptera; family Pentatomidae; genus Nezara; species Nezara viridula. Next base: position 125,395,896 of record OV725081.1, on the reverse strand, counting down.
CATGTACTGTATTTCATTTTTAGTCATAAAATATGTTCATTCGTTGTTTAAATTATAAATTCTTGTACCCTTCTATATTCCAATAACTTATGCTAAAAATATTCTTCAAATATGTGAATTATATATTTTTTTAAATAATGCTCTACAAGATTTTATACGACATACAGTCACAGTCATAGAAATTACTCAGTAAAAAATTGTATTAAATTTAATTTAATTTACCAAAATGCTAACCCCGGATATTTCTTTGCCAGTTTTGAAACGATACTTTAAAAATCTTTTTTTCTCCTCCCAGTTTTTTCTTTCGCAACTTGGTGCCCTTTTTTTCTCTTAAAATTATGGCGATCGTTGATTGATGGTACACTATTCTCGTTACTATTTCTCGTGAAAATTCCGTTACTTCATGTAACGTCACAATTATAATATTTTTTGACGAGGATAATTTTTGATACATGTCATAATTACAGTTTTTATCCTGACATTAGGTTAAGACAGAATTGAGAAACATTCAATGGAATCAGCTTTATCAACATTATAATCAAAAGAAAAATGTAATACAATTTCTATGATCGCGACTGTGTACAATTAAGCCTCAAATGTGATTATTGTTTAATACTTTGCTTAGGGAACATCGAAAACGAAGGAGAGAGCGAAGAGTCGAAGGAGCAGGGAAGACTTAGGGCCTACCGGGATGCTCTCTACAACGGGGAGCTATCCTGGAGAGAGGCGGTCAGGATGGTGGAGGCGGCATCTGCTCTGGCCAGGGCGGCCTCCAGCGACTGGGACCATGCCAAGGATACGCAGTAAGGATACAGTGCAAGTTATATTATAAGCAAGTTTCTTAACTCAGCGATAGTCCCATTGGTGAATTTTTTTTTTTATTGAATACTTCTTTAGGCGCGTTTTGTACTTTTTTTTTATGGATAGTGAATTAGATTGAGCCGTCAGATTTCCGATGTGTAACGCTCGTGGTATAGGCGGCTGGAGTCAACTAATTTTTTTTGCGTATGCATTAAAATATCTCAAAAACTAAAAAGCGGACCAGTAGATTGTTAGCAAGGAAAATGTTCATCATTTCATCCTCTTTATAATGAGCTATTATTCAAAATTATATCTTAACGCGACGCCGTGTTAGAGAGGCGAAAAGGAAAAAATAATGTCGAAAACCAAATGATCACGAATTTGATTGAAATGAAAAATAATTTTATTCTGGGACTGAAGTCCTCTTAAAATAACAGTAGAGTTAAAAAAATATGTACATTAGTCTGACATGTAGATATCATACAAATATATACAAAAAATATCTAAGACATTGTAAGCATATATATATATATATATATATATATATATATATATATACAAAAATACTAAGAAAAATACAAATATATACAAAAAAAAATAAATAAAAGTACCAAGGAAAATATCTACATAACATAATAACGATAAACACAGATGTATACAATATAAAATACTGAGATATAAAAAGATTAATAAATAAAAATAAAATGGCTTCTATCAATTAACTGCAGGTGGCCAACGTAACTATATAACCCAGAAATTTTTACAAGCTTACAGAAATTTGAAATTGTAGTAGGTGGTGGAATAGGAGTTGTTTGAAGAAGTTTATGGACGTGTTTTGACGTATGGAGATGGGTAAGGAGTTCCAGAAGGAGGTAGTACGAATGACGAAGGATTTACTGAAGAGATTGGTTTTATGAGAGGGGATATATAAATTATTTTATGAGATTTGGTGTTGAGAGAGTGGATAGAGGAGCGTGAAGTAAATAGTTCTAAGATGTAGGAAGGGTTTTTGGTCCTGAGCACTTGATTGATTATTGATTATATGGATTAAAATATCTCAGAAACAGGATTCGCATACTATATTGTAAAATATTTGAATTGATAATTCGTCTATGAATGCCACGTTAAACAATAATGATGAATGAAAAAATAAATAAATTACCATTTTCAAAGAATTTAGTCATACATATATTCAAATAGTTATTGGATATTTATTGAAAGAAATATTTAATATTATTTTAAAAATTTGTCGGTCTACTGCAGACAACAGTTATGATAAACGTTATGTTAGAAAGGTTCACTAGGGCGCAGTAGGGGGGGGGGGACCCCTGGCCTAAGAAATCTATGTCTTTTGTAAGGCTATGCAGCTTAGCCCGGGCACCACCAGTGTTTAGTCCGTGGATTATTATTTTATCTCCACAATTCAATATATATACTGGAATAAATCCAATATATTTTATATTGTTCAGTCCAGTGATATTTTTCCAATTTAAGATTACTTTCCATTTCCATTTTTATATTATTACAATTAATATATGAAATGAAAAATAATTTTATTCTGAGATTGAAGTCCCCTTAGAATAATAGTAGAGTTTACAAAATATGTACCTTAGTCTGGCATGTAAGTATATTATAAATATATAGAATAGAATAGAATAGAATAGAATAGAAGAATCAACTTTATTCTGGGACTACGTCCCTTGAGAATAACAATATTGTACATAAAATTAAACATTACATCTGGCCAAAATGTATATTACAATAAACAAAAACAAACAAACAAACAAAAAAAAACAACTAAAAAATAAGGGATAAAAGAAGTGTTTACATAACTGTACAGATATCGGAAGCCATAATATGAGAAATAATGTCCTAATACTGCAAAATAGTTGCTATACACAATACGCTATGAAATTATAAATGAGCGACAAATAATAATAAAGATGTTATAGTAATAGTAGTATGTTCGTAGAACATAATAGTATAATTGAAATACAATAATAGTGTAATCGTACATACACAATATATACACCCAATAACACAATAATAGTGAGAATACAATAATAGTACAATAGTATATATACAATATACATATATTAATATATATATACATATACATACATACACACATACATACATACAATGCAACAATAGTATAATAATACAATATAGGCTACCCAGCGTCTGATTGAATTGTAAGGAGGAATTGGAAAAGGAGGGTTTTAAATGTGGATAAGGATGGTGCATGGCGGATTTTAAGTGGGATGGAATTCCAAAATGTGGTGGATCGGACAATAAAGGAGTGTTGAAATGAGGCCGATTTGTGGAAAGGGGTATAAAGGTCGGAAGGACGAGATCTTGTGGAGAGGGAGTGGATAGATGACTTGAATTGAAGGAGATTGAATGCGTAGGACGGACGATGATTATAGATTATTTGGTAAAGGAATGTACCTAGGAAGTACTGTCTTCTGAAGGAGGGGAAGAGCCACCCTGACTCGGCGTAGTAGTGGGAAACATGAGAACGTCTCGGGGTCCCATTGACAAATCGTACTAAGCCATTCATTATTCTTTTCAGTCTGACTCCAAGTTCCGATGAGAGGCCACCGTACACTACACAGCCGTAGTCAATGTGGGGGAAGATGAGGGCGGATACTAGGAGTCTACGTGTGGATATGGGTAGGAGATGGCGGAAGCGATGGAAGAGTTTCAGGATGGAAATTGAACGTCGGGATATGAGGGAAATATGGTGATTCCAGGAGAGGGTTTGATCTATGATAACACCTAAGTTTTTAACTGAAGTGTTGAAGGTGATGGGTTGGTCATTCAGGTACAGGAGAGGAATGTTGGTATTTGATCTGAGAAGGGGTTTGGAACCGAGGACAATGGCTTGGGTTTTAGCAACGTTTAACCTTAATCCATTTTCACTTGCCCAGGCACAAATCCGATTTAGGTCTTCTTGTATTTTGGCAAACGCATCATGCCATTCAGAGGGAGCGAAGGAGAGGTAAATTTGGGAATCATCGGCATAAAGGTGATGTGAACAGTGAAGGATTGATTTATGAAGGTCGTTAATATATGAACTAAAAAGGAGAGGAGATATGCTGGAGCCCTGTGCCACTCCTGAGGACAGAGTTAGATAGGATGATAAAGGTTGGTTCGGGATAGAGACTGCTTGGGTACGTTGAGAGAGGAATGATTGAAACCAAAGGATAGAGCTGTTGGAAAAGGATAACGATTTCAATTTGGAGAAAAGGATGGAATGGTTAATGGTATCAAAGGCTTTGGAAAAGTCCAGGAGGATAAGGACCGTTAGTTTTTTATCATCTATGGCTGACTGAACATCACTAACGATTTTGATTAGGGCGGATTGTGTGGAGTAGCCTGGTCGAAAACCAGACTGGTAAGGGTCAAGTTGATTGGATTGTTCTAGGAAGTTGGAAATTTGGGATTGGACTATTCGTTCTAGAGGTTTTGCAAGGTTAGACAGAATTGAAATTGGACGGTAATCTTCAGGGGAAGAAGGGTTAGGATTTTTAAGTAAAGGACGGACAATGGCTTTTTTCCATGAGGAAGGGAATATTGCGTTCTGAAGGGAGAAATTGTAGATGAAAAGTAGAGCGGGAAGGATTTCAGGTAGGCATAATTTGATTAATTTGACGGGAATACCATCTGGACCAATGGAATTGGAATGAGATTTCATGACGGCGGATATGAGGTCTGTAGGAGAAATATCTGAAAAATAAAAGTTGTCGTCGTTAAATGATATTCCAGGAGTAAAGAAGGAAAAGGTTGATGGAGGAATGCAGGAGGAAGCTGATATAAAATATGAATTTAAATCATCAGGTTTGACTGGAAAGGCTGCTGAGGAAGGTGATCTGGAAGAGTCACAGAGGGAGAGTTTACGAAGGAGTTGCCATTTGGTTTTGGAATCAGGAGCTGCTGAAAGGGCTTCGTGGAAATAGGAGGATTTGGCTCTTCGGATATTGGTTTGTGTCAGGTTACGGAGCACCCTAAACGCTTGGTAGTCGTCAGCGAGTCTAGTGCGTCTAAAGCGTCTGCGGGCTGCATCGCGTCTCTTCTGAAGATCTTTAATTTGCTGACACATCCAGGGAGCAGGGGGGCGACGAAAGGTAGAGGTTTTGATGGGAGCATGGGAATCAAGGATATTACGGAGGTTGGAAGTTAAAATATCAACCATAGCGTCAATACATGAACAGGAATATATTCCATTCCAATCAAGGGTTTCCAGGTAGGGTAAGATTTTTTCACGAGTGAGGACATCAATATTACGGAAAGTTATGGTTCTAGGTAGGATCGGAGGAGTATGGATATTATATGAAATTTGAATTAGGTCATGAGAGGATAAAAAGGAGACCGGTACTTGTGAGGAGGAAAGGAGGTTCTGAGCGGAGTCGATAATGTAATGGTCCAACCAGGTATCGGACCTGGGGGTGTGATGAGTGGGCGAAAAAGGAACAATGAAAAGATGAAGAGAGAAAAAAAGGTTTTCGAGGTATGATTTATCGCTGGAATCGGAAAGGAAATTAGTGTTTAGGTCTCCGGAGATGATTATTTTGGTATAAAGAGGAACAAAGTTGAAGAGGGATGATTCAAATGATGGATCAAAGGGAACAAGAGGAGGTCTATACACTACGACATAAAGGATAGGAGATGTATCAAAGGAAATTTCAGCGATTAGGAACTCTACATGTGGGTGATCGGATGGAGGAGAGCAGTGGAGTATTCGGGTCTTCATGCATTCGTGAACATACAACGCTACACCTCCGCCAGTCCGGCTCGTCCGGTCGTGGCGGATTAGTGTGTAGTTAGGAAGGGAAACAGATGAGGAAGGGATGTAAGGCTTGAGCCAGGTTTCGGAAATTGCAATGATATGGTAACAATTATGGGTAAAGTATTCAAGGAATTCATCATAGTGGGCTGGGAGGGATTGGGAGTTGACGTGACAGGTATTAAGGATGCTAGACATGATTAGGCTTGAGGAAAATAAAGTCAGAATTTGGTGAGCAGACGCTGGATCGGATATGATACATTAGATGAAATAATGTAAAAATAAAAATATAAGAAAAAAAACCATTAAAAAGAAAAAAAATTTTGAATGCAATAATCAATAGAAATAAATTAATCAAAAATTTCCGGTAGTAACATAACATACATTTCAGATTTTCAGTGTAAGTCCTGTGAACTAAGCCAAATTGTTTATCGATGTTGAGGAGTAAACAGGGATCGAAGAGTCAGCCGAAGACGTCTAGGTCTTGACTCTGGTCGATAAAGACAACCTGATGACCGTCATCCTTTCGACACCGCAGTCTGCCGCCGGAGAACCATATATATTTTATTTTCCCTGCTGATTTCTTCTGCCGAGCGAGCCAGTAGAGGTACCTGTTCGTCGAGGTCATTTCCTCGCTGAGATAAATACGGTGGCAGTCATTTTCCTGCCAACCGATTTCCCGCGTTGAGAAGTCCCTTTTTACTTTTCGCTTCTGCACCAGGTCGTCTCTCACTGACTGCCTGACGAATTTCGCGATTATAGGCGGTGGACGAGGGTCATCTTTTCTTGCTCTTCGGCGCAGCACAGTATCTATATCTTCGACATTGATTTTAATTCCCAGACCGGCCCCAATACTTGTAACCAGGGCTGCGGGGGTCTCACCTGCTCGAACCGGGATGCCCCGTATCTCGAGCGATCTACTAAGCAAGCCCTGTTCGGCTTTATTCAGCCTGACCTCCAGTTCACCGACTTTAGATTTTAGGGCTTTATTTTCTGAAATTATTTCTTCAAGCTTCTTAGATTGTCCCTCTAAGTGGTTTTCTATTTTAGATAGCCTAGTGTTTACTTCGAAGCTCAGATCTCCGTACTTGTCTAGCGCTACTTTAATATTTTTTAATTCCTGGTTGAAAAAAATATCTAGCCGCTTTACTGCTGCCAGAATTTCTGATGGTGTAGGCTCAGTATTGTGACTTTGATCTGGGTTTTCACCACCTGGTGGAATCTTTTTAGGCTGATCGCAACTAGCGCATATCCATCCTTTTTTTGAGGATTTTTGCGCTTCAAACTCTTTATCCCTGAGTTTACCGCACCTGCTGTGAAATAAAAGTTTGCATTTAACACAACATAAAATATTTTTCTCTTCTCGGCTGATGGTGCTGCTGCATAGCGGGCATTGTGCCATATTGTTATTTAGTAAATAGATCGTACTTACAATAACAAGCCGGGTTGTTATGATGCGTAATAGCAACAGCTGCGCTTAATCCTCTAGAGCTCAGTTGTTTACCACTGTCCCGTAGCTCGCAATAGTATAAAAACTTCGATACTTTTACTTTTCGATGAATAGAGAGGAAATATGAAATGTCTATAATTTCTTTTAATAAAAAATATTAAAAAGAAAAAAAAAACGGCAGAAATCAAAGCAATTTTAACAAAATAGAATACTTAATAACACAGAGATATGTTGACTGGTTGCTGTCTCTGGCCAGACTCTACAAAAAATACAAAAAATATCTAAGAAATTGTAAGCATATATATACTGTATATATGTATATATACAAAAATACTAAGTAAAATACAAATATATACAAAAAAAAAAATAAAAGTACCAAGAAAAATATCTACATAACATAATAACGATAAACACAGATGTATACAATATAAAATACTGAGATATAAAAATATTAATAAATAAAAATAAAATGTCTTCTACCAATTAACTGCAGGTGGCCAACGTAATTATATAACCCAGAAATTTTTACAAGCTTACAGAAATTTGAATTTGTAGTAGGTGGTGGAATAGGAGTTGTTTGAAGGAGTTTATGGACGTGTTTTGACGTATGGATATGGGTAAGGAGTTCCAGAAGGAGGTAGCACGAATGACGAAGGATTTACTGATGAGATTGGTTTATGAGAGGGGATATATAAATCTATTGGCTGAGATCTGGTGTTGAGAGAGTGGATAAATGAACTTAGAGTAAGGAGTTCTAAGATGTTGAGATACTCAATATAATTATGTTGAGAAATAGCAGCACTGAGGTTATAATGAGTTTACTTACAGCGGATTCATCGATCCCAATAAACGATGGAACCTAATATTCGGTGATTTAAACGCACTGAATTCCATCGATGAGTTTAGGATTGGACTTAGGAAATTTTTAGCCATCGAAGAGCTAATTCAAAGAAGTATTCTTTAGTCTTCCAATTCAATCTTAAGTCCGTGGATTATTGTGTTGCCTCCACAATTCAATATATACTTTAATAAATCCAATATATTTTACACTGTTCAGTCCACTGAGATTTTTCCAATTTAAGTTTACTTTCCATTTCAATTTTGTTATTATTATTATTATCTTTTTTATCTTAGCCTTTGCGGATTTAAAGCTGAAGGTGGGGGACAAGTCCAACCACCTGCAGTTATAATATTTTACATATTTAAAAATTGTCTTGTTATTCTTGCTGTATCCAAGAGAACCGCTTGCTGAGCCTCTCTTAACACATCCAGGGGTAATTCCAAGCCGTCCATACCTGCCACCGTTGACTTTGGGATCAGACCATTGGTTGATATTATTATTGGTGTAACCAATACGCTCTCCAAATGGTACAACTCCTTTAATTCGATCGCCAGTTCTTGGTACTTACGGAGCTTCTCTCCCAAGATCGTGCTTATGTTGTTATCGTTTGGAATCGCGATATCAATTAAGTTTGCCTTCTTTGCTCCTAAATCCATAATAAGGATAACGGATCTGTTGTGACGCACTGTATGATCCGTTATTATAGATTCGTTCCAATACATCTTGAGGAAACCCTTCTGAAGCTGCCTTATCGGATTATATTTGTAATATGGCACCTTTTCATCCAACAGGTTAAGTTTCACAGCCAGAGCCTGGTGGAATATTTTCGCCACATTGTTGTGCCTCTGCAGATACTCCGTACCAGCGAGTACTCCACATCCTGTGATATGTTGGATTGATTCGTACGTCGTTGAACAAAGTCGACATTTATCAGATGTTGTAGTGTTTATAATGAATATTATTATTATTATTATTATATGTTGTTGTAAAAATTGATATAATATTGTTGCGTTGAGGGACGAGGAGATGCGATGGAAGCTGGGAGTGGAGACCAGGAAAGGGCTACAAGAAGCGACGCTTTGCATCCAGTCCGCCCAGGCAGCCCTCAGCGGGGTGCAGTTCTCCCACTGCACGCCCAGGGAGCTGACCACCGTATTGCAGGTCAAATATATATTATAGTCTTATATTTATATTAATTATATGAATATTTCGGGTGATGAATATTCAGGTCGCAGTTATTATAAAGTGCCGACGTTTCAATCTAAACATGTGGGTCATCATCAGGCCTGAACATTTTTTAATACAGAGATATATTATACGACAGATAATGGTTAATAATAAAAAATATAGTGATTGATGATCCATGAAATAGACAATTTAAATATGTAAACATTTATACAAACTAAAAATAATGTATATAATCAATTTATAAAAAATTTAATATTTTCTTCTACGTATTTCGAGCACTGAAGGTATTCAAGTACTGACACTTTGGTAGGTAAGTAAAAGGGCCGGGAGAGGGTTTCCCAGATATGCTTTATCAGATAGCAAAAGGTAAATAAACATAGTCAGAGCAGAGAGGGAGTAACATTACTGTTTGTAGAATGCAAATAATTTTCTGACTAAATTATTCAAGATGTATACAAGATTTACGTTGTTTTTTATAGTTATTAAATTGTTACTATTGGCTAGTAATGAAATGAACTTAAGCAAGATGTGCCAATCAATATAAACATAACATAGTTTGTTTAGAAGTATACAATGGTTAGACAAATAATATTTATATTAAAGACAATTATAATGGATTGAAATGATAAGTAGGACAATATATTATACAATATTTTAAGAATAACAATATTAATCATAAACATTTTTTTTAAGGATAACATAATTCTAATAGTATTAGTATAACATATCTGTTCTATATGTCGTATATATTTATATTAAGGATAGACTTTATATGTATATATATAATAAACGTAGGGGTCGTAAATTACTTCTGTAAGTTGACGTGGATATGGGGAAAATGAAAAACAATTTTTAATTATTATAGACTACTGTTTTAGGAGGCGGAAAATATTCGAATATATATTGCAGATCTTTTCTTTGTCTAATTTCTGGTTTACCGGATTATTTTTTTTTTTTCAAATTAATGAATATAGCTTCTGAAAGTAGTCGCTTTTGGTGATTTGAACTGTGGCAAGTATAGCTGGGTTTTCAAAATCAAATAAGTGGTTATGGCGTGTTCTGCTATTTTTGAGGCGAGCAAGTTTCGTAAGGAGATGCCGTATTCATAGTGATATATTCGTTTTTTAGATAATGTTTGGTTTCTCCTATATAAGAAGAGCATGTGATATGGTGTATTATATTTGATTGTTATAGGTGCGGAACAGGATCTTTGAGTTTTGTGTATAGATTTCTTAATTTAGTATTATTTTTGAAAACTATTTGTAGATGGGGGAATTTGGAAGTTAAAGATTTTTTGAAATAGGTCCTTTTGAGACTGGTGAAGATGAGGTTCAGATTGATTTTTAATTAGGTTTTTTATTATGTGACCAGGAAAATCGTTGGATTTCAGGATCTTGTGTAGTTTAGTTAAGTTATTGTCGTGGAATTAGGGATCGGCTAATGACTGCGTCCTGAATATTCATCATCCATTATATGTAGGACAGCCAACTAACTTCCTTCAATTTATGTATATTTATGTTATATAAATCTCAAAATAATAAACCGAAAATTAAAGTTAATAAATTGTCACGTTAGTTTTTCAATGGAAAGTCTGTTGTCCTGCAGTAACAATAAACAACAATCCAGTTCCCTTAAAAACTTATGTACTGTATCTTGAGACATAATGAGCAATTAGACAGATACACAACGCCGAATTAAATCCTTAAAAGGTTATTATTTACTGTGTTGACTAATAAACATCCAAAGTGCAAACCGAAGCGAAGGTGGGAAGATTAAGTTAAAGCTAATCTGGCGGGGATGGGTTTGGAGGGTGCACTTTGAAGAAAGGTGTATAGACAGCAGTTGGTGATGTCGGCATCAAACTTTCGGGTTCGATGAGCCTTTGTTATTCTTTATTATTACTATAATCAATATTGATTTCCAATAGCAAAATACTAATCCAGTAACTTATGATTAAATAATTTTATAAATTAACTTTATTTAATCAGCAACGGGGTTTTATATTATTAAATACTAATTATATTTTGTAAACTATATTGCAGGCACTGGATTATCTCTTCACCGATATGCAAATACCTGAGCGCTACAATCACGCCTCTCATTTATACAACAATTTTCATAAAAGAGCAACTGCGCTCCACCTCTGGCTAAAAAAGGTAAAATATATATATGTGTATGTGTGTGTGTGTGTGTGTGTGTGTGTGTGTGTGTAAACATATATATATACACACATATATATATATATATATATATATATATATATATATATAAGTAAACATACTCATAATAAAAAATAAACTTAGGAAAGACAACTTTATTCTTTAAAAAATATTAAAAATTAAAAAGAAGTGAGATATGTACATCGATTAATGGGGCAGGCGTGCACAGATGTCAGTCTTAGCGAGCCCAGCTGCGAGGGATTCGTGAAGCTTGGCATTGACGACAACCTTGATGGTGCTGTCGAAGTTCTCCAAGACCCAGTTGAGTACCATCGAGAGGAATCGGTTCAGGACCTGAGGACCTGTGAAGGTGATCTTGGTTTCGCCAAGGGTCACCAATTCTGCAGATTCGGCCTGCGCGGTGCACTTCGCACCATCTTTCACCACTGCGATGGCAGCAGCGACCGAGCTTCCGGCAGTCGAAACATCGATCCTTCCGTTTGAAGTGATTGACATGAATCTGGAAAATTATGGATGAGAATTTAATTTATTTTTAGAAAATATATGAAACACATTTTATATTTTTTTTAACTACCGAAAAAAAATCTGGATGCAGTGCGCGAATCACACACAACTTTCACTTAAACTCATTTTAGTAATAAAATTTTAACTTTATTTTCCATACCAGACTGAAACGACAAGAAACCGCTCGACGTTTCCGATTACTTCAGCACTTACTAGACAAACGCTCTAAACTTCCAAATAATTACAAAAGACTCATATACATGACTATAACAAGGCCTATTTGGACTTATGGAGTTGAGCTATGAGGCTCCACTAAACCATCGAATTCCTCTCGTATCCAATCCTTAAAATCCAAAATCCTTCGTAAAATCCTCAATGCTCCCTACTTTGTTACACAAAGTAGTAACTTATACAAATAAAACCATCCATAATGACCTTAATGTTTCTTATGTTTCAGATCTAGCCCAATCCAGATCCCAATCCTTCCATAATAAACTTAGAATCATCCCAACCCTCTCGTTTCTAACCTTGCTTCCTCTTCAATTCCTGATAACCCTCCGAGGCGTTTGAAAAGAAGATGGCCCCGTGATCTCCTAATGTAGACATATCATTAGAGTGATACCATTGGGTAGTTACTCAGCAAGTGTTTTCACGTCATTATATCCATATGTTCAAATTTACTAAATGTATTTCTTTAATATAGTTGTAAATATCATTAAAAAATAAAAAAAATTATTTTCAATTTTTGTTTTGGTATTTAGGAAATAGTACTTTCCCTTTTAAACTTTTCAAGTAAAGGTTTAACAGAGCATTTATTTTTATAAAACTTTAATTTAAAAGTTCTTTTGATTTCGCCAAAAAAATCGAAGGAAAAAAATATTGTTATTCTTACCTTATCAAAGAAACGAGACATTAAAATCAATTAATCCATTTAAGATAAATTATAATTATAATTTAAGGCCAATTACTGTTTATTTCTCATTTACCGTTTTTAAGAATTTAAATAAATAAAAGTTGAACTTTTACCACAAACCTATAAAATTATGTTTAAAAAGTTACTAAGAACTTTCATTTTATTAATGAATCATGATGAAGTTCAAATTATAAAAAAAAATCCATAAAAGTTTCAACTATGGAATGAATTTTTTTAACAATTCTTGAACGACTATTCAATGCATCATATACGGTATTTCTTTATTTATGGTTTAGCACTTAAAATAATTTTAAAACGTTATTTTTAGTTTGGAAATGTCATTCACTCTCCATAGATATTAATATTTCTAAAATTTTCAAGTTTCTAACAATAAATTATACATGTATACTTCCATATACTATACTTCCATTTCTTTAGTACCTATACTATTTATCTTGTTAAACTGCTGATATTCGAACCGATAAGAAAGAAATAATCACAATTATAAATTATACACATATATTTCTATATTTATTTCCAGAAATACGTTTTCTATCCTAAGTACTTACCGCGAGGGTAGTGTTACCAAAAATCGGTCTTAATCCAAGACCGCCTAATTATTGCAAGACCAAGATCTAGACTTGCCAAAAAAAGTCGTTTTATGAATAAATGTTATGGGAAAATAGTTACTAATACTTGACGATTTTAGATATATAAAGATTTGGTAGAACCAATATACTTTTGCATTTAACTCTTTTTTTCATTCAGGCTTAGTAAGGTTTCTCCTATTTGAAAAGTTACAGTAATATCTCTATAGTAATAAGATGATAGGTAACTGCAAGACTGTAGCGAGACTATTGCGCAAGACCAAGACTGAGTACGCAGTACCAAGACGAGTCTTGGTCTCGGATTTAGGAAACACTACACGAGGGACTGTTAATTATGTAAACCATATTAAAAGTACTTTAGAGAAGGCCGTTTTAAAAAATCAATATTAAAGACCACTTAATTATACATTGATACACCGAGTTTAATCAAAATATATAGAGCGATTTTCGATAAAATGTATAAAATCGATTACATGAAAAAGCACTTCATAAGACGATTGCTGAAAAGATGATAAGAAAGTTGCTGTAACATCCTAGGTATTTATTTATTTTTTTTTTTTTTTAATGCAATTTATTTAACTCAAAATCAGTTTTGATCTTTATCTCTCCAAAAGTTATGATGACAGGAATATCGCATTTTATTTTCATATTCTATTTTTATTATTACACATAAAGTACAGATCGACACATATATGACGCTATGGTAATCGATTCAACAATTTAATTCTATATATAATCGAATTCAACAAAATTATTTTCAGTTTGGTGAAATAAAAAGCTATTTATTTTCAATAACCCATAATAAACACTTATCGTATTATGCTTGGATACTAATTATCTACCTATTAGACCGATAATTCTAAAATATTGCTATTTTATCACAAATAACTATTTAATGGGAATTTTTTTTATTGACTTGCATCATTCTTAACATGGCGTTGATACCGAATAACCTTTTCGTTTTCATTCAATCAGAATTCAATTTAGAATGTCTGCTTGAAAGTTAGTATTGCATTTAAAGTGCCGTTATAAATCTTGATAAAATTCAAGCAAATAACATAGTTATGTCCTTTAACAAACAGTTAATCGTATTCCTTTAAACATTCGCTAGACCAATAGATATTTTTACTAAATATTTTTATTCCGAATGATTCAAAAAGGTGATTAATTCCATAATCCTATTTAATATCACCAGGTTGTAATTTATGTAGATAAAAACCAAAGGACTTGAGTGATTTACTACGAAAAATTGTTATGGTTTAAAACCGTCTGATATCATTTCCAAAATGTTATGCAGATATAGAGCCAACAACTATTTTAAAAGAATTTTTTTCTTTATCGTCTATGTTTTTTTTTATCTTATCATGAAAAAAAAAACATCTCTCTTTATAATATAATACGTTAGTTTTTCGCCTTAACGATCCCTTTTCCGGCTGTTTAGGGCGATGGATTTGGAGGAATGAGGTATCAAACGAAAGTGCATGAGAAAAAGCTATGAATAAAGAAACATTATTTGCGAATTACTTTATACCATTACTTTGGACATACCGGGCATCACAGGCGGATCTACGGGGGAGGGGGCTTTCGGGCTGAAGCCCCCCCCCCAAAATGGTAAAATGTAACCATGTTTAATAGAAAAAAATATTAAAAACTATCTCTTAAAGTATTCTTGTTCGTGTCATTATATTTAATAGGACTTCAAGAACCGCTTAAACACCATTTCATATAGGCAATTAATTTCTTTATTTTTTTTCAAATTAATTATCGTTATAAGTATAAAAAAAAAATCTTTCGGGCTGAAGCCCCCCCAAAATTAAATCCTGGATCCGCTAGTGCCGGGCATGTAAGTCATCATTTATACTTAGCCTGCTTTGTCAATTCTATGGCTAAAAAAAAAATTTGTTTACAATAATTCGTATGAAATTTGGGTTTTCCCTCAAACTCTCTCTCTCTCTCTCTCTCTCTCTATATATATATATATATATATATATATATATATATATATATATATATATATATATATATATATAGAATATCTCCTATTGAATAGGTAAATATTCTGTGTGAATTAACAATTTAACACGCATCCACTTACATTTCTTTTTTCAATTTATCTTTATGAAATAATAAAAATTACTTACTTGAAATCATAATGGCCATATTCAAGGCTGAGCCTCTCGAATCCCATGGCAAACCTTAACTTCATGTTGGGGCCTTCGGTGGTGAGGACTACATCGCCGGTCCTATGGAGTGTGGCCAAGTCTTGCACGAGTCCTCCGGAAGCACTGAAGGTTCCAGGCACGTTGACGCCGAAGATCTTGACCTTGAAGTTCTTGGTCATGTCCTTCAGAGGGAGCTTGTTCTGCCCTTTTTGAACAAGGACGTACTTGGCGCTGTCCAACAGCTGATCCACTGCCTCATTGATAACGACCGTGTCAGCTGTGGCGCCGACTGCCAAAAATCCCAAGACGAAGTAGCTGAGCATGGCCATATTCACTGTTCTGAGATTTAGCCAGAGAGCGGAGATATATGTAGGAGAAGAACCAGCGCGATAAAAATCGCTGACGCCCTTTAGCACAACCACTTATCAGTCAAACAATGGTTCGACAAATTACTCTTGAACATAAATTGGAACCATTTTCCTTATAGGTGCTCGAGTTTTCAATTATGAACGCATTATTTTTTTTTATATATATATATATATACTATTAATATAATGAAGAAGTTTTGAAGATGTCCCTTGCGAAATTTTTCTTTACATTTGTTTTTTCTTACTATAGATGTAAGACCATATTTGGTGTGAAGTAGTTTTGTAACTAAGAGTATGTACATATAGAAAAGGCTAATATATATATATATATATGCATACATGCATAAATATAAATTCTTAATAATATTAGGTTTGGGTGTCATAATACAAGGTTTATTCCACGATTTTTATTTGTCATGTCATTACATTGACAACATTTCGGCTAAGACGCCATTTTCAAGCCACTTAAATTAATGGTGTCCAACATGTAACCTTCCAATTACATACTCCTATAGAGACCATAACCCAATTAAGGACTGAAAATCTAATATGTTGGAATTAACATATTGAACACCATTAATTCAAATGGCTTGAAAATGGCGTCTTAGCATAAACGTTGCCAATATAACAAAATAAAAAATAAACATTATATTATGAATCATCGTTTCACCTTAAACTAACAAATAAATCTCTCTATATTTAACAATCGCCGTATAGTATTAATAGGTGAACGTTAAAAAAAAAAAAAAAAAAAACATTGCCTACATACCACACTGCCCTAGAGGGTGCCTTAGGAAAACATTTTAAATAAATTTAAAAGAAACGAAATATCGCTAGTTAAAACAATTTAAAAAACTTAACTTAAAATGTAATTTATGCATCAGTGAAACTGGCTACTTTTCAATTAAGATAAATCATAACCAATCAATTTTGCATTTATTTAATGAGTTAATCAAAATCTTTTGGGACCGTTTTTGAGAAAATTGTAAAAATATATAAATTCGATGATGTAAAGTGTCGTTCCCGGTTGGTCGATTTTGGCGAAATATGATTTGAGAAATTTGATATTTTGGACTCAGGAAACCTCAAAACGTGTATTTCCGTTGATAACTTGGTTTCGAATTTTTAACGATCGCAATAGTTGTCCTTAGATACTATATTGGTAAATGAAAATAAAAATGTAATAAAGCCAACTAGACTTCGTCTCAAAAGATGTCATTTTTTTTATTTCTCAGGGGAAAAAACTTAGATTACTTATTGTTTGCGTAAGTCTCTCTGAATAAACCGGGTTCAAACATTGATTTGCTAAAAAAAAAAAAACTCCCAATTTACATAAAATCAGTGAGCTTTGCCAAGATGATTAACTTCAGAATGACAGCTATATCTTTATACAATTTACTGAAAAAATATATATTATAAAGATTGTACTTCTTTAGTACCAAACATCCGGCTGAAACTTCGTAAATAGCTTCTTTTCTTCGTAACATACAAATATTTTATTTACGAAAATTCTCGGAATTGGGGTGTTTTCAATCTGGACGTCTACAAACTTTGTCTATTTAATTAGGTACAAAAAACTCGTAACTACTCATTGGCTTTCCACTTAAATCGTAAGATAACTTAAGCACAAAGTCAATAAAACAGGTGGCCTTCAAAAATATTGAACCGTTTGGTCTGGATAACCTCGTTATTTTGACAATTCGGGGGTGTAGGTCACGCCAAAAGGCTCAGTATGATGAATTTGTAGGTTCCGATGAGAAGAAGCTATTCACGAAGTTTCAGCCGGATGTTAATAATTCGATAAAATGGAATCTGTATTTTTTTTTCCAAAAAATTTTGGAGATCACTATTTCTCGCATGTGAAGGAGAATAATATTTTCAAAATGAAAGGTCAATTGGATTGGATTTAATAAAGAATTGAAGTTATGGCGTACCGACAAAACAACACCTTTTAGAAATAATATATAAGATAATGCATATGTACCTATATAGATATATATACCTATTTGATTAAACTAATACTGGACTGTATGTACTGGAATAGTCTTTAAACTTCTTCAAAATTGCATCCGTTTTTTTTTTTTTTTTTTTTTTTTTTTTTTTTTTTTTTTTTTTTTTTCCTATGCCATAGTCATTGGTCATTCGACCATCCGACATCTTGCTGCCCAATATAATTTTGATTTTTGTATGTAATCATTTACATATGTTTGATTCTTTATATGCGTCAAAGCAGGACATTCGTTTAGGTGGCCTGCACCCATTTCCGCTTGTCCACATAATTTACAGCTAGGATCCTCAGCCAGGCCTATCTTGTGGAGATGACTCTGCAGATAGTAGTGACCAGGGACCAGGCGGAAGCAGGCTACTGCATCTCTCCTTGGTAGGTCTGCTGGGATCGGGTTTTCCATCAAACATCCGTAACGTCTCCCTTCCACCTTTGTCTTTGTACATATTTTTTGTTTTCTCCTTCACTACCATCCTCACCATTCGCCGAATTGAATCGTAGGATTTTGGATGGACTGTTTGTGGCAATTCTGCTTCCCTCCTAGCTAGACTATCATTTCCTGGAATACCGCAATGGCTCGGAATGAAGGACCACATTGGTGCCTCGGAGTGTTAGATCGTAGAGAAGGGATTTACACTCCAAGATAGCACTCGACAGACATTTATTCACGTCAGTAATGGCGAGGATTGCTGCTTGCGAGTCGACAAAGAGAACAGCGTTCTGAACTTGCCTTCCTGATAGTGTTCTTAGGGCTATGAAACATAGATATATCAAGGAATAGATATCTGTGTTTGGGCAAGTGATAGTAGCGTATGTTATTTGAAAAATCGATATGGAATCATTTAGGAATCAGCCTCCATGATTGATGAAAATTTATCAAAACCGGATTAAAAATTGTAATTATTAGAATTGGACTGCATACACCAAATTGGTTTCTTTCTGCATGAACATTAAAGAAGCAAAATTTTAGAAAACAAAAATTTGTTTTTTCTTACAATTTATATATCACATGAATCGATTATCAGACAATTAGGTTTTAAAATGACAATATTGTAAATAAAAGCTTTTATCACTAAAAGCATCCAACAAGATTAATTAATTCCGTAAATATTTCTAAAGATAAAACTATAGTTGTTTATTCAAATCTGAAGTGTTGGGTCGGATAAAAAGTGGTATAAATATCCCGAATGCTATCAATGAGAAACATTAGAGCGCAATAATATAGAATTAATTTCAACATAAATATTTAATTTTTTTAAAAATATAAGAAAATATTATATTTATATGGATGTTAGCAATTGGCAAAGAAAAATAACATATCCTGTTTATAAATGTTAACTTGAGATTTGGTATAATTGATCAATTTAGGAATCATCATTAGTTAATGTACAGTAATTCACATATATTCTGATGATAAGGGAGTGTTCCAAAGTTTATAACATAAAAATAAAATGTAAAATTCTATAAATGAGTATAAAGAAAGAATATTATAAATCATTCACAATATGTCTAATATAAAACTTTCTGAAACTAAAAAAATTGATTTTATGAATAATGCTCATTTAAAACATTTTATAATAATAAGTTCAAATAATATAAACTTATTGTTAAAAGTAAAGACTGCTGATACAACTGATTCACTCTTAACTCAGTTATGTCATATGAATTATGGGAATTCATATACAAAAGGAATTAGTAAGAATGGGCTCAAATAACTCGAAAACAAGATCTATATTCAGAGACAGCTTAAAATTATGCTAAATACATGAATTCCATGAGTTGCTTTAACATGGGTACAGATTCAATATTCACTTATATCTAACACATCTATCTATAGTATAAACATTCGTATTATAAAATATAATCAAACCTCCACTGTCTCTGCCTCAGGTCTTCTCCCTAATGCATTGCATCGGATGCAATAAAACTGAAATCTGAGAGCGCTGGAGGTGCCGCTGCTGGTCTTTTGAGTAAGTGAGTTTCACAGGGGCAAATTATAGTTGATGAATTAAAGTGTCTCTTTTCTTCACTGAAGTTCTTTTATCCATCTGCATTCCAGAAAAAAAAAAAGTGCTTTGATTTAGACAATTAGAAATGATTTCGATTCTAGATTGTTTAGTCAGTTTCGCCCGAGGTTCTAGTCAAGATAAAAGTTGTTTACATTTAGATTTTTTATTTTGAGTTGTGCGTGGGTTGGGTGAGATGACGGGAAAGAATGCTTCTTCTCGTTTATATCTTCATTTCTAATAAATTCTTCAGAATCGGTATCATAAGATTGATCATTTGTGTTTTTCAATAAAAATAAGTCCGATTCACTTTGGATGGGTATCTTGGTAGAGCCTTCCAGATATCTAACATAGATTTTACCATTCCTGTGCCATAAGAATTTAAAATGTCCTTCTCTCTGTAGTTCTGCCATCACTTCCTACCTCATTCTATTAACATGACCAGTGCGAACTATTTGGAATTATTCAAAACTGACAATGAA
The DNA here is from genome assembly GCA_928085145.1 of Nezara viridula. Taxonomy (NCBI): domain Eukaryota; kingdom Metazoa; phylum Arthropoda; class Insecta; order Hemiptera; family Pentatomidae; genus Nezara; species Nezara viridula. Next base: position 125,375,599 of record OV725081.1, on the reverse strand, counting down.
GTCTTCCTAAAGAACCTGTTTTATTACACGAGGTAATGTAGCAGATTGAGGTCCTTCATTTTCAATGAATAATGATATTACAAATATTTTTCCAAAACTTTGAACTTTATTTACTTTGTTCTGCTTGTGGTATTTAATGTTCATGCATGAAACGTATTTATATGCATATCGTGTTTTATTCTATCATTTGTTATTTACTATGTTTATATATTATATATTATATACTATGCCAGTGTTTATCTTTATTACTAGTGGTATTTATTACTATTCGTCATTCTATTGCTTGCTATGTTCTGATGTTGTATTTTTGATCACTTTTCTCCCAATAAATCCATACTAGAAAAGCCAACATTCTTAAAACATAGTCATGAATTATTCAAAGCTGTTAAAGTTTTCTTGTTAACGATTAAAGTAGGTTATAAGACTTATAAGACATCTGTCAAAAAGCTATAAATAATCTAATAATTAATTTTGATAGCTTTAATTGCAATAAACATTTTAATTGTGATCATGTTACTACGAGTAATCTTGAGCAAACTAAATATTAGCAACCTCCTTATGTTGTTTTGTTTGTGTAAGATTTTTGATAAGAGGTAATAGTATTTACCAAACAACTCCTTTTCACACTTGTCAATAAGATTAAAGTATTTTTTGAAAGTAGAAGAAAAAATACATCTATTAGCCTTCAAATTTTTAGTGATATCAAATAAATTGAGAATTAATTTGAAAATTATCAGTCAAACTCTTTTTCCTCATGCATACCCACTTGTCGATTCCATGAATTTTCAATGACTGTTTCCAATTTAACAAATAAAAACTCTGCCTTTTATCAATAATGTGTGAACAAAGCCTTCCTTTTTATTATTTCATTTAAACAAATTTCCTCAAAGCTTTAAGGTATTTTTTCCTTGTCATCAGGTATCCTCTATCATTATATAATACATTAATCTATTGTTTTAAATGTTAATGAGTTATAATTACATTTGTTAGAATCGGTTACATCACTTTGCAATGATTTTTACTTAATTTTTACATGTTTAAAAATTCATTATCGTCATTGTTTTCTAATATTTATATAGTATACATTAATAGTTGCCCATATAGAGTGAAATATAATTTTTTCATATTGAGGTTTATCTGCTTTACATATCTATTTTCATAATATTTGACTTTATGCTAAATATTATTATATTCAGGAAGGAGATGCTCCGTGATGGCCATAATAAATATACTAAATAGTTTTCCTACTATTTAGTCTACTAATGACTGCCACACCTGACCATCTATTCCTTGATAATGCAACGTTCAACTATTAAGTATTCATTATTATTATATTCGTTCTATAAATCTTCTCTTTGGAATGATTTGTTGATGTTATACATTTTCTTTTAATTAATTTTTGTTTCAATAAAAATCATTTTAAACTATTTAATTATGATCCTCTAAGCCATTTAATGGCTTATTTTTTAAACTAAATCTAAATTATCGATAGTATCAGCACAATTATCGTTTATAATAGTAAAAAAACTGCTTTTCTGTCATCTACTTATAACAATTACCACATATTATTTATTTTTATTTGCTTCTTGTTTTCTCCAATTTATTAATATATTACTTAATATTCCATTTCATTGCTTTGTTATTTCATAGTTCATTACTTTGTTATTTCATTAATTTGTTCCCTTTTGCTTGATTACTTTGTCACTGTTATTTTATAACTTACAATTAAATATGTTTTATATCACATATTTTCCATTCACTAGTTATTTTATTTTATTTTTTTTCTAACTACTCACATATACTACCCTGATCTATTTATTTATTTTTTTATAATATATCACACGATTCATTATTCACTTATATTGAATTTTAAAATTCTACTATTTATTTTAATATTTCATTTATATTTCCATATATTATCATTACATACAATATTCATATATTTTAATATTGTATACACTTCTTAAAATTTATTTATCAGCAAATATTGTATTTATTTCTCATATATATTTATAATATTTTTTAATATCTTGTGTTTCATCAGACACAAATTTTTTTTTTTTTTTTAATTTTTATTTGTGTTTCTAATTTATTGCAATCTCCAACTACTTCCCAACCAAATTATCATTTATATTTTTAATATCCATTTTAAAGTTTACTGACTCAATTAAGAAACTAGAAAATGGAAGATTTCCCAAAAGTGCCATATCGCTACTGTTAGTGCAAAAGATTGTATGTAAAATGAGTTTTTTTACAGAAGAGCTGTGATTAAAACTGATTATTTCTTTATGATTTATTAATATATTGTAATATTTTATTTTCCTCTGCTCTTTTCCATATTAGTAGACTACTTATTGTAGTTTCAGACTTCAAAATGCCACCTTTAGCACAATTATACTAAACATGTAAAATTGTAACATACAATCTTTTGCACTAACATTCGCGATATAAAGTTATATTAGTTAAAGTAAGAAACAATTATTGTATTTAGTTACATTTTCCACGTATCTATAATCCTGCTGAAGAAGTTAAGGGATCTTCACATATAAAATTAATTAAGTTTATCATATTAAGAGTTGGACTTCTAGTTACACCCTTTTTATTTTAACCAATGTACCTTTTGGATGCAAAACATGGCCTCTTACAAAGGAAGAAGAACAGCTTTAGGTCTTTGAGGACAAGAAATTCGAATAATGAGCCCGATGGAGGATTTAGGAGGCTAATATAATTGAATTATATTTATTACAGTGGTTAAAGTAAATTAATGTAAATTTTTTGGGTCTTGTAATAAATGAATTTAAAAATACTAAGTGATGGGCTTACCAGTAAATGATTCAGGGCTAGAAACAGAACATGGAGATAAGAAGACTACTTTAAAATGGATTTGTGATTTTGTATCGATTAGTGGGCAGAGGTGTTATTGACATATACTTTCGGTTTCAATAAACCTTTTATTATTATTTTTCATAGGAAAATGCTTTCCTATATTAAAGATATACCTAAAATATCAATTAAATAAAAGAAATTTTAAAAAGTGATTTTTAATTAAACATGGCTTTTCAGGTTATGGAAGAAACTATTCATAAAGATGTTCTTGAAGTTGACAAAAGGTATGGGCAGTTAGCAACAAAAGTTACAAACCAGAGAGTAAACCTAATGCGGCAGTTAGTATGTATTTAATGTTTTTTTAAAAATTATTTATAACAATATTAAATATAATGTTATCTTAATTTTTAGAATTATAATAATTTAATAATTAACAGATTAAAATACAATAAATAAATATAATAAAAGCAGTATTATTTATATCATTTTTTATAATTTTGAAAACTAAAGCTATATAAGTAAGTATACATTTAACTTGAATAATCAAAGGATAGTTTCTACAAAAAAAAACTTGTAAATATATTACTTTTTACTTATTATATTACTTAGTAGTTTTTTTTTCTTTTAAATTTTCTTTCTGTTACCTTGTCCAAAAACCATAAGTTACTCAACAAAAGAAACTAAGTATCAAATTGAATCTAGATTATTTTTAATTTTTTTTTTTTTTTTTTTCATTCGTTTCATTTTCATATATTTTCTTCATGAAAGGAAAGTAATACCACAGAAGCAGTCTAATAAAAAATACCAATTGAGCTAATAATGATATATTAGTGGCTAATCAGTAGGCAGAAATGTGTGTACAGGTGTTTTCGGAAATATTTAAAGTTAATAGTACAGGAAACAGGAACAGGAAAACTGCACAACATGCAATTTCGAAGTAACATGAAATTTTTGTGAATATAGCAGGCTCTAAAGAAGATGTAAGCTTGTATAAAAAAGAAATTATATTGCTGTTATAAAATGCTAGTATAGCTTTCTGGTACATCACTATACACAGAGTTTTCTACAGGACTGAAGAAGAAGACAAAAAGCAATGAAAGCTGACTTAACCATATTTCACCATACAAAGCTTTGTTGACTTAAACAACTAGAAAAATCTGTGAACACTGTATAGTTAACGCTAAGTAATGAGTATAATATTTGATAAATACAGATCGGATCTTCGTGCAGTAAAAACCGAAAATATTTAAAATTTACTATCATAAAACATTGATTTTTCACGGTGTACAGAAGATAACTTTCTCATAAAATTTCAACCCACGGTAATTTGATATCCAGATTTTAATTTTTGACGAAAGATCAGATTCTGTTACTTTTTTTTTAGATTTTTTATTGTTTTGACTTGAATAGAATTCAAGTCAAAACAATAAAAATAAATGTTTTTCTAACAAAACAGCTTATTCTAGGAAGGCAGTTTTTGTATTTATTATGTTTCGTTATTTATTGTTAGCCCATATTTTAGAAATTTCTATTTCAAGAATAATTTCCCTTGTGTTAACTTCTCTTTTTACTAACGTTAAATTCAAACCGTTGTAGGTCATAGGATTATTTATCTTCCTCATATATTACAATTATAAATTTAATATGAACAAGATAGTTAAATAAAAAGAGTAATACACATACATGTGCCAGGTAAAGACACGTGTATATTAATATTCATAAATCATCTCAATCTAGCACAAATAGTGCAAAAATGTGCTATGTCGTGCAATAAAAAATGTTAATATGTCATTCTACAGACTGTGAAATGTATAGATTGTCGGGTTTGAAGTTTTTACACGAGGTGAATTAAACATGCAATAACATGGAAATCCAGCCTGATGATAAGTATAATTAACACTTACATACGGACTGCAAACATTTAATAGGTACCCATTTTTCACACAATTTAAAAACTGTATTTATTAGACCTCCATCTTTCTGTGTTTAATTATATAAAAGAAATTGGAATATATCAACATATTTAAGCACAAATTATTATGTTTGTATATGTGCTTAATTATTATTAATTTAGTTTAATCTATTGTCCTGATTTTTTTTTTATTACAATGTTATTTTATCTACTGTTACTAGTTTACTAGTTTTTACTTTACTTTTACTTTTACTTATTACTAGTTACTAGTTTACTGTTACTAGTTTGCATTATCTTTTTTTATTATCTTCAAACTTATACCCAAGTTCTTACAGACTTCCACCTGTTTTTTTTTCTTTTTGCTTTATAGACCTCTTAGATCTTTGACCACCTATGATCTTTTAAATTGTGATGGCATTGGAATTGTTGCAGGCAGGGTTGGGAATGGTGAACCATTTCAACAGAGAGAGAGCTCAGCAGGACTCGCAAAGTAGCCACAACCAGAAAAAATCTGCTGTAGTGAGAAACGCTGATTTATTTGTAATTTCAAATAGATAATATATAAAGTTAAATAACTTTTTATGTTATCTTTTTGTTGTGTAAATATTAAATATGATAATATTTTTATGCCTGTAAATATTACAACTTTAATAAAGTACAAACTGAAATATAATTGCATATATAATTTACTGTTGTAATTGTGTATCTTTAAATTGTGTACAAAATAAATATATTTTAATGTTACTATAATAAGTAAAGTTATTAAGAATCACATTTTAACTTAAACACTTTCATTACCATTTTATTCCAACATTTTCCATTCCACATTCCGTCCTAGTTTATCATAGAATAATAATTATGTTTAGAGATATGTAAAACTACCTATTACCAAGAGTTTGATCAAAACCGTTAACTTTAAATATATTTTTGAAAATCAAGATTTGTGAGATTTTTTTTGTCAAACTTACTATTCCTCTATTTTCACTGAGTTTTAGTAAATTCTTTTCTTTCTAAGTCATTATAATATGTCTTGTAATGGGATGATCAGCAGTTCAAATCACTTTATAATCAGGTTGCCATTCTGTAAAAGTAGGCACTTCAGGAGGCGTTTTTTATAATTTTTATATGAAATTTTCTGATATATTATTATTAATGTATAATTAAACAATGAAAAAACACAACCCTTTTCAAGATAGCTTAATGCATATTAGATGAAATGTCAATAACCAACAGTCTCCTATTTATCATTATGAAGGAGGTAGAAAGGAATAAAATTACACATATACCATCAATGGAACTTAAATAATCATAGCACCAACAGACAACAAAAAGATTGGTAAAATAAAAGAATGCTTACATGCTATTATTATTTAAAAGAATCATCCTAATTAAAAGCACATTTATTATCTTGTATTCAATTGGCATTTTATCCATACAAATTTATTAAACTCGTCTACATATTTCTCCTTCGATGAATGAGATTTTGTAAATCCAATTTTACAGAAATATTTTTATTATTTCGCATTCCGTCTTTGACAATATGCTTAATAAGTCAACTACTAAACAAAAAGCTACTCTTGACTCTACATTCTTTGTTCATAAATTTGAATTGATTCTTTCGGTTAACCTTTTGTTTTTATAAATAAATCATTAAATGCCTTGTTTCAAGGATAAGATGATAATTAAAATATTTATGTAATATAAAATTTAAAGATTAATCAAGTTACCATATTTTAAGAATTGTAATTTAAGACAAGTTATCCTTTCATGGCAGAAGAGATATTCTCTAATAAGTTTCAATGATAGAGGCAGGGGTGCCCATCCTCCACCCCAAGGTTGATGGCTGAAGAACCCCTACCCCTCCCTCAACCTAAAAGATATTTTATTGCTCTGCTTTTCTTAAAAACGGAGCAAACTAAGATAGAATTAGAAAAATCGTAGACTATATACAATTACACTTGTTGCGGTATGTTCCATGTTTTTCCTCTGATCCATTATTCTGAAAATTCATAACCCCATAGAAATTTGCCCCCTCAAAAATTCAAAAACCCTGTCAAAATATGCTCCCTCATAAATTTTGATGGCTCAGCTTGCGCCATGAAACTCTCTTCTGGGCACCTCTGAATGGAGGAACTTTTAATTTTTTAAAAGAAAGCTGTATATTTTTTATAGTTTTTCTACCATAGCATTGTACAATAGCCTTAACCAGTATCACTACAACCCATGAAGGGGTTCAGTACTATTTAGGGAAATTACTGTTTTAAGGCCAATGGTTAGGCAAGGAGGGGATCGAGCCAGGATCACATTCAACCATCAGGTTTTCTCCCTTAAACAATTATTTAATTAAGGATACCCACTTTGAAGAGGTTGGGTGTGCCCGCAGGAGGTTCTCCCTAACTCAGGGTCGCCCCACGGCCAATGAAACAGAATAAATAATTTTTCTGTCATGAAGTGAGATTCAAACCTGGAACCTTCAGCATTGGAAGCTTAGTGCCCTACCACTGAGCTACCCCACTCCCTCAGTGGGTTTTACAATAAGGACTTATATTGTGAAAGATTAACATTAGATATTAAATTATTCCATATTCAGACTATTTCAGCACATTTTTGTACCAATTTTTTCCATTATAATACAGAATATTGGTCTATATCAAGTGATATCAGATATATAAATGTCTTCATTTATTTTGCTCCATACATTAAGGTATCAATTTGGATCAAATGTGCTGAAATTTGGTTTGTATCATTGTATTCTAAGCAGTGATTTTTAAAGTTTCACGCTTTAATTTTTTAAGTAGATTGAGGGCACTTTAGAGGTGTCTTTTGAGGGCCTTAAATTGAGTTAGAGAATAAAAAACTTTATTTAGAGTTAGGGAAGCGGATTTTGGAAAACACAGTTATTTTCTCCACTCTACCCACTTCTATAGTATACTTTATGAATTGAAGTGGTGTTAGAGGAGTTTTCGGGCTCAGTTTTTGTTGACCTCCCCATTCCTTTTTTTATATGTTAAATCAGGATATTTTTTTTCCGCCTCTATCGCAAAAAAGTCATTGACATTTTGACTGAATTTTATAAATTGGTGGGATTTTTTTTTTCAGTCAATGTTTTACTAATTGAAATATTAGTCCTGATAAAGATTCCCTTTCATCAAATTATTAACACCCTCTAAAAATTTCATGAATAGCTTCATCTTATCATATCCTACAACCTTTTTACCTTCGAAAATTCTCATAAAGGGGACGTTTTCTCATTAGGTTAATTATTTTAATTAGGTTCTAAAAACTCAGTAACACTCATTTGCTTTCACTTGAATCATAAGATAATTTGATCACAAAATTGAGGAAAAAGGTAGTCTAAAATAATATTGGACCCTATGAACTATATAACCTGTTTATTTTGAGATGTTGGGGGTGAAGGTCAAGTTATACAGCCCAATATTTTTAAAGGCCATCTTTGTTCTCGATTTTTGAGATCATATTATTTTACTATTCAAATGAAAAGCAAATCTGTGGTGCCTCATTAAATAGACTTGGGCTCATGCTGGCTTAAATGACTTGGTGCCTCATTAAAAGTTTACCAATCTTCAAGTTGAAAACGCAACATTTCAATAGAGTTTTCAATCTGGAGGGAGGCAAACTTTGTCTATTTAATTAGGCACTAAAAACTCGTAAATATCCATTTGCTTTCTACTTGGATCGTAACATAAATTAATCACAAACTCAATAAAAAAGATAATCTAGAAAAATATTGGGCCGTTTGTCCTATATAACCTATTTATTTTGAAAATTTGGGGGTGTAAGTCACGCCAATTGGCTCAATATTTTTGAAGGCCACCTTTTTTATCGACTTTGTGATCAAATTATCTTACTATCCAAGTAGAAAGCAAATGGGTATTTACGAGTTTTTATTACCTAATTATATAAAAAAAGTTGCCCTCCTCCATATTGAAAACGTCACAATTCCAAGAGTTTTCGTAAATAAAAAAGTTGATGGTTACGATAGGATGAAGTCATTCATGAAGTTTTAAATAGATGTTAATAATTTGATAAAAATGGGTTTGTACCGCTGACTATATATTGTTGAATTTTTCGCATGTGGGCGCTTCCAAACCTTTTTAAATAGCTTAAAAATTCAGTATTAATAAAAAATTTAACACAAAATTCAAAATGGATTTTTATTTATACCGAAAAATCTCAAATTATTCGCCCCCCCCCCTCCAACTATTGAAATATCCATCTCATTCAGAATAACATAAAGAGGCGGCGATTTGCTATAGCTTTCTCACTTTTGGCCAACGCTAACCTTTTAGCGATGAAACGCTTTCCTCAGCTTCCAGGCGAAAGAGGAAGAAAGTTCTTCTTTTCAATGCCGCAGCGAGTAATTTTGTAAGTCATTCAAAACAATTAAATCCTCTCGTCCGGGTATCATTTTAAAAGAAACTCTTGGAATCCTCGAAATGGTAAGATTTTTCTCTAACAAAAACTAACATTAGAATGCGTAAATTGGGGATGAACATCGATAGTCGATAATATCGAAAAATCTATTTTTACTTTCGTTTTTTGATATGTTATCATACTATCGATATCGTCCCTGCGATATTTTAATTAAAAGAAAAAAAATAATGTTTTCATAAAGATCTGGGGATTGCATATGAATTTGATAGTTAGAAAAAAAACTAATATGTGTACTTTAGACTACATGATAGAAGTGAAAAGATCAGCAAAGTGAGATTAATAATTTGAAATATAAATTATAAATAATAGCTAATTATAAAGAAAGGGAATGCTAAACATTTCCCTCGGTTACAGTATGCAGGTGCAATTTTTAATTTCTCAGATATTTTAATCCATATCTTCAATAAAATTCATTTGATTTTCGACACTATTTCTTCCTTTTCGCCTCCCTAACACATCGCGTCAAGATACAATTTTGAATAATATTCCAATATAGAGAGGATGAAATGATAATCATTCCCCTCGCTTACAGTATGCAGGTTCGATTTTTAGTGAGATATTTTAATCCATATCTTCCATATAACTCGTTAGCGTTTGGTTTTGGACACTATCATTTTCCCTCTTCTACTCTCTAACACGGTGTTGGGTTAAGATACAATTTTGAATAATAGCTCATAACAAAGAAGATAAAATGCTGAACATTTCTCTTGCGTACAGTATACAGGTCCGATTTTTAGTTTTTGAGATATTTTAATCTACATCTTCCATAAAACACGTTATTATTTGGTTTTCGACACCATTTTTTTACTTTTCGCCTATCTAAGAAGGGATCGCGTTAAGATACAATTTTGAATAATAGCTCATTACAAAGAGGATGAAGTGGTGAACATTACCCTCGCTAACAATATGCAGGTCCGATTTTTTATTTTTGAGATATTTTAAACCATATGCAAAAACACTTCAATTAGTCGACTGAGGCATTTTATAGTATTGTATGATCCAGCTTTCTTTTTTCTTTGCAGAAACACGGAACTTATTTTAAAGAAGAACTTACGTATTTTTTATTTATTTATTTTTCTTAAAAGTGTACTTTAGCCGACTTTACCCCAGTATTACACATCGGAGATCTGACGGCTCAATATAATTCACTCTCCACAAAAAAAGTGCAAAACGCGCCCAAAAAAGTTTTCATTTCAAAAAATTATATTTGTCTTGCTTGTTCTCATAAAGAGAATATTGCGTAAATTTCGCTAAATCCGATCGATGGGTGAATAAAAAGTATAATTGGTTGAGTAGAAATTTATGGATAAAACCAGAAGATGACGAACGTGGACTGGAACCAGGTAATTAATTTTATTAAGGAGGGTAGAAGAATTGATATTTGTATTCATTAATTTAAAGAAAAACATAACATATTTTTTTATGTGCCTACGTGCTGGAGAATCAATATTCATATTCATATTCATATTTCTAAATTACTGGCTTCCAAAAATGTTTATAATACCGATGAAAAAGTCGATTGTCGATAGTATCGATCTTTCAAGTCAAATATTTTGATCTTATCGATAGTTATAGGCCAAATGAATTCAAAATTAACAACAACAGTATTAAATTATTGACTGACTTAACATATCTCGGTATTCACTTCGACAGGCATTTAAAATTTAGTAGGCATTTTGACAAAAAAATTAAAACAGTAAGATCTAAAACGTACAGACTCCAAAATTTAATTCGGACAACAAATCTATCTTTACGCCTAAAGCTTCTAGTCTATACAAGTATAATACGGCCGGCTCTGTTGTATGGTGCACCTCTGTTCTAACGTATCAGCAAAACTACTCTGAAAAGATTACAATATTTTCAAAATGGAATAATTAGAAAAATTGTAAGAGGAACCACCCAGCAGAGAAAGAAGACATTGGATATACAAGCAACACTAAATTTATCAACAAAATTTTCGCAAAACGAAAAAAATAATTTTTCGAAAAATCCCAACAATTGGCAAACCCTCTTTTCAACAACTTGTCACCAGCCAAAATTCCAAAACGTTGGCAACAAATCACATGAGATAGGTGTTTTATTAATTTAGTTGTAAGCTCTAGAGGATAAGGTCAACTCAAGCCTGAGGTGAGCCCCATCACCTTCATATTACAGATGAAGAACAATACTACAATACTCAGAAACGACAAAAAATCACAAAATAAACCTTACAATGCTTAAAAGGAGTATTATTAAGACAATCCAAGGATTAAAGACGAAAATAAATACAAAGGGGCTATGAAAAAAAAAAAATAAAAAAAAATTATAGGCCAGTATTTCTATCGATGACAATACCGATACTGGGCTTTCGGAATCCCATCGCTAGTGTAGATCACTTCTGAAATAGTTTTCAGAAAATTGAGACAAGTGTTGGGTATTTCAGTAAGCAAAATATTATATAGTTTTCAACATTTCACTAAAAAAGATTTTTATTTTTTTTATAAAAATTACACCTTTTCCCGAATGTAATACTAATAGCCAATAGAGATTAAAGTATGTTTAATTATCCCCAACTAGGAGAAACTTCAGAATTAGTTTAAGATGGTAACCTTTTAAAATCGATATTGGGAGATTTCTCTTCGGCGCCAGGGAGAAGAGTAGTCCAGACTGCAGATATCCATGCTTTGGAGTAGCTATCTATTTGAACAATCACTAATGGCTAGGAAAATTGGGCAAGTTCCTAAACTCAGCGCTGATTCCATCTATAAAATCAACCATCAATGAACAGCGATTTATAAAATATAAAAAATCTGGTGTGTCCACTCACACGACTTTCCTACTTATTTCAGAAGTTTAATATCTGTACATATGTCCATCAAGAAACAAAAACAAATTGAATTACATTTATTTTCCTAAAAATTGATCAAAGAAAAGATTTGAGTACGATTTATTCGATAAACTATAGCAATGTAAACCGGTTTAAGGTAGATCAGTGTAAAAAATTCAATACCATCTAATACTGCTGTTTCTGTTAAAAGTAGAGGAAATAGTGGAGCTTGTGTGATGAGGGCAACAGATTTTCTGTTGACAGACAGACAGACCAATGGCTAAACATGTGTTTTCGGACTCAGGGAGCTCTGAAAAGTATAGTCCGTCAAAAACCGCATATCAGAAATTTGACCCGATTTCAATACTTTCCTTACCTACTACAGGTAGGAAAGTAATAAATTAAAATAGAAAATAGAATATACTGTATCATCGGTAATACTGGTTCGATTCCGATTTTTTTTTTTTTTTTTTTTTGGTAATTTAATTACCTTTCAAAAGTTTTATTATAAATTTTACCGTTTAATATATTCTTAGGGAGTTAGGCCCCAAAACATTTTTCTTTTCTTTATGACTTTTTTTCCTGTATTTTCTCGAGAATATAGTCCATATGCGAAAATTGAAAGGACAATTATAAGAAGATTATAGGAGAGTTTCATCAAAATCGTTAAAACCGTTTTTCCGCTACAGTCTATAGAAAAAATTGTTTTTCATTTATTAATAGCCACTGCGCATGAAGCATCCAATTTGTGTCAAAATCGATTTAAAAAAGTCTACAAAATAAAATTTAAAAAAGCACTACAAAATCGGTTTAGTAGTTCCCGAGAAAATCTTGGCACAGACAGACAGACCAATGGTTAAAAATGTTTTTTTGGACTCAGAGGGCTCTAAAATGTATAGATCCGTCAAAAACCGCATATCGGAAATTTGACCCTATTGCAATACATTCCTTTCCTAGTTTAGATAGAAAAGTAAAAACATATAAGAAGATATTTACCTACTGAACTATTGAATTTCCAAACTGAAATCTACATAGACAGAAAAAAATATGAATATGAATATATAAATTAAATGGATAAATAACAGCATTGAGGTTGTAAAGAAAGATCATCCTACGGATCCATCAACCCCAAAAGCCGATGGAATCTGAGACACCGGCGATTAAATCCATAAATAAAGGAACGTGCTAAATTCCATTTATCGATCCATCGATGAGTTTATGATCAGCTTGACGGATTTCCGATACCCATCAACGATCACAACGCTCTGAGTAGTAAAGTATTTCATTTCAGATTGATCACACCAAAGGCAATATATATAATCTATCCATTGTGCGAAAATGTGCTGATTTTCATTCAAGAAAAACTTCTTAATCAATGATTTACTTTATTTTTTTGTATCATAAATTGACTCAATATCCATCTGTATACAATGGACATAATAATGGTAAATATTAAGCAAACCCAAAAGTTCAATGCCGATGCCACCAATCACTGTCAACCAGTATAGCAGTCTTCATCTACAGTGTCAATGCCAAACTAATGCATTCCTCCCATCTTCTCTTCGGTCTACTCCTCGGGCTCTAATCTGTCTGCACAGCGCTTATTAATCTTTAAGGAACTCCTTCGTTCCTAAGCCTAACCATTTTACACGCCTATTTTATTCGCTGCAATGCTTTTATTCGACTCAATTATATTTACTGGACACAGTTCACGCAACTGTAAAAGAAAACAATAAGATAAAAGAAAAATAGAGGGGCATGCAATTCTGAGACAGTTATGAGCGAGTGGTAAGGCTTTGTCAACTTAACAAAATAACCAGTGAGTCGAAAGACGGGTTTTCGTGCACGTAGGTCTTGAACCACTATTAGGTTTTCAATTGAACTATTGCAGAAAAAAACAGTGAGTAGTGTATATTCTGTCAAATAAAAACATTCTCACGAATTCCAGAAGATATCAATAAAAAAATTTATCTAGCTTTTGGAGTTTAAAAAAAAAATTCTTTCAGACGAAGTCGTGATTTTTCCCTTATTCGTCCCACTGTGCGCCTGTTCCAATTCGGCCTGGCAGGTGGTTGAAATTTATTTTATGGCTGGCTATTGGAAAGAATCGCGACCTTCACATTCTGCTTAGAATAGGATGATTATAAAAATAAACACGATTGTGCAATTCGGTGTTTAAATTCTCCGGTTATTCTGCGCAATTCTTTATTGCTTTAAGCCTGCTCGGGTTCCCGTCCTCAATCATTTTGACTTTAGCACCAGTGACGGCGTTGAGGGAGTAGCGCAGCGATCTCTTAGAGCCCTGTTTTTCCTTCTGTAGTTGGAGGGAGAAGCCTGGCTTGGGGTTCACAGCCTGATTGTATATATTGTATATAGATATGACTGTGTTTTTATGTTTTTAATTTACTTATCTTTAGGTTATTTTATTTTTTATTGTACATCGTTTTTTTTGTATTATTATTTAGTTATTATTTTACCTTTGTTAATTTTATATTTTCTGTATATATGGTGTGAATGTGTTCATATGTCACTATAATTATTGTCCACGAGACAGATTATTATATGTCTAAATAAATCAATAAAAAAATCAGTTCCGATAAAATTAGGATATTTATAAAATTGATGATCAGATGATCAGGAATAAATTCCGAATATATAGATTAACTTTCAAATATGTTTTTCCAATTTTAACCTTATTGATCTCATAAAAAACACCAAAATGATATACACGACTTTCTTATTGTACTTATGGAAAATTCAAGTTAACTATTTTAGGATATCAAGTGTTACTGAATAACTTTTCGCAATAAACCGACGATATAATCACATTGCTCGGTTTTCAAACCATTAGTCATTTTTAAGAAATTATTTATATTTATTAATCTCTATTTCTAAATGTTTTTTTTTAATCATAGTCGTTCATTTTTATTAATACATATGTTTATATAACCGTTATATCATTTGTACTTTCTACGTTTTTCTTCTCTTATACTTTAACATTTTTTATTTATCTTATTTTATTTTGTATTCTTTAATTTTTATCCCTAATGATAACACACATGTTTGAATAGAAACGTCAGCAAACTCAACAAACATATTTTGTGGTTGCACATCCTGTCCAGTATTCATCCTTACAATTTCAGCAGTCAACTATATATATACCCACCCCTTAAGTATAATCTTATCAATTTATCAGACTGTTTTATATGCTGAACATTAAATGTATACGTTACCTTAATGAGTGATCCCGTGTATATCACTTCTAGGATAATTTCACACATCTCGGCTATCTCCGAAAATGAGGCTATTGCCTTCTAAAACGAAATACCCTCCTTTAGTAAGAAGACCAATTTCACTTTAAAAAACGTTTCCAAGAAATCTAGATCCATTTTACCTATATGCCGCCTGAATTACTTTTAACTTTCTATGTTGCTGTTATTTGTTCATAAGGTTCATCGCTCTTATCTTCTACGAGTTTAAACTTTTCTAAAAAGGGGAAAAAACTAAAGTGTGTGCTTTTGAACACACGATAGAAGTGAAATCATCAACAAGCCGAGATTAATCATATGAAATATAAATAATAGCTAATTATAAAGAGGAGTAAATGCTGAACATTTCCCTCGCTTACAGTATGTAAGTCCGATTTTTAATTTCTGAAATATTTTAATCTATATCTTCCATAAAACCCTTTAATTTGGGTATGCGGTTCTATTGTATCCCAGTATTTTGAAATTATTTTTATTACACCTTTCAAGTTGATATTGGTAAATAAATTTTCTACATTAAAACAGGTTAAACAATATTTATCTATTGTCTATTTTATTTATTCTTTCAAGCATTTGATCCACCTCCATTGAATTTTTTACATCATTGTTACTATCTGATTTTAGGTTATTGAGTGTGGCATTGAGATATTTAGCCAAATTTTTCAGTTTCTCCATTGATATTACTGATCACAGAAGTAAGTGGAGCGCCACTTTTATGTAGCTTTACTAATCCACGTATTCTAGGTGTATTGTAGTTAGGGTTAATTAATTTGATAAGAAATTTTTAAAGTTGATAACAAAGTTCTATTTGGTTTTCGAAAATATTTTTTTTACTTTTCGCCTATCTAACAAGGGGTCGCGTTAAGACACAATTTTGAATAATAGCTCATTACAAAGAGGATGAAATAATGAACATTACCCTCGCTAAGAATATGCAGATCCGATTTTTAATTTTTGAGATATTTTGAACCATATGCAAAAACACTTCAATTAGTCGACTCTAGCCAATGTATTTACATATTATGCATCATTTAAATACTTTTAATTGTAATTGTAGAGGCATTTTATTGTATTGGGTGATCCGGCTTTCTTTTTTCTTTGCAGAAACACAGAACTTATTTTAAAGAAGAACTTATGTATTTTTTATTTATTTATTTTTCTTAAAAGTGTATATTTATAATGTTTTACCACTTTACATATTTTTAAGTGTCTTGTCATAGTTTCAATTGTTTTGTATATAGGTTTATTTGCTTTCTATATAATATGTTTAACTAATGTTTTCTTTACTTTTTCTCTTCCTTTTCATTTTGTTTCTATTTATGATGTAATCTTTTAATTTTGTACTATTTTGTATTCTAAAGGGATTTTGTCCTAAAATAAAGTTATTTTTCTATCTAACTATTTTTGAGCGAACGGGTGAATCGATTTTTATAAGATTTACTTAACAAATGAAATTTATAAATTAAAAAATAAACTTTATTTTATAATAAAACTATAGTTTATTTAATATTTATATATGACAATACATACTGACATATCATTCGGCAGTTGGGATAGAAAGGAAAAGTACAATGAAGACGACATATTCACTCCAATTTAACGTGAGATCTTCCGTATTAGGATTTCTACTCTAGTTGAGAGTACAATGGCAAACTATCTTCGACTATATAGCATGGAACACAGGCAGTAGCTCCCACCTAACTTCACTGAATTTTCCAAGATCATCATATCCGCTCTTTGTCCGTGAACTACATGAGAAAATCTCTAACCTCTTTGGAACCCTTTAAAGTTAATAACCGTCCATGTTTTTCTGTAAATAACCTTTCTTCAGCAGTTTTCTTCTTTAGATTCATTTATTTCGTTTAAAATTATAGAGTGTTAGACAATCACTCAAAATATATTAAAAAACAAAGCATTGAGTTAATTTTTTATTAAAGATAACATTTCGATTCAAACATTTAAGCCATCTTCAAGGTTGTTACAAAAAGGATCAGTAAAATTTAATAAAACACAAAGTAAGAAACAAAAATAGAAGAATCAAGAATTTTTTTGTATTGAAATTTACAACTATATTAAATGATGAATACAACAAGTAAATATGAAACAAGTAACATGACATGTACAACATGAAGAGAAACTACCCACTGGCAGTACTCCAATTATATTTCAATATTAGACGGTCCCGAGGCCATCTTCTTTTCAGATGTCTTGGAGGGTTATCAGGAATTGAAGAGGAAGCAAAGTTGAAAACAAGAGGGTCCGGATGGTTATGAAGTTTATTATGGAAGGATAAGTATCTTAGTTGAGGTAAATCGAAAACATATGGTACATTAAGGTCGTTATGGGTGATTTTATTTGTGACAAAGTAGGGAGCATTTAGAATTTTATAAAGCATTTTGGATTGTAGGAATTCAATACGAGAGGAATTTGATGGTTTAGTAGAGTACCAAAGCTCGATAAGCCTGTATGTCCAAATAGGCCTAATTATACTAATATATATAAGTCTTTTGTAAATAGATGGAAGTTTGGAGCTTTTTTCTAGTAAGTGCTGCAGTAGTCGAAAACGTCGGGCGCTTTCTAGTAGTTTCAGTCTGGTATGGGGGTTTCTAAGGATTGTAAATACAAAACCAATGAAGAAAGATATATATGGAAAGGCGGGGTAAGATGAAGAAGTTAAATTTTGTGATTTTTCCTGGCCACTATGAATAGTGATGAGAACTATTTTTTTATGAAAACTTCTTCAATATTATACAGTTTTAATAATAAAATAAAATTTAAGTATTTCCGTTTCTGGTCCTGATTAAAACAATTAATGTTAGCCTTTTAATAAAGCAACTATTAATAATTTATAATAGTTCATTCAATATTAGAGAAATATTGAATGAAATCGTATCATAATATTACATTATATAAAATAGCTCAAGAAATATATTCAATTTCTTTTAGGAGGAGAGATAACGTCATTCCCCGGGGCGCCGAATGTCTAACGCCGGCATTGAGTGACCACCACTACACAAATCTTATGCTGGCTAGTAGTCCAGTCAATGAATGATTATAGAAGCAAATGGAGGGGGGCACTATTTTTGACTTTGGTACATTGTTTAGACTAGTTAGTAAGGAGGTAAACATACTAAAAGTCCCCACTCCTAGGTGGTGAGTTAGGTGTGGGAAGGGGGGTCACTCTTTTCGTATTTTCTCTTACATCAGGAAAACTATCCATCGCAACGACAAAGATGTTCTATTCAAAATTAAATCTGATAAAACTTTCAATATGATTGATTATATACCTTTTATCACTACCTCGGTGAGTTTCAGAAATATCCTTATTCCGTATTAAAAAAAAAATTGCGAAAAAAAGGTATATACTCAATCATACTGAAAATCTTTTCAGCTTTAATTTTGTATAGAGCGAATTTGACGACGCGATGGATAATTTTCCTGATATAAGCGAAAACCCGAAAAAGTGACCAAGGCCTCTCACCACATCTGGCTCACCAACAACTGGGGAGGGACGTTTAGTATGATTACCTCTTTACTAGTCTAAACAATATCCCCAAGTCCCCACCATTTCCTTCTATACCTTTCGAGCATTCATTGACTGGACTATAGGACGTGCTGATATCTGTGATTGATAGTGGGAAATACTGAATTCCTCCTCATTCCCCATTCGTTATCTTACCCCGCCTTCCCCATCATTATCATTATCATAACTTTATTCTCACATCTATCCCCTTAATACTGTTACCCATTTTTGTACATACTTCCATTTTTTTTTCTCTTGGATTTAAATATCTTTGGCCGACTGGACCAGACTTCTCCACCTCTGGGTATCTTGGGTAATTGATTTCCAGTTTGGTACATAAAGATGCGTCTTTGTTGATTTTATCTATTCATCTGACCTTTTGCCTTAAACGTGATCCCATTTTAACTTTGTAAAAATTTCCTCCAATCCAACCCTGTCATCACCACCTATGCCGATGACACGTGTATCCTATCAGTTAATAACAATTCATCTATTGTACCCCAAACTCTTCAATCACACATCACAAGTCTTGGAAAATGGTGTCAAAAGTGGAGGATTAAAATAAATTCTAATAAATCCCAATAAATTACCTTTACTCTTGGCCGTAAACCTATGACTTCATGTTCTACAGTATCCTTCAACAATAGCCCACTTATACCTGTTGAATAAATCTGATACCTAGGACTCCACCTGGACAAACAACTCACTTGCAATCCCCATACCAGACTGAAACGACTAGAAACCGCCCGACGTTTCCGACTACTGCAGCACTTACTAGACAAACACTCTCAACTTCCCACTATTTAAACAAGCCTCATATATATTACTACAATAAGGCCTATTTGGACATACGGGATCGAACTTTGGGGCTCTACTAAACCATCAAATTCCTCTCGTATCCAATTCCTACAATCCAAAATCCTTCCTAAAATCCTCAATTCTCCCTACTTTGTCACAAATAAAATCATTCATAACGATCTTTATGTACCATGTGTTTCCGATTTAGCTCAATCCAGATACCTATCCTTCCATAATAAACTTCTGAACCATCCGAACCCTCTTGTTTCCAACCTTGCTTCCTCTTCTATTCCTGATAACCCTCCAAGACGTCTGAAAAGAAGAAGGCCTCGGGGCCTTCTAATATAGAAATATAATTGGAGTGCTGCCAATGGGCAGTTTCTCTTCATGTTGTACATGTCAAGTTACTATTTAATATTTACTAGTTGTATTTATCATTATACAGTTGTAAATTTCAATAATAAAAATAAAATTAAAAAAAAAAAGAAATTTCCTGTTGTATCGCTTCGAGTTACAAGTAGGGAGGTATGTACAACACAATCAGGCAAGTAGGCAACAGGTACTAAATGAAGCCGTCCACGGTTGGGTTTGTTTTATTATATTCTATCACCAGAGCCGCACAATACGACAATGGCTGTAGAAATAGCTGCGGTTGCGGCAACCTAGCCCCCGCTAATTACAAACGCCATGCCACTTTATCAACTGGGCCGTAACGCGACACACTCTGAGAAACACATCCACAGCTCTGCTCAGCTTTTAATTCCGATTTCATGGTCTTTAGTCGCCCACATTACCGAACATTTAGCTTTTTAGATCTTTTTACGTAAGACTTTAATGTGATAAAACTCATTGACCCTCAATGGCTTTACCCTCGAGATAATTCGGGAACGGACACTTGGTCAAGGACGGATAAAAATTGTCCTGTCGAAGTTCAACCTCATATTTATTATTATGGTCACTATAAGTGATAAATATTAATGAAGTGAAAGCTATTCGTGTTTTTAATATACGTGTACTTGCGCTTAAAATAAAAGTTTTTTTGTTTTTTTTTTAACTTGATTCTTCAACTCACACCTGTCATAAGTTCCGAAAATCAGCGAGTGTGATGTCAAGATGTAAAGATTGGTCAGGGAATAGGCTTGAGGGAGAGGAGTACCCAGCGGCGTCCTTTCTGTCTTGAGCGTAATATTTATAGTTAGTGGAGGAGATCCCTCATCCAGCTTCTTTTAAGCCTCCTTCGGGTGCTATCGGACATGTTAGTTGTGGCCATGCCTCGAATCAATGAGTTTGTATGTCCGTGTAAGTTATTATGAAATCTTTTGTAGTATGTTCGTATGTGGTCGTTAACTATTGGCATCTATAAGTCTTTATGTAGAGTAATGTTACTGACGTACCAGGGAGCTTTGGTGATAGTCCTGAAAGTTTTAGATTGAAAAGTCTGTAATTTAAGTATGTGAGTCTTTTTGGCTGTCCCATATATCTGTGAAGCGTAGGTCCAAATAGGCTTAAGTAGGTAAATATATGTATTCAATTTCTGTCTAAGTTTTAATTTCGAATTTCTTGCAAGGAGTGAGTACAATAGGCGTAGTCTTAGGTTTAGAGTTTTTGTTTTGTTTTTGATATGTTGGCCCCATGTCATTCCTCTGTCAAAGGTCAGTCCAAGATATTGAACTTTGTCTGTCTGAGAAATTTGGATATTGTCAAGGTAAATAGGGGAGCAAGTTTCACTTCGAAGGGTAAAAGTGATATGTAGTGATTTGTCTTGGTTGATTCGAATTTTCTAGAGTTTGTACCAGTCTTAGAAATTGTTTAGGTGATATTGTAAAGTCTGTGAGGCGTATGTTGAATTTCGATGTCTTGTCAAGATTGTTGTATCGTCTGCGTAAGTCGCGGTCAGAGTATCGAGAGGATCTGGAATATCATATGTGTAAATAATATACAACAGAGGAGCGAGTACTGACCCCTGAGGCACTCCTGCTAGGGCTGGTTTAATGGTAGATAGTTCTGTACCTTGGCAAACAGAGAAAAATCTGTCAGAAAGAAAAGATTGAAGAATAAGATAGTAGGTTGGAGGGAGTATAGTCTTAAGTTTGAAAAGAAGTCCCTGATGCCAGACTCTATCGAACGCTTGAGCAACATCCAGAAATACTCCTGTTGCATATAATTTGTGCTCTAGTGCTGTCGCAATGTAGTCTGTCACTCGGTGTAGCTGATGAATGGTTGAGTGGTGTGAACGAAATCCAAACTGATGTTCAGGTATTATGTTTTCAGTAGTCAGTATGTTTAAATTTTATTTTTAATCAGTCTGAATGGAATATATATTTATAATTGTTGTCTATTATTTGGGAACTAGGACTTTTCCCCCAAATAACTTTTCAAGTTAAGGTTTTACAGAAATTTTCTTTTCTTTAAAAAAACACATTTTAAAGTTCTGTTGAAACAATTCATTTTCTCCAACAATTCGATCTAGAAAGCGACTTTCATTCTTACAACTGACATACTAAAATAAAGTAATTCATGTACGATAAATGATGTCCAGCAACCCAATATAATTGGGCAGCATGCTTTTATATTTTATATTAAAATAAAGTGTTTCTCTCTCTGTAATTAATACCCACCGAATGAATCTCGACTCCCTCACTCAAGTTAGAAAATGTTCGGGTGTACTTCTAGAACAACCCATATGTCTGCCACACGTTGGAAGATAGTGGTAAAGATAAAAATAAATAAATAAACAAGAAACTGTAATCTAAGCTCATTTACAATGCATTTCCCATTTAACGGAAATTTTATTTGAGAACTTTAATAAATAAATGGTAAACTTTTGCATAAACTAAAAACTTTATTTCAAAGAAGTTCCTTAAAGTTTTTTTTAAATTTTTTTCTAAAACGTTTCACTTAAACGGTTAAAATGTAACATTTCGATTTATACTCGTAGACCCGTGTGAATAATTTGCCCAGTATAATGGTCGGTGACAAAATAATATAGGAGTAAGTCAATGAAATGTATTATATGATGGAGAAATTAATTTTCTTTTAGTAGGCCAGATTATAGAAATTCATTCTTAATAATAAACCGAAACATGTGTACAAATTACTATAGCTTGCATCTTTGCTAATTGTGCCCCGATTTCGATGATTCATTTAATTGAAAGGAATTTATTAACCTTTCAAATAGGTATAATCAATCATCAAATGCATAATTTTTTAATTGTGCGCAAGTTTCTTCTTAAGAATTCGACATTAAATGGTATATTTTCTTTTAATAACAAGAAGTAAAAAAAAGTATTTAAGTGAAGATTGATCATTAGACAGATTGGACATCAGCAAGTAGGTTCTAACCTAGAGCGATCATTTGATAAAGAAAACAAACGCTCCCTGGGACAGCTTTGTTCATTTCTTACTAATTAGGCCTGAGAAGTTCTCACCGACTAAGTGAGAATCTCTTTAAGAAAGTAAATTGGGCTACTTTTTTTATGAATGTCAAAAAAAAGATGGAACAAACAGATTAGTAACGTTATTTTGTTGTCTTACAAATCAAATTGTTTCTATTTATTTTTTTCAAATGTAAATAAATGGTTATATAGATCACTGCATGTAAGAAACAAAATTAAATACTTTGAACTTACATTTAACTATTTTTTTTTTAATTTTATTTTATTGAGATTTACAACTGTATTACATGGAAAATACAATAAGTAAATGGGACATTGGTAACATGACATGTACAACATGAAGGGAAACTACCCATTGGTATAACTCAAATTAAAGTACTATATTAGAAGGTCCCGAGGCCATCTTCTTTTCAGACGCCTCGGAGGATTATCAGGGATCGAGGAGGAAGCAAGGTTTGAAACAAGAGGATTCGGATGGTTCTGCAGTTTGTTATGGAAGGATAGATATCTGGATTGGGCCAAATCTGAAACATATGGAACATTAAGGTCACATTTAACTATAGATTCGGTCAACGGACTTTGAGTTACATCGTTTCGTATCTGTTCAACCAAATACCACAAGATCTGTTAAACAGACTTAAAACTGTTTAATTTATTAAGGCAATTCCTACAACGGCTGTCAGGGATATTAACTTAATAATTTTGCTATCGAGCTAATTCTTATTTTATTGCTGTGGACTGTGAATAAATTGTAATACAAACTTGATTGCTTTATTTTAGTTAATTTTGGATTATATACAATGTTTAAATTTAGGTGGGTCGGAATATTTGTGATTTTCCTTTCTCCTTTTGGTCAGTCTTCATGTTCATGCTTCTCCTATCTCCCTTTCTTGGCCCTTTGCCGGCCGCTGTAGTTTATTACTCTATGTTTATGAAATCAGGAGAATTCTTAACTTTTTTACTGAACATTCAAGTGATTTTAATATGCGTAAGCATCAAAACTTCAGTAATGGTTGAATCTGGCTCATATCTGCGATATATCGTCAATATGGCTTGAGATCGCAGCTGTGTTGCTTGAATCTTCATATTTTTTTTTATTTAGAAATATAATAATCTGTCACGAGGACAATAATTATAGTGATTTATGAACACATTCACACCATATAAACAGAAAATATAAAATAGTGATAGTGACAGATTGTTGCAATACACAATAAATAAATAAAAAGCATTTTAAGAAAAATTAACAAAAGTAAAATAATAACTAATCAATAATCAAAAACTATGTACAATAACAAATAAAATAACCTGGAATAATTTGGAACTTTTCTGTGTTCCCTAAACAAACACGAAGGGAAATAAAAAAGAAATCTATAATTGGATAATTTCTCATTTCTAAGTTTCAGTTTCCTCTAATCCTATAGATCAAATACCTGTAATTTTTCTTTTTCCAAACCTTATTGTGAAATGAACCGAAAATTCAAATGCTTTCTGTCTCTTGTGATGAATAATATTAAGTTCGATGACATTTTTAACAACATCCAAATGGAATTCCAACAATAATGTAAATTAGAATTAAATCCAAAATAAACAATAAGCTCTGTAAACAGGATTTCATAGCGGAATTTCAATGGCTTAAAACCATCAAGATAAAATACGGATCAGTTTCCAAAAATTAATGCGTGTAAATTATCTTCTCATTACTATTTTTTATTTTATTATTAATGTTCTTTTTATTGACTTATGGACAAAAATAATGGCATATTTATCATTACATTATTTGGTACACTTGCTTGCTAGAACACGTGTTTTCTTATCGATTAATTAAAAGATTTGAAGTTGTTTTTAACGCCTTCAATTATTACGAACACTAAACCGCATAATGTACACACTTTTCCCGTGAGCAATTCATTATTTTAACTCCTTATGCTCATCCAGCCTTCATAACCTTTTCTATACAACTACTGTGTTCCAAAAATATTTTTTAAATTTTGCTACAGCTGGATCATGTGTGAACATTGATAAAAGTGAGGTTAATTTTTCTTTGAAAATCTTTTTGACAAAATCTTAGAGTAAATTAACAGTGAAAACTTTTCTTTTTGTTGCATTCTGTTGTTGAAACCAATTAGCTCCAAGAAATAGGAACTCCACACCTCGGTGTAGCGGTTTCACCGCAAACGATGTCTGGGACGTCGATATCTGCCAGTTCTACAGAAAATGTGGACGCTTTAAACTCAAACCAAACTACTGAAAATAATTGGGAACTCGTTACAGGAAGAAAACGCTCAATGGACAATAACAGAGACCCAAGAAAAGCTAAAAAGGTAAGTGAAGTTACAACAGTAACCACTAATAGTTTTGAAGTTTTAACTAACATTAGTGACGAGTCTGAAGCTACCACTAAGCAACCAGTTTCTGTAAAACCGCCCCCTATCCACTTGAATGATGTACAGAACTACACCGAACTGGTCACATTTCTCCAAAATGTAGGAGGTTTGAACAGCTTTAACCTAAAATCCACATCAAGAGGAGTAACCGTATATCCTGAAAGCTATGACACATATAGACGTATAGTAGCTAACTTAAGACAGGTAGGTGCCGATTTCCATACCTATCAGTTAATAGAAGATAGAAATCCAAGAATCGTATTAAAAAACTTACACCATGCTACTCCAATTGAAACCATAAAATACGAATTAAAATGCCTAGGCTACGATGCCACAAGTATTGTGAACGTTATTTCCAGATACAAAAATCCACTTCCCATGTTCTTTATCGATATCTCTAAAGCCACATTTAATGAAAAAATTTTTGATATCAAATTTTTATATTATACTAGAGTGAAAATCGAAGAGCCAAGAAAGAAAAGAATGATTCCACAGTGCACCCGTTGTCAGCAGTAACTAGCGCACCCCCAGGTATAGACGAGTTTCCTTCTCTTCCGCAAAGTCAGCATACCGCAAATTCAGGTTCTTCAAAACCCGATTCCCAATATCCAGGACCAAAACTGCGAACTTCTCCTTCAGAAGTCCCAGAAAATCACCTTCACCAGCCAAAGCATCCAGAAATGAAAAAGGGCATTACTCAACCGCCACTACCGACTTACAATCACCCGGCTTCAGCTCAGCTCTTCAACTTGGTAAGTGGATTGAATAACCTCATCCAGCCTCTTTTCAGCCTTCTCCAAGAACTGTCTCACGTTGCACAAGCCTTATCCTCCAGTTATGGCTACTAATCGGCTGACAGTGGGCTCCATGTCCGTTCTTCTCTGGAACGCAAATGGTATAAACCAACACAGGACTGAACTTGACATGTACATACATGAAAAACGGACTGACATTGCTCTCATCACTGAAACACACTTGACTCCACATTCTAAATTTTACATTCCAGGCTACAAAATATATAGAACTGACCACCCTGATAAGACGGCACATGGCGGTACGGCAATACTGATTAAGCAATCACTAAAACACAACCCTTTACAATTACCCATTACACCTGACATACAATCCACAGCAATTACTCTGTATACCCAGCACCATACCATTACCTTCGCTGCAGTGTACTGCCCTCCGAGATACGTGCTAACATCTGCAATGTTTTACAATTTTTTCCAACATCTCGGTCGGTGTTTTATTGCAGGTGGTGATTATAATGCCAAACATCAGTCCTGGGGAGCACGACTCTGTACTCCTAGAAGAAGAAATCTAAAGTCTGCCATCGATCAGCTTTCATTAAACACGATCTCACCTGATACACCTACTTACTGGCCAACTTCAAGACAGAAAACACCAGATTTACTTGACTTTTTCATTACTAAAGGACTCAGGACAGTGCCGTATACTGTAACTGCAAGCTCTGATCTTTGTTCTGATCATTCTCTTCTCAGTTTGGTACTATGCGATGAGCCTCGTACTGCATCAAAAAAACCAACACTTACAGATAGGATAATCGATTGGAAAGCTTACAGCGACTACTTAAATTCGACGCTATCAATCCCAATGTCCCTTAAGACCGAAGAGGAACTCGAAAAAGCTGTTGATAAGTTCACAATCAGCTTACAACAGGCTGTATGGTCATCATCTGTACCAAGACCTAGCAGAAATACGTCTCTTCCAATCTATCCGCAGTACATTAGAGACTTGATCAGAGCAAAGAGAAGAGCGCGCAAAGTGTGGCAGACTGGTCGACTTCCATCTGACAAACGGACTTTCAATAGACTTAACAATGAACTTAAACGACAGATTCAGAATTTTAAAAGAACGATCTACGACAATTACCTCAAAAATCTTTCGACTGACGATGGAAGCTTATGGAGACGGACTAAGAAACTTGTAAAGCATTGTGAGGTGTCATCACCACTCCGAAACGTAGATGGTTCCTGGGCTGTGTCAGACCTTGAAAAATCTGAGCTCTTTGCCAACCATCTTTCTTCTGTTTTCATACCACATACTGACTTCTCTAATACTGATCACGAAAGACATGTACAAAACACTTTAGACATTCCTTTACAACTGTCATTACCTCCACTTTGCTTCACTCCCACTCAAGTTGCAGAACAAATCAGACAGTTACCTAAAAAGAAAGCTCCCGGTCATGACCTGATAAATGCTCAAGTGCTCCAGAAAATGCCAAGGAAAGCTCTAGTATACCTAACATCAATTTATAACGCAATACTCAGAACGACTAAATTCCCCTTACAATGGAAATACTCATTCATAAAAATGATTCACAAACCTAACAAAAACACTGACTTTCCTTCATCATACAGACCCATCAGCTTGCTCCCATTATGCTCTAAAATCTTTGAGAAACTTCTCTACAAACGACTTCTTGACATACTGACTACTGAAAACATAATACCTGAACATCAGTTTGGATTTCGTTCACACCACTCAACCATTCATCAGTTACACCGAGTGACAGACTACATTGCGACAGCACTAGAGCACAAATTATATGCAACAGGAGTATTTCTGGATGTTGCTCAAGCGTTCGATAGAGTCTGGCATCAGGGACTTCTTTTCAAACTTAAGACTATACTCCCTCCAACCTACTATCTTATTCTTCAATCTTTTCTTTCTGACAGATTTTTCTCTGTTTGCCAAGGTACAGAACTATCTACCATTAAACCAGCCCTAGCAGGGGTGCCTCAGGGGTCAGTACTCGCTCCTCTGTTGTATATTATTTACACATATGATATTCCAGATCCTCTCTATACTCTGACCGCGACTTACGCAGACGATACAACAATCTTGACAAGACATCAAAATTCAGCATACGCCTCACAGACTTTACAATATCACCTAAACAATTTCTACGACTGGTGCAAACTCTGGAAAATTCGACTCAACCTTGACAAATCACAACATATCACTTTTACCCTTCGACGTGAAACTTGCCCCCCTATTTACCTTGACAATATCCAAATTCCTCAGACAGACAAAGTTCAATATCTTGGACTGACCTTTGACAGAAGAATGACATGGGGCCAACATATCAAAAACAAAACAAAAACTTTAAACCTAAGACTACGCCTATTGTACTCACTCCTTGCAAGAAATTCGAAATTAAAACTTAGACAGAAATTGAATACATATACTTACCTACTCAAGCCTATTTGGACCTACGCTTTACAGATATATGGGACAGCCAAAAAGACTCACATACTTAAATTACAGACTTTTCAATCTAAAACTTTCAGGACTATTACCAAAGCTCCCTGGTACGTCAGTAACATTACTCTACATAAAGACTTACAGATGCCAACAGTTAACGACCACATACGAACATACTACAAACGATTTCATAATAACTTACACGGACATACAAACTCATTGATTCGAGGCATGGCCACAACTAACATGCCCGATAGCACCCGAAGGAGGCTTAAAAGAAGCTGGATGAGGGATCTCCTCCACTAACTAGAAATATTACGCTCAAGACAGGAAGGACGCCGCTGGGTACTCCTCTCCCTCACGCCTATTCCAAGACCAATCTCTTCATCTTGACATCACACTCGCTGATTGTCGGAACTTCTGACAGGTGTGAGTTGAAGAATCAAGTCAAAAAAAAAAAAAAAATTTTGCTACGACCTTATGGAGCTATATTCCAACTATGGTTCGTAATGCTTTCTCTATTTATACATTTAAATTTAAGTCTCTTTGTCCATCTCTTATCTCCAAGAATCATAATTTCCTTTTCCTCAGAATCGATGTACATAAATATTTGTTGATAAAAATCAACTTTCACTTTTATTTTACTTTTACACAAAGAAAAGTATTTAAATCCATATGTGCTTGTTTCAGGTGAAATTTTTCGAATATTATAAAATAAGGCTCTGTTTATTTTTTCACCATATTTATTTTAATTTTCATAGCTACGTTACGGCCGGTAAGCCATCTTCAAGCTATTTTATCCAACCATGCTGTTCAATCAGACTTTGGACTACACATACAAAAAGCATGGTTGGATAAAATGGCTTGAAGATGGCTACTGGCCGAAACGTAGCTATGAAAATTAAAATAAATATGGTGAAAAAATAAACAGAGCCTTGGCAAAGACATTATGTCTCCTTAATTTCTTATTACTTGTAAAAATTTAAAGTAAAAAAAGTTAAAATTGTGTACACTAAACAAGAATGGCACTTCTTTATTATATCATAATAATATAGATAGATAGAAAATAACTTTATTCTGTGACAAAGTCCCTTTAGAATAACAAAATAGCTCAAAATTAAAAGATCACATCTGGCCTAAATAAAATATACAAAAAAAAAAAACATATATACGAAACATTTAAACCTAAGACAAGCCACTTAAATCTGTGTGTAGTGGTAAAACATTATAAATATACACTTTTAAGGAAAAAAATAAAGAAAAAATACATTCACTTCTTATTTACTGTGGGGAACAGCAAAATTTTCTAACATCAAGCGCATCCAATCCTTCCAGTCAAAAGTCCTTCGAATAATAGTCGATGCTCCTTTCTATGTAACCAACAAAACCCTAAATCATGACCTCAACATCTCATTTGTCCTAGACCTTATCCCAGAAAAATTCTCCAAATTTCACCAGAACCTTACGTATCACCCAAACCCTCTTGCACAATCCCTATCAAGCACCTCCCATCCCTATAATCCTCCAATAAGGTTGAAACGACAGTGACCTCGCCACCTTTTGTAGATTGTATATATTGGAGTTCTGGCAATGGCCACTCAAGACATGAGTGTATGTGGCTTAAGTGCTCTCGATCAATCTCCGCTGGCTTTAGTACCAGTTCCCTCGCCTGATTGTAGATAGGTATGCATATAGTTTCATAGTTTTAATTTTCTTATTTTTAAGTTATTTTATTCTATTTATATTTATTGTATATACTTTTTATTATTGTTTTGCTTCTATTTATCTTGCATTTTTTTTACATATAGTGTGAATGTTATCCTACCTCACTATAACCAATGTCCAAGGGACAGATTGTTGTAATACTCAATAAATAAATTTAAAAAAAAAAAAAAAAAACTTCTTTAAAATCTGATACTATAAAATACCTGAGTATTTCAATGATTGATAATATGTAAATACATCATAATCATTTCTTTACGTAACTAAAGGTACACATTTAATTTTATAAAAAATATTAAAAAACCAACAATTGATGTATCTCGTGGCTTTAAGACTAGGAAAATCTTGTAATATTCTCAGCAAAGAATAGTACTAACATTAGATGATGAATGACATGAACTAAATGTATAATGCCAAAAGATTAGGAGGTATCTGACGGGATAGGAATTGGACTAGGGAGGTTTTGAATGTAGATATGGATGGGGAATGCCGGGATGTGATAGGGAGGGAATTCCAGAAATTGACAGAGCGAGCAATAAACGAATATAGTAATATAGTTTTTTAATTTAAGTATGTAATGTTGCCGACAATTATTACAACTCGAAAAAATTGACAATAAGGAGAAATTTTAAAGAAGTTCGAAAAATACGAGGAAGATCAACTTTAGTCAGAGATCATTCGTTGCTTTTCTTTATTTATTTTATTTTGCATACAAGCGACATTATTCTTGAACATTACACAGTCAGCAACGTACTTGACGGAACTAACCTTCATAATCGGCATTCTTGGTGAGTTCCAGTCTTATCGAAAAAAGATCGTACGAGTAGATTATCGTCCTCTGGAGAATACAAATCCGAAGACGTGGGGAACGGGTATCTGTCTAGTTTAGCCATTATTCCGGTTTGGACTTAGGCCAGCTGTCTCGGATTGAATACTAGTGCGATCACGGGCGAGCACTATGAGGTGGTCTAGGAAATCACAATGGAAGAGGAAAATAGCAGTTAGAACACATAAATCTGCAACCCACAAGATTCTCTGTGATGACCGCAAATGACGACCTCGTCATGCCACATGCTAATTACCGATATCTCCAATTTAATTTTAACTGCTAATAAAACATGAACATTTCAAAATGGCGCCCATTGAAAGAGGAATCCTACGTAAAAAATGGAAAAAAAAAATAAGATCATTTATTTTGAGACGACGTGGGACAGTGATAGTAAAATTATATACCCTACATGTCGAATACTACTAAAAAGCAAGTCAATACATCTTTTGAAAAACAATACGTGTTTAAAAAAAGAGGACAATACACTATTTTAAAATTACAATTTAGCAAATATGAAGGAAACTGCCAAAACAAAGATAATCACTATAAACTATTTGTGGCAGTAACAGTTTCAATGACCTTTCCTAAAATGAAATTCCAAAATGGCCATTTTTTCTCACCTCCACGTCCTCAACTATAGCTAAATTGGAGAAAAAAAAACTTCGTGTTTTTTAATATATTTGACTTGCTAACTCCTGATTGATTGGTTATAGATCAGCTACTAGTTTATCTTCAACAGTTCAAAAGTTAGATCAATTATAACTTTGCACTTTTAAACTTATTTTTATAATATACGTCATTATATATATATATATATATATATATATATATATATATATATATATATATATATATAACTTACGTCGGTTCGAACTCGGAAAGATAAAAAAAAGAAAGAAAGAAGAGGTTTGAAATGAAAACGCGTGGTTGCTCAAATAAGACTGCCTTTATTCTCTCCGTAATGCTATATATATAGCATTACGGTTTGTTTACAACTATTGTCTAGGATTAACTCTCATATAAACTTACATCTAACCATAACTCCCCCCCGCCAGTTTATGAACACTTCTCATAAACTAACGCAGGGTTAGTGATATAATACATAACAAAACATAATACATAACAAAACAAAACAAAATAATCTTCGTAACAAAACAAAATAATCTTCCTTGGCGTTCCCATACAGCCATAGCACAGAACAAATAAAATTAAACATTTTCCTGCAATAAAAGATTTACAACCGAAACAAACCTTCTACCGTCCTTCCATAGCTTGTAGGAGACAGAAAAGAGGATATACCACTATTTACGACTGACCCGGTTCTATCGGGAGTTTCAACTGTTCTATGTGAACAGTCCTTCGTTTCCTAGGATCGTTCAGACTCTGAATGGTACAAAGATTGTGTTCGCGAAGTACAATCACTTTGAATGGTCCGTCGTAGCGTGCTAGTTCTTTCCCCCTATTAGAACCTACCCTACGATAGACTGTCATCCCTATCTTCAAGTCCCCCATTCTGTCCTTGAGGTTCAGATTGGCCTTCTCCACCCTTTTCCGTTTTTCCCGCTCTATTTTCCCTCTCGTTTTTTCCCATACTTTCTTTATCTCTGCCCTGTTGCAAGTGATCCGTTGAGCTTGTGCTTCATCCGTGAGTGTTTCCATCCAATCCCGTCGCCGTATATTCACTCCAAACAATACCTCGACCGGAGAAAAACCAGTAACCGAGTGGATCGAATGGTTATAGGCCGCAACTGCTCTTTTCATAGCTACATCCCCTTCCAATCCCTGCTCCCCTTGATAAATACGTAGGTGGTCGCTTAACGTGCTGTGCAACCTCTCGATATTTCCTCTGCCCTTTGTATGTCCCGGAGTATTAAAATGCCAATCTATATCCAATCGTTTAACCTCCTCCCGTACGGTACTGTTGTCGAACTCCCTCCCTCCGTCCGACGTTATGCGATCAGGCACTCCGTAGAACTGGGCCCACGTTTGTAGAGTCCCCACAACCGCCTCCGACAACTTATCTCGTACTTGGTGTGTCATTGCTACCTTGCTAAAGAGGTCGATCATTGTAACCCACTTAAACCCCCTCCACGTAAATGTATCAATTTGCACATCTTTCAATGGCATGTCTCCCGTAGGGGTTTCCTCCTGCAATCCTTGAGGTGGCCGTCTATCGTATTTAGTACGCGCGCACACTGCGCATCTCCCAATGATTTCAGCAATTGTCTTCCTCATGCCATCCCAAAAATATCTTCTGCGCAACGCTTGAAACGTTTCCTGTCCCCCCCTATGGTTGGTCTTGCCCTGGTGATGTGCCAGCGTTACTTCCTTTTGCTGCTCCTTGTCCATTAATGTTTCAACTAGGTATCTGCATCTAATGAACGACCTGTCAATGCCTATCTTCTCTGCTCTCCAGAGTTTTTTGATCTTCTCCCAGACGGTCGCATTGCCCACATACAAATGGTGAGTTTTCCCCGACTCTGAAGCGTCGTGCAAAGCCTTACAGATCTCTTCTTCTTTCACCCCTGGTTGGGACCAAATGGTGTTAATCCTCCTCTTGCCGTACTTACTGAAGTCGATCTTCATGAGCCCCGACGTCCTGGTCTTCCAAATGACCTGTCGTCTCTTATCGTTGACGATCTCCTCACATTCCTCCATATCTGTAGGCCTCTCGTCCACCGAGCTCTCTTCTCCTCTCGACTCTTCTGCTCCCACGTCCCCAGGTTCCCCTTCACCTTCCGGTGTCCACGTTCTTAAAAACTGCCGCACGTCCCTTGACGACTCCCCTTCTTCCTCCTCGATGGCATTTATCATGATGGCTCTGGACAACCAGTCCGCTACCACATTTTCCTTACCCGGTTTGTACATGACCTCCATATTGTACTGGCTTAGAAATTGCTTCCACCGGGTGACCCTTGCTGACGATTCCTTCAGATTACCGACCCATTGCAGCGGCCTGTGATCGGTATGGACTTTAAACTTTCTGCCAAAAATATATGGCCTAAAATGCCCTACTGCCCATACTATGCCCAGGAGTTCCCTCTCCAGGGCGCTATACCGCGTTTCCGCGTCTGTAAGCCGCCGACTTGCATATGCTACCGGTTGTTCCCCATTACTTCCTTCTTGAGCAAGTACCGCCCCCAACGCATACTCACTCGCATCCGTGGTAATGACAAATGTCTTCGTAAAATCGGGAAAAGCGAGTACCGGCTTCTCTTGTAACCGCGCCATGCACTTTCTTACGTTATCCTCTATTGCTGGCGTTATTGCAATCTTCCGGCCTTTCTTCAAAAGGTTATTAAGAGGTGCTAAATACTCCGCCATTTCCGGCACGAACCGACGGTAATAGTTTAGTGTTCCTAATAACCTGCGGATACCTTTTACATCCCTGGGCATCGCCATATTTCGTATTGCCTCAACCTTCTGTTTATCGGGCCTGATCCCCTCCTTCGAAATGGAATGTCCCAAAAAGGTTATCTGGTCCTGTCCCAAAATCGACTTTTCCGCTGATAATTTCAACCCAAATTGCCGTAACCTATCGAATACGCGCCCTAAATGATCAACATGCTGCTCTTCATCCTTGCTAAAGACCAACAGATCGTCCATGTACACTTGACAGAATTCTTCGTCTAATCCTCTCAAGAATTCGTCCATAAATCTCTGGAAGGTTATGGGAGCGTTCTTTAAACCAAATGGCAT
The DNA here is from genome assembly GCA_928085145.1 of Nezara viridula. Classification (NCBI taxonomy): domain Eukaryota; kingdom Metazoa; phylum Arthropoda; class Insecta; order Hemiptera; family Pentatomidae; genus Nezara; species Nezara viridula. The sequence continues at coordinate 125,340,747 of OV725081.1, read as the reverse complement.
CCGAGTAAACTCGTAATGCCCCCTCTCGAAAGAAAACGCCGTTTTGTGTTGATCCCTGGGGTTCATACGAATTTGGTGGTAGCCTGCCTTTAAATCCAAAGTACTAAAAATGGTTGCTCCACTAAGCCTGTCAATAATATCCTCAAATCGCGGAAGCGGATACTTCTCGTCTAGGGTGTTGTCATTGAGCTTCCTGAAGTCTACCACCACCCTGTACTTCTGCTCTCCCGACGACGTCTTTTTCTTCACCGCCCACAGAGGACTATTGTACGGTGACGTGCTGTCCACGATGATGCCCTGCTTCTTCAGGCTCTCGAGCTCCTCCTTGATATGGCGACGTAAAGCCTGCGGGTAACGCCGCTCCTTCACGTACGTCACCTTTTCCTGTTTTAACGGAATCTCATGTGCTGTCCTCCCCGTTGCGCTCAACACCTCCCCCTCTTTAAAAAAAATATCCGCGTATTCCCTCTTTATCCTTTGGGCCCAATGTTCCGCTTGTTCTATTGCCCCAATGTTCCCTTTTCCTCCCACTCTCCCTTTCTTACACCGGTACCTCTTCCCTCCCATTCGCACCCTCCAACCCGTTCCCCTGTAATCTATTCTCGGTCTCACCTTACTCAATAGGTCACATCCAATTATACCCCCGTATTCCCGCGGCATATTCTCTACTACATGAACCCTCAACTTCCCACTTCCTGGGATCCATCTGTCTAAATCCAACTCTACTTCCCCTTCTATCCTACATGGACCACCCAAAGTAATCAACCTACACGTACATTTTTTTATTCTCGGTATCCTCTCTCCTTTACACAACTCCTCCAACATCTGCCTAGATACTATTGTATTAGAACTTCCCGTATCCACCAGACACTTTCCTTTCCCCACGACACTTATAATTGGCAAACCAACGCACTCACCTGCAATATTATTCACTACCGCGTGGCTGCCTCTCCTCTGCTCCTCTCCTCATTCGTCTGATCTTCCTCTCCTGTCCGCGACTGCTCCCCCTTCTCCACTCTTTCTGCTAACTCTGCCTCCTCGAGCTGCTCTCACCACCGGCTCCTCCTCCTCGGTTTCAGATGTTCCCGACGAATTGTCCGACTCCGATGCCGCTCCTCTCTTCCTCCACAATCTCTGGGCGTTCACCTCCATTGGCTCATCTCGGCCCACTTCCCCCCGTCTACTCATATACGGGCATTGTCTCGCAATATGCCCCTCAGTTCCGCATTCGAAACATCGGGTTCGCGGGCAATTCGCCACTAGGTGACCTATCTTTCCGCACCCGTGGCATCTCCTGTCCTCCTTTGTCCATTTCCTTCTCTCCTTCCCTGGCTTTTTCTCCCTTACCGCCGTTCTTTCTCTTGCGCTAACTTCTCCTCCTCTTTTCTTCCAGCCTTCCTGTCTCGTTCTAAATCTACCGGGTTCCGCTCTCCTGTACGATACTCGGTTCCACCCGTTCTCATTCTCCTCTTCTCCCCTGGCTGCTTCTTCCTCCCGCGCGCTTGCATCAATCATTTCCTGGGCACACTCTACAAAACCCTTGTCTCTAGGTAGTCCATCCTTCTTCCCCGTGTCTCTACCCAGTTGTACTTTAAGGATGGTTGCCAGGAACGCCATTCTTGCTCCCGTTTCCACTGCATCCGCTACTTCCCTCGTCTTCTCCGTTACATTGTTGAATCGTGCCAACAGGTTTGCTGCATATTGTCCGTTGGACTGATACGGCTGTTTCTTCTCTCGGAACATCTGTAAGATGTCTTCTTCTGGGGCCCAACGGCCCCCTCCAAATGCCTTCTTCAGCCTGTCCTTCACGGTGCTCCATGGGGTGTCTTCATCCGCCTGGATCATGTTCAGCACACTCCTTTTAACCCGGCATACCAAGGCTGCCCTCAATGCGTTGGCATCCAGCGGATCTATCAAGTTTTCCCCTTCTTTGGCCGCTATACGCGATATCACCCGGTCGCCTCCCTTTAGAAAGTGGTTCAACTCACCTGTTCCTCCATCAAATCTCTCCAGGTCAGATATAGCTCTCCTCAGGTCCTGCGATGTCGCCGTTCTAACCTTTAGCCATTCCAGCGTCGTCGCATGTGCTGACGCTAACGTCTCCGTAGGTAGCGGAGGAAAGTCCCTCGCTAACGCTTCTGCCAACGTAGGAAACGCTGCCGGTGCCGCTGGTGCCGCAGTCGGTTGCGCTACCTGTGCTGTAGGCGGTACTGGTGGTGGTGGACGTACTGGCGGTTGACCTACTCCGTTCGGCATCCTGTTTTTTTATTTAGCTCCACGACGTGAAAATAAAAAAAAATAAAAAACGAAAAGACAACTACAAAAGTAAACTCTTTAAGATTCCCGGGTTTCGGCACCACTTACGTCGGTTCGAACTCGGAAAGATAAAAAAAAGAAAGAAAGAAGAGGTTTGAAATGAAAACGCGTGGTTGCTCAAATAAGACTGCCTTTATTCTCTCCGTAATGCTATATATATAGCATTACGGTTTGTTTACAACTATTGTCTAGGATTAACTCTCATATAAACTTACATCTAACCATAACTTATATATATATATATATATATATATATATATATATATATATATGTATAAACGAGTACGTAGAGATTTAAATGCATAGAGCGTCAGAGCAATATAATAACATATATTATGAACATTATTTAAAAAAAAAGGAATATAATGAATCATATTGCAAATTTCAACAGATATAATTTTTAATTAATAGATTTAATCTTCCCTCTCTCCCCCATATCTGGCTGACCACCATGGAGTGGAGACTTTTAATATGTTTACCTGTTTACTAGTACAAACAATGTCCCAAAATAAAAAATTGTGTCCCTGCCATTTCCTTCTGTACCTCATTATTGATCATTCATTGACTGGACTATAAATAAAAGTTTCTTGAAATAAGTCATAAAATTTCGACTCGGCTCTTGGACTATAATGAAAGGTACTGAGAAAATAATACAGCAGATGGATAAGTTAAAATTATTTAGGAACTCATCTCAATGAAAATGAGCATATCGAAAAGGAAGTGACTCGGAGAATCGGAGCAATTGGATGAATATTCTGTAGTTCCGGAAAGAGAAGACTAAGAGAACCAAAATGACCGTTCATTAATCGACCTTTCTGCTCATCATCACATAATCTGCTTAATATTAGTATGATTTCGATTTCCAGGTTTAAATATGATATGATTCCTGAATTTATTATTCTGAATAAATGTTATTTATTTTATTTTACAATCAATATTGGGTAATAATGTTGGTATAATTTTAGTTTAAAGTGAAAACATGAAGACTTCCTTTCATTATCATCAAACACAAGTATGTATAATAACATTTAGTATGGTCGGTTGCTCAATAATTGGATAGAGAAAGCCGTCACTTCTAAGAAGTTAATAGCAAACGCTCTATTGTCAGCTGATTACAAAGATATTCTTCCGTGTAGATTTTTTTTTTGAAAAACATATTATGCTCCTTAATTCATGACAGTTTTTGACTAAATGATTTTATTCGGATAGAAAGGTATTCGTCTAGGAATTTCAAAACTTTCCCATGAAGGTTCGTCACGATTTTTTTTCGTTAGATCTTCGAGGTACACTGGTTCTTCCCCCACTTCTCATGTTGGTGCACCGGATTAAATTGGTTCTATTCTGTCTTCCTATGAGAATATTCCCTTTTCCGAACCTGCTTAAATTTTCAATATATCGACCTTATATTCCCGACGGCAATTTCTTCTTGGTGTTTTTCTTTTTTAAATCCTCAGAACCAAAAACCTTCCCTACATCTTAGAACTATTTACTTTACGATCCTCTATCCACTCTCTCAACACCAGATCTCAACCTATAGGTTTATATATCCCCTCCCATAAAACCACTTCCTTCAGTAAATCCTTCTTCATTCGTGCTACCTCCTTCAGGAACTCCTTATCCATATCCATACGTCAAACCACGTCCATAAACTCTTTCAAACACCTCCTATTCCACCACCTTCTACAAATTCAAACCTCCGCAACCTTGTAAAAATGTCTGGGTTACATTATTACGTTGGTAACCACCAGTTAATTAATAGAAGTTATTTTATTTTTATGTACTCATTTTTTTTATATCTCAGAATTTATTGCATATATTTGTGTTTTTTCTTAGAAAATTTTAAGATATTTATATTTTTTTTTTTATATATATTTGTATTTTCCTCAGTATCTTTATATATATATTTACGATTTTTTGTATATATTTGTATGATATCTACATGCCAGACTAATGTACAATTTTTTTTAACTCTACTATTATACTAAAGGGACTTAAAAAGTTCCATTTTAACGGTTTCTGCGAAACGTTTTTGAAAAAAAAAAGATCTTAAAATAAAGGTTTTAATGAACTCTTTGCAATAAGTTGTATGTTTATTGTAATAGTTTAACTTTTATTTATTTACATTCTTTAAAAAATATACGTTAAGTGAGAAATAAACAGTGATTGAGTTCATAGGTGCAGACTTTCCATTCTGGTTAATGAAACGATAACCACCTCCCCCTCCAAAAAGTCACGATAAGTTATATTATTATGAAAATTATGATTGATAACTAAAAGAATTAACATTATTCCATCTCCTCAAATATCAATCAGTCTCATATGCATAGGCGCTGACTCCGGGAGGACGAGGAGGGCTATGCCCCTCCCCTCAGTAAAGATGTTGAGGGAGGTGAGAATATCGTTCTCCCCTCCCAATAATTTGAAGACAAAAAAATTTTTATGAATGAATAAAATATGTAAACAAAAATCGATTAAGTCGACTACAGGCGAGGCTAGTGCCCTTAAGCAAATTAGTAAATTGTTATTGAAATTGACGTGTATGAATATTGAAATGTGGTGTACTATTCGGGTAGTTACATTCCATGCTATACATACGACGCATTTCAACATAATACAAATCAGTTTAGTTTCTTTGGGAGGTAGAAGGCACACAACTCAACTACAAATACCAGGATCTCTGATAGAATTATTTCCTTAGTTTTTTTTAAATTAAATTATTTTTAATAGTGATATAGTAACGTCTAATTATAATGTCTAATTCTTCTATATTTTTACTTTACTACCTATACTAGGTAAGGAAAGTATTGCCTTCGGGTCAAATTTCCGATATGCGGTTTTCGACGGATCTATACGTTTCAGAGCTTCCTGAGTCCGAAAAATACATTTTTACCCATTGATCTGTCTGTCTCTCTGTGCCAAGATTTTCTCGGAAACTACTGCAACGATTTTGTTGCTTCCTTTATTATTTTGTAGGGTTTTGATTACTGATGCCTGTGACAGAAATTCGGTGCTCCACGCGCAAAAACTTAAGACTATAGACTGCAAAAAAACTATAGACTGTAGCGCGAAAACGGCTTTAACGATTTTATTGAAACTTTCCTATACTGTTCTAATAATTGTCCTTTCAATTTACATATATGGACTAAATTCCCGAGAAACTTCAGGAAAAAAAGTTATAAAGAAAAGAAAAATGTTTAAATAAAGAAAAGGGCATAAAGTATTAGAGCTGTGTGAGACTCATTCATATCATATATACAATAACAAAAATAGTAGATAAATTATAACAAAATAAAATAAAAATAATAACCTTCTTATATAAATATATCAGGGAGTGGTGTGGCTCAGTGGTAGGGTTCCTATGCTAAAGGTCCCGGGTTCGAACCCCGGCTCATGACAGAAATTTTATTTATGTTTCATTAGCCGTGGGGTGACCCTGGGCCAGGAGACCCTCCTGGGGCACACCCAGCCTCTATAAAGTGGGTACCCTTAATTAAATAATTGGTTAAGGGAAAACCTAGCAGTTGAGCGTGATCTTGGTCAAATCACCTCCTTACACATCCGTTGACCTAGAAATAGTGCTTTCCCTAAATAGTACTGAACCCCAGACCCTTCATGGGTTGTAGTGGTACAGGTTTTCTATAAATAAATTATTATATAAATAAAAAAACTTAATAAAACAAAAGAAATTAAACAACATTAAATAAAATATAAAAACACATTCATACTTATTTACAATATTTACAGTCAGCCGAGTGAGCTCCGAGTCGGGCCCTTTCTCCCACGTGTGGAGGATAAGGGAAGACTCTAAGAGATCCCAGCGCTTATCTCTCAGCAGCATCACTGTGATGGGAATCTAGTCAACTTTAATTAATTTTCATGATCGTAGTCATCTTCCGCTGTAGTTCTAGAAGACATACTGGTCTGGGTTGAGAAAAATAACTATATTAATGTTCAGGAATCACAACACTAATCCAAATGTTCTTGTACGCTGAAAATATTGGAATTAAGTTATAGTTATTGGGACAGATTCACTTTTAAAAACCTTTCACATTAAGCAGAATGCGCCCATTTGCCTTTATATAGTAATTTCATAAAAGCTATAAGCCCTCTAGTTAACATTCTACATCTCATTAAATATTATTGGTACATCCATAAAAAAAATGCAACAATGTACTCCTTAACTAATTTAATGCTCAATACAATATGTCAAAATTGATAAATTATTCGATACGCCCTCAGGGTAAGAAACCCACAATATTAATCAGTGTAGTTACCGTATTTTACCTATTAACAAAACAAAAAACCATCGATATATTCTATTTCAGATTTAAATATCGATGTGTGAGGGAGGGTATAACTTTCGATTGCGTTACGTCATGCAGAGAGTGGCTGCCAGCACTTTCTTCTACACGCACTGAGCCGACCTGCCAAAAGGCAAGCATTTAGAGGGAAATGCCTCTCAAATAAGGGCCTCCTCTAAGAACATATTCAGTTTAATTTATTATGAATTAAAATTTAAAAAAATAAAACCTGTATTTTTTAATCATTTGAAAATATTGACAAACAAAAATATGTCAACATGTTCTAATTATTTTTGAAGTGAAAACTTCTTTAGGAAAGTTTTGCACTTTTTTTTCTAGAGAGTGAAATAGATTGAGCCGTCAGATCTCCGATATGTAACGCTCGGGTAAAGTAAGCTGAAGTCGATTAATTGCAGTGTTTTTACATATGAATTAAAATACCTCAAGAACTTAAAATCGGACCTGCATACTGTTACCGAAGGAAATGTTCATCATTCTCTTTGTAATGAGCTATTATTTAAAATGGTATCTTAACGCAAAGTCGTGTTAGACAAGTGAAAAGGAAAAAAATAGTGTCGAAAACCAACTGATAACGAGTTTTATTGAAGATATGGATTAAAATATCTCAGACATTAAAAATCGGACCTGCATACTCAAAGCGAGGGAAATGTTCAGCATTTGATTTTCTATATAATGAGCTATTATTTATAATTTATATTTCATATTATTAATCTCGGCTTGTTGATGTTTTCACTTATATCGTGTGGTTTAAAGCACACACCTTAGTTGTGTTGTTTTTTTTTAACTCAATAATTCAGCAGGTGGATATATTCTGATATTGTTTTTTTATTTTTCATATGTTTTTTAACTTCCAGTCGTGTTGAACTTTCCACTGAAACCCAGGAAGTCGTTCTTAGCATAAATCGCTGTCCATCGTTGCTGAATTCAAGCGAATGATAGAATCAGCTCTGAGTTTAAACACATTGTTTGTTAGTTTTGTTTCCTCAGTGCTCAGAATCGAAAATTTCCACTTCCGTTTTACGTTTCAGACATCAAGGATCAAATTTGGTTATCTGTCTGTCTATCTGTGGTCAAATCGATGTAACAGGCATATCACCTACTACTGCTTATCCGCTTTTTATGAAATTTACAGGAATTGTGCGGGTTGATGTCTAGATGGAATAATATCAATTTTAATGAAGAGAAGAATAGTTTGGGGTGGTCAGTCAAAAAGGAAGGCAAAAAATAAAGATAATATTTATTTTTTACATATGCCGACGTTTCGACCTGAAGTTCAGGCCTTCATCAGGGCTAAGAAAATAACCAGATAACAAGTTTTATGTTTTACATTTTATTCTAAGATTCCCATTGTAACACTTATGTCACCTTTTTTGATTATGCCTACTTCATCATTCCACACTCTGTAACGGTTATTATTATTTATCTCTGAGTTCTTAGTCATTATTCTAACAATTTCATTTTACTTTATATTTATTTATTTTATTTTATTTTATTTATTTTTTTTTTATTTATTTATTTTTTTTTTTACCATCACTACTTATGTTTCACATACCTTGTTATCTGGTTATTTTCTTAGCCCTGATGAAGGCCTGAACTTCAAGTCGAAACGTCGGCATATGTAAAAAATAAATATTATCATTTATTTTTTGCCTTCCTTTTTGACTGACCACCCAAACCACCTTCTCTTCATTATCCACGACAGTCAACCAATTACCAATTATGAATATCAATTTTATTAAATTCTAACCAGTACTTCCGCTTATGCACGCGCAAACGCAATTTTCTTAGATATGCCAATATTTCAAAACGGCTTATTCGATTTGGCTGAAAGTTGGATAAAAGGTAGGTATTTGTAAAAAAAAATGTAGGATCAATTTGATTGAATTCTGTCCATTGTTTTCTCTTATATATGCGCAAACGTGTTTTCCTTGATACGTATATATCTCTAAAACGGCAAGTTCGATTTGGCTCAAACTTGGAGAGAATTTAGGGACTGATTGAAATAAAATGAAATAGGCATAAATTTTATCGAATTATATCTAATACTAAAAAAAAAACTTCCGCTTTCAAATCAGGAAATGTTTTATTTGATATGCCCATACAGACACCCGCTAATCTTTTATGTAAAATTACCAACTATTCACAATGATTTATCTTCATATAATTCATCACTTATATACTCTGACAATTTTTACTATCAGATTCGGCTTTTCTTTTTTCCTTTTTTTCTATAGATGCACAGTTTATTTCTAAGAAGAATGTAATGTATTTTTTATTGTTTCTATATTATTTTTCAAAAATTGTATAATTATATTTCACCACTGCACATAGTTTTATGTGCCTCGTCATAGTTTCAAGTGTTTTGTATATAGATTTTTTGTTTATTTTGTATTTAGTATGTTTAACTAATATTTTCTTAACTTATTTCTATTTCTTTTTACTTTTTGTGTTTGTTTTTATTTAGGCCAGATATAATATTTTAATTCTATACTTTGAATTTTGTTATTCTAAAGGGGCTTTGTTTCAGATAAAAATTATTTTCTATTCTATTGTAAAAGTTTTCAATTTCTATTCTATTTTTGACATTATGTAGTCTGCAATTGATAAAAGTAGTCTACTACTATGAAAAACAGCAGTGGGCAATAAAATATAAAATTATACTCATAAATCATAAAGAAAAGATTATTTTTTTTGGCTCTCCTGTAAAACACTCAATTTTTATATACGTCATTTGCACTAACATCAGGAACTTTTTCGCATTTTAGTATTTTCTGATAAACAAAACTCGTGGAAATCAAGCCAGTATACGTTGAGGGATTATTGAATTTCCGAAAATGGATTCTTCCAGAGATGTTATTCTAATAAGAAAATGTTTAGACCTTTTAATGTAGATATTTTTTAGCTAATGAAAACGGTGAGGAAGCTATACTGACCATATTTGGCAGACGTTTTTTTTCACAAGTTTTAAACCCCCTCTGTCCCCAAGATTTTGTCAGAAAATATTTAAAAAATTTCTATACGAAATTTTACAGGAAATTCTTTAAATTTGGTCCAAACATTTTTTTAAGCCTTGCCAGAGGAATGTGTTCCGTACAACACCTCATCGTGTAAATCATTCCTCTCAACACTCGTCACTGAGCTGGAATACTAATTTAGCGACACATGAAAGTGTTCGCTGCCTAGGTATGGCTCTCTGGCTTCCTCGTCCAGAGACAGATTTACATTCATCACAAGGAGAATATTTAGCATCATGGAGTACTTGCGTTACGCAACTGTACGAGGAACTTGTGGTCCGGTCAATGAATGATTATAGGAGGAAATGGTGGGGACATAATTTTTGACTTAGGGACATTAATAGGACTAGTAAGGAGGTAAACATATTAAAAGTCCCCACTTCTAGGTGGTGAGCCAGATGTGATGGGCAAGGCGCCTAAAAGATAACTTTTTTCGAGTTTTTGCTTCCTCAACTATCGCTAATTTGAAAAAAAAAAAATTGTTACCTCGTGTTTTTTTACTGTATTTGACTAGCTAACTTTGGATTTATTCGTTCTACATTAATTCACAGGGAAGACAACTTTTAATAATTAAATTTTTTTCAAGAAAACATATTACTTAACTAGTTTATCTTCAACGGTTCAAAAGTTAGATCAATTATAACTTTATACGTCGAATCTGAGAATTCGCAGACAAATATATTTTTTATAATGTTCGGTATTATATTGCTTTAACTCTCTATGCTATAAAGCAACTATAGTACTCTATATTACTATAGAGCGGAATTGAAATATATAGTTATAATTGAATATTTAATAGTTGATCGTTGCATTATAAAGGAAGGAGATGGTCCGAGATGGCGGTCATAAATAGGCTAAATAGTGGCAAAACTATTTTATTAAAAGTTCAATTCTAAACGAAACTCCTTGCTGAACATACTTCCCTGAAGAATACCTGTAAAGTCGGGTCGAAACGTTGGCTTTTAATAAAACAGTTTTGCCACTATTTAGCCTATTTGACCGCCACACCGGACCATCTCCTTCCTTTATAAAGTTATAATTGATCCAACTTTTGAACCGTTGAAGATAAACTAGTAAAGTAATATATATTCTTGAAGAAAATTTCATTATTTAAAACTTGTTTTCTCATGGCTTAATCGTAAAACGATGTAATCAAGAGTTAGCTAGTCAAATACAGTAAAAAAAATGAGGTAAATGTTTTTTTCCAAATTAGCGATAGTTGAGGATTGATATTTTTGGAACTAAGCGAGGTAGCGAAAAAAGATACATAATCAATCATATTGCAAATCTTTTCAACTTTTATCCCCCCTCCTCCACATCTGGCTCACCACCTAGGAGTGGGGACTTTTAGTATGTTTACCTCCTTATTAGTCCAAACAACGTCCCAAAGTCAAAAACTGTGTTCCCGTCATTCCCTTCTATACCTCCTTTCGAGCATTCATTGACCGACTATTACACAGCTTTAGGAGGAACTTGTAGCTTGAAGTGATTTTGATTCTTCTGGTTGATTTCTATAAGCAACATAATATAACGTTATAGTTTTGATCAACTGACATCACACTAGTAAGCTAAACATATGGTTTATATATAACCATTAGAAAATTTATTTGTTGATTTGAAATTGTGATTATTCTGTTTACGGTTTAACCAGTATTACGAAGAATGAGATAGTCTCGTTTACTCCTAGAAAACAATTGTTTTTAATATACCGTGAAATGGAGTAAAAATGTTACATCTAGAATGATTTTGGTACTAAGATGATTTGAAATTAAAAAGTTTCTGACAGTCAAAATAATATTGTTAGGTACAAAGTGAAAGAGGCGAAAAAAAGGTGAGTTGCCTGTAATCTTACAAACCGAAGTTTAGATGGCAAAATAATAAAGAATTCGCGTCTCAGTGCCGAGGGGGGCTTTTAATTATGGTATTAATTCCGTGCCCTTTCACCAAGTCCAGGAAAACTCCCGTATAGCCTGAATGGTGAAGAAGAAGTGGACAAAAAATAAAATAACCGATTTACGTCAGGTTTCTAATAAATTGTCAAGAATAAATTGTAAATGAATAAAAAATAAAAGTTGGGAGACATAAGATATTAGTTCTAAATAAAAATACAATACAATATACATCTTTAAACTAATGGCTACCTTCTTTCTATCTTTTTTTTTAAAGAGAACAATAAGTAGCAGGATTCATGTTAACGAAGTGAAGAATCGACACATTTTTCAAACTAAAATTAATACTAATTAGCTACAGATTCAGACAGATATGCATATTGTGTCGAGTTAATCAATGATGTCATGATTAGACTGACATCAAAATGTTTGAGAGGAGCAAATATTTAATGAATTATACATTTTCGGAAGATGAAGCAGCTAAAAGGAAAAGCCAACTCGTATTCCAACCTAAAACAACATGTTAAATCTTGGGAAACTATAAATAGATTGTAAATACTGCTATTGAAATAGTAAAAAATAAATTATATTAGATACAGAAAAAAATCTTTATCCGCCGAAACACTTAGAAAAAATATGAGACCGTTATGTTTTTAAACTCGTGAGAACATCACAATAAAGCTCATTCAGGTTCGCATATTCAAATGAATGCACAGTTAGATGAAGTTGATTGGCAACATTTTTTGAGTTCTGAGAAAAACCAAATGAGAGTTTCGCATTGGAACATTTGTCTGTAGAAAGTCATCACATAATTTCTAACAGTTGTCTCAATGGTGAGAAATACGTCTGGATTTGGTTTTAAAACTTATGCAACCATTTCCTCTACTGTCTTTTTTTTCTTCTCTTTTCTAATAAACCTTTTGTAGGTAAACATTCAATACTTGATTGTAGGACTGTTATATAATTCGATAATGAGAATGTAAGTTTAAAGAGCCATATCCTCAAATGAATAAAATCAATTGGAATAAACGGGTATTAAGGAATGAAGAAAATAAAAACAAAATTGATGAATTATGGAAACTATATTCTTAGGTTAGTATCGGTATCGATATTTTTAGTCTATGGTACAGATCCCTTTTTATCAAATTGTTAAGATCCGCCTGAAACTTCGTAAATGGCTTCATCTTAGAGTAACATGCAACTATTTTATTTATGAAAATACTCGAAATTGGGGCGTTTTCAATATGAAGATCGGCTAATTTTGTGTATTTAATTAGCTACTAAAACCCGTAAATTCCTATTTGCTCTCTATTTAAATCGTAAGATAATTTGAGCACAAAATCGAGAAAAAAGGTGGCCTTCAAAAATATTTGGCCTGGCCTACACCCCAAAATGTGAAACTAACAAGCTTGTATAATTACCAAATATTTTTGTAAGCCACCTTTCTTCTAGATTTGATGATCAAATTATTTTACGGTTCAAGTGGAAAGCAAATGGATATTTAATGGAGTTTTTAGTACCTCATTAAATATGCAAAGTTTGGCAATCTCCAGATTGAAGAAGCACCAATAATTTTTGTAAATAGAATATTTGTAGTTTACGATGAGATAAAGATATTCACGGAGGTGGGTTAATAATTCGATAAAAAGAGGTCTGTACCACAAACTACAGTATTATATTGAATCAAAAATATCTATGTTGCCAATATAGAATGATACCGAAATCAAAATGAGATTGTTGAGCTGCCTAACAAATATATCGTCGGTTTAATTAAAAAAGTCTTTAAGTAACTTTTCTTAATCTTAAATAACTTATAACATTGTTTGTAATTATATTTAATATATATGAATAATTTATAAATAACGGTTTGTGTCATTTCAGCGCACTTTCGTTGTTTTTCATCGGTAAATTAAGTCGAAATTCACAAAAATGTTCTTGAAATTGTACCTCTATCAAATAATGTACTTGCCATTAGTGAATTTTTGCAACAACCCGATGACATGACTTGTTTTCTTTCATAGCTCCAATTTGGTTATACAAGGAGATATTTAATGGTTAGTATTTAAATGGTTTAAAAAATATTAGATTGTGTTAATATTCTCATTTTATGTTATTTAAATATCAAATTGTTTTTAAGTTTATATATGTGAATTATATATTTATGGTTATCCACTGAAAAACATTGGTGTAATGTCTCCACTAACATGACGCCTTGAAATTGAACCATGGTGTAGGAATGGTATCTTCCACAACTAAATGAAACTCAGAATTCTGATAAAGTCTGAATTTGTGAAACGTTGTCAAATTAATTATTCATCTGTATGTTTGGAGTCTCATGGCTAGGTAGTTTGGATTTTTCTATTAATAATATTTGAACAGTTTAAAACAATGATAAAAATAAAAGTAAAAACAAATATGTGGCAATACTGCTATCCAATACATATAACCCTCTACATCCTAAGGGAATATACCCTGATACCTACTTCAGTGTAGTTGATGTCTACGAAAAATGTAACTTTTTGTAGTAATCGGATGTTTTAAGCACATTTTATACAAATAAACAGAAAGTATATCAATTTTCTATTAAATGATTTTTGAGTTTTGTATGGCAGTTTAAGACACTCGACTGCTACACCAAGTTCCGACATTCAAAGACGTAAACATCGCCAAAATTCCACCAAATTGTTTCAAAATATTTATATCATCCGATTAAGTAATTTTAGACTTCAAACTGAAAAATTGCTTATGTCGTTTATTCAAGAAATCACTACATACCTGCTAACAATTAGGCTAAAATATTTTTATGTGACGCCGAATTAGAGTATCGGAAAGAGAAAAAGATAGCGCCAACAAAACAAATATTACTGACTGTTTTAGATATTCAGACTAAAATATATCAAAATTTAAATATCATGGAGAATTCAGAAACCAATTTGCAGAACTGGCTATAGATATTGTTTTTTATTGTCCGTAAAAATAAAAACGTCCATTTGATTTTCTGTTGTAATAGATATTGTTTCAATAAATTAATGACTCCCGTTTTAGAAGTTTTATTTTTTTTAAAAGTACCAGGCTATTCTTCGTATATTTTAGTTACTATAAACCTATTTTGGGTGGAGTGAGGTAGCTCAGTGGTAGGGTACTGAGCTTCCAATAATAAAGATTCCAGATTCGAATCCCGGTTCATGTCTGAAAAATTATTAATAGGTAGGTAGCCTGGGGTACATGCAGCCTCTATAAAGTGGGTACCCTTAAATAATTGATTACGGGAAAAACCTGGTGGTTGAGCGTGATCTCGGTCAAATCACCTCCTTGCTCAACCGTAGACCAAGAAATAGTTATTTTCCTAAATAGTACAGAATTCTAGACCCTTCATGGGTTGCAGTGGTACAGGTTTTAATTTTTAAACCTATTTTTTAGAGTATGATGCAAATGACGAGAGTAAAGTTTACCAAAGTGATTTATACACTATTATTATTGTATATATCGTAAATGTTATAACTTCGTGAATACAGAACTAAAAATATTTATATTTTATATTATTAACCCCACCTTTTCGATGTTTTCACTTCTATCGTGTCTTCTTAACACAACGTAACTTTCTTTTTCATAAATAAATCTAAATACAAAAAAGTGATTGGTACTCTGGTTACAGAACTATTGCTACCTACTTCTAGAACACGAGGAGGCTACGAACAGAAGTTTCAGACTTGTAGCGGGCTCATTCTAACTTTAATATTCATATATTCAGAGAAAGCTTTCTACGATACATTAAAGAAATGTATATATATTAGGCGTTAGTTAGAATAGTTCAGTAGAATAAAATAAATCAAATAGAAAAATAGACAGTTCTCAGCAGGAAACGAAAAATGAGGAAATAGTTCAGATAGGCCTGTGTGCTTTCACCTTAATTATTCATAAGGCACGTCGAAGAAGCAACAGGATTATGAAGAAGAGTGTGGTAAGGATTGAAAAAAAAAAAGCAAGTGAACAGTAAAAAGGAATGTTGCGTAACGAATGATGTAATCATTGCGGAATAAAGAAAAACATAGAATAACATGAACAAGATTATGATTACCTACTTACATACTTAACTCCAGGAAAATGTGCAAAACATATGACTTATTGGAAGGAGGTACGAGTAACATATTTAAGGTCTTATGACTTCATAGATTATAAAGTTATACTCATAACTCATAAAGTCATAGATTATAACTTCTTTTTTATAATTTCATAACTGATGAAACCCATCACTGGGTACTTAGCCCTTAAAGCGATAATATTAAAGAAAGAGAAAAATCTACTTTCCGATTAGTATGTGCAAAACTCAATCGAAGGATAAACATAAGTTGTTTGTAGATTTTTTATAGTTGTTTGGACTTCATTTAAAGTTCCAGAAGAATTTCAGTTTGGCCCATTAACGAAGACTTATGGAGACCCAATTATAATTGATCTAACTTATGAACCGTTGAAGATAAACTAGTTAAATAATTGTTGTAAGCTAATTTAAACATTTTTTTGTTATTTTTTTTTATTTCCTAGAAGGTCACTTTTTTCGGGTTTTCGCTTACATAAGGAAAAATATCTGTCGCTTCGACAAAAACATTCTATACAAAATTAAATGTGATAAAATTTGCTATATGATTGACAATACATCTGTTTTCACTATCTGGGTTAGTTTACGAGATATCCGTCCTCAGCTGTCGCTATTGTGGGAGAAAAAAATTACCTCATGTTTTTTACTGTACTTAACTAGCTAACTCTTCACTCTGTTTTACGACTAAGTCCTGGAGAAGGAAGTTTTTAATAATTACATTTTCTTCAAAATAAATCTATATTATTTTACTAATTTATCTTAAAAGGTTCAAAGTTGCATCAGTTATAACTTTATATATCGATTTCACGAATTCGTAGAAAAAATAACTTGATAACATTCGTAATCTGATAACCTTAACTCTTTATACATCTATGCATGTATACATATACTCATACATACATACAATATCGTTTATTATAAGAATTATTTTTTTCGGCAAATACTCGGAATCGACATATAAAGTTATAACTGATGTAACTTTTGAACCATTTCAGATAAACTAGTAAAATAATATATATTCTTGAAGAAACTGTAATTATTAAAAATTTCCTTCCCCCTGACTTAATCATAAAACGAAGCGATCAATAGTTAGCTAGTTAAATACAGTAAAAAACCATGAGGTAAAAAAATATTTTTTTCGCATTAGCGATAATTGAGGATGAATATTTCGGAAGCTATTTGAGGTAGCGAAAAAAGATATATAATCAATCATATTGCAAATTTTATCAGATTTAGTTCTGTATAGAACGTCACTGTCGATACGATGGATAGTTTTCCTGATATAAGCGAAACCCCGAAAAAAATGATCTTCTAAGCACCTCCTCCCTCCTATATCTGACTAGCCAACAAGGAGTGGGGACTTTCAAAATGTTTACCTCCTTACTAGTCCAAACAATGTCCCAATGTCAAAAATTGTGTCCCCGCCATTTCCTTCTAAAATCATTCATTGATTTGACCGTTTTTTGGAGTGCAAAATACAAATCTCAACTCACTTTCTCCTGAAATAAATATTTGAACCAACTTTGCTCCTTCAGTCGATACAAATTGTTTCAAACTTATAAAGTTTTTTTCAAAATCAATTTCAATGATTTTTTTTTTATGGACTTGAGTAATAATCATGGGTACAACACAGAAAAAAAATACTTTTATTGAGGATGTGCCTATAATATGTCATTGCTAGGTGAAATACCCTTTCGTTTGATACCTCATTCATCAAAATTCATCGCTCTTGAGAGCCGGAAAATAAATCTTTACTTGTGAAATACTATCGTACTGTACATAAAGATAAATAAATTTATCTTTATTTAGTTAAAATAAATATTATTATTTATTTTTGACTGATCACACCAACTATCCTTCTATTCGTTATTCACTAAAGTCAACCATCAACCTACAATTATAAAGATAAATAGTATAAATTATGTTTACATTTTAATATTATCAGTCCGAATTATTCCAAATGTATTACATTTTTACTACTGAATTACATTTTTGAAGTAGTTGGATCACGTAGATGTTCCTGATTTCCATTGCCTATGGCAACTTATACATGTATCCCAGGCAGGATCCCAGACATCGATATTAGAATTCCTTAGAGGACCCGGACCTGACAACAATTTGTTAGTTATTGTAGGAAGTTGAAAGGAGGACATTGTGGTAGGGTGATTGCCCGCCTCTGAGACGAGTAGCAAAAAAAACTAAGCAGCAGCTGGTCCATAAAGAAAGGGCTGATTGATATTCCTCCGACCTCTTCAAGACAAAACATTTACGGGACTATCTCTGTTTCTTTCTTTTGAATGGCTGTTCACAATACTGTAGGTAGTCTCTGACAGGAGTGCCCAGAAGGGGGGTTTCATGGCACAGGTTGTGCCGTAAAAATTTATGAGGGGGGCACTTTTCGACGGAATTTTTAATCTCTGAGGGGGCACATTTCAATGAGGGGGATGGGGTTATGAATTTTCAAAATGAAAAGTTTCAATTTAAAAGACAGGTGGGAGCATGGAACAGATCGCAGTAGATGTGATAGTATAGTGTGGGCGGGGTGGCCGAATGGGATAACGCGTTGTGCACAGCACCACCGTAGCCCGGCAACCTGATATATGACAAATGTGTTATAAAAATAGTCAGGAGTTTACGTCCCGGTGCCAAGGCGTCTTTTAAATTTCCGCCCACACCTCCTGGCCTGGGAAAACCCCGTATAGCCTTAACGGCGAGGAAGAGGAGGAACCCAAAAAAAAAAAAGATGTGATGGTATAACCTACTAATATTTAAATTCTACTTTCGTTGGCGCTGCTTTTAAGAACAAGAGATAAATAAAATATGGTAGGAGGAGTGGGGGAAGGTTTATGCGCCATTGGTCTTGGGTAGGGGATAGGCACCCCTCGTCTCTGAAATTTATGGCGGATGTGCACAATCTTAGAAATATTGAGAAAATATAGAGAAATATTGAATGCAATAAAATTCAAATATTACATAATATAAAACAGCTTGTGAATAAATTTATATTTTTGGGGGAGAGAAATGACGTCATTGCCTGAGGGCGCCAAATGTCTAAGGCCGGTACTGAGCTTAATTGATATTAAAGACCATATAATATTAAATCGTATAAAAAAGAAATTATAATCGTTAGAGCCGCTTTTGATCGTATAAAATGAAACTTCCAGTAAGTCGATTACAGCGAAAATGTTGTTGTTAAATCCTATACCTGGTATATACAAATTCAGCCAATACGATTGCAGAGAGCTTCTATAAAACAATAACGTTATTAATTTGAATTAAATTGTAACAGCCCTGTTACCTCCTTACAATTAACTCTCAATCTATATTACGTTTTCTCGCCAATCTTTAAGAGAAGAATAAACATCAGATTGACGTAATTTCATCGAGTTTCATAAAAGTATGCTTTTTTTTTTATGGAACGTATGAATGGAATTTGAGAACGATTATGCATATCATACTTTTTCTAGAAAGATTCAGTTGTTAAATAAATTATCAAGTTCGATATAAAATATAAAGAGAAACAACATACTTATTATGTGTACATAAAGATCGATTCTAAACAATCATGATTTAAATTGGAAATTTTGGAAAGGATAGATATATTTTGGAATACACACTACGAATCACAGAGGGAAAAAGTTGAGTAACGAAAGAGGAAGTAATCGTAACTAAAGATTCGGACATCCATCGCACCAGCTGTCATCGCATCATATTCGTCATTTTTCGACCAATCATCATACAGAATTGGTTGGAGTCACCACAGCAGTTTTCTATACCTTCCTGCCTTCCTCAACTTTCTAGTGACTCTCATACACCATACTTATTTTTTATTACAGAGTATAAAAAAAATACTAAACGTTCATCTTGTTCATCAAAGATTGTTGACATCTTAAGGTAACTCAAGATGGTCTGGGACTCGATTAGAAAAATTCAATATAATACATGTGTAAATTTTTAAGAGAAAACTTCTTCAAGTGCGTATATACTTTTTTGTGTAGAGTGAATTAGATTGAGCAGTGAGATCTCCGATGTGTAACGCTCGAGAAAAATTGGCTAGCGTTGCCTAATTGAAATGTTTTTGCGTATGGATTAAAGTTTCTCAAAAACTAAAAATCGATCCTGCATATTGTTAGAGATGGAAATGTTCATCATTTCATTCTCTTTGTAATGAGTTATTATTCAAAATTTTGTCTTAACGCAATGCCGTGTTAAAGAGGCAAAAAAGGAAAAATTGTGTCGAAAACCAACCAAATGATAACAACTTTTGTTGAAGATATAAATTAAAATATCTCAGAAACTAAAAATCGTACCTGCGTACTGTAAGAGTGGGAATTTGTTAGCATTTCATCCTCATTTTAATAGGTTATTATTCAATTGTAAATTGTATCTTAACATAAAAAATAGAGAGGCGAAAAGGGGAAAATAGTGTCGAGAACCAACTGATAACGAGTTTTATTGAAGACATGGATTAAAATATCTCAAAACTAAAAATCGGACCTGCCTAATGTAAGCGAAGGAATTGTTCAGCATTTCATTCTCTTTATATTGAGCTATTATTTATAATTTATATTTCGTATTATTAATCTCACCTTATTGATGTTTCCTCTTCTATCGTGTGGTCTAAAGCACACACCTTAGGTTTTTTTTTTTTTTTAGATTACGAGTTTATGACAAAAATATCCTATCTGTATAACAAAAAGGATGCAATAACGCAAGTTTCCTTGTATTAAATAATCATTAGATCTCTGTATCTCAGACATAACTAAACCACTTAGAAATGCCACGGGTATAGCTAATACTAATATATTAATATAATAAATACCAATAAAGTTCCTAATTGTCAATGCTTAAATAACTATTGCGAAGAAAGCATGCAGGCGTATGTGGGCTTAATCACCAGGAAAATCCGTTATGAGAATGAAAGTAAGTCGCCTTATTGAGAAAATGTTTTTGTTTTTTTTTCATCTTTAGGAACACTCTCACCGGCAAAAGGTGGGAGAACCTGGTCCACTGAAGGGGTTACAACCCACCTTTGTTTGGATCTATAGCCAATGACTAATGTTTTAGGTACACTCTCTTAAATCAAAAGGCCAAGATCTTCCTCAACTTATGGCCAAAGACAAATACATGCACTTCAAACGTTTTATAGTTGGATGGAAAGAATTTGTTCTATCAACTCACTTCTCTCTGGGAAGAAGAAGAGAAGCTGCACCGGGGAGGCCACCAGAATAAGAAGAAAAGAAAACCAGATGCAAGTGAAGAAAAGAGCATAATGTGTGCACAGCTCAGGAAAATAATGTAATAGCCAAAAAATGCAGCAGTGGGTTGTTATGTAACAGTAACATCCCACTGCTGCAAATACCCGTATTGCCTTCAGGCAGAGGAGGGTTCAAAATAAAAATCAAAAGGCCAGAACTTAATATTTTAATATGAATAGTAAGGTTTGTTCTAAATAATTGTATCAAAACTTATTCCACAATCATAGTTTAATCTTCTTCATTAGAATAAATCCCTTGTATGCCCAGTACGGGTTTTCCGTTACAAAAAAAGTGGGGGCGATAACTAACGGAAGCTAGGTGTTGTACCTCGCCGAATGCGATATAGGGTATTATTAATTTAAAAAAAAATAGAAGTGAAAATATCTACAAGGCGAGCTTAATAATATGAATATAATTTTTTTTTTTATTCTCACAAAGTAGTAACATGTACAATTCATTTAATTATTAATATAGTTGTGTATAAACTAATCTTACCATACTGGTTACCATTTGGTTTTCGAAACTATTTTTCCCTTTTCGCCTTTCTTACACGGCGTCGCGTTAAGATACCAATTTGAATAATATCTCATTATAAAGAAGATGAAATGCTGAACATTTCTTTCGCTTACAGTATGCAGTTAGTTTATTATTTTTAATAATGAAGCATTGTGATCGACCAAAAAATTCAAAAACTTAACCCTCTCTCAAAATTTGAGGTTTTACGTTTCAGGATTCGTAGAATTCGAAAAACGAATAAAAAATTTGTTGTCCGATTTTTTTCAAATTTGGATATAAAATCAGAGGTGACTCGATGATGGTCCTCCTTCATCGACATTAATATCCGCCTTTTATTTTCAAAATGGCGGCCGAAAAATCTGCATTACTATAGACTGTAGCGCCTCAACGAATGTAGCGATTTCAATGAAACTTCGTCAAAGTCATTTTCTGGGCGCCCTTTAAATTTATTTATATAACATACTTCAACGAAAAGAATCTGAAAAAAAGTTACGAGGAATGGTAAAATTAAATTCCGAATAACTCAAAACCTATACACTTTTTTGTCAATATTGCATTATGGTTTTTTAAAAGTTTATGGAATTTTCTAAAAAAAAAAAAAAATAAATCGTTAAAATCGGACAATTAGGAGCAAAGATATGGTCTCTAGTTTTTTTAATACGTTCTATTGCAAAGGCTCTTTTGTTTTGGTTTTTGAATTTTGAATGTGTTACTGAAGTAATGCTAATTTTTTTAGCATATTACTAATGATTAAAAAAGTTTAGTCCAATAATTGGAATCACTTTTTATTTATTTGTCTTTGTAACTAGAAAGGCAATGTTACTTTAGCATTTTAGTTTATGAGATATTTTATTCTATATCTTCAATAAAACTCGTTATCATATAGTTTTCGACATTATTTTTCTCTTTTCACATCTCTTACACGGCGTCGCGTAAAGATACAATTTTTAATAAAAGGTCATTATAAAAAGAATGAGATACTGAATATTTCTCACGCCTACAAGTTCAATTTTTAGTTTCTGAGATATTTTAATACATATGCGAAATACTTTAATTAGTCGACTAGAGCCGACTTTACCCGAATGAGCGTTACACATCCGAGCCTGACGCCTCAGTCTCATTCACTCCCCACACATAAAGTGCAATACGCAACTAAATAAATTTTCACACCAAAATTATGGATTATTTTTTTATGGACATATGCACCTTGATAACGAAAGAAAACTGATGTATTCTCCTAATATTGAGTTGCTAATATATGTCACTGTGTTTCTGTTTCAGATATCAAATAACAATATATTTCCACAGTTTGTATCTTTGGACTTTTTG
The DNA here is from genome assembly GCA_928085145.1 of Nezara viridula. Lineage (NCBI taxonomy): Eukaryota > Metazoa > Arthropoda > Insecta > Hemiptera > Pentatomidae > Nezara > Nezara viridula. Next base: position 125,318,007 of record OV725081.1, on the reverse strand, counting down.
TATCCGAACTTTGTGCGACGTAGTTCTTTTTCGAAATTAATTGCAAAAAAATAAAATTGTTCTTAAAGTATATCAATCGAAATGCTATACCAGAAGTGCTGTAAGAGATTATCAGTAAACTTTAGCCAACTCCACAATGGAAAGCAGGCAGCTAATTGCCATGCTCAGTAAAACACCAGCTAGCACCTGAAAGTGAAAGGGGAGGGTGGTTAGCGCTGCTGTATAATTGCTCAGGACCATCTCTAAATAGCTATTGGGTGATCAGTATGGGATATAAGGTTGTGTGTGTGAGACTAGATATATAATTGAGGTATACAGAAGGCCCCGTAAGTAGAGGGAAATATTTAAAAGATTAATAGCAGACATCAATATCTGCAAAATAGTTTGTTTTTTTTATAAACGAGTTTTATTGAGAATTTCATAATTAAAAAAAAAAAACAGGCTAAACAGTGTCAAATTTTACCATAGAATATATACTTCGCGAGCTAGGCCCCAAATCATTTATCTTTTTTATATAACTTTTTTTCCTGCATTTTCTCCAGAATTTGGTCCATGTAAAAAGAAGCAACAAAATCGGTAAAGTAGATCCCGATAATATCTTGACTATCAGTCTGAAATTTGACCCGATCACAATACTTTCCTTACCTAGTATAAGTAGGAAAGTAATAAATTATAACATGTGTAGCAAATAGAATGAGCTATATCATCGCTAATACTGGTTCGATTCCGATGATTTTTTTTTTTGTTTTGTTGATAATTTAATTACCTTTCAAAAGTTTTATTATAAATTTTACCATATAATATGTACTTAGCGAGTTAGGTCCCAAACAATTTTTCTTTTCTTTATAACTTTTTTTCCTGAATTTTTGTCCATATGCGAAAATTGAAAGCATAATCATTAGAACGTTATAGGAAAGTCCAACAAAATCGTTGGAGCCGTTTTCGCGCGGCAATCTATAGAAAACATGTTTTTAATATATTGCGCAGCAGCTATTGCACCCAATTCTGTCACAGGCATCAGTAGACAGAACCCTACAAAATGAAATAAGAAGCAACAAAATTGATAAACTAGTTCTCAAGATAATCTTGGCACAGACAGATAGACCAATGGCTGAATATTTGTTTTTCGGACTTTCCTTACCTAGTATAGGTAGGAAAGTAAAAAATATTTAATTTGCGAAGCAAAAAAGTAGTTCGCTGTAAACTAGACAACATTTACTTCAAACAAAAGCGGGGGTTGTCATTACTAAAACCATTTAAAGAGAACTATTGAGCGGATGAACTCAGCTAAGTTCCGTTTAAAAAAAATCATAAATAATTTTTTAACGCTCTTCAATTGTACCACATTTGCTCCACTTTTATAAATACTTCCTCCTTAAAGTCCATGTTAATTATGTTAAGCTTTATCAGGAAAAAATTTGAGATTTACCTTAAGTTGTGTAAAGAAATGATGTGAATTTCAATCCGGTCACGTAAAAATACTTGTGTTTTCAGCAAAAAATACTACTATTAATTATTGCAAAGCTTTTATTTCTTGTTTTTCCATGATATAGGATGTATTTTAATAAATATAATTGCCAAAAATACAGTATATCTATAAGAATAAATAATTTAAAAATAATGATTTTTCGAACATTTTTCATTTAACTCATATGGTTATGAAATTGTACTTCTTCTATATTTCTATTATAATAATTGATACGTATTTGCAAGAGACAAACTTAACGTTTCTAGCCCTAGTATTAATGTTTTCATGAAAATAATTGAAGCAATCAGTAGGTTTCTTTATTTTAATGCTAAATTTTAGTAAAAAACATTAAGTTAATAGCTGATAAATACATATCAATTCATATGGCAGAGATCTAGGAGGAAATTCGTAGTTTCACAACAACTTTACATAAAAAAAATTTTAAAAATCATTTATTTTTATAAATAAAATGTGTTTTTAGATAATTAGGTTTAATACAATACATCTGACGGAAAAAAATAAATAAAAGCTTTTTAATAGTTTATTGTAATCATTTTTTATGAAAACGCGGATACTTTTATGTGACTGGATAGAAAATCAAATCTTTTCTTTATGCAACTTGAGGTGAAACTCAAAATTTTCTCGAATAAACCTCAACTTAATAATTATTACCTTGTTAATCTACGATTATATTTATTTTTATATTCGAACATTGACAGAAATTATAACCACAACGTGATTTAAAAATTAAGTTTACGCATTTGTCTATACTTATTAGTAGGAACAAGTGAAGATAAGCGAAAATTATGCTTAAATGAATCATTAGAAATTGGAATTTTGGAGTTCGGACGCTTCCGGATAAACTCGTCTAATTTCGGCACTTGTGAACATGTGATCTTGGACGCTCGCCTACCAGATGGACCAATTGTATATTAGCACATATATATTTTCAAGATACTTATTGCAATATATTACTTCTGAAGTTTTTAATTTTTTCTTTATAAATACAAAAATAACCGATTTTCAATACTTCATAAGTTTTATTCTTTATAATCTTATGAAATATCTGAAGCAAATTATGAATCAGAAAGTCTGTTTTATTAGAAAAACAATCTATTAAATGTAAAACGGCATATAATTGTATTCAGTTATTTAAACAGATTAATTACATAATAAACGGTTATAAATAAAAATTAATATGAAACTGCTATTGAGAATTAACACCATATAATAAATTTTAAAATTAATAAAAAAACATGCTTAAATATATTTAAACAATACTATATACTACATAGTAAAACTTCATAACTCACAGTTGAAAGTTCTAATGAGGCCTTCTTTCTTCAAGTTCACTACCATATTTAAATAACACGATGGTTCTTTAAAATAAGCAGATTTCGAAACGGAATTAAATAATACAATTATTTAATATTAAAGAAACTGAAACTAATGAATTATATCACATTTATAACACTACTCACACATTTAAAGTAAAATAAACCGGTACACACTGAACGGCGCCAAATCTAAAATAAATTAATATGGCGGCCAAAGAAGTGCACTGTTGAGCTGTGACAACTGCCAGCTTGATGAGAAGAATACTGCAATTTCATTGGCCGAGAGTTAGCGCCAATTCTGGCCTAGACACAGTCAGAAAAATACTGCAAATATTCAAGTTGATACGGTCTATAGCGATGGTCAGTTTCAAAAGTTTTAACAGGTATTTTACTATTATTAATGTTATTACTTATTCAAGCTATTGATATATTAACGCAACATATAATTCAAAATTAAAATAGAAATTATTAGTTTTATTATATATATTAACTACATTACATTTTTAAATAAAATATTCTAATGTTCCATGGAATATAAAAATTATTTTTAAATAATTAAAGCATCAATACCTTTTTATCTTATGAGAAGACATTATTATCTAATTATTTTAGACATTATATAAATTTTATATCTCATGATTGGTTTAGATATAATTAAATTTGACTTTTTAATATTTTTTATTATTTGTTTATTCAGAAATATTACATTCGGTCACAATCAAGGGCATTTATAATAGTATTCAGAGAGCACACTCTCACTCTATTTACAATAAGTAAAAATAAATAATACAGAAACTAATAATAATAATAAAAATATTTTATTGAAATTATATGATCTATTTATAATTTGAGATGAAAATAAACAATATCAGAATTAAATAAATAGTATGCTTTACTAGGTTCTTTTACTTTGTATTTCTATCTTCAATGTTAAATATTCCTTATGTAAATAGTTAGTTAAATATCATAATGGTTTAGAGAATTATAAAAGAATATTTAAATCTTTAATGCAGTGATATATGACTTATTTTTTAATTCGATGTCATTATTTAAATTTTGTTTCAATTAACTATTGCCTGATTTAAATATAATTTATTACCAAGTTAGAAAAGCACTTTGGTAAGTGACTAGAAAAACCCTACATACTGACTTCCACTTTCCAACAGTTGACCAAAATATAACGACCCTTTACGAACGATTTTATACAACTTTAAACGGACATAACAGATTAATAAGAGACACGGCCACAGCTGACAAATCCCTGAATATGACGAGGAGACTAAAAAAGCGCTGAATGAGAGATCTCCTTCCTTAAACAATCTAAGTAATTGAAACAAGTAAGGGAAGAATTGCTGCTAATTTCTGTCCTTCCCCATGCCTGACATTTTATTATTTCTTTTCTTTTTAGCATATTTACAGATTATTAACATAACGTTGACAGCTACAAATATATTTTTCAGCTAACAAAAAAGTTAGAAAATATAATTAAATTAATTTAAATAATTCCAATAAAATTAATTTTTAATTGATTTTTTGAAAATGTTTTTATAACTAATACTTGACGATCTGAACTTATTCAATCCTACAACATTTTGATTTATAAAAGTTAATAATTTGTGGTATTAAATAAAATTGAAATTTTTTGTTTAGTTTTGGAGTGAATCCAAAAATGTTTAATAGAAAAATTAATAATAAAATAGCAAACTGTAATTTTCAATTTAACAAAAGCTGAAATCAAAACAAAAATTACCATCGTGCTATTAATAAATGATTAATTTGTATCCTTTGTAAACGTTTATTTTAATGAATAATAAATGTATCGAATATATATATATATATATATATATATATATATATATATAATATATATATATATATATATATATATATATATATATATATATATTCATTAAATATTTTAATCAAAAACATCCAACGCAATAATATCCATGTAGCATCTTAGCACAATAAAACACTAATAACAACTTATTTAAATACTTGAAATTTATTCTCTATAACAAATAAGCGAATCAAACACATCCTTTTTGAAGATTAAAAAAACTAACGCTATCAAACTATTAACTAACACTATTGAAATGTTTTAGAATAATAACAGAAGTAGAGAGATGTTAACCGAACCGAAGTTAGAACAAGACTGGCAGGAATTATATTAGAGACAGAAGCAGTGCCATAGAAATATCGGAGAGTGCAAACATTGTTATAGGTAATTAGATTGCTGATCTAGCGACTGTCAGGATATTAGGTTAAGGGAGAGGCTTGCATTTTGCTGTTTCTTATTTCCATTTATTTGATCTGTATTTCCAGCTAGGCACGTTTTATCAATTATCAATACACTGAAGTTGTTTAAAATAATATTACTATATATATATACGCGCTTTCTATTTTGATTAGGTAGGCGATGGAACAAAACAAAATTGGGGTAGTTCATGTTATGTTTACAAATTCAACATAATTACTGTGAAACAAACAGATATAATATTGGATATTTAAAAATATATATGTGTGTGTTTTGACTATTGTAGGATTTTTAATTTTTTTATCTGCTTATGGATGTACTTGAGAATATCAATTGGAATTGAATGGAGCAATTGGAAATATTACAATTCGGATAAATTAAACATGAGAGGAAGGGGGACAGCCACCATAACATAAATATAAGTTTCTAGAATTTTTTCAGATGAAAATTAATGAAGTTTTTTAGTATATAATAATTTTATTGAGTATTAATGCAGTCTTCCACACTGAAGAGCATTGGTACTAAGGCTATAGTATTCTTTCACACAATATGTACATAAGAATGGAAGATAAATATATGTAACTAAAGTAAAAAATACATGTATATGTATAGAGATAAATAAAAATATAAAGAAATATGCAAGATGAATAAAATAACAGATTAAATCCGAACTATAATAAAATAAATAAAACGCGTTCACACATATGTACATAATGATGTTAAAAACTAAAAAATATTTTTAATTTCTTATTGTACAACCTCCAAATAGAAATAAAACGTTTTCACAATCTGACTAGTTATGTAAAAATGTCTATAAACACATTCTGTTTTCAATATATTTATACTTATGCTTATTAAATATATTTTTTCCAAATTTATCGCAGAAAGTGATAAGAAAATATCGTGAAAATTAGGGTGTTCACATGAAAGGTGAATGAATCATAAAATCCAAAGATATGTTCCTACATTATTATTTCTGAATATAAATGAAAATTTAAATAATAAGAATATTTAGGTCATGATAAAATTGTTAGAAAAAGAGAAAAGTAACAGAGTAGTAACAGAATTACCAAACCCTTAATAAAAAATAATAGCTTACAATTAAACATATTAAATTGTAGATAAATATACGTGAGTATATTCACATATTTTTACAAATAGGCAATGTAGATAATATATAAGTACCCAGAGAATAACAGTGGAATGTGGGTGACAGCTCTTAAAAACGAAAAATTTATCTTCACAAATGTTCGGTAGATTGATTGCGTTGGAGGTTGGAGGTGGAAGGATGAAGGATAAATGATACTTAAGGAAGAAATTTTGCTGAAGCAGTTTGGGTAAGAAATTCCAAAAGATGCTAGCACGTATGAGAAATGATTTTTAAAGAAAACAGTTCTATGAGAAGAAATAAACAGGTTTGTGGGCTCGGGTCTCTTGTTAAACGTATGGACAGAGAAAAAAGGAGTAAACAAATCAAGAAGATAAGATGGCTTTTTGGTTAGAAAGGTGATAAAAAGAAATATACCTAGGAAAAATTGTCGTCGTAAACTTTAAGGATTTGTAAGGATACAAGTAAATGTGTGGTGGGGCAAGAAAGATGTTAGGAAGAAATAGTTTAATTAGGCAGAGGAAAAGAGGTCCTCTGGTGAAACGTATGTAAAATAGAAATTTTCAGCGTTAAAGGAAATATTCGGAATGCAGATGAAGAAGAGGTATTGGGATAGGTTCAGGAAAGTAGGAATCAAGATGAACAGGAAAAACTGGACAGGAGGTTCAGATAGGATTTTCCCTTTTCGGGCTACGGCTGTCCCTTTTCTTTCCAAATTTTCAGTGATCCATATCCTTCTTGATCCTTGTATAATTAATATTATATTTATGTACCATGTTAACTACCAACCCCTTCTGGTGGGGCGACATTGAATGGAGGGTTTGAATTGTAGAATCTGTAAGTGAAGGAAGGTATATATTGAACGTGATTTCATTTAAAAAAAAAATAAACTAATATTATTATAACACTTTTTACATAATGTCTTGTTAATGAATTAAACCCTTATTTCAGTTGCTTGGCTTAATTAGTCAACCTTATTCTACCAAAAAAACAACTAACCAAAAGTGGATGCTCAACTACAACGAGTCTCTAATTTATTCTGTCTGCGAATCCGAAATTATGGAGAAGGATTTTGCTTTTAATCTATAATAAGGGTTTTCGAGCCTCGGGAATCAATTGCCATATTTCTCAAGCAAAACTGATTTTTATTTTTAGAATTTCACCATTTCTTTCTTTGTATGTTTTGCTCCAAAAATTAGTATTAAATTTTTGAGTTTCCAAGTTAATTGGTAATAAAGGTATCCTGTAATCCTAATTAGATTTAAATAAAGGAAGAACAGGATAGAAGAGTACGTTCTGTAATATTTAAATGAAATGAGAAGTGATATCGGAGAAAGGTCGACAGGCTATCGAAAACGAAAGGGTTTGTGTGTGGGGGCTCCTCCTTGAGGTGGGGGGGAGGTTCCACGGAGAGAGAGAAAGTTCAGAGAAAGTGCTATCGCCTTCAGTAGTGTTCCAGCTCTCGGAGTCTTGCTGTCGTCTCCTCACGGCTTGTCGAGCCACGTCTCTCATCTCATACGTGAGTCATAATATACACCGTATTACAATAGTATAATTTTAATATAAATATATCAAGTAACTCTACGTTGTTGGCCTATAAATTAAAATCCTTTAGGAACGTTATCAGTAAATTAGATTTCGAAATGTCCTTAGATACTGTACGGTGTCGTCTTGGAATTAAATTAAATTAAAATTTCGAAATTATTTTACACTAGGATAACAAAAATATAACCTTTTTTTCACACCTTGCCCACTGGTATAATTATAAAGTATATAAAAATAATTGGTATTTTTTTTTTTTTAATTTCAACTTGGACATTTCGTGGATTCTTTGTTTCTTTGAGCAGTTTAAACGAACTTGATATTGTTTTCAAACACAAAAACTCTCTGTAGAATCAATATAAAAATTAATTTAAAATAATTGCATAACTGTCATTATTATTAATCTACAGTGTTGTTCTATTACGGAGCATCCTTTAGGAACCCTTTTATTAAAATAGATTTCGAAATGACCTCTGATAATGTCTGGTGTCCTCTCAGGATTTTAAAGTTCGGAAATCGTTTTACATCAAACTATTTATTATTGAGGCCTAGGTATATTTTTTTCTTTACACCTTGCTTATATGTCTGTCTAATTTGAGAAAACAAAGACTTATAATTTTAATTTTTTTTTATTTGACTACTTGAGTATTAATAAAAATTATCTAGAGATAAAAATTATAGATTATTATCCAGAACTAGTATAATTCCAATTCCGAGCCGACACCAGACATCATCTAAAGCCATTTCATAATATATTTTAGAATAACGTTCCAAAACCTGCTCAAGCACAACAATTTGAAGGAACTTTAACTATTTTCAAACAAAACAAAAAAAGTATAGAATCGACATAAAACTTAATTGTAATTATTATGTTTTGGCTCTTGCAGAGATTAAATTCAGAGGTGAGAGAATATTAATCATTTTTAGTAGTTATTAAAAAAAAAATTTGTAATTTATGATGTCTTTATTTCTACTCAGTTTTTTTTTTAATTTCTACTTTTATTATATATTGTTTCTTTTATTTATATGTGATTTTTTTCTATTTTTATTTTGTTCTTTTCTTTATTCATTTTTATTTTGTCCTCGCAACTTACCCAGAGATCTAATTTAAGGAAACAAATACTTGTCATTTATATTATTTTTTTTATAATAGTTAGACGTTTCGGAGATAATTTGTCCCTCTCTTCAGGATGTAATATGTCATTTGTCCCGGGTTAGTCATAGCCCAAACTTATTCTGGGATAAACAAAATAGCTAGAAACCTTATATGAATATACTAGGCTTATTATAATATAATTATATGCTGAAAGTGAAAACAAAACATCTCACAAACGTCCATGTAGAATTACAAAAATACTGTAAATTATATGAAGTGTTTATTGTCTTAAATTGTATCTGTAGGCAAGATGTGAAGAAGAAATAAAAATTAATTAGGAAAGGTCAAAAGTATGAACGACTAAGAAATAAGTATTTTGACACTCCTCAACTTAATCTCTTCAAGAGCCTTCTGTAGCTCTTCTTAACAGTGTACTCATAATGTAAGTTGATGTGTCACACAATAACTATCATACAAAACCAATATCAAATAAAGATAGTTATAGTAATGTTTATAATTATTTATAAGAAGAAAGTTCAAACGTATTTACTACTAAAATTTTTTAATAATCTCTAACATCAGAATATCATCTCTGCAAGAGCCAAAAAATGACGGTTATGAAAATATTTTACTTAAATTTTTTGTCGATTCAGATTTTTTATTCCTACAAATTGCTTATCAAAATTTTTTCAAGTTCAAACTGCAGTACTTAAGTAGATTTTGTAAGGTTATCCTTAAATAGATTACGAAATAGCTTGAAGTGTTAGGTGTCTTAAATTAGGAAGACCTATGATCAAAGTGTGAAGAAGAAACAAAGCAATATGAATAGGCATAAATAATAATAAACAAACGGGTTTATAATTCAATTGTTTTCGTGTAAAACGATTTCTGAATTTTAAATTTCCAGTCTTTTTCGAAATTTATTTTACTGAAAGCATTCCTAAAGGATGCTCCGTAACTGAACAACACTGCAATAATAACGGTTATGCAAATATTTTAAATCAATTTTATGCTGATTCTACATATTGCATTTTTTTTTTTCTGGCGATCAATTGATTTATCAAACTATATTAAGTCTTCTTCAAACTGTTTCTTAAAGTTCCTTCAAACTGCAGTACGTAATTAGGTTTTGGAACGTTATCCTAAAAATCGATAGTGAAATTGCCTTAGATGAAGTCTGGTGTGGGCTCGAAATAGAAATTTAAGCAACTCTGGGTAAAAATAAATATATTTGTTTAGAATAGCTATAATCGAAGTAAAAAACTGTTACATTCACTGTTTCACACCCCTGTCATATCATATCATATTTCGATTCATTTAAACTGAAAACATCCTCATTAATTGCATTTTTACTAGGAATTGCGGGCGAATGTTATTATCTAAAGAAATAAACATATCTTATTTAATAAAAAATAACACAAAATACTCTTTAAATTAATTTATTCGGTAAGTTTTGATTCGATTCAACACATTTCAGAATGTTTTTTTTTGTTTGTTGCAAAATAATTCTTTTACAAAATAACGCGGATGTGAATTAGCATTCCTTTATCTAAATGAAAGCAAAGTTACGATTGAATAATGAAACGCCAACAATAAAAAATGTTTTATTTATATATACGATTGCATACATTTCCAGAGAGGGCACAAGTCCGGCCTATTACGAATATAGGAACACTGCAAAGAAAAAGAATTTTTTTTATTTACTATCTGTTTTTGTTATTTGAACACAACACAAGATTTATAATTTTTTTAGAATATGTTGAGTACAAAAATTTTATATTTTGGGATGGGAAGAATTGTGTATTCTACGACTTCTTTTCGCACTCAAACGTATATGTAGTTTGAGACTTAAGATAACATTTTTATCACAATTCATATATTTAGACAAACTATTTATTTTAATCGAATTTCTTTTCAGAGGTGAAAAATATCTGGTCATTGATTCAATGCATAATTTTTCCAGATTGTTTTAAGAATATCAATTTTTTTAAAGATTTGATGTTTGAGTACGACTTTCTTAAAAAATAAAATAAAATAAACTGTAATTAAATGAATGTCATCCATAGAACTTTGTAGTGAATGTGAAGAAGTGGGTGGCATGGGTGCATGATCAGTATTTTGAGGAGGCACATTTTTTTCAAAGTTTTTAACTTCTGAGGGGGGCTCATTTTAACGAAGCTATGGATTTTTGGACTGATAGTATCAGCATCGAAGCTTCGGGTTCATTAAGTCTTTTATTATTAGGTATTTTTCGATAGAACAATATTTTTAAGGGTTTCATCTTGGGGCGCTTTTAAAATCAGGGTACAAGGGAAAACATGGATCAGACCAGAATATATGGCATAGTATAACATTTGTCTATTTTCTTGCCCCTTGCCTCTCGGCAATAACGCGATTCTTCTACTACTTATTCTCGAGTTCTTTGGTCTTCTTCATTAGTTGAGGTTGGAAAAATCACCCATCACTAATTCTTTCCACTCGAGGATCCATTTCGCTTCCAGACTTGAATAGACGGTAGAAGAGTATTTTTTTCAAGGGAGAGCTTTTATGAGTAGTCCCCCACAGTCGATCCCACAGCTCGATGGAGTCCTAACGTATTATTCTTTATAATTGGTATCATGAAATAGAACAACAGACATTTTTTTATAATTCTACTTTCGGTTACATCGTTTTTAAGAAGTAACAAGCAATCGAATTTCTTAAGAAGGATCAGCACCTATGAACAAATGTCTAGCATTTTCAAGTCAAAAGGAAGAAGAAATATAGGTTAAAATAATGCTGAACACAGAAGTTTAAAGTTTTATATAAGTTTTAAGTAACCACTGTCGAACGAATTGTAAATAAAAATCATTAAATATTGTATAATGTGTAGTTATTTTGTCTAGAATTTTATACTTAAGTAATTTTGACGTATTTTGGATTTTATGAATGTGTACCATGTACCTTTTGCAAACATCCTAAATTCCACCAATCCAAATTTAATAACTTTCTATACTTACATAGAGGTTTTTTTACCTTAATTAATTCTCAGTCTTTTGATAATAATCTAATTGTCTGGCTTCTTAAATATGAAAATAATTATTCGTATATCCTATGTTGGTTACCTTGGTTAGTTAAGGAAGATGATCCTCTATCCACCATCTTTTATTTTAATAAGTTCCTAGAGCACATTTTAGTCTCTTTATATCTTGAAGAAAATCCGTCGTTGCTATTCCTTGAATATAGATAGATAGATAAATAGAAAATAAACTTTATTCTGAGACGAGGTCCCTTGGGAGTAACAATTGTGAACAAGAAAAATAAAAACCACATCTGGACAAAAATTACATTAATCAACATTAAAGATTATATACAGTATCTTCAGTGAAAGTATATAAAAACAAATAAAAAGTAACCTCCTTTTGAAAAAAAAAAAACATTCTTTAAATGAAAAGAAAAATAGAAATCAGGTAAAATAAAAAACAAAATAATATGAGCATGGGTTAATTTTTAAATTAAAACGACCAATTTCAACAACTATTTACCTCAATCAAAATTTGTTTCACAATATTTATTTCATTGTGAAAGGGATGTGGGAAGGAATTGGTAGAGATGATATTTGAATGAGAACAGGGAAGAGGAATGGCGGATATCAGATGACAAGGAATTCTAGAAGGCAGTGGATCGGGCAATAAAGGAATATTCAAATGTCTTAGTTCTATGGGAAGGGATATAAAGGTCGGAAACACGGGATCTTGTTTTCTGGGAGTGGACCACGGGTTTTAACTGTAGGAGGAGGAGATGCAGGAAGGATGTCGGGTGTTGATCGTTTGGAATAGGAAAGATTCAAGGAAAGTAGGGAAGAGCTACTATATATAATCCATAGGGTATATCAATTAGTAATTATAAAAGGAGTAGTTATGTGTTGGTCAGTAAGTAGTTTCGTTAGTTACCGTATCAATGATCTTTTATCATAATTTTGAATAATGTCTCTTTTGAACCCTCAACTGATATTGACTAGGCGTGAAGAAATATTCTATTTTATTTTATTTTTAGGTATTTATAAAAAATAGATACAAATTTTAAACAGTCATTTTCTTTTAATAATTGAAATAAAATAATAATAAATAAAATATGGATAGTAAAAGTATATATGTATTCACAAATTCTGGTTTTTAAAGAAAATAAGTGACAGCGGTGGAAGCAGAAGCGGGGAGCCAGATGAGAAAGTTGATAAGATATTGGTGAGCTGCTTCGTGAGAGTTGTGTCGCAACTTTTTGGTTCTTTGGAAATTTTTAAAGCCCTTTCAATAAAAGGTTTATCGATATTACAGCATAATTATTAGTTTATAATTTATAATAATTATTCGGTAATTAGTAGTTTACTGATATAATATTATTATGGTCATAAAATAAATGTTTCTTCGGGATATATGCAAATGCCTTCTATTATTTTCTCTTCTATACTCTTGATACATTTGTTTTTTCTCCGAAGTGTTAAAATATTCCAATTTTAGACTATTTTTTAAGTGAAAACTTCTTTAGGCCCTTTTGCACTTTTTTGTGAAGAGTGAATTAGATTAAGCCGTCAGAGCTCCGATGTGTAACGCACGGGTAAAGTCGGCTGGAGTCGAACTTCTCTTCAATAAAAATTCATCTAGTCTCAGAACTGTTTTAAAATACCTGAACCCAAAAACCCTATAACTCTAACAACTGAGAGAATAATGCTCTCAGCAATAATTATTGGTTTTAATGCCCATCGTTACAGTTTGATGAGACAAGAAAGTATTTCAGGATATTATTGTTGACGTAACAAGAAGCCAAAATATAATGGCAAAAACTACGGTTTCGAAAACATATAAATCGACCCTTATATCATAGAAATAATATAAACTTAAATAAGCAGCATTGCACTGAAGTAATCTTAAAATGTAGATCATTTTCAAAAACTATGGCTCCATAAGATAAGAACACAAAATATCGAAGAAATGCAAAAAAAAAAAAAACTCAAATGAGCCACAACGCAATGGTGTAATCTTATACTGGAGATCATATAAAAGCTGTGGCTCTAAAAATATATAAATCTAATCTTATTACAAAGATATACTGAAGAGTCAAATTAGTCGCAACGTAGTGGCAAAATATTTAAATGGAGATTATTTTCAAAAACTACGGTTCCGAAAAGATTTGAATCGAACCTTATATCATAATTGCTGCCCTACCAATCTTGTATTAGTGTACCCTAAAAGAAAATATAAAATGTCATATTTTCTTAATCTTGGAATCTCCAAATTTGTTGGCTCATCTCCAGGGCACATCGTTACCTTTACTGTTACAAGTCCCGCGGGCAACGGTTTATGTTGAAAAAAAAAGTTTTATAAATAAAAACTTCAGTGGTCAAATGAGCTTTCTAAGAATAATAACTCATCATTGTCCTAACCTTTTGTTTGGGTGATTCATTAAATTTTCCATTTTTAATTAATTTTTAAAAGTTTACTATGTAATCAAAGAAACTTTCGCGGACTGAATTCAACCCGCGGGAGTTAAGAGATCTCTGCTTTAATAAATAAATTGAACAATTACATCCATTAAGATCCTCTACAATAGTGTTTTAAAAAATAATTATTTTAAAATGTATTCACAATATTTTGAGATTGATGTTTATTGAAGCTATCCATTAATCAGTCGAAGTAAACTTGTTGGAAGAAACTATGAAGTGAAGTTTCACGACAGCCGTTTCAGCGATGAAAATTATTGTCATTATATAATCAATAATTTTCTTATTATTTCTACTTTTCACTTCTTTTCTTGAGACTTCATAACGCGACTCGAAAAGTATATATTTTTTTATGGTTTAACTGTGCCAATAAATAAAAGCAAGAGGTGTTCAAGCAATTCAATTTTTTGGAAATAAGAAACAGGTATATAATCACATAACTAGAGATTATGTTTGTTAAAAGCAAAATTATCAACCTTTGTAATTTAGTTTTCGTTCTTGAAAAAAAAAAATAATGTTGAAAATTGACTGGAAAATATTTTTAAAACACCATAATATTTACCAATAGTTATATTAAAGTAAAAACGATTATATTAATAATTAATAACTTAATAGATATTTTATTTAAAAATCTGGTTGAACAGCAACAAGGAGAAATGGCATCCACTCGTTGCTATGGTGATTGCTGTTATAGGTTAGGTTTGGCGGGCTCTATTTTCCCAAAGGCACAAGTGACGTTTCGTGAGAAAAATATTAGTACTCGGGCACAATATTGGGGACTCCAGAATTCTTGAATTAAGGATAAAGTTGGAATAGGTTTTTGGGTAGAGGTGCACAGAGGTGTTAGAAATGGACATATTGTGATAAATAAAAAGCGTATTTAGACAATTATATATATATATATATATTATAATACATCCCAGATCATGGAAAAAACAAGAAATAAAAGCTTTGCAACAGTTAACTGCAGTCATTTTTGCCGAAAACACATGTATTTTTAGGTGATTGGATTGAAATTCACATAATTTCTTTACACAACTTAAGGTGAATCTCAAAATTTTTCCTAATAAACCTCTACTTAATTAATATAGACTGTAAGCTTATTAAACGAGGAAGTATTTATAAAAGTGGAGCAAATGTGGTACGATTGAAGTGTGTTAAAAAAAATCACAAATAATTTATGACTTTTTTTTAACGGACTTTAGCTGAGTTTATCCACTCAATACTCCTCTTTAAATGGTTTTAATAATGATAACCCCCGCTTTTGTTTGAAGTAAATGTTGTCTAGTTTACAGCGAAATATTTTTTAACTCCTTAAGTTAAATTAAATATTTTTAAAAGTTAATTGTTAAAAGTTAAATATTTTTTTACTTTCCTACCTATAATAGGTAAGGAAAGTATTGCGATCGGGTCAAATTTCCGATATGCGGTTTTCGACGGATCTATACGTTTCAGAGCCACCTGAGACCGAAAAACATTTTTAGCCATTGGTCTGTCTGTCTATGCCAAGATTTTCTCGGAACCTACTGAAGGTTCTGGATGAAAGCACACGAATCTCAAGTTTTTCCTAATATACCTCAACTTAATTAATATGCACTTAAATAAAGATAATAAAAATAAAATCAAGAATAAAATATGATTTTTTTTAAAAATGAACTTAACTTCAAAAGTTCAGAAGTCCTCTTTAAATGGTTTTAAAATTGACAAACTCTATTTTCATTTAAAGTAAATTTTATCTAGTTTACAGTGAAGCTATTTTTAATAACTCAAATTAAGTATTTCTTTAGTTATCGCTTCCTATTCAACAAAAAACTTAACTTACTTAAAAACAATATTTCTACTTTTCTTCTCGAAAATGGCTCATATATGTCCCTGTGTACATGAACTTTTTTATAGTTCTTGAGATCTTCTATCATTTCTATAAAAAAAAAATATCTCAATTTACGGGGCTTTATACTTTTATATAGTTGTAGTTTGTAGTTTTCTCCCTCCTCTGTCAACATTTAAAGTGTTTTTATTTCTTTGATTCAAGTACTTGTTTAGGAATTTTCGACAAACAGCTTTGAAAAAATAACGAAACAAAATTAAAGTGTGAGTGCCGTTATAGATCTTAATTGGACCTCTCATGTAATCAAGTTATCTCTTTGGAACTACGATAAGATATGAACATACACGATGTCCGCAACATGTAGGTTTCTGCAATTCTCCTACAACAGAGCACTCTGTACGGACATTTGGTGAAGGTGTTATACTGTAGTGTTGGGACACTCCGACATATCAGCCGATTTAGTACAGAAAATTGTAGACAGTCAGTTTCCTCATCGCAACAACAAAGGGTATTCGCGCCGGACATTGGCTAGTTCTTATCTTTTACTATTACTGACCTTGGTTTAACAAGCCGAACCTCTTACCGGTTCAAACGTTCGGAAAGATAAAGAATTCGACCAATTGTGAAACGCTAAGAATCACACAAATGCTACTCTTATCATTTTAGATGATGAAAAAAAATTACAGTCACACTACTTGACAATCATTTTACCATAGCAACTGCTACAGAGCGTTTTAATAATTTTCATGACATACTGACTCTAAAATTCAAATCCACTTATTCATGATCTATATACAATAGAAATAGAAATAGAAAAATCATCTTTATTCTGGGACAAAGTCCCTTAACAATAACAATATTGTTCATACAAATAATCAATAAATTTGGCCAAATACCTATTACACTAAAAATTAACTAAAACATAAATAATAAGACAAGTTTATACATAGTTCTGAAGATCTGTTAACGAAAGTATATTAAGCATTAAAGTTAGAATACTGCCAATATAACTGTTAAAAATAATAGAATTAAAATAACTAAATGATATTAGATAGCAACGTTAAATCAATTTTATTGGCAAATCATTGTTGTGATATAAAAAAACTAACTAAAGTAAAAAATGATTTACATCTGTTCCTTAAAATGTTTAAATGAAGATTCATAATGGTATTGCTAAAAGATAGAACTCTACTGTAATCTACATATAAAGACATAGATTGAGAGTTAAAAAAACATAGATATATTTACATATATACATACACTCATACACATATACATATCTACTGCTAAAAATCCACATAATCCCCCCAGAAGACTGCTGAGGAGCTGGCCAAGAGACTTAGTGCTTGCTATGTTATTATTATTTTAATGTTATTTTCTTTAGTTTAGTTTTGTAATTGACAAGTATTTTATTAATTATTTATTTATTTATTAGCAGAAAAACAAGTATTTTATTTTTTGAGAAAGAAGATAGTCCGGAGTGGAGATCATAAATAGACTGAAATAGTGACAAAATTATTTTATTAATAGCCAACGTTTCGACCCAACTTTGCAGGTCTTTTTCAGGAAGGTGTGTTCAGCACGTAGTTGCTGTTAAAACTGCAGTTTTAAGTGAAACTCTTTAGACTCGTAAAGTCGGGTCGAAACTTTGGCTTTTAATAAAATAGTTTTGCCACCATTTCAGTTTATTTATGATCGCCACCTCGGACCATCGCACCAACCGCCGGCGGACAACCGCCACCATAACATGAAGGTTTCCTTATTTCTATTAGTATTGTCGAACAGATTATTCATGTTTTGTTCTTTATTTTTTAACATGTTGAAGTAAACCGATGTATTCTATCTCTCAATAGATGACGTCTACTGCTTGGTGAGCATCTTGTTGCCGAGCTAGAATAAGGATTCTGATGATGGATAGAATAAGGATGGAATAGAACTAGAATAAATTGGCAGCATAATCAGCTGTACCGTTACCTTGGATACAACAACTGCAATTTAATTACGACATTCATACCGAACATATTCTGGTGATATGATGTACATAAACATATTTTCTTATGTTTTGATTGACTATAGATTATCAATTTGACATTGCCCTTCCTACTAGGATCAAAGACAGTGAATAATTGGTCTAAATGTATGGATTGTGGCTGCTTATGGTCAGCAGGCGGATGGGGCCTATATTCCATTTTCTGAAACGTACTGTCAAGCCGGACTTGTATTATTAAGTAAGTCAAAGATTGACGGATAAAAAATGAGCATGAACAATTACTAACTATATATATGTACTGGTTTTTACTAGGTACACTTCAAAAAGTAGGGTGCGCCATTATGTGTTAAGCATACAAATATTTCGACCAACTATGTATGAACATATGAATAAAATGATACAAGATACATAATTTTTAGAAGAAGTTGGATATAATAATCTTAGTGATAATATTTCATATTTTATAACTGAATCATATAAATAGTTATTATTGATACTTTGACCTATATTGGAAATCATTGCGTTCAATATATTTTATTATTTGTAATGAATAATCAATTCATATTTACTTTTAAAGCAACCACATAGTAATTTTGATGTATGGTCTACATATTGTATTTTATTCATGCCTATTCTATTAGATATACTATGTTTGTTCCGGTCACAGCTTTCTTTTTCCTGAAGTTCAATAATCAATTTTAACTGTACGGTTGTCAAAACATAATTTTTTTTTTCTGTCGCCATTACAGACTATGTAGATCTTTTGCCGCCTTAACAAGCCTGCTCCATCTCAGCCTATCTTCGGCTATTTATTTTCACTGTTGCATCTTTGTTGATTCTGTCTATTCATCTACTTTTTGGCCTTCCACGTGGCCTTCTATTGAGGCATATTATGTTATGTAGAGGCTTCCACGTAGATTGGTACGAGCTAAATGCCCCACCCATCTTAACCTCCGTACCTTCACACCATAGGATATTGATTGACCAGCTTCTGTAAGCAGTTCTTTATTGGTCTTTCCTCTCCATGTGTTAGTACTCTCCCCAGCGATCACAGATCTTTTTGGTTATCGTGCGGAGGATTTTCCTCTCAAATCTTTCAATACTTTTTTCTCGGTTAGTGTCCAGATCTCACAGCCAGATATTAGAACTGGCTTTAAAATTATAAAATAAAAAAATATTCTCCACTAAATTTTTTTTTGTTTACCTATGAATGCTTGATCAATTGGCTTGTGCTCGGAAAAACTAGATGAGGAGGAAAATTATTTAAAATGACATACTAAATAATAATAGGCATCTAGTATATATAAAAAAAAAATGATTGAAAATTCTGAGAGCAACTAGAATAATATTTTTTTTTACTGAAAATCTTAAATCAACTAGAATAAAACAATTTATTGTAAAAATATTAAGTGCATTTTAGAATGGAAAAAAAAATTATAAATTACTTTTTTAAGGTAATTTTTTGCTAATTTACGGGCAATGTTTAGCTACTTATGAGAGAATTAAATTTTACAATTTTTACAAATTAAGGTCTCTTGGCCATTGTAGTGTTTAAATTATGGGATTCGTGAAAGCTTATTGTTAATAACCACCGTTCATACTCTCCGAACTGAGTTTAATTTAATATCAACCTCACGAGAACTGAAAGGAACAGTTTTAATACTGATGGAGTAGTTGTGTTTTAATTGTTTCAGACACGACGTAAATAATTATTAGGAGTTGTCATGAAGAACAAGGTAGAAAACAGTTTTTGTTGTTGTTTTTTGTGTTTTTTTTTTTTATCGTGTCTTGTCTTGAGTGAGTTGATCTGGCTCTAAGCAAAACTATCAAGAAGGTGGTGGATATAAACATAACGACTAAGAGAGCCTACTGCCTGACCTCATTTTTTCATCAATTTTTTTTATGACCCCTCACCTACCTCTTGATCCTCCACCTGTTCTATTTGTACAGATTATTCTTGCTACGAAATTCCAGACATCAGCTGTTGAAACGTAACGTTGTAGACTAATAACGCCTTTACTTAACAATCAATCCCTCCTAAACTTGCAAAACAATACGTTATTATATAACTCTTTACCATATTTTTATATTATTCGATTTATGGCACTCAATATGTCAATGCTCTGCCTATTCTTTTGAACACATATATGTCTCAAAACTCTTTGAATAAATGGTATCAGTTTTAAGGCGGACAGCCAGAGACAATAATGTTCTGCAGTATTTTACTATATATATTGTAAGGATGGGAATGGGGTAGCTCAATGATATGTTATTGCATACCTATTCTTCAAGACCCGGGTTCAAGTCCGGCTGAAGCAGATAATTCTGTTATATAAATCATGGATATAAACCTCTTGGGACAAACCCAGCCACTATTATGGAGATTCGAACTATTAATCGAAGGGAAAAACCTGGTGGCTGAGCGTGATCTTGGCTAAACCACCTCGTTGCATTATCTTTGGCCTAGGAACATTACTTCTTTACCATATACTGAACACAACATATCCTTCATTCGTATAGATTTTTTTTATTATATTTTTTTTTTAAATATTTATATCAAATTTTTTTTAGAATATTGAACATCAAATAGACTTTGCAATCAAAATAGCTGAAAAGAGTCCTTTTATTGAGTTTCAAAAAATTATTCCTTCCTTATTTTTTTCTTCGAGAATATCCTACCTTACATTTCTGACGTATGGGAAAGAGAGGTTTTTCTAGAGATATAACCAAACTTCTTCCAACGAGAGTGGAAAGGTCGAGATTTATACCGTGGAACCCCCATGAAATGAATTCTGCCCAGTTTAGATTCGAACCGGACTCCAGAATGTTATAACTTAAACTTTAATAAGATCAGCTTTTATTTCATTTTTTTATTTAGTCTTTGGTTTTCCCGGGCCATAGATGAGGGTGGATGATTAATACCAGAGTTAATCCTCCCCTCTCTGGCACCGGGACGCGTACTTACTTTATCTTCCATCAGGTTATCGGGCGACGCGGTGCTTTGCACATAGTTAAGTCCCCTCGACCCTCTTCCTGAGCGTGTTAACTATCGTGGCCTTATGAAAAGTATTCTTTGACGGAACTTACAAGCGGAGTTGGAGAAAAGGAAGCAAATTGCACATAGGGCTCAATTGTATATAAACATCACGAATGCCCAACCTCTCCAAGATCGATTGCGCGTGCCTCCCTTCCAAGAAATTTTATTGCTCTACTCTTTTTAATAGCAAAAGTAAAATTAGGATTTTTTTATATCACAGACAATTACACATGCTGTAGCATCATCCCACAAAAATATGGTTCAGCCCAAAAATTAGTAACCATTCATAATTTGTTCCCTCAAAAATTTTGATGGCGTAACTTGCGCAACTCTCTTCTAAGCACTTCTGACGAAGATTGTGTATAACTAAAAATAAGCATATATCTCGAAAAGAGACATACAGAGATTACTTTATAAATGGAAAAATACAAACTATATGTCCACGAGCCTCTAACATACAGGTGAGCAGTTAACCTGTTGACGTTTCGCCAATTCAGATATCATCAGGACAGAAATAACAAGATCCCATATGTCTTGAAAAAAAAGGAGAGAAAAAAAAATCACCAATCTCATTTATCCAAATACACAATGAAGAGAACAGAAGGTTTCATAAAACTTCCTCTGTTATGTTTAAGATCACTTACACAATGCGGTTTAAGATATTTTGAGAACGTAAAGGGAATGTTGGAAAGTTCGATAAGATCCGGCAGATCAGTTTACGAACAGCGTTGGGGAACCCCCGATCTCTGCTGTTCCACTAACTTCCTCACCCGAGGCATCCCGACATTTCGCAATAGCCCGAATTTTTCATACGAATTCTTAGAACAGCCTAAACCAATAGAACTATATTTACGAGTAATATTATAGTTTCTACAACGTTGGAATTCTAGCTGTATATAGATTTGGAAGAAGAGGTTCGTTAACTAAATAAATGAACGCACTTTATTCCATTGATGAGTTTAGGAATGATTTGATGGATTTCCGAATTCATCGAAGTTGTCAGCTTTAAAGTTGAGTTTAAAGACTTGTTCGATGTTGAACCATGGATTTGCTCAAAACGCTACGTAAAGCATTTCAGATAAAGAAGTGCTACAAATCAAATTATATGAAAAATTCAAAACATATCCACTTGAGTTTATTCCGAATCATTTTGTTCTCAGAATAAATAACGAAACCTTGGACGTGTGTCATTTAAAATACGAGCACTGGCCGTAAACTTGGACAGAAATGGAATACGTAATGTCTACCGAAACATTTGAAACCCAAGATGTCCTGTTGGAAACATACGTTGAATAAATTTGAATTTAAATGTGTCGGAAGGTAATAAAAATCAAACTAGTAATGAAAGCAAAGGAAACAAGTGAATTTCATTGTCGCCTTCTGATTTCTTTATCAGGCTAACAGCGGGTAGCTAAAAACCGAAACGTTTTTATTGATTTTATGTGGAAAATCAACCAACAATTTACTGTCTATTTTATTAAATAGGCTTTAGGATTCAAAAATAAAGATATAAAACACGCCGAAACCGCATTATTTGATAATTAGGATTTGGAAAACGTACCACCAAAACATTGATTTTTAGGGAATATTCACTGCAGCCTAGGCATAACTAAGCAGGAATAATTTACATAAAAATGGAGGCCAATAAAATGGTGATGAGACCTGGAATTATATATAATTTTTTTTTTCCTTTTTGTGTTTCTGGGGTTAATTCCTGAACACCATTTAATATTCAATAATGACATGACTGGTTGAAATCCACTTTTAAGAGATTTTTTTTTATTCCGCCCATGGTTCTTTCGTATTCAATATTTGAGAAATAGTTACTAATTATTATATGCAATGAAAGGGGGATACTATTTCAAATAAGATTTTCTCCAGGAAGTAAACGCAATCCTCTTAATAGCGTTTTGTATCGAAACCGGATGGTCGCGTTGAATTGTGCTATCTTGATTTGATACAACGCTGCCGACAATTGTCTTCGGCCAGGAGTGTCCTCGCCGGGCCTTACCAAACAATGGCAACAATGAATGTCGAAAATCATCTCGGGGGCGACCTCTGTGGCCGAACACAGAACGAACCAGATGACCTCCATAACTGAGTTCCTAATAACGGAAACAGATTTTCGTCTTATTAAAGAATTACGTAAGGAACAATTTCGGTGACATGTCCAATCCGTTTAGTCAAACGATCCCTCGGTGGATGAGTTCACTTTCACTTCGTGTTCGCATGAGATGGTGTCTTCCGTTTTCTAGTTCCTGAGTTCATTTTGGGAACGTTTCAATCATATCTGGATTTTGTTCTTATATATATTTAAATTATATAATTATTTTTAAATAATTATAATATTGTTTACTGTTGTTTTCACCTTACAGAGTGATTATCCTGCCGGCAAATACTATTCGCTAACCTCGAAAATTCATCATAACTCTTAACCAATGTCTAAAATTCCGTGATTTATTTCCTCGAGCTAGTCGCCATCGAGTTGCTAGGATACTATGAGTTGAACACGAGATCAAATTAAAGAGATTAAAGAATTGTTTCGTTTTTTGTTGTTCCGAGTTTTGTTTATTTCACACTTAATACTTTCATGGTGCCTTTTTATTTGGTCTTTCCGAACATAGAAACCATATTCTTCAATGTTTCAACCAGCACAACAAAATAATTAGATTCACAATGGAAAAAGCCATAAATAACAAACTCCGATTTCTGGACATGGACGTATTTTTGGACGAAGGGCAGTTACTTACCAAATGGACGAAAAAAAAAATTATTTTTTTCTAGCAATAGAATTCTTAACTTTAGTTCAAACCATCCCAGATATTAAATAATTAACACGGCCAAAAATCTAATAATACACAAAGCAATAGAACTAACTGATAAACCTTTTATTCCACAAAAAAAACAAAAATTTATAGAATAATTTAATTCAAGTAATATTACCCAGCCGAAATATACATTTCATTGTGTTAAAATTGTACAGAAAAAAACTGTCGTTAAAAACTTTGGAATGCTAATTCTTGAAATATTTTGAACTGTAAGATAGTTTCACTTATAAGTCTATTTAAACGTTCATTTATAGCCTTCAGATATATAGTCTTAAAACTATTTATGATATAATAAATAAATATATTTTAAATATTCTTCGCGAGGAGGCCCGAAACCCTATCAATAGGGAGAGTAAGGTCGGCAGCCGCCGGAGAGGAACGAAGCGTAAACATGAAACAATTGAGAGTCGAGAGTTAGCTGGTTCTGACTGTCAGCTGTTTCTTATCTTTCACAAGCACTCTTTAGTCTTTCATTAAAAAATGGCTGCATTAGCTCTTAGCCAGAACCGATTCCGTTGCGGTGCTTCGCCGCAATCTAACTAACAACAAGCCATAATACTCAATGGCTTAACCCAGATCTCAAACCTTAAAAGAATAATAACGTTTCCTTCATATTGCAATATACATCAAAATTATTGATACTGTCATTCTTATCATTATGTCACGATGATTCCAAGCTTACGAGAGGATTACGAATCCTTCCGCATCGTAATACGTTACACACTTTATTCTCTCCCAGAATCGTCACCTTCGTGTCAAACTGTGTCTTATTGACTGCGTCGATTCTGTCATAAAGTGTGATGTGAGCAGTAAGTTGCTATTGTAAGAGCCTCTTCTTGCACAACCTCTTTGTCACACCGGTATCGATAAAAGTTTTTTGAATGCTTACTTCACGTTATCGAGTTGATTTGGTATATAATCTCTTTATGTTACTCCATTAGATAAATTATAGGGTTTATTCCTTTCTTTTCTTTCTTTAAACGGAATAAATAAGAACAGAAAAAATGTTGTTTGTTGAAAGAGTGTTTCAATCCTGAACGAATGGTTTTTCTACGAGTAAGATGTAAATTGCTGTATAAAGGTTATGTTTATTTTTATTTACTTTTATCTGCAGAAATATCAACTGCACTAATAAAAACCCCAGTATTTCTGTTTTGTTTTTTATCAATTATATACATTATATATAATAGGTTAGTATAGCAAACTCTCATGAGCAATGGATTTTGATAAATGAGGTAACAAACGAAGAAGTGTCGAATTTTAGAATCTTAAATTTCTGTAATTTTCATAAAACTCAATGAAATAAATGGTCTTTGAAACCCTGATAGTTTCAAAAACCATCGAATCTAAATAGAGTTCCTTCGGCAATACCGGCCCCTTAACGTTTTAAAGCCCCAAAATGTACAGTTTTTGAGATAAATGTAATTTCAAGCCAAAAGTCCCTTAATTGATAAGGTTGCCTAAGAATACTTATTATATATTTAAGCTTAAAAAAAAAATCTGGTACCTGGGAAAGATGTGCAAGCTCCGTAAATTCCTACCACCTACATATTTTCTCATTATCCATTCCTACCTCACTGATAGATGCTTTAAAGTAATTCACAACAGCTCTTATTCATCCCATTTTTTCCAGGCTGCTGGGAAGTTTATACAGCTGACATTCCAACCCATCCTGACACTGTCATCACCACGTATGCTGATAACACATATATCCTATCTGTTAATAATGAAACATCAACTGCGTCCCAAACTCTCCAATCACATATCACAAACCTTGAAGAATAGTATAAAAACTGGAGAATTAAAATAAATACCTTTACCCTGCGTCGCAAACCTATGACCTCCTTAAACAATATCCCACTTATCCCTGTTGAACTAATCCGTTACCTAGGACTCCACCTGGACAAACGACTCACTCGGAATCCTCATACAAAACTGTAACGTTTCCGATTACTCCAGCACTTACTAGACATACGCTCTATACAATACAATCACATACAATCAATTACAAAAGATATATATATATATATATATATATATATATATATATATATATATGACAATAATACAACCTATTCGGACTTACAGAATTGAGCTTTGGGGCTCCACCAAACCATCGAATTCCTCTCTTACCTAATCCTTACAATCCAAAATCCTTCGTAAAATCCTCAATGCTCCTTACTTTATCTCATAAAATCATCCATAACGACCTTATTATTGCATGTTTTCGATTTGGCCCAATCCAGATACCTATACTTTCATAACAAACTTCAGAACCATCCAAAACCTCTCGTTTGAAACTTTGCTTCCTCCTCGATCCCTGATAACCCTCCGAGGCGTCTGAAATAAAGGTGGCTTCGTGATCTTCTTGTGTAAATTTATTATTTGGATGCTACCAGTAGGTAGTTTCTCAACAAGCGATTTCATGTTATTATATTGAGGGATGCACATTTACTAGATGTATTTTTTTTTTAATACAGTTGTAAATATAATGAATGGATAAAAAAAAAGTTTTACAAATTAAAATACTGCAATTTATTTATGATAGCCTACTAAAAACCAAAAGTATAAAAAATGAAAAGGTAATTGGAGCAGAACAGCTATATGATCCCTTGGACACTTCAGATAATATAGAAAGAATCTTTTTAATATTTTGAACGAATAAAAATAGTAATTAATAATAGACTTATTTATAGAAGTCTATAAATAAATGTTCTTCAGTAATACCAAACTAGTTCTTGAGCGAATAAAATCATTCATTAGTATATATTCAGAGACAGCTTTGCTATTGCTAAACTATTAAAGGTGGGGCTATTGTCCAGTGGGTCAAGATGATAACATATTAAGAAAAGTGTTACTTTAAAAATCGTGGAGTATGAAGCTTCATCAATTGTATGAGTTTACTAGACTACGTAATCAATGATAATAATGTATTGTAGATACGGATAAACATGATCCGTTGATGTCTCTTAAGCGCATTAGTGATAATAATAGCTAACATGAGCGTTTTTGCTGAGGTATAATACTTTTTTGTAATGTTAAAATACTTTTTAAAAAATATTTATTATAAAGGAATTAGTGTTTAGGAACATATAATTTGCTACAGTTCAGCCTCGAACAAAAAAAAATATTAATCCTAGAGCTGAGGATTATAAGAAGATTACATTAAAATATTTCGTGAGAACAGTTTAATAGTCCGCGAGATTTAGCTATTCATGAGCGGTTATGAAACATGACCCGTTTTTTACGGAATGATGACTTGCCTGCAGGGAATTCCAAATGTCTTTTGAACTGAAAACTTTTCTTCAAATTTTGATGCAACCTATTTTTAAAATAGTATATTACTTTATTATTTATAATAATAATAAAAACTATTACTATTCGGGAACTATCAGTATTTTTTTTTAATTTTGATATTTTTACAATTTAGTATGTTAAGCAGTTTTAATATTCCAAGTTAGATTTACAATGTCGCAGAGAGAAAGACGAAAAAGTCTAACATGGATAGTCTGAACAAAAAATCAAAACAAAAATCTACTTAAATCAGCAAAGGTGTTTTTTTTTTTATTATTTTCCTTACTATACTAGGTAAGGAAAGTATTGCAATCGGGTCAAATTTTTGACAGATCTATACGTTTCAGAGCCTCCGCCCCAGTCCGAAAAACACATTTTTAGCAATTGGTATGTCTGTCTGTCTGTGTCAAGATTATCTCGAGAACTAGTGGACCGATTTTCTTGCTTCTTTTTTCATTCAGTAGGGTTTTGCCTATGCTAATTACTACTAATACCTGTGACACAAATTGGATGCTTCATGCCCAATAGCGGCTGCGCAATAAGAGAAAAACATATTTTTTTCTAGACTGTAGCGCTAAAACGGATTTAATGATTTTGATGAAACTTTCCTATAATTTTCTAATTAATATCCTTTCAATTTTTTTACATATACTAAATTCTCCAGAAAATTCAGGAAAAAAAGTTATAAAGAAAAGAAAAATGTTTTGGGGCCTAACTCACTAATTATGTATTCTACGGTAATTAAACTACCGACAAAACTATATAAAAATCGTTCATTTCGTACAACTATTAACGAAATTACAGCTATTCAATTTCGTATGTAAGAATACGGGTCTCTAAGCAGTCTAAGAAAATCTGTTGCCCGCATCACACAAGTTTTCTCACGACTTTGAACGGAAATTATTGTTTGACAAAATTAGGCTACGGTAAAATAGTTTTTGATTAGCAATATTAGAGTGCATTGATTTGTTTACGCTGATCTTCCACAAGTCGGTTAACATTGCCTAAGTTTATCTAAGACATCGAACTTAAATCTTTTCTTTGGTCAATTTTCAGGAAAATAAATCTAATTCATTTTTTTCTTTTTTTGTTTCTTAATGGAAGTATTTAAAAATATAAAAACTTTTCTGAAATAGGTAGAAAAGTCGTGTGAGTAAACACACCAGATTTTTTTTCATGAATTAATACTCGACTCTATTCAAGTATATTTTATGGCAGTTCTAAACGTTTCGAAATTATAGGGGAATATATTTCTTTTAGGAATATAGTTCTATGTCTTTGCGGAACATAAATAAAATATAACTTCTCTATTTAAATTTGAAAATAGATTCCGGAATTGCATGATGTTCTTGGAACATAACCCTCGCGAATGTTATGTCACTGCAATATAAACCTTATGGATAAATCGGGTAATGCTTGAAATTTCATCGACAGTGTGATCATGTGAACTTGAACATCTGGCCGGCCGTGTTGCATTCAAGCGCCAATGATATTTAGAAAATAAATTCAATGATATATTTTTAATATGTTGAATTTTCTTTAAAACCATATTCATGGTGAATTTATAAGAATAAGTATATCAATATCAATAGTTGTGGTAGTTTTATAAAATAATTGAACAGCTGACCTGTAATCACTATATATTATCGAATTCCTCCGGTTGAGAGTGGTCCAACTTGTTGAATTTAGCCTCCACTTCACTCATTATGTAATTTTTGTCTAAAACAATATCATTTCCTTCAAACAGAAATATTTGAAACCCTGGAATATAGAAATAACAACATAGAAATGTTCTCTTAATTTCCCTCTTATGATCTGTAAGACATCTTACAAACAACACTAAAAAATAACACACAATTTCAAAATCATTAAGCCAATATCTAAGCGAATAGAAAAAAATGAAGGATTGAAGAATGTTTGGTGATTTGATCTAGGAAATTAGAATGATTTCGAATAATTAATCATGGAATAAATGAACGAGACAGATTAAAAAGTACTTAACATCACTTAGAATATTTTTACCTGAATAAGTTTATTCCTTCCATATTAATTTGTGCAATAAACAATTCTGGTACCATTTTATTTAGTTTAGTTGTTCTCATCGAAATTCTCTGCTAAGAACGAGATGCTATGGAGTCTTCTAAAAATTTCAAGTAATAAACTTTTTCATGGTATTTAACTTTATTTATCATTTAACTTGATCTTCATAATTTAGTAACTACATGATTGAAATATCAGAACACCCCAACAAAAAAAAACTCTCTCTGATTACAGATAATTGCTGTATTTCGTTGCCTGTATAAATAGATTTTACTTCATAAATATATTAAAAATTATGTTATACAATTTCGTTTACGATTATTATATAACAAATTTAAATTAATTGCATTAATATTACATAGTTATTAATTTTAATATTAGACAAGTTTCTAAACTCAACAATGAGCTCATCAAAAATCCATCTAGTCTTATCCAAACTCATCTATGGAAATTTTTCCGTATCTTTATACATCGATTGAATCCTTGATGACCTATTAGTCTATCGGGTATTTGGGTCGTTGGATCCAACGGAAGTCATTTCATTATAATCTCAAATTGTCATTTCTCTGTTTAAAAAGAATAATTCTGCAGGTAGGTATTTCCTTTTTTTTTTTCAAGTGAACCCATTTCATTCCATATTTCATATCTATTTGCGAAATATTAAAGGAATTTCGAATTTTATATTTAGGAAAACAACAGCTAAATTTGATAAAAATAATAAAAAAATTCTACATTTCCCAGACTAGATAAATCTATATTTTTATTTTAAAAAAAGTGTAGGCTGTTTGGTAATAAAGTTAAATTTATAATAAATTTAAAAAAACTTGAAGCATGCATTTGATTTTATGTTAATTATGTATGTTAATTGTGAATTTTGAAAATTTGTTATGGATAAAATTTTATGGTAGTTATAAAAATAAAAATGACGTTTCAGTATTCTATTATCTTCCAGGAGTTTAACCTTTCACTTGAATTGAACGATGGATTCTATCGATGGAATAATCATTTATAACTGGCCTATTGTTTGTTCGGGCTAAATCAGCTGTTTGTACTGTGAACGTCCTTGTTTTATCAGTGCAATCACTTAATATGGGCTGCAGCTTATGACAAATTATGTTCCTAAAACTATTATTTCAGCATATAAATTAACGATTAGTATATTAATTTCGTTGCTGTATCCAGTAAGATGTTGACAACTTAGCAATAAATATACAAAAGTTAATGTGTATTTATTACAGAGGCTGATTCCAACACTGATAACGTTCCCTTCCACGCTCTCTCAACTTTTCTTTCGTCCATTGAGAGTTAGATACTTTCCCAGCGCTTTAACTTTCATTTCTAGAAACATTTCGACCAGACTGTTCATACTAAATCAAACATCTAAAGTGTACATAACAAAAAATAAGTTAGAAATGGATACATTTTTGAATGTCAAAATTATGATGATAATCAGTCGGAATTTGCGGTCTATGTATGAGTCGCTTATTCCCAAAGTGAACACTAATCGACTTATATCGAAATTAAAATAGGTTTCGATTCCTATGTAAAAACATCGAATGAATACGATGTTGCAATTTTTTTTTTCAAAAACGAACCTAATTTAAAATTAAGTGGTGTGAACATAAATTTATTTCCGAACTCTAACTTTTTTTCAAAGAATGTTAAGAAACTTGCATTTCTTGAGTATTCCTGAAAAAATTCATCATATACTTTTGCTTCCTCGCTACCAAAGGTAGGGAAGCTTTGTATTCGTGCGAGAGATTAAAAAAAAATTTCAGGTCAGAATCGTGTAATTTCTCATTAATTTATATTAATTGTTACTATGAGTTCGTAAAAAAAAGCCTTATGTGTTTATTTATATTAAAGTTCAATCAACTCGTCGTAGTCTGAATTATCTCCTTAAATATCAAAGTTGTGTGAACTTCACGCATATTTTTATATTCCAGCATAATTAGTTTTGTTCTGACTGAAGAAAAGTATTGGTATCATTAACTCAGAATAAACAAGAAGTTTATTTTTTCCAATGGATTTTTTGTTCTATCCATTTTGCGAGTGAAAACATGCCTATCAAGTATATATCACTACTGTTAATGCAAAAGGTGGTATGTAAAAGCTTCAAATTTGTATTCTATTTTTGACATTATGTAGTCTGAAATTGATATAAGTAGTCTACTATTATGGAAAATAGTAGAGGGCAATGACATATAAAATTATACTAATAAATCATAAAGAAATAATTAGTTTTTATGCTCTCCTGTAAAACACTTAATTTTTACATACGACCTTTTGTACTGACAGTAGCGATATGCATATCAGTATGCACTGATATTTTTTTTTAAAAACTACGAATCATCAAATATGCAATCTGCAAAATCTTTCGCATTTTAGTATTTGCAAATAATCAAAACTCGTGAACATGAAGACCTTAAGTTAAGGGATTACTTAATTTCCTTAAACGGCTTCTTTCAGAGATATTATTCTCATACGAAAAAAAATTAGACCTTGTAATATAGACATTTTTTAACAAATAAAAATGGTGAGGAAGCTATACTGACTTTACTTGGCAGGCGTTTTTTAAATGTTTTTTTTTCAAACGAAACTGAAAATGCATTTATTTTACCATTATTACTGCCTCAATGCTGAAATGTTCTACCTATTGTAATTTAATATAAAGTAAACAAAATTGTGGAATAGAGTATAAACATTTTTATTATTAATATAATTACTATTATGTTGATATTATTCTTATATTCTAGACGCATTCCATATTTTTATCTTGGGTAATTTATATACTTATGTCTATATTTTAAATTTCTGGTATCATTTTTGGTTAGGTTTAGCTCGTCTTCAAGGCGGCCAAATTCGTCCATATGGGCTACAAATTCTATTTATCATTCTCAATAAAAAATAATAAGGAATCTTTCCGTCGTGTAATATTGAATATCGCCGTTAAAAATAAAAACAACAAATGTGACGAGTTTTAATCATTTAATCCAGAACCTTCCACATTTAGGGAACGAAAACTCATAATAGATACATCTTCATATGATGAATACTCTGTTTCATACTGTTCCATCCAAGCGTTTCAGTAATTGACTTTAAAAATGTGATAACTAAAATTATTCTGAGGAAATCTGTAGAAGAAGGTCATTCTGATCTTTCCTATCAAAAGAGTTAAACCAGAAATTTTCCCTTGACCAGAATGTGAAAAGAAATCAATTACGTTAGAGGAAAACCATTGGAATTGCTGCACAACATCACCTGTTTGCAAATCAGCTGTACTAACTTGGTCTGAAACAGTTGGCGGGTCAAGGATAGTAGAGAAAACAATAAATCGGTAATCAATAACCGCATGACATCTCCCTAATAAAAATACTATACAATATAAATTATAAATTTGTATATATATATATACATATATATAATTATTTATGAATATCTGTCGACAAAAATAATTTATATTAGCCATAAATATCTATAGTAATAATAATAATAACAATAATAAAAGAATTAGCGAAGGTTCGATGCCGACACCAACAATCGCTATCTACACTCCCTCCACCGGTTGCCGTCAAAACATAGTCCCTTCAGATCGGCATTAACGCAATCTTCCCATCTTAGCCTCGGTCTACCCCTCTGACGATTACCAATCGGCACAGCAAATATTAACCTTTTAGGAATTCTTTCGTTACTAAGTCCATTTTACAAGGCCATTTGATTCGCCCCGATGTAACCACCTCAATTATATTAAACGTGTACAATTCACACAATTCGGCGTTGTGCAACCGTCTGAACTCTCCGGTCAACTCATCTAGTGTTGCCCAAAATCTGTCAATGCCAAGGCCGCCTAACTATTGCAAGACCAAGACCAGGACTGGTAAAAAAAGATCGATATTTTTAATATAAATTAAGGCAAAATACTTGACGATCTTAGTTACTATATGTTAATAATTGGCATAACCAATATACTTTTGCAGTTAACTCCACTAATTTTTCATTCGGACTTAGTTAGGTTTCTCTTATCTAAAAAAATACAGAAATATCTCTATAGTAATAGTCTAATAAGTAACAGCAAGACTCGTCTCGGTCTCGAATTTGGGCAACTCTAACTCATCCTTTTTCGGTCCGAATGTTCTACGTAAAAATATCAATAGTAATAAATAATATAGTAATAAAAGATATCTATTGTAATAAAAAAATATCTATAGTAATAAAATAATTTATTATTAATGACAAAATTAAAAATAAAATGAAGAATATGTAAATGTGTAAGTAATTATTTATGTAACATAACCTGTGCTACTATGGAACTAAAATCCATCAACTAAACTATACTGCGCAAAAATGAAAAATGAAGTAGTTATTTATGAATTATTTTTCCTAGAATTTTTATTTTTATCATAAAATACATTGAAAATTGATATAAATAAGATTGTATTTGACATCCTGAAATTTTATTAAAGGTGCTTTTTAAAAATTATAAAATTAAATGTTTATGTGATTTTGGTTTTATGATTGCGACATAATTGTAAACATTTTGTAAAATTTAATAATTTGTGTAATATCCTCTGTTGCGCCTACTGTTTATTATGTTGTCACTGATTTCACAAGGAATTTTAAACATGATAATGTGAAATTACTACAATAGGATCTTGTAATATACCTATTTACTTGTAAATCTTTTGTAAACAATATCGGAGGATAAGAAAAAAAAAATATCAATTTCAACTTCAACTTAGTGCTGCATGAGCAAAGAGGATATAGATAAATAGATTGATAGATAGAAAATAACTTTATTCTGGGACACAGTCCCTTAAGAATAACAAAATTAAAAGATTACATCTGGCCAAAATAAAATCAATCGAAAAAAAGAAATAATGTAAAGAAAATATAAGGTAAACATTCTATATACAAGACAAACGAAACTATATACAAAACAATTAACACTATGATAAGACACCTAAAGCTATAGACCAGTATACACTTTTAAGAAAACAATAAAGAATTAAAAAATAAAAATATATCAAATTCTTTATTAACATCAGCTTTGTGTTTCTGTATACAATAATAAAATATAAAAATAGGGGATAACAGACGACCGGGTCCTTAAAAGTCTATTGTTTCGAATTATTGGTCTCTTAAATATTTAAATTATGTACAATATAAATATAAAATTGAATCAACTGATAATCCAACTCGTTCTATATTAGCTTATTGAAAAATACAGGTCGTCCTTTAAGTAGAGGTAAATATTTAAAAAGTGGATAATAGACATCAAGATCTACAAAAGAGTTCATATAAACCATAGCCCGATTTCCAGAAGAAAAGTTAGACATTTAAGATTTGTGTTTTTTTCAAGCGAGTCACGTTTTTGTTGAATAGGATGAAATAACATTTAAAATATTGATTTAAGTAACTAAATATTGCTTGATAGTAAACTAGAGAAAATTTACTTTAAAAGAAGATAGAGTTTGTAATTGTTAAAACTATTTAAAGAGCGACTATTGAGCAAATAAACACTGCTAAGTTCCGCTTAAAAAAAACCATAACTTATTTGTGATTTTTTTTATCATCCTTCAACAGTACTTCATTTAACCAACTTTTAGAAAAGATTTCTCGTTTAATAAGTTCGATATTGATTAAGTTGAATTTTATCAAGAACAATTTTGAAATTTACGTCAAATTCCACTATCCATTCACCTAAAAGTACCCGTGTTTTCAGCAAAAATGATGACAAATAACTGTTGCAAATCTTTTATTTCTCTTTTTTCTGTGATATTGGATATATTATAATAAACATAATTGTCTAAAACCACATTTTATTTATAAATATTAAAAAAATAATTTTTAAATAGTTTTCAAGTAAAGTGGTTCTGAAACTGTGTTTTTCTCCAGATGTGGTTTGTCCGCCCAAGTATGTCCTCTTTAAATAGTTTTAACAATGATAAAGTATACATTCTTTTAAAGTAAATTTTATCTAGTTTACTATGGAGCAATTTATAGTTATTTAAACCAAATATTTTTTATGTTATTTTATTCGATTTAACAAAAAACGTTACTCGTTCCAAAACACACAAATCTTAAATTTCCTAATTTTCTGCTAGAAATTAGGCAATTGTTTATATGAACTTTTTTGTAGATCTTGATGTCTACCATCGACCTTTTAAAAAAAATTTTCTGCTTACGAGACATTTTGTACACAAATATCCTTTTTCAGAAGACAGCTTCAACTTTCAAGAATCTGATAAGTTTAGACCTTGGAATTGTTGATATTGAACTTGAACTATAGCTGTGAAATAATTAAATTCTATGGACCAAAAGATTAAGGTACCCATCTATAGCAGGCGTGTAGGTGTTTTCCCTCCAGTCTTCTTGCTTTCATATCCTTTATTCTGCACGGTGGCGCGTGGTAAATGTCTGAGTCAATTATTATCCTCCTGAAGAATGTACCTTACAGCTGTAATAGGATCCTTAATACATAGTAATCTTCAGTAATCGCAGAATGAACTTGTTTAAATATATAAGGAGCACGTGCGCAGACTTCGACAGACGGTCGTCCGAAAATAGCTAAGCTAAGACCTTAAAGTAGGTACATAGATAGGCATGTCCCTATTATTGATACTTTAGTTTATATTCAAGGTAATTATATATAGCAACGTATAGTGGTGTGACCCGTGTCTCCCACCACTACACTGGGTTAGGGTGGCTCTTTCCCTCCTGAAGAAGACAATATTTCCTAGGCACTTTCCTTTATCAAATCATTACCGATCATCGTCCTTCTTATGCCTACAACCATCTCCAATTTAAGTCCTCAATCCATTCCCTCATTACAAGATCTCGACCCTCTGACCTATACATCCCTTCTCATAGATCTGCCTCATTCCAAAATTCCTTTATAGCCCGCTCTGTCAACTTTTGGAATTTCCTCCCGATCAAAATTCGACATGCCCCTTCCCTATACACATTCAAAAACCTCCTATTCCAATTCCTGTTTCAAAAACAGTCAGATACAAGCTAACTATTAATACTATATATTTATTGTGTAGCAATCATATAATCATAATACTTGGTAAGAGATAATACATGAATTTCCTACTATCGACGTAGGAATTTCAATAGATACATTTTTTTTTATTCAATTATAATTAACTGTTTATTTATATATATATATATATATATTATATATATATTATATATATATATTATATTCAAGTAATTTTTTTTTATGAAATGAACTCATTCTATCTCTTTTTCGTTCTTCATTTCTCAAAGTGTATGTTTATGTTGTTCAACCCTTATATATAGTTTTGTTCATAGTTCAAGTGATTCGTTCATAGTTTTAATTGTTTTGTTCATAATTTTAAATGCTCTGTACATAGTATCTGTATTGTATATAGCTTGTGCACCTAAGATTTTCTTTACTTTTTATTTTATTTTATCAATTTTATTTATTGTTTCAAACGTTTAGGCCATTAATATTCTATTATTTTGTACATTATTGTTATTCTAAAGGGATTTAGTCCCAGAATAATTTTTTTTTTCTATCTATTTACCTATCTATGACTCATTCATGGACAAATTTCAATCCTCGAAGTAAATGAGAGTTGATCTCACTGGCTCAAATTTTTAAATAAAAACAAAAATATACAATATAGTCAATAGCATTGTTAACATATTTTCAAATACGTCCGTATTTTTAAAAAAAAATTATTATTTATTATTGGGTTGCTCGGAAAATATTTCCATTTTTCTATAGACTGCAGCACTAAAACAGCTGTTTTGATTAAGACTTCCCTAAAGTATTTCCTATGAAACCCTAAAAATTTATGAAATTTATATATATAACACAATTCCCCGGAAAAGCGTTAGAAAAGAAGTTTAGAAATTGATGATTACAAAATTACAAAAAGCATGCATTTAATCATGTATTGGTTTTAAAGTTAAAGGTTTGTTTGTTCCTACAAAGCAAAAAAACCTCTGTCAAGTAAGGTCAGTATAGCATCCTCACCGTTTGCATTAGCTAAAAAATATCTTAATATTAATATATAAATATCTATATTACGAGGTCTAAAATTTGTTGTAAGAAGATAAAATCTCTGGGAGAAGCCTTTTTCGGAGTTTTCTTCATTTGCGAATAATAAAATGCGAAAAAGTTCAACATATGCAGATTTGATGACTCAGGATTAAAATAAAAATCGAGTACGTACAGAACATGAATATCACTACTGTTAGTGCAAAGAGTCGAATGTGAACATTTAGTGTTTTACAGGAAACCATAAAAACTAATTGTATCGTTATGATCTATTAGTATAATTTCATAATTTATTGCCCTCTGCTATTTTTTATCGTAGCAGAATGCTTTTGCACTAACAGTAGTAATATGTATTTAATCGGCATGTTTTCACTCGTATAATCGATGTTACAATAACCCCATAATAAGAGAAATAAGAAAACTAAACTTTTGGTTTTTTCAGAGTGAACGAGACAAATACTTTTCTTCATTCAGAGCAAAACTATTTAAGCTGGAATATAAAAATATATGTAAAAATCACACATGAACTCGATTCCACGACGAGCTGGTTGAACTTCAATAGAAATAAACACATAATTTATTGAAAAATTAGAAATTTATTGAAAATTACACGAAATCTAAGTAACGTTTAGTAATAAACCTAAAATTTTATAATCCCATAAAAATATTGTCATAACTTAACTCCCACTCCATATGATAAGTGCCTTTCACATTTCACTACCATTATATTGTTAACAATTATTTATATTAATTTTAATTATTAAATTGAATTCAATGAAATTCATATTAGGAAATTCCTGTACTATTCTCCAAATTCCCTCCAAGTTTGAGTCAAATTGAACTCGCAGTTTTCAAACTATGGCCTTGCCAAATAATACGTTTGCTGATCCAAAAGCGAAAGTATTTTTTCTAGGAGAAGTAGATAGAATTTGATAAAATTCATACCTACTTGATTATCTGTTTACCAATCCCTAACTTCACTCCAAATTTGAGCTAAATCGAACATGCGGTTTTAGAGATATGGACGTATAAATGAAAACACGTTTGGTCATATATACAAGAAATTAGTGGACAGAATTCAATAAAATTGACATTACGTTATTTTTTTACCGTTACGTTTTATCTAACTTTGAGCCAAATAAAACAAACCCTTTGTGAAATATTTGCATATCCAAAAAATGCGTTTGTGCGCGCGTAAGCGGAAGTGCCGGATGGAATTTGATAAAATTGATATGGGACCATCTAGGCACCAATCCGCATAATCGCTGATTATGCAGATTTCATGAAATCGAATAAAGGGTACTAGGTGATATGCCCGTCACATCGATTTGACTACAGACAGACACCGAACCAAATTTGATCCTTGATGTCTGAAGCGTACAACGCGAGTGGAAATTTTCGATTCTGAGCACAACATTTTTTTTAACCTCTCGCAGAAACACAATGCTTGGAGGAAGCAAAAATGAAAAATTGAAATCGGACCACTTCTTTTAGAGTTACGGCGTTTGGAATTTAATGATTTTTTGCTCATTTGAAAATTCGATCTTTATTACAATATTTATTAACCGAACATAAAAGTTGAATACTAAATTAAATTTGCCATCTGCGAATTTCTTTGCAATGAGCAAACTTTTTGGCAGTTTAACAGCGTCGTACCTCATCCAGAATATAAATCAGCTCAACAGCTCTTGGGCTCTTGGTCAACGCCTACGTAATTGTTGTGGTGGGCTGTAGAGATTTATAGTACTTTTCAGGATTTCTGTCTTTGGATACTTGTTGCACGTCAGACTTTGGTTAAAGTTGTTGTAGTTAATGAAAATTATTGAAAAAAGAAGAAAAATCTAATATAAAAACATATATTTATTTCTATATATAGTATTGTCCATTTTACATTATTAAAGTTGTTATATTAATAATCATTCATAATTTTTATATACAATATAGATACTCGATACTTTTTTGGTGGGAGTCTATGGCGTCTTCAACCAGAATGGAAAGTCAAAGTCGGCCTATGATAAGGAGAATCAGCAAAATTAAAGTTTCCACTGATTTAATAATCTAGGAATACATGCTGAATAATGTGTAATATTTTAAACGTAGTTTCATCTAATTTTAACAATTGTTTCTTCGAAGAAATATAATAAAATATCGACCAAGACAAAATGGATGTATGGAATTATTTTCAGTAATTACATTATTAATTTAAACAGGGATTTCTACTGAAAATGTATCTATTTCCAGAATAAAAGAACATTAAATAAGCAACTAACATTACAAATTTGGTCGAGGAATATATTTCAGAACCGATAATGGAAACACGACAATCCATTGATTATCATTAATTTTTTTTTCAATTGTAATTACCTATTACCCATATTACTATTAAGTTGAGATATTGGTAAGAGAAGAAGAGCAAATCAACCTACAACTAAATTAAGATAAAACCAAATACATAATAATGAGCTGAAAACATTACCCCAGTATCAATTATCGGTTATGGAATTGTTTGAATTGCTCTTCAGTAATTTACTTCCCATTTTCTCTCAGTTGTTTGTTTCTATACATTTCCTCCAGTTTTCTATGACGGAAAGGAGCAAATTATATTAGGTATAAATTTATTTAGATACAGGTTGGAATTTTTTCTTCGTTTTTTGTATACCTTTCTTGACAGAATTTGCCAGATAATTATCAAAATCTCGAATAATCCCAGCTGATTTTTACATTCATCATTAGCAGAAGGTTCAAAAAACATTTTGATTACAGTAAGATCTAAGTGGTCGTTGCCGCGAGGTGCTTTCTGATGGAAAAAGGAAATTCCAGGATCCGTTAAGTAATAATTTATCCTATGAAAATACTATTTTTTTTAAATTTATTTAGAAATAACTTATTTGACTCATTTCCAAAAATCATTTTCATAATTCAGCAAAAATGCGTAAAATATATTTAATAATTTATAACAAGTTGAATGATTAATTTGGCAGAAACAGGCTTTTCACTTATATTTTTTTGAATAACTTTGAAACTGGTGTTTTTATTCGTGCCTAAACTTTAGGAATATATGAGTTAATTATGTTAGACAATAAAAACATAGAAATTTGAATTATCATAATACCTTGAAAATAGGGGTTTAGCCACTCTCAGACAACTGTGCGGCGCTGTACACAATTTTGACACATTTTAAGTCTTATATTTCCAACCATACAATATATAATGCACTTAAATGTTAGAGCCATTTAGGTATTAGTATCATCAGATTTTGTGCTTCATTATTTTAATAAGAAATAAGATTTTTATTTTAATTCACCATGTTCACTAAAATAGCAGCGTCACCACCATGTTCCTTTTTAAAGGGGCTGTCTGATACTCTGAAAATGATGTCATATAGGCCTGTTACTATGAAGCTCTCTGTTAGAGCAGTTAAGGGAATTTAAGGAGACAACTTTATCCACGCTGTCTATGGGACTATTATACTTGGCTGAAGTGAAAATATTTCGTTTCTGATAAATTTCCTCGGCTTCAGAATTGGACAAGCCCTAATTCGGCCTACCATCTCTGATTCTCGAAGAGCGTAAAGCCCAGATGAGAAGACGTTCAATAACGACGATAGGATAAACTGACAGGAGGCAGCGGTATACCTTTCACCGGCTAGCTCCTGCGAACTTTCTAGGGAAGATGGCCATGTTTCTCCTGTTCTTATCTCTGGTTACTATCCAACGCCTCGATATTTCTCGACGAAGTTTCAAGGACCAGTAGCTGACACTCCCCAATTATCGATTACCATTATAATCTCGTTGGATTAGTATCGATATGTAAAGTTACTGGGCCAGTATAATCAAAGCAACAGCAATGTGGCTTCATACTTCAAAATGAACGTTTATTTAGATTTTAAAACCTTCGAAAATAACACATGACCGTGAAAATATTGTGAGATTCTCAAAGTGTATATTTTACGAATCTTATTATTGATTCTTTGATTTTTTTTCCCACACATCCCACAAGTATCTTTTCCTTTTCACAAACCCAATTTATATCTAACAGAAAAAAATAATTGATATGTTTTATTACATACAATAATAGTCTCAACGTACAACAATGATCAGTCTCAGTACAGATTCAATGCCACACAATGGTCGGAAAATGAATAAAATTGCAAAAAAAAACTGGCGAACTATTATTTAGGAAAGAGATATGAAAAAACGGAATGTTTTATATCATGTCAGACCTTCTGAGTTAGTATAGACTAAAACCATTTAGTTAAGAAAACTCGTTATTATAATTTTTAATTTTGTTGCTAATAATTTTTTTTTTTTTTTAATAGAATTTACAACTATATTACATAGAGAATACAATAAGTAAATGAGAAATTGGTAACATGGCATGTACAACATGAAGAGAAACTACCCATTGGTAGAACTCAAATTAAAGTTCTATATTAGAAGATCCCGAGGCCATCTTCTTTTCAGACGCCTCGGAGGGTTATCAGGGATCGAGGAGGAAGCAAGGTTTGAAACGAGAGGATTCGGATGGTTCTGCAGTTTGTTATGGAAGGAAAGGTATCTGGATTGGGACAGATCGGAAACATATGGAACATTAAGGGTTGCTAATAAATAAATTATATTTTATATGTAATAAGTTGTAAAAAAGAAAATATATTGTATAAATTTATTTACCGGATCAATTATAGATATCTGTTACCTATATTACTATCAGGAGGACATAGATAGACTCAATAAAAACTGTTATAAGATACATGATATTAAGCTGAAAATAATATCCCAGTAGTATTTAGTCACAAAACTTATT
Source organism: Nezara viridula (assembly GCA_928085145.1). Lineage (NCBI taxonomy): Eukaryota > Metazoa > Arthropoda > Insecta > Hemiptera > Pentatomidae > Nezara > Nezara viridula. The sequence continues at coordinate 125,275,871 of OV725081.1, read as the reverse complement.
TGAGTTTTTCTTGAATCTGTTCCTTCGCAATCTCTTTCAGTTTATTTATTTTTGTAATTTTCCTTCAGTTTTCTATTTCGGAAAAAATTAAATTATTTACTTATGTACAGATATGATTTTTACCTAGCCCGTTTTTCATATAGTTTTATTGACTGAATTTTCCAGATAATTACCGAACCCGCTGCTTACCGCAACTGATTTGTGTATTCATTATTAGCATAGAGTTCAAAGAACATTTTGATTACAGTAAGACCTTGGCGGTCGTTGGAAAAACAAAATTCCAGCAGAATTTGTTAAAAAATAACTCATTTCCGAATTTATTTTATTCGTGCCAAAAACTTCCTCAACCAAAAATTATTTTCAGAACTCTACAAAAACTTCAAAAATATTTTTGATGATATATAACAAGTTTATAACTTTAATAGAAACAGCGTTTTTATTTATACTTTGCTAAAAATCATGGAAACCCATATTTTTATTCGTTCCTAAGCTGTTGAAATATGCGAGGTAACTATGCCTTTTATTAAAAACTTAGGAAATATTAATTAATAGAAAACCTTGATAATAAGGGTTTTTTCCTCTCTCAGACCACTGTGTGGTCTTATTTATGTAAACAAAATATTTCTACCAAGCAAATTGTAATATATAACAAACACTTATAATTATTAAACGCTTATTGTTAGACCCAATATGTTTTTTTTACCATGATACTTTATTTATGAAGACCTAACACACAATTGTCCTCGATAGAAATAACCACTTACTCCATATCATGTTTCGGCTGGAAAACTATGGATTAGTGCTTACAAACTAGTAAACTAGAGGATAAATTAATTTAATTTTTCTTGATTTTATAGCAATAGCCCTCTTTTTAATAATACATATTAACATTTGCATAGGTTTCCGTAATTTAATCCATATTAAATTTTCTTCTGTTTTGTATGATTCTTTTTTCTAGTTCCTACTAATAATATTTTTATTTTTTGTGTGAACATTTGTCAGAAAAAAAGCATCAATTTATTACAAATATATGACTTCAAACAATTAAAACATATATATAGCAACAGGCCAGATATATCAAATCCTATATATTATTTCTAAAAGTTGTTTTTTTCGGTACGCCATAACTTCGTCAATTCTTCATAAAATCCAATGATTGACCACTCATTTTGAAGATATTCTTCCCCTTGGCATGTGAAAAATAGTCCTATCCTCCCAAAATTTCTGGAAAAAGTAATGAAAGAAATGAAACTTTATTTGCGAATAACTCAAAAAGTATGCATTTTTTCCTGCACTGTACCCTGATAATTAGAAAGATTACTAAATTACCTGCAAAACAAAAAAAAATCGGACTTAAATTATTAACAGTCCATTAGTTCTGATATACTTAATAATGTCTTCCTCTTTAAAAATATTGTATTTAGGAGTAGAATAGTTTATTACACTTTTTTTTTTCTTGGCTGATGTATTAAATTTATTATTTCTTAAAGGCATTTATTTGTTCTTACATTTTTTTTTTTAAACTTATTTATTGAAAAATATTACAATGTCTGTCTCTAGGACATTTATAATAGAGTTTACAGATTACATTCACACTCTATTTACAATAAATAAAGTAAATTATACAGAAAAATACTATATATACAATAAATAAGAATAAAATAACGTAAAAATAAATAAATAAAAAGAACACATACACACCTATATACAATCTATATACATTTTATTTATTTTTTAATAATTTAGAAAATCCCATGATCGGGGCATTATTTATCTTTATTACTTTTATTATCTTTCCAGTCAGCGTTTAAAAACAGACCCTAGCAAAGCAATTTGTACAAATATTTTGGTTTAATATGTTAAAGGGAATATTGTAATCGACCAAGGAAAAAATATTAATTCCTTCCTTACATAATACATAGGATCTACTTATTTCCATAATGTTTTGCTATTTCTTCACTGAACAAAATTGTCTGCGAATTATTCGGAATATTACTGTTTATTGATATTTCAATATATTTTGAATATTTTCGATATATATATATTAAAAATCAATACTGGATGTATCGAAAATATTGTTCATATTAGACACCTAACTAGCAATTTATCGACAGAAAAATCACTTGTCATACTCGTCTTTTTCATTTTATTTTTTATTTTCTTAAAATTGAACATTGTAGACCGCTGATACTTTTCTATAATTTATGCATTCTTTCTCAATAAAAGAATTTCTCAAGAAGAAAGTTTTAAACGATATAAATAAAAATAAATTAAAATAGAGTTGTCTAGTTTTGGTATCCTACGCCTTACAAAATAAAAACAAAAATAAATCAAAAACGTAATCTTTACATCATTATAGGATTTCAATTCATTATTCTTGTTCTTCATTATAAAAGATTAAATAGGTAGAGACCCGAAAAATCAATATTTATTGAGATTTCGATATATTAAAATCAAATTACAAAAACAAAAAATATATAATTTTGTTGAAATACAGTTTAATTGCTGAAATGAAGTATAATTTTGACGTTTAAATTTTATTTTTTTATAAAAATTAAAGTTTCTAGTTCTCTCAACAAAGATTTCACTAACTAGATTTGTGAAAGATGTAGACAGAAGACTTTCCGAACCATTAAATACACTCGAAGCAGGAGATTAAGTTGGTGCTGAGGGGAGAGAACTTAATCAAGTTTTGTTTTAAGTTTGGATTGAATTTCAAACGAGATACTGATCCAGATTCGAGGTCACCGAACAAATAACGGAAAATAAATCCAAGAATGGCAAGTATTTGTGTTAGGATTCTAAATCCATTTTTCCCTTATACAAACATTCCTAATAATGAAGAGGTTCCTCAATCATTTTCTTGATTTAAGCCAAGCAGCTAATTATTAAAAAAAAACATTGTAATTTAAGCCTCACTAGTCTCAGTAGCCTAATTTATTATAAAATCGTCCATATTTTCACCAATTCAGGTATTTTCAGGAATACAGGATATATTTAAAAAAATTTGTGATGTTCATTTTGTGTTATCAATTTTATCTCTATATTTGTCTTATTATAATTCGTTTTTAAACGCTGTTATTAAAAATATTAACAAACTAGTAATAAAAATAAGAACTGATGTCGTAGAGAAGAGGTCGTCCTCACGCGGCTGAGGATCGGACATACTAGACTGACTCACCTCCACCTCATAACAAAAGATTCTATCCCCCGATGTCAAAAGTGTAACCAATCACTAACTATAAAACATAATTTTGGAAGAATGCCCTTTTTACACCGCAAGATTAAAAGATTTTGGAATACCCCAGAATATATCAGCATCCCTAGGAAATCAAGAAGAAATAGTTACCAAAGTCATCAAGTTTCTGGATAGTGAAAGACTTAAAAAACACATTTGACAGGCTTTTTTTTTATTTATTTTTTTATTTATTAATTTCCTTTTTATCTATTTATTTTTATTATATTTTCTCCTATTATTATTATTATTTTTTTTTCACTTGATTTCATTTCATTTTAAATTCATTTGTTTATTAATCTCAATTCATTTATTGATTCTACTGCTATTTTTTAAAGTTTATTTATTTATACATTTTTTATACATCTTATTACCTATAAATGTCTATTATTATCCTTATTTATTTATTTTATTCTATCAAACCATTTCTTTATTTATTTTATTTTATTTTTTATTTATTTTTTTTTATTTTTTTTGTTTTTTGTACCAACCATCCAAATAGTATTAAATGATGTTATTTAGTTGATCGGGCGCTTATGACCTGGATGTTTTGCGCCTAGACATCGAAACAAACAAACAAACAAGAACTGATGTGTTTCTATTCCATTTTCTGTTGGGCCCGATCGAGTTTTGACAAACTACTCACACGACTTTCCTACCTATTTCAAAAAAGTTTTTATATCATTACATATGTCCATCAAGAAACAAATAAGTTGAACAAGATTTATCTTCCTGAAAATTTATCAAAGGAAAGATTTCAATACGATTTATTTGATTAACTAAAGCAATGTAAACCGGCTTAAGGTAGATCAGTATAAAAAATTTAATACTCTCTAATATTGCTGATCAAAAACTTTTTGCCATAGATTAATTTTGTCAAACAATAATTTCTGTTAAAAGTAGAGGTAATACTGAAGCTTGTGTGATGCAAGCAACAGATTTTCTTACTTTCACCAAATTGTATTTTTTCTCTCATTCATCCCGTTTTGACACTAGGATATGTACCCGTAATCTTACATTGGAAATTGAATAGCTGTAAAATGAACGATTTCTATATAGTTGTGTAGGGAATTTCACAACCTTTCAAAAAAAGCAGTACCTATTATAGGAAAGTAATAAATTCAAACATGTGAAGAAAATAGAATACGCTGTATCATCGCTAATACTGTTTCGATTCCGGTGATTTTTTTTTTTTTTTTTGTTTTGTTGGTAATTTAATTACCTTTCAAAAGTTTTCTTGTAAATTTTACCATAGAATATATACTTCGCGAGTTAGAGCCAAAACATTTTTTTTTTCTTTATTTATATCACCAGTCAAAACCCTAAAAAAATTAAAAAAGAAGCAGCAAAACCGGTTAAGTAGTTTCCGAGAAAATCTTGGCACAGACAGACAGACCAATGGCTAAAAATGTGTTTTTCGGACCCGGGGGCTCTGAAACGTATAGATCCGTCAAAAACCGCATATCGGAAATTTGACCCGATCGCAATACTTTCCTTACCTAGTATAGATAGGAAAGTAAAAAATGACAACGTTTTTGGTAGATACTTAGCAAATAGGTTTCAATCAAAAGTATTCATGGCATATTTTAGTTATCATAAAAAAAAATAATGTAAACAAAGGAAAAATACCTTTGATTTCTTACTGTGTACGACCTCAAATAAAAATATAACCTTTTTCACAGTCCGACTAGTTTGCCGCGGAAAATGTGATATGAATATTATTGAGGGAGGAGGGCGAAACGATATTCTCTCCCCCTCAACATTTTTATTGGGTGGGCGATCTTCCTCTTCTCGAAGTCTATGGAGCCCTAAGGAATATACTCGAAATATTGGAGATGTTTTACAAGTAAGTCGATCCAAAACTTAAAATAAAAACAAACGTTAACGCAAATCACACAACTAAATGTTTGTAAAAGAAAAATCAAACCTTCAGTCTGTTAACAGCTGTTTACTTAATAGTTTTTTTTTTAATCGGTGTATTATCAAGTATCCTCTTCATGCCTAAACTATCTTGTCAACCGTGGAGGCAGAAACGCTTTCAATCAGAAACGAGTATTTAATTTCCTCTAAATTATGCACTTGAGGTGATGGTTTAACACGATAACCTGCCATGATACGTTTAAAATCGAAGCAGTTGAGGCGTAAACAAAGATACTATTAATAAATTTACAAATGACCTAATTCTCTATTGACAGCTGTCTTATTTTTATTACGTACAAAAAGCCATATCGCAACTTAAATAGAAAATACTCCGATCGCTTCATAAGATCCTTTCGATGCTTCAATTATCTAAACCTATTTTACATTCAGTTTATTTATTTATTTTTTAAGTGAAATCTTCTTTAGATGAGCTTTGCACATTTTTTGTGGGTAGTGAATGAGGCTGAACCGTCATGCTCGGATATGTAACGCACGTTCGGGTAAAGTCGGCTCGAGTCGACTAATTGAAGTGTTTTTGCAGTTAGATTAAAATATCTCAGAAACGAAAATCGAATCTGCATACTGTAGGCGAGAGAAATGTTCAGTATTTCATTCCCTTAGTAATGAGATCTGACTTAGAGTGAAAGAATCGAAAAAGGAAAAAAAAATCGGACTAAATACTAAATGTTGCATTCAATTGAGTTTATACAAATTACTGACCTCCGTTACAGAAGTTACAGTAAAAAAATGACGCATTTTTTGTACGATATATAAAAAAAAGTTCAATCAAAATTATTCTTCACATATTTCACTTGTCATAAACATATTGTATTATTTTTGGAGTATGATACAAATGACGAATCAGTCAGAGTAAATAGCTTACTGCAGTATTTTATATACAATTATAATTGCATATATTGTAAATGTTATTATTTTGTGAATATAGAACAAAACGTAGTTTATACACAACCATAATTTTATAAATTGTAAATGTTATTACTTTGTGAATTATAGAACAAAAAAATTATATTTTATATTATTAATCTCGCCTTGTTGATCTTTTCACTTCTATCGTGTGGTCTAAACCATAAACTGCAGTTTTTTCTAAATATTTATTTACGTCTGTAACCTAAAATTTACAAAATTAAATAAAAATCCCTTTTTGAAATTTAAACAAAACTGGCAGTAAATTAATTAAGTTTTCATTATTTTTATTGAGAATACGGAAGACGGATGAAGAATACCAATTAAAAAAGAATCATGAATTTTATGAACATTGAAAACTTAGAAACATCAATGTGGAAAAAGCTACTATAAAAAAAGGGCATATGAATAGAACGGATTGGAATATTTTAACCAAAGAAATATTCGATAAAGTGATGGGACTGAAAAACATAAAAATATACCCGGAACTAATAAAATAAGTAGAAAAAATTGGTATCAAAGATGAATACTACCAAAATAGGGAAAATAGCGAAAAACATTAAGGTTGTTGTACCGGAGGATAAGAGACAAAAAGCTAAGAAATAAATAGAGGAAAGAAGAAGGGAAATGGAAGAAAAAATGAGAACAACATGGAAAGAGCGAATAGACCTGGAAATGATATACGCGTGATCTATTGTTGACCTGTATCGCAGTCAATAACAAAAGTAAATAATTATGTAAATATAATATTTATGTAGAGTAAAAAGAGTTTTTGGTATTATCTCTTGGATTATGTTTTCATACGATTCCCACCATTCCTTGATATTAATCAGAATAGGACTTTCTACCCCTATGTTATTCATCGAGGTTTGCAAAATGATGACGATGCCTTCTGGATCCTATTCGGTCATAGAAGATGTAACCACTCGCTACGCTGCGATTATTATTCAACAACGCAACGTTCAAATGAGAAAATGACGAGCCGCATAGCGAGAGAGGTGTAAGCTCTTTCTTACATAACTGTCTACAGTCCGCGACCAGTTTTTCCACAATTTCTTCACTTTTCTCTATTCTTCAATACGCATAATAAGATATTTTCCACGGATCGTTAGCAAGAAGCCTTTATGGAAAATGTTGCAAGCATAATCTGATCAAAGATGTAAGTGAACAATTTTGAATTATAATCAATACTCTCGAAAAAGAAAAAGGCAGCCATTAACAAACTTTGTTACATAAAACGCCATTTAAAAAAAATCGCCATCAAACCCAATGAATAGACTTAATGAACCGTCTTAAGATGTATAACGTCTTCGCTAACACGGACTTGGTTGGAGGCCGAAACCTGCAGTACGTGTTGAAGGGATATGTTTTATCCGAAATCTAGTTCGATTTATAAGTTTCTTTATATACATTTCAACACAATGCTTAGTTTGATGTGATTGAAATATCGATAAATCTAAAAATACGAAATAGATTTTTGGCTTTATCGATATTAACCATGCGGGAAATGAAAAACGATTCTCTCATTGTCAAGTCTCAATGTTTTCATTTTTGCGCTTGCGCTTTCATATTCTTAATCGCATCAGAGCTGTTTCTTATCGTTTCGGTCTGGTATGAGGATTCCAAGTTAGAGGTTTGTCCAGATGGAGTCCTTGGTAATAAAAATAAAACCTCAAATTCCTTTAACTTATATAATATTTCTTCTGTTTTTTCTGTATTTCTCTTGATTCCTCTATTTCTCGTATCTTCCCTCTACTTGCGAACATACCACATGGTAGTGTTTTAAGCCCTCTTCTCTTTTCTCTCTACACATCTAATATTCCTGAGCATCACCCTCTCCAAAGCTTTGCTGACGATACGGCAATTATTTCTTCTGAAAAAAATTCTACTAACGCTTCAATAGCCCTTCAAAATCACACCCACGACCTTGAAAAATGGTTCCACATATGGAAAATCAAAATAGATGACAGCAAATCAAGTCAAGTTAACTTCTCTCTGAGGAAGATTTCGTGTCCTGCAGTCAAAAACTCATGTACGGTATGTCGGACTATACTTGGACAAAAAACTCACCTGGAACATACAAACAAAATTAAAAAAAAATGATATGACCAAGTGATACAAACAACTGTCACATCTTTTGGACTACAGATCTCCACTCAACTTACAAAACCGGCGACTATCTTGAACCACCTATTTGGATATACGTAGCAGAACTTTGACAGACTTTAAACAAGCGACTGAACACACTTTTTTCTAAATCGAAATTGAAAGTTCGACAAAAACTAAATAATTACACTTACCTAATCAAGCCCGTCTGTACACACGCTTCTCAGATTTATGGTTCGTAAAAAAAAAAAAAACCTTACATAAATTACAGTCATTTAAATCCAAAATTTTACGACTTATAACAGGAGCTCCTGCCGTTTACATAACGACTTACGATAACCAACTGTAGACCAACACATGCGTACTCTCTACGCTCGTTTTCATCTCAAACTACATGGACACACAAACGCACTTATAAACGACATGACCACGACTAATATGCCTATCAGGATGAGACTAAAAAGGAGGTGGATGAGAGATCTCCCCTTAATCAAGGAAGTAAATAATGGCCAAGAAGAGGTGCTGCTGGGTACTATCCTTCCTCATGCCTATAATGCCAACCTTATCACCACAACACATCTGCTGATTTTCAATACCAAGACAGGTGCGGATAAATAGTTAAAGAGAAAAAAAAGAGATCTAAAAATATGTTTTCAATAATGGTTTATTTATTTTTTTAGGGATATTTAATAATTTCAATATAACTTTCAGAGATTTCATTGAAATCCTCTCTACACTTTTTCGTTATTAAATCTTTGAAATTCGGATTAGTAAAATCAAAAAATAAAAATTTATTCATTTCATCCTTTTACTTTCCTACCTATACTAGGTAAGGAAAGTATTGCAATCGGGTCAACTTTCCGATATGCGGTTTTCGACGGATCTATACATTTCAGAGCCCCCGGGTCCGAAACACATTTTTAGCCATTGGTCTGTCTGTGCCAAGATTTTCTCGGAAACTACTGAACCGATTTTGTTGCTTCTTTTTTTATTTTGTAGGGTTTTGACTACTGATGCCTGTGACAGAATTCGGTGCTACATGCGCAATAGCTTGCGTCCGGTGAAAGATAATGAAATTTCCTAAAAAGCCATATAAAAATCGTGCATTTTGGACAACTATTAACGAAGTTATAGCTATTCGATTTCCAATGTAAGATTACGGTTTCATACCCTGGTGTCAGAAAGGGTGAATGAGAGAATAAAGATGACTAAGTGAATGTAAGAAAATCTGGTGCCTGCATCACACAATCTACATTATTTCCTCTACTTTTAACAGAAATTATTGTTCGACAATACTAAGCTATGCCAAAAAGTTTTTGATCAGCAATATTAGGAAGTATTGAAATTTTTACACTGATCTACCTTAAGCCGGCTTACATTGCTTTAGTTCAAATAAATCTTACTCAAATCTTATGTTTGATCAATTTTCAGGAAAATGTATCTAGTTCAATTCTTTTTTGTTTCTTCATGAACATATGTAAAGATATAAAAACTTTTCTGAAATAGGTAGGAAAGTCGTGCGAGTGGACACACCAGATATTTTATTATATCTAGATATTGATCTAGTTCAATAATAAATAATTCTTTACTATTTTATACAATGAGAACACACAACTTATTATCCTTAACAATAATCTTTGACCTATTACTGTTTTAGTATAACCTAATTTTATTATCGATTGATGTTGGATTACCTTGGCTCTTTATTCCACAATACACCCTGTAGACCTTCCACCCCCATAGTAATGATATGTCACAATCACTAACGATTCATTACATTCAATCTTTTCTGTTGCAGATACGGGCTTACTATCTACACAGGACTAGTCAAAGAGAAGCAGACAATATCAATGACACATCTCACAACAACGTAAGTCAATTGGAATTATGATAATGATGCATTGTTGAGCTCAATGTGAAACTGCAAAAATACAAAACTCATTGATTTTGGGTTAATTTTTTAAAAAATATATTTTAGCCTTAATTTTACGAACAACGATTAAAAGTTATTTCTTCTACTCAATATTAAATATCAAAAATCATATCTTATTATTATGAAAATACATTTTTAGTAGGTTTTGTAAATCCTGAAAAAATTGAAATTTGTTAGTTTCCCATTGAGACCGACAATATATTACCTACAATTAAAGATTCATAGCAAGAAAAGTTGTTTGAATTTACTTTTAGAGTATGGGTCATACATTTTTTAAAATAGGATAAAATTCTAGGAAATATACCTTTTGTACATTTCTTTTGAGTAATAGTCTGGACTTGTTTTTAGTGTACCTAAACTAAAACTTTTTCCTATTAATTTCTCTGTATATATTTATTAATGTTATTTATTCTAAAATATTTTATTGCATTTTTTTTTATCTCTGAATTTGTTTTGTTTTTTTATGAAACTTTAGAAATATTTTTTTATTTAATCCAATTTGACTGTTGAAAGAACTGCAGAGAAGTTTTTATTTTTTAAATGTTAAATTTCATTACTTAATTGTCATTTATAAACTTCATCCATATTTATACTCATTTGATTTCCAATTTATCTCTTCATCATATTTGTATTATATTTTGAATTTAGTATTTATTTATTGTTAGTATCACCATTATTTCATTCATAATTTATTCATTAAGGGGCCTTAGTTTGTGCGGGGTGGAAGTCCTGTAGCCCCATGGAGGCCTCATGAATCAAAGACAAAAATTTATAGAATCTTCTTATATATTATTTCTGAATGTATATCCCTTTTCCGGGTCTCAGGAGTGATGAATTTTGACGTATGAGGTATCAATTATACTTATATATACATACTTTTGTATATATATATATATATATATATATATATATATATATATATATATATATAAACAAAAGTATGTATGCTTATATATAAGTACAATTGATACCTCATACGTCTGTATGTATATATTACATTGTTAATATAAAACAAAAATTACGTTTCATATTATTAATCCCCCTTGTTGATATTTTCACTTCTATAGTGAGGCTTGAGCGTACCGTACTTTTTTTTGTTTAGAGAATGTATAAGAGAAAGTAAAAATAATATTGTTGTTATCGCTTCTATACCATCGAAAAGTAAACAGATATTTTCGAGTTGTTGATATAAGTAGACAGAACGAGATCATAGTGAGAAGTGAAAAGAAGAGGGTCGTTGTAAGTGGAATATCGCTGACAATCAAACGTACAGACAGATATGCCGAACAAACAGAGTACTTAGCAGAACATATGCCCTAAACGGGTCATGCAGACGCCTTTAATCCGGCGTGGAGAACGTTGTTATTGTTGTCGGATTAGCTCCACTTTTGGACCACCATACATCGAAGTTCTCTTTCACCTTTCCATGGAACGACCTTGCTACACTGGCGTCGAGGAAAGAATTAGTCAACCTGTAGGAAAAAGCTGTTACAGTTGGGCAGTACCCCATGGTATTGCAATGCCAGGACCGCAGCAATACGTGCCGTACCTACGTTCTCTTCGATCTGGGTCTTGGTTCGCTTCGAATCCTTCCTTACTTTTTCATTACATGCTTTAATGATCCGATTCATTTTATAAACCTTTAACAAACTCGATAAGGGTTGGGTAATGATTCCCAGCGTAACTTTAAAATCAAACAGTACTCTAATCGTGGAAATTCTAGTTGGACATTGCCGATAATTCACATAATATATTAATCAACGAATCAACGAACAAATGGAAAAATAATTTAGAAATAAGTTTATTCGATGTATTATGATTTGGAAGATTGTGTGTGAATGAATGAGAGCTATCAAATGAGATAGTAATACACAGTTTAGGAAGAGCATAAAATGCAAAACAACATTAACAGAAAATTTTTTAATGGGTCTGGAAATGAGATATCTCTAAGCTTAATATCAATATAAACACCGATAAAAATATCGCCGTACAACATCCTGAGTCGATATTATAAACATACTTGAAAAACTAGTAATTTTAAATATAAATATGAATATGAATATATATATAATTTTATTGGAAGAATAATAACACAATCTACTACAATCAAGGGCATTCAAACTGTTCTATACAATTTGAGAAAAAATAATTAAAAAGGAAACGTGTAAGTAACAAATATATACAATAAAAGACTTATAAAAATATATTAAAAAAATAACAAAAAGAAAATAAATTACTTGTCACACTCATTTGTATACAGAATATTTACATTCAGCCTGGGGAACTCTCAACGATGCTTTGCCGCTCTCATGTAAAAGATAAAGCAGAACTCAAAGAGATCCCAACGCTTCTCTCTCAGTCGCACCACTGTTTAAAAGTCAGTGGAGGCTGAGTAAGAATGCTAAAGCATACACTCAGTACTTGAGCGGAGAAGCTGGCCACTGCAAGAGCTTCAATATCGTATTTACGTAAGGTTTCGGAGCCATTGCCGTTTCAACCTTCGTGGGGGATTATATGGGTAATAGGAGCCGGATAGGGATTGTGCTTAGAGGAATAGGATGATTGATAAGTTTTTTAAGTAATTTTAAGAATCTGGATGGAATTAGGTCTAGGACAAATGGGATTTTGAGATCATGATGTAGGTATTTATTTGTGACGTAGTATTGAGCATTGACTATTGTTAGAAGGACTTTTGATTGAAAGGAGTGGATGCGTTTGATGTTCGAAGATTTAGCTGTCCCCCACAGTTCGAGTCCATAGGTCCAGATTGGTTTCATTATGGTCTTGTATATTATTAGTTTGTTTTCAATTGAAAGACGTTAGTTTCTTTTCCGTAGTCTATATAGCTGGCCAAATCGTCACATAAGTTTCTTGTCTTTTAAATCTGGTATGAGGATTCCATGTCAGTCTCTTGTCTAGTAGGAAGCCCGGACTGTGTCTTCTCTACCATATATTCTCTAGCATATAGGCGCATCAAAAAATATATTATTTTCCTGTTTAAATTAATTAATGGAAATATCAATTCTTCTATCCTTTTAGGTAAAATTAATTTCCTGGTTCTTGTCAATCTTTGTCGTCCATTTATCCTTAGATTGAATTCAGCGAAATTCTAATTTATTTTCTATCCCACATAAATCTTATTTCACGAATTAAAATTCGTATCCTTCGTTTGAAAAAGGTTTTAACTACCAAATTTGGGCAAATCGGGTTGACACTCAGGAATAACGCACAGCAAAGTTATCTACGTTTCAAATGAATGTATTTTAGTGCAGGTTCTATGGTTCTAAGTGTATGCGCTTTATTCAACTCTACTACGCACTATACTCTATATGAGAACAGGTAAGATGAGCATTTTTTTTCTAATGATCAGATTCATGTACAATCCCTAGAGCTTTCCAAAAATGATAGTTTTAATTTTTATTTTTACATTAAAATATCGTAGTAGGAATATATAGGAATAGTAAACATATTCCTCCTGCGAACCAACTCAATATGCTGAAGTTCAGCTAATTTAAACTGCATTTTATTGTGATATTCATTGATTAAAACGTATTTTCTTTACTGCATTTAGTCGACCATTATTATTTAATTAAATTAAATTAAATTCTACTAATTATTACATACTGAATTAAAAAGACAAGAACTTACTAGACGATATAAACAATTCTCACATCTTCTGGACTACATATCCTCACTTAACTTACGAAATAAGCGACTGATCTACAACACCTTACTGAGACCAATTTGGACATACGGAGCAGAACTTTACGGTTCGGCAAAACAAAAATATATAAATAAAATACAAACAACACAATAAAATATTTTACGAAAAATTGTCAACGCACCTTGGTACATTTCGAATAACACTTTACTTAACGACTTAAACATCCCAACAGTACAACCCTGCATCCACGACAAATACAATTCATTTCATTCTTCATCTCTAAATTACACCAATCCATTAGTCCTTTCTATTTCCTGATCCCTGTTACCTGATCGACGCAGGCTGAAAAGAAAATGGATAAGGGACCTACTCCTACATTAATAACAAGGGAAAAAATCTATGTTACTGGATGCCTAATAGCAATAAAATTTAATATAATACTCTCTGCTTATTATTATTATTTATATTTCTTCATAATTAAAGAAGTCTTGATAATCAGTTTAATACAGAAGTAGTTTTTGACAAATCTAATTTTAGACCATAACATCGATTTACTTGTGCAAACAAGCCTTTTGATCGCTTTAATGAAACTGAACACTGGATAAAGCGGTGGTTACCCACGTCAACCGTTTGTGAAAATGTATTTATCCGCTTGAAAAACTTATAAATTTCTCACCGACAAATGATAAATCGCCACCATATTTTCAATGATAAATTGAAAAATTCACATGCAGATAACAAGGAAATGAATCTCTTTCATAAAGGACGGAAATGATTTATATGTTAAGTCGGGAAAATTAAAATAAAATATGGTAAACTTTTCCGGCTATAGGTTACGTTCCATGAACAGATTAAAAAGAGGCCATTTATATTCGACTGCTCATGCCTACTAACAATACAGGATCTTTTTAATATCCCTATGGCAACATATTAACCTTGTTTTTATGTTATATTTCACCTTGATAATGCCCAAACTCCTCAAACAGAAAAGGTATAATATCTTGCACTGAAACTTGACCGAAGAATAACATGAGACCCACATTTCATAAAAAAGAGAAAACGATAAACCTCAGACTATGACTATTGTACTCATTTCAAGAAGCTCAAAATAAAACTAAAACAGAAACTAAATACATACATTTATCTACTTAAGCCGATACGGACCTATGCTTTACAGCACTAGTGGATCCAGAATTTAATTTTGGAGGGCTTCAGCCCGAAATTTTTTTTTTCATGTATATATATAAAATTAATTACCTATATTAAATGGTGTTAAAGTGGTTCTTGAAGTCCTATTGAATGCAATTACACGAACAAGAATACTTAAAGAGATAGTTTTTAATATTTTTTTCTGTTCTGGGGGGAAGGCTTCAGGCCGAACATTTTTGTTGTCAACATAGTTGAAATCGAAGGATGAATAACAACAATTTTTCCAACTTTGCCAACAAATTCAATGTAATAATTATAAAACCACTTTACTTTGAAAGAAATGGCTGTACAAAAGTAGAGTTTAGTGATAAACTTATTTTTCAATTCTAAATGTTTTACCACCCTTTTTTTTTGTCTCAATTATATTCAACAACAACACAATAGTTACACAGAGTTACTGACTACATTGGTGGACCACTAGAACAAAAAACCGGCGTATTTCTAGATGACCAGACATTTAATTAAGTCTGGCATCAAGAACTTAAAACTTAAAACTCTTCTACCTCACACATACTATCTCATTCTACAATCTTTATTTTTCGATATATTTTTCTCTCTTTTACAGAGCTTAAAAATTTTCTCAATTCGATTAGTATGGGCAGAAGTTGATATATCAATACTGGCTCCTTTATTCTATATTATATTTACGCATGGCATTTCCAGAAACTCTAAAACATTAACTCCTACGTACGCAGACGATACAAAAATTTGATCAAAACACCATAACCCCAGATTAGCCTTACTGAATTTACAAAATCATATTCTAAATTTAAAAAATTGGTACTCGATTTGGAAAATTACATTAAATCATAACAAATCACAACATATTGTATTTACACTTACATTAGACGCGACCAGTTTATTTCGGCGGCAACCAAATTCCTCAATCAGACACTGTACGTTATCTTGGACTAATATTTGACAGAAGGATGACCTGAGGCCCTCAACTCAAAATGAAAGGAAAAACCTTAAACAGGCGACTGAAAATATTGTACTCCATTTTTTTCTAAATCAAAATTGAAAATCAGGCAAAAACTTAATACATACACTTACACTTACCTGCTCAAACCCCTTTGGACATACGCATCACAGATTTTCGGTTCAGCAAAAAAGACGCACTTACAAAAACTACAATCTTTCCAATCCAAAATTTGAAGGCAAATAAATCAGCTACCTGTACGTAAACACAAAACTTTACTAACGACTTAGGACAACCTACTATCAACCAACACATACCTTCTCTTTACTCCCGATTCTATAATGAACTACATGGACATAACAATAGAATTATAAACTACATGGCCACGACTGACATGCCTATCAGAAGACGACTGAAAAGGAGGTGAAAGAGAGATCTCCTTTCCTGAATTTAAGAAAAGGTGCTGCTGGATAATATTCTTCCTTATAACTCTAATGTATTTTTCCAAGTCCAATAAAGCACATCTGCTTATTTTCAAATCCATGACATCTGTGGATCAAAATTTTAAGAGAAGAATGCTGCAAATTATTAGACAATGGTTTGTGATTTCCAAACAATTTAACATCAAAATTAACATTACTTTTCGTGTAACATTAAGGAAAATAAATAAAAATTGATTACTTTTTATAACATTGGCCTAAATAATTTTATTTTTTATAGTTGATAATTTCCTATAAAAAAAATAGATAACATTACTTCAGTTGACTTTCAAAAAATCAAAAACAAAAACAAATTATATAAGCTTTGCAGTAGAATATACAAAATATATTTAGAACACCATATGTTTGTACCAAAATGTCTGATTTCTACGATTTTTTAGGACATTTCGTAAAGTTTTACAAAACGACCCTTTTAAACAACATCAACATAATCAACATACTTTATACTTTTTGAGTTATTCAGAAATCTAATTTTTACCATACCTCGTAACTTTTATACCAACTTTTTACATTTCGTTGTAGTACGTTATATAGAAAAATTTAAAAGAAATCGAGGAGAAGATTTTAGAAAGTTTTATTGAAATTGCTACATTCGTTTAGCGCGTTTACAGTCTATACCAACACAGCGTTTTCGGCCACCATCTTGGAAGGAAAGAGCGGATAGTAATGTCGAAGTTGAAGGATCATCCTCAGGTGACCTCTGACTTTAATTCCAAATTTTAAGAAAATCGCTCCAGTAGTCTCGGAGAAAAGTCAAGGACGGCAGACGGAAGCGGGCTGTGTGGCACAGAACCGCGAGCTTTTTTTTTTTCTGTTCTTCCCTAGCTCGCCTTTTAGGCTATACGGGATTTTCCCGGACCAGAGGTTGAGGGCGGAGAATTTAAAATCCCCTCTGGGACCGGGACGCGAACTCGTGACTATTTTCATATCATAGAATCATATATCCGGTTGCCGGGCAACGGCGGTGCAGTGCACACGCGTTAGCCCATTCGGCCACCCTGCCCTCTCAGAACCGCGATTTGCCGGGCAACCAGATAACCGAGGTTATGAGAGATTAAAAAGTACGATTTCGACTCCCGGTGTAGTGGAGGGGATTTTAAATTCCCTGCCCTCAACTACCGGAAAACCCCGTATAGCCTAACAGGAGAGGTAGAAAAGAACAAAAAAAAAAAGGACGGCGGACGGACAAAATATTTCTTTATTCCGTTTTCGAATCCTACCTATCATGAAACCTCAAATTTTGAGAGCAGAGGAGGGTTAAATGTTTGAATTTTTTAGACGATTACAATAGTTCATTATTGAAAATCATAAATCAAAAAATATATATTGAGTTCGTCGGTCTTCTGAACTAATTTTATGCTAGTTGTTACATATGCTTTTATGTTGAAAATTTATAGTTTTTAGACATTAACGACAATAAATCCTATGTCGAAAAATTAGCTTAATATTATAATTTTGGTCCAGAGTTATGTTTGAAAGAGGCGGCCGAAACACGTCAGATTTTCCCAACTTTACAAAATCCACCTTTAGATTGATTTCGCGGAAGAGGCAAAAACTCGTATGAGTGCGGTGATTAGTTCTGCGGTCATTTTTTCCTGCCTACTTCAGCTTGTAAAAGTTTTAAAATCTTGAATTAATCCTGACATTTTTATTTTTGATGTAAAAGCGAGGTGAGTCGTCGATTTGGGCTGCCATGGGACTACCTCCGTAGGGAAAGTGACTGCTCGCGTGAAAGTTAACATTTTGAATAGGATCTCTACTGTTAGTCTTCTACTGTTCGCACATTAGGCAAGAAAGTTCCACTCATAAGATGTATAACAGCGGGGAAAATTAAAATGATTAATGACTCTTAGTTTGTTCACACTTGACACAACAACTTTAATAAGTTAATTTAGACATCTCTGTTATTTTCACTATTAAACACAGCTTCTTAAATGAAAAGATATTTATTTATGGTATCGACCAATTTGTCTACTAGGAAACATTCACGAAACCACCAACAGAGGGCCACTTGGTGCTCTCAGGTTCTCCTTCCGTCCTGAAATAAAATAATTCTTAACTTAATGATTTCATATCATCATAATCCAGCCATGCCCTAACAGCTCAAAAATAATTCTTAATTCTTCATTCAAGATGAAATGCCGTACGGGTAAGATTTCATTGATAACTTTTGTTTAATATTTGTTCTTAAGGCGCTTTGTGAAGACCACAACAAATGGAATAATGTGACGATGTATTAGAGAGACTGAATGAATTGACTACTTTTGCATTGCGCCATTTACCAGCAGATGGCATCTGATCCTATGGATCGTTTTCAAAACTATTCCTAACTCATAAACAGTAAGATCTCGGAGATTAATAAGGAACATTATCTCTAAATATTCTTAAAGTTATATTAATATTTAGTGAGCCGCGGTGGTCGAGCGAGTTAAGGCGCTTGCAAAAGTTTTATGCTACGAGTTTAAATCCCGTTCGTGGATAAAAAAATAAAAATAATTAATAATAAAATAATTCAGTTCCTAATCGATTGTTTAGACCACTACGGCGTGAGTTCGATTCCCACATGACTATTGTGTCTTATAACATAGCTTCTGACACTCCAGATTGGAGTTTGGCCACAGGGCCATTAACCTTATTCCGTAAAAAACAATAGCATGGAGATGTCTGCAGAAGGTTGACAACCATCCTGATGAAGATAGAGTGATCTGTGATTGCGTTCGATTATTATAATAAAACCATTGATCTCTGGATATCTATGTAAGAGAACTAAACGGCTATCCCCTAGATCAGCCTCGTAGCAGCTAGAAGACTAATGGCGGAAGTAAAATAAGGCAAGAGCCGTTAGAAAAAAAAAAAATATATATATATATATATATATATATATAGTCAGAAACTTGGTATTAGCAACTGTGCTCCCTACAATATTTAATTGATACATTATCGTAAATTTGCACATAAGAACATCAATATTAAGTCCAATACTGGTTTCTTCATTATCATAATTTTCTTTTTGTTGTTCTTAATTAACTTGAATACCGGAAACGTTTAATTGGGTACTTAACACAGTAAGGATCAATTTCCATTTGTGATCTGTGTAAAAACTGCTGATGAACTTTGATTTTTTTTTTTTTTTGGAAAGCAATAATTTTTTTACATACTGATTCTAAAGAAAAAGTTTATTTTAATAATTTATTTATCACGATTTACCTTGGGTCACAGAAAAAAAAAATCATAAAAGGTTTGTCAAAATTTATTTCAATTATTTTTTTCTGAAAACGCAAGACTTTTGAAGAGACAGTATTTCGCAATACCTAAGTTTTAACAAACATGAAGGTCCAGCTTGTTCTGTTACGTACGCTAACTTTTTTATCCTACCCTTCCTCGCTTTTCCAGGCCAGAGGAGAGTGCGGGGGATTAACACCAGAGTTAAAAACCCTATACTACAGATACTCCACTTTTAGAAAAACTCGCTCGTTTAATAAGCTTTTAGTCCATATTAATTAAGTGGAGATTTATTAATAGGAAGAAATTGGGAATCACCTCAAATTTTGTAAAAAAAAAATTATATTATTTTTTATCCTGTCCCTTAAAAGTGTTTTCATCAAATATGACATAGCAAATATTATTTATGCAATTATGTTTATTATAATTCATTCAATATCATGGAAAACATGAAATACAAGCTTTGCAATTAGTTGTAGTCATTTTTTTCTGAAAACACATGTAATTTTAGGAGACAGATTAAAAAAATACATAATTTATTTAAACAACTTAAGGTGAACATTAAATTTTTTCTTTAATAAACCTCAACTTGTTAATTGAACAAGAAAGTTTTTCTTAAAGTGAAGTTTCTGTTGGATAATCCTTCATTAGTAGTAGTTGGATATAGTTAGATAAACATAAAAAATAACGAATATTTTTTTTTTTCAACAGAGCCTAGCTTAGCCGTTCAAAAGTCCACCTTAAATGATTTTAACAATGACAAACTCAGCCTTCGTTTTAAGTAAATTTGGCTAATTTCCAATGAAGCAATTGTTAATTACTCTAATTAATTATTTCTTTAGTTATCGCTTCATATTCAACAAAAACATGACTTGCTAAAAAAACAAAAACACAAATCTTGGATTTTCTACTTTTCTGCTAAAAATTGGTCCATTGTTTATACTAACTTTTTTGTAGCTCTTGAGATTCATTTTCACTCTACTTACAGAACATTCTGTTGATGAATATGTTCTTCCAAACTAGCGATTTATCATAAAATTCTAATATATTTATATAACTGGACCTGCCTAATTTTATCCAACTGCCATAGATCATCAGATACACGTATATTACAGGTATTACAGCCGTATCAAAACATGGACGACCATATCAAGTAGCAGAATGGGAAAGAAAGTGGTTCCTCCCTTTCACTTCCCACAATTAGCTCGGCGCCAAGGTCCCCCAACTAGGTCCTAGCACATCCCGATTTCTTGATATAGTTTAACATTTATAGTTTATATCGAATTAATAATTACATAAATAATATAGAAATATTATTGTTAAATTGCCAAAACAAAATCTTAAGCTTAACGCATACAAGTAAATAAATAAAAATGTAGTTGATAAAGTAGTAACCAATTAACGTTTCGCCAATTCAGCCATCATTAAGACAACATATGATAAGATCACAAAACAGCTGACGAGCAACTGCATCTCTTATCGATACTAAGAATGACAGATATCCTTCATTACTCCAAGGTAATTTAACCTATACTAAAGAAGCTTAACAGCTGCAGATTATTTCCCAACAATTTTATACATCTAAAGTAATATTATCTTTCTAGTGGAAAATTAATAGAAATAAAAAGTTGATTCCAATCATTTGCCAAGGCATTTTTTTCATCATTAGTAATTTTCTAACAAAAAAATAGCATTACTTCAGTAAAACATTCAAAAATCGAAATCGAAAACAAAGGATTTGCAGTAGAACATACAAAAACATATAACATCTAAAAACATCAAACCATATCTTTGCTCTGAATCGTCCAATTTTAACGGATTTTTTTTGCTTTTTGCTTTTCAGGAAATTTTGTAAACTTTTAAATAGTCATATTTAAAAGTGAACGCAAAAAAGTATATACTTTTTGAGTTATTTGGAATCTAATTTTACCATCCTTGTAACTTATGTTATATGTATGTTATATAGATAAATTCCAAATTTGAAAAAAAAGCGGTGTAGTAGTTTCGGAGAAAATGGCGTGCGGCGGACGGCGGACGGACAAAAACATTTATATTCGTTTTTCGAATTCTACGTATCCTAAAAAAGTAAAACCTCAAATTTTGAGGGGAGTTAAGTTTTTGAATGTTTTGTTCGAGTACAATGGTTCATTATTGAAAACAATAAACGAAAATCCATATTGTCAAGTCCAATTAGAAATTAAAAATATATATATGGGCGTGGACCGCAAAAATCATTAGGTTAAATGTGAATAGTAGCTGATATACTTTGAACTTTTAGATTTAAACACGTAAATATTGATTTAAACATATGTATTCAAACTTTTAGGTTAGGCCTTCATCTTGATAGTAATAATAAAAACACATAGTCCTACTTATTTAATTTTCTATACCAACGTTTCAGCCCCTTAGGCCATTTTTGAGGGAAGAAACCCATTTTAAACAATTAAAATCAATATGGACTAAATTACCCTTGTCAATATAACATTTATATCTTATAAATACTTATAAGTATTTGACTAATCATATTATGTTGACTAGAGCAATTCAGTTCATATTGATTTTAATTGTTTAAAATAGGTTTTGTTCCTTGAAAATGGCCTAAGGGACTGAAAAGTTGGTGTAGAAAATTAAATACAGTAAGGATTATGTCATCAAATATGTTTATTTATTATTAATCTAAATATTTATGTTATTGTAATTTTCTTGGATCTTATAGAACTACTCCTCAACTTGCCAAGATTCGTTTAAAATCTATGTTTAGCACTATTTAGCCCTTATGAAGAACAATAATTTAGGTCGAAATGAAGACTCAAAATAAATATTACACCAAAATAGAATGTGATTGTTGACCGCACTCCTCGGTCAACTATTTCTTATATTAGAGCTACGGTTAATCAATTCCGCATCATCATAACGATTTATTATTTTTTAATAATGCTAAGCCGCGCAGTTCTTAAGTTATAAGGATTATTTCTTTCGTTAACTTTTCCAAATAAGCTAGCCGATTCGAGGGGGGCCTTTAGAACCCCTGAATTTGTTTGAAGTGAACATTTTTTTAGGCGCGTTTTGCACTTTTTTTATGGAGAGTGAATTGGATTGATCCGTCAGATCTCCGATGTGTAATGCTCGGATAAAATCGGCAGGAGTCGACTAATTGAAGTGTTTTTGCATTTGGTTTAAAATATCTCAAAAATAAAAACCGACCCGTATATTGTTAGCGAGAGAAATGTTCATCATTTCGTCCTCTTTGTAATGAATTATTATTAAAAATTTTATCTTAACGCAACACCGTGTTAGAGAAGCAAAAAGGGAAAAAAATAGTGTTAAAAACCAAATGATAACGATTTTTATGAAGACACAGATTAAAATATACTAGAAACGAAAATCGGACCAGTATACTATTACCTAATAATATATTTTATGCACACAGAACTCCAATTACCAATTACATTCTGTATAAAATTCTTAACCAAACAGGCATTTTCTCTTCACTTAGTAAAACAATTGTTAATGAATGGCAGAATTTATATGAACGGAAGTCTCAAAGCAAAGGGAGATACCCCTATTTAATACACCCAAAAATCTCATAAAAACCTTAGTTCGTCTCTATTGGAATATGTTTGGGAAAAAAGTGAGGTAACAAATGTAATTAGGCTGATAACCAACCAGGGCAATACAAATAAATTCATCACGAAGTCCATAAAAGAAATGTTCTTTCTAATCAAGCAAGAAGTTACTTCACTAAATCATAATTTTGTCCATACATTGGTTTTTGTTTACATTTACATAAATATGTTCTCCCCTTCCGGTTACCCAAAATTAATAATCATTTTAATTTAAAAAAAAAAAGTCTTTTGTAATTCTTTCAACGGAAACGGGATCTGAAGAAACGAAATACAACTGAAAAGAGGCGGTAAATGATAAAAATTGAGCAATGGTATAGTTTCCGCTATCGCAACAACCCTAATCGTCTTCATTCCGAAATAGTGGATTGCAAAGGATCGATATTCGGGATTACCTCTTCAGATCGGTGTCGAACCCAGAAGTCTGTATTACCAAATATAGCTAGAAGTTTATAAATTTCATTAATAAAAACACTAAGGATCATCCCTTGAATTATTATCGATGGATTTTAAAGGTTTTGTACTTGCTTAATAATAACATTAATGTATTTTAGAAAGAGATAGAAATCACTTATTTAGCCCAAATAATTATTAAAATAAGCAAATATACCTATACCACATAATATAATAACCATACACACATTCATTAACTAAAAAAAAAACTTAATATTAATTATATAGTTAGTATTAATTAAGACATTTATTGTTTTAATTATTTATTTTTAAATATTAATCATTTATTTTATTTATTGTACATAGAGTGTGAATGTGATAGTGTGAACACTATTATAAATGTCCTTGAGACAGATTGTAATATTTTTCAATAAATAAGCTTATAAAATATATATATATATTAATTATCACATGTTTCCGAAAACAATTCAACAAAATTACTGTCTAAGTTGATGCTTTTTTTTTGTATAAATATTAGTATGATAAGTGATAACGCATTCATTTTGTTATATAATGTATGTAATGTAGATATATAGTCAAAGCTCCATATGCTCAGAACTGCGTTATTCGCAGTTCCTAAACATATGTATTTATTTTGTTTCTAGGATAATACTATATATATTTATTAATCAGGAAGGTATCATTCTACACACTTCAAATTTCGGAAGAAAAAACATTCAGGAAAATTACAAAAGTTCCCTCGTTTGTTGGCAATATAACTTCATTCACTAACATGCTCCAGTTGACGAACCACTTACAAGCAATTACATGACAAATTAAAAGGACACACTCATAGCCATAGGCCATATAACATACTCATGGCCACAACACTTTACCAGGTAACGCCAGTAAGAGGATGAAGAGGAGCTGGATGAGGGATCTCCTCGCCTAAAAGTTAATGTTGATATCAGGCCAAAAGGAGATGCCGCTGGCTGGCTACTGCTGTCCCCGGATTGATATAATTTATATTATTGTTATTATTAACGTTTGTGAATAGAAATTTTTGTTCCTTACGTTACAACCCAAGTATGTGGATCATCATCAGGGCATGTCTTCAGTACTGAAGGTGATCAAGTATTCAGCTTGATAGTACATCAATTGAAGGTCTTCAGTACTTGAACTTGAAAATCTTGAAAAATGAGAATATCTTTATTATCCTGGAACTGTTGTCCCTTTAGAACAAAGTATAAATACTGAGAAAATTCTTTCTGGCCATACATTAAATTAAATATTTACAAAATAATATCTAATTAAAAATAAAAATATGGGAAGAAAAATGAACAAAATAAAAACACACACATATATATAATAAACAAAGTAAAATAAAATAGCATAAGTAAACAGCATGGTTTCTGGAGGATCTTAAGAAGTTCTCTTATGTACATTTCGTGATCAGCCGGATCGGAAAAGGAGTAGGTGCTTAAGAAGGAGAGATTTAAATGAGGAAACTGATTGTGCATGTCGGATATCGGAAGGGATAGAATTTCAAAAGGAGACGGCTTGAATTACAAAGGATTTGTCAAACGCTGGAGTTAGAGGAGAATAGAGATCCGAAGTACGAGATCTGGAAGGACGAGATGGAATGGAGAATTTGAGTTGTAAGAATATAGGAGGGTTGCTGACTTCTAATTGCCTGGTATAGAAAGGTAGCAAGGAGATGACATATATACTTGGGTTGAAAATTTGGGAAGAATAAAAATTTTAAAATTACTGCGTCATGACTATTTATCACCTTTAAAAGTCGACTAAGTAAGCTTTTTCTGAAAAAGTAAAAAATAAATTAAATTATTTTTTCATAATAAATTGTACAAGTTTTGATCCATTGAACACAATTAAATACATTTTGGGTTTTGATTGAACGACTTTGGACATTTTTAATTTTATATTGCAAGACTTCGGTTTTTAACTTCACAAAAAGTAACTGATCATAGATCGGTTATCATATTAAGTTTTTGAAAACGGACTTTCTTTTCAAATATTTCAATTCTCCTTTCTGGTAAGAGTCCAAGTCTCGTAGTCATATTTCAGGATCGTCTTTATTACATCATTATATTATAAAATTCTGAATTTCTAATAATTCTCGAAATTTCAGTACTCTAGAAAGAGAGAAGAAATCACTGTTTACGATTATTATTTAAGCTATAGTGGAGCCGATATATTTTCAATTTGTCTATTGTTATGGGAACAATATTGTTTGAATTCTATTTCTACATGATTATTAAATTATTCTATAGAAATATTGTTGGGGTGGCATTTTCGGCTTATTGATATATATATATTTTGTTTTATCTTCATTTGCCCTGTTCCTACGATCAGCTTAACATGCTTCTTGATTACTTCAGCTAACAGATATATCATTACATTTTATTAATTATTTATCATTTACCCTTTTTTTTTTTTATTGAGAAATAATACATTTTATACACATACATACATAGGCACTGAGTACTAAGGCTGAGTGAGGCACATTCATACCTTATATACATTACCATAAAAAAATAATAAATAAATAAAAAATATATATATATCTATATAACAAAGGCAAAAACTATAATAAACCAAGGAAATGTAACTTAGAGTTAAAATTAAATCATTTACCCTTCAATTTTCAAGTCATCTTCTTACTCCCTTCTACATGGGCTAGTTGAACAGCATCGGCTTTCAATATGTGTATACATATAATTAAAAAACCTGTTTGTATTAAAAATATAGTGGTAGTAGGAGTAGAGAGACGAGTAAGGTAACAGCTGATAAACGAGTCTCTTAGAAAGGATTCAGTGAAAGTGAGTTGACTCCCTGGAAACCAGTTCTGTTCTTCCTGCACGCCTCTCCTCCTTCCTCGATGTCCACCCTCTTCTTTTAAAGGTCGACCTCTGTGCGGTTATGCAAGAGGTGAGGAGGATCTCGTGAAGAAAGAAAATACCGTTTGGTAATCATTACTGACGTACACTAGGCATTATCCAACTTATGTTGGAAATACCGTCAACAGTTCTTTCATCATTAGGAAACTCCAAAACTACTGAAATAACACGTGCACGACCAATGTTGACGAAACAGTTTACGATTATAAACATTTACTCCGTGGTAAAGACCCCTTTTTATGAAATCATTAACATCCGTCTAAAATATAGCTCTAAGTCTATAGTAATTAAGTTGAGTTTACATTTTCTCTAATTGAGTAAAAATCTTATTAGTGCTGTAAAATTGGGAATCGATCCAAATATTTTTACATCTTTTAAACTCGATTAGGGAGGAATCTCAACTTAATATGTAACAAACCACAACTTAATTAATATAAACTTAAAGCTCATCAAACAAAGAAGTTTTTATGAAAGTGTGGTATTTTCAGTCGAGTTGGGTGGTTATAAAAAAAATCGCGAAGAATCCTTTATTTTATGAAAAACCGAACTTACCGTAGTTTAACGTCTTAAAAGTCCTCTTTAAATGTTTTTAGAATAGACAAGATTTACTGTTATTTAATGTAAATTTAATCTAGTTTACTATGAAGAAAAGTTACTTTGTCATTTATCACATATTACCAATTATATGCAATTAATGTCAATCTATCATATCATTATAATTATATCATTAATAAATTTCATATCATCATCACGAAATTCCCCATTTATTAATATCATATATATATAAAATATATATATATATATATATATATATATATATAAACATTATAGTTTTTGAGATATTTGGTCCAATCAATGAATAATTAAAGAAAGAAATGGCGGCGGCACAATTTTTTACTTTGGGAAATTGTTTGGACTAGTAAGGAGGTAAACATACTAAAAGTCCCCACTCCTAGGTGGTGAGTCAGATTTGGGGGGGAGCTTAGGTCACTTTTTTCGGATTGTCGCCTATATCAGAAAACCTATCCATCGCATCGACAAAGATTTTCTATATAAAATTAAAGGCAATAAAATTTACAATATGATTGATTATATACATTTTTCTGCTATCTTGCTTAGTTTCGAGATATTCGTCCTCAACTATGGCTAATTTTGAAAAAAATAAAATTTGCCACATGTTTATTTCTGTTTTTTTGAATTTTCGCTTATATCAGAAAAACTATCCATCAACAAAGACGTTCTATACAAAATTAAAGCAGTTAAAATTTGCTATATGGTGGTATATATATTTTTTTTTTCGCTATCTCGCTAGGTTTAAGAGATATCCGTCCTCAGCTATCGCTAATGTGGAAAACAAAATTTTTACCTCATGTTTTTTACTCTATTTAACTAGCTAACTCTTGATTGTTTCATTTTAAGATTTAGTAATGGGCAAGAAAGTTTTTAACAATTAAATTTTCTTCAAGAATATATATTATTTTACTAGTTTATCTTTAACGGTCCAAAAGTTACATCAGTAATAACTTTATATATTGATTCCGAGAATTTGCAGAAAAAATAATGTTTATAATATTCGTTATTATTATGTTAATCTAACTCTTTATACATATAAGTCTCTATGTATACATATACATATACATATATACAATAACGTTTATTATGAGAATTATTTTTTTCGGCAAATACTCGGAATCGATATATAAAGTTATTACTGATGTAACTTTTGAACCGTTGAAGATAAACTAAGTGCCAAATGAAATGTCCTGATGAAGATTTACAACGTAGGTCGAAACGTTTGCAAACAATATTATATACTATTATAATATATAGTATGATGTATTGACCGTACCCCTAACCAACGTCTTCTCAAATTACAATATTCACTCTTTTTAAATCGTAACGCGTATAAAACTACTACATGTAAGCACGTGTTAAAGAAAATATATTTAAAAATATTCCTTAAAGCATTAGTGTTGCTATAGTTTTTTTTTTTCAACAAATGTTCATGAACCACTTTGAGCAATAATGTTTTCATTCAATTTTTTTTTCTTTCATGAGAACTTCAGTGCACCGAGCTCTGCCGTGGAGGGACCAATATATTCATATGTTTATTTTGTTTTTTCTGTTGACTTTACAGACCTTATAGATCTTCGGCTAACTTGACCAATAAAATGAAATATCCATTTAATATTTATATGTATATTGATTTAACAGCTAGATATGTTTGCATTGTTACTTTCCTAAAGATTCAGGAATAGAGCGGGAAGACCTTAAAGGGAGAGAGAGAGAGCAGTGAAAGTTTCTTATTTATAAAAAATGCACGGCTTCCAGCTCAACCAGCGGCAATCAACGGTCTATTGTTATCTGTGTACTTATCTTCTTAATTTAATTTCATCTTATGTAAGCAACTTTTTACCTAGCATTCCTACCTCTTTGGCTGGCAACTGATGCTCTTTATACTTTTGTTAGCTTTTAATTATTTATTTAAATATTAAGTAAAAATTTATAAAAATGAAAATTTAAATCAAAAAATAAATTACTTAATAACACATGTTATCCGGATTTCATTATTTTTCCTTTCCTACCTATACTAGCTAATGAAAGTATTGCAACCGGGTAAAATTTCTGATATGCGGTTTTCGACGGATCTATACGTTTCAGAGCTCCCTGTGTGCGAAAAACATATTTTTAGCCATTGGTCTATCTGTTTGTCTGTTTGTGCCAAGATTTCCTCTGGAATTACTGAACCGATTTTGTTGCTTCTTTTTTTATTTTGTAGGGTTCTGACTACTGATGCTTGTGATAGAAATTCAGTGCTCCATGCGCAATAGCTTGCGTGCAATAAATGAAAAACGTGTTTTTCTATAGGCTGTCACGCAATAACGGCTCTAACGATTTTGATGAAACTTTCCTATAATGTTCTAATAATTTTCCTTTCAATTTTCGTATATGGACTAAATTCCCGAGAAAATTCAGGGAAAAACGTTATAAAGAAAAGCCTATAAAGAAGCCTAACTCCTAATGTAAAACGCCATTTAGCCTGTTTTTGAAAGGTAATGAAATTCCCTACAAAACCATATAAAAATCGTTCATTTTGAACAACTATAAACGAAGTTACAGCTATTCAATTTCCAATGTCAGATTACCAGTTCGTATCCTATTGTCAGAAAGAGGTAAATGAGAGAAAAAAAGTGACTAAGTGAAAGTAAGAAAATCTATTGCCCGCATCACACAAGCGTCACTATGTCCTCTACTTTTAACGGAAATTATTGTTTGACAATACTAAGCTATGGCAAAAAGTTTTTGATCAGCAATATTAGAGAGTATTGAAATGTTTACACTGATCTACCATAAGCCGGTTTGCATAGCTATAGTTTATCAAATAAATCGTACTCAAATCTTTTCTTTGATCAGTTTTTAAGAAAATAAATCTAGTTCAATTTTTTTTTGTTTCTTCATGAACATATGTAAAGATATAAAAACTTTTCTGAAATAGGTAGTCGTGAAAAGTGAATTCACCAGATTTTTTTTTAAACGTTCTGATTAGAACAAACCTGTTATAAAATACATATAAGACAAGAGAGATAAGTATAATAGCATTGTAATTGAATAGTAAAAGATTTTAAAAACATAGAATTTTTAGCCTTGTAAATTTGAACACATTTATTAAAACCTTTTGGATTCGCTTGACAACTTACAATAACATCGCCTCGACAACAAGTACGTGCACATTTTAAAGTCATTGTGGAAATTTCAAATTTAGATCAATGTTTTGCTTGTTTGCTTGACCCGGATGACATGCGGGTTTTGCCTGACCAATTTGCTCCGGTTCGAATCCGTCCCTTCCCATTCTGGTTATAATAGGTTTGGTTTTACCTCAACTCTTCCCCGTATGCCAGAAATGGCCATGTATGGAGTAAATGTAAAAACAGATGTGGATCAGGCTGGTTTAGGGTTCCAATGAACCACAAGAGCTGTAAAGCCATCATTGCAATTACTTTAACATAAGTTAAATTTACCATATTACCATAGGCGCAGACTTTCCATTCTTGATGGGAAGTCGATGGACCTCCCCAAAAAAAAAAAATTTTAGGAGTTTATATCATGTATAAAAATTATAACAGGAAGATAGGTCGTGATAAAATACTTGCGTACCTACTTCTAGACCTTAGCTTAGCCATATAGTCGACTTTTACTATTTTTTAAAAATTAATTTCAATATTGAGCTTTGGGGCTGCATAAAAGCACCAAATTCTTCCCGTATTCAATCCAAAATCCTCCGTAAAATCCTAAATGCTCCTTATTATATAACAAATAAAATTATCCATAAAGACCTCAACATTCCTCTTGTGGAAGACTTGGCCCGAACTAGATATACCTCTTTTCATTCCAATCCTCTAGTTTGTAAACTTTCATCCAACACAATTCCTGACAACCCTCCGAGGCTTCTGAAAAGAAGATGGTCAAGAGACCTCCTAAATTAATTGATCTTTGAAGTGTTACCAATAGGTAGCTTTTTCATAAGTAACTTCATGTAATATATTCATATAGAAAATTTACTGGTTGTATATATTTTTACAGTTGTAAATTTCAATAAAATAATAAAAATTAAAAAAATTTCAATATACATGTTTTATTCATTCATGTAGATTAATTGTTATGGATTTTGAATTTATTATTGTTCTTCGAAATATTGAGGGAGGGAGGGGCAAAACAATATTCTCGCCCACTCTCTATATTTATTGGGAAGGGGCGATCTTCCCCTCTCCCTCTCTCACCCTTCCGCGAAGTATACGCCTATGGATACAAATAGTCCTTGATATCCGAGGTGAAGAACAGAAGTACCGACCTTTCTAAAATATGCCATTGCCGGAAAACATCATAGTCAGATGATGAAACGTCAGGCTTTGTGAAGGATGAAGCAAGATGTTAACACCCTCTATTTGTGAGGATTATTCTTTGAATTAGCGTGAACGATGTGCAAAAGAGTTGTCTTGCCGACATTTGTTCCGATCGAGCAAAGCAATAACACTTCTTCAAAACTCCATATACTCTTTCGATTTGTTCATAGTAAAGCTAAGCATTAACAGGCCTGCCAATACAAACAATAATTTATTTTTTGATACGCATCGAGGTTAGACTCTTCACGATCCTACTGGCCCTGGGGTACCCACTGTTGATCGTTGTTCGGTTGATAGATGGGATTTTTTTAAATATCCAATTTTCAACGCATGGCACATTTCAATTTAACATTTTAGTAGACTTTGAAGGAAATTTCTAGATACCATTTTTTTTTTTTTTTTTTTTTTCGTTTGCTCCATTATTAGTCCCCTTTTTATCGAACATCACCTGAAACTTGGTAAATAGTTTCATCTCATCGTAACCTACAACTATTTTATTTACGAAAATTCTTGGAATAGGGACGTTTTCAATCTGGAGGGGGGGAGCAAACTTTGTATTAAATTAGTTAAAAACTCGTAAATACCCATTTGCTTTCTACTTGGATCGCAAGATAATTTGATCAAAAAATTGAGAAAAAAGGTGGCCTTCAAAAATATTGAGCCGTTTGGCGTGACCCAAAATTTTCAAAAATAACGAGGTTATGTAGAAACGACCCCATATTTTTATAATCTACCTTTTTTATCGATTTTGTGATCAAATTATCTTACGAACCAAGTAGAAAGCAAATGGGAATTTACGAGTTTTTAGTACCTAATTAAACATAGTTTGCCACCCTCCAGATTGATTGAAAACTTCCCTATTCCAAGAGATTTCGTAAATAAAATAGTTGTAGGTTACGATGAGATAAAACTGTTTACGAAGTTTCAGGTGGATGTTAATAATTCGATAAGGGGTCTGTACCACGGACTGTATCTTGTCATTTTTGGCATACGGCGAAATGTTTCTAGATGTAAAACCATTGTAAGTAGACTGAGAAGGTAGAGCTTATTCCGTGAGTTCCCTTCTTTTAAAGACTGAAAACAAGCGTGAAGTATCGATATTTCTTTTAGCTGTTTCGATATTTCTTATAAAATACAATTAATACTCAAATTATAGTCCACTGCTATCTACCGTCATCAGCCATCTGCTAACCAATTGCTCGATCCCACACAAATACCATTCTTCGGGATCGCTGTCAAAGAACTGTTGGACCGCAATTTCAACTTCCGCAAAGTTATCAAAAATTTTCCCTTGAACAAAATTGGCCATGGATCTAAATAAGTAGTAATCCGATAATGCGAGATCTGGAATGGTGGTACTATAAAATCTCATATCAGAAGGGTTTTTCAATAAATTTGCATGAATTTCTAACCTGTTAGCTGATTGCTGAGGAGTAAGTTCGTGAGGGACCAGTCCACTGCTCTTTTTCACCTTCCCCATGGAGAGTAGATGGCGACTAACAGTATCTTTCGATACACCACTGGCAGATTCGCGAGTACTTGTGGACGGATTTGAATCAACAGCTTCCTGCAGAACCTCATCAATATCCATATGGTCTCCAGGGTCCCTTCTTCCTTTCCAATTTCGTTCACGAGTTGCTTCAGCGGCTGTGAATTTTTTTTTCAGTAATGCCTTAAAATTACTAGAATTGCGTAGGACACTCATGTTTGAAACAAATAACTAAACTGAGAATTTTTTTTTTAAGTAATCGATTGGGATTAAACAACCTTAGAGAATGTTCTAAAGGGATTATTAAGTATTAAAATATTTATTGTATTTTGAAATCTTCAATTTGATTATTAATTGTTCAAAATTATTTAATTTTGCTCTATATTTCTTTATTTTATATTTTCCAATTTAACATTCTTGTTCTTTCCCCATTCCTTCCCCCTTTTAAAACTAAATAAACTGTTAATTGGCAAAAATAACAAAAATTTCTTATAAAAAAAAAACAGAAAGAAAGATACTTTCTGTTATTCAGGGCCAATTAAGTTGACCGTTGCTAACGTTACTTTGAGAAAACTCTTCCGTAGTTTCATCTAGATGATTATTTAAGATGACAGGGAAAGCGATACCCTCAACAGCTTAATTAAAAAACCGTAATTGTTGTTAACAGATAAGTTATCAGCTCGAGCAAGCGATAAAATGAAATGATCGAATGAAGGTATAATTAGATTTTGGTTATGCCGGTGGGCTACTTCATTTAATTGCCTTCTTGATCCCGTAATCTTAATGTATTAATTATCTTGTTACGTAAATTTTAAATAATATTCTTAACGAGACTTTGGGCCATAAGGAAACTATAGAATAAATGGTGTTCTATAATTTCAAAGGAGGCTGATCTGGCTCTCTTCAATTGAGATGCAAAGAAAGCTGGAGGAGATGGAAGCTTGGAGGTTCTAAGAAAGACTATACCGAATAACTATGAAGACCAATTATTCGTAATGAAATGAAAAATTAATTTTATTCTGGTAGTAAAAAACAGAATTAAAATAATTATGCCCATTAGTTTTGACTAAATACAAAATTATACTTGTCATTTAACTGTTAATTGAATTATACATTAATTTATAATTAATTAGTATAAATAGTAACACAAGTAAATTTTTTTTTTTTTTTTTTTGTTTTGTAAAAATGATTTACATATGTATAAAAATACCAAAAAAAATTAAATGACATTTGTCGATTAATTGTTAATGAGCAATTGTAATTAGAGAATCTAATAAATCTTACATAGATGCGGAAGTCTGGAAGTAAAGTAGATGGTGCAATAAGAGTTGTTTGAAGGAAGTTCTGAATGAGATTGATATAACTAGATAGATTAAGAATTTTAGAAGGTAAAACGGATGACGAAGGATTTTCTGAAGAAACTGGTTTTATGAAGAGGAGAATATAGATCTGTAGGTTGAGATCTGGTACTAAGAGAGTGTATAGAGGAATGTAATGTAAGGAGTTCAAGGATGTAGGGAGGATTTTTTATCCCAAAGAGGAATTTTATGAAACAGTTTATGAATCTCCCAGAGGGCGGAGTGGCCGTGCGGCAACCAGATCTAAACTATGTCGTGTCCCGGTGCTAGGGGAGCTTTTAACTTTTAACCCCGTCTTCATCTTCTGGCACGACGAAGAAATAGTTTAGTCTTAAAGGCTAAAAGAGGTGGACCAAAACAAAAACTGTTCACGAAATTCTTAAATCTCATCTCCAGTCTAGTAAAAATCAGTCGCTTGAAAAGTAGCCTGAAATTGCCAGGTAGGAATAAAACAAAACTGCTTGAATTTTCTTGTTCTAAAAAGAAAGACATCAAAGAGAATCTGAGTGTGTCGAATTTCAATGGATTTTACTGAACCCAAGACCATCTAAGGGTTGTAGAGGTTTAGGTTATTTAATATATAAATATACCTGAATATCAATACCGCATTCAATTTTCTGAGATGACCCATTTTTTCTTCCAAGCTATTAACTGGATTATTAAAATTTTGTGATAACACTGCTCTACATTTATATTGTATCTCACAGCCTCATTCCATGTCTTTTGGTGTGAGGAATTCAAATTTTCAAATAAAAATCATCAGTTAGCTCTAATTTTAAAAATATAGTTACTTTTTGCGTAATATGTGGAAATTTCATAGATTCATCAAAACTATCCCTCAAGGCAGTTCTGTTGCGCAATAGCAATTTACTTCCTTCTATCCCTATTGGTCATGCTGTCCACATGAAGGTAACTTACCAAAACATCCTTCTAAAATCCATCAAATGACAGGACTATCAATGGCAAATCTGTGGGGACCTGAAAGTAGTGGCAATCCTTCTAGGTCTGCAATAAGGATATATTGAGTACTGTTGTTTCTTATGTGAGTGAGGACAGAGCATTACATCAGAAAAGAATTGCCTCAAAGAGTAGTCCTCGCCTCTGGACAAATAAATGTTCTCTGCAACCTTCTTGTGGGCCATGAAAAAATCATTTTGCCTCCACTACATATAAAGTTAGGGTTCATGAAAAATTTTCTCAAAGGAATGGACCAATCAGAAGAGGCATTCAAGTACTTGAGAGGAATATGTCTTCGCTTAAGAGGGTGTATTTGTTGGTCCTCAAATGACGGGATGAGCTTCTAAATGACGGGGAATTTTTTAATATTCTTCAGAGTAAAGAAAGAGCAGCGTGAGAAGCATTTACAGCTTAAGTTAATCGTTTCTTAGGTAACGAAAGAGACGAAAATTATGCTGCCTTAATTCAAACCCTCCTTGAGAAGTACAGAGATCTCGGTTGTAACATGACACCCAAGATTCACTCTCATTTGAACTTCTATCACGATAACTGTGGATCTGTAAATCGCTCACCATATTTCACTAAGATATCGTCGATGGAACGAAGATATCAAGGTCGGTGGAATACTTCCAGGCACGCAGACTACTGTTGGAACGTTGCTCACAACTTGGATTTGCCAGAACATCAGTACAGTAGTCAAGCAAAGAAGAAGTATTCTAAATAAACTGTAGAACAGCGATGTTATTGCTGAGAGAAGTTGTAATTTAATGTTTTTGTGGGCTGTAAAAGTATTTCACAAATAATAAAGCACTTTTAAAGCCTATAAAATGATCGTGTAACTTCCAATAACTTATATATGTTTGCATTCGATACTGGGTACATGTATCTGCAGAACGCTAGCTAATATAAGAATTCTGACAGAAAATTCTCACGTTAAAATTAGTCATTAGAAATATTTCATCGAAGACACACGCAAAAAAAATTTTGTGGGGCAGTGCAATCGATAAGAAATCGATATAAGAAAGTCATATTCAGACCACTATTTCTGGAACCAACAATATCCTGTAGAACAACAGTCATTAGCCAAGTTGAAGTTATCCAGTTTCAGTTCGTAAAGTGGATATTGTGAGCAGACAAACTTGCAGAAGTCCGATCTGTTTACAAAAGGATTGGAACAGAGGAGGAGTTGCAACATTGTCACATTAATACAGAAATAATTTAATTTTTAACTTAATTGGTCTCATTATTATTTTGTTATAAACGGTTAATATAATTGTATTGATTTGTTTTGATTATTAATTAATTATTGATAGATATAAATATTTTATTTTATTTTCTTTCTTTTTTTTTAATATTTGTTTCATATGTAATCTATAGAAACCCAAAATTCACAATATTATTATGTTTTCTTTTGGTATTTATAAATACAAAAAGTGGACGATTATGAACGATATTTTTGAGGCAATTATTGGCTAAAAAAAATAATCCTTTGGAGAATTTTCAAAGCTTTGAATTTGAGTTCATTGAAGAGAACTATGAAGGAATCATATAAATGTGAATCAAATGTCTGAGTTCACGTATTTTTATTATTATTATTATTATTTGTGAATTAATTTTGACTTCATTACTTCATTACTTCACTCACTTATATAACTATTTCAGTCGAATTCGAACACAGGGCCTTGAGAATAGCAAGTCAGAGCATTACCAACTGAGCTACCCCGCTCCCAACTGTGCAATATGCTATGGGAATTATTCGAGTATTCCAACTACATTATTTTTATTTTGTTTATTAATGTTTTATATATAATTAGAAAAATATGTCATGGACAAAAATTCGAGAATAGGAGAAATTTCGGATCATAGAATGCCTTTTTTAAAACCGGATACGATTAAAAATCAAGATCCTAACGTACAATTCTTACATTATCAAAATTTAAAATAGATAATTACTTTGTTCACAAAATCATGAAACAATTATTATTTTTACTAAGAAACAAATTTTAATGGCTCAAAAATATGGAAAATTTGCTCTCTGAATAAACACAAAAATGTGATAGAGTATACTTTACCTCCAGGGTAAAGATATATAAGTATATATATAATTAAGGAACGGAGTAACAGCTGTTAGGTTTAATATCAGCTGTTAGGTAAAATCAGCTGTTAGAAGGATATATATTGAGCAACTAGGAGAAGGATAAATCAGTCTTTATACTACAGTCTTAAGTGTTATTTCAGCTCTCTCTTTCCCTTCATTTGTGTTCTTTAACGTAATGTAAATATGAAATGAATTAATAAATAAATTAAAAGTTAAAAGTGGAATTGACCAATGAAGCTTCTCGGCGTCAAACAAAAACAAACATTTTCGTCGTTGTTCCACTGGGTGGCTAATAAAATAAATTCCAAATGTTATCAATGACCTAAGTAATTCACTGCTAAGAAATCACGTGCGTAACAAGAATTTCTCAAACCGATATTGACATTTTTTATATTACTTCATTCAAGAACATAAATTCAATTAAAACTTTTATTCATAACTGGAATTCGCGTGTCAATCGCCTGGAACCCCTTGAGTAAAGACATTATTATGAAGTTGGAGTTACACAATTTTCACTCCGAGTTACGAAAGTAAGAATACAAAATACTAATTGTCGGAATTAATATGCTCCTAATTGCGTAGCATCTTCAGCGGACCAGATCCGTTTCGCTCTCACTGCTGTGTCATGCCGGTCTTTTCTGTAGCTATCACGCAGCCCTGTCTGGTAACCCTTAACTATCTCGTAGTATTCAAATTTAATCACTTTTGTTTTTCATATAAATGTTTTATAATATATAAGAGGTATGTAAGGTTAATATTATGATGTATTCCCTAGTTTTCTCTCTCATCTTTTCCCACTTCGATTATGGCTGCCTTGTATACGGTGGAATGTATGTATCACATTGAAGAGACTAATGAATCTTTCAATTAAATTCATGTTTAGAGTCCCCAAGCGAAAAAAAAAAAAGTCCTAAGAACAGCACCTTCTATATTCATAAATGTAAATAAATATGATCTTTGAGTATTATCACAAACATTTCATTTCATATATTATATTTCTTTTGTATGTTAAAATAACGATTCCTATTTTATTGATCTGCTAAAAATACGTCAGGATGTAATAAATATTTACTTGAATTGCAGAGAGATTGTCATATTTCTGTAGTTTGGAACATGGCCTGCACGAAGCAATGTAAAGTGAATTAGATACAAAGCGGATGGTCAGTATTCGAATTATCAATCATATAAAAAACTAAGGAAAAGTGAATAGTTCTCATCAATATGACATGAGTTGACAAAGTTCAATACGACTATTTATTATTAACACTGGTCCGACATAATGATTTTTTTCTATTACTATGGAATTTAATCTAGAACAGTTGAAAAATATGACTTAATGAATAAAAAAGGAATAAAACATATAAGAGGTCGAATATGAAACATTATTAAAATCAGCTTACAAAATTCAATTCAGTGCTACTTTACTAAAACTGGTCAAATTTAAACCTCTTTTTTTTCGAAAATTTAACACACTTTAAAATCAACAGAAACTATTATACCACAGAATTCATACTTCGCACATTAGGCCCCAAAACATTGTTCCTTTTTCTATAAATATTTTCAGAATTTTCTAGAGACTTCACTACATGAATACGAATTGAAAGGACTTTAAGTAGAAAATTATATCAAAGTTACATTAAAATAGTTAGAACGGTTTAGTTTATTGAAAAAGATGTTTTCCCCTTATTACGCAGACACAATTGCACAGGGAGCGCCCAATTCATTTCATAGGCACTGGTAGCCAAAACACTGCAAAATCAATTTACTCATTCTCCAAACAAACTTGGACAAACAGACCAATGGCTAAAAATGTGTTTTTCGGACACAAGAGGCTCTGAACCGTAAAGATCCGATAAAAAACCGCACACCGGAAATTTGACCCGATTGTAATATTTTCCTTACCCAGTACCGGTAGGAAAATAAAAAACTAAAGCCACTGAAGCAACAGCTGGGATTAGTTAAGCTGAAGGTTTTCTTGAAGGATTTCTTTAACCATCGTTTGAAGAATACACGACTGAAGGTACGAACTTGGGAGGGAAGAAATGTCCCGGGTGACAATACCAGTAGGTATGATGAAGATATTGATATTTCTGAAGGATGTTCTATTAGCTAGCAGCTTTACTAAAGACAATTTATAAGTCAAACAGATAAAATCATCACAGCGGTACCCTCTTTTTTTTATATATATATATATATATATATATATATATATATATATATATATATATATATATATATATATATTATTTTGCATCGGTATGCATCATTGTGCTTTAGACCACACGGTAGAAGTGAAAACAAGGCTTAATTAATAATATGAAATATAAATTATAAATAATAGCTCATTATAAAGGAGATGAAATGCTGAACATCTCCCTCGTTTACAGTGTGCAGGTCCGAGTCTTAGTTTCTGAGATATTTTAATTCTTATCTTCCTTAAAACTCGTTATCATTTGGACACGATCTTTTTCTCTCTGCTACTCTCTGACAGGGCGTCTCGCTAAGATAAAATTTTGAATTATAGCTTATTACAGAGAGGATGAAATGCTGAACTATTTTCTTGCTTACAATATGCAGCTCCGATTTTTATTTTCTGAGATACTTTAATCCATATGTAAAACATTTCAATTATTCGAATCTAGCCGGCTTTAACCGGGCGTTAATATTTCGGAAATCTGACGAATCAATCTAATTCACACAACGTGCCTAAAGATTTTTTCACTTAAAAAATTATATTTAAATCAATCTAATCTTAGTGAACTAATTTTACCATATGGAGTAGGTAAAGTCGTTCGTGGGGGTACGCTATACATATTGAACTTACAACTATTTGAATATAATAACTCATTGGTTAATGATTTACTAAGCTTTTATTTCCCTATTTAACATCAATGAAACAATTTAATCCTTTTTTTTTTTGTTTATTATTTTCAATAATCAACCATTGTGATCGACAACAAAATTCAAAAACTTAACCCCCTCTCAAAATTGGAGGTTTCATGTTTCAGGATGCGTAGAACTCGAAAAACGAATAAAAATTTGTTAGTCCGTCCGCCGTCCGCGCATTTTCTCAGAAACTACTGGACGGATTTTGGTCAAATTTGGAAATAAAATCAGAGATCACCCGAGGATGATCCTCCTTCATCGACATTACTATCCGCCTTTTACTTTCAAAATGGCGGCCGAAAAACCTGCGTTGCTATAGACTGTAGCTCCTAAACGAATTTATCGATTTCAATGAAACTTCGCTAAAGTCATTTTCTCGACGCCCTTTAAATTTATCTATACAACATACTTCAACGAAAAGAAGCTGGAAAAGAAGTTACGAGGGATAGTAAAATTAAATTCCGAATAACTCAAAAAGTTTACACTTTTTTTCGATATTGTATATAGTTTTTTAAAAGATTACGGAATTTCCTTTAAAAAAAAATCGTTAAAATTGGATAATTAGGAGCAAAGATATTGTCTCCAGTTTTTTTTTTTAATATGTTATATCCTTTGTTTGGTTTTTAAATTTTGAATGTGTTACGTAATGTGAAGTAATGCTATTTTTATTTTTTTAGCATATTACTAATGATTAAAAAAATAGTTTAGTCTAATAATTGGAATCACTTTTTATTTTTTTTTCCTTGTAACTAGGAAGGTAACTTTACTTTAGATGTATAATGGTTTGGAAAAAATAAACCATTGTGAAATAATTTGCAGCGTTTTTTTTTTTTTTTTCAGTACAAAATACGATGAAAATAGGACCTCAGTGAAGGAGCTTTCTTGCTCACGTTTTTTTATATACCCTATAAATTCGTTTTATACATGCTGTAGAAGACACTTACTATCGGATGATCGGCTGGAAGTATCTTATTTCTTTCAAGATGTCTGACCGATATCCGTTTTTGAGAAGTAAATGAATCGGAACAGAAGCGGCGGTCCGATTCCAGGCTGAAGTGTCTTAAACGATGCTTTCACGGTTTATCAAACCTCTTAAGGGCCCTTTCACTTACAGCTGCTTGTAATTTTCCGCCAGTTGATTGTGAACTCCATTAACAATTACAGCAATGTCAGGGCCTAATCAGGATATTAGCAAACCAATTTCAAATACTTTTAAGTGTGCGCGGGTGAGCTACCGGATACCGCCTGGCTCAACCCTAGGAGCACCACTATTGTTCTTCTTTCACAGCCGAATCTACGGGGGGAGGGGCTTTTGGGCTGAAGCCTCTCCTCCTCCCAAAATGGTAAAATATAACCATGTTATACAGAAAAAAAATATTAAAAAGTATCTCTTAAAGTATTCTTGTTCGTGTAATTAGAATAGAATAGAAGATTGAACTTTATTCTGGGACTAAGTCCCATTACATATAATTACAT
Source organism: Nezara viridula (assembly GCA_928085145.1). Lineage (NCBI taxonomy): Eukaryota > Metazoa > Arthropoda > Insecta > Hemiptera > Pentatomidae > Nezara > Nezara viridula. Next base: position 125,234,137 of record OV725081.1, on the reverse strand, counting down.
ACAATAGAACTTCAAGAACCACTTAAACACCATTTCATATAGGTAGTTCATTTCTTTCTTATTTTTTTCAAATTAATTATCATTATATGTAATAATAATAATAATAATAATAATAATAATAATAAGGCTTAGCGAACCCGAAGGTTCGATGCCGACACCACCAATCGCTTGTTACACACCTCCCTCCACCGTTCGCCGTCCAAACCCAGTCCCTTCAGATCGGCTTTAATGCAATCTTCCCACCTTCACTTCGGTCTATCCCTCGGACGCTTACCATTCGGCACAGCAAATATTAACCTTTTAGGAATTCTCTCGTTACTAAGCCCAACAACTTTACAAGTCCATTTGATTCGCAGCGGTGAAATTACCTCAATTATATTACCCGGATACAGCTCACGCAATTCGGCGTTGTGTAACCGTCTGAACTCTCCGGTTAACTCATCCTTCTTCGGTCCGAATATTCTACGCAATACTTTATTTTCAAAAACCTTAAGACGCTGCTCATCCCTTAATGTAAGCGGCCAAGTTTCGCATCCATAAAGAACTGTAGGCAAGATAATTGATCATTATATGTACATGAAAAAAAAAAATCTTTTGGGCTGAAGTTACTCCCCCCCCCCAAAAAAAAAAAAATTAATCCTGGATTCGCTAGTGTCTTTTTTCATGGGCAGCAACTCTTTAAGAGTTGGAATCCCTTGACATTCGCAACACCAGTCGTTTTTGCTGGCAGCTGCTGTCCTCCAATAATAAACGCACGAGATGGATGATGTGTGGACAAATCCAACAAATTGTACAACAGAAAATACATTGGTGGACAAATTCATTGCAACCTAAACGTCACCACTCTTCAAATGAACGCTCGAGTAAAGTCGGCTGGAGTCGACTGATTGAAGTGTTTTTGTATATGGATTAAAATATATCAAAAACTAAAAATTGGACCTGCATACTTTAAGCGCGAAAATTGTTCAGCGTTTCGTCATCTTTGTAATGGGCTATTATTCAACATTGTATCTTAACGCGACGCCGTGGTAGTGAGGCAAAAAGGATAAAACAGTGTCGAAGACCAAATGATAACGAGTTTTATTGAAGACACGTCTTTCATTTTTTAGGAAATCTAAATACCTTTGAAACATCTTTTCACAATATTCACAAAAAAGTGTATACTTTTTGAGTTATTCGAAATTTAATTTTACCATCCCTCGTAACTTTTTTTCCAGCTTATTTTCGTTGAAGTATGTTATTTAGACAAATTTAAAGAGTGTCGAGAAAATGACTTTAGTGAAGTTTCATTGAAATCGGTACATTCGTTTAGGCGCTACAGTCTATAGCAACGCGGGTTTTCTGCATTTTGTTTTCTCCTTTATTAACTTATGGATGGATATATGGATTAAAATACCTCATATACTAAAAATTGGACCTGTATATTGTAAGTGAGAGATATGTTCAGCATTTCATCCTCTTTACTAGGAGCTATTATTTATAATTTATTTTTTATAAAATAATCTCGTCTTGTTGATGTTTTCACTTGTATCATGTGATATAAAGCACATAGCTTAGTTATTTTTTTTAATTGGGATTTTGGCAAGATCTGGTGGCTAAAGATCTCCTATTTTCCTGGTAGAATTTTCTATAGGATCACCTGAAGTCTTAAGAACAGCACCCTCCATATCTTCAACTATTATCATAAGCATTTCATTTAATATGTTATTTTTCTTTTGTATGGTAATATAATTATTCCTATTTTATTGATCTGATACCAAATACGTCAGAATGTAATAACTATTTAGCTGACTTACGGAGAGGTTGTCACATTTCTCTGTTGTTTGGAACATGACATGCACGAAGCAACGTAAAGTGAATTAGAAACAAAACGGACATGCGTAATAGCTTTTAGGAAAACAAGAGAGTTGGGAGGTGTTAATGGGAGAAAGTTACTTCCGATGACAACCAGTTACGAGTTCCTTCTTAGAGCCCACATCCGGCCAACTTCGACCTTACATATCGAAATGTCTTTAGTTAATTATTTATGTGGCAAAATGGTAATAGTAGTCTTAATAAATGTTTTATAAACAAGTTTGCAATTACTAATCCATTAGATGGATTATTCACAGTGAAAGGGGCAGAAGTGAGGTTCAATCCATTTGTTGCGGTCTATATATCTGTGGTAAAGGACACTATGTCCATTCTTTATTAGATAATTTAGTAACTAAGAAACAAATTTTAATACCTAAAAGTGTTCGAAAATTGACTTTCCAAACAAATACAAAAATGTGAAATGCTGTTTTTTATCTCCGGGTTGCAGATTTAGTACCTAAGAAACAAGTTTTAATAGTTCAAAGTTATAAAAAAAATTATATTTTTGTCCTTAAAAATATTTATGTAGGCGAAATGATATTCTCGCCCCCTCTCCATTTTTATTGGTGGGACCATCGCCCCCTCTCCATTTTTATTGGTGGGACCATCGCCCCCCTCGTCCTAATCTTCTCCCAACGAAGCTTGCGCCTATGTCCACGCATCGTCGACATCTTAAAGAGTCTTGATTTTAGTTCGGGGTGGAGGTCTTCCGACTACTACACTGACTTAAATTATTCATAGTCTCAATTTCACTTAATAATTATTAAGTAAGATTATAATCTATCATTGTGTTCAAGTAGATCTGCAAGTATATTTCCTTCAGGTTGGATAGGGCTATTTTTGTAATTTTTTTTTATTTAGAATTATAATAATCTGTCACATAAACAATAGTTTACACATACACATGAACACATTCACACCATATATACAGAAAATATTAAATTAACAAAAGTAAAATAATAATAAAAAACTTTGTACAGTAAAAGAAAATAAATAACCTAAAGATAAGTAAATTAAAAAACATAAAAACACAGTCATAAATATATACAATTAGGCAGGGAACCCCGAGCCAGGCTTCTCCCTCAACTGTAGAGGGAAAAGCAGGACGCCAAGAGATCCCTGCGCTACTCTCCCAACCGCTTCAATGGTGCTAAAGCCAGTGGATTTTTATAATTGAATTTTTTTTAAAGTTAATTTAAATTATTTTCTACCGTAACACTTTCATGTTTATTAAACGGTGTGTCAAAATAGTCTACTTATTCTTTCCAAAGCTACCAATTCAGAGAAAAACAGGAAGGCCCAGTTGCATGCACTCGGATTACATTGGAAAACTGGGGACTGGAAGAAGACGCATCATACCGGAGATGAAAAGACAGTGGGCTAGATGGACTGAGACTGAAACTCCACGTTTGACGGCTCACAGGATTTAGAGGAAGATTTTCTTGGAGGATTTTATTTCCGTCCATAAACTAAAAAATATATAACTTCAAATTTTTTCTTAATTCAACGTTTATATAATCGTTGAAAAGCTGAATTGCTGTCCTTCCAATCCACTTTAATCCATTTAAATCAGAAATTTAAAAAAAAATTCTCAAACAGTTTTACTTTACATATTTGGTTCTTATTTGCTTACGGAGATCGGGTTAGTACCATTCTACGAAATACATATATCCCATAATAATTTTCGTGTGAATCGGTGAAGTCTTTCTGAAGTTATAATAGTTTTTGTGGTTGTCGATAAAGTTTTAAAGGATCCAGAGCCTAGACAAGAAGTTTTCATTTTTCTATTGCTATTAAAAGTCGTATTTAAATTTTTTTTTTTTTTTTTTAATAGCTTATTTATTGAAATATATTACAATCTGTCTCAGGGACATTAATAATAGTGTTCACAGATCACATTCACACTCTATATACAGTAAATAAAATAAATTATACAGAAAAATAATATATATACAATAAACAAGAATAAAATAACCTAAAAATAAATAAATAAAAAGAACACATGCACACCTACATAAAATTTTTTTTTTTTTAGGTGTGACAAACGAATACAATTTTTTTATGGCGAATCAAAGTTGATATTCACTTTTCGCACCTCAAAAACCTTTTAAATAGTTTTTAAAATAATACATGAAACTGGCCTATCGCTCCTTAAAACTGGATAGTTCCAACACTGAGTCGGGTAAATATCCAACGAAACTGTCACTTTCACATTTTTCACATTAATGCCTCAAAACCCGTTTAAATATTTGTAGGCTGTCAACTTTCATACCCCTGCGAGTTTCCACTGTAATTTCAACCTTTGTATGCAAGATCGCAATGGAAGGAAAGTTATCCAGTTTATTAAATGTTATATGTGAGGTTACTGAATGTTCTTGGTGATTTTAACGCGCAGAAAGGTAATGGGACCGTTCTCTAGGTCATCACAAGAAGAAAAACGAATCATCTTAAATTTTATTAAGTTTTTCTCCTTTTATTTATGTTCAATTAAAAGGACATCTCCTTCAAGTTACAAGATAATAAAATATAAGTCCGCCAAGAAATGAAAAGTCTTCTTAATTAGAAAAATTGCAAATATGGTAGTAACCGTAATTTTATTTATTTTTTTACTTAGGATTTTGTATAAAAGCTGTTAGTTTCCTTATCCAAGGTTTTGTATGATCCATTTTTAAATGTTAAAGTCCACACCCCATTCCTGTCTCGTCAAAGATTCCTCCTTTTGATTATCACAATTTCATGATCTATCTCTTCTTCATCTTTCATCCGATTACGAAATGGCTATCTTCGTTTAGGCATTTTTTCTAATACCTCATATCACTTAAAGAACTTTTTCCAGATATCTTCCAGGAAGATATCTTCCAGGAATCTTTTCTGTACTTCAATATTTTTTTCGTATTGTTTTATTTCTTAAACATTCTTTTTGTACGAACATTTTAACGGAACATAAATCAAATTTTAATACGGACTCTTTAATAGAACATAAATCAAAAGTAAATAAAAGGGGACAAAACTTGATAAAATTTAAGATAATTCGTTTTTCTTCTAGTGATGACCTAGAGAATAGTTCCCTGTGATTTCAAGAATTCGATCTTCCGCAAATGATAAGGTATAGTGGAAAACACTTACGGACCCAGTATTTAATTTTTGGTAGGCTTTAGCCGGAAAGCTTTATATATATATATATATATATATATATATATATATATATATATAATATATATATATATATATATATATATATATATATATATATATATATATATAATATAAAAATATATGAAATGGTGTATAAGTGATTCTTGAAGTCCTATTAAATGTGATCACACAAAAAATAATTCTTTTAATATTTTTTTAAAGGCTGGTTATATTTTACCATTTTGATGCTTCAGGCCGAAAGTCCTCTCCCCTCCTCTAATAGATCCGCCTGTGGTGGAAAACCTTATCTTTAGTTTAGAATTATTTTGTCAGGTTTTTACATTTTTCCGCATTCTTTAAAACGTATTTTATGAATGATTCTGCCAAAGGAGGAGGATTTAATACATCCTTGAAAATGTCCGTTGTTTATTACGACCCTTATTTTTAACAATTAATTTATTTATTTTGCCTCTACTCCTAAATGTCATTGGCATATCATCTCAATTTTATATTATGTGATAAAAATCTATTTATTTTAAATATTTGAACAGTTTTTATATTTCTCTTTCCTCCATCCATCCATGGCAAAATATGATTTATAATTTCTTTTAATTCGCCGGGCTTGGACTTGTTAGGATTGATAGGTACAAATTAATGTTCTCCACTTTAGATTGTCCATGAATTTTAAGGTGATTAAGGTTAAGGTATTATTGGAATTAAAGAAGCTATTCCATCCTTTATCGGAAATCTCATTTGCTATCCCGTTAACAGATAATTTAAATTAGACAAAGCGGTTTATCATAAAAATTAATAAGAGAAATAAATGAAATGAGGTAATAGGACTAGTATTAAAGGGAGTCTTCTTTGATATTTTCACCCTGCACGCCTTTACATAGAAAACTTTTTATCTAAAACTTTACATTTAAAACTTTAAAAGTAAGTGTTTACAAATTTATTGAAAGAATATAAAAACATAAAACCAAACACAGCAAGATGGACAGCAATATTGCAAGTTAGATAAGAGATGAACCAGGACACAAAATCATACAAAACAAGTTCTATGAAGACAATAAAAAATAAATAAATTTAATAGATAAAACGTTACCAACGCAGAAATAAATAGATAAGTATAACACTTAAAAAATAAATAAATAATAATTCAAATGGAAACCATTGTCTGAGGATTTAGGTCAAGAGCGCTCTCTAGACGGATCATTTGTTATTTCCGATCGCTCTCTCCAGCCAGGGCGCTTATGTCACCAGAGTATTCTTGTCCAATTTCACCGAGGACCGATTAATCAAATCATTTTTTAAAAACGGCTCTTTTCTTTTATTCCCTTTATTAATCAAGTCAGTTCAGTCTGTAAGTGTTGGAATAAGTCAAAATTTGGAACTTCAGATCATATAAAGAATACAGACCATATCTCTCTTTTTCTATTTTCCCTCTGCCTGTAACATCTCCATGCAGTTCGGGATTTTCAGCTGTTGTCGTATCATACCTTGTGTTTTGCGTATGCTCACTACAGCCAATAATCAACCATTTATTTCGGTTAATATTTCTTATCATACAATGTTTTGTATCTTTTATTGTGGGAACTATTCTGCGTTTTAACTGAGATGTGGCCGGTGTACCTTACTGGTGGAGCCGCATCTTATCTTCTGTCACATGGTCAGCCTTAGGCTATGATCGCATGGTCAACCCTCCAGGAATTCTACGAACTACCTGGTCCACATCCGTCCGGATTATTGTCCAGCCTTCCTTGTCCGTCTGGTTTTTATCCTCCATTTTCGTATCGTCATCGTCCTGTTGTGTTGGCTCACCGATATTGGCGGATTGGCGGAACCCTACCAAGAGTGAATTGTATAGGGCTTACCACGTCCTCCCGGTGATCGCGAAACATCCGCCTTTCTTGACAATCTGGTACGATGTATGTGTTCTGATGTCTCAGGAACTCCGCAGGAAGGGGATCCTCTATGTGCTGTGAGAATCTGCGATATCCAGTAGTCAGAGAGGACCCATGTGGCCTTAAATAAGGCTTGGACGGTAGGAATTAACTTCCTGAGGAAGGACCCGTTGAGGCTTGACCCACAGATCATTTCTGGAAATTCTGATAATAGGACAAAGGTTTAGCCTCCTTACATTAACTTATCCAGAGGTACTACAGTACTCCATCCACCTATTGAAAATCACTAAAAGTAAAATAAGTAATCCTAAAGTAAACAATATTTGTTTGGTTGGATTAGATTCGAAATGTTCCACCTATGTGTGCTTCAGTTCGATTTTTTTTGGTGCCTTCATTCTTCTGCACAAATATTTATATGTTGGGATTTTTGGTGGGTAGTGCCTCCTCAATTTCATATCAATTCATTACTACCTCATATATTTTATTATTTATAATTAATCGTTGACATTTCCAGAAAACAATCGCCATCTTCAGAACATTCTTTGTCAATATAATTTGTTGAAGATCCGTCATCTTTAAAGTCAATCAAATAAAATTCAAATCATATGTACATTAAAAGGCCTAACAGACTGTACCTGGCCCACATTGCCTGTTAATAGCTAGTTTCACTGACAAAGAGGAATAGGTATTTTTTTGAATTATATGCTTTGACTTCCGGCTTCCGCTATGAGTTTCCTTGCAAACCAGTATATGTCTGATTTTAATTAATTCAGTATCCTAGTCTGCAGAACAGACCTCTTTTTGTCAAATCAAACTACAACTTTTTTTTATTTCGGATTAAAATTTTCGGAAATGGAGCGTTTTCAATACAGAGATCTCTTAACTATTCTATGAATGAAACGTTTCAAACCAGAGGACTATAGGAAAACAGGGATCAGATTGCAGAAAGTGTAATTTTATATGATCTAAGATTTAGCGAAATTCCACTTTCGCTTTTACTGTTTTTTCGAAGTGGAAAGGGAAGGGGAAAGGTTCATGCATCTTCGACCTTGAGAAGGATGAGTATCCCTGAATAAGGTACTAAAAAAATTCAACACCCATTTGCTTTCCGCATCAATCGGACAAAATCGAAAAAAAAATGGCCTACAAAAATATTTGGCCGTTTGGCATGACCTCCAGTCTCAACACTTCAAAATAGCGAGGTTGTACAGGCCAAACAGCCAAATATTTTTGTAGGTCACATTTTTTCTCGATTTTGTGATCAAATTATGTTACGAGTCGAGTGGAAAACAATTGGTATTCTTGAGCTTTCAATACATCATTTAATGATAAAACGTTCCATATCTGAAAAATTCGGTAAATAAAAATGTTTTAGGTTACTAGATTTCATTGACGTAGTTTTAGACAGGTTTTAATAATTTCATAAAAAAAGGTCTATACTAGAGATAGGATATCGACGGCACAAAATCGATATTAATATCGTATAACTATCGATACTATCAAAATATCGGACTTGAAATATCGATAGTCGTTATTTTCATCTATATTATAAACATTTTTTAAATATGAATATAAATATAAATATTGATTCTCTTGCACATAGACGCATCAAAAAATATGTTATTTTCCTTTTTAAATTAATTAATTGAAATGTCAATTCTACTACCCTCCTTAGTAAAATTAATTTTCTAATTCCTGCCCATATTCTTCATCTTCAGCTTTTTCCAGAAATTTCCATTCACTCATATATCTCGAATTCAACGAAATGCTAATTTATCTGCATCTTACATAGATGTCTTTGAAAATTCGTGGCTTTGTTTTGAAAAGGTTCTAACAAACAAATTTGTCCCACGCTATTAAACTCTACTTAAGGATAGTCTATACTATCGATATATCGATATTTTCCTCTCATACACCCTACAATCTATATGAAATGAGTATATTTTTTTTCTTCTAACCATCATATTCATAAATAATTCCTAGCATTTTAAAACGATAGTATTAATTTTTATTTTTGAATTAAAATTGAACAAACGACGGAAAATACCATACTCCCTTTTTTCCAAATCAAAATTGAGAATCGTAAACAATAAAACTTTATATTCCAACTAACAAAAACCAACTATCGACCAACACATACGTACTCTCTACTCCCGATTTCATCTTAAACTACACGGACATCACAAAGGACTTATCAACGACATGGCCACAGCTGACATACCCATCAGAAGACGACTAAAGAGGAGCTGGATGATAGATCTCCTTTCCTAAATTATGAAATAGACCAAGACCAGGAAGAGGTACTGCTGGGTACTAATCTTCCTCATGCCTTAAATACCAACTTTGTTTACAATGCGATCACATCTGCTTATTGTCACTACTATGACAGAGGGAAGTATGAAGAGAGAAAAAAAAATATCAATGGGACGATATCGATAGTCAGTAATATCGAAGTAGATACAATCGATGGTATAATATCGAACATCGGAAACATCGATATTTTAATAATATCGACTATCTATGGCCATCCCTTGTCTATCAAAGCCAGGCCTGAATTAAGCTATCATCATCCATAGCGAACCCGCTGTTGTTGCGGAGGACTCCTCTGTTAGACTAGTTTTATTTAGGCTACTGCATGGCGCGGTCAGAATGTATTTGATTCCAATATATAATGTTAATATATTATTATATATGATGCAAGTTAGCGTGTTTCTTTTTCTTATTTATATGTTTACTTAATTTATATTTATATTTGCAGATTCAATGAACTGGTTTAAAGACAATCGGTTCCTTTGAAGACACGCCGATGAGAAGCCAACGCTCTCTGCAGAGCTCTTCTTGCCTGTAGATGGACCATCCACCTCTAGTCTCCCAGCCAAATAATATCTGAAGGTAATCTAATAATGGATACATTTTATTGAAATAAATTGGCTATGATTATATCTGTATTACATAAAAAAGTTTTTAGTGGCCGTGTAATGTTTTATTTTACCTATAAAAATATGTGGTGTGTCCACTCACACGACTTTTCTACCTATTTCAGAAAGGTTTTTATATCTTTACATGTGTTCAGAAACAAAAAAAAAATTGAACTAGATTTATTTTCCTGAATATTGATCAAAGAAAAGATTTGAGTACGATTTATTTGATAAACTAAAGCAATGTAATCCAGCTTAAGGTAGATCAGTGTAAACATTTCAATATTCTCTAATATTGCTCATCAAAAACTTGTTGCCATAGCTTAGTATTGTCAAATAATAATTTCTGTTAAAAGTAAAGGAAATAGTGAAGATTGTGTGATGCGGGCAACTGATTTTCTTACTTTCACTTAGTCATATTTTTTCTCTCATTCATCCCTTTCTGACACCAGAATATGAACCCGTAATCTTACATTGGAAATTGAATAACGGTAACTTCGTTAATAGTTGTCCAAAATGAACGGTTTTTATACAGTTTTGAAGGGAATTTCATAACTTTTTTTCCGGATTCGGGGGAGTCTCAAACGTATAGATCCGTCGAAAACCGCATATCGGAAATTTGACCCGATTTCAATACTTTCCTTACCTAGTATAGGTAGGAACATCTAATAATGTTAATAATTAATGAAAATATTAATTATTAATTTCAGTCGGATATTCATCTGAAGGTGGTAGTTCGATTTTACATGGATGATAGCAGTTATTTTTTTATCTAGTCATTTTATTATAAATATTATGAAATAGAAAAGGAAACATAATATAACTAACAATGAAAATATTATTAAAAATAAGGCTCAAATTGACTTTGGTCTTATACGAAGCTGGACAACAAGTTGAATATAGATTATGATTACAAATTAGCAATAAGAATAATTATAATCATAAAATAATATAAATTAACAATAAGGCGCGATGTATAATATAGTTTTTTAAAGAAATTAAAAAAAACTCCAAACCTGTGATTTCGTTCCGTTTATTTTTATGTTAATACAAAATAATAAACCTGAACTGCAGAATACGTGGAAATTACAGTCATACAATTTGAGCAACGAGTAGTACAATTAAATGAACACTCCCCTTGTATGTATAAATTAAATTTATTATTATTGTATTGGTTTATAAATTAAAATCATAATCAAACGAAACCACTTCCCTCCATTTAACCATAATAAAGTAAAAAGCACAATACAAAAGAAATATTCAACCAGTCAGTTGTATTGTCAAAACAAACCAAAGAACAGTATTCTAATTTTATTCATATAAGTTCTAATCCTCGTTTAAAGTTATTCACGTATTATTCATGTTATTCACACATATAACTATAAATCATAAATATAACAGTACAATGGAACAATATAATTGATAAATAGCCAAAGAACTAGACAGGTCAACTCGTGCCCATACAAATGGTTAAAGAAAAAAAAATTGTTTTTTTTTTAGTTTTTATTCAGAATTATTATAATCTGTCACAATTAAATACATTAATAATAGTGTTCAGAGAGCACATTCACACTCTATTTACAATAAATAATACATAAAATAATAATACTAAAAGTAAATGTATATAAACTAAAACTAACTAAACTAATCAAAATAACTACCCAAACACACACATGCTTCTATAGAATATCTAAAAAGTTCGTACACTCAAGATTTCCGATCCAAGCCTTTCTCCCCACCCGTGGAAGGAAAGGCAGGACTCTAGGAGATCCCAGTGCCTCTCACTCAGCCGCATTATAATTACTGGTATTAAGAACCAGTAGAGGCTGATAAAAGGTTCTATGATCACACATGGCTTGAGTGGAGAATCTGGCTATTGCAAAAACTAGCACAAACATCTAAAATCTAAAATCTACCAAGGAGTATAAGTAGATAAGTATATTCCCCTAAAATAGATAGAATTTGAAATTTTTCCCGAATAACTTTAACGTTACTTTATTAAGATGGTACGCGTAGAAATATATGCATCCACTACAGCGTTACTGTAATGCGGAAAAAAAAAACTGCTTTGAATTGATGTATATATAATATAGCTCCAAGAAAAATTAACAAATAAGCTATGGGTTAACGAAATTTGATATGGGAATAACTAAAAAAGTGCACATTCTTTTGGTTCATTTTAATTGTAACCATTTTAAAAGACAATAAAATTACCTAAATTACAAAAATAATCATCGCAGTCGGACTAGTTTTAGCAGAGATGTGACGTTTCGGATTTTTCACATGTCCTTTTAAAGTATTCTGCTCATGTTTCCATGAAAATTGATTGATTCGAAAATTGTAAATCTCCTTGAAACATTAAAGACGGTCGTTTAAAAAATAATAGTCCATATAAAAAAAAATAATAATAATTGGGCCAATATTGGCGAACAATTTTTAAATTGAAGCGATAAGCAATGTTGTGTGACATACCAGGTATTTCTGATATATATGTGGCTATTTGGTAATAATTAATCATTGTATAATAATTCGAAGCGTTTTTCTAGACATGAAATCCAATCCACTTACAAACCATTCGTATGACCAAGAATCGTAAGTTTTAAATGAAGGAGATCGTCCGGGGTGGCGGTCATAAATAGACCAAATAGCGGCAAAACTATTTTATTAAAAGCCAACGTTTCGACCCGACTTTGCAGGTCTACTTCAGGGAGGTGTGTTCAGCTAGGAGTTTCACTTATAACTGGAAAACCTGGGTAAGTATTGGGAAAATTTTGCTGATCTAGTTGGGGAATCTCAAGTTTTATATATTGTAATATTCCGGGTTTTGTTTTCCTTTTGCTACTTACTCCCTCACTATTCCCCAACCAGATCGGCCAGTTTTCCCAATACTTACCCAGATTTTCCAGTTCCAAGTGAAACTCCTTGCTGAACACACGTCCCTAAAGAAGACCTGCAAAGTCGGGTCGAAACGTTGGCTTTTAATAAAATAGTTTTGCCATTATTTAGTCTATTTATGACCGCCGCCCCAGACCGTCTCCTTCCTTAATAATACAACGGTCAACTATTAAGTATTATTAGTAGGAAATATGCTTAGAACACCTCTATACATTTTTAAGGAAAAATCAATTACAAGAATTAGTTGTGTAGCACTTCTTAGACTTCATCCACTTATATCTTCGAATTGTTACACTTTATCATTATATCAAAATTATTACATATAATGTTTTTTTTTCTTATGCGAGATTCATAGACTAGAACAAAGAGCTAATTTTAAAAGTAAGTCGACAGTTATGCAAGAGGTATAATACAATGGATCAGCGAGGCTATTAAACCATTTAATGAGATGAAATGATCCCAATAGAAGAAGACATTGTTGTTGAGAGGAAGTGTTTTGCAACAGGGATGTCCTACTCAGGGCAGTCTTCCTCATCACATAACCACTGGCTTAGTTTTCAAGAATTCCTTTTGTCATCTTATGTTAAACAACAGAGAATATTACTGACATGAAGATCATGCAACCTATCCCCTTCGACTGTTCCTATATTCCACATGATCCCTTGATGATAACCTTAAGTTATTCTAATGAATATTCAAGTTTTGACGAGATTATGTTCTTCTTACCCATCTTCTTCTTCACACCCATCTTCTTAGGTGGGAGCATCAGTTATGCCATTAGTAAAATCGTCAGTCCAACAGAAGTCCTTTATATTACCGTAGATATTTTTTTTAATCTGCATAAAGAGTTCAGTTGTCAGATCATTACTGCACCGTGTGCTTTGCAGCTAATTGCAAAGAGAAGCATAATGTAATGCTCTAACAATATCAAGCTTACAAAGCAAAAGGATTGCCTTAAATAGTAGCAGAAAGGAAAATATATGTTAAGAGAAAGATGCTTAAGAAAAGTTCGATAAGCTTTTATCTGGGAAACATACAGGTAATGTGAGAATGTGGCTAAAGTACTTGGCACTAGGTACTCAGGAAGAGCGAGTATTGGAGTTAAGTATCTGGTACGCGTTTATCGTTATTCAGTATTCCGACAGTGGAAATATTTCAGTAAAGTACTTAGCACTCGATAATTATGAAAAACCATAATCAACTTCTCACAATTTTTGCAAATACGGAGACCGCAAGAAAGACAAACTACTGTTACGCGGCAAAGTAAAGTACTCATGTTGTGTATTCTGTATGCAAATGAGACAAGAAAAGTCATCAAACAGGCTAAAGAAAAAAAAAGCTAAATACTTTTATTTATTATATGTTTCCATAATATATTAATAGTGTGGTGGCCGCAAACTATTTCCAATTCTTTATATAGAGGGTTAGTAAAAAAAATCTTCATTGAGTTTGCTTACGTTTTAATCCAAACATGTGGTCACCATCAGGACAACTGAGTTCTTATGAGGGCTTCAAACCCCGATGATGAACCATATATTTGGGTCGAAACGTCAACAAACTCAATTAAGAATTTTTTTTACCTCACATCCTGACAATTTTTCATCTTTATTTCCAATGTTGAGCTCTGGAAATTAACCAATAGGAAAGGCTGCAAAGCTTCAAAAATGGATACGGTTAGGGTATGACACAATGTCTGTTGAAACCCATCCCACTGATCCCTCGGATAGGGAGACGGCAGAGGAAGGCGTGGAACAAACCCTGGAAAAGAAGGTGCGAAAATCAATTGAGATAGGTCTGGATTCAAGAAACTTAAAAGAAACAGAGATTGATGTCCCTATCATTAATTTGAACATAGATTATGTCAACAGCTCCTGGAAATTTTGAATTAAGTGACTAGATATTTTAATAATTGACAAGTACGGTACTAAAGGAGAATTTAAGTATTTCAGCTTATGTACAAGTAGATTTTAATATTTATAAAATAACATTTTATTTAAATTATATATTGCTATTGATCCGGACTGTCCGGTATTTTAAGATTTCATTTGACAAAAAAAAGTTCTGTAAATACTAAAATCCAGAAACATTAAGTTTGTACAATACTTGGCTTAAATAGTCCGAACTCGACAATTTCACGAATATTCATTTGGATACTTCAATCGGGTACAATCTAAGTAATGTACTTGGTGGTACTTGGTGCTCGGTACTGGAGCTGTGCGAGAATTTGACTGAAGTACTTGTTACTAGGTACTCTGGAAGTGCGAGTATTTGTGTAAGGTACTTGGTCCTCGTTTGTCGTTATTCAGTACTCGGGTAGTACGATAATTTGAATAAACTACTTAGTACTCGGTAATCATCATCCGTAACTCGATACTCGGCAGTGCCAGAATTTGAATAAATACATGGTACTCACTATTCGTTTCTCGTTACCTAGTACTTCCGCAATCCATTTGATTATAATATTAGGTATTCGTTACTCGGAGTATTTTTGTTATTACTATCTTGTTACGAGTACATGTAAGTATCGATATTTTGCTCTTCGTATCGACTAATTGATCCAAGTAGTTGAATGAGTGCTATTATCAACGCTCTGGTGGTAATATATATCCGTACTTGAAATATTTCTGGATATAAAAAAACAATAGGCTCTTCTACTTTGCAGTGCCTACCATAAAAAAACATTCCAAAGCATAAATATATATACAGAATTTGTTGAATTGTTTATCATTATATGACAACTTGTATAGCTTCAAGTTGGGTTGAAACCTTGAAATGTTTTTGTAACAAGGAGGACTCTTCAAGCACTATATTTTTCTAAGTTACTTTAATGAAATTATATAAGTAGTTTCTAAGAAATGAATTTACCTTCATTGTTTTTCATTTTTTTTATGCCATTACAACGTTTCGGGCTATTAAAATTTATCACATACCTAACAAGTTTCCATATTACAACGTTCTGTTGTCTATTACTATCAGTCCAACAATAAAAAACAAATCTTGTTCTCAACATTTTATTTTCGTTTCATAAAATGCGTCTCAATTCATGAACCCGGTTTTGGTCCTTCCTCTTGTTTTATTGCTTAAAATCCATAAGTACATTTTAAGCAATAGAAGAAGAGGAATTCACTTCATGAATTGACACGTATTTTATGAAATGCAAATCAAGTGAGTACTTTTGTTTTTCAACTTGGATACCACCATGAATGTTTTTTCATTGGAGGGAATATATAGGAATAGGGAATATGTCTTAGAATTGTGGTGTACTCCTCAGATAATACGATAAAAGGTTCTGTTCGAACTCTCGACGAAAAGAAGTGAGTCCAGGATCACCAAGGATGAGCCGGCCTCAACAGAAAGTGAAACCGAAGTTGGTTACCCCGAGCCCTGACCTTGACCCGGGGAAAGTGAGAAAGCAGAGAGCGGAGGCTATCTGTCATGTCCTTCCCGGTTCTGTAATAAGGCGACGCCAGCGGCATTCGTAATCCGCCATCGAGGAAGGAATTACAATCTTTTATTCACTATTGCAATATATCTTACAAAGATGTGACGTCATATGCTTACCAAAACAAAAAAAAAAAATGTAATAATGAAATTTTCATATAAAAACTAATTTAAATACTTTCAAATCTATTCTTCTTGGTTTGTTTTATTAGCTTAAAAAATCATTTCCAAGATAAAAATTGTTATTTTTACCTAATTAAAAACCTATCCACATATATTTTTACAGTAAGGGTCGAAATCGGTTTTGTACCAAATATAAGCTCCTGTCATGCTCAAATACACCTAATGAACTGCGCAATACGTTTTGTTTTCGGAATCTCAAGAGACACGCATATAAGACAGTATTACACCAAGTTAAAGTGGTTCTGTCCATCCAACCGCCGTCTGTACTTCCTTGCCACCTTTCTTTACCAAGTCATCAGAACTCAGCGGCCTTCCTATATTTTTCACAGCCTACATTTCAAATATTCCATCCAATCCCGTCTCACTAGATCTCGTACCTCCGACCTCTATCTACTCCCCACCGAACTGCAGCGTTTGACAAATCCTTTATAATTCAAGTCGTCTCCTTCTGGAATACCATCCCTCCCGATATCCGACATGTACAATCAGTTTCCTCATTTAAATCTCTCCTTTTTAACCACCTACTCCTTTCCCAACCCGATTGATCATGAAATGTAGATAAGAGAACTTTTAAAGTCCCCCCAGAGATGATTTTCTTTACTTATGCTATTTTGTTTTCCCACGTTTGTATTATACATATCAGAATGTTTTTAGTGTAATAGTTCTATTTTTTGTTTTATTCTTTTTCAAAATCTTAATCTTAATAATAATTGTAAGTAATTAATTTTATGTATGGCCACACAGGCATTTATTCTGTATCTGTAATTTGTCCTAAAGGGACAACACTCCCAGGATAATAAAAAAAAAATATTTTCATATCAAATACCATTAATGAGGTTTAATGTTGGATTCAGAATTCACGGGGGTTAACGAATCGTATTCTCCACTTTTGTTTTTCTTTCTGATATAAATAAAGTCGGTACAAACATTTTGCTATGCTTCGATACCGGAACAGTGGTAGGTCTGTAGACGGGACAAATTGGACCTTCAAGATTTTGATGTATACAACAAGACTCTAATAGTTCCCTCCACTAGCGGATCCAGGATTTAGTTTTGGGGGGGGCTTCAGCCCGACAGTTTTTTTTTCATATATATATAACGATAATTAATTTGAAAAAAAATTAATTAATTAATTATCTATATGAAATGATGTTTAAGTGTTTCTTGAAGTCCTATTAAACGTAATTACACCAACAAGAATACTTTAAGAGATAGTATAAAGTATTTTTTTCTGTAAAATATGGTTACATTTTACTATTTTGGGGGAGCTTCAGCCCGAAAGCCCCCCCTCCCCGTAGATCCGCCCGTGGTTCCCTCGGAACTATCGGATCCTGCCTTTTTAAGCCCAAAAACGTACTATTTTCGAGATAACGCAAGGCATAAGGTTCGCATCCACACAACCTTACATAAAATGCACGGGCGGATCTACAGGGGGGGCTTTCGGGCTGAAGCTCCCCCCCCCCCAAATGCTAAAATATAACCATGTTTTATCGAAAAAAATATTTAAAAAGTATCTCTTAAAGTATTATTGTTCGTGCAATTACATTTACAAGAGCTTTAGGAATCACTTAAACTCCATTTCATACAGGTAGTTAGCTTCTTTCTTTTTCTCCAAAGTAATTATCGTAATTTTTTGAAAAAAAAAAAATTTCGGGCTGAAGCCCCCCCCCAAAATTAAATCCTGGATCCGCTAGTGATTAATTGTAGTACTGTCATTGAATACATGTCTCATTTCGTCGACTTGAGGTCTCTGTGATCGAGAGAGGAGGAGTTTATATTGTTTTTCGATGGCGTTTTTTGATCGGCGAGCCACATCATCGTTAATTCTTCACCAAATCTCAATATTAAGCCACCAATTTCTAAGGCTTTCTTCTCCTTCGGGCAGGCAAAATATTCCAATCACCCCGAAAATTCAGGCAAACAAGTTATAAAAGAAAACAAACATTATTTACGAATAACTAAAAAATTACACACTTTTCTCTGGGTTATGCCCATAATAATATTAAAGGATAGTTGATTCCCTACAAAAGGAAAAAAATCATCGAAATCGGACAGTTTTTAGCAAAGATACAGCTTACTGAAATTCGTAAACATGTTGTTTCCAAACAAAAATGAAGATTTAAATTAATTTTTGTTATCTTTGTCGATGATATTTATCGATAAATTAACATTTGATTTCTTTATCTTTTGATACGTTGCATTATTTTATTTTCTTATTAATTTTGCATTTGATAACAATATGCTGTGCGAATTTTTCGCACGGGCCTACTAGTTAGTAATTATTTTCACACTAAGGTATTCCGACCCAATAATGTGGTAATCCTACAGATAATGTGACTTAACTTTGTCCGAGATTTAAATTTACTACAATTTTAAACCGATGTTTTAGAAATATATACTTTAATCTAAAAAAGAATTGATATTTATATTTTAAAAACAAATTAATTCTCTGTAAAATCTCATCCGAACCACACAGACATTTTTCCATTTTGTTTTTGATCAGAATTTTCATGGCGTTTATAATATTGGATTTATTTATTCCTTTTAAAATTCATTCTTAGTTCTTTTCTTGTTTAAACTTACTTTTCTTTTTCCTTTGGTCGACATCTCTGTTTAGAACTAAACCATCCTCTGTGTGTGCATTTTTATTTATTTTGCTTTCATGTAAATATACAGCATTACTTACAGTTTATTACCTCTTTGGCAGGATGAGGTGGCGATGGGGTGCCTGGCTCGCCACCCTGGTGGCTGCCTGCGTAGTGGGACAGCAGCTGAACACCACCGCCGAAGAGAAGCCTTCCAAGTTCGACGAAGTGGTCGATGACAAGATGTACATAGAACCTGCCAACATTACTGAACGTCCTTTACAAAAAGTAGGTATCTCTATGCTTCCAAAAAACTAAAACAAAAACTATATATTATCAAATGGAATTAGGTTCAAATACAAAATCTACTATTTCTGATGATCCTAGCTTAACTACTTCGTGATAGAAGTAATCTTGATTGACGCGCAGGAACGCCTTAGTAAATGACCAAACGTTTTTCAAAAATTCTTCTCCTTTCTGCCAATAAACATCTACCTCTAATGGCGTGTAATAGATTATTTACTTCCATAAATCCTACTTCTTTTAACTCTTATTTCGGGAAATGTTTGATTTTATGATTCTCCAAAATGTATTGGCCTTCTTTGCAAGCATTCATGACATACGATCTCTGAACCGAAAAGTAAACTCAACTAGAATTAGATTCAAATACATAAACACCCTAAATCTATTAATCATAAGCACTAGCAGATCCAGGATTTAGTTTTGGTAGAGGCTTCAGCCCGAAACATTTTTTTTTTAAATATATAACAAATAAAAAGACTATAAACTAACTACCTATATGAAATAAAGTTTAAGTAATTCTTTAAGTACCATTAACTGTAATTACACGAACAATAATTAAAATTACTCAGGTTGCCGGGCAACGGTGGTGCTGTGCACAGACCTTAGCCCATTCGGCCACCCTGCCCACAATTAAAATTACTCTAAAAGTAGAGACAATTATTACATTTTTTTAAAAAAACAATGGTTATATTTTACCATTTTGGGGGCTTCAGCCTGAAAGCTCCCCCCACCCCACCCTCCCGTACTTTCCGACACTAGACCATCGAATTCCTCTCCTATCTAATCCTTATTATCTAAAATGCTTATTGCTTCATATTTTGTCACAAAAATAAATTATTATGCATATAAAATCATTCCATATGTCGCTGATTTGGCCCGATCCAGATACCAATCCTTTCATGATAAACTTCAGACCCAGCGGAACTCATCTATTTCCAACCTTGCTTCCTCAATACCTGGTTATCCTCCTAAGTGTCTGAAAAGAAGATGCCCTAAGGATGTTCTTGAATAGAGTGTTACCTTTGGGTAATATCTCGATAAGTCTGTTCATGGCTTCATATTTACTGGTTGTTTAAAGTTTTTTTTACTATTTAACACAGTTATAAATTTTAATAAATAAATTATATATACATAAAAAAAGAATTGTGAAGAGAAAGTTGGGTTTCAAATTTCTTATACACTTCATTTTCATTATTTTATTTAAAGAAGATCCTTTTTATTCAGGAGTAATACAATCGGGAAAACGGAATATTTACAACCATGGAGGCACCTCGAAGAATGGTTACGTAACAAAGAGCTATCCGATCCAAGTTAAACGTGGGGACACGCGGGCGAGTGTTTAGGCAGCGGAGAAACTCAAACACTGGAGAAATTCACTTTCTCTGACCAGTTAGGTCCTTCCCTCTCGCTAGTCTTATTTGATATTACTTCAGTATCCTCAACCTACCTTACATCATTGTTTTTTCTTTCCTCTTTCCCCCTCTCTCACGCTTCTCACCTCTGTTTCTTCTGCTTTAGATATCTAATTAAAATGGACAATCCGCTGATGAACATTAGCACCATTGCACCACCGGTTCAAATTTTAAAAAGTAAAATGAGCAGTGTCATATCACGTTACTTTCACTGTGACTCGGCGACGTATAAGACTGTTTCACTTAGAGCAACGTGTATATTCCTATCTACTTCAAAAACTGTGACAAAATTCCTTTACAGAAATCTCTTGTACAGAATGAGATTAGTTTGTTCATCTTATTTTTAATAATTATACCTTATCTCAACAAAAAAATATATATATTGTGAGATTTTTTTATCAGGGATAGAAGAGGAAGCAAGGTTGGAAACAAGAGGGTTCGGATGGTTCAGAAGTTTGTTATGGATGGATAGGTACCTGGATTGAGCTAAATCGGAAACATATGGTACATTAAGGTCGTTATGGATGATTTTATTTGTTACAAAGTAGGAAACATTGAGGATTTTGGATTGTAGGGGTTGGGTGCGAGAGGAATTTGATGGTTTAGTAAAGAAAGTTCGATCCCGTAACTCCAAATAAGCCTTATTATAGTAATATATATGGGTATTTTGTAAATAGTTGAACGTTTAGTAATTTGATGGGACTTATTGGAATTTATTTTAATCCTCCAGTTTTGACACCATTTTTCAAGACTTGTGATGTGTGATTGAAGAATTTGGGATGCAATAGATGGATCGTTATTAACTGATAGGATACACGTGTCATCGGCATAGGTGGTGATGACAGTGTTAATAATAAATAGTATATATTGAATATTAATTTCTTTTATTCGCATAAATAACGTCTTTGTATACTAGTAGATACAAGCAAATTAAATTCAGTTTTCTAAAACTAAAAAATGTTACTTATCACTTATATCTGCGAGATTATTAAATTAAGCTTAAAATACATAAGTAAAATAATGCTTCATTTGTTTTCCTTTTGGTTTAAATGTCATTGCGCCTCCCTTTTGACTGAAATAAAGTGACAGAAGAATTTTTTCATTCAAAGAAGAAACAAGATCTTGAATGGAAATTTTTAGCAGTTAAATAATATTGTAAATAAATGGTGGTCGTTTTATGATAAAATACGTATCATGGCTGACAGGGGTGTCCATCCTCCCAAGGTCAATGGCGCATGAACTACTCACCTCCTCCCAAGATATTTCATTTATCTCCTCTTCTCAAAATCAATGCAAGCTAAAATAGATTTTTTTATTTTAGTTTAAAGAGCAAAAAACTTCTGTGGTTACCATCGTCCGTTTTCTTGGGTTTTCGTCAACTTATAGAGAAATAGACTTTTGAAAATCATATGTCATGTACAATTACACTTTCAGTGGTTTGTTCTATGAATTCCTCTTGTCCCCTGATATGAAACTTTTCATTTCGAAAAATAATAATCCAGTCGAAATGTTCCCTCTCAAAAATTCAAAACCCTGTCAAAATGTGCTCACCTCAAACATTTTCAATCAAACCCCTTTCTGGACATCCCTGATGGGTGATAAATAGTCAGGATGCAGTCAATTTTTAAGATTTTTATTGTTGCCAAAGTTTCTATCCAGCCTTGTGGGCACTAGCGGATCCAGGATTTAATTTTGGAGAGGGGGAGCTTCAGCCCGGAAGCTTCTTTTTTTTCAAATATATAACGATAGTTACTGTAGAACAACAGAAAGATGCTAACTACCTATAAGAAATGGTGTTTAAGTGATTCTTGAAGTGCTATTTAATTTAATGTAAACAAACAATAGTACTTTAAGACATATTTTTTACCATAAAACATGGTTATATTTTACCATTTTGGGGGGGCCTCAGCCCGAAAGCCCTTCCCCTCCCCTCCCCGTAAATCTGCCTGTGCTTGTGGGTATGTTACCAGCACTGAAATTGTACTGGTCAGTTTGCAACGTTAAAAAACCTTGACAACCATAAAAATCTTAAAAACTGATTGCGTCCTGGTTATTTATCACCCATCATATGTAGAACAGTCGACTAACTTCCTTATAACAAAATGCGTACAGAGAGGGATTAGCCGGAATATATTGAATTAAACATGTGGTATGGAGGAGCCTTCCTAACTATTACGCTACTAAAGACTAATTTAAAAAAAAAAAACATAATGAACATTTTTCAGAGGATTCGCCGAGGAACAGTATGGAGGAGGTACGTTAGGTTCCCAGGTGCTGGTCGACCCTGGGAATACGGACCACGGAGTCCACGTCTTGTCTTCCGAGACTTGGAGCCTGCACCTGGATTAGCCCCATCTTGGTCACATAACCAACTTCTCCCCGAAGACCAACCTCAAGGTAAGATATCTAAAAGTGGAATACATCTCTGTGGTTATTCATTTAATTCAATTCCCCAAAGCAATTATTGTGTCCATCTTTTGTTTATGTTTAAACCAAATAATAATCCATCCCTTACCTGTTATTGCTCATAAGTACTACTACTATGGTAGTTTTATTCTCCTACCATTATCCTAGCATTGTTGCTAAAGAATTCAGCCATTTTTTTAGGTATAACAAATCCCTACCTTAAACATTCATTTGATATTTCACATGTCTTTGTGTTAATTAATTCATTAAGTTTAGAATTAATTATTCGTTCTAAGAGCAAAATGAGGGACTTATTTCTAGAGCTTCTTATACTCTATACTTACCTCATATGGAGTATGTAATTTCATCTTCCAATGTGCAGATTCTAAATGATTAATGTGCTTATTGAATGCAGAAAATCATAAGGATCTGTTAGAAGAAGGAATAAGACGCTGATAGAAACTTATAGTAAAACTGCTTTTTTGTATCATATTAGTAAGTATAGAGCCCTGATATAAATATCCAACTTGATTTTCCTTATTAGAACTCAACAAATGAGCTCAAATGTATTAGAAATATATTCAGAGAAAGAGACCAAGGCTGCTAAGTGGTTAAGGCATTGTGTTTTAAGTCTTCTGAGCACATGTTTGAATCCAGCTATGACATATAATTATATATTATTTTATATCAGTTGTGAATTAACCATGAAAGATACTCCTGGAGCACATACAGCCTCTATATAGTGGATACCCTTAAGTGAGGCAAAACATTTAAGTTAAGTCTGGCCATTGACTAATCGCCCTTCTTGCACAACCATTAACTTAAAAATAGTAATTACAAAGAATCCAAGACCCTTGAATTGATGGTCTTGAATCCAAGACCCTCCACAGGTTGTAGTGATAGAGATTTTTTTTCACCTGAAAGCTCAGACTCTCAACTATTTAATTTATTTTGCTATGAAAAGTCATTTTATTTTTGTGTTTGTCTTCTACTTTTGACTAATTTACATTGTGTGTTATGATTAATGGTACAATAGCAATAACTCTCTGAGCATGAATATTGAATTCTCTAGGGTCTCTACTTCTTCCATACTAAAATCTTTCAGTGACAATAGAAATACCTATCTACAAGAGTTTTTATAATTTCATATTCCACTAAATAACCTTGGTCTGCCTGGAATAAACTCATGTACCAGTCTTTCTTTTTCTATTTTTTTTTTATTTAGAAATATAGTAATCTGTCATGTGGACAATAACATGTACCAGTCAATGCCATTTTTAGATCTATGTATCTCAGACATTATGACCGTAATTTGTGTCCCTACATTTCATAATTTGAATAATTGAATGTATTTATGCTCTCATTATGTTGGCTAATCCTTCTTCCTCAAAATGTGTGGACGTTTTTTGACGATTGACAGTTCTTGGTCTTCATTTGATTTTTTAAATAATGTCCTATATCCAGTAGAGCAATTCTCACCTGCTCCCTCTCCTCACAATATCATATTCCTTCCTCCATTATGCACTTTGATCTCAGTTTATACATCCATTAATCTGTTGTTTTTTTATACTAATTATCTTATTAAAAAATAAATATTTTTTGTATTTTTAGCGCCCAATGTAAGTGGCTCCTGGAAGAATCACTCCATTTGTTCTATATAGCTATTTCTCTGCCCAAATCATGCCCATAATATGTTTTTTTACTTGTTTACATTTATAGGACAGTATTTATCCGTGATGTTTTAATTGATTTGTACCACTGTAAATTAATATGACTGATGTTACTCACTTTAACAATTTCCTCATTCTTTATAGGTGCCCAGAAACAACAATTATTTAAGTAGTTCAATCAGACATGTATTTATAATTAATGATATGTTTGGATTACAAACAAACCAAATTCAAGAGCATTTTTATTTTTTTTTATTTCTTATTTCTAATCTAGTCTCAAATATTGATTTGTGCATTCGTAAGTACTAATCTAATCATATATTGTATTAAATCTCATAACTTTGAATATTTAAAAAAAATATGGTAAATTTACCTATATTTTTTATTACAATTTAAAAAAGTCCTTGGATACAACTTTTATTATTATAGAATGTGTTGATTTAATTTTTTAAATAGGATAAATTTTATGGTAGGGAAAATATTCCTTTTATTAAATTGTTTTAATTTTTATAGGAATTTTATTTTATTTCAAGCATTGCAGCTCATGTATCAACAGATCCATAAACTGTACAAATTCAAACTTTCAACACTATGAATTTTTGTATATCGGATTAAAGTCAAGCATATTTCAGCTGATGTAAAAGTTTACAAAACTTCAGAAGTCGTGAATGATAGAATTTTCAGATTTTCAGCAAAGAGATAGAAAGTCTCCTAGCCTCAAAGTGAAAACAGTTTAACATTTTATATCTACTACAGATGAGAAGGAGGATGATGGTTGCAGCAGCGGATCTTGCCAGAGTTTGTTAGGCTGTTGGCTGGCCTGGGGTCGGGTCGGTGAATCCTGCCCTGGTTTCCTCAGCTACTGTTGCGACCACTCGGCTGCCAAAGCTTCCACTTCCCAAGAGCAGCCGCTGCCCCTATATGGGCCTGTTACCAACGACCCTAGTAAGACAGACCACTACCGACTAACACATCAGTGAATAAAACACAAATCATAGGCGACACACCCCAATCCACAGGATTAATAATCTGTTGCTTCAAATTATACAGTTCCTTGGAAAGTTGTAAAATGCTCCATATCTTGTCTTGTATATTTTAAAAGATGTATTATTCCAGATAATTGGCAATTTTTTTTATTTTATTTATTTGATGTTTTTTTTTCTTCTTATTCTGATCCAGTCTAATGAGATCACTTTTAAATAATTATTTTATACAGTTATAAATATCCTTTTTGCTTTTACTAATTTTTCGTATATTTTTATAATCTAAGAAAAAAATATTTGAACTGGTATATACTATTTTAACAATCAGGGGAGTAAAATAATGAAGAGAGAAAAGTGCTTGTGATTACTTTTTCTGTTGTCCACTTTATGTTATCTGCTAATCATTTCATCTCAACCAAAACCTAAGATTATTGAAGTTTAGTCAAACATATTACATAATATTTTCTATTTAAATTTTAATCCTTAGAGTTTGTTTTATTTAAAAGAGCAACTGAACTAGATGTATTGGCATTCAAGAAAGTTTTTAGGCCCAAAAAATAACTTCTCCAAGTAATGTAGAATAAAAAGAATTGACTAGCAGCAGTACTTCCATGTTTTCATTTCAATTTATCTTGATTTGATTTGAGAATGTTTTTAGTCAATAAGGTAAGAACTTATTTAATTGTTTTAGTCGTAGTTTAGCTTCTGTCTGAATAGAAAAGATTATAAGTGATATGTCTATTATTATTGTATAATAAGTATTTTTAAAGTAAAATAGTAAATCTGAATCATCAATTACTTTTACAGTTTCAAGTTAATGGTTTTTAAACCAAACAATTAATTTAGTTTTTAAATTGCATGATAAACTTATATATTTGGATAAGTATATGTATTGCTTTACTTTGTCCCGTTATTGTACCTTAATTCATTTTCCAATCATCTTCATTATTATTAACAAATAATCCTTCCTAATATAGACATTAGGTATTTAATATTTACCGATTATTCCTCTAACGGTGTTTTTGTAAGGCCAAATCATAACTTATTTTATGCATTTTAGTTGGTGCTGCAAAATTGGCCTGTTTTTTAGATATTTCTAACTTTGGTTTTATCATTCATAGCCTTTTTTCAATGGATTCTTTAAATGATTGTCCTTGTATTGATTGTAAAACATGTTAGTGAAATTAATACCCCTTCATTTTCTAGTTTATATTTCTTTACACCATCTATATTTTTATTTTACATTCTACAGATTTAGTGTTGATTTCCTCTTTGAGCCAGGGAATGTTTACTTTTTACCTTGTTCAATGATTAATCATGTGTTGATACATTGGACATTTATTGTATTTGATTTATTATGGTTCTTTGGTTAATATAATATGTGTCTTATTCATTCATTGTGATCATAATATGGTTTATTGTGCAATATTTCTGTCATTTTAGTATCAAACTTTTGTCAACAAATATAATTTTTGTCAGGAAATTATTTTTATTGTAATACTTAAAATATTCGTGAATTCTATAACATTAAAACCAGGATTTGAAATTGATAATTAAAAAAATCAAATCTGATCAAAATTTTTATCGGGAGTTTTTAAAAATCATTTGATAGTTTTTAATATTCTGAACAAAGTTTTTACAATTAGCATTAATAATAATTCTTGAGTAATACTTTTTAAATAAAAAATATAAATTTTTTATAATCTCTGTTATATATTTTGAGCCTGAAGTAGTAGGAGAATATTGTTGTCAACTATTAGCAATAGCACAAATTTATTTCTGAAATTCATTAGAAATTTTGGCTTTAAAAAAAAATGAAAAAGAAAATTTATACATTATATTGATTATATTATACATACTTATACATTATATTGAACAGTACCGCCTGTACAATTAAAGCGATTTCAGATATATAATATTAAAATATAATTTAAAAAAGGAGATTAAATGGAGCAAACTTTCTATTCAAAACCAAATTTTAACTGTATTAACTAAAATTCATCAATCTATAATATGTGTCAAGAAAAAAAAATAGTAAAACTGTAAACAGAGATTTGTTTACAGCTATAATGTTTTATTATAAGCTCATAAACATCCCGCCATTATTCAGCTTAAAAAAATGAAAAATTTTGAATCAAATAGATTTTATTTTGAAAATTAAAGTCCTAAATTATTATTTGCCATTCTGTTTTAAGATGAATTGTAAATTATAAAATATGACCTAGACTAGTGCTATATCCAAACCTGCGGTATAATGTTTTAGTGCTATATTTATTTCTCTATATTCAATAATATATTGATTATAACTGTGAATTAGTTTTCAGAATTTTCAAAGATACTTGAATGTTTTGTTCTTGATACAGTTCTTAAAAAATTGAGAAAAAATGTAAATTTATTTTATTGGTGATTATAAACACGATCATATAAAACAAGATTTTATTACCTACTTCATTACCATATTTCTAATTAATTTATTCAGTCTTACTTGAATGATGAATAAGGGAAATGAAATTATTAAACCTTCATGTTTAATGTCATCTATATGTATTTGTGTTTTATTCACTGTTTCAAAGTACTTTGCTAACTAACTAATCTTATTTTTATTATGTTTTTCAACTTTCATGTCTAACAAAAAAATATTAGCTCCAATACAGGAAGTGGAATGAATCCTCACACCGTAATCTTAAGTAATTACACAAATGAGACTAGAAATAATGTACGTATAACATTTAAAACAAACATCACACATTTTTCTGCTTGCCTAACTATAAATAAACAACTCCAGGAGACCCTTTTAATGTATAATAAACCATTTGTTATTGAAATGACAATCAAATTATGTTCATATAATTGAAAAATGTTAAAACAAAAATTCAATATGATATATTGGACCAGGTTTGAGTGTAATCTCCCAGTCTAATTTCTACATGTGAGGGTCACCCTTAAGTTGTTAGCTTACACTTCATTGCATCAGAATTTGTTCGAATTTTGATGGTACAAAGCTGTAAACAGCCTCATTGATGTTGAAAACTGCAAAAATGTGCTTTTTGAATAATAAAACTAGTAGGAAATATAATGGTGAATTGAGCATGGGTTGCATAAAAAATTTTATGAATCATGAATTGATCCTAAATACTCAAATTTGAAATATGAAAAATGAATAATTTGTAAGATCGTTTAGCGAGTTTGAAAGAAATACCCAGAAATCTTTGAAATAATATTGATAAATTATCAAGATGCAACGTTTCAAACAAAAACTATTCTAATATAAAAATTATTGGATTTTAACTATTTAATTTAAAGTTAGAAGAGAGAGGGTTTATTTATTTATAATGGTGGAAGTACCTTGTATTATTGTTTACAGAAAAATGTAGAAGTTGGTTGGGGGTGGAAGTAGACAACTTAATGTAAGATTCTTGCACCTGTTGTCCTGATAAAGGCCTAAATTCCAAGCTAAAACATCAGCACTCATTGAAATAAGTTTACTTATTTGTATTTTTAAGAATTTAAAACTATTAAGAAATCATTTCTGTGACAATAAATATAATTTTAGTTTATAAAAATATTTTACTGCCTAAGAAGTCAGTCTAATGTTTCCATTGGTTTTAGTATCAAAGAGACTGCTTCAATATTTTTTTTAATTTGTATACCAATCAGAGGCTGTTTAATTTTTGTTAGATACTTTACTAGCTTGTGTATTATAAAAAAAAATTATAATTATTTTATAAGGCTTTCATTATTGTGGATCGCATTATTTAAAGTGTTAAATATTGTAGGAAATATATAAAATGATTATTATTAAGTTTAGGTATGTTGTATTGCAGCAATTTTGATACCCTGGGATATTTCCAAAACGACCTGGTAATGTCATAAACAAGTTCTATTTGACAACCTGCGTTATTGATTGCACCTTCCAACCAACTTCTTCTTAATTTATTTATAGGTCATAAACATGGTTTACTCATGTTTAATCGGTAGATCTCGTGGATGAGCAGAATTGCTGCTCCAACACAATTACCCTTCCTAATCTCATGTATACATTTTATTTTTATAAATAGAAGTAAGAATATGAGGTGTGTGATCTTGAGAAATATTCTGTCCTCTATATTAAACCTTCCCCTGTAATAAAAGTCGGAATATTAGATAGTTAAGTGGAAAGATTCAATGTTGGGGAGGGAAAAATCTTTCTCAAAGTCACCCTTCTATTATAATGTTGTGCATTAATGCTTTAAATGATAGTTCTCTATTGTTTTATTTTAACTGTACAATTTATGTAATATTTAACAATAAATAACATAAAGAGAGATTCACACATTTTTGTAGAACAAAATGTAAAATTTCTATCGAAGCACTGTTTTATCTTTGACTTTAAATGATTCATTTTACCATCTTTTCTAACAAATTCTGATGGAATGGAATACCAGTGTTATTTAAAGAGCATTTTAGAATGGGGTGGTTAATCTTTTATTGTTCTTTCCACATTTTTTTTTTATATGAGCCATAATCAATAAAAAAAACTTTTTAAATATGACAATAACAAGTAAATAATTTTTTCAACTGAATAAGTTCTGTAAGGGGATGAGTTAAGAAAATCTAAGTAACTGCTAACTAAATTAAACTAAATAATTGTTTACTTTCAAAGGATCATAAGTACATGCTATGTTTAATAAGAAGCTTGCTTAACACTAATTCAGAAACTGGAGAATAATTAACACCATCAGTTGCATCACAACAGATCAAAACAAAAGTTTGCTACAAATTTACTATGTTGCTTTCTTTATATTCATTTTATATAATGAATGAATTTATCATTGCTTTTCTTTGACAATAATTTTATTTACATTTAATCTTAGGATAAAAACACTTAGACACATGCACTGCAGGTTGGTCTTTCCTGGTAGATGAAAAAAAAAATAGACATACCAAATAATTGTAACAACTCATTCATAATACTTTGGCAAAAAATTGAAATCAATATTAAGCTATGGTGGAGGTTTTACTTCCATTTTTCCAATTGTTTTAATTCAACTACTAATTTTTACTTGTTCTAATTGTAAATAACTTTTATGTTGCTTTTATGCCAAAAAATTTTATTATTTTCGCTTAGGTCCATTTGTTTATTAATCACCGTAATTAGTTTATTTGTATCCACTAATAAACCATGTTCAAAAAGTTTCTGATATCAATTTTAAATATCGAAGTTTTACAAATGAGCATATCATTAAGAGTATTCAGGAATGTTAGTTGTTTAAATATGCCATAAGATGAAGAGTTTTCGTAATGAATGTCAAAGAATTATTTCTGAATTAATCTGATTATAGATGATATGTGGAAGAATTATATAATGATTCCATATCGTCCACATTCAGATAACATTGTTTATTCATAATTTAATAACATCAAAAGAATTCATTACAGTAAAGTTTTTAGTAAAACAAGGTCTTTATAACAATTTTATATCACTAATGTATCCATGCAGTTTGGTTTATTTGTAATATTACACTTAATAAAATAGTTTAATTGTTTTATTTCATCCACATAAATATCACAAAGATATAAAAAATTAATTTAAAATAATGTAATAAAAAATGATAGGATCTAAATTGGAGGAAATATATATATATATATAACTTGTGCCACAAAAAAGAAGTATAATGAAATTTCCTAAATTATATTAACAATTAATATAATTTAAAAATGCCTAAAACATTTTGATCATGGTATGTACATTAATTTACAGAACAGCTAATTAGTAAGCTTTGTTGCTAACATATACATATTTTTATTTAGAAAGAACTATTATACAACAATGAGTTTTCTTATTATTATTTTAACTTTGGTTTATTAAGAAGATGATTTTTAAATTATTTGATTTGATATAATTCCATTTCTTTTTATTCATTAAAGTCATACAAAGAATGTAGCAGTGTTATAATTCCTACAATGTTGGCCAATATTCATACGATATTTCTCACTACTCCGAGGGTGCCCATCTCCCCCCCCCCCTCTCCCAAAGGGGAATGGAAAATGCACTCTCACACTCCCAATGAAATTGATTGTTCCATATTTAAAAACTGTGTAAATAAAAGTAAAATAATAAAAAATATAATTTTTTTGTTTTTTCTTTTGCTTGGTTTGAAAATTTTCTTTAAATGAAATTCCTCAAAAAATATAGTTCCCTCCAAAAGTTCATAGCTCCATAAATCACCGTTCTAAAATATATAATCCCTCAAAAATTTTAATGGTGTATCTTGTGCCATGCAGTTCACTGTTTGGAACCCCTCCACTACTGATAATACTATTTATTTGAAATTTTTCATGACCATTTCAAGCTAAATTATTGTGATTTGAAGAAAAATTCTACTGAATTCTATCAACTGGAAATTTACAATCTTCTCATGTTTGAATTACTTCAGATCACAAAAACTATTCTGTACATAAGTAGTGCTTCAGTATTTAACCGTGCTATTGACTTGTATTGATTTATATGCTTATAAAATTGCTTGTTCATTCATATGCAATAATTGATTAAAGTTTCCTTCTGTCCATATTGTAATTCCATCACAGCTTGTTTTGTTTGTTTGTTTTTTTCTATGATAAAATAATAATTTTAATGCATTCCTTTCTCCTAAATCCAATTTTAAATTTATTTTCAAATATCGCTGATTATATGTAATTAGAGCAGACGTTACCTGCTCTAAAGAGAAACAAGTCCCCTCTCTGCCTCGACACAGTATATCGTACTCACTGCTTTGTCAGAATGAAGCTATTTATACTGATTTATTCGAGCTCAAATTAACATTTTCGTAAATGTTAATGTGTGTCAATATTATAGCCCATTTTGTAGGTCTTATTGAGGGCTGTGATTTTAATTGAAGGTTTCATAGCTACAGTGCCATGATTAGGGCTAGGCAATTCCCCCAGGGACGCTACCTGGGCGTCCACCACTTGTTAGGAATAATAAAAAAAGTTACAAAGTGTATGAGAATAATTAATTTTAGACTATTAATAAAGCAACTGAATTAAAGAATAAAATAAATTTGGAATATTACTTAATCTAAAACAATTTAAGAAATAAATTGAAA
This sequence comes from Nezara viridula, assembly GCA_928085145.1. NCBI lineage: Eukaryota > Metazoa > Arthropoda > Insecta > Hemiptera > Pentatomidae > Nezara > Nezara viridula. The sequence goes on along the minus strand of OV725081.1, from coordinate 125,201,363 downwards.
TTTTGGGGGGAAATGGCCTCATCGGGCCATTATATAAAATTCAGAGTTATGATTACATAATATATTTTAATGAATAACAATTTATACATAATTGTGAAAAATCTGAATGTTTAAAATGATCCTGATCACATAACCTCCTTGTATAACTTACCCATTTAACGCATTCTTAAAATATTTAAAATGTAAACTTCACATCGCTGGCACTACTATGACTTTAGATGATTGACCTTTCAGATAATCTAGAACGATCTTTAGAATAATGAAAACAGATTCTTATTACTGCATACTTTATTTATGATATATTCTATTATACACAGTAATTTTCAACCCATTTCTTTTACTTGTATAGCAATAGTCGTTTTGTATCACTTCAGATGCGATTTAAAGGTTTTATAATTTTATCTGCCTTTTTGCACAATTTATCAATAATTAGACAACCTTGCATTTATCTTAAGCTTATTGTTGATGCTTCAATTAGGAAATATGCTGCCTAATTTAAATATTAAGATTAATATTTCTATTATTAAACTTAATACTTACATTAAGCTGCATAATCCCATGTTTATGCTGTGATACATCAATTGTTTATACAATGAATAAATTATTTAAGCTTATTATCACATTAGTATTATTGCCTTTGCTCAACTGCAAACTTTGAATAAATATAGATCATCCTTAATAAGCTTATTAAAGCCCAGTAGTATATGCAATGCACATATATTATATCGAATGGACTATTAATTATACAGGGCACATTAGTTTTAAAATCAACAGTATCAAATACAGTTTAATTATAATCAAACATTATTTTGAACTGTTTTATGCAAAAATGGGGTTCATCTGATGTGGCAAGGCTCTTAGGATTATTTGAACTATCTTAATTTATGATAGAGAGCAATTATATTCAATGAGGACTTGAAAATCAGCTTGAGAATTTTCGCTTAATAATAATATTGTGATACTGTATGTTTGATGTATATGTCTTGATCTTTAAATTAAGGAAATTAATTGGGCAATAATAAAATTGAAAATAATTAGTTTTGAATTTGTAATATTTTATGAAGCCAAACATAGTTCAGATGTTATGTTTCCCTATCAGTAAAACATATTTGAAAATGAATGTATGAAAAATTAGAGGAAAGTTTTTATTTTATGTTTTTATATTAATTTCATGAGCTACTAATTACATTGATATTTTACATCAACCATTAAACTACTAACAATGTCTAATTACAGGATGTGGAGTCTCTGTGAAACAAGGAGCTCAGAGGAGAATTGTCGGTGGTGATGAAGCAGGATTTGGGAGTTTCCCTTGGCAGGTACATCTAATTTAGGAGGTTGGACGGGAAACATAACAATAAGTGTATTATTTAACAATTTGTCCATAAAACTGTAGGGTGTCATTAAAAAAAAAACAGTAATTAAATGTTGACAAACATTTTTTTAAACCCCATATGGCCAGACAAGGAGATATAAAAAATACATATTAATATTTAATATAATATAAAATATTAAAAAAGAAATTTTTTTACTGATGAGACTATATAAATGAATCATTAGCGGATCCAGGATTTATTTTTGGGGGTGGCTTCAGCCCGAAAGTTGTTTTTTCATAAAAATAACGATAATTACTTTGGAAAAGAAGAAAGAAACTAACTACCTGTATGAAATGTTGTTTAAGTGATTCCTAAAGACCTTCTAAATGTAATTACATGAACAATAATACTTTAAGAGATACTTTTTTAATATTTTTTTCGATAACACATGGTTATATTTCACCATTTTGGGGGAAGCTTCAGCCCGAAAGCCTCCCCTCCCCCCCCTCCGTAGATCCACCCATGAAATGAATGTAGTAAAAAAACAACAAAGTAAGATGTAAATATAAGGAATAAAAAGAAATATTTGTAAAATTTAAGACAGAGAGAGTGACTAAATGTAAATTAAAAATGAAAATTATCTATGTATAAAGACTATATATAACAAAGGCAGGTTACATAAAATGGAAAAAAATAATTAGAAGAATATAAATACTAATTATAATATTATATGATAGGTTAATGATGTTATGTTGATAGCTCATATAAAGGGTATGAGGAAAAAAGAGGTAGGTAAGTCACTTATGTTTTTTTTTTTTTTATCGGTTGTTGCTTTCAATGGATTCAGAATACAAAGTTCATTCTTTCAGAGAGTTAAATGCAAAAAAAAAAATCAATTACTCCTCATAGTTTTATATATATATATATATATATATATATATATATATATTTTTTTTTTCATTCCAATTCTCTAAAAAAAATAGTTTCATTAAGAATCTGTTGGCCCCTTAAAAAAATATTTTATTTTCAACTTGGCAAACCAATAATAAATGATGCATACAATTGGCATAGTTTATAATAATTTATGTAAGTTTTTTATTAATAATTTAATTAGTGTTCTTAAGGTTTATAAACTTAAAAAAAAAAAAATTTACTGAAATTAGGATAATTAGTAAAAATAGTGTGATGCACTGCACCAAATTATTATTTTTAAAATCTTTCTTCATCTTTATGATTTTTTTTTTGAGATTTCAGTTCTCACCATTCAGATGTTAATCCTCAGATTATTTTATATTTCTATAACTTTTCATTTTTATTTTTTATTTTATGGACTTCAGTAACTTAAGACTATTTTTTATCTTATTGTAACTAACATCCTGACCGCCTTCTACTAATTTATTTGAATACTATATTATGAACTTATGCTATAATTGTTTACTATTTAATATGAAAAGTTTCAAAATTAGTTTGGTATTATGTAATTAACTGGCATTTCCATAAGCTAGACTTTGTGATTTATAAGAACTGAAATATGGTTTATCTGGATAAAAAAAAAAATACTAAAGCTACACAGCTATTTATATTATTTATTTTAAAAGTAAAATCATTATCAATATAAATCTCCCTTAAAAATTTTATGTTAAACAAAAATTTTTAATCCATCTAAATTTCTGAGATGAATAAACCAATGTATATATATTTCAAATTTACTTGAATTATATTCATAAGATTTGTCTAACTGGGTTATTTCAAAATAATTTTATTTCTAGGCTTATATAAGAATCGGCTCAAGCAGATGTGGAGGCTCGTTAGTCAATAGGTACCATGTGGTGACTGCTGGGCATTGTGTAGCGAGGTAATATTTTCAAACATCTAAAAAAATTAATAATTATGTTAGATATCTCTTTGTATTTATTTTTTCTCAAGTAGAAACTTTTTATTTCACTACTAAATAATATTTCACAGCTCTCATATGCTAATAAAAATATAAAAATAAATCAAAGTCATTTTATTTATTATTTTGATCGAAATTCAAAATTTTAATAAAGTTCTATTATAAACATCAAATTAAAAACTTGAATATACTAACAAACTCATACCTATCTGTAGTTATCTTCTTCTTCATTGGCGTTCCTGGCTTCTTGCAATATCTACAGCCCATAAGAAGTGAGTTCTGCCATCCTCCTGTACTAGATGTTTGAATGTCAACTGCACTTTCAATCCACCGTAGTTTGAGTCTTCAAATGTTTCCCAAGCCAAATGATTCTTCATCCAGATCTTTCTTCAAAACTTCACTCCTGCAAGATTGCTGTCTCCTTGAATACATGAGCTATATAGTTTAACATTTTTTTTTCTTTCTTCATACATTTTTCTCATCCTTTGCTTCTTTGAGTCTCAACAGTAATGCTTTTGTCAATTATGAATGTTCAGTAGCTCTAGTAATAGAGATTTATTTTTTATTGCTTAGATGTCCAAGGAAGAATATTAGGTCTTTTTGTAATAGCAGTTCATTGCCAATCATCTCGTTACTTTTTACTATAAATAAATTTAAAAGAATGCTTTAATAGATTCTCTATTCCTTTTTTTTTAATTATATAAAATTAAATATGTAAATTGAATAAAACAATTGATGTAAAAAATAAAATGCTTTAAAAAAAAAAATACATTATTATTCATATAATTCCAAATTTAAATTTAATTTATTTATATTCTACTGGATGAATTTAATGTTGTAAAACAATGGTCACCGAAAGCATCAATTCCTTTCCAAACTGAGGTTTTCATTCATAAACATTTTAAACTTAAAATTTTCCTCTTAAATGTTCTGTTTTTTGTTGTTTTTTTCAATCAATGTTATAATATATATTTCAAATTTCTTGTTCTGATTTTGTTGATGAATAGATTATTTTATAAGATTGATTCTTTTGGAGCAATGTAGCCTCTTCCAACATATTCTATTTCTCCTGATAGGACAAATGAAGTGTAAAAAGTTAGGAATATTGGAGATGAAAACTTTTTTTTTTTCCACTACAATAATTAGTCTGTTAGACAAGCTGATATTGGTAATGGTTGAAAAAAAAAAAAAAAAGACTTTAGTACACGGACATTTAATTCATGAATTTTCAAAAACCTATCCAAGACATCAAAGAAGTTAAATAAAAGTGTGTAACTGTTGTAGCATTTTTAGTTTTTAGGTTATTAGGTAAATTTGTATTCAAAAGACATGTGCTTCATTTAGTTCACAATAGGAATATCGAAGTGAATGTATTCTTGAAGGTGATCCAGATAGTTAATTCAAAACATGAAGGATTTTTCAGGTAAGTGTTTTATTTATATTAAGATGAGGCCTTTTAGTGTGGGAACTTTATTTCTCACTAAATAACTACATTTAACATTATTCGCTTAGTTCTGTTTCACAAGATCAAATTTTGTTTATATCTAGAACAAAAATTGAGAACTTGTCTATCAAAGACAACATTATAACGTATTTATCGCATCACATATCACGCATCATCCTCACCTCCATCTTTATCCAACTTACAAGGATAAACCAAGAGAATTGTTATTAAAACTTGTAAAAAGAAAAATCCCTTTTAGTGTTTCTACTACATTTGTTATTTTAAACCAATAAACATAAGATGTCAGTTGATGTCCAAAAGAGAAAAGACAGTGTGCATCAGACATCAGTTTGTGTTATAACCTATTGATTAAATTTTAGATAATAATATTTCCTTAAAAATTTAAATTAAATATTACTAATTTCTTACTTTAATTTAACTTAAAGTGTTATTTTAATAAATTAATTATTAATGAAAATAGTTAAGTTTTTCTACATATTCTTTCAACTTTATAACATGATAAACAAAAACAAATGAAATAGTAATAAAACTTGGTGAATAGCATCAAAAAATTGCTTTCCTTATTTAAAAAATTTAATTTATAATTATTAGTTAAATTTATAAAGAGGCTTGAAAAAAAAAAAGAAGATTTGGTATGAACTTTGAGGATAATTATATCTTGTGTTTCAAATTTCTATTTCACACTTTTTTTTTTTTAAATAGTTATATTTTTTTGGCTATAAAAAATGTATTTGTGCCTGCCAACTTTTTGAATTATCTTAGGTTCTTTTCTATTCAACAATGTTCCCACATAACTTATTTTTACTTTGGACATTTTAAATTATATGTTATCAATAAATTTTCCAAGCATTTTTTTTTTAAATGGGGAATTTATTAAAATGATTTTTGCTTTTTATTTTTAGATCAGAAGTCATTTATTTTAGAATATATATGCCTAATAAAATATATTTACTTCAATTTTTAAACTTTGTAATGCTTATGATTTACAAGAAGTCTAATAACTCATAAATTATATGTAATAATTCTATTTCAATGGACAAAGCCACTTCAAATAAAATCAATTATTCTGTATTAATACTGCATATATTGCTGTCCAACACATGAGTTTTTTTTATTTGAAGTAACAGATATTTATTGTAGTAAGAATTTTTGGGAAAATTTGTATACTTATAAACATAGAGAATGGTTCCTTAAATATTAGTGATTATTTCTTATACTGGCACATAATTAAAAATTATAATCAATGCTATAAATGTTAAAATATAATTCAAATGTTTTTCCTAGGGCTAATGCACGGCAAGTTCAAGTAACTCTTGGAGATTACGTAATCAACTCAGCAGTGGAGCCACTACCCGCCTATACTTATGGTGTTCGACATATTTCAGTCCACCCATACTTCAAGTTTACTCCTCAAGCAGACAGGTCTCTTCTTGGTTAAATTTAATCAACTAAATATCTTTATAATTAATCTAGATGGTTAAATGCCTTTTAAATATGTATTTCAGATTCGATGTAGCAGTATTAAGGTTGGACCGTCCTGTTCAATATATGCCGCACATTGCTCCAATTTGCCTGCCTTCCAAAGGTGAAGATTTCCTTGGTCAGTTCGGCTGGGCAGCTGGATGGGGAGCTTTACAACCAGGTGGGATTTCAAAAAACTTCGGACTAATACAAATAATTATCATACTGACCTATATTTATTTATTTCTATATAAGCCGTGGTGCACTTAAAAAAAAAATATAACAAAAGTAAGAAATTCATTGTAAAGGAAAGTACCAATATTTTTCAATAAGAAAAGGTGAAATCTCTTAATATTTCTCAATATTATTTGCTATCAAAGCATCAACGGTAGACGTAATATTGTTTAACTTGTTTCTTCATTTCTCAATTTCTCAGGTCCTCTTCAACACTAAATGTTTTTATCTGTGCTACTGTAACCATTGTTTATAATTATTAATTTAATTGGTATTACTTATTTATAAAACAATTAATTCAATGATAAGTTTTAAAAATTATTTTCCCTCTTTGTACATGTTAAAAAGATATATATTTTTTTGTTTTGGTTAATTGTGTTACACCTGGAACTTAATTGCCTTCCATAACTTGGTAACCCCTTCCCTACAGTATTCAAGAGATTATATAATGAAATATTTTTGTAAATGTAATAGAATAAATCACAGTATATTGAACTTAGTTGATTTAATTTCAGCTTTATCTTGGCTTTATAGTTTTCTTAATTTTTAAAATATTTCTAGTCATATAATTCCAAAAGTGTGCAATTTAAGCAAAGTACACTTTGCCACCCTAATTTCCTTTAACAGTTCTTATTCCTTGAGCTCAGAAAGAAAGTAAATGATGTTATAAATTATTTTTTATTATAATTCATGTATATGTTGAATTTCTATTCTCAAATTATTTATACTTTTTTACCTCCCTATGGTGCAGTCATCTCTATAATCTAGATGGTTTCAATTTCCTCCAAATAAGTATTTCCAACATACTGTAAATTTATGTAATGAATCAACAAATACGTAATACATAAGTCATTTCAATGAAAAAATAAAATAAAACAGAATGATTAGTTTTAGAGACAATGATGTTAAAACAATATTAAAGCAGTTGGTAATTTTTTTTATTAGGATCACGGCTAAGGCCGAAAACACTGCAAGCTGTGGATGTTCCTGTGATTGATAACAGGCTGTGTGAAAGATGGCACCGAAGCAACGGAATCAATGTAGTTATATATGATGAAATGATGTGTGCTGGCTATAGAGGAGGTGGGAAAGACAGTTGTCAAGTAAGTGTTTGTGTATACAAGTAGCTAGCAATTTCTGAAGAAATTTAAGATAGTAACTTTATGGTCAGAAATTTTTAAAGTAGGGTACATGCGCCAGTAGTTGACATGCTTAAGGAAATTTCTTTGAACTTTCGCATGTAAAAACTTAAATATGGATATTATTATATTTTTCTTGGATTCATCTTATAGAAATATTTCTCACCTTACCAAGACACATTTTAAATCCATGAAACATCCATCTAAATTTTAAAAAATTGTAAATTTATAAAATAGTTTTGTTGCACCTGTAGCTGACAGGGATGAGAACAAGAATGTAATTTTGTGAAAGTGTTTTTTTTTTTATTTTAAAATTCTTAATAAAAAAATTACCTTTAACTTGAACTTTGTTCCATTTTTTGACTTCAATTTATTGATAAATGCAGGACACTGTCAAGAACCGTTTTTTGGCAATAGGAAACCGTTTTTCGCTTTAATCCAAAACACAAGCAATTTTTTTTGTTTAATGAGAGTAGTAAAAGGTCAATTTTAAGACCATACATGTTAAGTATTTATGAGAATACACGCCTGCCACCTATTGGCAAAAGACCCCATTTTAAGGCTCTTGTAGCTGGCACCCCTTAAATTTCCAATTCCTCTACCAAAATAAATTAAAAACAGATAAAACATAATCAAAAAACCCTCAAAGAAAAATAATACAACAGTTTTTGGGATAAACAAATGTAGTTAAAGAAAAAAAAGCAAACCGGTATGGTGTCCGTACTGACATATGGTTGTTCCTGGGACATTAAGGGGACTGTTAAGGGCATTATTTCTCACTCATCATTTTGGTTACGGTTTTCGGCAAACTAAAGCAAAGCAGACAAATATACAAGGAGAAACTATAGAAACCTAAAATTTATGAAGCAAATTTTTGAAATTAGAGGTCTAGGAGACTCTGAAATCTTATTATTTCCATTATTCGAGAAGGATGTTAGTTATTGTTACACTGCCAGCTACTTGTGGTTTTACTCTATATAAATTTATATATTATATATAGTTTATTAGCTACTGAATCTAGTAAATAACATGTTAACAATATTATTTGCTTCAGGGAGACTCTGGAGGACCATTAATGCTTGAGCGAAGTGGAAGATGGTTCTTGATTGGAATCGTATCGGCCGGTTACTCCTGCGCTCAACGTGGACAACCTGGTATCTATCACAGAGTAGCTAATACTGTCGATTGGATATCACACATTATTAACTCATAACATCACTAGTCTGTTTTAATTAGTATTTAATGAAGGAAAATGTCATTGGAAGCCGAAACATATGTTTCAAGTAGGAAATGATCGGTGTCTTTAAATTTTTGTTTGATAAGTGATTATAAGTATGAACATTACTAGATTGTATAACATAGTTTCTTATACAAGCAAAGTACAATGAACAAATGTATGTGTAGAATAGCTTTAATTTATCAAAATAAATTATAAAAATTGGATGTTAAAGTATTAATGTGAGTTATTCTAAGGCGTAATTGATAAACATATAAATATGGTTCACTAAGTATGAAAATCCTGATTAATTAATCACTATACCTTACAGCTACTATTGTCATATGGCTGTATAACAGGGTTTAAAACTTTTATGGAACGTTTTTTTTGTTTTTATTAAGTTTTTTTATTTATTTGTTTTTTATTAAGTTCTAAATTAAAGTTTGTAATAACGTTCTGGATTTATTGTAAAAGTTTTAACTTTTAATTATTAATCTTCTTTAAAAAAAAAGTTACATAAATTACCAATAAACACTAAGTGAGTGGGCTTACATTGCAGATATAACTTATCTTGAATGAAGTACTGATATCTATGTTTTATTCTGTGGATTGTTATTTATTTGAATTTTACAATTACCCTTATTGTCAATTTCGTTTTTTGGTTAGATGAATTGTTTTAACAAATGTTTCAATTCAAGTTCGATTAAAACTTTTATTCAAAAAGTTTCATGGGAAAAGTTCTGGTTCGAAAAGAACAAAAAAAAATCTAAAACAAAAATGCCAGTCGTACTGAAGATGATTAGAAATAAAATTAAGATTTATTCATTTCAATCCCTATAATATAAGACAATATTATAATATGAACTTTTCATCAAATATTCCTTAGTGAGTGTATCTATTCAAAGTCTATGGTATTCTTCAAAAATTGTTTGGATAATTTAATGTAATTTATTTTTAATTTTAAAAAATATACATGATTTGAAATAGAATGGTGAGGTTATGAAGAGTAATAACTACACTAATGATTCTATTCTTGAACAAATATTAGCTTGATTGTCTACATTATTTTTTTATTTCATATTTATTAAAAAAAATTATGTTTAATTATTTTAATAAATCACTTATCGTAAAAGTGATATATAGTTCGAATAAAAGGAAGTGATAAAAGCTTCCACGAACCATACTATTCAGCAAACGTTAAGTGATATTAATATTACAAAAATATCTTGTAAAAGTTTATTTATTGTAGAAATTATAAATTATTACCTATTATTGACTATATTTAAAACAAATATACGATGTTAATAGATGAACTCTTAAATAAAAAAAAATGTAAATATGTATTACTAGATATAAATAATGTAAATAAAGTATAAATAGTGTATTTATATTGTGTGCAAGGATGACTGAATATGATTTATCTTTTAATTTAAAACTGTCTTATTTTTATTATATTGTTATTTTATTATTTGTGATTTATATTAAATAAATTCATTTAAAAACAATGTTTTGTTTTTTTAATAAAAAACAATAGATACTTATGTTTATTAAACTGTGTAAAAAACTAGGCATATTAGTTTAAATAATGGGGTTTATGAGCCTAAAGTAAATTTTTTAAGGATGCCAGCCGATTTTTATGAGCGCTCACCACTTGTTAGAAATAAATATAAAACGTATCGAAATAAATAATTTTAGCACATCAATAAAGCAACTTGTATTAGAGAAATGTTGAAAGAAATAAAATTCAAATATTACATAATATAAAACAGCTTAAGAAATAAATTTATTTTTTTTAGGGGGGGATGTTATCGTTGTCTGGGGGAATTGAATCTCTAAGGCCTGCACTGCAGTACATGTTTATTAGAACCCCTATGATTAAAAACTTTAAGTGATAGGATAATAAGTTGGTTTCTATAGTTTTAATTTAATTATTAATTTGTTAAATGCACTAATATTATCAAATTCATTGTTAAGAATTTTTTTCAAAAATTAGTTTGTAGTTAAATCTTTTCAAATCTCAAAAATTTGTTTGACATTCATAAAAACGTCATTTAAAATATATACATGCCTTGATATCTTTAAATATGATAAGCCTATCAAGATGTTAGTAATTTATGAAGTTAAAAGGATTGGTGTACAACCAGTTGGATACACCTGAGTTAATAGTTAGGAGCATATCAGATTGAAAAATGACAAGAACAAAATGGAGAAAGAATAACCAACAATCAATGAATGTGGTGTGAACAGAGGTATATCATTTTAGGGTATGGGGTAGAAAGAATAAGAAGCAATCCGAAACTACACAGATAAAAAATTTAATATTAACAAATATAAAAATCAGCAACATTACATATAATGGAATCAAAACAATGTAAAATCCTTTTATGGTTTCACAACATATAAAAGTTGATAATGTATACCATAATAGATTTATTTGTTTTCATTTTATAGGAGTGTTGTACAGATCATAGGTGGTGAACTTTTTATCATTAGAGACCGCAGTAAGGTTAGGCAGTGCTAATGGAAGCTGCAATGATTCTTTATAATTTGCTGTTGCTATTTTTATTTATCACTAAATACATACAGCCACATACTTACATTCAACTCAATTCAATTGATTAAATTTCTTTGTTTTATGAATGAAAAATTCTGGAGAACAATAACAGATACGAAGGATGAAGAGAAAAAAAATACAAATAGAAAAATATATACATTTCCAGAATGCTACAAATACCATATTCATAAAATTCCAGGTAAAATAATGTTTAGCTAGACAGTTAATAACGCAGAAATATAAATAAAAATTTATTTATAGAAATATTTTAATAATTTATAAATTTGATATCTAAATTTCAATTAGATAAAATTTGATTCATAGAATTGCTATCCAGCCAACCAATGTTGACAATCAAAATTATATATTACAGTAGGCACAGATTTTCATAATAGTCAAATAAAAGTACCTATCCCTAAATAACATTAGAGAAAAATACAGCCTATTTTTAATATCCAATCTTTTAATATAATTTTACATAGCTATGGCATGTACAATTAATTTTATTTTGATATGTAAATGTCACTAGCTATTAGAATACTATAAATTAACACAGAAAAAAGAATTAACATCTCAAGAAAGTAAATTACCTAAAAAGTTCCAACTTAAATGACTAGAAAAATGTTCCAAAGAAGGCTGATACATAATAAATAGCATAGTCTCATCTGATACAAAACATAACATCTAAAATTACAACAAAAATTCTGTTATAGTAAAGATAAACATCAATACTAATCTAAAATAACATAAATGCGTCTCTTACACTGTCAATTTTATTGAGGTGAATATATTAAAATTGAAGGGCCCCAAACTTGTCATTTGTGTTGGGTCAATAGTAGTCAATTGAAATATTGATTTAATGCAACATCAGTTAAGATCTTCCTTTCTTCAAAGAAGTAGTAACCTTCTTCAATTTTTCTGAACACGAATAATAGTGAATTTCATATTATTTTAATTTATTTGGCTTAAGCATTAGCAGTTAGCATTAATATGATAAAAATATCTTCCTATTTTATTGTTACAATTAACTACATTTGATTATAAGTCAATAAATAAATAATAACTTCCATAAACTACAAATTAATTATTTATCAATTGTTTACTTCCAATTACATTGTTGCAAGGATATATGAAAATGGAATATTTCTGTATTTAATTCTTTCCCTAATGTAATCTTAATATTTGTGTGAAATATAAAATTTATTATGTTAATCGAAATTAAAATGTCTCTTGTTTCAAATTGGTTCTTTTCTTGAATTCTAATTGTTTAATATTTAAGAAAGAGTTTTGTAAAAAAAAAAATTATTATTAAATATTGTATAAATATTAACTTCTGAAAAAAAGTAATATTAAATCAGTTACCTAAATGGCATATAATATTGCAAAAAAAAAAAAAAATAGAAAGGGAGAGTGAAGACAGAGCTACCCCCTTTTCCACACACACACAGTCTCCCGCTTTATCCAAGAGGAAGTCCGATAACGCTCAGTACCTCTGAAGGTTCTAGATCCTTATATATGATTTAATATTGCACAATTTAGCCCTAACAAGTACAGTTATATTGACAAAGTTCCAATAAAATATTATTCTTTTATTCTTTATCTTCCAATAAAAGGAGCTTAAATAAAAATTAATACCAACCAGTTTGATTGGTATCAATATAATTGATACCAATGTAGCCCTTACGTGGTCACTATATTGACAAATTTCTATGTTAACTCAATAATATTGACCTTGTAAGAGAGAATTAAGAGAAAACATGGTAAATATAGGCCATATATGATTATAAAAACTTTATAAATAAACTTAATAATTAGTCAAGGTTCCCAACAGGACAAGTTTATATTTTCCTATTAACATTATTTTCTACTTTTCTAGATTTATTGTTTTTTGAACTTAAATCAAGCAGTTATGGTAATAGTAACTTTTCAATAGAAGACATATTTAAAATGAAATTTTAATGGTAATTTATCTGTTTTAAATAACAAAAGTATATATATTAAACATAAAAAATTATAGTGTCTGTAAAATATTTCTTTTAGTGACTGCACATAAAAAATTGGTTTGATAGTTTAACATTTTATTTAGACAGTTCAGGTAAGACCTCTAAACTGAAAACATTGAGCAGCAAATAGAAAGTATACTTTATAAATTCATTTATTACAAATATGTTGTTGTTTTCTTCACTAATAATATTTGTACTTTATCAGTTTAAATACAGATTAAAAATAAAACAATTAAAGATGATACAATAATTCAATACGATAAATGTTGCAATTTCAGGATTGTCAAACATACAACAGCATGAAATCATGAAAATCACTCAGTTATTGATTTCACTTAAATAAATGGCAATACTGTATGATAATGGTAACGACAACAAACATTTTTGAATTAACCTAAAAAGAGCCTATATCACCTACTCTTATCGAGGATTTTTTGAACATCACGGTACACCACTTCTAGACACTTCAGTGGAGGTTTAATGTTCTTAAATAGTATTATATGATCTTCCCTACCTTTCCCATCAACATCTCTGCTCAGAACAAGAGAAAGAAAATAGTGAACTTTTTGGCCCATGATCACTTCCATTATCATAAAATCTCCTATGGTACTCCAAGGTAATGAAAAGGTGGATTGATTTCCTAAAATATAAGTAGTTGTCATCTGAAGAGTTAAAGGCACTACTATGAGAAGTGATTCCTTCTCAACTGTATAGTATAAACAATATAAAAGTGAAAGACAAAGGATGGAAAACAAAATATATGTGCTGTAGTTAGTTGAGTCATTTCTATTAAGAACACCTTGAATTATACAAGAACAGACTATTACAAAAAAAATAACTTTGAAATGAGCAGAATTTTCTAAAAAAGACACAATGTATTCCCGGCATAAGGGGCTTGAGTCTGACTTTCCAAAGTAATTGTTCGTAATTAATAACGTTCCACCAGATGAAAATTTCATTTAAATTGACTTCCTTATATTCCAACAGTATAATAAACAACACATAACCTACACTGATAAGATAGCCTCTTCAATGTTTGTAAATAAAAACTTGGTAATCGAAATTAAGTATATCGATCTTGAATCTTAATTTAAAGAGCAATGCATAGAGGTCAGTTGTTAAATATAATACGTTTTAAACAATGTTTATAATCTTTTTAACATCTTGATTTATTAAGTGAGACTACCACTGAATTAAAGTTGATGTTCTATCCCAAGTCAATATCACAATAGCTGCTCACACCTTTCTAACTTATATCACAGCATACTCTTAAATATGGTCTTAGTTTTGTCTTTCTTTATAGATTTATATTTATACTTATTGTGGTTAAAAATAAAGGGCTATTAGACTTGCAGACGTTAACAATAGTCAGATAGAATGTTCATTACTATCTTTACTGTGTATAAAAATATAAATTTATATGTTTTATTTTCATTAATAGTTAATTAACATTAAGAAAATGCTTTAAGATTAATAAAAGTGTATCATCGGTGATATAAAAGTTCTAACAAACGAAGTTAATGAATTTTAGACTTCATATAATTTTTAATAGTATGTAATGTTTATATATATATTTTTCTAAAGGGTATCTAAATCCTCACCTTGCATTTTAGAAAATAGAAGTGTTCACAGGATACTAAGCATGACTGCAAACACTAGCGGATACAGAATTTAATTTTGGGATTTTGATGAGGCTTCAGCCCGATAGGTTTTTTTAAAATATATATATAACGATAATTACTTTGGTAAAAAAAAAAAACTACCTATACGAAATGGTGTTTATGTGGTAGTTGAAGTCCTGTTAAATGTAATCACACGAACAATAATACTTTAAGAGATAAATTTAAATATTTTTTCAATAAAACAGGGTTACATTTTACCTTTTTTGGGAGGGTAGCTTCAGCCCAAATGCCATCCACCTCCTCCCTCCCCCCCCGTAGATCCGCCTGTGACTGCAAACCATCTTAACCTTGCAAAAAAAGTATAATAACATGAGGAAAATTATTTGGGCATGCCGTATAAATAACAAGATGATTCAGGTTTCGTCTACTACCCCTATTCGTTTCAGTGGAATTCCAAGAGCGGGATTAAAGTGTGATTGGTTAACTGTTGTCTTCTGCCAATACAAAAAGTCTTTGTAATTTTTCATATTTGACTAGGATTTGGAAATCGTTCTCGGTGAGTAAATTGAGACAGTTTTCTTGAGAAATTTGACCTTAGTCACTCAAAGGCGGTTCAGCTCATGTTAATATGCTCAGGACCCTCCATGTGTAGAAGATGTCTTTCCAAAGACACGATGCCTGGCTCTTTTTTTTATTATTTGATAACTCCCTACCCACAATTTCTGGCATACGAGAGAGGGGTTGTTCTAGAGGAACAACCAAAGTGGGAGGGTCGAGTTTCATTCCGTGGATCCACCACGAAATAAAAGTCAACTACCCCCAAGCCGGATTCGAACCGGTGTCGTTAGGCTCGAGAATGCTAAAACGGGCAACGCTTTAACAAGCTTAGCCATCACGACCTCCCGATGCCTGGCTCTAAGCCCTCATGCCCAGTAAGGTTATCGCGAGTTCCAGTAACCTGGAAGGACTCACTTGGATTCTATACGTGACTAGACAGTTATAACTACCCCGTTGCAACTTTCTCAATGGCCTTTCGGACTAGGCACCCACGGTTTCATTATTCATTTGTATCACCGAATAATAATAGTTTTTCCATTTGCTCAGGTTACGGGTTTCTCGGATGATTTGCTGAGACTTTTCTTCTGCATATCTCTACACATCTTGCAGGAGTTCGAGAAGTACACCTCTCGCTGATACCTTCACCACCCCTTCTGCCACTACACTTCGATAGGCTCTGGTGACTCGGTGGTGGATCTTCTGTCGGTGTGAGATTCTAGATTCCAGACAGGGGGCGTCTTCTCAGAATACCTATAATCATTCCTTTATAAATTGTAATTTAAATAATATCGATAATTTCCATGAGTTTAGGAAAAGTCGAATAGATTTCCGATGCCATCCATCAGCTCTGCACTGAGTTTATAAACTTGCCAAATACAAATTTAACGGCAAATTAACGATTCTTTGAAAAGGTTACATTGAAACATTAATGTATTTTTTAAAAACACTCCACTATACATCTGTTATTAGTAACTCAGGGATCCATGCTAATGGCTTTATTATTAACAGGTCTTTGTAAGTAAGATAGATCGCCTGTATCTAGTTGCATGACCCTTCCGTCCTTTAATTAAAAGTTCGCCAAAAGCAATGGAAACTTAGGACGTCAATTAGGAGAAAACCAAATAGATCTGAAACATTATTAACATTTCACATTGTCGGTATCCTCGCTGAAAACTCTCAAAATGGTTAGAGATCGCACAAGAGGATCATCTGCCTATGCCTTATTGAGGAGAAAAAGGAATACAGAAGTCTGTAGAACAAGGAGTAAATTATGTAACTAATCGCTACATTTATTAGAAGTTCCATCAAAAGTTTATTTGAGCTATAATCAGATCCGTAAACGGAACGACGAAATTTAAAAAAGAAATGACTAAAGAGACGTTTAAAGTAAAATTGTGATATTTCGGAAATATTTTCATTCGCCAATTAAGCATTCTACTTGTTTCTTAAGAACCTAAAGAAGTAAAATAAGAGATTTGACAGATTATGTGGAAGATACTCGATTAGTTTGAAAAATCAGATAGTCTTGTTTTACTCTTTGAAAATAATTATTGCTATAATTTATTTAGTTAAAACATTGGAAAATTAACTTCTTATTTAATAATTTATTGTACCTGGCTTTTAAATTCTGTTTGTATTTCTATGAATCTAACCCCAAGTATACTTAAGCAATCGATTAATTTAATGTGTATACTGAAAAGAGAGTTTAACGGAGTGTCAACATGGCTTCTGTGGATCAAAATTTGTTTGTGTTGTGACAGCAAGTGATAGTTAGAAGATAATGGAAAGGACTTTAAACAACAAAATAATTAAATGTTAACTGTGTGGGTACAATGTTACTATTTTGTGGTCCCCTCATAAAAGTTGATAATGTCTTTGGGTTTTTATTATTATCATGTATATTGTTACCTATCGTCATATCAGAACATCGTAAGTATTGCATTTAAAACTTAATTTTAAATAAATATCTATCCTAAATCTGTACTCAATTTATTTACATTTTTCTTCATTTGATTGACTTTTTTCTTCATTTGATTGACTTTTTTCTGCAGTTAAATAGTACTTTTTGTTGATGAAACAAATATTGTGTATTATTAGAATAGAAACATTTTAATTTTACATATATTTATTGATAAAGTACAATAAGATAATACTAGTATATTTTATTCATGAATGAGTTTATAGTTTTCACTATTTTGAAAGTTATCAGATTATATTCTTACTTCCATTAATTTTAATTATGATTTTCCTGATTGAAAGCATAGTAAATTCACATTGTTGAATTTTTAGTGTTTCTTTCCTAATTAGTTAAAAGTTAATTTTTAGATTAGTTTCTTGATTTAAATAATTTTAGTTAGAAATATTGATATGAATAACTTATTATTTTTGTGACAGTTAATACAAATTAGAAATAGGTTCATACTTAATGTTTAGGAGGTTTATATGTATTCATCTCTTAATCATTATGAGTTCCAGTGTTTTGTCTTCTTAACTTGCATTAGTTTTTGTAAAATGTCTAGAATATATTACTTTTTAAATGATGTTTTCTGTATATATTTTAACATATTAAATTTAATCATCTCTGGTAAACTATTACATTATTTTATCCTGCCACTATCTAGTTTTTAAATACATCTAGCTTTGGATTCTACTCTCTGAATACTTCAGATTTTCACTGAAAGATGTTTTATGTCATGTTTTCAATTTTATAATGTTTATTTTATTTTCATCTATTAACTGCGTGGTTACAATGTTTCTGTTTTATGGTTTCTTCATTAAATTGTAAAGTCTGTACGTTTTTATTATTACCATGTATATTGTTACCTAGTATCATATCCGTACCTCATAAATATTTAATTGAGAACCTTTCTTTTTTAATAATTGTCCTGTCTCTGTACTTAATTTATTTAGTTGCTTAATACAATTTTTTTTCTGTAGTTGAATAGCACTTGTGGTTATTATAACAAATACTAATTATATAGTAAATTTTCTAGAATAGAACCATTTTAATCTTACATATGTTTATTGATATGCTTAACTGCCAGGTTTTTCTTAATAAATTAAGAATACCTATTATTTTTAAAAATCTAAACAAAACATGTTATATATCCCATGGCAGCTATTGCCTAAGTGGCTTTTGCCAATAATTATGATTTGTCTCCAAAACTAACAGTATTGCTTTAAAACGCAGAGTCCAGCATGTTCTAAAGAAAGTAACCAGATTTGCTTTACCACGTTAAAATCTTTAAAAAAAACTTTGTCTCTTCTTAATCTCCTTACTAATGTCAGAGTTTTGAAACCTCCTCCTGTTTTTAATGAATGCTATCACATTTGTATGAATATAAGGATTGAAAATGTAATTAATCATTTCTCCATGAAATTTCTTTTCTTTGTTTGTCAAAATCCACTTTTCCTGAGAGCGTGGGAATGTATACTACCATTTAGTGTTTAGTGTACATAATTTATTATTTTTTACAAGAAGTATTAGGTGCATTTTGAATAGCTATAAATTATTAGTATTTGAGAAATTGAAGTCTCAATTCATTTGCATCTTACTGTTTTAGGAGATTATCCGGAATATATCGATTTTTTTTATTAATTATGTTGTTTTCTGCATACATTAATGACTTATTACATTTAATCATGTATAGTCAATAATCTTATCATGTCATTAACTAGTATTTAAATATCTTTGGCATCTTTCTGTCAGTTTTACTCAGAATATTTAATATTTTCACCAGAAGATTTGTTATTTTATGTTTTACATCTTACAATTTTTCTTTTTATGTTTACCAGCCATTAAAACAGAGAAATTGTTGCAAGAAAGATTGTTGAACTTTAAATCTATTTCCAAAATTATTATTAGTAATTTCTTTCTGCTTATTTTTGTATTGGTTTTCTTGTACTTTTTCCAATACTGATTGAGTTTATTTCTTAATTTTTCTTAGAAATGGATGTATTTCCTAAATTCTGTTAGCGAGAAATATTGTTGTGCCTAATACAGGAGTTCCCAAACTTAATCTCTGAGCATACCTCTTCCACTTATCAGATGACTGAATGTATGATCTTATGGTATTATAACCCTGGAGGCAAACCCGAAAAATCAACTTCACTGCAGACGAAAGTTTAAATTTTAAATTACGAAAGTGTATGTTATTCTCAGCAAGAAGAACCTTGTCTGCCGTTTCAGAGCTGCTGTTTTCAAAATTGGCAGCTGATTTAAAGAATGTTGAAGCTTATGTTTATGTACTCATTTGACGCACAATTTAATTTTTTTTAATTTATTCTTCTTCTTTGTCTTCCTCACAATGCCATTTCTAGCGTCAAGGAGCCTCTATCCAACGCAGCCACCCTTCCTGGTCTCTGCTTAACCGCTTCATTTGGTTGAAGGATTTGCCTCTTCTATCACCGATCATCTCCATGAACTCCTGATATGAGACTCTGGGACGCCCTCGTGGCCTCTTTCCTGTGGGTCGAGCCTCTAATATCTTTATAGGGTCCATGTCTTCCTTCATGCAGCAGACATGTCCAAACCACCTTAATTGCCTGTTCTCCAAGGTAGTTTTGAGTTCAGGCACTTCCAGCTGTTCTCTGATAGTTTCATCTCTAATGCGATCCTTCCTAGTTTTGCCCACCGATCTACGTAGGAATTGCATTTCCGCTGCTGTTATGCGACTATAATGTTTGTCCAACATAGTCCAACTTTCTCCACCGTAGGTGAGAATGAGAAGGTATACAGACTTATAGACGTGCATCTTGGTATTTTTATCCACTTCACGGCAGCCGAGGATACTGCTAGCGATCTGGTGATATACTTGATTCGCCTTAGATATTCTATACAAAATCTCAGCATCTATCTTTGAAGACTGTCCACATCCGAGGCTAGGTAGATCTCTCTGAATCTGCTGGACTCCGGACGGGTGATTGGCCCAGTGCTAGAGGCCCCGTATCCTCGGGACAACTGGTGGTTAGGCTATACCCCCCAACCTTGGGTCTCCCAGAGAAGGTGGTCATGAGGTGAGTACTGAATATGACCTTGTGTATGAATAAGTGTAAAGTGTACTGTTCTGTTGTGAGAGTGCCATGTACTGAACTCAGGAGCCCGGGGAATTTATTCAAGATTACATTTTTCTGTTTGACGTATCGTTTAGGAGTTATGGGTGAAAAAACAAAAATTATTGAAAAAATCTGACTTTTTTGGCTGTGAAAAGTCTTCCCTTGGTGGCCCACATCTGCATTTTTTTTTTTAATTTAATATCTAAACCCATATATACAAGTTTAAAAAAAAAATTAAAAAATTTTTACATTTCTCATAATCAAATTACTTGCCTAATATTCTTTAAATCAGCCTCTATTTTTGAAAACAACGGCCGACAAGGTTCTTTTTACTCAGAATAACATACACTTTCATAATTTACTATCAAAGCTTCGCCTGCGATGAGCTCGATTTTTGAGCCCTGGCTGCAGGGCTATTAGTATTGATTCCTTGTCGTTGTAAAAAATATACAAACCCATTTACAAAATTTCATTGAACAAACAGTAAATTTGCTTTAGGAATATCATAAACTAAAAATAAACCAAAAATTCTACAAATAAAGGAGTATCCAAGGTTAGTAAGAAATTTTTGAAAGAAAGGATTAACATCTCTCAGTTGGAGGCATTGTTTGCCTTTCTATCTATGTTATACTTGATGAAGCTGAAATTAATTCATAAATCAGTTCTACTTTAAACAAGGTGTTTTCATCTTTCATCAAATGTTACCATAGCAGATTATTATCTTTATATTTTATTTTTCAAAGGTTTTTTTTTGTCAGTATGCCATGTGTTCGTTAATCCCTCATCTGATACGATAATTGAACCATCATTTTGAAGATAATAATCATCAGGTTGAATGAATTGAAAAAAAAAAACCATCGGAATCGGATCATTATTACCAAAAAAAAAGAAGCCTATTGGAATTTGTACACATGTTTTAGTTTATTATTTTTACAATGAACAATTCCAATCGACAGGAAAAAACAATTTTATTCCTCTCTCTCATAACATATTACATTTTCTTATTTTCATATTATTTTACTGTCTTTTCATTGGCTTATATACTGTGAGAATTATTCGCATGGGCCTATTATTGATTCTAGATTGTGTTTATTTGTCTTATAATTGACATGTTTAATAATAATTTTGCAAAATTGTTATTACCCATTGTGCGTGTTTAAAAACATTTTTATCTCTGGTCTTATTTTCCTTGCTCTTTAAGCATCTGGAAAGTTGTTGCTTAACATCAATAAAACAGGTACCATATTTTGTGAACACTTGGGCCATTAGGTTTTTTTTAGGAATTAGGATCGATTTTTTAAGATTTATAAAATTTTAAGACCTAAATTCATTGCTCAGAGCGTCATTCAGAATGTGTAATGACCATTATTATTATTATTATTCTCTGTAGCTCTTTAGCAAGGGGTGGGCCTCGGCTTCTTTGAATAATAGCTGTCTGTTATCGTTCTCCACATCCATCATCCAACCATCTTCTTGGTCTTCCTCTTCTTTTGGCTCCATAAATTCCAATTTGGAGCTTCTTTTTTTATATTCTGTCAACAGGCATGCTTGAAATGTGCCCCAACCATTCGATCTGGCTGGATTTCATTAAGCTTATGATTTCAGTCTAACTGTATATGTCATGTAGGTGATTATTTCTTCTTATCCTTTGTTCTTGAATTACTTCATCAAACAAGGACCCACATATATATCTTAGTATTTTCCTTTTGAAGGCTCTTAATGCATTTGTGATGGTGGTAGTAAGCATCAACATTTCATCTGCGTATGTAAGGTCTAATTTAAGTAAAGTTATGTATAACCGTACTTTTGTTTTCCTTGATATCAAAGATGATATAAAAAACTTCAAGTTTGTGAAATTCCCACAGTTTGCAGGCATAATTTATTAAGAACGCCTAGTAGATCTAATCAGTATTTACCATAATCAGTAAACATAATGTCTCTGCTGTAAATATTTGTTATAAAGTAAGCTGAACAAAAGATAAGCAAGTTTAGACATTTAATGAGATGAAGTAATGTCAAGGAAGCAATTGATAAAAGAAATTTCAACATCATTTCAAACTAAGCAAGTCTGTTAAGATGTAGTCATGAATATCACTTTATGATGCATTAAAGTGATTAGTTTGTGACTTTTCAGTAATCTTGTATGAAGAAAATTATTACTTTACTTTACTTTATGATCTTGAGACTGTAACAGGTCTGATTTATCTATTATGTTTGATATGTTTGACAAGTTATGAGATTTGACATACTTGAGGATGATACATACTTGGCTGTTATCTCAAAGAAAAGATATAATATTAATAATATTTTTGGAGGTATAGCCAAAGAGAGTGTAATAAAAGTAAATGGCCATAGTTGTATAATATTTTTTTTATATTCCTTCAATTTATTTATTGTGTTGTACTCTAGATATATATTTTCTTAGGCTTGGTATGTTTCTTATTTTTGCCCCTCATGGAGACCTCCAGAATCAATTAAAATGTCTATTATCTATATAACATACAATTATTGTCTTTATTTTGACTTTATTCGTTCATATTCTTGGTTAATTAATTACTTTTTAGGAATTAGTTGTTAATAATGAATAATTCTAATTTTAGATGAAGGAGGTATTTGGTTTAAAAAAGAGCCTAGCGATGTAGTCGTTTCCGTCGGAGGTAGTGCTGTCCTGCTTTGCGAAGCAGCTGGTCCGGGTCCACAGAAGCCCACTATAACTTGGAGGACAGCCCAGGATGAACCTGTCAGCGAAATGAGTAACCCAAACAGGTATGTATTTAATTTAAAATAAGCTGTTTCTCTTTGAGAAAACTTCTTTGTATTGACAATGTGACCCTTGCAGATGGGTTAGCAATGGATCATTACGTGTCAGCCAGATGACAGAAGATGAAGCATTCCGTTGCGTTGCCTCTCTCGATTCTATTGGAAAGATAGTGAGCCGAGTAGCCACCATCTCAGTTGCCAGTAAGTATTATTTTATACTACTATTTGATTTTTATATCACTGTTAATACAAAAATTTTAGACTTTTAGAAAATTATAATTTCAAAAAATTGTATAAAATATTAAGGATCGTATTGATGTCATTGTTGTTCTCCTTAGCATATCTAAGATATATTTTTATATTATGTATCTTTCAGCAGTAGTTATGAATTCAGCTGCTTCCAGAGCAGTAATCCACTGTTTCTCCATTTTAAAGAAAATAATGAAGCAAAAAACAAAAAAAAAGAATAACTTTTAACTAAAAAATAATTAATTATATACGGCCATTTAACTAACTAGCTAATCTTATGTGGTCTAATTTCTTACTAAATTAACTAGACTAAACTAAACAATTTTTTTATAAACTCAGCACCACAATAATAAGTTAATTAATATTTGTTAAAAACAGTGTTAATGGTTGTTTTTATTTTTTTTAATTATTCATCCTTTATCAAACTTAATTTTTCCATCTTCCTTCTCAGGATTAAGTGAAATAGAAGGACCTCAGAGCCTCCACGTGTATCCGAGGCAGACTGCCCATTTCACATGCCATGCCACCGGAAAACCACCACCTAAAATCACCTGGTTTAAAGATGACCAACCGATAATACCTGACCCGTCCCGTATGGTTATACTTCCATCAGGTAAGTTTGTCTACTGTAGAAAAAAAAAAAATGAATGAAATAAAATATTTGTTAAATTGTAATTAATTGCATTATATTTTTTATGTTAATCTCTATTGACCAACGATTATTTACTTTTTATGAATTTTTTGAAGTGAATACTTCTTTAGGCACAATTTGCACTTTTTTGTGGAGATTGAATTAGACTGAGCCGTCATATTTCCGACATGTAACACTCGGGTAAATTCGGCTGGAGGCGACTAATTAAAGTGTTTTTGCATATGGATTAAAATATCTCAAAAATTAAAAATCAGATCTGCATATTCTTAACAAGGGAAATATTCATCGTTTCATCCTCTTTGTAATGAGCTATTATACAAAATTGTATATTAACACAACGGTGGATTAGAGAGGCGAAAAGGGAAAAATAGTGTCAAAAACCAAATTTTAATGAAGATATGGATTATAATATCTCAGAAACTAAAAATCTGACCTGTATAATGAAAGCAAGGGAAACGTTCAGTATTTCATCCTCTTTATAGTGAGTTATTATTTATAATTTATATTTCATATTATTATAATCTCGCCTTGTTCATGTTTTCACTTCTATCGTGTGGTCTATAGCACATACCTTGTTGTGTTTTTTTTATGTGAAATAAAATAGATTGAATATTCATATTTTTTCAGGTTCTCTTGAAATCGATGAAGTACAATCATCAGACACTGGCAGCTATAGATGTAATGTCACCAGCTTAGATATCGTTCATTCTAGTGGCAAAGCATATTTAACTGTCTCACAGGACATAGGTAAGAAAAATTTTCATATCTATTATAAGGTAGCTTGTTTTAAACTTAAGGCAAAGCCTCTTTAACTGTCTCGCAGGACATAGTTAAGAAAATTTATCTCATATTTATTATAAGGGATATGGGGCCAGAAGACCCTCCTGCAGCATATCCAACCTCTTTAAAGTAGGTATCCTTGATTAAGGAAAAATCCGATGCTTGAGTGTGATCATAATCAAATCTCCTCCTTGCATAACTCGAAGGCCTAGAACCAGTTCTTTACATACTCACAATCCTTCATGGGTGATAGTGATACAAGTTTTTTTATTAACTAGAAATTTTAATCAGAATATTTTCTTATTGATCAGTTTTATGATCTAACTTTTATTTAAAATTATTCTCAATATTTTCATGACCAAATGAACCTTATGAGCGGCCATACTTGATAAAGAACTGATTTCTCTCTCGATTTTCTACCAAAAATGCCATTAAAACAATATAATTAAAATGTGGGTTGATGGTTGACTGTAATGAATAATTGAAGAGAAGGATGATTGAGGTGATGAGTAAAAATAAAATAGAAAAATAATAAATTGTATTCATTTTTACGTTCAGGCCTTCATCAGGGCTAAGAAAAGAACCAGATAACTATAGGTATTAGAAACTATAAACATTGAATAATAAAGAATTAAAATTAAAAAAAGCTAACGGTATTGACTAAAAAATGTAGGTAGAAAACTTAAAGTAAAATGAAGTAAATAGTGTGAACATTAAAGTAAAATGAAGTAGGTAGAATAATAACAGTAACTGAGAACTAAGAAATAGATAATAATAACGGCAACAAAGCACGGAACAATGAAATAAACATAATTAAAATAAGGTAATATAAGAAATGAAAAACATTAATCTCAAAATAAAGTATAAAATAGAGAAAAGAAATATGAAGTTACTTAAGGAAATAATAGATATAAAATTAAGATCTTAATTTTCTTTTTATACCTATTATTTCCTTATATAACTTCATATCCTTCTCTCCAATATAATTAAAGTTTTTAAAATTTATTCCCATTTATTGATCAGTGTTATTCAAAATTAAAAGAAATCCTAATAAAGAAGATTCATCAAAATCTTGTTTTTACTAATAAGTATCTAATGTATATTAATAAATAGAGTTTATTAGTATGTTCTAAAAATTATTTAAATATGTTTAGAAGGAGCAAGTCGTGCTATGGCTCCAGAATTCATTGCAACTCCAAGATCCATCGTTGCCACAGAAGGTGCTAATATTACTTTAGATTGTGCTGCAAATGGCAACCCTAGGCCAACTATAACCTGGCTTAAAGATGGTGTCTCGATTGATATGGCGTAAGTTGGAATTTATTTTTTATATCTTCTTCTTCTTCTACTGCGTTCTTCCTTATATAGCTAGCTGATTTTTTTTATATTATCAGCTAAATAATTTTTAATTAACACAATTATTAAGTATTGTTCTCAATTTTGTTTTCATACACAGAGTCACTTTTATTATCCTGATTCAAACTCTTTTTCATTATTACTGTCCAAATAAAGAGTCCCAAACTTTTTCTTTGAGGAGGCCTATTTATAGGTTAATTAACTTTGTAGAGACTTTAAGAATCAGTAATATATCGATGAGTTAAGCATGACAATTTAATTTCTAGTGAAAATAGTTTAGAATTTCATCCTCTCTGTAATGAGCTATTATTTATAATTTATATTTCATATTATTAATCTCTCCTTGTTGATGTTTTCACTTCTATCGTGTGGTCTAAAGCACAAACCTTAGTTTTTTATGTAGCTATTTGTAGACAATACAGAAGTTAACTGTTAGATCCCTATGTTTGATCTAACAAATTTATTTCATAAATTAAGTTGATATCTATGAGTTTGATAGTTTTTAGAATTTTTAATATTTAAGGAAGTGTTCTTATTATTATATATTATATTAAATAAATAATACTATGATCTTTATTGTTTAACTTTTAAATTATACGTTGTATTTACAGGTACCTTGACAGTCGTTATCGTATCGTTGGTACAGGAAGCTTGGAAATCAGCAATATAATTGAAGCTGATAATGGTAACTATCAGTGTCGTGCTGGTAACAGAGAGGACTCCGTCGACCATCAAGCCTCTCTTCATGTTCAAGGTAACATAGCATATTTTGATTACTTAATCAAGAAATCGAGCTCGGAAGGAAAGAGTCGATCAAAAAGAAAAAAATCAAATAAATTCTGATTATAATTATAAATTCTGTAGATTATCAGGGCTAAAAAGAAAGACACCAAAAATTGTAATTCTCAAATTATAATTAAAATACCAAAAGTATGTAGAATTACTGACATAAATATAAATGTACAAAATATTTATTTATTTAAAAATATGTTTCAATAATTACATTAGTAATTCTATATAGTTTTGCTTATGTAATCCTAAAATATTTTCACCTTTTCTTTTTAGCTTTGATGAAGACCTTGAATGAGGTTTAATCGATTAAATAATAAGAATTTATTTGTTTTTTCTTGTTTGAATATTTTCTTCTTGAGTTATCATATTATATTATTCCTTTTTGGTGTTTTCCTTTTCCAGGTCCTAAGAACCAAAAATCCTCCCTATATTATGGAACTCCTGACTCAACGTTCCTCTATCCACTTTCTTAATACCAGATCTCAACCTATTGATTTATATAACCCTTCTCATAAAACTACATCCTTCAGCAAATTCTTTGTTATTCGACCTCCTTCTGGAATTCATTACTCATCACCATATGGCAATCCTCATCCTTAAATTCCTTCAAACAACGCTTATTCCATCACCAACTTCATTTTCAAACTTAATACTTATTGGATTCTGTAATTACAACTGCTCACTAACAATTTATCGACAAGTTTCATTTGATTTTACTTCATTTATTTATTTACTTTTTATTTGTGTACATGTAAACCATGTAAAATGTACTCTTGTTAAAGTGTTGACTATTGTTATTCAGGTATGATTGCGATAACAATTGAATCATTAATCATTAATATTCAAATGAGCTCTTAGTATTCTGTCAGACCAGTCTAATGGACCAATGTTTTGTATGATGTTATTATTATTCTTAAGGGACTTCAGTCTCAGAATAAAATTATTTTTTCATTTCATTTCATTTTATTATCATATTGTCAACTATCTTCACATATAATATGAAAAATATAACATTTTTGCATGTTTGTTGTTATTTGTAGTGGCTCCCAAGTTCACAAAGAAACCATATTCGCTCACTGCTATTGTGAAGTCTGATATAGAATTAGAATGTCAGGTGTATGCCAAACCTGAACCAACTGTTTCATGGCTGAAAAATGGTGATCCCATCTCGCAAAAAAATGACTACATGCAAATTGTTAATGGGTAATTATTATTTTTTTATAAATGTTTTTTAGGTTATAATGAATGTTGTGAAAAGATTCGGCTGGCAATTTCAACTAACTAGGCTAAAATTAGTTAGTTCATTATTCAAAAAAAAGAGTTTATGGTCCAGTTAGTTAATTCAGTGAATCAGTTTCAATTCCACTGTTTCAATTCTTAATCAAGGTTTTTAATTCAGTGTCATAGTTATATTGTTTGTATACCAACAACTTTTTAAAATTCGTAATTATTAAAACAAAAGGATTATATATTTTTTTTAATTCTAGCTCAAAGATACATCAATCACATATTATATATCTTACAACAATCAGTTAATTATGAAATTTAGTTTTCGTTAATCAAAACCATCTGTAAGACGATATATGACACTTAATAATATATATATTTATTTTTGCTTATTTATAATCTTGACAGCACAAACAAAATATGGAATTTGTTATTTATTCATTTAACTAATTGATTGTTTTGAATTTCAGAAATAATTTGAGAATCCTGGGTGTATTTTCTTTGGATTATGGAATATTTCAATGTGTTGCTTCAAATCCTGCTGGTAATATTCAAGCTGCTGCTCTTTTATCGATAAAACAACCAGGTAATGTATTAAAAGTTATGAATAATGTTTAATTGAATATTTTCTCTACCAGTCAAATGCAATATTTATTAGAGTGCTCTTAAATGCTTGAGTATCAATTTAATTTTTCCCTTCCAAGTATTATGAGGGAGGAGGGTATAAATGATTACCATGTCTGAGCTCTCGGTATGAAGCCAGCCACTGGTCTTCCAGGCGAACGCTCCCATCTCATAATAACTCTGTTCTTGTGGGCGGGGTAGCCGAATGGGCTAACGTGTGTGCAGAGCACCGCCGTTACCTGGCAACCTGATACATGAGATTACGAGATAAAAATAGTCACGAATTCGCGTCCCGGTGCTTCGAGAGTATTTTAAATCCCCGCCATCACTCCCTGGCCCGGGAAAACCCCGTATAGCCTTACAGGCGAGGAAGTGGAGGACCCAAAAAAAAAAATAACTCTGTTCTTCCGAAAAGTCAGAATATAGATAATATGGACGATTGAAATGGTTAAATATCACGGTGTGCCTAATGGAATAAAGCAAAATGGAAAATGTTTGAAATTTCATTAGTCATATGGAATCTCTTTACAATGCCGAGACTGCAAAATAAAAGGAATTACTGACCAACTTACTAAATTTAAGAATGCCATTGCTAAACTGTTGATAATGGTGTTGAATATTATTGGCAGGATTGAGAAGAAATAGTTGTCCAAAAAATTAAATTAATCAGTTTAAAAATGGCTTTGTTGTGTGAAAAGCGCTCTTGAGAAATCTATTCTTGATTTTGAGTAATAAATGGTTGATCATTTTATAATATGCAGAAAGGAGATGGTCCGAGGTGGCAGTCATTAGCGTAAAGTTATAAACATTTCACTATTTTCAGGGTTTTTTTATGATCCCCACCTCGGACCATCTCCTTCCAAAATATTCTTGATTTTGAGGTGATACAGGATAGATTGTGTAAATTAAGAATTAAAGATGGATTCAGAAATATTTCTGTATTCTCAGTATACGCACTGACAAATAATGAAAATTGGGGCTAGGATGCCGAGTGAACTAACGCATGTGCAAAATACTCGTAGCCTTCTGCCAACCAGACAAATCGAAGATTACGAGTTCAAATCTCGGTGAACTCTAGCATCAATCCTCCGCTCTCACTACAGAAACGGGAAAACCTAAATGGTTAAAAAAAAAAGACAAAAACTAAATGGAATACTCATGAACTTAAATCAGAGAGTTAATTAAAATGATTTTAGGGTAATATAAGTAAATTGGGCATTTTATTCAGAAATTGAATGTTTTGTAAATGTACTTAAACAATTTATGTATATTATTTACCAACATAATATATACCTGAATGGTATATCCCAGCACATATATATCCTTTAAGTACATTTACTTTCTGAACAAAAGGAAAATTGACTTGCTTTTCCATCATTCTCACCCTCTTAAATAATACATGCATGAAATTTTTTAGTTCACATGTCTTAGCATACGATTTTCATATTAGTTTTATTTTTTACACCTACACCATATTTTTTTCCTGCCTTTTTTCTCTTTTCAATTTTTATTTTACTTTGTTTCGTTTTTTTATGCCTGAATCAACACCTTTATTTGATATTGATTTTGTTTTAATTTTTTTTGCTTTTATTTCTTTTAAGCTGTTTTATTTTGTTTTTTATTTATTTATTTTTATTTTCCACCCCATCCGTTGTCCTTTACCCATTATTTTCAAATGGGAAATAGAAGGTGAAGTGACAATTCCTCCCGTAGAGACAAATGGACGGTCGGAGACTGGAGCACCTCGTCAATTGGAGGCAGTTCAAGTTCAACCGAGACTCATTTCACTTCGCTGGAAACCGCCATTAACTTCTCATGGCGAAATTTTATCCTACTCTGTTTTTTATTCTGAAGAAACATCTATGCGGTAAGTTTCCTTGTGATTATTTGTAGTATTACTGAAGGATTTATATGTATTAATGCAAGACATAATAAATTCAGAGCTGAAAAAAAAAATATATCACTACTGTATATGTAAAAGGTCCTATGAGAAATAATAAAAAAAATGCATGAGAAAAGTGCTTCGCTATTTATTTCCTAACATTTATTAGTTTTCAATTATTTGGAACAGACGGCTTCTACTGACTGCTTTTATGTAAACAACTAACCCCATACTTGAAAGTTAGAGAGCCTAGTCTAGGCCTAAGTAATCATATCTTATTCTAAGGCTTTGAAGTCGCTTGCTTATTAAAGATGGTTTTGTTAGAAGGCTGATACATCAATATAAATAATGTACAAAGACATAAAAATTCCTTTATAACATAAAAAATAAATAAATTCCCCCTTCTGGTCCTGGTACTGGTGGAGCTAATAAGTCTGGCAAGTGGGCCTTTTGTTTGTTTTTGCCAACCACAAAGATAATAATGCCAATGATAGTATATTACACTTCCATATCTTTCTAAATTCTTTTCATTCTTCTAATGAAATTTAAAAGGCATGGCCATTTTATAGAAGAAGTTTCCTGTTTTAGTATACTCTCCGAACACATAAGCCTTTATCTAAGCGATGCAAATCAGTCAAATTCTGGTATCTAGTGAAAAGCACTTTTGGTGCATTTCTGCACAAATGGCAGTGTTCATTGTTAACTATCCCACAAATCTTTAGATTTCTTTTAAGTCTGCAGTGGCCTGTTAGTATCCTAATGATTAGTCTGATTTCCTTTTTAGCAGCCACTTAGTTCTAAATGGGGAGGGTTTTTTAATTAACTGTTTGGCTTGTCTGAGCCCAATGATATTCCTATTGCAAGTTCTGGTCTCATAATAGGGATTTCCGCTCTATTTCTTGTGAGGCTTATTGCCTTTTATTCCCTCATGACCAGGAACCCACACTAGTTTCACTCTTTTGGAGGAGGCCAATGCGGAGGTCATCTTAATCATCAAGTCTGCTTAAAATGCTAACTGACTATCCAAATAGATAGTAACGCTAAGAGAGTAATGCCAGTTCTTTCACAGTTGATAACTTCCAAAGAAGTAGCTGCAGAGAGCATAGCAAACACTTCCACTTGAAATACTGTAGCATGTTTGGCTAATGAAGTGCTTAGTTCTGAATTTAAATTCTCTATATAGACTCCTGCGCCCGTTAAGCCAGTTGAGTATTTTCATTTGTTTTGTTAAAAGGCTGATACATCAACATAAATAATGTACTAAGTCATAAAAATCCCTTTATGATATAAAAAATAAATAAATTCCCCCTAAAACATAAAAATAAATAAATTTTCTCTTAAACATAAACAATTTTTCTCTTAAACATAAAAAAAAATGTATCCAGTATTGGTGTGAGCTCTAAAAAAAAGTTATGGATATTATATATTATTTCAAACATAGATAATTACTATTTTGATGTAACAATTTTTGTTATTAACATTAATTCTGTTTTCTTTTCATGTTATCTATACATTTATTTAGTTAATTTTAATCTTTGAATTATTATTTAGGGAAAGAGTAGTAAACACTTCGAGAACACGCCTTGAGGAAGCAAACATTGCTGGCCTCAAACCAAACACCACCTATACCTTCCGCGTAGCTGCGCTGAGTCGTGCTGGATTAGGAGAGGCTTCAATTCCACTCTCCGTGGTGACTAATCCAGAACTCAGTGTCCCGGATCCTCCACGTTCTTTGACTGCTATTCCTACTACTACAAGCGTTACGGTATCCTGGCTTCCTCCGCTTGTTGCTAATGGAGTTATAAAATTTTATCGACTTTATTATTACGAGGTAATTATTTCATGTTATAGTTATATCTTGTACTCATTACTTAAAGTACCAATCTTGATGATGTACACCCTGAGTGATTCATGAACTCACTAATTCTTAATCTGCATATTCTTTAAAATTATATGTAGTTGAGTAACTCTTAGTTTTAGTCTACAGACAGGGAAAACTGGAAAAAGTCAAGAAATTTTCCTATAACCCATTACATTAATAATAAAATGTAAAGTTACTAAATAAATAGTAAATTATATAATCTTAAAAAATTAGGTACTCAAACAATTTTTTTTTTTTTTCATTTTCTTTACTATGCACCCTCATGACCTGGTACATCTTCAGATCCACACACTGACAAATTATTAAATATGTTCTAGTTAGTTTCTCATTATGTACTGTATGAATATTGTGATAATGAATTCATTCTGTTTTGGGCTGTTTTTTTTAATTTTAGTTAATATATGAAATGATATTACAAACAAAATTTCTTAAGTGAATCAGATGTTTGTAATTTAAACTTTTTATTAAGGAATTGCATAATTATAAACAATAAGTAAATAAGCCCTAGTTTCATGCTTTGAAAGTTTTTCATACTTTTAAGTACTTGCCAAGAAAATAGACTAAAATAAATATTTTGTTTAAATTATTGACATAATTTTCGTGGGTAATTTAGTTTTTCCAGAATCTTCTTATAAACACAAAGCCTATTAAGGGAATCTGTCTGACAGACTCTTTTAGACATCATGTTAATAGGTTGTTGCAATATTTATACATGAAATATTATTATATTATGGATTCATGTATAACGTGGGTCTGGTTCCAATCCGTTATTTAATTTTTCATGTTACTGTTATATTAGTTCTTAATTTAAAAATTGAATAACTTTTTGTTCTCTCTTACTAAATATTGATGATTTAGATTGACCAGTATGCTTTAGCAACCTAACTTAGTCGAGCAGCTGTACAGTTTTATTCTGCATCTCTCTCTTATTACTTATATCCTTTTTCTTTATGTCATTTTTAACTTATATTATTTTTTTTAAATTACAGTATGAAACGTCAGAAGAACATCATATTGATACAACAGAAACTGGTTACACCGTCAGTGGATTAAAAAAATATACCGAATATATTGTTTGGGTAATAGCTCATAATGAAAACGGTGCTGGAGCAAGTTCAGAAGAACTCACTATAAGAACACTATCCGATCAACCTTCTGGTGCACCTACAAATATCACTCTCGAAACGATTAGCTCGACGGTAAGTTGAAATCAACAAAAATCTTTCACTAGATCTACAAATTATACTTTTTTAGCTCTTTTATTGATTTTGACTAATTATTTGAGCTTAGATTAACTTTCCCTTAACCATTCATAATAGAAGGAGAAAGTCTAAATTTCTTTTTATAATAATTTTAAATAATATTTGTGAAAGGATTACTGTTTAATGAATAATTTTTCATTGCAGAGTGTAATTGTGCGTTGGGATCGGCCTCCTAAGGAGGAATGTAATGGAGTCATCACCGGCTACAAGTTGAGATACAGAGCAAGAGACAGAAGAGGGAAATCAGAAACAGTAACGACTGGTGGAAATCGGAGAAATTACCTGCTGGAGAACCTAGAAAAGAACACTGTAAGCTTTTATTTATTTATTATATTTTTAAGATATCATTTTAACTATATAGTTTGCGTGCATAAAATTGAGTACGTTTTGAAAAAGAAAAAAAAATTAAAATTGGAACAACTAAGCTGTTTTTCCTTTAAATTTTTTTGCCAATAACCATTAACTAGCTTACCAAAGTTTATGGGAAAATTTCCTCATCACATTAATATTTTATTGAGTAACTTGTTTAAGTGTTAAATTAGTTGAAAAGTAAAAAAAAATATATTTTTTATCGTTTAAACTAAAGAAACATTTGGTTATTTTAATTTTAGGTTTATCAAGTTAGGCTGTGGGCTATGACGGTAAATGGTACCGGCCCCCCTACGGAGTGGTATACGTTTGAAACTTATGAAAATAACCTTGACGAGTCTTCAGTACCGGGTGCTCCAACCTCTATCAGAGGTAAATAATTTAAATGTATTCTTATAACTTATAACTAATTATTTATTTGTATAATTTTATAATTAATTTAAAAATATTTTGAATCGATGTGTAGTGAAACCTGGAGCCGATTCTATTAATGTTATGTGGTCGCCACCTAAAGACACCAACATTCTGGTACGCTATTATACCATCAGCTGGGGTAAAGGAGCTCCTGGTGGAAAAACTGAAAAAGTTGATGGAAAGCAAAGATATTTTGTTATTAAAAATTTAGGTAATTTTTGTCATTTTATTTATAATTAGAAGTCTTTTTTTAAAGTTAAAATTGTCCCTCACAGATCTATTTTGGTTGTTATCATTATACAATAGTATATATTTCTCCTCTCTACTTAACCTCAATAACCACACCATCCATTTCTCTCTGACGGTTAAAAACCTCGGAGTAATCTTTGATCAGAACCTCTCTTGGAGTAGCCACATTTCCCAGATCACCTGAAAATCCATAACTATTCTCAAACAATTCCTACGATTTCGTGATTCTATTCCAAAAACAACCAGACAGTTTCTTGTAGCATATCTTATTTTCTCCCACTTCGACTACGGTTGCTTGGTTTATGGAGGGCTATTCACAAGACTGGAAGCAAGACTGAAAATACTCATGGATTGCTTCATCTTTGGGATTCCTCGGTGTACCCATTTATCCTCCCTGTACACCGAGTTGAGGTGGCTTTATCCTGTTTCCCGATTTTGGTGTTTTCCTTTTCCCTGTCCTCAGAACCAAAAATCCACCTTACATCCTAGAATTCCTTAGTCTATGCTCATCTACCCACCACTCTCTTAATACCAGATTTCAACCTATTGACCTTTATATTCCCTCCCATATAACAACTTCTTTCAGCAAATCCTTTTTCATTCATGCTACCACCTTTTGGAACTCCTTACCTATCTTTGTACGCCAAACCATGTCCACAAATTCCTTTAAACAACTCCTATTCCACCTCCTAGTACACATTCAAACTTCTGCCATCTTGTAAGAATTTTTAGGCTATATAAACACAATTGCTCATCAATAGATAAATAATAAGAGTCTTTTCATTTTTCTTTCTGTATTTGTTTGTATATATCTGTATCTTCTCTTAGTATTTTTTATATATATCTGTTTCATATCCTCATGCTAGACTGAAGTATATATTTTCTTAACTCTGTTATTATTCTAAGGTGACTTTAGTCCCACAATAAAATTATTTTTTCATTTCATTATATTAATGGTCTACATATAACCTACTGTATATTTTTGCATAAATTCATTAATACACGCTTTAGTTTTTTTTTTTTTTTTTTTGTGTGTTTTAGAGAGTTTTGATGATACTGTTACGTTTAATTTTTTTTAAGACAAACTATATGTTTTAGTTTCTGAGAAAAAAAAAAAGTTTTAATAGAAGACTTTCTGGAACAAAAAAATAAAACATGTATAGTGATCCATTTTTTTAAAATATTACACTTAAATCAATAAATCTTATTAATTCTGAACTTGAGTAGTCCAAACATTGCAGTAATTCAGAGTAGCCAAAAAGAACTGAGGGAAGGGTGTGGGTGGAATGCTTTGTTTAAAAAAATGGGGAGGGGACCGGATTCAAGAGCCTGAAGATAGAAATTGGAATATGGAAAAGTCTGCAGGCTGTTGATAACATGGATTGGAGTTAGGTTATAAAGTTTTTATTAAGGAGGCTTTGGCCCTCTTTTCAACATTGAAACTTCTTATTGCATAAATGAAGGCTATTGCATTTCATGTAGTTTTTCCAAACTTTTATATAATCCACGAACACTCACCTAAAGCAATTAGGTCAGATTACTGAGATTGTCATGTTTTGTTATCAAAATGAAAATTTTATTCGAGTACATCTTTTTATTCAACCCCGAGAATATTAGTGGTCTTAAAATAAATCTTATGATAACTGTTATTATTTTTCTTTAACAATTATAACAGAGAGTTAATTGATTTATTTTTTTCAGATGCTAATTCAGATTATGTAATATCTATTGAAGCACAAAATGATATGGGAAACGGTCCCCCTATTTATGAAAACGTTAGGACTAGAGATGAAACTTCAGAGGCAGAATCTCTTCTTCAATTGATCCCTCCTGTTGGCTTGAAGACCTCTGTCCTTTCGCCCTCAACTATTGTTCTCTTCTGGACGGACAGTATGCTAGGCCTTAGACAGGTATCAGTTTTATGTAAAATGATAAGTTTTAGACGAATGGGTTAAAATTTATTTTAATTTGTTAGTTAAAATGAAGTGTTATCACTCTAATATTTGAATTGTTCACCTCCAAGTCCATTTTTCTAATTTTCATTTATTTATCTTTTAATTAAAAGTTTAGTTATTGTGGCAAAATAATTATTATGTAATTTAATAATTATGATGTAACATTTTTTTTGGATAAAATTCACTAACTTCATGATAATCCTGTAACAAAACTTTTAACTAAAAAATCAGAAAATAGACTTGGCTGGTTTTGAAATGCAATGATTCATTTGATGTCTCCAAAAATGTATTATGTTGGAAAATTAATTGCTTTTGTAAAAATGTAATTGTAAAGGACAATAAAACAATCTTCGCTTACCTCTATACTTTGAATTGAAATTATTTTCTGGCAATGTTGGACTCTTATAAAATTTCTGAAGTGGACTTTTAACCGAACTAAAGCTTTCAGCTAACAAATCATTAACACCATTAAAATAACAGAATTCCTATTTATTATATACAATTATGGATTGTACGACTATTAGTTATTAAACTGTTATTTTTCATTTCAAAGTTTACTAAAATGGAATTATGAGATTTGTATTGTCTGTCATAGATAGGTCAAAAGTTGTCACACTAATTGTAAGTGGATACTGTTGGAATATCACAAAGGGAAAATTCATCAAATTAATCATTAACTTAATTTTCCAAAATGTTACATGATGATTTTTCATTATAAATGGATGATATCCATAAAATATTTTCATATTTCACTTCTTTCACTCTTCTCTTTTTGCTCAAAATCTAAAGATCAAAATTTTTCATTTAGGTATGCAATTGGTATTTATATATATGATACACAAAAAACTGTATTTCTTTATCAAATTTTTATTTATGTGGCTGAAACAATTATATAGTCCTAGGAAAAAATGATTTTAGTCAAATAAAATTCCAATTCAAATAACTTCAAAATTGAAGTTAAATGTTGCACTTTTAATTACATAAATAATTTTCACAATGTGATGGTTATGAAAAATTTCTTTCAATACTAGACCAACACAAGGTTAATTCAAATAAACATATCACAGAGGGCATCATAAACATTTTTTCTCTAGCACATGTAGACTAAAACAAATTTTACCAGGCAAATGATATTTTCTTCTCCATTTTTTATTGTGGCCAACATCATTTTATCTGAATAATTTTACTTCATTCTGCACAAGATAGTTCTGCATTCTTAATCATTACAAAAAATTGGCTAAAATCATTCTTTACATGGACTCCCCAATTATTATTCAATCTAATTAATATTTACCAAAAACTTTTTTTTACTATCATCAGGAGATTACAGACCAACGATACTATGTGGTTCGCTACAACCAGCAGCAATCCGACCCCAGCTCTCTAGTGCGCTATAGGTACCACAATTCAACAGCGCTTAATTATTTAATTGAAGATCTCAAACCGTTCACTACTTACGAATTCACTGTCAAAGTTGTAAAGGTAATTTATTATTTATGTAAGCATAAATTTGCTTTGTTAAATTTCTGAAAATTCTTTTATAATAATCTTTTTAATCATAGGGAAAAAAGGAGAGTGCTTGGAGTATGGTGGCGAACAATACAACC
Organism: Nezara viridula; assembly: GCA_928085145.1. Lineage (NCBI taxonomy): Eukaryota > Metazoa > Arthropoda > Insecta > Hemiptera > Pentatomidae > Nezara > Nezara viridula. Next base: position 125,162,786 of record OV725081.1, on the reverse strand, counting down.
AAAGAGGCAGCTCCAGCATCTCCGCCGAGAGAATTGACCGTAACTAATGAAGAACCTGGCAGTGTCGCTTTGTCGTGGTTACCACCTAAATTGCCTAATGGTGTCATTTCAAGTAAGTACAACTTAAGGAATAAAATTTTTTAAGATTGTAAAATAGGAGTAATGATAATTTTAAGAAAACAATTGAACATGTAACAGAGCTCAATTTTGATAAAACTATATAAAAGTTCAAAGCATCTTAAGATATTCTTCATTTAAAATATAAAATAAAATAATATTGTACTACATAAGACCCCCTCGAATTTAAGAAACCATTTTTTTTTTCATTATGTATATGAGAATTAAATTTATAAAATAATGGTGAAATATTAGAATTTAATAACTTTATGAATAAGTAACTCTCTTGGAGCATTATGAGAAATACAAATAAATAAATCTCATATAATAAATTGGTACAGTATTAATTTAAACTCTTGTAGTAGATATATTTTATGCATGTGATTTTAGACCCCAAATATGTCCCTTTTTAAAAATTTAATTTGTATGAAGAAAGAGCGCCTTAGTTGTGATAAATATTGTAACATTTTTGAATAACCCCATTTGATATAATAATATGATTAGATGTGGATGTGGTTCTACCTTTGAATAATTTTTATAAAAATTCTTCATAAAACAAAATAATCGGTAAAACCTCATATATATTCTATTTCTCATTAAAATAAGATTTGTTCTGGCTGAATGAAAATGTTTCTTTCATTAACAACATTAAAAACAATTTTTTTTTTTTTCAATGGATTTTTGTTTCATACATTTAACAAATGACAATATACTTGAGTAGTGGGGGTGAGGTTGCCAAGCTAGCTAACCTATGTGTCAAACATGTGTTGTCCGTCAATCTGATAAATTTAAATAAGAATCTAAGAAAAAAAAAAAAAAAATAAGAAGCTTTTAACTGTGGCATTAATCCTCTGCCTTTTCCCCCTGGTCCAAACCCCATATTGTAATAAAAGGTGAGAAAGTGGTGGCAAAAATATATATACTTGAGTAAATATGCGTGTTTATTATGTGCATGCATATTATACTTGTAATTTAATACTTGTTAAAGGATATATATATTTTTTTTTTTTTTAAATAATAGTTTTGAGGGATTACTGAATGCTGCTCATGAGTCATATGAAATTATTTTAAAATTAACTTAATTACCATGGGCCCTTTAAGTTATTTTTTAAAATTTATTTATATATTTTTTTACAGCAATATATTTTAAGTTTTCTTATGTTTCCTTTTTATTTCCTGCAATTAGACGAACTTGAGGTATTATATTTACTGCTGTTTAAAACACTTTAGTCTCTATAGAGGCTGAGTATGCCCGTCAGCAATTCCATTTCTCTTATGCCTATTTTCGTTGTCTACAATTAGATGAATTTGAGGCATTATATTATACTGCCAGGATTATATTATACTATATTATGTTATATTATACTAACAGGATACTGCTGTTTGAAACACTTTCATCTTTGTAGAGGCTGAGTGTGCCCGTCAACAATTCTATTTCTCTTATGCCCCTTTTCGTTTTTTATACAATTAGATGGACTTAAGGCATTATATTTTCTGCTGTTTGAGACCATTTAATCTTTGTAGGAGCTGAGATAATCTTTCCACCGGATTTTTTTTTTTTTTTTTTTTGTTTTCCTACTCTTCTCAAGGCTCAAATCTATCTAACTACAAAAAAAAACCTAAAGGTGGCATAAGAAAAAACTAAACAGTTGTGGGGCACACTCAGCCTCTACAAGAATTAAAGTGTCTCAAATAGCAGTAAATATAATGTATCAAGTCTGTCTAATTGTAAAAAACGAAAAGGGGCATAAGAAGAAATGAAATCTTGAAAATTCTCTAACCTCTACAAAGGTTAAAGTGTCTCAAACAGGAGTAAATATAATATTAAGGTCGTCCGGCACACTTAGTCTTTTTGAGCTTGATACCTGTACGTATTGCACGAAATATGCACCGGTCACACTCACCGGTGGAGTAGAGGTTGATCGGTTAGTGTTATACTATATATTTAAATATTATATACTTTTTTTATTGGTGGATTTTTTATGTTATTTCAGAAATAATTATTTCTATAATGATTGATTTCAAAATAAATTACATTATTTCAATGAATGTTAAAATGTTGAAATAATTATATCAAAATAAATGTAGTACTTATTTCATCGAGATTATTCCATTGGCAGTTTAAAATATTATTTCAGAAATAACCATTATTTCGGAAATAATTCATTCATGAAATAATCATATGATTTATTTCAGAAATAAATTATTTCAAGAATAATGTCCATGTCTTAATCAAATTATATTTAAATGTTTTTTTTGTTTAAATTTAGGCTATATAGTTTCTTACACTACCGACCTTTTGAACAAGGAAAACAGTTGGATTATGGAGATGGTGAAAGGCGACAAGTTGTCTACTACGATCAAGTCACTCGCTCACTCCACTACTTATTACTTTCATGTCAAAGCTAAAAATAGTATGGGCTATTCCAGTACCCCGGTTGTCTCCATAACAACTTTATCTGGTGAGTAATAAAAGATAATTATAATTATTTCTTTGTGATGACTATGTTTGTTAATAATTTATAATTTAAATTATTATTTCAAATTACATTGCTTACTGGAGGCCTTGTGACTCACTAGTAACTTTCTTGGCAAATAACCTTGTCATAAAGAACTGAAAGAACATTGATTATGAACTAAGCATATACTAACTTCAAACTAATTCATCTATGAAACATCTGCCCTCATGTAATAGTGCTCGTCAAGTAGAGACTGTTCTCAATTCAATGCCTTCTAGATTGTTGTACCTTTGCTATTTTTATTACTTTATAAATACATTAAACTCTTAATCATATTAAATTTAATGTTATTGAAATTACAATTCCTTAAATTCCAGTAAATATAAGTAAAATCTCTACAATATATACATTATTCAGATTTCAATTAATTTTTTCTTCATTGTTTGTTGTAGCACACTCTGGTTCTTTAGAAAAAGGACTCAAAGGTTAGTATTATATGGTTATATCTTTATTATACCAGAAGAATCTGGTTTATTTTAATTTTAACTACGCTAGTGAGTACTGGGTATCTGTGGGATGTGATTCCAATTATATTATCAGTCAGCTAAAGTGCCATTTATATTAATTATTTTTAGCAATATTTTTCCCCTCATCCATAAATGAAAAGCTCCGCAGGCAGGATATACACTCTTGTCATTGAGTATTCATAAGTTTTGATGGCCTTCATAAAAGTTTCAGTTCTTGATTGATAAGCATACACTTTCAGTATAGATGATCATTTAGCTAGAATAAGGTGTTTTTGTTTGTTGTTACTTGTGTCAACAGGATAAGTAGTTTTGAAATTTCCTAAAGAAGTATCACCCTTCAAAGTTGATATTTTTTATTCATAGTATTGGGTAAAAATACTGTTATAATTCATTTAAGTTATAACAATAAATGTACCCTACACTAGATTAAATCGCAGTCGGGGTCTCATTCTGAGGGAAATCTTATTCATTCCTCCCATGAAATTTATTAGCCACTAAGATTTATTTTATAAAGGTCATTTTCAAAACATATTATAATATCAATTAACAAAATATCTGTCATCATTTTATTATAGTTATTCATTTTTATTTTTAATGTTTCTGTTTAGGAAAACTGGGCAGTAGTGGAATTATGTACATAGTTATAATATGTTCGTCTGTTGTCATCACCCTGTTGGCGGTTGGTATTATTTTCTTCTGCTGCCGAAAACCAGCCAGACAAAACACCCCAGAGCGGAACAAAAAAGGGTATGCAATATTTATTATTTTCATTTTTTTAAATATTGATTCAGTTGAGTTGTCTACTTGGACCTTAGACCATGTTATAGAATATTAATCAGTTAGGTAGCAGGTACCATTTATTTGTTCAAGGTAAATTTATTCTCATTTAACCCTTTAACTGCTAACGACGGCTATAACCGCCACAACTGAACGTGCCCCTGTTGCTAATGTCGGCTATAGACATTTTACTGCTTTTCCTTCCATTTGCTAATGTCGAGTATAGCCGCTGGGACCATGTCTACCTTGTACTGGTTTCCTAGTAAAATAAAGCTTCTAACTAAAACCTACAGACGGCTTGGGTTTTTATTTTGGAGCTTTTTTTATAGAATTCATTTTTGGTGACTCGTCCGTTCTCTGGATTTCTCAATCATTTTCATTCTTGTTTTTGTGTTCTGTGTGAAACAACATCTGTTCAACTGGTCTGAGTTTATGAATTATAGGTAGAAATTAGATCAAATAAGACTAGCTTAGTTACGTGGTCGTATAGAATTAATTATTTTTTAGTTAAAAGTTATTCTTTTTTTTCTGCATTATTTTCTTTAAAATGGAGAAACAGTGATTTACTACTGCAGAAGCAGCTGAATTCATAACTTCTGCCGAAAGAAATATAATATAAAAAAATATTTAGAGCAAAGATAGAATGTCTCAATTGTAAGGTGTTTTTTGTTGTAATGGAAAATGTTTCGAAGAATATCATACAAAATTAAATAATAAATAAACATTTGAACGTAAAAAAAAAAAAAAGTTTCAACTACGCCAGTGTCGATCCTCAGCCCAAATCAAAAAGGAGAATAGAAACAATAAAATATAGTAGTAAGAGCCGGTAATGAAGGGTGGAAATCAGGTAAAAAGTATGTAGCAGGTTGGCAGGTAGTTGGCTTACTTAGCACTGTAGTAGACGTAAAGCTCATCACTCACAACAGCAAAAAGACTAAGGAGAGGCATATGACTGTATAGAATAAAAATTTATAAGTCTTAAGCCCTCTGTGGTGTTCATGAACATTTATTAAATATTAGCAAATTTCTATATGGTTAATAATGAATTAACTAGCTCAGAAATCTTAGAGCACACAATTCAGTCCATTACCCCAACAGATGATATAAGCAGTTTCATTCTCCAAGTTGGAGAATTTACAAATAGAGATTGCTATTGACTGATATGTAGTCCTTTCACTTTTCTAAGTACGTAAATAGTAATAAGTAGACTCTGCCCATCTAAAGCAGAGTTTTGCTTCTAATTTCTCAGAAGACCTTAAAAGAAAAACTTGAAATGAAACTGCCTCTTGTTTTGTCAATATTGTTGGCCTGGTTTTAATGACCTTTACAAACCTTAAAGATTTCAGGTCATTTATGAGAGAGAAAAAAACAAAAGTTTAAAATTATAATGTGTGGAAATATAAACTGTTATGGAAAAGAAATTAAATACTTACATTAGAAGATCTGTTTAGAAGGCTATATTAATAAAACTAGACTACATAAATAAACTAGACTACATATGAAGAGGAACTAGACTGGCTAAAAATCACGGATAAAGATTGCTTGGATAGAGAGCTTTTTAGCAAAAAACTGAAAGGGGTTGGTGTTCTTGTAGGTGGGAGGGAGAGACGAGGGAGGAAATGGACTAAGGAAGAGCGAGAGGAACAGTCCAGGAGGATGAGAGAGTATTGGAGTAAGAGGAAGGCTGAGGGAATGAAGAGGAAATGGAAATGATATTCCCTTGGTCCTTGCTGGCCGGTTCGTGGAAAAAAAAAAAAAACTAGACTACATCTGTTTGTTTGTTTTTCAATTTTAATAATATGTCTCGTTGTGAACCAATGACTTCCTGTCCTTCAGTATCCTTTAACAACACCTCACTTATTCCTGTTGAACAAATCCGTTACCTAGGACTCCACCTGGACAAACGTCTAACTTGGAATCCTTATACCAGACTGAAACGGCAAGAAACAGCTCGACGTTTCCGATTACTTCAATATTTACTAGACAAATGCTCTAACCTTCCAATTAATTACACAAGATTCATTTACATGACTATAATAAGGCCTATTTGGACTTACGGAGTTGGTCTATGGGGCTCCACCAAACCTTTCAAATTCCTCTCTTGTCCAATCCTTACAATCCAAAATCCTTCGTAAAATCCTCAATGCTCCTTACTTTGTTACAAATAAAATCATCCACAATGACCTTAATGTTCCTTATATATCAGATTTGGCCCAATCCAGATATCTGTCCTTCCATAATGAACTTCATAACCATCCCACACTCTTGTTTCTAACCTTGCTTCCTCTTCAATTCCTGATAACCCTCCGAAGATGGCCACGTGATATCCTAATATAGACATATGATTAGAGTGCTACCAATGGTTAGTTTCTCAACATGCGTTTCATGTCATTATATCCTTGTGCGAATTTACTAGATGTATTTTTTTTTTTTTTTTTATACAGTTGTAAATATCATATAAATAAAATAAAAAAATAGTAATATGTCTAATTAATTTGTTTAACTAATATTTTCCTTTTAACAGCTATAAAGCCGGAACTAGTGGAATAAAACCTCCAGATCTTTGGATTCATCATGATCAGATGGAACTGAAAAATGTTGAAAAAAATCAAGAAAGTGGTGGCGGAGGTGCTGGCAGTGGAGGCAGCCTTCCTCGCGAGTCATCTTCATTAGCGGAGAAACACCATCCGCAGTACATGAGTGAGTATTCCGTCGTCTTTTATCTAATGCATCCCATCAGCTTGTACGAGTGTAATTAAGTTTGTTTTATTTTGTTTTAATAAAAAGAAAGTCTTGTGTTAGTAAATCTGTCATTGTGAAGAGTATCATCATTTTTTATTTATTTTTTTACTTTTTATTTTTTTTTTTTATTGTTATTTTGTTTTGTGTGAAGCGTGATATTTTTTTAATTGAAGATATAACAGTGCGACTTTGTCGTGTAGGTTCTCAATGTGAGCCCCTTCTAGGCCCCGATGAGAGGACATCAACGTTGCGGCGAACATATAAACATAAACCTATCACTTTGCCTATAGATAACTCTCACTTTAGGGAACGTAAGTCTTTTTGTTTTTGTTTTATTTTATTATATTTTTAATTTTTCATAATTTTTATTTATTTTTTTAATATTTATTTTCTTTCTGTTAAACATTTTTGCACACTTTATTTTGTTATTTACTTATTTTTCATCAATCAGAGTTCTCTCCCAGATATAAGTATTAATTGTACATACATTATAAATAATAAAAATATCATCTAAAATACTATTCTTATTGTTCATTGTGGAATTAGAAGAATTTTTATTTGTTTGATTCCATTTTTTTTAGCATTCATTTGTATTCTTTTGTTGTTTGCGATTGTCTTACTAGGTCAGGTTATCAACAGTTCATCGACCTGTTCTAGCCTTAGAGTGAAAATCCATATTTAAATTTAAACTATTAATAAATTTCTAAATAATTTTTAGTATTCTAATTTAGGGATTTAATTCTAAATTCGTTGATGTATAGTTGCTTGCTGTCTGATAGGCCCTACCATCAGAGTTTTTAATTATTTTCAACAAAAAACCTTTGTAATAGACAATAAACAAAATAATTGTGGGTAAAAAATAATTTAAAAAATTTTTTTTTTTTTTTAAGTTAAATTTTAACATCTCCCTAAATATTAAAGATATTCTGTTTCAAGATTCATAGAATAAAAAAAGATAACAGTTTCATTCCTCTAACATATCTTTCTTTCATGACTACTGGATTAAATTTTTTTAGATTTAGCTTCAAAGTCACAATTCAGTCCACGATGACCCCTAAAACTTGGCATTACCATCAGGCATTTCGTTTTGGAATATCAGTTGATAAGAGGTTTTTAGGTTTACATTTTGAGTGTTGATTGTTTATTTAAGTAGGTACTAAAAACTCATAAACACCCATTTTCTTTCGACTTGAATTGTAAGATAATTTGATTACAAAATTGATAAAAAAAAGATGGCCTGCAAAAATATTGGGCCATTGGTCTGATGTCGCAGCTGCAATATAGTTTTGACCACAGAACATATTTTAGTACATTGTCCGACCTTGGATAAATTAGGGACCTTGTATCATCTCCGGGTATATCTACAAGCACTACAACCTGAAAACTTACTAAAAATTGTTCCTATTTCTAAAAAAACACAATTACTACAGACATATTTAAACAACACACTTACCATGCACATTAGAATTAACCTATTCAGTTGTAACAAGGGATTGTTCATAGACATATCTTAACTACACAATCTCATCAGAAACAACATAATCTTTTCGCAGACATATATTTATTGGAAATGTAATTGAATAAGGTGCCTCTAACCTTAGCAATTGCAACTGGCACCCAAATAAAACTATATAAATAAATATTTTATTCATTATCTAAAGGAGATCTCCAAGTGATATAAAATTGAATGATTGAAGCTGGAACTAAATCTTAAAACTTTGCTAAACCAATGCCAGATGTTATTCAATAAGTTTAATTTAAATAATAAACAAATAAAAGTTAAAATTTAAATTGAAACCACAACTTCTATTTGGCAATGATGACTAATTGATTTTTCCTTTTATTAGATTTTTTTTTGTTTAGCTAAAGTTTTAAACAAATAATTACTGATAAACATTTTTTGTTAAATATCTTTAATTACTTAATAGATTGAGGGTTAATCTAAATGTGTCAACAGGTCATTCAGAACTGTGCCTATCTCAAATTCCTGTTTGAAGGCCACTCTTGAAAACAAATTCTTGATAAGAAATGTCATGATATAATGAAACTGAAGTTGTAATTAATAGTGCTCTTAAAAAAGTAAATATTTTGTACATTCCTGCATAAATAAGATCAATGTATTATTTAATTTATTTATTTTATAATCAAATCTGTTTTATTAAATTTTTATTTTAGCCAAAACAAGCTATAAAAATAATGCCTTCTTTACTTGTTGCGTTTATTTTTATACTGATTGTGAACCCTCTTGTTATTATATAATATAATAACCCTTACATTCTGTTTCACATATTATTCATTTTCGGTTATAATTTCTCCTTTATTGGTTTTGTTTTTCTTAATCTTGAATATTTAATTTTTTTTTTTTTTTTTTTTTTAATGGCGCTAGTCAGATATTTGAGCAGGTTTGATGTTCCAGAGTCAGAACATTAAATTTGTTAGGATACGAAATGTAAATCAGTTGATGATAAGAAAAGGTTTTCATCATTTCAGAGAAATAGACTGTAACTGAATTGATTATTGGGTGATAAAGATTTTTAACTTCGCAATTATACTTAGAAGATGTGCTCCCACATTAGTGAGAGATTTTTTCTAATTCAGTATAAGGTCCCCTAGAAGGTACTCAACGACTACTTCAATAAGGTTAGGATTAAGTGCTTGGTATGGCTTTGGCAGTTCCTAGTCTAAATTTGAATCCAATTTGAAGGATTAGGGACCGTTTTACAGCATAAGTTTAATGTCAGAAATACTTTATATTGAATAAGTGTTTTTGTTTGTTTATATTTTTATTCTTTTGGTTTTTTTTTTTTCTGTTGCACAAACATTTTTACTCGAACCAGGCATGGCTATATAGCTTTGACCAGAACATAAATCCCCAATGCCCCGATCGTGGTGTTCTGGAGACTGTTAAGTATATGATCATGACCTACACTACATTTGATTGATTAAGCCACCATAATGACAACCACGGAAATTCACTTATTCATTGAAAAAAGTTTTCCTTTATGGTTGGAAAATGGTGTTGGGTTCAGCCCTCTAGAACATTGGAGTCGAAAGGAGATGAGAACTGGTCCTGTGAAGATCACCAGAATTCAGAAATCACTCTTCACTATAAGCCACCTTACTTTAGAAAGAAAAAATACGAGCAAGCTGTCCACAGCACCATAAACGTTATGAACTAAGTCGCTGTAGTGTATTTTTTAGCTGTGTATTGTTAACATCCCATTCCAGCGAACACCCGTATTACCCACAAGACAGGGATGAAAAATAAAATAAAGATAAAAAGAAATTTAACAGACCTGTACCCAGAAAATAATAGTCCGAGATAGAAAGTTTGGGCAGGCTATTTAAGATACCAAAAGATCAAGAGGTTATCTAAAGCCATCTTGGAATTTAAAAAAACAAACAATTGTTCTAGAAATAACAATAACTTTTAAATAAAGGTTTATTTCTATCTTATCACTTTAGCTATATTTATCATCGTTATGTGATGAAACTAATAAGGCAACTGAGGATTTCTCTGAGCAAAACCATACTGACATGTGACAGGCCAATCTCTTCTGAATTCATATACTGTCTAATCTCCTGTCAGTCAGAAAATCATATTTCTTAATTTTATTTTGAAATATAACATATATTAAATGACAGAAAACAATAATAATATAAAAAATGTATTTTTTTTTAATGAGTTGTTATGCCTCTTATTATCATATTTTCTAAATTATATGTTTAGCTAATAATTTGTTTTATTAATTAATTTTAGCTGTTGCCACTGCGACTCCGATTGGTAGTAGCGGACAAACTCCTGCCATCGAAGCCAGACCTTTGTATCCTAGAACACAATATTCAATTTCAAGAGCCCACGTAACTATTGATCCTAACGGTAAGATTACTAATTTTAAGTTGATGTTCATGATCACCAGCACTAATATTTTTGATTGATATTCTCTTTCTAATTAATTTATCTTATGATTATATTATTTGTCCTGTTTATGCTATCAATAAATAAAATAATGTTAAGGTAACTTATTTCTAAAATAATTTTACTTGTTAAACCCTTCAACACACCATCATATTATGGCAAAAATATCATAATCAGCCTGTGAGAAATCTGCTGTATAAAGTTACCTTCAAAGAAAATAAATACTTTAGTTCACCTTGAAACAATTAATTTTTTTAATATTATGTTTTGACATTATTGTTTTTAGTTCCCGAGAGCCCTTATGCAGTGCAATCTACATCTGGTGGCGGTAGCAGTAGTATGCCATATGAACCAGCACCAACTCCTGTTATTTATAGGTAAACTTAAATCCTAACAAATTTTAATTAATTACTTAGTCTCCTTATTAATAGAGGGTTTATTTAAATATTTATATATTTCACAAATACCCTTTTTTATATAACTGTGATATGATTAAAACACAGCTATGACCATATTAACAATGAAAGTTAAAATAATTCTGAGTTGTATATTATTTATTAAACAGAAAAAAAATATATAGTTACACAACAATCAAAAAATAAATAAATGTTCCTTTAATTGATGCTTATATGTAGAATATTTACATGCATTAAATTAAACAAAAAAAATAAAAAGTAAAATAATTGATCTAACCTTATAAATTTACACAAAAATTAGTATATCAGCAAAGATAACCATCAGATTTAGTTTGGCTACATATAAATTGTAAGTCTATCCTACTTTGATGACTAGAAAGTCAAAGAATATGTTGGAAAATGCATGATTGTTCACAAAACTAAAAATAATTTAATAAACATCTTCATCTTTTGTGAATAATTAGAAATAATTTGGAGTCTTAAATAAAATTTTAAAAAAACATATCTGACCGATATGATACCGTTACGAGAGTTTTGTCTTAAAAATCTTCTCGGGAAATTTAGGAATTCACAATTATAATCATTAACAATATAGTGTTTACAAACAAGTCTGTAATGCGGAAGGAAAAACTAAATGCTCTGTTTAATCTAATAATCTAAATTCTTGGTGGTAATCATCTGTTTAATAAATTACTGTAAACATGGCCTTGGAGTCAAGGTTGCCAATACTACCTAACCCTTCTTCATGTAAGGAAGATTTATTTACTTTATATTTTGCTGAAATTTCAGTCGATTAAATAATGTTAATAATTTGAATTTTGGAATTATTTTTACTGAAAACTTTAACCTTATCATTTATCCCCTTAGCCTCAAAACTTAGTAGTGTTTTCTATTCACATTTTTTTTGGGGGGGTGTTTTTTTCTAATATCAATGTGCAAATATTTTTTCAGTGGTGGTGCAACTAGCAGCGGTACAGGAGCAAGTACCTCATCGGGCGACGGTAAAAGAGGTGGAAGCCACCCGTTGAAGAGCTTCAGCGTACCTGCACCTCCCGCTTCTGCCCCCACAACTCCCCAGCAGAGGCACGTCGTCACTGTTCGTCCTCAAGGTTCGAGTCCTTATAAAAAGGGCAGTAGTTATTCTACAACGTCTCCACTTCCTAGGCAGCGCCAAGAGCAAGAGCTGCCTAAGATTCAAGCGTCTTATAGCACCGAAGAACTAAATCAAGAGATGGCGAACCTCGAAGGCCTGATGAAAGACCTAAACGCCATCACGGCATCTCAGTTCCAATGCTAGTCTTTAATGAACCTATTCTGGTTAAGTTTGCGAAACTAAGACTTTATTTTATAAATAGATGGGGTATGGGTTTTATAAAATACTAATTCCAACCTACATCGATTGACATTTTAATTGTTTTTTATTTATTTATATATTTTTTAAAAAATGTTTCCGAATTGTTTTTTTTACCATATTAATGTTTATTTGACTTAGTTTATCTTTTCTATCCTGCATATTGTGCACTACGTAAATTGTGTTTAGTGCAGATATTTTTTATTCCATAATGGCTAATTTTTTATGTTAGTCAAAACGTTTTATATTCCATAAAAATGTTGGTGAGATTAATTTTCTCATTTTCAGCCCTCAAAAGAGACTGAGACTGATTATCAGTGCTATATTTGAACAGTATTATAAAAAATTTAAAAATCGTCTCTCTGTCCTTTTTATAATTTGCTATTGATTTTTTTATAAAACTAACTAAAAAGTAAAAATAAATGTACAGTTCCTTATTGTTTATTTTTTTATTGATTATTTATTTATGTGTAGATCTCAAAATGATGTAAATGTTTTTTTATTTCTTTTAAGTGTGCCATTATTTCAAATTATTTATTGTTCTTTTATTAAATATGCATGATATAATAGATTAAGGTACTTAGGTTATAATAGTATTTTTCTTTAAGATTGCTGACAATAATTGTGAACATGTGAATTTTTTTTTAATAAAATTCGAAAAAGTGTTAAAATTAATTCTTCTCACAATAACATCAGGATTAGTTCAGAATTATTGAATTCCATCTTATGTTGTTTCTCAAAGTGTTCTATTGTAAAAATTATTTTGAGGAATATAATAGTATTTCATTTTTAAAATGAAATTCACATGGTCTACTATTACTATTGTCCTAATTTTAAACTAGTAGGAATAGATTAAAGTCATTCTGCTCAATTTAATATTCAACAATGACTATAATGCTTTATAATATGTTAAAAGTTAATAATATAAGTTACTGAATTATTTGGGTCTTTTTTACTTAAGTATCGCTAGTCATTTTTTAAATATTTAAGAATATTAATCTTCAAGGGACAAAAAGTTTCTCATTGGAAACTTTTGCCTGAGGTATTTCATTAAATAAATCAAAACCTTTAAATTTTTTTCTCCAAACAAACTCATAAAGATGTGGGTAAGCATACTTCTTTGTAACAAAAGAATATTATTGAATTTTAAGTTAATTTTTTGTTCTCAGTAAAACAATACTTTTATGATTTTGGTTACAACCTCATTAATACAATCATAATATTTTATGAAATTGTGTGTATTACCTGTTTATTATGATGATTTGAATAGGTAATGCAAATTCACTTGATAAATATATTTATTTTAATAATATTGATATGATTTCACAAGAATTCTTAGTTACACTTACATATGTTAGAGCTCGGCCTTACAAATGAGAGTGTTCTCTTATGTTATGTTAACAATATTTTGATTTACGAGTAATGTTACAAGTGGTGCAATCATTCAATTCATAACTCTATACCATCTACTCTGTAACCTCTCATTTTTATATCACATGGTGATAAAAATTATCACTGACGCAGTTATTAATTAGGCTGGAGATAGTAGTGTTGCTACATATGTATTTGGTTAATCTATAACAGTTCTGTTCTAATTAAGTGACAAAAAATTAACTGTCGATACTTAAGTAAAATAGACCCAATTATTTTTAATGTGTTAATTTCAGCATTACATGATCATTCCCAAAATTATTTTAATGTATTTATTAATGATGTCGTAAATGCTTAAAATGAATTGGCTCAAAACATTCCAGCGCCATGAAATTTATCGAATGTATAACATCCATTCTGCATTTAAAAACTAGTACAATATTAAAACATTATATTTATATATGTATATATATTTTGCGATTATTGTTCAATAATTTGAAAAAAACATTTTTAACTAAATGAAAAGTAATTGCTTAGGCTATTTACATATCCAATTAAAGTATTAAATTCTAAAAAACTTAAAGTTTAAATAATGCATCGTTCAGAAATAAATCAGGATAAAAAATTCTGAACAGAAAAATATTTAATTACTTATCGAATAATTAAGGTACTCATTACAAAAACATGTTTATATAATTTATACTTTGTTTTAGTGAAATTGATTATGTTAAAACTATTATTTATTTTTTTTACTTTTTTTAAGTTAAGAATTAATTGCTTTTGTTATGCAAATGCAAAATAAAAATAAAAATAAAATATTGCCATCTTAATGGATGTCATTTTGATAGTATTTATTTTCAATTTCTTTTTAGTTCTATTGACTTGTGCCATGGTAAGCTATACCTTGGCTACTTTTAATTTGTTCACATTATTTATTTGTGTTTTGTTGTTTCTACATCTATCAACAAAAGATCAGCAAAAGGTTCTGGATTCTTTCCTTATATCCAGAATAAACCTTGATATCTTGATAAAAATTTATGTTATACTTCAGATCATTGCTCTGACAATCTCATTGAATGACTTAAATCGTGTACAAATATTTTGTGATTTAGACAAACAGTGGATATGTTAAGCATGTTTTAATCCTCCGAAGAATGGCCTTATTTTATTCCTATGATGTGTATTATTATTATTTTGTTAGTATTGTGTTAAAGTTTGGTGGGGTAGAGCGATGTGTATTTTACATGTCCTTTGATATGCGTGCCTAATAATGTATATAAACGTATATATATATAATTAAAACTTAAAATGTTCCATAATTTTATCAATTAGGGCCTATTTATAAGTGTCATTACAGATTCCATTTTTATGATGCGGAAGTTGTAAGGCACTATTTTTTATACAATTCCAGCTTATAACATTGTAAATCCTTATGTCACTGTCATTTATATGTAATCTTTTATACATACACAATTAATGTTTTCATATAAAAAAAAACTGTTGTTTTTATTTATTTTTCCTATATATATATTTGTTTTTTCACTTCATTGATGTTAAACTTGAGAAATAAAATAGAAAGTAGCGCACCGAGCTTACAAATGATAATCATGGAATGATAAGTGTCTCAAAGCAAATGGATGTTACCAAACTGCAAGTTCTACCAACCGAGCTCCTCTAATATCCTGTTTAGAACAATTTGCTCTCAACTCTGTTGAGCTTCTAAATTACTCCTTTTTTTTTTTTTTTTTACAATATTATGAATATGATTGTGTCGACATTTCTCAATAATACAAAAAATGAACCATGATGCCATTTTGAAAGAAGTTATAAGTAATGCCTCAAACCAATTTAACCTACATTAAATATATAAATTCATTTCTTGTTGACCCCATAGATGGGCATAATCGTAATCAACTATTATAATAATCGTGTTACATTTTTGCTAAAGAATCAAAAATAAAATTAGCTTGGTCATTAAGTTTTATTATCAGTCATAATCATAGATATCGATATTGCTTATCTGTCGTTATCCAATGAAAAACGCCTGTAATTAAACTATATGAATGCTTATGTCAACATATGCTCATTCTTTTGGCTGAATCGAAAAAAAACGGAGGGTTCTCATTTAGACGAGTTTTTCGTTCCATCATATTATATTCCTCTATAGGACCTACATTTTCAATGTATGACTAATGTCTCAGTTGATGATGTGTTAGGGAATTCGAAGCCCCAGTTACGGACTACATTGGTCATACTTTTACAGATAAAAGTATAAAACTTGACAGTGATGATCTTTATCATAGATATGCTATTGATCTTCAGGTTGTCTACTAATTGGGAATTTATACTAAATTTGGTAAAGCCATTAGTTCTAAACTGGGCACTACTTCACAAGTGTTGCTCTACCTCCAAACTTTTATGTCCACTCTCCACCTTCAGATCATCCTCAAGTCCTGCAGGCCAAGGCTTATTATGAAAAAAAAAATGAGCTTATTCAATAAATGACGCTTCAAACTATAAAATGAGTTTTCTGAGAGAAACAAGCCCTGCAAAAATTATATAATAATAATAACAGTGATTTATAAAATTTCAATTTTTTTTAAATAGTTTGTAAAATGTTATCCTGTAACCAAAGAAATTTTAGCAGAAGAATTGGAGGTGCTTGTAGGACATAGTTTGGAGACCACTGCTCTACCTTGATGGACGGTCACAAGATCTCATGATATTGTAGATTTAATTCTGAAAATTCCGATACCAGGGTGATAGAAATGTTTGGAAGAAGGCCTCAACTGAAAAATACTGTTTATCTCATTTGAGCGAGGGGTATCCGAAAGGATCGATGTAATTAAAACTAATAAAGACCCGATTTTGAGAGAAGAAGAACATAAGGAAGTTGACGGAAGTCGTAAATCGCGATCTGAAGCACTTATAGTTTAATATTTTAAAGGATACGCATTGATACCGCAATAATGCGTAATCAGGCATACCCTGTCCTTGTATTAGAAAAATATTCTTATTACCTTTAACATAATCCTTCATTACACACCACTTGCAGCGATGTCAAGTCCACTTACACAGTATGTCAAGTCTATGTGTAAGTAATTTTGGAGGAGAAACGTTCAAGATTTCACATTATTAGACACACTTTAAGTGTGTCAAATCATGAAGTGTAAAGTCAACAGATTCATTCAGCTTAAAAGTGGCTCCTATTACTGGGTAAAAGGCAATAAATTGAGCCTTTTCAGGATTGGACAGTGTGTTGCTATGGTGACATAAAGGTACATCTACAAGGAAACTTTGTTTCCGTTTAAAGCCAATTTTTTACTGGTCACTAATGTCCAATACTAGGCAAAACCGTAAATTTTTCGATAAATCGTAAAAATAAAATATTTAGAAGACATCATTGGTGAAATGGGCTACACAAATATCCAGACTTGGAAAGAATCATTTATGAAGCATCTCAACTCTAACATGTATTCTAAACGATTTCATCATTGTTGTAGACGTATTATCTATATTAAAAGTGGTAATGAAATCTATATTGAGGTAGGGCAGAGTCAACGAATTAAGGGATCTTTGGCCAGATTCGGTTTGATTACAATCCTAGTCAGTGACAATGGTGGACAAGTTACATCTCAGGAATTCAAACAACGAGAAAAACAAAACGGAACCAAGCATTTGAGAACAGCTCAGTATCATCCTTTCTTTGGACGGACCAGCCGATTTTTTTCTCTGTTATAAAAAAAAAGCTCTTGAAAAGCTTGGACAGGCTATGTAAGCATATATCGGCAGCATTGATCCGTCTGCTGACATCCTCAGATACATCGTTCCCTGAGTTCACTTCGGATTCCATGTACACAAAAGTCTCCACTCTCTGAAACGTTTCGGGATCATTATACAGGAATGCGACATGGTCTCCACCACCGTCGGCTAGCATATATTTAGTTTTTTGCTTATTTACTTTATAATAGAGGCATAATTTCCTGGTAGCTGTTTCAAAAGAAGTAAATGCCTCTTTCAATGCCCATAATAGCTAATCTATATTATTACAGGGCTTATTGTGAAATATATAATCATGTTTTTGAGTAACATAAAAAAGATTCCTCACGAATCCAATCCTTGTAATTTTACTCAAAATATTCAATCTCATAATAATGTTACTAATAACATTATCCTCAAAGACCTTAATGCTGGATTTGTAATATGTTTACTCCGAAATAGGAACTTAATCCTTCAATCATTAATTCCATTCACACAAACTTTATAGTTACTAAGCTTACTTCTCTAACTATTACCAATAATCCTCTATTCATTTTATTACATATCATTCTCCGCGATTTATCATCATTCTATAATTATTTGTGTTTTCATATTCAGTAAATTTTGATGAATATTATGTTTAAAAAGTAGAATGTTCCAATTCTATTTGTTCCATTAAAATTTAGGACAGTGTTAATATGGGAAAATTAATAATAATTACCAGTAAATACCATTTGCAAAGCTAACTTGGCGTTAGCTAACTAATAGCAAGAAACTATTAGATGGAATAGAGATACTGAAGGATTAGCAAAGAAGTCCAAAAAAATATGGTTTTCACCTCGAGTCATTCTTACCATGTCTGATTCTTTGGAATAATATTGTATTATTCTGCAAACGTCATGCCCAACTACGTAAATGTTTAAATAAATGTTGTTAGTTTATATTTAAAATTTAAAAGAATAAACAATAATAATAGTTTCCTCTAAGACCACAAAAGCAGCACTTGCGGTCGGAATCTGGGAGTAGGGATGTAATGGAACGGTTAAAATCTTTATTAGCTTCAACAGTTCCAGTTCCCGTAAGGTTCCCTCAAAAGTTACGGTCACGTATTTTATTAATGTCATTTCCTTGGTAAAACGTTTCAGTTTTTTACTATATTCATTAATGTATAAAAATTTAATTGTTATCGTTACAGATATAATCATCATTTTAGCACAACTATACTCCTAATATTTAATTAATAGCTAATTTAAAAAAGAATAAGTTTTGGACAAATTTTTTAAAAGATTTATATACTTATAATCACATACGATAGCTGACAAAATACACATAATTTTATTTTTTTGTATATTACATATTTAATCATTAATTAATCTAAGCTTCTCAGGGAAAACCAATATATTTTGTCATATATTGAACTTTTTGCTATATTAATATTAGAAAGTTTTGAATCCTAAATTGAATATTTTCTTCTTTATACCATACTTAATATAATTGGAATCAGTTACAAAGACAGAATCCTTGGAACTAGAACTATCAAGTAACACTATTATAACCGCTTCAACGGCGGTTCCCTTGTAACCGTTCCAACAGTTCAATAACATTGCTATCAGAGACAGTTTGCCTTGGGAACTGTCAGTGAGTGGTTAACCTTTGTTGGAGTTACCTCTACTTGTTTCTAGGGTGAAGGACAGAACCTAGTCAATATGAATTGTGTTGATCACGGTCGAAGGCCTTTTGTGCTTTTTTTTGTTAGTTTGTCACATCCTTGTTAGTTTAATATAATTTTTTTAAACTTTTTCTGAATCATCAGTGCTGTTTCTTCCCTGGGCTGTTTTACCCATTTTATGTGATAGATTTTGAACCAAGATAAAGTTGATAAAAACATCAAAATGCGACTAACTGCTATTAGATTTTTTTCGGGTCTATCAAAAATGGTAGACTTCTATGCACAGTTTAATCCTTCACCTCTTTCAATAAAACATTTTGTCGATTTTGGTAAGTCTCATTTTTTTATTTACTCTGCCTGAAAAAAGAAATTAGCCTTTTTCTTCTAATAAACTATTAAATTTTTATATTATAGTTGTAGAAAAATGTAATCATGGCAAAATTCTGATCATGGAAATAAAATAATTATGTTTAGATAATGTTTAATCCTCTTTTAATGTACTAAGTAACATGTTTTTCTATTATTATAATTAAATTTAATTGCTCCATTCAGGTTTTTTGTATATTGTGAGTTATTCACTATTGAAGTTTTTTTTTTTATTTCCAATCGATAATCCTGTTTGTTAATTTTCTTGGCTATTAAGACTTTTACTATTATGGTTTACGTTTAACTTATTTTTACTAAAGTAATTAGAATAGTGTGGTTTTGAGAATGATTAGTGTCGCTTTAAGCTGTCATTAAATTGGTCTGTTGTAAAGTATTATCTTTTTCTCTTTGACTAATAATTGAAATTTTAAGAATAAAATCAGTGAAAATGTTTGAAGAAGCATCTAAATATAACTCAGGATTTCAGAACTTTGAGCTTTTGCACTTATGTACACAATTTTGTTTGAGTAAACATTATATTACGTATATGTTTACTTAGCACTCATAATTTAAATATATTAATCCTTATACATATAGTTTATTATTTATATTTTCTCTTCCCAGTTAAGAATATTTTGGTGATTAATATATATGTATATTTTGTTGTCTTTTTTACATAAATTTGTCAATTTTTTTTTTATTAATAGAACAAATATCATTCACAAAAAAAAAAGTCAGAAGAAATTTTGTGTGAATAAAAAGAAATTTATCAGATATTCTTATCAGTGTAATCTTGAGAAAAATACAGTATCTCTGTTTATCATAATCAGGTACATGTGTTTACACTCAAGTGCTGTCTAGACCCTAACACTATAAAATATCCATAATATATTCAAAATGTTGTTCCAATTTAGCTATAAATTATGTAAATTGAAACTGATCAGTTTCAAGGTCATTTTATTTATTGTAGCATTAATTTCTCTTAACCTTAATTAGGTAATATGTAATTTGTTTTTTTTTACAACAAAATTTACAATGCATTTTTATGTCTCCAATTAGTTAATTGTCATTGTTTTTTCTACCTTATCATTACATTTCTTAAAAATGGATTTATGTTAATTATACATTGCATTTTTCTTTGTTTTATTGTTTTCCTGATAAAATGTAATTTTTATGTATCAAATATACTCTGGGAAAAGATTTTTTTTCATCTTTTATAAATTTAATTTTATTTACATATTAAAATTACTGCTCAGGAATTTTTTTTTAAATATGTTAAAATATACATTATTTTTAAAAAAATATTTTTTAAATTTTGATTTCTTTATTTGTTTTTCTGTGGATTTGTTGTTTACTTCAATTACATTTTTAAAGGTACAGGAGGTAAGATTGGATAAATGCATTTGCAAAAAGTTAAAATTAAATAGAAAAAAGGAGTAATTTTCTCAAATTCACAAAAAATAATTTCTTAAATATATTTGGTATTGTACAAGGGTTGATTTTCTTTTCACTCCCTGCTGGAAATTACTTATATTTTGTGAGTTTCCAGTCATAGAAGTCAAGATATTTTCAGGGGTTTTACACTTCTAATACTAGCAATGTTCAAATAATTTAAAATATCACTAGTATTGACAAATATTACAGTGCATCAGCCTCAACAACTGTTGGACATGAAGTGCTGATATTAAATTTTTTTTTAAATAGGGACACATCTTCTTGCTTGAATAGTTCTCTCTAGATTTTTAGGAAACCTTACAAATTGGTTCATTTCATCATGTTATATTGTCTAGTTCAAACATAGAATTGTTTGAGTTGAAACTCTTGTCCATCGTAGACTACACTTCTTGACCAAATTTTAGCCCCTATATTGACAAACAATTATTTAAATTAAATTTATAAGGGTGCCCACACAGCACTCAAATCATGTCTAATTTATCTTGCTGATGTCCAAAGTGTGAAGACTAATTCTAAGGATTAGTAATCAGTTATTAGGGCTTTAGAAAGATCATTTAATTAATTACTTCTGGCTCATTAGGCCTTAAGAGTAGGTATAAGTTAAAAATGGCAATTTGATGGTGCCTCTGGAAGATATATATATATATATATATATATATATACATATATATATATATATATATATATATATATATATATATATATATATATATATATATATAATGTTATATTGTTGGGTGTAACCAATGACTCAAATCAGAATTCCATCTTTAAAAAAATCTTATTTTTTGACATAAATCCTTAAGGACTAAAATGCTAGATTTTTATTTCCTATGAGCTGAAAGATAACTTTTATTTATTTATTATGTTATAATATTCTAACCAATGTCTCAAACAAATCAGAATTCAATATTTTAAAAAAATCTTATTTTAGACATATATTCTTAAGGCCCAAGAAGCTAGATTTTTATATGCTATGAACTAAAAGATCACTAATGTGTCTCCATATAACAGAGACTTATTTATCTCAGCATTGAAGATATTTGATAATGAATTGTAAAAACAAATCTTACAAGTATATGTTTTTCAATTCTGTACAATAATTAAAATTAAATATAAATTTTGTTTTCAGGCATGAGAGCATGTGAAAAAAAATCTTACATTTTTCTGAGGCAAGAACTTCCGGTAAGATTGGCAAATATTATGAAAGAAATTCATTTACTTCCAGATAACTTATTGAGAATGCCAAGTGTTGTACTAGTAAATGACTGGTATGCACAGTCCTTTGCTGAAATTTTAGAATTCGAGAAAATGGATTATTCCCCTGAAATTTTGGAAAGGTAATTATATTTAGAGATAGGAAGTCACTAAATCCAGAAAGAAAGAAAAAAAATGTACTGTATAGACTTCTATTTTTTCATAAACTACCGGTATTGATTGGAACTTTTTGCTTGGCAGCTATGTTCTTTATATAGCCATATATTGATCTTATTCTGATAAATTAAAGAAAGGAATACTTTTTTTTTCTTGAATAAGAAATTTATCAAGATTGTCCTCTATTTTTCTTTATTACATTACAACATTCATGTATGCATATTTGTATAGGGAGATGAAAATGACCTTTCTAATTTTTCATTTTTGTTCAACTGTTCGAATTAATCATGCATTTTCAAAAGCCTTACATCTACCAAACATTTAAACCACATTATATCTATTATGTTTTTTTTTTCTTCTTAAGAAAAGGTAAAAGATTAGTAAGGTCATGTTCACCATCCAATACTATTTATATTACTATAAAAACAGCTGACCTTCATGAAGAATGAAACTTGAAAAACATTTATGTACTTTTGTCTGTCATACACAGTTCTTTTTATTTACCAGATGGCCTTATGCCCACTTTCTTTATATTATCTTCTAACTTTTTTATACTTTGTTTCATCCAATTTATTTCTTTTAATTTGAATGTTTGTTTTTTAATTATAATTAACAAATTTTTATGTTTTCTGCATACTTCTCATTTTTAATTCTGTTTTATTTAATATTATGTTATATATTGTCTTGGAAATAGTAAAAAAAAAAAGGGCAAAGGTAATAAATTTTATTTGGGATATTTTCATAGGATTCACATTAGTGCAACAAGCTATTTGTTTGTTTGTTTTGCCTTAAAGGCATAAAATCATCAGATCATCAACAAGCTATTTTTAAAGGATGAAAAATTTTCAGGTTTCTTTTGACACAAGTTTACTTACTATAAGTCATGATTGAACAACTTGTATATTTTATATGGAAATCGGTAAATTTACTGATATAAAATAGTTATTTGTTTGTTTTTTTTCTATCAGGTTTTGTGAGGCCTTGATCAAAATTCGAAACAGGCATGCTGATGTTATCCCAACAATGGCACAAGGAGTGATAGAATTAAAAGAAAGTCATGACATCGATGTTCAGACTGAGCACAGCATTCAATACTTTCTTGACAGATTTTACATGTCACGAATAAGTATAAGAATGTTGATCAATCAACATAGTAAGTACATTTTTACAGTTTGTTCTGTTATTTTTAGAATTAAATTTTGTAACTTACTGTATTTGAAGAATTATATTATTTATTTGAGAAAGAGTTGGTTAGGGATGCGGTTTATACATGATATTATATATTTTATTGTATTTGCCATCAGGCAAATAATTTCGTAGACTCTCGATAGTCGACTCTCCAAGGGACTACTAGAAAACTTCGAATTACCGAGACTTATAGTTATCAATAAGTTTGAATTATCAAAAAAATTTGAATTGTTGTGGCCAACATACAGAATTTTATTTTTTTGTGACCCTATCTTCTTTATTTTTAGAAATATCTGTTTCTAATGACCAAAATGTGGCGACAGTGAATTCATAATTGCCACAGAGGCACAACATTCAGGAATTTGTTTTGTTTCTAAACGCCTAGTTGCGCCAGAAATATCTAAATCCAATGTCATCTCGTTGGAATAACCTGAAGCTGGGGATGATATTCAACTGAAATTCATTTCCAAGAGGTCATCAATTAGTCATTCCATCCTCTCCAGCATTCCTTCTTCTTTTTCTTTGTCTTCATCTTCGTGCCATTACTAGCGTCGAGGAGCCTCTATCCAATGCAGCCATGCCTCTCGGTCCCTACTAAGCCACCTCATTTCCGTGAGATCTGTCCACATTCGACGCTGGTTTTGTGCTACCATGCGGGTTATTAGCCCAGCGATGGAGGCCCCGTATCCTCGGGATAACTGGTCTCCTGAATATTTGTGTCCCTTCAGGAGAAAGGGTGGCCGGGCTATACCCACCAGCACTGGGTACCTGTTGGTCCATGGGTCTTTATTCGATATATTCAGACCACCCCTCCTAAGAGGGATCCACCATCCGCCAGCCGGAGGACGCGCTCCCTAGTGGACAGGTTCCACCGAGAGCTCCAGCATTCTTGTGGCCCATAATTTAGAACTTGATTGCTCAGTTGCCTTTGATCCTATCAAATCCAGTGACATTTCATTGGACAATAATGTTACCACACGGGAACCATTACCGTAGCTCCAAGAGTTCGAGATTCCAGCGCCAAGATCTGAGCATCCTTTTGCGCCAGATCAACCTACCAACCTATCCAGTGCCATTTCATTGGTAAATAATATCTCGCCAAATTTTTTCCAACTTCCATGTGCCTCCAAGAGGTTCTCAGTTTGTGATAAAGTTAAATCTTCAAAGCTGCAACAGCCCGGCCGCAAAAGATCTATGTACCCTGCTGCGCCCTACTCCAAAAGAACCAACGACATTTTGTTGTAAGTACATTCTACACGAGATGACCCACTCTTTTAGAACATCTCCTAGTGGTCAACAGAGCTCCAAGAGCCAGTTCAGACAGGTTCTAAATGCCGACCTACATCAGATCCTAATGAATTTAGTGACATTTCTTTTTCTCGACTACATCTTGCCTTCATGAGGTCCCTAGTCGATCAGTTTTTACTGACTGGACTTCATGAGCCCCGTTCCAAAAAATCTGATCACCCAGCTGCATTAGATCTCAATAAACCCAATGACATTTCGTTTGAAATTATATTTCCTCCAATCGACCGACTACATCACACCTCCATGAGGTCACTAGTTGGTCACCAGCTTAAATTGGCCAGGCTTCATGAGCCTTATCCAGTTGCATCAAATCGGAAAAAGTTGAGCAGATTTGGTGTTGTATTTTTAGAATACTCACTGCTGCCTCACATATTCCCTCTACATACAAAAACGATTTTGAGTTATTGAGCTATCAAAATACAGTATTATTTTGATTTACTGAAGTAAACAGCTGAAGACTTCGAATTATTGAAAAATTTAAATTATCGTGAGTCGACTGTATCATATATTCACCACACCCCTTCACCAACTTCTCAAATTATAATCACGGTCCACCATCTTCACCCACTGTATTATTTATTCTTAATTCATCCCTTCTACCCATACAATGTGCAAGTTCCAAGTTGTAGTTCAGTTAGTTGTTGAGCCTGTTCTAAACAAACAAAAAAATTTGTATCTATTTAAATTTGTTCAATGTTTATGCTTTGATTCCAGCTTTATTATTCGGGAATGAATTGCGTGATAAGGAAAGAAAAACGATGCATATTGGTTGCATTGATCCTGAATGTGCTATTAGAGCCGTGGTCAATGATGCATATGACAATGCTTCATTCTTATGTGACCAGTACTATCTAGCATCACCGAAACTCAACATTCTAGAACAGAATGGTAACTATCACCAATTATATTGATTTATTATATTATCTGTTACATGTAAGTCTTTAATTGTAAACTGTAAGTTCAGTGCGGATACACCCGTTACCTAAATATCTCCCTCTAATGAATCCAATCAATATCTAAAGCTACAACATGAGGTCTAATACAATCTTTTGTTCATATCTCAGTCTCCTTAATGTTACAGCAAGGGTTATCTTTTTGTGTTATTCTTATTTTAAGAACGATTTTTAGTCTACTATAAATTTTCCTCAATTAGTTAACTCAAACCTGATTTTTTTTCTCACAGTTATATGATTAAGTATCTTTGCTTTATAATGAAATAAAAAAAAAAAAAAATCGCTTAAGCTACTGAAATGCTATTACCACACAGTGCCCTATTCTTGTTAATCACACCTGAGACAAAACCTTGAACAAGGAGGAAATTTTTCCCTAGGCTAGTTTTGGTCTAGAGCAGGGGTCTCTAAACTACGTCCCGCAAGCACTTCAGATCTGCCCTGCGAAAGTTTCTTTGACGATTTCATGGTAAAGTTTCAAAAGCTATTTAAAAACAATATGAAATTTACCAAATTACTCATACAAGAGGTAATATAACGTTTATTGCATAGATTTTTTCTCTTAAAAAGCTCATTTCACAACTGAATCATTTATGAAGAGAAGAATAGTTGGGGTGGTCAGTCAAAAAAGAAGGCAAAAATAAATGATAATATTTATTTTTTACATATGCCGACGTTTCGATCTGAAGTTCAGGCCATCATCAGGACTAAGGAAAGAACCAGATAACAAGGTATGAGAAATATAAAAATTACAGTAAAATGAAGTTGTTAGAATAATGACAACAGTAAGAACAAGAGACAAATAATAATAAGTACAAAGTGTGGAATGATGAAGTAAACATAGTCAAAAAAGGTGACATAAGTATTGTACAGGGAATCTTAGAATAAAATGTAAAACAGAAAAATATGAAGTTATATAAGAAATGGAAATAAATAGTAAAATTAAGATATACTGAATAGAATATTTAGATAGAAAATTGAGATGTAAAGTCTATCAATATGTACAGACAAAGTATGAAATAAATTCAGGTCGAAACGTTGGCATATGTAAAAAATAAATATTATCATTTATTTTTGCCTTCTTTTTAGATTGACCACCCCAACTATTCTTCTCTTCATTATCCACGACAGTCAACCATTTACCAATTATGAATCATTCATAGTACAAGTCATTCATAGAACAAATATTTTTTTTCATCACAAGCCGTGGCCCATGGGACTTGATGGAGACCTCATATGGCCCAAAAGTGTCAAAAAGTGTAGAAACTCCTGGTCTAAGAACAAAGGACCTACCAACAGCTTCTATTACAGAGCCTACCTCTAAAGTTTAGCATCATAAAGTACCTTGTATATCTTTATTTTTGTAACTACTATGGCTGTTATTATCATGTTTCCTTTTAAAATTAGTTCATTTTTTATGATTCATTCATTTCTAACGCATGTTGTAAGACTGTTCCCATAACAATATTTTAATAATATGAGGTGTGTATATTAAGTAATGAGACTGATTTTTCTAAATTTTTATTGAAATAAAATTACAAATTCACATTGTCTCCCCCAAAGTAACTACCTACCTTGGAATGCCACACAGCGCTGGAGACAATTCTTCTATTCCTCATAGCGGTTCTGGGATTCGGATACTGAAATAGCCTTCGGTTGGTCGATTACGGCTGTTTGAATAACCTCCAATGTCCGGGGGGCGGGGTGGCCGAATGGGCTAAAGCATGTGCACAGCATCGCTAGTTGCTTGGCAACCGGATAACAGAGATTTGAGATGATTTAAAAAGTACAAGTTCGCGTCCCGGTGCCGGAGGGGATTTTAAATTTCCCACACTCATCCCCCGGCCCGGGAAAATCCCGTATAGCCTTAAAGGTGAGGTAGGGAAGAACAAAAAAAAAAAAAAAAACTCCATTGTCTGAAAATTTCGTCCCATGAGGTGATTTTTCAATCTTAAGAACAGAAAAAAGTCACATGGACACAAGTAGATTGAATAAGAAGGCTGAGGAGCTACAGGGTTTTCAATTGCTCTCAAAAAATCAAAGCACCTTTCTTTTTCTTTTTGCTCTTGTGAAAGATTTTTCAGAATTATTTTTGCACATCCCCAATTCATTGGTCAATATTTGATGAACGGTTGTGTGAGTCAAATTCAACTATTCATCGATCATTTGTACTGTCAAACGATGATCTGAATGCATGAGATCGAGGATTCTGCCTTAATTTTTATTGGTTCTTGAAGATGAAGAACTTCCACTGCGAAGCTCGTCTTCAATTGATTCTCTTCTTTCTAAAAATGCCTTAAACCACCTAAAACCTGAGCTCTCAACAAAACACAGCAGTTTTTCTAATGCTTCCGTTGCACTGTGTCCAAGTCTGAAGCAGAAACTGATAGCATAACGTTTAAAATTGATGTTACTCATTTTTAGAATATACTACAAAAACCATTCTCATAAGTAAATTAATAATTTTTCCACAAGAGATAAAAACTAAAAGAACTGTCATTGCTCGTTGCAAATTGTTGTTGCAATTTGCAAATTTTCGTACCATTATTTCTAATTAATTAAGACCCTTTGTACAGCCCTTGGGAGAGGGAGCGGGATAAAGATGTAATTACTTGCAACTTTTTATAAAATAATTTTTTTTTTTCATAAAAGTGTTTACTGGCCAAAGACATTGTTTGGTTAGATGACTACAATTTCTAATGTTTCGGTAAATACCCTGTGATTATATATTATTGATTAGTTTCATATAGTGAATTAATGATCTTCTTTTATCACTACTTTTTATTTTGTTGAATTAATCACAACCTACTAGTGGTTGCCGCCCTATACTAACCAGAATGGGATTTATAGTCATTATACAATCTTTATAGAATTTATTTTTCTGGGCCACTGAGACATAAATTCTAACTGATGCTGGCGGTAATCTGATCCATAAAATTCTGAACTGGTGGTATCTTTATAATAGCAATAGTTTTGGATTGAAAAATTTTAGAATAAAATTAGTTTTGTGATAAAAAATAAAATATATTTTCTTTTCTTTTTCATTCCTCCCTGTTCAAGTCTCCAAATCTTATACTTTTTTAGGGCGTTTTGTTTAAAAACAACAATAATAAATTTAACAATTTTGTAATTATTGTTATTAATAATTTATAACTTTAATTATTTTAATTACTATCCTTATGGGAAGCCTTTAAGTTAACACAAATACATTACACTTAATCATTTCACAACAAACCTGAGATAGAATACTTCATGTATTATGTATTCGTAGAATACATATTTCATCTAAAATGTCTTTTTATAGGACATTGTTGTGTAAAGCTTTACAAAAAATTTTAGGTAGATATTAATAAGTGAACACTTTGCATGCCGAGAAATTACGGAGTCAACAAATTTTTGAGTGAAATGTGTATTTTTATTTTTTCCAATATGTTTTTATGTACCTGATAAATCTGTTTGTTTTTTCACTAGCCTGAAGAAATTAAAATTTGCAAATGTTGTATTGTGTAAAATATTTAATTAAGAATTAACATACATTTAATTTTACATATCCCATAAATTATAATGTTACTTATTATTTTCCAAATACCCAATCCCTTCTTGAGCAATATTTGTTGTGAAATTAAAAGAGTTTATGGGTTAAAACTGTTTTAAAAAATATAAAATTATGTAGGTTCTGGAGGACCCATCCAATTTGTTTACGTTCCATCACACTTATACCACATATTATTTGAATTATTCAAAAATTCTATGAGGGCTGTTATGGAACACCACCCTGATAACTATCCATCTATTAACGTTATAATTGTCAAAGGAAAAGAAGATATTTGTATCAAGGTAATTAATTATGTGTATGAGAAGTTTTGTATTATTTTTTATATTACTATACTGTTAATTATAATTTGTATTTCTAAATGTAGAAATATATATTAAAGCTGATTACAGTTGTTTTAAACCTCTATTCTGTAGGTTTCAGATAGAGGAGGCGGTATTCCAAGGTCTCAGACAGATCTTCTTTTTCATTACATGTATAGTACTGCACCACAGCCATCCAAATCTGACCTTGGAACAGTTCCATTAGCAGGTTGGTAGTGGTAATTCAACTTATTTGTTTGCTTATAATTTTTTTTCCCTCATATTATTTTAAAAAATCGATAATAACCAATTTACTTTTTGCTTTAAACTTTTTATGAAATGGGATAATCTGTAATTTTTTTATAAATTTCTTTTAAGACTATTATTCTTTAATCGTACTCTTGTATCTTGGGTGTATTTTATGTGAGTCTCATATCTGGGCTACCCCAATAATTTGGTATGTTGTGGATCAGTATTTTTTGAGTCTTGAACAATATAGAATTTACAGATATATGTTGTCAGTATTAATATGAATCTGAAACAGTATCACAGTTATTGCAACAATCTTTTTTTTTCTTGGTTAATTGTATGATAGTTAACATAATGTGGAGTAATCAAGTTTCTTAACTCTCGAAAGAAGAACTCTTGAAGTCCACTGGTGTTTGTGAGATGTGACTATAGAAATCGGGAATCGTTTGAGAAATCGCTAAAGACCAACTTATGAAGTAAACTTTGTCAATCAACAAAACACTTGAGTTAGGTTTTTACATATAGAATGAAGGATTTACTGATCATTTTTCACCAACTCAGATCACCTAATTTGCCCTATCCTCAATAAATTATAAAATCAAAGCCTTCACCAGTTAAAAAGAAATATTCTCAAAACCACAGTAGCTAATATTTTGTTTTGTTTTTTCTTTCTTTCAATGACACTACAGCCCGATGTGGATCTTGGCCTCCTCAATTAGCCTTCGCCAGGTATTATGCAGCCGCTCTCCAATTTTGAATGCCTAAATTTTTTATTGGGTGCAGCTTATGGAAATCAAGGTTTCGTTATAGTCAAAATAAAAACTTTGGTATTCGGCTATTTGTTTAAGTTATAGTCAAAATAAAAACTTTGGTATTTGGCTATTTGTTTAAGTGCCATACAACTAAACTGACCAATACTGATCCATTAAAAATTTTTAAATATGTAATTTTCATTTATGGTGAAGCGAAGAGATTGAAATAATCAAAAAGAGATTTAGTCTTTCCACTTCTTTAAGCTCTGCTGAGTTTATCACTGGCAAAATAGCATTGGACATTGAGTCACCTACTTTCGTGTAAAATTGCTGAGTTTATCACTGGCAAAATAGCATTGGACATTGAGTCACCTACTTTCGTGTAAAATTCGAACTTGATTTGAATATTGTGGGGGGCGGCGTGAAATTTTTGGGAGTTTTTTTTTCCAATTTCCAGCTAATCCGTTTTGTTAACTCAAAAAATGTATATGACATTTGTTAGGCTCGAATAGGAAGTTGAATCGAATGACACCTTCAACAGGAAGATCGGACAAAGTTGAAAAATGAGTGTTTTAAGCGACAACGCGTTACAGATGTCCGGAATTCCAGATTTTTTCTCATTGAGTTGTGATAATTTTTTCTATCAGTTGAACAGTACAACTTTTAAATGTGGCTCGTGCAGAGTAGATTGGGACGAGAGTCGAAGTAAGTAACTGCCTAACCGGGATCTCTAGACAAATTAAAATTATCTCTAAAGGGATCTCTATACAAATAGCCTAGAGATCAATCAAAATAGTTCTAGTAGATTAGGTACTAACTTTTGTTTATATTTTTAGTTTAATTTACTTTTAAAATGATAAAGAACCGTTTTTTATATTAAAAGATTTTTTTTTTAAACTTTTATTGTTAAAATTAACTGTTTAAGTTGGGCAGCCCAATGGTTAGTGTACTAGTGCTAAACTTCTCTTAACTCCTGGGCCAAAATTCAGACCTATTGTTTGCTTGAACTCTCATCTGGCATCATTTTTGAATTGTAACCTCAAAAAATATGTACGAGTAAATATGTAAACTTAAAAGAGTATGCCACATAAGAGCATAAGAAAATAATAATAATTTATATATGTTTCTATTTTATTGTTAAATCTATCATGCACATGACAATTAGCAGATAGATGTAAAGTAATTTACTAGCTAAGAAAATAATATTGAGACTTAAAAGTTTGGCAAAATTGTATGAGTAAAATTGAATATGATTGAAAATGACTGGATAGTTGCCAGAACTCAACGAACAGATGTTGTTATAAATAAAATTTTATTTTGAAACCTTTGATCATACTAATTTGTGGTTAAGTATAATCCCAGTTAATACAGGCAGGATTTTAAAAAAAAATTAATTTAATTTAGTAAGTGTTAAGTATGGAAATAATTTGAAGAGAGAATTTGAAATAATCTAAATTTACACATCTGTGACCGGATAACCAGAAAAATGATACTTTTTCTTCTATATTATCCTGAAATTTGCATTGAAACAACTCATTTACACATAGGCATGTTTCATTTTTATAAAATTTATAATTTTTACATTACATCAATATACTGAGGTTTTATTTATGGTGTGCCATAAATACAATTTTAATTTTAAATACATGAAATAGATTGGTAACATAAATCATGTAGATATTCATTATGTAGTATTGAGTTGAAGAAAATAAAATTGTATATAGTTACACATACTTATTAAATTTAAGGTAAAGGAGTATTTATGAAAATAAATTAAACTAAATATTGTAGCTTACGCAATTTTTAGTAATCTGAAATTTTTGTATAACATACAGAGTTCACGTTCCAATCTAGCCTGGATTATAGAGACTGTACTGTAATTAAAACAAAATCAAAGAACCATTTTATTTTTTAATATGAACTTAAATCAATTAGATTTTTGAGAAATAAAAGATCCTAGTTTTATTTCCTAATGAGTTTCTAAATTTCAATGATGCCTTGAAAGAGCAGTTAACTAACCTTACATAAAAAATATGGTGTGCGCATCAAATGACATTCACTTACCACCCTCTTCTCAGCAGAAATAAGTATTCTCAGACAAAGGGAAGTGGTAGTAAAAATTATAGATGCTATATTTATTCACATTTCATTTTAGGTATTTTTATTTGTTTAATTACCCTTATTGTACAAATCTTATGTTTTTATATCACTAATCTATACAATTAAATATTACATAATACAAACGATAATATTTATAAAATATATGTATATCCACATAATATTGTCAGAGTCTGTATTATATTAAGCTCACGTCACTTATAGAAACCTGTTCTAATCTTTCAGGCAAGCTTGGGTGAGCTCATGTTCCTTTGGTTCCTCCATTACAACTATTATCTGTTACAAACTCTTATTTCTCCTTTAGTTAATTATCAAATTCTTTCATATTTTTTGTTTAACTTTTTTTATATCAAAGATTAATGTGAAATGGTTAATTATTTAAAATAGAAACAATTAATGGTGCTTTAGAGGAAGCTAATATTGAAAATTAGCCATTAATTCCTGTTAGAGAATATAACCTACATTATATTAAAAACTGCTTAATAATACACTTGTATTCTGAGTTTAATCAAAATCGTTAGAGCTGTTTTTGAGGAAATCGTAAAAATATATTAAATGGATGATATAAAGTACCACTTCCGGTTTGCCAATTTTGACGAAAATGTTGCTGTAACATCTCAGGCTTATAAAAACCTTAATAAATTTAAGTTTTGTGGGACTTGGTTATTTGGACTCAGGGAACCTACAAACATGTATTTCCGTTGAAAACTCAGATTCGAAATTTTTCACGATCGCAATACTATATATATATATATATATATATATATATATATATATATATATATATATATATATATATATATATATATAGGTAGTAAAAATAAAAATGTTTTGACAACAGAAGAATCATGTCAATACTTCATTATCTGATAAATAATTATTTTTTTTTATTCAAAACACACTTTTTGTTATAGGTTACGGTTACGGTCTTCCAATATCTCGGTTATATGCGAGATACTTTCATGGTGACCTCAGCCTTTTATCATGTGATGGTCATGGCACAGATGCCATAATATTCATGAAGGTAATTTTCTCTATATAAATTTATATATATGAATTATTTTTTCTGTGATGTAAACATTTCAAATAATTTCTAAGGCTTTGTAAGTAGATATTATTTAAAACACTAAATTATCCGACTGATCTATTTTTATGTGTTAAGAACAGTTTTTTTTTCTATCTATGTTTTAATCAATTAATCTCATTATCAATTATAGTTAGTATTTGCAGCAATTCTTATTCCAAAATTCTGGATTATTTTTATAAGTAATTTTTATAAGTAAAAAATTTATAAGTATAAAATATTAGTTTTGTTAATAATAAATTTGTATTTTTGGAATTACTAATGATTTTTGTTCTTGAGTAAACTTATAATTAATTTTAATTTTTCCAATAGATGTAATTATTATGAATTATGATAAACAAAATAATTTAGATTTTTTGGGATAGTTAGTTCATGCCCTTTTTAAGCTAACTAGTTTCTTTGAAATAAGTGTATTAAAGAGAATTAAAAAAAAAAAGGTTAAAATATTTTCATGTTATTTTTCTTTTATTTATTAAAGTAAAAACTTCTTGAGGCATGTTTTGCACTTTTTTTGTGGAGAGAGAATTAGATTGAGCCGTCAGATTTTCAATGTGTAACGCTCGGGTGAAATCGACTAATTGAAATGTTTTTTCATATAGATTAAAATATCTCAAAAACTAAAAATCGGACCTGCATATTGTTAGGGAAGGAAATGTTTATCATTTCATCCTCTTTATATTGAGTTTTCATTCAAAGTTATATCTTAAAGTGAAGCTGTGTGAGAGAGGTGAAAAGGAAAAAATAGTGTCGAAAACCAAATGATAACAAGTTTTATTGAAGATTTGGATTAAAATATCTTAGAAACTAAAAATAGGACCTGCTTTCTGTAAGCAAGGGGAATGTTCAGCATTTCATCTTCTGTATAACGAGCTATTATTTATAATCTATATTTCATATTATTAATTTTACCTTATTGATGTTTTCACTTCTATTGTGTGGTCTCAAGCACTCACCTTAGTTTTTTTAGTTTCAGATTTGTTATTTTTTTTTTTTTATTGTTTAAGGCTTTATCCAATGAGGCAAATGAACTGCTTCCTATTTTCAACAAGACATCCACAAAATTCTATACGACACCAATACCCACCGGCGATTGGAGCACTCAGAGCAATGCAATGGGTAACCGTCATATTTCTTCCCTTGCCAGAGCCCTACTCTAATTTTTTTTTTTTTTTTTTTTGAAATAATTTTATATTTCCATTTTATTAGTTTTCTGTTGTTTTGAATTTTTATTTTTCAACATTTTTTATGCTTAGTTAAAATTAAATATTTTATTATTATTGATAGCAGTTGTTGGAAGAATGTATCTTCACTGAAAAATTCTGAAGGTATTTCTATTCTTTGTTTTGTTTTTGTTTTTGTTTTTTTAAATATGTGTACAGTTTTATTTTGGTTATCATTTAATATCAAATCAAATATAATTTTTTGTTTTTTAATCACAATGTTACAAAGCGATTTGTTAGTCATGACCTGGAGCCGTATTTTCATGCAATATAATTACTTAAACATCCAAAAAAAAATTTGTATACTATCAATTAATTACCAATTGAAGAAAAAAGACTTAAAAATAAAACATATAATATGATGAATTATAAGTAGTTAAAATAAGATGAAAATTTGTTATGTGAATCTAGTAATTTATATATAACATGAAAATAAAAATTAATAATTATTTTTCTTATTTTGTTAAAACCGATAAGAACAACACTGAGTAATCTGTTCAAACTAAAGTAATTTATGAACTAAACTGAATATCAGAAAATTATAAAAGAATGAGTGACAAACTAAATAAATTAGCTTTTTCTAAGAAGTTATCAAGGGGTGATATTATTTTTTACATTTAGGCCAAAATAATTATTCAATATAGTTCCGTTTTCTTTTGAAAGTTTTTTTCTCTAATTTGTTATCTTAAATTACGATTTATTGTCTTTACAATGAAAATAAATATGTCTTTCTTAATTAAATAAAATGAGTTTAACTTGGTCTAAATGCACTACTTTAGCTAAATAAGCAGGCGAAATAAATTTATATAACTGCTCAAAAATCCAGTGTTTGTTTTAGACTAAATTCATTTAATATTCCTTTAAAGTAATTAAATATGCTATTTTTATATATACATACAAAATTACAAGCTATTTGTATAAACTTAATGAATACTGTATTAATAGTCTTTCTTTCTTTTTGATCCTTATTACTTATTCGTATTCATTTATTTTTTAAAGCCAAAATCGTGTTTTGGAATTGTTGGTTAATAATCACACTTTTTTTTTCTTTTAGTTTGTTTTTGTTGTGCTCTATCTAACAGTAAGTTAAATTGAATTTTAGAAAACAAAATGGTTTTAGGTTTTTTTAATTTTTTTTGCTATGCTCTGTTACCTAGGTTGTGAATTTAGTACCATAGTGATTTTTTTTTTCAATTAAAATAATTAATCGTTTGGTGTGTATTTGACATTCCACTAGATAATGAATTTTTTTTTCTATTGTCAATAATGATAATAATAATTGTTGTGTTTTAAAAATTGTTTAATGTTATTTAGTATTATTATTGTTGTTTGAAAATGTTATCCCATGCATGAATCATATAAATTGTAGATTTAGATATTAACACTTAATTTAAATATAAAAATTGAAATTATTTTGTGTGAAGCTGCGATAATACCAGATCAGGTAGCAGATAATAGTAACTGCAATCAGGTGCAACTGGTATAATTGAATAAAAATTAAATACGACATAGAACTTTTGTCTCTGTAAATTTTCTATTAAGTTTTTTCTTTCATTCATTATCATAAAAGGCCAGAATTTTTATGCAATGTTAAATCCTACATATTTATAAAAAACAATATCCATCAATTTTGTCATTTAAGATCAAAAAATAAAAAATAATCATGTTTTATAGTTAATAATATAATAATGTAATGATTTTTAATTTAAGGAATAATTATCCATTACATTTTTATTGATATATCAAAAACATATTTTCATAAACAAAATGGAAATTATTAAGATTTTTGTGAATTCTTCTCTTCCAAAAAAAAAAAAAAAATATATATATATATATATATATATATATATATATATATATATATATATATATTTATGTATTAAACTATGGCTTTTAATAATGGCATAAGGATATTGTTTTATGACAATGATAAATTAAAACTTAAAAGGCATCAGATTTGAATAAACATGAATAGAAGATAAGACAATGCGAAACTTTAAACGATTTTTTTTTCTGAAGTTATTAATGGTTTTAATTATTTACTATCTGCACTTATTTGTTTTGATTTTATGACAACTGCTGCAAAAATGCAGAGAAAATAAATTTGCGATTTCATAAAAATCTGGTCTCTGATTGTAAATTACATGTTTATAAGTTAAGCCAAAATATTGTTAACATACCATAATTTCTTCCTGTATATGAGTAAAGTTTAATGATAAATTGTATCCAACAATGGGTATAACTTACTATCCAATCATTCATATATACAAATTTTACTTTATTCAATACGTATTATTAAGCAAGAAAACGTTTTTTAACTTGTAGATAGTTGGAACAAATATATATATCCATTACAGGGTTTCTGCTGTTTTTATAAAAATAAATTTTACTTAAAGAAATTGTGACTCATTAAACTGAAATTCGTAAAAATAAAATTATTTCACCTTGTGTTAATTATTTTATCATTCTAATTGTTTTGATATTCTCGTGTTATTAATTATTCCATTACATTCCCCAGAATGATGAAATTAAGATATACGTTTCAGAATTCTAAATAATGTTTGGATAGGTGAATTTGAAATGAAAAGTAAATATTTTAAGCAATCGAATAATGGACTATTAAATTAACACTGATGTATACAAAATGTAGTAAAAGCATCCGTATAAGAAATGGCTCAAGTCGAACCTGTGAGCTAATGTGACTCAATCCTCTTGATTTTCAATAATTGGAGAGGTTCATCTGAAAAAATTTTAACTAATTTTTGACAGTTAAGATGAGTATATTCTCTTATTACTGGTCTCTTCTTTTCAGAGGTCGATGTCTTTTTTTGGTTGAATTAATAATTTATTAATTATTACCATTATAACATAGTATTAGAAAATTTTCATTGCGCTGCCCTATTATTTATAAAAGATGATTTTTTGGTCTTATATTTCTAACTAAAAATTCATATATTAAACAATTAAATGATTTTTTTTTTAAATTTTTATAGACTTATCCTTCTTTTCATTGTCACCTTGATTAATTTCAGTATTATGATGGCATAGGTCATAACATCCAATCCTTATAGTGCCTTATAAATATCATGTTCCTAATTTAGGACTTCTCTTGATGTAACAATTTAAATTATTTTTACCAACTATATCAATAGTGTGTCTATTTTAACAGAAATTATTTTTCATGTAATAAATAACCAATCCCCACTTTTCCAATTTACAAAAAATTATAACTTTTAATGAAGTTGGTTTCAATACAACATAATTTTTTTGTTCCTGGGAGTCTCCTTCAGCCCTACTAAGAAAGTATCTTTACATAAGCATCTTACGCCATTCTTGAAGACTTTTTGTGTGATTTTGTTTTAAACTCTGTCCATGTTACTGTTGTCTAAAATATTTACCTACATTTTTGAAATAGTTTATCTGTTTACCAAGTAAATAATTTTATTGTAATAATTTACTACTGTATCTTTTAAATTAGAGGATGATTTTTAGGTCTAACTTTGAAAGTTTAGTCTGTGACTTCATTCAGAATGAATGCGAACTTCTGTTGAATTTTATATATTAGGGTATATTTATCCTATAGATATATGTAACATATTGTCTGTTTTCATAAATTGAGATATTCATTCTCGTTGTTAGTGTGATTTGAAAATATATTGTTTATGTGATTATAAGCTTTAAGACTAAAATTGTTCACGCATTTTGTAACTAGATTCATTACACCAAAGTTTATTGTAAATTTTAATTTAAATTAACTTATACTATCTGTAAATATTTTATAATTTTGTACAGATGTCATTTAATGATATTGTTGTTAAAGATGCTTGGTAAATATTTTCATAAGCCATATTTTGAATTATTTACAGATTGTTTATTTCAGGCATATCAATTATGTTTTTAAAATTATATATTTTATGATTTGTA
This sequence comes from Nezara viridula, assembly GCA_928085145.1. Lineage (NCBI taxonomy): Eukaryota > Metazoa > Arthropoda > Insecta > Hemiptera > Pentatomidae > Nezara > Nezara viridula. Next base: position 125,123,836 of record OV725081.1, on the reverse strand, counting down.
TGTTCTTTAATTATAGAACCTAATCTTTATATCCTATTAGGCTAAATCTAAACTGCTCACAATGTCAAGTGAGGCAAAGTTACGTTTCCATTGAAGGTGAGAGTTTAATTCATATTGAGCTTTCGAACAATTTTTAAACTTCCTTATTATTTCAATTTGTTTATTTTTAATATACTTTTTACACGAATCAAATGAATTTTGGTAATTAAAAACCTTCCTTATTTTATTTATTTCCTTTACTTGCAGCTTCCTCTAATAGTCTAGTCAGTTAATCTTGAAATTTTTTGTGAATGTGTTTTTTTTACAACTTTAGACGATTTGTGATTTTACAGTCCTCATCATTGCTTTGCTTTACTTCTGCATTCTGTGAAGTTTAAATATTGTTTACTTCACTTTTAATAGGATGTAATTTAAGTTAATAAATTGAAGTTCTCGTGTTACAGTTAAAAAAAATAATAAACTAGTAAAAAGAATTTAAAATTGAAGCAAGAAAGAATAATGATTCCTCTGAACTACTATTGAGGTAACTAATTCCTCAGTGTTTATTTAACAAAGAGAAAATTCATCAGATTATGAAATAGTTAAATTTACTTAATGACATTTCTTCAAACTGATGTTATACTTTTTTATTTTAAAATTTATATGTCCACATACTCTTTTGTTTTTTAATGTATAAATGACTCAAATCTTTGTGATTTTTCTAATTTATGTTGTGCTTTATTAGAATAACTTTTGTGATTAGGAAATTTCATTGAACATCTACAATGTTGGGCATTATTTGAATAAATATTTATTAAATAACGATTGGAATAAATGCATAATCTCTCCTTTTCTTTATACCTTTATCAAAGTAAAGATTATTCTATGAATTATCAACAAAGTAACAGAAAATTTTTTATTTTTTTTTTAAATTAATTTGTGTTATCCTTTCAATGAGAAAATGATATTTTATATATATATTTTAATTTTTACATAGTTATTATTTAATTTATTAGTTATTATCTCTGGGTCATGCAAAAAATAGACAAATCTAAGTTTCTCTAACTATAGATTTATTGCATTGCTTTTCTTTTTCAAAATTTTTTATACTTTTTCACCTTCAATCATTCATTCACATTATTCTGTTACAAACCTGTCTTTATTTTTACCAGTTTAAATCAAGCTGGGTGTTAATTCAATCTAATATACAGGTTTAGAAATAAAATCCAGCTTATGTATGTACATTATTTATTGAAGATTAAAAAAATTGAAAATAAACCTTAATTATTTAATTATGTAAAGTTCTTTTAATCATAGCAAGTAAAAAATTTAATTAAGATTGACATTTTTATTTCATTATTAAAATATTTGTTTGTTGTCTTCAATAGCATTGTACATCATCTTTATTTAGTTAAATTTACTCTAAATATTAAAAACTACATGAAAAATTCACATTTTTATGTTAAGCATAATGTTATTGATTATTTTGTATCAATTTACCATTCACTAGAATGATATGCCATATAGAGGGTTTATTAATAAAATATCATTTCTGTTTTATTCTCATGTTTATTGAAAACTACATGGGATATATTTGTTTATATAATTATCCTTATTCTTAATTTATATTTAGCTTGCGTTACAATAATTGTGCTACTAAAACTGTTTACATTTTTTTTTTCTTTTAGTCAGCTGAAACCTTCTTTAGTTTTATTATTTTAAATATTAAACTCTAATACAACCTTCTTTCTGAAAATCATGCTGATGGATTTTTCATTAGCTTTTATATAATTTATTATAATATTGTTTTCATAGTATATTTTTAACATGTACTATAATTCTGTCTTTTCACTTTTTAGAATGATTATTTTTTGGATTGAGAAATATATTAACATAATCAATAATCCTTTACTCCAGGAAAAACATATTTAGTTTAAAAAAAAAAAAAATTAAATGTATAAATTTATTATTTCAAAGAACAAAACCCCTTTTTACTTTAAACAACTTTAATGCACTTTTATCTCATTCTTACATCTGACGATGTTTTGGGCCAATTCGCCCATTTACAAGATTTAAAATCATATCTGTAACATTAATAATTATATTATTAATATATATAAAAATGTACAATAAAATAAATCATGTAATTCCAAAAGGTGCAATAAAATTGTTTGAATAAGGGTTTTTAAAGTGTTCCTCGAAATAATAAATTTATATTGACATTTTATATAACCTTTGAAAACCTAATATTCTGAAAAGTACAATTAAGTTGTTTGAAGTAAAAAGGGTTTTTGAAGTGATCCTCGAAATAATAAATACCCTTTGAAAATTTATTATTAATAATTTTATGTGAAAATAATAAAAAAAACGCTTAGGAAAAAAAATTAGAATGAAAAAAAAAGTAAAATGTCTGACATTAAGTTCAACTAACGAACCACTAATTTATTCCAGTCAACTCAATGACTTTTTAATAATTGTTAACTATCATCAAATGCTAACTGTTATCAGAACATTGCTTAGAGATAATAATCATTACATGACTTGACTTTCAAGAACAAAATATTAAATAAAAGAAATTTTAGATAATTCGGTGAATGGGTAGAACCAGGATACCCTAATATCTCTACACATTCCCTTGTTTTATCTAATAAAGTGGATTTTGAGAAAAATTAAATAAATAAATTCATATCGTGAAGTACCTGAATATCTTCCCTTACTGATATGTATATAATTTTTTTTTTAAATTCTGTAAACCTTCAGAGTAACTTGACAGATCTCTATGCTGTCTTGTCATTTCAAATGAAAAGATAGAAATGATTTAGAAACATTGCAAAATTGAAGGCTCGTGAAGATTTGAAATATTAATTATATTTGTCAAGCCCTATGTTTTAAGAAATAAGTAAAACAGAGTTAATTTATTATTTTTTTTTTTTTTTATGGTATTGCTCTCTTTTAACATTTTCGTTCTACCTTATTCTATTTTCATTTACTATGAAAAGCCATATCGTGCTTTAATATTTATATAAATATATAACAACCTCATATTTCTTTTATGTTAAATAGTTCGCCAGTTTACTCTTATTTGTCTGAACCTTGTCTGCAGTTACATAATATGTAATGTGTAACTGTATACACTGAGGTACTAATTTTTTTCTTGTTGCTAACTTTAATTTAGTATGTTTCATTAGATAAGTTTAAACTGGTTTTCAATTGAATTAATTTTATGTTTATTTTAATTAATTTGGTCACAACCTCTTGTATCATATCTCTATATATTACTGAAACAATTTATTTTTTAATGTACCTAAGTTATATACAACCTTATACATTACTTATACTTATCTATTGTAGAATACTTTAGTCATTCTACAATAATAACATGTATTTATAGTGAGCTTAAATGAGTACCTTTTACCAACATATAACTAATTTGCTCAGAGACTTGTTCATTGCTATTTATGATGAAAATAATTAAAATATTCTAATAATTATTTGTAATACGCAATGTTTTTTTTTTTTAAATTAGTACTAAAAAAAAGGTACCTAATGTATTAAAAATGTGTAGTTATGTATTTATTGATTACTGTTTAGATTGATGCATTTGTGTATTTTATTTTAATTTGAACATTTTATTCATATTATTATAACACACATACCATAAAAGTGTCTATCTAATTTATCTGTGACAATGTGTAATGAAAATAGTATATTTATATTAGCTATACTGATATATTTTATTTTGTGATCAACTTGTGAGCTCTCAAAATGGTTAACATAAATATTTATGTCATATACTTGTATTTATGTATCATACATTTTTATAAAATTTATATTTTTATTATTTTGGAATGTTAGTTGAAATAAAATATGGTTATGCTTATTTGTTTTTATTATTTATATTGTCAGTTCCAATGTTGTTGAAATATTTTTAATTCGTTTTCATATATTTCTTTCAAAAAAATAAATAAACTTATCAGACTGGGATGTAAGCACTTTTGGATTAAATTATATCTGCATATTTATAAATTAATTATATCTAGAATAAATACACATATTTGACCACATGGTCCTACTTTATTTTATTTTCTACACCAAAGTTTCAGCTCCTTAGGCCATTTTCAAGGGAAGAACACCTATTTTAAACAATTAAAATCAATATGGTGGTGGAAGAAGGAAAAGAGGCAGGCCTAGACTTCGTTGGCTGGAAAACGTTGAAAACGATCTAAGGAGTCTGAATATAAGCAGATGGAGAAGGATGGCCGAAGACGGGTCGATTTGGAGGAAGATAGTAGAGGAGACCAAGGTTCTACAAGGACCGTAGTGCCATTGGATGACGATGAAAATCAATATGGACTGAATAGCCCTTGTTTCGTACAACTAAAATACATAATAAAAAGAATTGAATTTGTTTAATGACTTCATGTTTCTGTCAGTTTCCCTGACCTAATCTCAAGCATCAGAAAGCTCTCAGGACACTATACACCAACCACAACCTTAGTCTGCCTCTTTTTCGTTGACTATGGATCTTCGTATCCAGCATTTACTTGAGATGTGATCTTTATATATTCTTAAATATCAAGTTCCTCTGAAGTTGCTTGCTTTAATAAATGTTACATCAATATCACCACTAGCTCTTGATTGAGTATAGTCTATTGTTGCCAGAATTTAGTTGAACATATTACCACCAACATTCTCCTCAGGATATATCTCTCAAATTTCATGGAAGTTAGTTGCTGGTTCCTGTTTATTGTGCAACACTCAGCTGTATATATGTGTGGATCTTTGGAAACATTCTCTTAAAATGTAAGTGCATCATCTATTGGAAATTGACTTAAGATCCCTAATATATAAATACTCTCAAAGGAATATGGCTTGATATGTACATTTGTTCTACTCCATCTTGTCCTCGTATACTTCTATTTAGCCTCAAAGGTTCTTCAGTTTATATTTCTTTATTGGATATCCATATCACATGATAAAAAGGGTTGCCAAACAATTAATAACACATGCTTTAATTGTGCCCTGTAAGCTTCACAATATTAGTATCAGCACTTATGTGCTATAGTGTAAAACCATATGTGCTATGGTTTAAAAATATTTTTCCCCTTTTGTACATTTAGAGAATATACCTACAAAACAGTGTATACAATGACATGTATGCTCTGGTATTTATGCTATCCATATCATACATATTGCTAGTATATAATAAACTTTCTTCCCATAAAGAGAAGTTAGGGTAGATGTTCCTTCTGTAAAGCTTGCCTGGTATCTCTTATCTTCTTAACAAACAGCAGAGAAGAAAAATAAAAATAAATTTTACTCTGGGACTAAATCCCCTTAGAATAACTACAATCTACAATTTAATGACAATTGTCTGGCATTAGAAATAATTAGGAATAAATTAAATTACTAGGCCGGTCGACATGAAATTATAGATAAATTCTGATGTGAGAGTTCACAAATTTGTAAACATAAATAATGTGGATGATATATAATTATCTGGGTATAGGATAACATTAAATGTGACTGACAGGTCTGAAAAACATGAACATCATTTTACTCATATTTGGAAGATTGATTGCTGAGGAGATGGATAGATAAATTATATTTAAATGAGGTCAAGAATGAGGATTTGTGTATGGAGGTTGGTAGAGAATTCCAAAACAAGTTTCCATGTATGACATAGGATTTTTAAAGGAAACAGTTATATGAGAAGGAATAAACAGGTTTGAGGGCTGGGATCTGCTGAAGGAATGTACAGAGGAACAAGGTGTAAACAAATCGAGAAAGTAAGAGAGTTTTTGGTTGAAAAGTTTCGAAAAAGGAATGCACCGGAATTATTGCCTTCAGAAGACTGGATAGAGTCACTACTACAGAGCTCTCCTAAAACAATGAAGAGGAAGATCATGTTGCATCTAGAGATTCATGAAATGCCATGGTAATTGCTCATCATCATATTATTATCTAACTCTGTTCATTGGGCCTCTATTGGCGTGACATTCATAAGTATTTGGTTATTCCTATATTTTATAACTTCCTCACCACCATATTTGAATAACCATTAAAGCAAGACGTCTTGCAGATTCTTTATTGTTCTTAAGCTTTTGAATGTTATTTGAGGCTTAATCCTCGTCTAGAGGTTCGATAAGGCCTCTTTTATTCTGATCTACCAAAAAAAGTCCTTTTACTTAATCAGAATTCCGAGAATGTCTGATATTATATGGCCATTCTTGTCTATGGAAGTACTTGTTTGAAAGAACAGTTCCCTTCTACTTAATCGCGATGATATGTTTCCTATGCCACAGCCTTTTCTTTTTTCTTAATAAGAGTTTTCAGTGCTTCCCTTAGTCATGCCACAAAGGGTCGTTGTCCATAAAAGAAAAAAAAAATCGTTTAGCGTCTGCACAAGATTCTTCAAGATATCCTCATTTATATATATATTTCTTCATTTTCCTTAAAATAGAGTACATTGCTTTTAAAATATCCAATTCTTTATCGGGTAGTGATGACGAGGATCCATATTTATATTATCAGTAGATTATGAAAAAAAGGCTTACTCCTTGGGAAAAACAACATCGCTAGACTAGACGAGACTAGCATGAAGACCTAGCTCTTCATTGTAGCAAATGAGTTGAGCTTACTTACTCCTAATTTCTGTTATTTTATAGGATAACAATTGTCTTATTTTATAGGATTTCTGAAGTCTCAACTGAAAGAGGAAAACTAATAGTGGGTTTGACCACTGCTCAATTCGATGAAAAAAAAAAATGGAATTATGTGTTTCATTAGTTACTTTCTTCAGAAGAGTAAATTTTCTTTTCTAATATTTCTTCCTCCATTTCAGCAGAACTCTTCAAAGACTGGAACAGCATCTTAACAAGTGCCCCAAAACAAAGAACGAAATATGAGACCAGAAAAGCAAGCATTCTAAAAAAGAAGCCTGAAGAAAACTGAAATTACAAGATTTGTGTTATACATATATATTATTGATTTTTCTCAATTTTTAATTTAAAATATAAATTAAATTTAAACAAAAACTTTTTTTGTAATCTTATCATAAATATATAAAGCTGTAGGATGAATTGTTGGTTTTATCTATGGATTGTTGGGTTATTTATCTAATTTGTACAGTCAATAGACCTTAAATGGCTTCCTATATGACTGAAAGTTAATTTTCTCTGAAACAGAGAGTTGGAAACAAAAAAGTGATTCTCGTTTTGCAATAATGGTCTTTCTTCTACCCAGATATATAGTTTTCCCGATTTATAATACAAATAAAATCTTTAATGTTAATACTTCACTAAAATATATAAAACTTGACTAATAAACAACATAAATATTTCATATCTCTGTTCCATTTATCTGTGCAAGTCATCACTACGCAACCCTCTTCGGAACTCCCCAAGCGAAGCGCCAAGAATCAATATTATGTATCAAAATCCACTCATATTTCGGTACCCACCCTAGCACCTCATTCCGGTATACCCTAGTCTTACATCTGTACTCCTCACGAAGTGTAGCACGCATCTCTTCGTTACTACACCTTTGATATGACCGCCGGGTCTTGTAGAGCTCTCTCTTCAGGGTGAAGGGCGGCGACCACCATGGGACAGGTCGTTCCCTCTCTTTGCGGTGCTGGAGGGATTCTTGCTCGCCATCCCTAATGACTTCGGTAATCCTGGATACCTTGTAATCAAGGTCATCCGTAGTGTTAACAGCCGCGGGGTCCCATTCTTCATCCACTAGCTTTCCCTCCAGCCTGACCGGAAGAAGCTCCAGTCTTCTCTTCGGGTCACATATCCTCCGTCTATACCGTGGTCTATATAGATAGATAGATAGAAAAAAAAACTTTATTCTGGGACTAAGTCCCTTCAGAATAACAATAATGTACAAAATAATAGAATATTACTCGCCTGAACGTTGAAATAATAAATAAAATTGATAAAATAAAATAAAAAGTAAAGAAAACCTTAGGTGCACAAGCTATATACAATACAGATGAAACTATGTACAGAGCATTTAAAATTATGAACAAAACAATTAAAACTATGAACGAATCACTTGAACTATGAACAAAATTATATTTAAGGGTTGAACAACATAAACATACACTTTGAAAAATGAAGAACGAAAAAGAGATACAATGAGTTCATTTTATAATAATAAAAAAAAAAAAAAAAAAAAAAAAAAAAAACTTTACTTGAATATATATATATATATATATATATATATATATATATATATATATATATATATAAACAATTAATTATAATTGAATAAAAAAAAATGTATGTATTGAAATTTCTACGTCGATAGTAGGAAATGCATGTACTATCTCTTACCAAATGTTATGATTATATGATTGCTACACAATACATATATAATATTAATAGTTACCTGGTATCTGACTGTTTTTGGAACAGGAATTGGAATAGGAGGTTTTTGAATGTGTACAGGGAAGGGGCATGCCGAATTTTGATCGGGAGGCTCTGTCAACTTTAAGCTATAGCCAAGAGTTGACAGAGCGGGCTATAAAGGAATTTTGGAATGAGGCAGATCTATGAGAAGGGATGTATAGGTCAGAGGGTCGGGATCTTGTAGTGAGGGAATGGATTGAGGACTTAAATTGGAGAAGGTTGTAGGCATAACAAGGACGATGATCGGTAATTATTTGATAAAGGAAAGTGCCTAGGAAATATTGTCTTCTTAAGGAGGGGAAGAGCCACCCTAACTCAGTGTAGTGGTGGGAGACACGGGAGCGTCTCGGGGTCCCAATTACAAATCTTACGAAGCTATTCATAAGTCTTTTGAGTCTATCACGGAGTTCCACCGAGAGGCCATCGTACACCACACAGCTGTAGTCAAAGTGGGGAAAGATGAGAGAGGAAACTAGGAGTCTACGGGTATTTTGGGGTAGAAGATGGTGGAAGTGATGGAATAGTTTGAGGGTAGAAATTGCACGGCGGGATATATGAGAGATATGGTGATTCCAGGAAAGGGTTTGATCTATGAGAAAGCCTAAATAGATACTACCGTGGTCTATATAAATAATACCGTGGTCTATATAAACACTACCTCTGTCTATATAAATACTACAGTGGCACATATAAGCACTACCTCTGTCCCTCCCATACCATACTCCCATGCCAGGATGTTTAGCAGTTGTATGGTGGATTTCCAATGCTATCGATGAACTCAGCGCTGAGTTCACAGTAACTTTCATTGCATGGAGCTAAGAGATAAATTCTTAGCTCTTTGTAGACATTGGTTTTCTAAGTTATCTGGAAAAGATCAAATATTTGGCGCCATAACCAATTTGGCTGTTGAATTTTATGGTTCATTCCATTATCTCTAAACTTTGTTTAAACATGTCTAAGCCTAAGAAGATTGTGAAATTTAAATTAATTGCTGCAGTATCTGAAAATATGGGAATTGGTTATAAAGGTGGTTTACCATGGCGTTTAAAGTAAATACATTTTTAATCCATTAATAAGGTGGATGAAGTCAATTTTAAATTTACTTAAAATTGTCATTAATTTTTTATTCTAGGAGAGAAATCCAATATTTTACTGACATGACAACCATTACTAAAGATCCGGAGAAGAAAAATGCAGTTATTATGGGAAGAAAAACATGGGAATCAATTCCTCCAAAATTCAAGCCCTTATCAAATAGGCAGAATGTGATAATATCAAAAACTATGAAGTAAATTCACTCTTGGATAAAGATTATTTACTTTTGGATTTTATGTTCTCTTTTTTAAACTTGTGAAGTTTTAGGGATTCCGGCTATAAAGATATACCTGTTTTTAGAAGTTTAGATGAAGCAATTGACAGCTTGTGCAAGCCTCCTTTTTCAGATATTATTGAAGATGTATGGATAATTGGTGGTTCAATGTTATATGAAGTAAATTACTTTTGAATTTTATAAATTTCAATTTTTGTCACAAAGCATTTAAATGTTGATTTTTAGAACTTTAGAGGTTACTTGATTTAATGGTGGTAGTTCCGTACAAAATTCATATAAAAAATTTAGATATTTATAGATTATTTTATTCGGAAGAGCTTATTATTTTATCAAGAACAATTAGTGACTATACCAAACTACACTTGAATATTCAAGTGCAATCGTGAATATATAATACAAATTTTTTGAGATATTGGTTGATCAAGATTGATTAATTAAGAGTCCTGGTGAACTAAATTCAAAATTAAGGTTCTAATATTTTGGCATATTCTCTTCACACACTCTTATATTGCATAATTCTGATCATTCTTCATCCACTTTTATTTCTACATTCAATAAACCGCTATTAATTTTATCATAATTCATATAATTATCAATATGTTCCTTTTTCCTGGGACAAAATTAGACAATAATGTGGGTATTTATTGGATTTCTTTAAAAGTACTGATGCCTAGAACTTCCATGGGTTTAAGGCATACAACAAAATCATTATAGAAAATCCTAGAAATCTAATTTAATAAATTATTGTGTTGTCTGTAACTCTCTTGTTAATTTTCTTCCTCTGATTTCATTTCATCAAAAGTTACATCAATTGTTTTATCCTGATCACGAATTTTCCTAAATTAGAATAGATTCTCTCTTTTCAAATTATTTATTAAAACACTTTTTTTATTCCTTATTATGTTTTGGTAATTTAAAGTTACTTCAAATATATTATTAGTATGTGGTGTTATTTTATTTTATTTGTTAATCATTTCCCCTTTATGGTACAACAGCATTAGATTTAGATAAGGTTAAAATGTTGGATTTATATTCTAATGATACGGAGGATATATGTTGTTTCATATTATACCAGTTAATTGCATATCCTATTGATCTGTTAACTTTTTACAGGTAGCAATGAATTCTCCATATTGTGATAGTATCTACCTTACAAGGATACAACATTCCTTCGAGTGTGATACATTCTTTCCGAAGATACCCGAATTTTTTGAGGAAACTCTGTAAGTATCTTTCAATTATATTATTTAGTCCAGACAAAATTGTTTACCATCTTACTTTTTTATTTTATTGATTTGATTTTTAAAGATAAAATAAAATGATAAATATCTTTTTTGATATACTATCTATCATTTTTTTAAATAAATGTAGATAAACTAAATCATAGGAAAATATGATTAAATTGTATAGAATTAGTAGAAACAGGGTACTAAAGGGTACATAAAGAAATCTAATAAGATCTTTAAGGTCTGTAATGCTATTAGGAAAAAAAAAATCATGGCAATTTGTTTTTATTAGCGCTGATGAAAGACTAAAACTTCAGCTAATATTACATAAAAAAATGAGATGTTTTATAATTAATATCTCTTTTCTCTCTTGATCTATCCCCATCCCCTCCTGGATTGTATATACATATGGTCAACAACTCGACTATTATTTATTATGTACATATTTTATTTATAATTATGAAATCAGAAAACACAATTTTAATGTTTTTTACAGTATAGATGGCGTTCCAAATGAAGTTCAGAATGAGAATGGAATCTCTTACAGATTTACAGTCCTCAAACATAAAAGTTGAAAATCTATTTTTTTTATGTTTCATTTTAAATCATTTATTGTTTTTATCCAAACTGATTATATGAAATGTTATTAATTTTTCTACATAATAATTAATTTTAATGAAATACTTTCTGATATAAAAACATTTTATAAGTATGTTTGTTAAGAAAATTTTTTATTGATAGGTTTTAACAAATATAGAATTTTTTTGTATTACATTTTTTATTCCATTTCTTGTTATACCTGAAGCATTGTTCTAATAAACCTAGTTCTAATATTTTTTTACTTTCTCTCACCTATATATAAAATATATAGGAAGTATTGTGATTGTGAAAATTTTCTAATTGAGTTTAACAGAACTACATGTTTTGAGGTCTCCTGAATCCAAATAACCTAGTTAACTTGGACTGGACCTGTCTGTTTTTTTTTATTTGACCCCAAGTCAGGGCTTGGTGACTGGTGAAATCTTTAGTGAATAGAGAATTCTAGAGAGGATTGGCGTACTCTACAATACTCTACACAATTGACGTAATATGTAAAAAGAGCATGAAATTTATGACAGGATGTATTATTCTTTCATTCTAAGACCAATACCTAAGTCATTTAGGTTTTCATTAAGACTCAGGCATACTGAATGCTATGTATGATTTGAGCTTGTGGCTGAATCTGACTTATCAATGTCTCTTCTGCTATGCATCTCACATAAAATGGATCTGTTGCAGAGGGCTACAATCCGTTAGTACAAAATTATTTTTTAAAAAATGGTGCAATAATGAAAGAAACAGAGGCAGTCAGAAAAGTGAGGAAATACTTGTATTTGTAAGACCCAAAAGATTTTGGAATTGTAAATTACATATCGTGGCAGTAGTATTTCCTAGGCGTTTATCTTTTGATATTTATTTTATGTACTCAACAGCCTAGTTGTGGAGCAGTACTGAAAACGATAAGAAAGCACATCTGCTTACCATTCTCTAATACTGACATGGGCACCATAGCGGCATTGTGTAATTACAATTGTGATAGTGCACCACATAGGGTCCTAAACAAGCGATGGAATAATTGGATGTGACTTTAAAAAAATATTACAATATTGTGTCTCGAGCCAGAGATCAATGGTAGCCCAAAATGTGGCCTTCGATATTAGATTATTTCACAAACAGGAAATTCATTCTCAATGAAGAGATAAATTTCTGTTTTTCTCAATCAACTTAGCCTAAATACTTTGAATGCTATTTAAGTCATATCACAATTCACCACTAAGGAACACTGCATGTAAGGAATCAACAGCCTCTCCCATGTTTCAGAAATAACATCATCAATACCAACTTTACCCTTGAAAATATCTTATTGTATAAATGAGTCTTTTTCTAAAAAGAGACTGGTAAGATAGCAATGTTGCCCCCCCCCCCCCTTCCCCGGCAATAAGGTCATCTCCCCCTCTAAAAATTAAATTGATTTCTTAAGCTGTTTTATATTATGTAGTATTTGAATTGTATTTCATTTGACATTTCTCTAATACAGTTGCTTTATTGATAGGCTAAAATCAATTCTTTTAATAAGTTTTGTTGTTTTTTTTTAAATTTCTAACAAGTGGCAAAAGCCCCTGAATATCGGCTGGAGTCCCTCCAGGTCGACGCCCCTAGGCAATAGCCCCCGTTGCCTCACACTAAGGCCGCCTGGAAAAAGGAAATGTATTTACTTCATCATAAGAAAGTTGGCGAGAAAAATTCTTTTTCGCCTCTTCCATGTAACTTAGGAGTCTAACGCTCGGCCATTGCTAACATATTTTTGGTAAAAAGCCAGCTTTATTTGTAAAATTAAGCTCGTAGCATTACCTTATTTTGATCAGTTTTTGCTAGGCATATTGTATCTATTGTATTGTCAATAGAATTCTGGTATTAAACTTTGAACTCACTTTCTATATGCTTTTCCAATCATCTGCTGGAATCCAGCAGGTCATTCCTAAACTCAGTATAAATCGCTGTATATCGGTGCTGTATTCAATGGCTGGATGGATTTCAAACATGTAATTAGCGTTGAGTTTAGGAATTTTCTGAAGCAGATATGATGAGCAAATCAGTTAGTTCCGTGTGCTGGTGAGTTTGTAGTACCTGAGCGTGTTGAAGTGTTGTCAGTATCACGGGCGGATCTACGGGAGGGAGGGGGGCTTTCGGGCTGAAGCCTCCCCCCAAAAAAATGGTAAAATATAACCATGTTTTATGGAAAAAAATATTTAAAAATTATCTCTTAAAGTATTATTGTTCGTGTAATTACATTTAAAAGGACTTAAGGAATTACTTAAACATCATTTCATATAGATAGCTAGTTTCTTTCTTTTTTTCCATAGTAAATATCGTCATTTTTATGAAAAAAAAAAGCTTTCAGGCTGAAGCCGCCCCCAAAATTAAATCCTGGATCAGCTAGTGGTCAGTATTAACATTTTTGAGTCGAAGATGACAACCAAAAAGTCTTAAAGATTCCAAGATACTACCAATTGCTGTCTTACCTACTTTTATCCACCAACCGCCATCCGAATTCAACCACACAAGATCAGCCTTAATACAATTCACCCACCTTCTCTTCGATCTATCACTTGGGCGCTTATCAGTCAGCGTACCGTCTATTAAGCTTTTATTCGTTTATTCCCTAGTTCAGCAAAGTTATTTAACAAGCACCTATACTTCATGCAATTCTACAAATACTACCGTCTAAACGAAGCTAGAACTGAAGTGGGTCTAATCTGATTATTGGTCCTCACACAACCTGACGGAAAATGGATAGATTTTGATACATAATATTGATTCTTGGCGCGTCACTTGCGGAGTTCCGGAGAGAGTTGCGTAGTGATAAAATTGCACAGATAAATGTAACAGAGATATAAAATATTTATGTTGTTCATTAGTCAAGTTTTATATATTTTACTGAAGTATTAACATTAAAGATTTTATTTGTATCGTAAATCAGGAAAACTATAAATCTGGGTGGAAGGAAGACCATTGCTACAAAACGAGAATCACTTTTTTGTTTCCAACTCTCTGTTTCAGAAAGAATTAATTTCCAGTCACATAGGAAGCCATTTAAGGTCTATTGACTGTATAAATTTTATAAATAACCCAACAATCCATAGATAAAACCAAAAATTCATCCTACAACTTCATATATTTATGATAAGATTGCGAAAAACTTTTTTTTTTAATATAATTTTGTACTGTCTTGATATAATAGAATTAAAAAACTTTTCTACTCATTGAATGTGTTTTTGCAAGCACCTAATATCCTGAATTATTAGTTAATAAACAAAATATGGTTAAGATCAGTATATATATTTTGTTTTTCACGGAACGGCTTTAGAGACCACGCGAATATCATTACTTTGGATTCTTTTCTTGTTTTTGTTTTTCCTTATCTTCCATTTTTTCTCTCATTATCTTTGGGTTTTTTTTCTTCTGTCCACGCGACTCCCTTTTTCAAATTTTTATTTCCCAGAACATTGATTTCCTTCACTAGCGGATCCAGGATTTAATTTTTTGGGAGGGGCTTCAGCCCGAAGGATTTTTTTTCATATATATAACAATAATTAATTTGAAAAAAATAGAAAGAAAGAAACTAACTGCCCATATGACATTGTGTCTTAGCGATTCTTGAAGTGCTATTAAATGTAATTACAGGAACAATAATAGTTTAAGAGATAGTTTTTAATATTTTTTTCAATAGAACATGGTTATATTTTACCATTTTTTTTTTGGGGGGGGGGCTTCAGTTTACTATTTGGCTTCCTATTATTTATTTTTAACAATAAATAAATTTAAGCATATATATTTGAATTTTTCATTTCTGTCTGTGAAATATATATCTCTGACAAAAAATTAATGTATTTTTTCTTTTAGTTCTTATTTCGATTCAAGCAAGATATACGGCGGTTAACCCAGTGTTGCCGTTTGTACGATGATCCTCGTATTTGTACGAGGTTATGACGTAATGTACGAGGTACGAGGATAGATCAGCCTCGTACCTCGTACATAAGTTTTGCTGACGTTTGCAATGCAAGGTTATATTTTTATGAATGAAGTTTAGAATTGTTTTAAGGTTATTTTGACTGTATTATTATTTATATTGATTTGAAATACTGAACTGCTGTTGCTTTCTAGACAAATAAATTGCAATTATATCTTCTTTACTTAGAGTATGATTATTATTTCATTCATAAAACCATGATTGTATATATATGTTTTTTTTTAATTTTCTAGAAAAAAAAATAAAAAAGAAAATTTTAGATTTTATTTAGTATAAAATAAAATATAAGAAACCATATCCATTATTTCCTTCATAAAACTTTTTTTTATAAATATGTATTTTTTAAAATGTGTTGTAAAATAAAGAGCGTACGAGGATGTACGAGGCTTGAGTACGAGGTTTTGTCACAGAGCGCGCGGTAACACTGCTCAAGCCTCGTACATCCTCGTACGCTCGTTCATTCATAACTTGTATTATTATAAGCCCAGTGTTATTGTTTTTTTTTTATAGTAAAATTAGATCAGAATTTTTTATTTTTATCTCCATTCATATATTTTAAAGCCTTTTTACATTACTTTTTTTAAGTTAATGGGTCAAGAAGTAAAATTCGCTTAATAAAATATATAAAAAAGTTTATATATTTTTATAAACTACTGAAAACGTTATATAAACATTAAAATAGCTAAATAAACTTCTTAAAGTACTCTTCATAAGTATTCATTAGTAGATCCAAGATTTAATTTGAGGGAAGGACTAATTTTTTTTCTTTTTTTCTAAAAATAAAACAACTACTTTTACGAAAGGATGTTAGTGGTTCTGGAAGGCCAATAAAAATTAATTTTTGGGGCATTAGTGCTTTTAGAGATATCCATTATAATATAAAAAAATAATAGATTGTGATTGTTTCAGTATTTAGCTTACAATTATATCTCGCACAAAATAAATGAGGACTACTGAATTTTTTTTTTGTCATTATTTAAGATGGGTTCATTATGAATACTAATTAATTTTTCAATCAATTACTTTACTCGATTAAAAATCTAAAATAATTTTTTTAAATTACGGTATAATTTAATAAAAAAATTAATTTATCTAGAATATATTTACAATTGCAGTTTTATGAAGGAAATAATGGATATACTTTCTCGTATTTTATTTTATGCTCTATAAAAATGACGGTAAACATTTCTGTTTAATTTTCTATTACTAATGAATACTTATGAAGAGTACTTTAAGAAGTTTATTTAGCTATTTTAATGTTTATATAACGTTTTCAGTAGTTTATAAAAATATATAAACTTTTTTATATATTTTATTTAGCGAATTTTACTTCTTGACCCATTAACTTAAAAAAAGTAATGTAAAAAGGCTTTAAAATATATGAATGGAGGTAAAAATAAAAAATTCTGATCTAATTTTACTATAAAAAAAAACAATAACACTGGGCTTATAATAATACAAGTTATGAATGAACGAGCGTACGAGGATGTACGAGGCTTGAGCAGTGTTACCGCGCGCTCTGTGACAAAACCTCGTACTCAAGCCTCGTACATCCTCGTACGCTCTTTATTTTACAACACATTTTAAAAAATACATATTTATAAAAAAAAGTTTTATGAAGGAAATAATGGATATGGTTTCTTATATTTTATTTTATACTAAATAAAATCTAAAATTTTCTTTTTTATTTTTTTTTCTAGAAAAAAAAAAACATATATATACAATCATGGTTTTATGAAGGAAATAATAATCATACTCTAATTAAAGAAGGTATAATTGCAATTTATTTGTCTAGAAAGCAACAGAAGTTCAGTATTTCATATCAATATAAATAATAATACATTCAAAATAACCGTGAAAAATTCTAAACTTCATTCATAAAAATATAACCTTGCATTGCAAACGTCAGCAAAACTTATGTACGAGGTACGAGGCTGATCTATCCTCGTACCTCGTACATTACGTCATAACCTCGTACAAATACGATCATCGTATCAACGGCAACACTGGGCTTGAGTACGAGGTTTTGTCACAGAGCGCGCGGTAACACTGGGTTAACCTCGTGGTCTGTTGGAAACCTCTAGCTTGAAAGTGTTTTCGTAAACAGGTTATAACCATGCATTTTCGATTTAATGTGGAGTGTTGATTAATTTTTCTTAGATTGTAAATGTTGATTTTAGAATCAGTGAACTAAAGGTTGTAGAGGAATTACAAATCGTTCTTAGGTAAGTTAACTTTATAATTCCCACTATTGCTGATAGTGTTAATATGGTGAAGCAATCTCTAAAGAACATGTATATATTTAAAACGGAATGGTACCTTTAAGTATCGAATGATAATTTCATAATTTGCCATTTCACAAAATATATTAGATTAGCCTGTTAACAATCATGCCTTTTTTTAAATTGTTTGTTTATCAATTTGAATAACCTATCAACAACCAAATGAAGGAAATTTATTCTTAATATTATCAGTTATATAAATTTTGTTGATTTTAAATTGTGAAATGACATTTGTATGAATCACTATTTGGATTTTGAAAAGCTACATAGGTTCAATGGCCATCCATCTCAGATTAGTCCATCGATTTGTTAACCAAATTTTATGTATTTTTTCATATCATTCATTCAACATAAAGCATTTAAGTGATATAAATTTTAAGGTGATTCAAAATGCAATCAGGACTTAATTCAATTCAGATGTGTGTGATACAAAGTTATAGCGGTTAATTCTTTCAGTGTCGAAATCTCAAGTTGCATCTTAAAATTGTAAGAAAGATTTAGTATCTTCTATTTTTTAAATCACAAAAGTGGGCTGCAGGATATAAAGCCGTGTTGACCCTCTTTAAGTCCTGGGCAACCATAACCCGATGCCATTCTTGTAAAAATATAGATACATTTATGAAATTACTTTAAAAAATATTCAGCATAGGATTTATGATTTTTTAAATTTATATATTACCAATTTTCACAGCAATTAAATTAAGGAAAACTTGTGAAAATCAACTACAAATTACATGTGGAGTTCGTCCTCTCCGAAATTGAATCTTATTTTCTCCACCTAGTGTCGGGAGGGTTAGCATTAGTTTTGTGCGTATTCAAGAGTTAATTTTATGTAAGTTACATGTTAAACATTTAACATATAAATGTACATATAAATAAATGTAACATATAAAAAACACTAACGTTAAAGATCAATCAACTTGTTACCTGTGTATTTAGATATTATCTTTAAAACCTGTGCTTTAATTTATTCAATCGTTTATCATTTATTGTGGTGGACCTTCTAAAAATATAAAAAACGTACCTTTTTGTTAGTTTTTTCTGTTAGTCGATTATTGCACTATAATTCCTTTTCTCTTGGTTTTTCTGTTTAAATATTTATAAAACTATACACCAATCATATGCATAATTTTATTTATTGTTTGACCACAATGAATAAAATATTCTCAATATTTCTCTTTTCTACTTCGGTGCATAATATTTAGTTTCCAATTTATTGATTTTAAGCCAACTTACATAAATTTTTTCACTACAAAATCTTATTACGACGTTTCGGCTCGTCGAGCCATTTTCAAGTCTAACATGTACCTGTTCATTATATTTCTTATATGAATTACATGTGTCCACTCTTAATAACTAGTATCACGATTGTCATTTCTATCTTTAATTTATTATGTTAACCTACAAGTTGTTGTTTTCATTTCTTTTGAGTGATTGATAGAAATGGAACCGACAACATGTGGATTAACACATAATAAGTTAAAGATAGACATGACGATTGTGATACCAGTTATTATAAGAAGACACATGTAATTCACATAAAAAGTATAATGGACAGGTACATGATAGACTTGAAAATGGCTCGACGAGCCAAAGCGTGTCGTAATAAGATTTTGTAGTGATAAAATTGGTGTAAGCTGGCTTAAAACCAATAAATTGGGAAGAGAATGAAATATAAGTAAAAACTTTGAAATATAATATAAGATATAAGTAAAAATATAAGTAATGAAATATAAGTAAAAAATTGTCAGATAAGTGCTAATTAGTTAATTGCTTTCAAAAGCTGAAGGTTTTTCCTGATTAGTTAAGCATTGTATGATATATGCTGAATTGGTGAACCATATAAAATCACTTAATAACTTAATATAATACCTACGATTCCTGGGCTGAGAGGAACGTTAGTAACGTAATACAGTTACTTTTCTAAATGATGATTTCATTTCAGCTAGTTTAACATCTGAAGTTAAACTTAAAAAATGTATGTTCTATTAAGTTATAATTATTTAAAAAATATTGAAAACGATTGGCTTTAGGACAATTCTATATTTCAGCCACAGAGGAGGAAATTATCATCTATGGCTGAGGTTGTGATAGGATTTTTATCTTTATTTAATAAACTAATTTGAATGTAAAAATATCATATTGTATGAAATTAGAATATCACTTTTAGTCACATATGGTGATACATGAAATTCTTTTCGAGTACTTATAAGTTTAGAGGGATAAAGGAGAAATAAAATACATATAAATTTTTTTATTCAAAAGATTTTTGGTCAGTTTTATTTGAATTTAAAGAAAAATAAATTTTGCTGTCCTTGTTTTATTATTATTTTTTTAAGTGGGGTAGCTCAGTGAGTAAGACGAGACTCAAGGTCTCGTATTTGAACACGGCTGATGACAGGTAATTTTTTATCAGCCGTGGATCAACCATTGGGTTTGGAGACCCTCTTGTGGCACACCCAGCCTCTATAAAGCGGCTACTCTTAATTAAAATAATTAATTAAAGGAGAAAATCTGACAGTTGATCATGACATCTGGTATTTTCTTGTTTAAACATATTTTTCTGGAATTTTCTGAGGAAAACTCTAGAAAGTAGCCTCTTGTTATTAGATTGGTTCCCATTATTTTAATACCTATTTATGTGTGAAATACTGTGCATAATCTACTAAGCACATTATAGGTAATTTTTCTATTAATCTTAACACTATTTTCATAATTTTTCTAGACACTTTTTAGTTAAAATTTGATACCATGACAACTAATACAAATTTTATATTAGTTATCTCTAAGTTAAATATTTTTTTGTGTTGAGGCTATCCACGGCGTTTCATATTTGAGGCATTTGTTTACATATATTGAACTCTTTGTTATAAAAGATGTTAAATTTTTCGGTACAACAAGATTTCTTACAACTAATTTCTTAGTATGTTGTAGGAATTTTGCTTTTCAAAGATAATGTTGCTTGGTTTAGTGATTGTAATTTATAACTGCTTGAAGTTTAAAACGTTTTCAGTTTCTTAGTTTCCTTGTTTTACATTATAGTGCCTCTATTATTACTATCTACCTAGTTTATGTACAACACATCAAGAATGAAATGGATACAACTTGATTTTTTTTTGTTAAAATAAAACATTTAGAATATCTTGTTATATGTAAAAGCCTGGGCATTTGCAATAACAGATATGCTAGCACATTTGTTGTATCTTTTGGCTTAGCCTGATTGACAGCTGGCAAACGTATACTACCTGTTTTCATAAGATTTCTAAATTGTTTTCTCTTCTGTTATGAAATACTTTTTTTTTTTTTTCAGATTGATTCAACATGAATTCGTTAAATCTTCTATTTGGTGCTTTTCAAGAACCTGCCCATTCCACACCACCTCCTGATCCTCCTGGCAATAAAGATTCCAAAAAAAGACATTTCTCAGAGGAAGATACTTCTGAACCTAACCAAAAGAAACAGAGCCTAGAAAAAGACAGCATAAATCAGTCCCAAGCTGATATTGACCAGTCTTTACAATTGAAAAAGGCAAGATTAATGAGCATATCCAATCTCGGCAGTATTCAGATAAAAATTCATACAGTCGAAGCTTTAGAATATTGTCTTCACGAAGTTGCCCTTCCTCCACATGTCGAGTACAAACCTTTAATAAAGCCAAAAAAATTGTTGAAGGAGTATAAATTTATTCTTGATCCATTTCAAAAAGAAGCTATTATGTGTATTGAAAATAATGAATCAGTACTAGTGTCGGCTCATACTTCTTCAGGAAAAACAGTTGTCGGTGAATACAGTATTATAAAGTCCTTAAATTTGAAACAGAGAGTGATATATACAACACCGATAAAAGCTTTGAGCAATCAGAAATATCGTGAGTTTCAAGAAGAATTTAAAGATGTCGGCCTGATCACTGGAGATGTCACAATTAATCCGACTGCGGGTTGTCTTATAATGACAACAGAAATTTTAAGAAATATGCTTTATCGAGGGTCTGAAGTAATGAGAGAAGTCTCATGGGTAATATTCGATGAAATTCATTACATGAGAGATAAGGAACGTGGTGTGGTATGGGAAGAAACCTTGATCCTTCTTCCTGATAATGTACATTATGTTTTCTTATCTGCTACGATACCTAACGCACGTCAGTTCGCCGAGTGGGTCGCACATATTCACAGTCAGCCATGTCACGTCGTTTATACAGATTATAGACCGACCCCATTGCAACATTTTGTTTTTCCAGTAGGTGGCGATTGTACACATCTTATTGTCGATGAAAAAAGTGTGTTTAATGAAAGGAACTTTGAATTAGCTTCAAAAATTGTACAAGATCCTGGTCAAGGAAAAAAATTTGAAAATAAGAAGCTCAATCGAAGATCAGATGGTAAAGAATCGAGCTGTTTAAAGCTTATTAGAATGATTATGGAAAAAAATCTTGCTCCTGCTCTGATATTTTCTTTTAGTAAAAAAGATTGTGAAATATATGCTATGCAAGTAGCTAAATTGGACTTTAACACCACTGAGGAAAAACAGCTTGTTGATGAAATATTTCAAAATGCTATGGATGTTTTGTCAGAAGAGGATAGATGTCTTCCCCAAGTAGAAAATGTCCTTCCTTTGCTGAGGAGAGGCATAGGTATACATCATGGAGGTTTGCTACCCATCCTCAAGGAGACTATTGAAGTTTTGTTTTCAGAAGGACTTATCAAGGCTTTATTTGCTACTGAAACTTTTGCGATGGGCCTTAACATGCCTGCCAAATCTGTCATTTTCACTAGTATAAAGAAGTTTGATGGAAGAAATCATAGACATATTACTTCAGGAGAATATATTCAGATGTCTGGGCGTGCTGGCAGGAGAGGATTGGATGACAATGGAACTGTCATTGTAATGCTTGACGAACCTCTGTCTACTGAAGAAGGGAAGTCATTGATGCAGGGTAAAGCTGATCCTCTCAATTCGGCATTTCACTTGTCTTATAACATGCTTCTCAATCTGATTAGGGTTGATGATATCAATCCTGAATATTTACTTGAACGAAGTTTTTTCCAGTTTCAAAATCATACCAATTTACCTATTCTGAGAAAACAGCATGATGAAATCGACGAACAAATATCAAATATTGTTATTGAAAATGAAAAGGTTGTAGAATCATATTTTATTCTGAAAAAAGAGTTGAACGGTCTGTATGCAGAGTACCAAACATTTATTCACAAACCACAGTATCTTTTACCATTTTTAAGACCTGGAAGGTTAGTAAAAGCTTGCGGAAGGGATAGAGCAGAATTTGGGTGGGGCATGGTTTTGTCCCACCGAAGGGCCAACCAGAAAAATAACAATCCCATGAAGGTTGATAAAAATATTCTCATAGATGTACTTATCTTGATTGATTCCAAATCCACAGAAGAAAATCCTAAACCGTGCTCCAAAAATGATGCCGGTAAAATGGTTGTCATTTCACTACCACATCAAAGTATAATGGATGTGAGTACTGTCTGTGTCGTTCTGCCAAAAGACTTGAGGTCAGCTGACAACCAAGCCTCAGCTCAAATGGCATACAGAGAAGTGGAGGAAAGGTTCAAAGGAGATTTTCCGATTTTAGATCCATTGAAGAATATGAACATTGAAGATACTAGATTTACATTTCTTGTCGACAAAATTGCAGCTTTGAAGAAAAGGTTAGAAGTCCATGTCGCTAATAAAACTCCAGATTTTGAAAAGGTACTTGAGACTTTTGAAAAAAAGGAAGAACTAAGGGAATCACTCGAAAATGTAGCTAATGAAATCGACAAGTCCATGTCACTTTTACAAATGGAAGAGCTGCGATGTAGAAAACGTGTCTTGAGGAGACTAGAATTCTGTACTGAATCAGATGTAATAGAACTGAAGGGAAGAGTAGCCTGCGAAATTAGTTGTGCAGACGAATTGTTGTTGACAGAAATGTTACTAAGTGGTACATTCAACGATTTGACACCACAACAATCAGCAGCGCTTCTCTCATGTTTCGTGTGCGAAGAAAAAAGTAATACTCATGCTAAATTATCTGAGGAATTAGCCAAGCCTTTCAGGGAAGCTAAAGAGTTGGCAAGGAAGATTATCAAGGTATCGAAAGAGGCGAAAATGGACATTAATGAGGATACTTATTTAGATCAGATGAAACCGTTTTTGATGGATCCAGTTTATTCTTGGTGTAACGGCGCCACATTTCACGAAATCTGTAAACAGACAGAAATATTCGAAGGGAGTATTATTCGTTGCATGCGGCGTTTGGAAGAATTGTTAAGGCAACTAATGCAAGCTGCGAAAACATTAGGTAACCAGGACCTGGAAGTGAAATTCAGTATGGCCATAAATATGATAAAAAGAGACATTGTTTTCGCAGCAAGCCTTTATCTATAATTGTTTTTATACTTTCTTTAACTGTAAATATACAATTTTAAGTTTTGATTAAATAATATAACAGGATTGTAAATAGAATTTTTATTTAATCGATTTTTCATAAAATTATAGAATAAATTTTATGATGTAACAAAGTTCGTTTTAAGAGTAAAAAATTTGTTTTATTTATTACATAGCTACTTAATAACATAAATTATTTCATTTTTTTTTTCTTTTACATTTTGATTAATAGTGTGTTATCACATAGCTTTACCTATTTTTGGTTTATTTGCAATTGTAGCAATTACATTGAAAAGCATAAGGTAACAATTTTTATTATCTAAACAAATAGTAATTAAATAGTTAAATTTTATAATGAATAATTTGTTAATCCATTAAAAAAAAAAAGAAAGAAAGAAATAATAGAGAAGCATTCTGGCCAAAAGTAAATTTATCCAGGTTTTATTTCTACGTATTGCATACTTATGTACGAGTATGTGCTCACAAATTTAAAATTATTGGCCACATTTAGAACTTATATATGTTAAAAGTAAGTCATAGATTAGTCTTTCAACGTTATAATTCATATATAACAAGAAAAAAAGTCAATAAATAATGTATCCAACTTTGTTCATATTAAATCCACTTAAACATAATTAATTAAATACATGTCGACATTAGTTACGATAGACTTTTATTAATAAAAAGTAATTATACTTACAAATTAAATATGTGCATAATAAGCTGTACAACTGAGAACTGACTACACATACTGAAAAGTGTTATTATGTTATATGTATTACTAAATGTATCTTCCCTAATTTTTTTTTTTCATTTTTGTTTTTTACAAAGCAATTACGATGAATATAAAAATATATATCAGCGAAATAATTGGGATGGCACATTATACGGCTGCAGCAGGCTTGGGAGAACTGGGCGACTGATCTGTTTGAGTCCTATTTATATACAAATGTAAAAGCTTCAGTTTGCTTGCGTTAAGAGATGCGAGATATGGCTTAAGTGTCTCTCCTCCAAGTTTGTTATGAAGTGCGACCATACAAAATACAGTTGATTTTCTAACTAAGCTTTCTTCGTTAGCATAGGCCTAAAAAAGATATATATATATCAAGAACAATAAATAAATCAGTAATAATATTAAATTTTATTTCTAAAAATTAATGAACTTAAAAGACATGAGTAGGCTTACAAATTGATGATTTGACTTTATAAAATTCATATTCATTAAAAAATTACAAGGACTAAATAAAAGTATTTACATCTGTTCAATATGATACAATTCAAAATAATCAAATATAACAATAATGATAAAAAACATAAATAAAAAAATACAGTTCTAAAGACGTCTCAATTTTAATTTCAAAACTCTCAACATTGCTCTTCAGCTAAATTTCAGACAGTGGGAGGAATGTAAAATAAAAATATGACAGTCGTCAATATATAGCTCATAGTTAAAAGGAAGGATGCATTCAGGTAAGTAATTAAAATAAATAGAAGAGAAAAATATGGAGAAAAGAAGATATTTAGAATGACCCTTAAAACTCAATATATGGAAGAAATATAAAAAAAAGGAATTTTTTTATTCTTTGTAGTAAGATCCATAATGGCGAAAGACGGTAGAATAAAAATAAATATTTATAATAGAATTATTAAATTATTGTTATTACCAACAAAACATTGTTGAAACAATAGTTAAAATATCATGAGATTATTGTAAAGCAGTCATGAAGAAATAATATTTCATAAAATCAAACCACTGAGTATTTGGATGAATTTTATCACTATGAAATGAGAACACTGTGTAGTTGTAATAACATTTTTTAAATTTTTAATTGGTAAATGGTTGACTGTCGTGGATAATGAAGAGAAGAATAGTTGGGGTGGTCAGTCAAAAAAGAAGGCAAAAATAAATGATAATATTTATTTTTACATATGCCGACGTTTCGACCTGAAGTTCAGATCATCATCAGGGCTAAGAAAAGAACCAGATAACAAGGTAAGAGAAATATAAAAATTACAGTAAAACGAAGTTGTTAAAATAATGACAATAGTAAGAACAAGAGACAATTAATAATAACAGGTACAAAGTGTGGAATGATGAAGTAAACATAGTCAAAAAAGGTAATATAAGTATTGTAAAGGGAATCTTAGAATAACATGTAAAACAGAAAAATATGAAGTTATATGGGTCTTTTCTTAGCCCTGATGATAACTTAGCGACTTCAGGTCGAAATGTCGGCATATGTAAAAATAAATATTATCATTTATTTTTGACTGACCACCCCAACTATTCTTCTCTTCATTTGTTTTATTTATAAAGAAGTAAAAGTTTAGCTCTAATCAAAAACTTACTAAGTGACTTTTTCCAAGAAACCGGATTGTTTACTAATTTTTCGAAATATAAGGCACTGGAAATGAATGGGTTAATTATTAATATATACCTGAACAAGTCCTGGCATTATGTCTGGAAGAAATGGCATAATGACTTCTTTTGTTTCCAGTTCGACTAGTTTTGTCAGAGTTTTAATGGCCATCAGATTTTTTGGAAATTCTTCCGCCCTCATCAGTGGAACAAGTACCTGTGAAATAAAAATTTGAATAAATACAATTCATGGGATAATTTTCAGCTTTTTATTAGCAAGATAAAGTAAAACCTTAAGAAGAACTATAAAGAAAAAAAAAAATAAAGGTACAGTACTAAACAAATTGTTCTAGTTACAAAATAATACACTGATATAAACACCAATAATTAATAAAATATGAACCAATAGCAATCAAAGTAAAATAAAAAAAAAAAAAGTATCAATAATATAATTTCCTGAGTGACAATTATGGTTAAATACATTTCACCTCATTGTGTTAAATTAAGTTATGTAAAATATTAAGAAAAAAGCTGTTAACGTTAATATAGTATAATCATAATAAATGTGAAATAGGATTTATTGATTCCCCTTTAAAAGATTTTAATCAAAGAATAAATTTATAGGATGAAAAATACTATAATATAATAAAAAATAATCACATTAAAATCAAATGAAATAAGACAGTACATACCCTAATTACATCTGCAGGATCTAATGCTGAAATGATGAGCAGTGCAGCCTGCTCTGCGAGTTTTGATACCTCTTTATTTCCGTCCGAGTATGCGTCGATCACTCGTAGAAGGATGAGCTCGACATAGGTTTGGAGGGAGGACCAGAGGCACTTCCTCTTCATTACCTCCGATAGCGCGGTCAGTCCACCTAATCGCGAATCTGCTTCTCCTAATAAGCCGGATTTTCCCAGAACACCCTTGAGGATCTTCCTGTAAAAAACAATAAAATATAAGAAATTATTTCATTTATTTTTGTATTTTATAACTGTAATAAAACAAAAATACAACTAAATGTGAACAAAAAACAAGTATAATGTCATGAACAGACTTATAGAAAAACTACCCTTATGTAGTTATAAATGGGTAGAACTCAAATAAGTTTTAAATTAGGTCTCAAGGAAATCTTCTTTTCAGAGACTTAGTAGAATTATCAAAAATCGAAGAGGAAACAAGGTAGAAATTAATGGGTTTGGAGTTCATTCTGGAGGTATAGATATCTGGATCTGACCAAATTTGTAATGTATGGAACATTAAGATGAGAAGTATTTATGAGGACCACAACATGGGGTTACATTTAGTTTTAAAATCAAATCAATCCATTTTATTTTCAAAAATTTTTTAGTGAACACCAAAAACATGATTTTTCCTTATCTGACCAATGTATACTTATCGGTTTAACCCATTTCTACAGTGGATTGAGACACATTTGTTCAATACACTTTGCTAGATGGTATAGTGCATCAAAAACTAATGAAAAATAAATTAAAATTTTAAGATGAAATAATTTTCAAACTAATCGCCTCACTATTCCATACTTAAAGAGTGTTTTGTTATACATAACCGGTTTTTTACGATGAACGCTCACTTTTTGTTCTCAAATCCTTATTTCAGAATAATTTGAGAACAAGTGAAACTTGTGAAGTTAGAAGTTATAAATAAGTCCTCTACGTTTAAATAGATGAGCACATTTTCTCTTGTACAAATTAATACAGTGAGATTCCTCGACTTCTGTCTTTAAGGGACATCTCTATTGTCAATTTTAAATATACCTATTGGCAATGAAGAATATGTGTAAAAAAAAAAAACCCTCTACATTAGTGACACCTCTTGTTAAAGGACAAAAATTGAACCATAATGACTGGCCGGTGTCCAGAGGTTACTGTGTATACATTATTCTTTAAAATATAATTCAGTTTTCAAGTTATTATCCATACTAACAAAATAAAGTAAATAATATCACGATTGTACATTAAATTGAGGACCAAATATGAATGAATTAATCCCTTTATTTTGTAGTTTTATAACAATACTTTAAGTGCTAATTAAAAATGAATTTAATTTCTGTTGAAAGGCAGTCTTCTTTAAAATTTCAGCAATATGGTAGCTGTGTTGAATAATAACTTTCTCCTTATGATTTAATCATCAATTTAAAAATAAAAACAAGAGAGGAATCGATGATAAGTACTAAGCATACCTAAAATGTGTATTTAAAGTGATAGGGTCTGACTCTCTGATAAGGGTAGCCAGTTGATCGAAGGCTGCTTTCCTTTCCGCTCCGCTGCTGTTCTCGATAGTATCTAGTAGTTTACTTAACGCATCACCGGCTTCACTACTCCCACCCTCTTTAACAAATAAAAATTATATTACTTGGCATATTTGAAACAGAGGAACCAAAAAAAAAAAAAAAAAAGATAAAATAAATAAAAAATGCTAAGATCGATAAGACACCTTTGGAAAAACCGTTACCAAGTGAGGTAGGCGAATCAGTAGTTTCTAGGCCATTGTAGTCTTTACCGGACCTCGTGGGTGAAGATAACGAAAGAGAACTTATCTGAAAATCAAATTTAAATTATAATAGAAGCATCTCATATTACATAGATTTAATTACTAAATAATAAAAATCTTGAAACCCTTTTCTCCATACCCTTAATCTTGTGACCTGACTATTACTGAAAAATTATGTATTTATGATTAATAAATTTTACATAACTTTAAATTATATTTTATTTTATCTAAATAAACATCTACATTATTATTATTTGTTTTGTTAACTATAATACACAGACATACTAACAATATCAAATGTTAAGTTTCCATGATTTTTTTTTTCTAGTTTTATAGTTGGTCTGGTTCATATATCCTTCTAATTCTAAGGGCTAATTATATAAGTTATTCAATAAGTTTTTATGGATGGAAGTTTTGATAAAAGCATGCTGATAAAGTTATGACAGCTGACTTACGCCCCAAAGAATGTCATCATGTTTATCTGACATCTGACTTATGCCAGAGTCATGAGAAGCAGTATCTGCGACTTTGTTTCCCCCGTTGGTGTCGTAAGAGTAACTTTGTATTTCAGCTGTAGTACGACGAAGGGATCGATAAACCTGATCGGGGCTAAGAGAGTCTCCTCCACCTCCGCTGCCACGTCTCATTCGAATCAAGCTACCAGCAGCTTCCTAAACCATAAAAATAAAAGGAATCATTCAAAACATAAAACATAAGAAAAAATAAAATAAAAAAGACATGTGTAACTTTAATTCTTAATAAATTAAATAATTTATTCTTCTTATACTTTGGTGATAAAATAATTAACTTGTCAATCAATCTACTTTATTATAAATTTTTGTTATTACATTATACTTAAATGTTTCTACCACACAACTATAATATTGGAGCATAAATTAAATAAATGTGTATTTAGACAAAAATGATGATCTGACAAGTTCATGATGGCGATAGCACCAATGGCTCGAACAAGACTGATTCATTGGCTGACATGTACCACCGGATGACAAGCATTTTATTGTGCTATCAGAGGGTGTGTAACAAACAATTTAAATCTTTAAATAACTAGAAAAAATATTACAAAAAATAAAACATTTTTAATGACAATTGAGATTAACGACGTATTATAAGCATTACTTTAGTTCAATAACATTAAGGTAACTTTAATTGTATAACATAAACATAATAATTCAATATTATAAATATAACTTAAAAAAATTTTTGTTTTACGCTTTAGTTCGGGCTTGTCAGATAGAGAGAAAAGATTTATTTAAGTTTAGCTCCCCACAGGAGAAAAACATGAACTGCAGCACCAAAGTGAACTTGTTAAATAAAAAAATTAACATTAAAATAACAAAAAAAAGTTTACACATATCTATATAGACCAAACTTTAATAATTTTTAGCATGAAATAAATAAATATTCTATGATAAAAATGCATTTTTTTTTTTCAAGTACGATATAGATTTTTAATTGTATGTAGTCTTCCATGAAATCTTTAAAACATTAAATTCATCCAGCTTAATCTCAACCAAATTGATTTTACATATTGAATGTAATACATAATACATTTAAAAACCAAGAAACATCAACAAACACTGCTTTGACAGTATTTCAATAGGAGAAGCATACATTTTGAAAAAATTAACATGTTATTAAATACTGTTGCGATACCTGGTACTCTTTGGGTAGTTGGGACAGCCTCAACGTTACTTGCGGAGTGTTCAAATTAAAAAGGGCTAAAATGGCTTCCTGAGCTCCACGCCTCAGTTCTCCTCCTTGTTTTATTCCTTCTCCCATGGTCCAACCTAGAGCAAAATAATTAAAAATTAAAAAAAATCTGGTGTGGTGAGGGCATAACATAACTTTCACTTACCAACCTCTTAGCAGAAAAAGGTATTTTCAGACAAAGAAGAAATGAAAGTAAAAATTATAGATGCTATATTTATTTATATTTCATTGGAGGTATTTTTATTTGTATAAGTACCCTTATATATACAAATTTTATTATTTATATTGCTGTGATCTATACAATTAAATATTAAATAATAACTATATTTATATAATATTGTCAGAGTCCGTATTATATTAAAATCACGTTACGTATGAAAGTGTGTTCTAAACTTTCAGATGCGCTAGTATTCCTTTGGTCGCTCGGTTACAACTATTCTCTATTACGGTCTCTTATTTCTCCTTTAGTTAATTATCAAATTATTTTATATTTAACTATCTTTTATATTAGAGATTAATGTGAGGTCAATTTTTTCAAATAAAAAAAGAATTAAAGGTACTTTAGGGGAAGCTAATATTGAAAATTAACCATTTAAGTCCTGTTAGAGAACATAAATCAGAATAAAAACTACATTTTATTTAAAACTGTTTAATTTTACACTGTTAAGATGAATTTAATCAAAATCGTTAGACCCGTTTTCGAGAAAATCATAAAAATGTGATTAGTCCATTATATTAAGTGCCACTTCTGGTTAGCCGATTATGACGAAAAAGTTACTGTCACATCCTTAGCATATAACAACCTTAAATATGCAATTTCACTATTGTATGACTTTTTGTTTTTGAGCTAGACTGTTTACACACAGACCATTTTGCGGGACTTGGTTATTTGGACTCAGGAAACCTCAAAACGTTTCCTGAGTATTATATTTCTGTTGAAAACTGAGATTAGAAAATTTTCATGATCGCAATACTTTCCTTTACTATATATTTCATATATAGGTAAGTGAAAGTAAAAATTTGAAACATTATAATAACATTTACATAAGCAATAATTTTGTTTTTTACAAACTTTGTTTATAAAAAATAAATAAATCAATGAGTCTAGGAGAAATGGAAGCTTCTATAATAACTTTATACAATATCAACCCATCACTTTTTGGCTGACCGGCCACCGAAAGCGCAGCTGAACCTGAACGTAGTAAGACGGGGTCGGCAACCGAATGCGTAGTGCAACTCAGCTCATTCATCAACTTGCCTTGCATCGGTATCCTTCTCATATTCCGTCTAAAATTCTTAAAAAAATAGATATGGCATATACAACATTTAAAAAAATATAGCAAAGTTGATCATGGCGGAGTTGAAAAGAAAAATTGAATATTTGTATATAAAATTGAATATTTTCCCTATCGCATTAGATTAAGAATTCTTCCACATCCATTGCATATTTTACACTGAACCAAAATAAAATAATTTGAGAGGTTGTGCAGTGAAAATAAGCAGAAAAAAAAGATGACACTGAGGAATAAAGAGACACAGTTGTGAGTAGCTGTGGTGGGGGAAGCTGAGCTGACCTGGCCCTTGCTAAGCCGCTCACCTGAGCTCAGCTCAGCTCTGCATATTCTTTTTAACTACTAAATCTCACGTTATTTAGAGTTATCCCTAATTATTTATTTTATTTTATTTTTTCTCTGGGTAGTACTATGATGTACTTCTGTCTACATCATACATTTCTGACATAAATTTAAATATTTAGCCTCAATGATGACCGACATATGCTTGAGTCAAAACATCGGCAAGGTGAATAAAACAAACCTAGACTGAAAATGTCGACTATCTATCGCGCAAAACTCCTGGCCATGACCTAATCACATCCCAGATCTTAAAACTGCATTCTCGGAAAGATATCCTGTACCTTACCAATATATATATTGCTGTACTCAGATCCACATATTTTCCTGTTCCCTGCAAACTGTATATTGTTAAAATGATACACAAACACAAAAAACCGCCCAAACACCCATCCTCTTACCGTCCTCATAATTTTAAAATTTATTTTTACTTGAAAACAATTGTCCAAATATTAAATAGAATAATAAAATATAATAGGAGCTGAAAAATCATTACTAAAGACTGACTTTCCAATTATTCATACAACAAGAAAACATCCATTGACTTATACATTGATGAGAAGAAATCCTTCAGTTTTACAGAAACAAATTAGAGGTTATTAGAGTAATAAATTGAAACTAGTAGGCCCATGCGAAAAATTTGCATAGCATATTGTTATCAAATACCAAATTAATAAGAAAATAAATTAATGCAACATATCAAAATATAAAGAAATCAAATGTTCCTTTATCGATAAATATAATCGAGAAAGAAAACAAAAATTAATTTAAATCTTCATTTCTGTTTGGAACCAACATGTATACTAATTTCAGTAAGCTGTATCTTTGCTAAATATTGTCTGATTTCAATGATTTTTTTTTCATTTAGTAGGGAATTTAGTTATCTTTTACATAATCATAGGCATAACCATGCCGATCATAAACAATATCGATAAATAATATAAACTCCTCCTCTCTCGATCACAGAGACCTCAAGTCGACGAAATGAGACATTTATTCAATGACAGTACTACAATTAATGTAAGTTTGTGTGGATGCGAGCCCTATGCCTTGCATTATCTCGAAAATAGAACGTTTTTAGGGCTTAAAAACGCAGGATCCGATAGTTCCGGAGGAACTATCCGGGTCTTGCCGTACACATCAAAATCTTCAAGATCCAATTTATCCCGTATCGATCTACAGACCTACCACCGTTCCAGTATTGAAGCCTAGCAAAATGTTTGTATCGACTTTATTTATTTTATTTTAGAAAGAAAAACAAAAGTGGAGAATACGATTCGCTAACTCCCTGTGAAATTGTGAATCCAACGGTACCCCTTTCACGGTATTTGAGCATCACAGGAGCTTATATTTGGTACAAAAACGATTTTGAGCCTTACTGTAATAATATATGTGGGGATAGTTAGATAACTTAGTGTTAGTTTTTTTAACAAATCTGAAATTAGCACAGTAAATAACTGAAATTGGCTTACCAATCATTTTTGTCAGAGCAGTTGTAGTGACATCTTTGGATTGTCCTGATGAAGAAGGCGAAGATGGCGGGAAGGCAGAAGCTGGATCGGCAGCAGGTGCTAGCTTAGCAATAAAACCTAAGACGGCCAACTTCACTCGAGTGTTAGGAGTCTGGGTTGGATCTACTAGAAATCTATAAATAATACAAATGCATATAAAATATAAGATGCAATTAAACTACAATAAGTTTATAGTTTTTATTGCAATTTAAA
The DNA here is from genome assembly GCA_928085145.1 of Nezara viridula. Lineage (NCBI taxonomy): Eukaryota > Metazoa > Arthropoda > Insecta > Hemiptera > Pentatomidae > Nezara > Nezara viridula. The sequence continues at coordinate 125,089,677 of OV725081.1, read as the reverse complement.
TACAAATTTATAAATATTTATTACTCAACAGAAATCGAGGAAACTCACCTCAGTGCCCAATGCAATAGTGGTTCAGGACCAAAGCTTGACTTGACGACTCCGAGGGTTTTCTGAATTTTAGTCTGTATAGAGGATAACAAATCTCCTCCGAGTTTATTAAATAGCCTAGTTAACAAAATGTAAAGCCACGGGTGGAGGTCGGCAGAGTGTGTTGAAACGAGGTCAGATACAGTATCGAGAAAGAGGGAGAAAACCTAGAAGAAAAAAAGTATATAGTTTCATAAATTGAAAAACCTAAAAAACTATTCTATTATATAACAAAACTGTCTATTTCTAGTAACATATCAATATCTTAAAATAATAATGATTTACTTTATTTTTTTTATAAAATAAAAAAAATTAATTATTTATTGGGAAAATAATAATAGTTACTTGATTCTGAAAATATCAACTTAATAATATAGATAAATCTTTTTTTTTTCTTCTTTCAAATGTTGAAAGATTAAGAAAATAATTTATTTATATAATTCATCATTAGAAGTAAAGAGTTTATTTATTTTTTTTCAGTGATGAAAAGCAGTGTCACCTTCATAATAATAACTAACACTACGAGTGAAATGACAGCTAGGTTAAAAGCTAAAGAAATAATGAGGTATTGGTGTAGCTTACTACTTTGGAATATAAGTGTACTTAAAATAAACTTTGTATTGTTACAAAAGACATTATGCAATTAAAGAAAATCAAAAATTAATTCAGCTTAAATGTAAAATTCAAATCTATATAAGACCCTTGATATTTAAATTAACCTCCATACTTTTACGACATTTTTATTATTCCTGGCTCGTACAGTTATAATGGGAAAAATATGCTGGGAAAATGAAGACATGTGTTTTAATGTATTATGACAGTAACGCAATTGACTTGAAAGATGATTTATCTTCTGTATTTTAAAATGACAAGTGAAGAATGGTTCTGAAGGTGGGAAATGTTGTCCAAAATGTTAACCAGCATGTATCACTAATAAAAAATATGATTAAAGTATGGAGGTAATTAAAATGACAACAACCTTCCTTATATAGATTTAGAATGGCTTTCTAATATTTTTCAAAATACGTAGAATTCAAAATTTGTGTAGTGGTTTACACTACTTTATCTCCAGTCTATAAAAATATTAATAGAAAATGCTATAATTTAGATTTATGAGAAACAGAAAAATAAAACACCTCTAAAATAGTATTATTATTTATAATTTTTATTTTAAAGTAAATAATATACCTTAGTATGTGTATCAGAGAGCATTTTAGTAAAATTTTCAGTGATTCTATTAAGCTGATGGGGTGACAAAGTATTTCCGGCTTGAAGGTAAGCAGATAACGATACTAAACCATCTTTTCTATCAGACCAATGTGTAGACTCGCACGCTTCCATTATTTCATTTATGTCCTGAAAAATAAAGATAATTATTACATTGGGAAAATTAATAATATTCAAAATAAATTTATCAATAGAAAAAACATAAGATACCAAACTCAATAATGTTAAGTTTCTACTTGGTTAATATTTGATTTATGATTAATTTATTAATATATGGAGTGGAAGTACTATACAAACATCTTTCTCTATTATATGAACTTCTCAATAATCACCAAGCGATTCCGATTACATATTTCAATAGACAGGGATAAAAAAAGTTTGTCTTATCCGATATTAAAATTAATAATTAAATTATGCCTTTTTGTTGAAAAACAGCCGAATAAAAAAAATATATACACACACAATACAATTTGTAATTTAATGAACAATAAATTTGAATAAAAAATGAAATTATATTTAATATGGTTCTTAAGGCATACCTAACATGTGGATCTAAACAATAATAATATTAATCCTGATTTTTAATAATGGCTGACAAGTAGATTTAATAATATTATATTTTCCAGCTAACTTTGTTTTTGATATCAAGTCTCTTCTTTTAAACCAGAGGTCTCCAAATTACCGGACCAAAGCAATTCCGATCCAGCCCGTGAAAGTTTCTTTGATTAAACAGCAAAGTTTTAATTAAAATCTATTAAAAAATTTTGATATTTTTGATAAATTTATCACACAAGCGGTTAATACAACTTTTATTGCATAGGTTTTTTCTCTTAGAAAGCTTATTTCATAATTGAATTGTCAATTATAGAACATAATTTTTTTTTTCATCACCAGCAGTGGCCTACACGACTTAATTGAGGACTCAATGTGGCCCGTGGATCAAAAACTTTGGAGACTCCTGTTTTAAACCATAGTGATACAGAATCAAGAAATTAGACCGTGTTATTGTTAGGGTTTGTGTTAACAGGCTTCAAGATAACGAGGGATTAATGTGATGAGGACAGAAAATTAAGAATCATATACAAGTAATTTTTTTTTGTAAATATAAATTTAAAAAATAATTATGTAGAGATGGTTGACCGAGGTATAATATGAGAAGGAGTTGATCGGGGTGTGCGGTTAAATAAATACTAAATTATAGAAATAGTATTATTTAATTATGATGACGATGTTTTGACCCACCTTGCAGGTCTTCATCAGGGTGTGGGATGTGGCGCTGCGGGAGGCAGTTGAAACACTCAAGGCAGTGTTTCAGGCCTGTTTCAACTGCCTGCTGCAGTGGCATATCCCACGCCCTGATGAAGACCTGCAAGGTGGGTGGAAACGTCGGCATAATAATCAAATACTATTTCTAAAAAATAATTAGTGAAATAAGTAAACAACACAACATTAATTTCACATTTTAAACATGCCAACGTACCAGGTCAAAGTTCTTATTACGATGGAATAATAATGTCTTCAGCAAACAATAAATTATATCTTTACTATTTTAAAGTAATAGAAAATTTCTAATTGAATGCATTCAAAATTATCGATATAAGGCATATGAATTTCCTTAATGAATGATTAATTGTTGCTTATAGGGCATTAATCCTTAATTAGCCTAATGAGGGTTATCTTATAAGCTATGAAACCATTCCAGTCAGAGTAAGAAGGTCGAATTTTATTCTGTGAGTGTACTATAAAATAAAGACTGGATTTAAACCAGTGCTGAGGCATTAAAGCATAGCCTCAAAATGGCCTTATGCCTGTCTAAAAAATTATATTAATCATTCAGTTCGAAAATGAAATTCTTCCATTGATGATTTCAATATAGTTGATTGTAAATTATGGTTAATCTATCTGAAACAAATTAATTTTTTTTTTTTGTTTGTGAAGATCCTTACCTTAATAGCTGGTTCCCACATATCTCGGTAGAGCCTTTGCTGCGAACCACTCCACGAGTATGACTGAAATGTTAGTTAACACTAAAGTCACTCGTTCAAACACAAAACTTCACAACAAACATTGGTTTATTTTTATTTTTTTTTTATATATTAAAAATAACCATGCAATAAACACGTAGTTAATAAATAAACACAGAAAATGCAGTTAGTACTAAAAAAAAAATTATTTGAAATCTTTTTTATTTGTTTCTTGGAAAAAAAAGGAAGTCACGATGGTCTAACTGTAATCAGTTAAGTAACCATTTCAATTACAACCCATGATTCGAAGTAATTAAATATAGGTATAAAAAATAAATTATGTTACACAAATCCTATTGTGTATTAAAAATTTTAAATAAACATATATCATTAAATTTCAGACACTAAAAAATAAATAAAATAAATTGGATGCCAAATAATTTTTCCTTCAAGCTTTTTTTTTTTGAGATTAAAAAATAAAACGAATGATCAAATTTTATAGGTGTCAAAAATTTCGGAACTAAATAATAAAAACTCATGTGAAAACAGTTGCATGGTGAAATGTGCTTTTCTAAAAAGTTTCTATAGTTGGCTAAAATTAAAGCAGAGCAAGACATTTTTTAAAGGACAATAAAACAAAACAGCGTTGAATAAGGAAAATCATAAATTCTGTGATTAACTTGTAGGCTTATAATATTAATTTAAAAATTAATTATCAGATCATATAAATAAAATTAACTTACATCAGAAGGTCTCCGATGAGATTCGAAAGATCGTTCGGAACAAACACTAGAAGTTTCAGAATCGTCTGAATGATCATCTAATCTCAACCTACGAGGGGACGTCACGCAGCTACCACTGGTATCGCCTCGTCCATCGGTGTATCCCTGAAAACGTGAACATTAGGAATTATACATGTCATCATAACCTAATTAATGTGATAATTAATCCAGATAGTTACAAACTGTTAATATTTTTTTCAAACTATTCAACTTAAAAAGGAATGAAAATACTAATTTAATAAATGTGATGCAAGGGAACCTATTCACTGCATATAAAATACGATAAATTAAATATTCTAAGTTAGTCTATATTTTAAAATCAATATTTACTTTTTATTTTGCACCTACAAGTTTATCCTTGCTTTTGAAGAATTTATTTTGACATCTTATAGATGTTGATTGATTTTAATTAATTTAAGTTAACGAAAGCTGTTAATATTTGAGTAATTGGCCAGTGTAAATAATTCCAATAGTGTTTTTTTTTTTCTCTCCCCTTCCTTGTCTTTTAGGCTATACGATCAACAGAGGAAATTACGACAGAGGTAAAAGTACCTCCGGCACAGGATTTTAAACTTATAACCTTTGGTTTATCATTTGGTTGCCGAGAAACATGAATTTTACACATCTGTTAGCCCTCTTGACCACCCCTCCTAATTGGAATAGTATATTGGTCAGCAACCAAACAAAATGGAAATAATAAATAAGTATCATTATATAGAATTATTAGTCTTCTTCTCCTTGGTCAATTACAATAGTTTATTCAAAATAATAAACCAAAAGATATGCACAAATTGCACAAAGGGTCATATCTTTGAAATAATGGTTGTGATATAAACCATTCAGGTTTTATTAGTTTTTCAAATAATCAAGAACTATTCATCTCCTGGAATATTGCATATAATAATTACAAGGATACTGAAGTGATCTAATAGAGATCACCTAAAGAATATAAACTGATAATAAGAGAGAGAAAGAGATAATAATAAAAAATCTTGTTGGACATATTTATAGCCAATTTTTTCCCCGTTTCATATGAAATTGAGAAACATTTCAAATAATCATGGGCACAGTGGACCATACATTTTAATGCTGATATTGTATTTTTTACCTGAAGGAGAAGATAATTTTCAAAATATTATTTTTAATTATTAGATTAGATGACGAATTAATGAAGATGAAACACACCAACAAAAGAACAACTTTGAGAAATAGTATACACAGATTTAAGATATTTCTGCAATGTCTATGATACATTTATAAACCATGACCAACAAAAGAAGAAAAATTTATTTCCGCATAAAGCTATGTATTATGTAAATAATGATTTGAAAGAAAACAAATTCTTCACAAAGTAAAAAAAAAAAAAAATGGCAACTGGACCATTATTAGCCAAGATAGAACTAATTGAACTTTTTTCTTTTATGTTTTGGTTTAATTTTTTCAATATACCTTTCAATAACTGATCCAGAAGAAAAGAAAACTTCATTTACACACTAATATAATAAATGTTAATAATAAAAATAAATAAAAAAAATTACAAGACCATAGATTTTTAAGACAGAAAACCCAAAACTTACTAAAGCATCTGCTAAAGCTGATTCGGCTTCCAAAGATTGTTGTAGAATCTTATGAGCCATTACAGGCCTGGAAAGAGGAGGACGAACACCTCTCAGTTTTCCAAGAGGAGGAAGGGGGTTATATCTAGAAGGTGAAGTTTCTCGAGAACCTTGAGTTGAGCGTGTCGTATACGACGGGGATCTCCTGGATCGTTCTCCCAAGCAAGATGAATAAGTTGCATAATTCAGTCGTGAGGAGGGTGATCCTGATCGGCTTGAAGCTATCAAAATCGGAAATGTAAATTTTAAAATATAATTTTATTATAATAAATAAATAAAAAAAATAAATAAAGACAGTACATTAATGTTACCAACAGAAGACTTCTAACAATAAAAGAATTTACATTTAGAATTTTTAAAGATGATTTGAGAGAAACTTACGTTGTGACTGACTGATTCCTGTCGTTCTACTCCTTCCTTGCCTGGTGTGTTCAGGAGAAAATGCTAAAGAACTAGGTCCAGATTCGGTACCTGTTTTTTTTGGACGAGCTGAAAAAAATTATATAAGTAAATTTAAAGTAATTAGTATTGCTGCTCTCATCTTCCTTTTAACAGTTAACATTCCTTTTGTTAATTTAAAAAAAAAAAAAATGAGAATAGATTATTTTAGTTCTGACATAGAAGGGGATGAATACACATAAGAATGAAACATAAAATTCAAATATACCCAGATGATTTAACTGTCCTTGGAAGTGATCAAGAGGATATTGAGACTCGATAAGTCTCTGATATGAAAAATAGAGGAAAACATTCTACCTTCTACCAGTAAATGAAGATAAAATAAAGTAAAGTTTAGTAAGCCGAAAAATCCATCTTAACAACAGGATCAACATGGATGGTAAATCATTTTCAACATTAGACAAACACCTTGGCTCCACAATAATATCAATAAGTGACTAACTAACAGAGATAGACCTACATATAAAAAATTTAAACAAAGATTTCTAAGGGTAATTCCAGAAAATCTTTAGAAACTTGAAATTTAGGGTGTTCAACAATGTAGTAAAGGTAGTTCTAGTGAAATAAAATAAAAATAAAACAGTGAGAACTAGGCTCTAGCTGCCATTCCAGAAAGCAGAATCGAACAATTTGAAAATAACGTCCTCTGCATGATGACCAGTCATCTGAAATCAGTTAGTTAACACATAAAGGGGATAGACCAATGAGGGTAAAATCCTCAGTTTCGGCACCCTTCAGGAAACATTAAAATGTGTTTGTCCAATTTTCAATCGTGTGGATACTTGGTTCAACAATGTCGGTTCTGTTAAGTCAATAAACATCTCTGATTTCAAAATATGTAAGTGAAATAGTGTCTTTTATTTATTTGTTAAAAGTAAAATGGAAAATATCCACATGGGCTAGTTTTCAGCACCATTTTCCAGTTTTTGGTACCCTGAAGTACCAGTTTTTGGCACCTCTTACCCAATTTTCAAAAACCGAAAGAATTAAATCTGGCAGGCTTCAGAATGAAAGTACTACAATGATGTGCAGAAATATGTTTCTTGCAAACAAAAACTTAAGACATGTCCTTCTTAGGCAACACCTATCGGGTTTCTAATTTAATTTTTTTTTTCGACCAATAAAACTTAATAAATAGTGGGAGGTGCTTGAATAAGCAAGCATAGGAGAGATTTCCACTTCAAATGAGTGTCTTACGCCAGCTCTAGACCATTCCCAACACGTAACATTCTTCAAGAGCTGTAGTGGGTGCAGAAAACATAGTGCGGTACCGACAACTGAGGTTTTACCCTAAGAAGCACTTACAGAAAACGGCCAGTCAATATCTCAAGATATGAAGGTACGGATGTTTAAGATGTGTGGAACATTTAGCTAAAAGCATTTAATAATGAATAATAATCAATGCCCAATAGTTAGCAAGGGACCACATGGAAGGCCGAAAATAAGATGGATAGATCGAATCAACAAAGATGCTGCAGAGCTGCATGCTGCGAACTGGAAAGCAGTGGCTGAAGAAGTGGAGAAGGCAAAGATCTGCAAGTCCTGTAAAGCCAACAAACAATCTTTTATTATAAACCACTCTGCAACATTCAACAAACTCTTGGTATTGTAAAGCTCTTCAGAAAATTTTAGCTTAATATTCACCAGTCAACTGTGAAAGCTACCTATTGTTGAACAGTGATTACAAACCCATTCAAATCTAATCGGAGCATCAAAATTCAAAGCAAGTAGCGTGCAATAGATCGGGACCCTAATAGTAGTGCTTTTGGGGGTTAAGAAGCGAGGTAATCCAGAACTCCCTGCCTTGGTGCATAGTTCCGGTCACGAAAATCATGACAAAAGCTATATCGTAGCATTAGTGCAATGCCAAAGTGGCATATCTGCAAATCTTGTCAATATTTGTTTTTGTGATTTTTTAACACTACAAATTAAACATACAATTTAAAGAATAAATTAACACTAATTTATACAATTTAACAAATTTTCAAATATGCCACTAAGGCATTGCACTGATGCTAAAATAAAATAAGGTACATATAAAGCTTGGGAACAGCAGAGGTTTATGAATAAATTTCAATCGAATCATCTTTTGTTTTTAAAATTAAAAACAAAAAAGGTTTCGTATCTATTATTGAATATATTAATTTCTTTTAAAAATATTTATAATACAGTAATGAATAAAACAGAGGAATCAAGCTTACGAAGACTAGTGTTCGATCCGACTTTTTGCCTAGCTAAAGCTGCATACTGTGCTCTTGCTTTTGCTCGCTGAGCTGCTTGGAGATCTATAGCTGAATTAGAGCGAGGTGAAGCTGTTCTCGGAGACCCTATGGGAATTCTCTTTGAGAGAGGAGTAACTGCTTCTAAAAAGTGAGGAAAGTTTTGTAAGGAAATTAAGAAATTCGTATTTATATATATTTTTTAAAAATATTTAAAAAAGGAAAGTGTTATTAAATTGAAAAAAACGAAGACATTTATTACAATTAGAACATTCTAACCACCAGAAAAATATTCAAAAAGATCCATCATATTCACTCAATGTGATTAAAAAATCAACTTTTTAAAAAATATATTTAACATTAAAAATTAGAAAAATAAAATATATTTTGAAAAATGTAGCATCTATTTAAGTTAAAACAGAAGTAGTTCATAAAACTTGATTCTTATAAAATTTACCATGTTGATATCGATAGTGATTTTTTAAAACATTCACAATTTTTTAAGCTGAATTATTGTTTCTAAATAAGTGCCAAGGTAACAGTAAATGAAACTAACAAAAATATTTTTAAAAGACCTTCATAATTTTTGTAGAGGATGAACGTGGGAACAGTTTGCAAGCAACATTGTCACAATCATGATTAATTTAGAAAGATTAGAAAAGTAATGGCAAATGTTGCTAAAATATGTAAGAGTGACCTATTAATTCTTCTTAAATAGAACGTAATAATTAGGGAGAATTTAAGGTATATAATAAAACGTTCCCTTCCATTTAATTTAAGTATAGTTGATTTCAATTTGACTATATTTTAACCAAACATTGTAGGCTGTTTTCAAGGATACTTTCTCTTTTTCTACATAGATATCAACAAAAATTATAATAGCTAAAAATAAATATAGGTGGGTAAAACAATTATTGAATATTTAATAGTTGACCGCTGCATTATAAAGGAAGGAGGAGATAGTCCGGGGTGGCTGTCATAAATAGGCTAAATAGGGGCAATAAAATAGTTTTGCCACTATTTAGCATATTTATGACCGCCACCACGGACCATCTCCTTCCTTTAAAACAATTATGTATGAAGTACATGGCAATGCAAATTATAAAACAGAATGAAAAAAAAAAAAAAAAAAGTAATAAATAAATAAACTTTGAAATAATTTAAAAATTGCAGTGGAGCCTCAGTATTACGAGTTTCCGATAATACAGTTGTTATTTACGATTTTAAATTTGATTTTTTTTTTAAATTATCAAAAGTTCCTTTTTATGAATAAGAAAACCATTATCTTTTTTTATTTAATATTTTTATAGGTTTCATTTGTATTTATTATACGTTTCAAAAAGAAAAGCACAGTTTGCCTCCATGAAAATTAACAAAGTTGTAAAAAATAGAAACAAATACTAATCAAACATATATAAAAACAAAATGATGAATGGTGAAATAATATATTTACTATAATTAAAAAGATAAAGAGAGAGAGAAGGAAATTAAAGTTAAAGTTACCCATTAAACAAACAAATATTTACAACTGTTATTTAAGAAATAAGAATAATCATATAGCAAAACAAAGAAATGAAAAAAAAAAAGTAGTATATATACAAAAATACAGAAAATTATATTCTAGTTCAGTAAAAATGTAATTGTGGAAGAAAAAAATTATCATAATAATTGTGTGAAAAGTAATACAAAATATTTGTTCATTTTCACAAAAACACGATTAATGAAACCCTTTTTACATTATACATGATTAGTCTGTGTCTGACTGAATTATGAAAAGGAATTATAATACAAGAGTTTTAAATGTGAATAAAGAGAATGAATATGTTGCATTTAAAAGGGAGAGAATTCTAGAAAATGGTGAAATAGGCAATAAAAGAGCGTTGAAATCAGGCAGATCTGTGAAAATAGGTATAAAGAAAAGAAAGTTGATACAGGAAAAGCGATACATAGTTATGGAACTGGCGGAACACATAAAATTACACTAATAGATGTCAGGAAACTATGGTGGTTGAGTGTGGTGAAGCATTTCCTGCTTCAACATTCTCGAGCATAGTGGTGCCATTTCCAATCTGGCCAAGGAGGACTGAAATTTACTTTTTGGCAGACCCATGGAATGGATCTTAAGCATCCCACTCTCATTTGGCCGTACCTCTAGAATAGCCCCCTCTCCGCCTTCTGTATGCCAGAAATGGCAAGATAGGAGGTAATAAAAAATGGAAAAAAAAGTTATAAACCCTATAACGGATTAACGAGCAACAGTGTCATGTTGCAGAATAAAAAATATAGCCTGTAGAAACATTTTTTATCAGCACAACATAATAAATGATATATAAGTGAAAGTAATAATGTAGAATCTTAATTGAAATAAAGATACAAATGAATCATAACTCCTTCAAAGGATTTGCAATATATGAGATATTTTTCATTGTGTTGGGATTTTATAATTCGTAAGACTTCTGATCATAATTAGATTTTTTAAAATATTATTTATCAGTAATAATATTCAATAAATATAAATCTTCATACAAAATGAAGTATAAACAAAGTTACTACTTGGCTCACTGAAAGTTTTTGAAGTGATAACTTCGTTAGGCATGTTTTACACTTTTTTTTGTGAGGAGTGAATGAAACAGAGCCATCAGTCTCGGGTGTGTAATGCTCATTTGGGTAAAGTCAGCTTGAGTTGACTAATTGAAGTATTTTTGCTATGGATTAAAATATCCCAGAAATTAAAAGTCAGACCTGCATACTGTAAATGTTCAGCATTCCACCCTCTTTGCAATGAGCTATAATTCAACTTAATTATAGCTGCTAATTATTAATGCCGGGTTAGAGAGGCGAATAGGGAAAAAACCAATGTTGAAAACCAAATGATAACAAGTCCATATTGAAGATATGGATTCAATTATCTCAGAAACAAAAAATCGGACCTGTATGCTGTAATCAAAGATGATGTTCAGCATTTCATTTTCTTTGTAATGAGCTATAAATCAAAATTGTATTTTGAGGTGCCGCCAAGTCAGAGAGTCGGAAGGAAAAATGATAGCGCCAAAAAATCAAATAAGGCGATTGTTTTGAACATTTGCGGAAGTCAATATAGTTATTTTTTTTTCTAATTAGCCATAAAAATAAGAAATTATGTGTTTCTATTCATTTATGGCTATAACATATAAATAAATTTTATTAAAATAAATTACAATACTACTTCCAATAAACAAAACATTTAGAAAACTTACTTTTTAAAATTTTCCTTATTTACAATTCTAAATTTTAAATTTGTATTTAATAAGACGTATTGCCCCCTCCGGCTTGAATGACCGCTTTCACTTGTCTTGGCATGCTTGTTAAAAAATTTTGAAAAAAATCTTGGGGTATATTGTCCCACTCCTCCAATACAGCCTCAATTCACAAGGAGGTGAATCTTGTGACCGAACCTTTCTTATGAGATAATCCCCAATGTGCTCGATTGGGTTAGCAGGACTTTTTGCTGGCCAATCAATGGTGTGGATAATTGTGGTGTTTAGGTATTCAGAAACACATCTTGCCTTGTGAGGACGGGCATTATCATGCATGACAAACGATTCAGAGCCTATGGACGGTATAAAAGGTACTATATAATCTTGAAGAATCATTTCTATATACCTCAAAGCATTCAAGGCCTCTCCTAGAATTGGCACTAACTTGGTACGTGCCTCCCAAGACATGCCAACCTGGAACATGATATAAATTCCCATCAATGGCTCAGTTTCTAACGTGCAGCATTGACTATACCGTTCTCCAAACTGGTCTTCTGTTTTGTTAAGGGCCACTCTTGTCTCATCAGTGAATAAAACTTTTTTCTATTCCAGTCTTGTGTTCTGCGATGAAAAGAGGACCTTTCTTGAGCTGATGTTTGACTCTCTGTCTTCTAATGAACGTTGACATCCCTCGAACATTAGTGCTCAAGTTTTTAATGGAAGAATCTGTAGAATTACGCTTCTGAAGTGCGTGCATTTTAATGAATTGTTCATCTATAGGATTAGGATTAGTAATCCTGGGACGCCATGAAGTTGGTCGCCTCAAATGACTACCAGTCTCCCTGTACCTTTTTATGTTCCTTGAAATAGAAGAATAGTGAATCCTAATGCGATTAGCGATGTAACACAATGATTTACCTTCTTCAGAGAGAGCGATGATTTCGACCTAATCATCATGGTTTAAAGGATTCATTGTGAATAAAATTAATTATTATAACTAGGCTAAGGAGAAAAGACAGAATAGGCTTAAGGCAAACGAAAGATAAACATGGACTGAAAGGAAATTTGAAATGAGTAAACCAAAATTGCATCGTTTTTTGGTAAACAGTGAATAAAAATGATGTGTCTAAACCCATTAAACTTTCATTTAATAAATAATATTCCTATAAATATAAACAAAGTATGGATCAAGATCAAAACCAAGAAAATCTCTAGAATTATGGGTGTTACAATACTTTTGACACGAGAATAGAACAAAAAGTAGTTTATACACAACTATAATTATAAAAAATTGTAAATTTTATTACTTTGTGAATATAGAACAAAAAAAAATGTATATTTCATATTACTAAACTCGCATTGTTAATGTTTTCACTTCTATCATGTGATCTAAAGCACAGACTGTACAGTAGTTTTGTGACAAACCATCGCAGAAATATTGAAAATATTCTGGTTTGAAGGTTGTGACTAAGACTCAAGACTAAATATTTCTTAAAAGAGATATATACTACAGAATCGGTAACTAAAATTAAGATAGACTCGTGTACTGATTCAAATAGTCTAATGATATTCAATGAGTGAGTAATCTAATATTGAGCAATAGCACAGTTACTTATGAATGAAGTATAAACAAATAAAAAATTTTGCTATTTAAAATATAATATAACAGGAAAATAGCTGGCCTACAGCAGTAAGCGAATGGATTAGACATATTTGCTACAGGGTGTGCTCGTCCATTATCCATGGTAAAGAGATCTGTGCTCATAGCCCAAAAGCAATGTTTTAAACCTTTCTTTTAGTATTTTAAATAATACCACGACTCGTTTCATTAAATCATTCTCACAAGCTAAAAGACCAACTATCAGGATGCTCAATAAAAATAATGCTGACTGAAATGACAAAACCATCTAATAAAAAATAATCTTGCAATAATATAAAATAATTTGGTATGACATCAATAGGAAACACCAAAGGATAACTAAAAAGAAAAGTTTAATCTAACTACTAAAGCCATGCAATGTGCATATACTGAAATACGGTCAACAATGTCACAACTCATTTGGTGGTTTATTGGAAGCTTCACAGGTAATAACAAAAGCAAAGACAACAAGATGAAAATAAAGATTTAATAGTATAACAAAAGACAAGCATATAACACATTATAAGTTAGGAAGCACAACAATACTACTATTGTAGTTATAAAAAAATATAAAACCACAAGTCAGTTGTATCACAGGAAATGTTAAAATAAAATTAATAAAACAAAATTTTTAATTCTTCAAAACAGGTTCATTATTAGTTTTCCTACCTTCTAAAATTAATTGAGCTAAAACTACTCAAAAATAAAGATTGTATTGTATGACAAAGCAAGGACAATATATAGAGCAGAACTTATGACCAGGAAAAGAATGCCACCTCAATCACTCCATGTATGTATGTTTATATATATATATATATATATATATATATATATATATATATATATATATATATACTTTAAATATTTAATAAATAAAAAATTAATATTTCCTTATAACTATTTCGGTAGCATTGCCTTCCTGTAACGAACTACCATGGTGAAAATCTTGGTATCTCAATGAAAGCCACGGTTAGACACACACTTCATGGATTCCTCCAATCCTAAACAAGAACCTAAGCAAGAAGATAAATTTGACATTTTTAACCAGTGTCTGTTATTTTTAGATATGATTTAATTTATTTTTATATTAACCAGTTAGCCCAAATGGTAATATAATATAGGTTGAGTAAATGCAATAAAATTTTAAAGTCTTTTTTTATCAAAAAGAAAACAAAACATACATGCAAATTTCAACGGACTGTATCTAGGCTAATAATGGTCTCATTTCAATGTTTTTTTTTTCTTTCACCCATTTTCATTTTGAAGGAAATTTAATTATCTTATACATAATCAATCATAACTATTAATTTTTTTGAGTTTTGCCCAAATAAAGTTTACCTTAAATTATAACTTTTTTTTCTACTTATATTTTTCTGCACAGTCAAAAAAGGCAATCTTGAAAATTATGGCACACATGAGATTTGATGGCGTATTAAGAAAGATATGGCACACTGACAAAAAAACACCTTTGAGAAATAATATATAAAGATATTCTTAATTAAGAAGATATAAAGAAAATATTCAATTACGTTTTATAGAAAAGAATTAATAATAATTAACAATAAAGGCCTTTCAAATAGCTCAAATTTTAGGCTGTGGACTTTGTTGTATTGTTTAGGAAAATTCAAAAAAGATTTTATTCATCACATCCTATTACCTCCAAATCATATTCATCAATTAATTAATATCTGTATTCCGAAAAGAATAAAGATATCTTTGTTTAATTAATAATTCACATTCAAAAACTAACATTTTGCATGACACAACCAACTATCAAAATGTGGATAATTCTAAATTTATTAATTATAATTAAAATTTTTATCATTACTAAATTGTTAATGATTTTATCCAACAGACTCCATACACAGAGCTTTGTAGGTAAGTCGCAGAAATAAATAAATGATTAACTAAATCTATGAATAACAGTTTATCATTAATAAACCTACAGGTAAAATTATTTAATACAGACTAACGACCTACAAACAACAAAACTGGAACTCAATGATTGAAGGGATACATACAATGATATTCTAGATATTTCAACACATTACTTAGAACAGTACAATGCCTATTGTTCTATTCATAGATCATTTTGGAAAATCTACTTTACCATAAACCATAACTTTTTTGCCTGGATTTTCGTTGTAATTCGACTAAGCATATTGTAATTTTTCCCACCTTAAGGAGAAGGGAACCTTCAAAATTGGTGGCTTAATCTTGGGATTTGATGAAGAATTAACAATGATATGGATTACTGACAAAAAAAAAAAAACACATTTAATAAACAATATAAACTCCTTCTCTCTCAATCATAGGGACCTCAAGTCCATGAAATGAGACATGTATTCCATGGCAGCACTATAATTAATGTAAGGTTGTGAGGCGAGATAAATACGCGAATCCTTTGCCTTGCATTATCTCAAAAATAGTACATTTTTGAGGGCTTAAGAACGCTGGGTCTGATAGTTTCGAAGGAACTATCTGGGTCTTGATGTATGTATTAAAATCTTCAATGCTCAACTTGCCCCGCATCGATCTAAAGACTTACCGCCGCTCCAGTATTGAAGCCTAGCAAAATGTTTATATCAACTTTATAAAAGAAAACCAACAGCGGAGAGTACGGTTCCGTAACCTCCCGTGAAATTCTGAATCCAACGGTACTCCATTCATGGTATTTGAGCATGAAAGGAGCTTATATTTGGTACAAAACCGATTTCGAGCCTTACTGTAATAATATATGGAGGAGTTTTCTCGAATTTAGCATATTAGATTATAGTCCTATCACCAGCAAATAAATGAGAATTTAAAATATAAGATATAATTATTAAACCAATAATTTTAATATGATTACAATTACTGGAGTTACATGTCACAGTTAGTTTACAGTATTTTTACACTATATTAAATTCTTAATTTATAACTGGCATGATTAAAAGTGAAGATGTCAGTCTATATGTCAACAAAATAATTACATAAAACTTGATAATTTACATTTCATTAAGCTTTACAGTTCACTTATTATTACTATTATAAATTTAACTGCACATAGAAAACCATAAGTTTATACATTCAATTTAAATATTAAGGAATTTATTTATTATTTTTATTTGCTTACTTAATATGATTATGATAGCTGGAATTAGGAATTACATGTCAGTCAGTTTAGAGTGTTCTTACATTTTTTTAAAATACTTTTACTTAGTATATTTTATTCAGTTAGTATATAAAGGCATAAGAAAAAAATAATACAACAGTTAGTTAAAATAAAACCAAAATCACTAATAAATGATTTTGATCAATAAAATTAATTGCAACATCCCTAATATAACATCTACAGTATTTTCCTTTACTTCATCTTTTTCTTTTATAATCATTCATTCTACTGTAACAAAGAAGAAATTGCAACGTTAAAAAAAATATATATACTCACATAAATTTTAAACAAAATTTTTAATAATTCAAAGATTCACTTGATTGATAAAATATAATTATTAACTCCTTGTCTGAAAGTTTTGTCCGGGCTTTCTAGGCTTACAGTCTAGAACCAACTCGAGGGTCAAATTGTTACTAAAAACTTAGACTATCTATTCGAGTTGACTCGTCCTATGGCTTGGATGAGTTGTCCTTTAAGTTAACGATCCCCAACCTACCTTGGTCTATTGTTGAGGTCACCTATCCATATGATGATCTTGCTGGAAATCACTTAACTTTAATATCCATAGCTACTTAAATAGCCTATTTAGCAATTTCTCTTCATCAAGGTCGCTTTGTAAGGGTATTAATTTTTCATCTGTTTTATTTAATACAATAAAAACTTTTAGCTTCATTCTAAAATTAATTTCTTCAAATAAATAAACAATGATGCGTAGAATTAGAAAGCATTGTATTTTGAAACGTGATATTTCTATAAAGGTAATCTATTCATCTGAACAAAACAAACAACTAAGCAGTTCCATGTTTTTAAAAAACAAACAAAAGAAAACAATATTAGAAGATATTTCTTGACGTGTAGATTAAGAGAAAATGAAAAAGCAAGATTAATAATCACTCATAAAAATAAAAGAATACTTAAAAAGTCAAGGTGGAAATATGAAAATGATAACATGCAACAACTTCAAAGGCAGTTTTATGCTAACATAATCAATAAATTTTTGGTATGATAGCATAAAAAAAAGGAGAAACAATCAACCAAAAAGAAAGAAAAAATAAAAGTAAAAACAAAAGTACGAAAAGTCTACAGTGCAATGAGAAAACCATAGGCAGACTATAATGTTTGAACCTGATTCTAGGCGCCTGCTCGCTGGAATAGATGAACTGCTACTTCTTCTGCCATTCGTGAGATTTTCTGTGCTTCCTACAAAGTCCATATCATATTTAAACAAGCAATAACAATGCCAACTAAATACACTTTTACTACAAAAAGAGATCATAATGCAGGTATGATGATTAATATTAATTTAAAAAGCAATATCAGATCTTGATGTTTTGTTTAACCGATTTGTTTCATCATTCGTAAATAAAATTTATTCTAAGAGGTGATATATTTTTTAAAATAAATAATTAGCTATAACACAAAAAAGTCCTCCAGATTCCAATTCTTACAACAAAAAAATCGTCAATACTAATTATTACGTTACTAATAAAATTATCCATAAACATCAGATATGCTCCATAATAATGCACTATTATTGTTAATAAAAATAAAAAAAATGATTAATAGACATTTTTTCAAAAATCATAAGTAATAATGATTTAAAGCGATAAGTGTAATGAAAAAATACTGGTACCTTGTCTTCGGGTGGCAGAGGTAGGCTGGTGATGAAGAGAATTAGAAGAACTCGAATTAGACATATCGGAATGAAGGCTTCGTTTGTAGTTGGCATCCAAGTTATCCAGAAGACTTTCAGCAAGATGGGGAAACTGATCTTTAAATGCCCAATAAGCTCTAAAAACACATAGAGGATGTAATAATAATTATATATATATAATATGTATATATTATTATTATTATATATACGTGAGTGTGTGTAAATATGACCCCGAAATGCGCCATAAATGATTCTAGTTTGTATTGTAATTACTTTAAAACACATTATAACCATTTTGTTTCTTCAACAACTGGCAAAGATTTCTAACACAAAACAATACAAGTTTCATATAACAGCATCGTTTTAATAGTATTGAACATGCTGAGTTTTATGTAAACTACAATTTGCGGACAATAGTTTTCTATTACTACTTAAAGAAAACTGCTGCAGAAGTGCATCAAATGCTTGTCGTGAGTTATGGTAAATATGATCTTGGCAAATCACAGTGCTTTAAGTGAATTAAAAAATAGCAATTTTGACATGAGAATAGAAGAATGTGGAACACGTGTGATATTTATTATGAGCTACTTATAACAGGTTTTCCTGGTGAAACCATTAATACTGGATGCTATCGGCAACAATTGATCAATTTAAATTGGCTATTGTGGAATAACAGCCAGAATAGTAAAAAAGACAACACAAAGTAATTTTGCTTTATGATAATGAAACATTTCACACATCAAAACCAGTGGACATGATTGAGGTGTTCATTTGGAAAATATTAGTTCAATTGGCTTACTCAACAAAATTTTGCCGTGTCCAACTACTATTTATTTGTATCGATGGGGCACACACTTGCTCAGCAGTGCTTCATATCTTGTGAAAATGGCTTGATGACATGTATGCCACAAAAGAGCAACTGTTTTTCTGACATAAAGGTATGTGTAAATTATAAATTGCCTGACAGATGGCAAAAATGTATAGCTAGTATGTAGCGACAGATAAGTACAAAATTTCAAATAAATTTGTTTTGTGCAATTAACATTATTTTCCATATTTTCCATATGAAAATTCCGGATTCATATTTACATACCTGGTATATATATAAATATAATTAAACATGAAATTGTAAAGTAAGATGGTTTTTAACAAAATAAAAATTGATTCAATATCACATCAACTTATAACAAATTATTTTTTAGAAACTTTGTTCTGTAACATTGCACTATTAATAAAAGGAACTACACTATTAAAAGTATAATTCACTTACATTTACATGTTCTTTAATATTAATCGAAAACTATTAACCAAATTAGGAATTAAAATATCTTACTTTCTCGCAATCCCACGAACTTCCTGATCCGCATCGGCGATCGCTGAACCTATCGCACTTTGCAGTAAGGCGGAGTGCCTAGTGAGGATGTGGCCAGACCAGGTAGAAAGAATTATATGAAGGAACTTGCAAGCAGCTCTCCTTATCTCGCGAGATTTCGATGACAATCCTGAGCAAATATGTGGTACTAATCGACTAGAGTGGGTATATCGTACGATGAAGCCAATACATACTTGGCCAGCACTAGCGATTACCTGTGTGGAATGAAATAGATATTTAATTGAGGTGATAAGAGGAGTTCACAGAGTGTCTACCCTGTCCAAAGCTTTGTTGGTGATTTTAAATAATAAAAACAATTTTTTTTAAGTTTATAATCTTATATTTTTGTTTGCATGCCAAATCTTACGTTTTTTATCCTCAGGAATTTAGTTGAGTAACATTGGATTTAAAAGTTCATTAATTACTGTTGTTAATAATTAACCAATAATAATTTAAAACCCAATCCGTACCAGAGACCTTGTAGTATTAACTAATACAATAACAATCGATCACACTTCAAAAAACCCTACAAAAATAGATGAAAAACAAAATAGATTTAAAATTTATTTAAAGAAAAAATTACACATACCTTAGCTGAATTTTGTATTAAATTAATCAGAACTGGAACAAGATTTTCAGCAAAATGTTCAAACCTATTCGTCAGGTGTTGAGACATAAATGCTAATGTTACACATGCTTCCCTCACTACCTGAGATCTGAAACAGAAGGAATAGAATACTGATTGAGAAAATGTATTAATGTATGATTAAGATATGTGACCACTACATTATAAAAATTTACAGATAAGAAATTTGTTTACCGATTTTATAAAAAATTTTCTAATGTTTCAAGGTGTTTCCACATCATCTGAACCATCTGTACTAGATTAACAATAAAGTAGTCTTTGGTAACTTTTACCTTCTACGACTGTATATTTTAGATATTATTTTTTTTTAAATCTTGGTTTGATAATATATTTATATTTAAGACTAGCTGATATACCCGTCGTTGACGGGTGTAAATTTAAAATTTGAGAATCTTTTTTTGAGATGGATTTCCTATTATAAGGGAAGGATCCAAATTTAATTTCATAAAATTGGGTGAAAAAAAAAAAAAAAAAAAAAAAGGGGGGAAAGGGGGAGGGTTTAATTGTCTGTTAATTTTAGTTAATCTTTCTTTATTTTGGTCCAATAATGTCTTCTCACAGAAATAGATAATACTTAGTATGATTGTATCATGAATTTAATACCTTAATTCCTTAACAGATATTTGGAATGGGACATCAAGTAATCTTAAATGATTGTAAAATTCTTCGTAACTGCTAGCACCTGCTATGAGTAGTGAGCGAATCTTCTTTATCTGAAAAAAATAAAATAAAAGATATATATATAAATTAATTTTCAAAAACAGCACAAATAGAATATATGTATATATATATACAAAATGTCTACTTACAGCATCCACACGTTTATTCCATTCTTGGTTTGGGTCAGCTATAACAGTTCTAGCTTTATTGAGTGAATCTTCCAAGTCTCTAACACTGAATATTTGTACATTTGGTACATCATGAAACGCTTTAATGAAGCCATCTTCGTCGACTGCGCCAGCAGGACCCGATCCAGCTAAACACCGATCCATTATTAATTTTATTTAACTTTTAAGAAAAAAATAAAAGAACAATATATATATATATATATATATAAACAAATCATGCTATTAGAATTTGACATGATAAAAATAATTTAAAATAACTAAACAGCTTGTACATAATGATAGATAAAGAAAATTATATATATATATATATATATATATATATATATATATAGCAATCAAAATTATAATATTACATTATAACAACCAAAAGAAAACTTAACAAACAGCCTGAAAGAAGTAATGTTAGCGCATATTTATTTAGTCAAATCACAAAATCATGCAGAAATAAAGCTAAGCAGTATTACAACAAAATATGAAAGCCGGTTTTCAACAAGATATGGTTTTCCACCATGTTTGTTTTGTTTTTTCAATGAAACACACAACAGTATAAACAAATCAAAAATAATATAGGATGTGTTAAGGATAAAAATACATTTTAACTTACAAATATAAATTGCAACAATCTACAAAAAAAAAAAAATATCAGGATCTGTTCTTGTATAGGATGGACTGCAAAAAATTTAAAGAATATTTTTTAATTAAGTAGTATTTTTGGGTGCAGCTGGGTTATTGTTTGGGTACTTGGTCTATTAGCGATAATCTTCTGTTCGTTCCATTGTTATAAAGCATTCAATATTAAATTGGCAATAAAATATAAAAAAGATAACTTATCAAAGAATACTGGGGAAATGAGGAATGATAAGTTTTCAAACCTAATTCAAAATGACTGCCAACTAATAATCGTTGAAGTGTAATTAAAATAATAAATTAAATATATAAGAGAATAATAATTATAGGAGCGCTAAAATATATTAGACAGAACATAGCATTAAGATAAATAGAGAGAGAGACATTAGGACAAGAGCTTGTTGTAGCATCTTAACTAGAAAGACCTTATTCAAATACTTTCAATAATTTTTAGAATAGGAAAATATATAATCATTCTAAAATATCAACCAACGCTGTTGCCTTTTAGAAAACATGCAAACTAAGCAGATAACAGCTATTACTTATTTACTAATTTTTTTTTAGGTTCATTCCAAGTTCCTAAAATACCCTGTACATGGTTCTTGATTGACGATAATAAGCCATTATTACAACCATATAACAATGAGTATTCAATGTTAGGTGTGGAATATAACAGGTATATTTTTTAACAGCTCCTTGCTGCACTTACTTTGAAAACCCCTAAGATTGACTTCTTCATAAAAAAAGAGAACATTAACAAAAGAAAGAGAGATGTTAAAACACCTGAAAATGTTGTTTGCTTATATATACTGAGATATCCTAAGCAATCACGTTTTCTGGTCAACACCTTAACCAATGAAACACTGGCATTCTTCTCCAACAAGGCACATTTCCAACTTAATGGCTGTGTTAATAAATAGAATATACTAAATCCTTTATTATAGCATGTCATTGTAAGGTGTGCTATTTTATGAGGAGGGATCATTAGCACTTACTTTCTTTAAGAAAATCGTAGAACTGTTTCCATGTATTCAGGCCGTTAATAGAAAATGATAATTCAAGAGCTTTTGTTGGAAATATAGCAATACAGCAGGAAAATATGTGCTTTTAACATGATAGCGATACAAACCCACACATCTAGGAATCAATAGACTTTTTTTTTATCTCCACTTCCTTGTCTTTTAAGTTACACGGATTTTTCCTGCGCCGGAGGAAAGGGCAGGAGAATTATGCTGAGTTAAAAGTCCCACTAGGCACTGGGATTTGAAATTGTAATTTTTTTTTATCTCAAACTTTGGTTATCAGGTTGCTGGACAACACACGGTCCTGAGCACACCTGTTAGCTCGCCCGCCCCCACTCAATGGATCGTTTGAAAGAAATCTTCCTGAGTGGCTTATTTGCCTGAATGGCACTTTCTCATGATTTATCTTCCCGGTGAATATTTCCCAGGTGGTTATCTCAAATCCCCTGTTCATAACGACACCATGGAACACCTACAGGACAATATACATGCTGAAATTGCAAAAATAACAGGACAAAATGCTTGAAAGAAAGAACAGAAACTTTCAAAGTTGACTGAATCAGTGTAATGAAAATGGCGAGTGATACTTGAAAGAACTTTTTAAATTAACGAAAAATCAGATGAAATATATGAATATTGAGTTTTGAAGCATGTAAAATTTTATATTTCATCTTTAAAAATGGGTTATTCCAACACCCCCTTATTACCCCTCCCTATGAATCAAACTAACCAAGTGGGGTGTAAGAATTGGTTTACTATTTTTCATATAAATTGAATTTTTCCCCCTCACAATTTAAGTGCAATACAAATCTCATAAGCACATGTGTCCAATTCCGAGTAAGAATGTTAACCAATTATATACAGTAATTCTAGTTCTAATAAAATAACAAAATAACATAATAAAAATGCTGTTATAACAATAAATTTTTGTTGTTAGTAAACAAAAAATAACTTCAACAAATATTACATATCAGAACCAAAATATAAAAAAAAAACCAACCACCGAAAATTTCATCTAGATAGAGAAA
This sequence comes from Nezara viridula, assembly GCA_928085145.1. NCBI lineage: Eukaryota > Metazoa > Arthropoda > Insecta > Hemiptera > Pentatomidae > Nezara > Nezara viridula. The sequence goes on along the minus strand of OV725081.1, from coordinate 125,066,097 downwards.
AGAACCATTACCTGCACTTGGTTTTCTTAGGGAACCAGTCCGGCTGAATTTCGATGCTGAATTTGGTACTGAACTCGGAGTAGCAGTACAAGAAGAGGGGGCTGCTTGCGGAAAAGAGATACAAAAAACAAAATCGTAGAAGTTATAATATAATGGAAAACTTTCTAAAAAATAAACCCGTTTAAGAGATAAAACCTTACTAGAATCCAATAAATATGGTTAAAATTAAATCAATTAGAGAAAATTTATTTTTCCAGATAATTCATAAACCAAAGATTGATAAAATATCAAATTGAAGACTTTTTGGACAATGAGTTAATTAATTATTTGGTTAAATACATACTAACTAAATTAATTTTTACTAAAAATATACTATACTAAACTTATATTACATAAAATAAAACTAGATTATTAATACATTTCACAGAACTGGACTATAGTCATATTTCATAGAATTTACCATACACTTTATTACGACTCATAATAAAATCTCCAAAATACTTATTAACAGAAAACAATACTATTTGTTTTCTAATTTATTTATTTTAAGCCTCTTGATTGTTAGCTGCGATTTAGGAGCAAATTTTTAATTAATTTTTCAACTTGCATTTTATGTAACTAAAGCAAAATGATGATATTAAAAAATATCTATCCAACATTAAGCCTGAAGTTAAATAAAAGTATAACTTTTTGTCAAATGTGTTTATTAAAAATAAATTAAATATTCTTATATTCAATTATTTTAAATTAAATGATCTTATTTTTATCAGTAAATAAAACTGACATTTAATGTTGAGGAATTCTTTCTTCCATTGTACATATTTATAACAATAAAAATTGATGCAGCCATTCCACTTTTATATTGATTGAATGTGCATAAAATAAAAATCCATCCGACATTATCATATTAGTTATCATACAAATTAATTAATGAGCCAAAATATATCATCTAAGCACTAAATTCATAAGGCATAGCAAGCTATAAAATAGTAAGTTTTTCCAATATGTAACAAACAAAGGAAACAAATTACATTAAAAAGAGTAAAAAAAATTATTAGTTCAAAGAATACTTGGCGGATAAATAAAATACTCTACGCTGTCAAAATCATGCACACACCGATCGCAAGTAAAATGCAACCCTTTCTATTTTATTTAACAGACCTGGGACGTGCGATGCAGGTTTCGAAGCAGAGGAGGAGACATTTTTCCGAGTGACACTGGCTGATCGCTTGGTAGCTGACGGCGGCTGAAACAGTATCAAGCATTTTATTTCACCTGCGCCAAACAAAAAAAATATTTAATCGCCTAAATACCTCTCATTTAATACTTGGTATTGTCTTTTCATCAAGGCACTGTATAGATATTATTAAGTTAGAAATGATAGATTTGTATCACATTGAAAAAAAACAAAAACAATTTACCCCCAACCGTGAAGCATGGAGGTGGTAGTGTTATGGTGTGGGGGTGCATGGCGGCTTCTGGGTTAGGTAATCTCAACTTTACAGATGTTTTAGTGCATAAAAATGTTTACATAGATATTTTGAGATGAAATTTGAAAGTAATTGCGGAAAAGCTGGAGATAAAAAACAAATTTTGTATTTGTCAGGATAATTACGACAAATCCTTCCAAGTTAGTTAAGGAATGGCTACTTTATAACTACCCCCCCCCCCCAACGTTATAAAAACTACACTATAGTCACCAGATCTTAATGTAATAGAACACCTCTGGCCAAAATTGGAGGTAGAAATTTAAAAAAAAACACAAAATTTCTAACAAAGAAGACTTCAAATATATCTCCTCAAAGAATGGAATAATTTAACAAAAAAATTGTTTACTATTACAATTTTTTTTTTCTACAGGGTGTATCAATTTCATTGTGAGCCACTGTATTTAGAAATTTCAATGAATGGAAGTTAGATATTTAGAGGTTCAACTGTAACGTAAATAATTATTATCAATATTTTTTTCTTTATAAATCTATAATTGTACAATAAAAAAATCTCAAGACTGGAAGCAAGGGCAACAAGTCTAATTTGCAAAATTGCATTATACAATATTACTGATTATTTATCAGGTAAATTATTTTTCAAACAAATTAAGCAGATATATGACCCCAAAGTGAATTATTAGTAAATCCAAAATTAGAAGTTTAAACTTTAGCTTATTTTAATATCACCTCCCTGATTACTATTTACTTTAAAACTTTTAAAAGGATTTGATTTGTACAATTTTTTTATGATTATTAATAATGATATCAAGCTTACTACTAATAATAATAATGAAAAGAAAAAAAAAAAAATTGAAAGAGAAATTATGAAAAGTTCCCAACGTATTAATTGATTAAAAGACAATGGGAATTTTCTCACTACTCACCGCGCTCCTATCTGTCTCATCTTCATCCAACAAACCTAAAAAATAAAATTAACAATATATGATAACAAATAAACAATAAAAATAAAAAATATATATGGACTTAATATATTTCTTTAAAAAACAAATTGTACAATAATGCATGTAGTTAACACACCTATTATTCGTTTTAGTTTTTTATATTATATTATTACAAAATCTGTGTTAATTGAGTTAAAAAACAAAAATTGTGCTCCATTTCATTGAATTGTAAATATAAAAACAATTAACTTAGTTCTTTTTTTAACTTAAATGTTTTTTTATTTTAATGTCAATCTGCATACGATTTGTAACAACTAAAAATGTAAATCTAAGGATAAAAAAAAAAAAAAAAAGTTTAAGTAAAAAATATATAAAACAACATTAAATATATCGAAGGTATGAGAAATATTAATGATAAAGAAGGCAGAAAATTCTTCTTTTTTTTTTTCCTTTTAAATAAAAAAAAAAAAAAAAAAATCAGGAGAATAAGTTGAAACATTATATTACAATAACTATTGAAAAATTATCCATTTTTCAATGAAATATAAAATAACAATTTATTATTAAAAAAATGTTTTTTGAAAAGACAAAACAAAATAAAATTTTTGTTTTTTTTAAAACACATACTATCGAAACCAAGTACTATTTTGGTTGATTTTAGTTTATATATATATATATATATATATATATATATATATATGATATTTTATTAATTACATTTTTTCCTTTTTTTTTATAGTTAGGGGTATTTAAAATTAAAATTCCAATGAATGTATACAAAGTACGATATAGAATATAGCTCTTTTCTCTTTTTGCATTAATATAAATTTTTTTTAATAGAGATTTATTTTAACATATTTCACATATGTTTGTAGATTATTTCTTTCTTTAACTCTTAAAAGTTGATAATTTAAATAGAAAAAAAAATCTTTTGTTCGTATTTCAGTTTGACAATGAAATAATTAGTTAATGACAAAAAAAAATACATTGTTCTGTTAATTATTTTGTTTGACGTATTTCAGGGATAACAAAACTACTAATTACTAAATTATAAAACAAAAAAAAAGTATTGTTCTTAGAGCCACAAACATGATAAATAACAAGCTGAAAAAGAAACTCACTCAAGTGACAAAATCAATGCCTCATTATATACTCTAAGAAGAGACTGCCATTATGTAATAGACAACGCATGTCTAACTAAATAATACTATTACATAAAATTCCTCCAAATAGGTGTAAGTACATATTTTTTTGAGCATGTGATATTTTTAAATTAATAAAAATCCAAAATAACTGAGATAAAATGTAGAATATAAGGAGAGGTAAACATAAATACTCCATAAAAATTATTTACTAACGAACTATATTAGAGTGCTACCAATGGGTGGTTTCTCAACAAGCGTGTATCATGTGATTATATTCCTATGTACACATTTACTTGATGTATTCATACTAATACAGTTGTAAATATCATAATAAAAGTTTAAAAAAAAAAAACTATATTAGAGTTAAACAATTTACTGTCTGAAAAAAATAATTAAAATTGAAAATTTAAGTTAAAAAACAAAACAAATCATTCTCTAAAACCAAATTAAAAAATGTGTAGATAATTGTTTCCAGAAACTAAAACTTTTTAATTTATATAATAATAAAATAACAAAAAAAAAAAAAATTACAATTCAGATGTCCATAAATATTCCAATCATAATTTCATAATATTTATACCCTTGTTAGGTGTATAAATTTTTAAAAATAAATAGATATAACAAAAACTAAATATATATATATTTTTTTGATTTTTATTTTTTCCTAACGCCTAAATAAAAATAGTAAATATTAATATAATAAAATTATAATTATGTTCACTATATTTTATAAATACGAGTAATAATATATTAAATAGGGGCTGCAGTGGTTGAGCAAGTTAAGTGACCTACAAAAAATACACTTTACGAGTAGAGAGGCTTTTTATTTAGAATATTATTGAAACCCAAAAAGTTGAGTTGGAACCTCATTCTAAGGATTCAATAACAAAAAGTATTAATAAAAAATAAATACATTTTTTTAATTTATTTAAAATAAAAATAATCAAATAAAAGTGGCAAAAGATCGGTAAAGGCAATAGAAAAAAAAATTATAGTAAATATAATATTTTAATTTTTTCTAAATTTACCTTCTTAGATTCTATAATATAAATGGATAAACCGATTCGATGTAAAAAAGTAGCACTGGATAGTGAACACGTGATTTGCTAGATTTGTATTTTACTTTTATGCGTTTTTATATTTTTTTAAGTTTTTAAATTTTTTTTTTTTAATTTAATTGACTACAACAATGCAAACATTTTGAATAAAATAGATAATTTAATTTTATACACATACAGAATAGCTAATAGTATAGATATGGAACATTAAAACATTTAATAAAATGTCATTTAACTATATAGAGTGACTATATTAGAATAAAATATATGAATATATACATATATTTAGACAAACATACATTCAAGTGTGATATCAAGGAAACTTTTAAAAGCAAAACAATATAAATTCATCATAATTTATTATAAAATGATTATTTGTTGTTTTGATTATCGATTTTAACATATGCATACATACATATATATATATATATATATATATATATATATATATATATATATATATATATATATATATATATATATATATATATATATATAAATTAATTAAAAGAAACAGCACTGACAGAATCGACAAACATTCTAACCATTGAGGCGCTCATTGATCCTAATAACAAAATCCCATTTGAGAATCCAGTCAGCATCAGGCCCCCAGTCGATCATGACAATTAGGAGGAGAGTGGCGCGCCACTAGCATATTGGTAGTCAGAACAGGACTGAGCCCACATCCTACCTACCACATCCCCTCCCCATTACATCCACCATTCACAAACACAGTCTCTCTCACCTTTCTCAAGATACACTAATTGCCTAGTACCTGGTACCAGACTCAGAATCCAAAAAAAAAAAAAAATTATTTCTTCAGTTCTACATAAGAAATATTGTTTATTTTAAATATAATAATATACTTTAATTAATAAATTAGTAAGTATGGAAATAACAACGTGTACAATGCGCTAGTTAGTTTTCTTTCTTTTAAAAAAATTAATTAAATGCCTATTCATTTGTTTAAGACTAATTTATAAATAATAAAATAATATTTGAAGCTTTTTCATGCCAAAATTTAAATTCTAAATCTCATATATTTTATTATATTTATTCATATAAATCATAATTTATTTAAAATTAAAGTTTAAAAAATCTTAATTAGATAAAAATAATTTTTATAATACTTCAATGACAAATAACTAAAAACAGTGGTTTTTAAAACTTTTGAAAGCACAACTGATAAACAACGTATAAACTTCCGATGTTTTATATAACAAAAAAAGGGTTTTATTTTTTCTGTTCATTATTAATTTAATTCAGACCTGAACAACCAACAGTTAGTTTTTCAGCCTATTGGTCGATTTTACATTTCTTTAGGAAGTTTTGGTTTTCATTATATGGATATAAATGACATTAAGCATGTTCCATTATTATAATGCATGAGAAATCCAGTGCTATGTTTGATATCCACGAACATTAAATGTAACTGAAATGATAAAAAATTTTTTGAAAAAATAAAGACACAAAAGATAATTATAATCATAGCACAACAGTTCTATTTTTTCAATTAAAATTATGTTTACCTAAAGAGTGATTAGTTTTTTTGTTAAGAATCATTAAAGCAGCCCATCAAGCCGTTTAGGTTGGCCAGAGTTGATTTAATTCATTTATTGTTCATTTTAATGCTTGTTAAACAGTAAGACATTTTGTCTGATTGGTCTATTGCTATATTTTCTCTTGTAGGTTGTAAGTTTTTCATAATAAGGGTTCCTATGTTTAATTAAAGTGGTGTAGTTTTCTTCCTTACTTATGTTTATATCATCAGTAAACTAGTCAAGACAAACTATTCTGTGCGATAACTGAATCAGACATGCATATAATGAAGGATATAACATTATTAAGTTACTGCTTGATATACTTTTTTAAAATTTTATATTTATGTTGTTTATTCGGTTATATTTTATTAAAATCTTTCCATGATGAGTTAGTATTTCTATATCCATAACAGATACATGTAAAGATGGAGACAAGAATATTATGACTATCATGGCATATTCATCAATACTTAATAGGTCTTTTAGTTAAATTATTTTTTATTTCAAATGTCTTGATTGATGTTATGAATAAATCTAATTTTTATGCTTTAGTGATTGCCAATGTGAATAAAAAACAGAGATATATAAAATAAAATAAAGAGATAAATACTCTTCTAAGAAATGAAGCCATAGTTAGAAAGAAGTTGAAACAAAATATGCAAGAAACTTAATCTCAGTTTCAGAGTTAACTAAAACCAACCACTGTTTCATTTTACAATATACATAATTTTTTTTTACTACTAAATGCTTTATTATAGTTTATTTTATATAATAAGTAATCATCATTTTTATTTTTTCGGATTTACTAAAATTAGTAATTTCACAATTCTCATAACTGTCAAATATAAATTTCCAGAAGTAGAATCAATTTAAATAAAAATAAACTATTTATGATCAGAGACCTGATTTGTAAACAATAAAAATCCTGGAAATAGGTCATAACAATTTTAAATATGCTATTTTTTAATTTAAATTTACAATAAGAAACAAACATAAACATATAAGTAAATAGTGTAATTTGTTTTTGTTCGAAATAATAGTAACTAAAAATAACAAGAAGGTGAGAAAGAAAACAATTATATGGTGTGATAAAACTTACTTTTTTTAGTATCAATAAAGATTGAATTTTCTTTGCAAACAAAAATTAATTATACTAAGAAAATAATAATTAAGAATTACTTTTTTAGAAGCTGAGGAGATAGAACTATAAAACAAACTGATTTTTGACATTTTAAATTAATTATTTTCAACTATTCAAAATATTAAGATAAGTGGAAGAGATGTGTTAGAACGGAAATCACAAATCAAACTGATGATGGGTAGCTGAGCTGGTAAAAGAGTAAACAAGAAGTTAATCAAACCAAGCCATTACTAGCAAGATATCGCTAGATTGTAATTTTTTTTTCTATTATAGCTTGTAATATATTATTATAGAACATATAATATATTATTATAGGAATGCTTTCTGTTAAATTTTTGTTTTTCTTTGACATGTAACTTTAAAATAAAATTTATATCAAAAAAATAATTTTAATCAACATATTAAAAAATATACATTTATTCTGAGTATTGTAAAATAAAAATGGGTTTATTGATTGCATGTAAATGCATTAATTTAACTTTAAAGTTATAAATTTAACTTTGAATATACATAGAAATTGTCACTTAACAAATTAATTAAAACATCCCAGATGTTTTGGAAATATATATATATATATATATATGTATATATATAGACATTATTTTGGTACTACTGTAACAATATTTTTACTAAATTGAAATGTAATATTTTAAAGATCAGATCCAAATAAATAATTTGAAATTTATAAAACAACACATTAAATTTGTCCATAAAACATACACTCTTTTAAACAAAACTTTCTTAACCTGAATAAGTTGAATAATTGTGAATAAGTTTCCACTTTTTGATATCTAGAGAATTTTTGTCAACCAATGTGTAGAAAAATAATTGTTAGTCCGACAAGAATAATTAGCCAACAACACTAAAACTAATTGTATTCGAGAGCTAATCCTCTTTGTCTCGGGTTATCAGTGTATATTAAAGCATCAATATTGAAAGAAAAGCCCCAAAATTCATGGTTCCAAGCTCTGCATTTGGTGGGATCAGTTTAGCTCGTTTATTACGAGCTGCTTTAGTCCAATGAAATCACAGAAGATTGCTATAGAATACAAATGATGCGTTTGAGCCAAGCTCTGAAAACAAAGTGACCGCTATAATTCTACTGCAAGATAATGCTCAACCTCATGTTGCAAATCCAGTTAAAACTTATTACAGTACTTATTCACCAGGCATTGTTCCTTCAAGCAGCACTTCCATTTTAATGAGGAAATTAAAAAATGGATCGATAATTGAATTGCTTCAAAAGACATTCTTTTTTTTTTTCAAAGTGGATTCTGCATGCTAGCTGAAAGATCGGAGAAAGTAGTGGCTTACGATGGACAAAACTTTGAATGACCAGCATCTAACCATTTTAGATCAAGTTTTTATTTCTATAAAAAAATGGCAGACACTTATTCACACACTCTATATGTATACATATAATAAACAAATTTTAAAAACATACTTTTTCAATTGAAAAAATTCCAAAACCGAACTAACAAAAATTAATTTTTTTGAGTAAAAAAACACCACTTACCAGCTGAATGATGTGCAGTGGGGAAAAAATCTCCAGCTGCTTTAATTTCATCCAATTTCGCCATCAGATTAGGAGCTCTGAAAAAAAAATTAATTAAATAAAACAAATTAAAAAATATCTATATGTATATTGAGAATAAATAATATAGGGTCAGTTTTTTTTTCTTTGCAGTTCCCACCCATTAGATAATAATCAACAAATGAATACTTTTATTACTTACATAAATTACAGTAAAATATCTTGCCGACTTTTTGTAAGTTGTATCATAAGACCAAAAATATTAGGTTTATATTAATACTCTAGATACTATTTTGACCGCTATAATTATAATAATATAGGATTTGAGGGAAAGCTTCAAATATTAACATACTTGGTAGGAGGTAACTGATGTTTCTTTACTAGGTCTGCCCTAAGTCGATCGCCAACATGCCTGTAAACATTGGCTAAAGTGCACAGGGCGTTGTCCCTTACAGCAGCGTTTGGATCAGACAATAACTTGACTAACGAAGGCACCAAACGGGAAACACATACAGTATTTGCCCCATGTCTAAAAATTTAAAATAATATGATTACAAACATAGTATATAACAAACATTTTTTACAGTAACAATATAAGTATTAAGGAATACTTGAAACTTTTTAATTTAAATAAATTGTGAACTCCACTTAATGTTAACATAATGAATGATTTTTTATATAAAAACAATATTATATTTTAATTTTAGTTTATTTGAATAACTGAAAGCAAATTTAAAGATAACAAAATATGATTTTGTTAGATTTTAAACAATATGAATGTAAATTCAGGAAGCAGAGTGAGGAAGAAACAGAATGTTTCTGTGAAGGATTTTCAAACATAAACGAAACAGAAGATGAAGGAAAGGAAGGACACAATGAAGGAAAAATTCATGTGCCACTACAAAGTAAAACAGATCTGTTTTCAGAAATGTTTTCTTCCCACTACTGTTTACTTTATCAGCTACATATTTGATTTTTTTTTTTTTTTTTTCAGAATGATTGTTCCCTTTTATATATATCTCTTACATATTACAACAACCAGCTAGCAAGTCTAGGACTCTTCGAGCAGCCTCTGCCGGACAGTCCTATCTTCTGCCACAGCAGTCCAGTTCAGATGATGTTCAGCAAGTTCCTCGCACCCACTTCCACACTATCTAGCCATCTTGTACAGGGCCATCCAACTCTCCTTGCTTGGTGCACCTCTTGCATCATTACCTTCACCAAGTCACCCATGCATCATTAAGTCACCCATTCGAGCCACATCATCGGCTCAATGGAGTCATACCAGCTTTATAAATAACCTGTACGATGTCGGCAATCTTAAGGATTAACCTTAAAGGTATTGTAGCATTAAAAGCATTGTACCTCCCTGTTCTTTCTTTTCCTCCAGACCTCACCCTCTCTCACTGCTCCATATATCCTCCTGAGTACCTGTCTCTTTAAAATCAGTAATCTGTTCTCATCCGCCTTGGTGGTTACCCATGCCTCTATCCCATAGGTGAGCACTAGATGTACAAAGGTCTTATAAAAGTTGATTTTTGTACTGCAGGAAAGGATTTGGTTCTTAAATGCTTGGACAGGTCGAGAAAGCATCTAATAGCAGCTATGATCCACCTGCAAATATCCTGAGGCATTTCATTCCTGGAGTTCATCATAGATCCTGGAATTCATCCAAAATTTAGCACCCTTTGGAACTTATAGGGGTCAATATCCAGGAATGATATATGGTCTCTACCAGCACTGATACACATATTTAGTTCTTTGCTCATTGACTGTAGGACCAAATTCTTTAAAAGCTGTTTCAAAAGAAATGAACACCTCACATCCTTCAATGGTTCGCCATGACGTCGTCATTGGTATGTCCCAACAGCTATACAGTTCTGTTAAAGATCAGATTTTTGGACAGCCATTTCTAATGCCAGATTGAACAGGAAGCCAGCAAGATTTGACCCCACACAGACTGCACATTTTGAGTTGTTCATGGCTATCTTTACATGTCTTGTGAGTTTTCCTGGAACTTACTATTCTCCTTTATGACTCTGAATTGTACACGTAGCAGTTTCTATACTCTGGTGAATTAGCTCTGTCCCCACTATTCTTCTTAACACTAACTATCTTTGCAAATATGCATCAGAAAATTCAAGTTTTTAAATTTTTAGAGTTTTAAAATACTCATCAAAAAATATAAATTATAACTTCATGCAAGTACCCATCCAATTGAAATTGTAAAAAATTAATAACAATAATCAATAACTTATAAAAATTTAATTTTGTTGTTGTTACTTTAAACTGCTGAAAGACTTATTATTATTTTATATATATATATAAAACATATAACTGTTTCAATATTATATAATAATTTTACTGAGAAATTAACTTAAACTTTAACAAACCAATTAATTTTATAATTTAATGTCAAGACTTTTTTCAAATAAAAAAAAAATTAATGAGATTATAAGATTGGTAGTTGTTTTAAATAATACATAAAAATTACAACAAGATTTATCAATTATATAAGAATTCGGTACTCAGATTTAAAATTAATTCCGAATTCATAAAGTTTTCAAACTAACTTATTACTAGTATCATATCACTAAGTTATATTACTTGTATTTCAAGTTATCTTTTAGTATTTTGTCAAGGAGACTAACAGCTATGTTTTTTAAACTGTTATCGAAGACTAAGCAATAGTTTGTTAATGACAAAGTCACCTCAGGAACTTATGGAGTTACAACACAAAATAATTTTATCAATATAAATAAAACTATGGTTTCATACTGAATAGTAAAAATTTATACTCAAAAACTGAAAGAACCATATATCTGTGAAAATATTGAAAACATAATTTCTATTTTTGAAGAAATTTTTGACTATTCACATCATCCGAGAAGGGTGTAATCTTGATCAAGATTACAATTTTTATTATAAAAAAAATAATAAGAATATGATACACTAATGCTATCGTAACCACTGCTGTATGATAGTAAATCATGACTATGAATACAATTGTGTAACCAAGTTAGCAGGTTCTTTTTTTTATTATTATAATCAAGATCGCTACCATAGTAACAATTATTTCCATCTCTGCACATAATATAAAAGTGGTGATACATATAATAAACTTACTGGTTTAATGTTGTAGTGAGGCATTTCATAATTTCATCTCTTACGTTTGAATTCTTATGAGCGAAAGCAGGGGCCAATCGATCCCATAGATGTTGCGGGGTGATCGCACCCACTTCCATCAACGTACTCAATAGAAGCTGGCAGCGATCTCGAACCAATTCCTTGCTGTCACCTGATGGTATGTATATAAAAATATAATACAATCAAATATTCATTATTTAAAAATATTTGTACATGAATAAAAAGAAATATAGTAAAAGCTACTGTCTTTAATTTATGACATAATTAGACTATACTATCAGTGTTACTACCACAGTTAAAGTAAAATTCTCTGACATTTCCCTATTTAAGGATAGTTTTCCCTGGCCAATATGTCTGAGGACACAAATATTAAAAATGTATTTATATAAATTTATATATAAAAATTTATAACTAAATTTATTTATTATAAATGAAAGAAAATCGACTACAAAATGATTTGAGTAAAAAAAAATGTTTTAGAGGAAGCATTTTTTAAGTTTGATTAGGATTTTTTATTTTAGATAACTAAACTTTTTATAATTTATTTTCAAAGCTTTTATTTTATTTTCATAAACTGAGTTGAGGTAAAACTTGATAATTGACGTATAGGGCTCTGATTTTCTCTATTATAAAATAAAGTGAGCTACGGAGGATTCTAATATTAATGTAGTTTCTCATGAATAATTTAGTTTCTTTATTATTATCAACAGCATAATAATTATCCATATGACACTGTGACATTTCTGGTTAATAAATGCTCTTTTAAGAAGCACCACGGTTCGAACGAATGAGTGCTTGCAAGCCAGATCTTGGCCTAGATATGTACATATCACAAATAGTAAATAGTGTCGGTATCTTTTACTTTTCAAAAAGCACTGTTTTAAGTCAATTTTGCTTAAATTTTATTCATTACCCTTGTTTGATTTCAATATAACGACCAGTGCCGTTATTGACAGTCAAAGGTGAATGAATATAGTGACCATGGTTGATATATATTCGAACTATACAAATAATACCTACTGTATATTTATTTCCAATTTGAAAAAAATATTTACGTACTAAAAAAATTCCATGACATTAATAATTTTTCCATGTTTTGGAAATTCCCTGACTTTTTCAGGTCGGTCGACACCCTATAAATGACATAAATTTTGAAAATATTGATAAGATAAACTGGGAAGTGACAGTGAATGGAGTATTTAATCATATGAATTACCATATGATTAAACACAAGAATTTATAACTTCCAGTGGTATAGATAGCTTATTCCCTCTAATCCGTGCTTGAAGAAGTTCAAGGTGTGGAACAAAACATGGCTGATTAGGGTAGTGAGGCAGACTGCCAAAGACCTATATTTCATCAATGTCAGCCTTGAATACTTGGCGTCTCTAAGCAAGTATGTCGTAAGCTTTCCCAGTCAAGAATCACAATCATAACAGAAAAGATGCGCTGGTGCCCACTAGCTTGAAAAATTCCCTAGCTTTTCATTCAAGTTTTGTAGGTTTAGTAAATAGCCGGTATAAGGCATTGGTAAAAAAAGGCATTTTTAATTAATAACATCATCTTGCTTCATACAAAAACATAACTTAATAATAGCAGAGCTGTCTGAATACTCCACACAAACCTTATATTTGTATCAGATTTTAATACATTGAGGTATTAGCACAAATTCCATTCAGTATTGTTTTATAAGCATAGGTTTAATACATTTATTTAGTAAGCTATCAGTTTATAATGGCTTAACCTTAGCTCGTTTCACTGGATTATCATAAATTTACAAAACCTTCTAAGCATTGCTTTAAATATCAGATGATGGCAAAAGACTGGCTCAAATTCTCAGGAAAGAATGTTTGGACCTAGCAGGCTGTGTGTTATTTTATCATTAAAAATAATCGAACTATCAAGTAAATTTACAGAATTATAAACTTCAATAATAAAGATATAAAAATAACAGCAAATATAATTGAAGCACATTGACAAATATTCTAAAAAGTGTTAGATGTATGACATATTTACAGAAATATAAATTAATTTAATAATTTAATTCATTTAACAAAACATGTAGGTATAATGAAGCAAAAATTGTGTACTTTTTGAGTTATTCGCAAATTACGAATTCATCATATTGTCTTGATTTGTCAACTTGGTACCAATACATGGTTTGAAATCTCCTACTTTAACATTCAAATATATTTAAGTCCTAGTATGAACTTGAGAATTAAAATTTCAATTCGCACATTCTACATAATATTCCCTTTCTATTGGCACCTCATTTGTCAAAATTTATCATCCCTGAGAGCCCGAGAAGGGATATAAATTAAAAAATAATATATAATGGGATAAACTAAGAGCAAGCACACAAACAACTGGATCAAATATGAAAACATATTTGTCACATTATAGTTGTGATAAAGCGACAATACACCACCGGATGAATGAATTTATTATCTTTTTATGTAACTGTAAGAGGTTAAATATGAAATGCTTTGCTTGTTTTTTCCACACTTGATACTTTACAGATTATGACAATGTGGCCTATTCTCTCTTTTGCAAATTAAATTAAAAATGTAATTTCACGACACCATCACTGAAAGAATCCTCTAACAGTTTAATCTTTTATTGAAATATTCTTTTTATATATATTGATAGATAATATGTTTTTAGATTATTTATACAAAAAAAACATACTTTATGTTAATATTTTGAGATTTTTACACTGTCCAAATTTAATATAATATCGCAAGATAAAATATAACAAATTAATAATACATGATAAACATATGTTACTTCTCTTTTAAGAGAGAAATACTTTAAGCATTACTTTTGAAAGTAATGCTGCCCTACTACGTAGAGTTGCTTTATACACAGCAAACTTCCTATGGATCAAATCCATATGGATATAGCTATTACATTACATTTTTCTATTATATATATATATATATATATATATATATATATATATATCTTTTTTTTTCTCCCTTTTATTACACTAATTCTATAAAGTATCAACAATTAACCATATTTAAACTTTGCATAACACATATATTTTCTTTAAAAAAACATTAAAATGCCAGGAATTCAACACTAAACTTTGTACACATAGGCATCCTCAATTACTATATAAATGATAGTGGATGATTCCCAGGGATTTAACTTTTATTTGATCTTACCTAGACGGTCGACAACAGGTGGTATGACAGTCGGAATATAGGGTTTGAAATAGCCTTCCATCCTCCGTACAAGTTCCGTCATTAGATCCAGCCCCATTTGTGACACCTAAAAATGAAATTAATTATTTTACTGACATAATATTGATATATTAAATAATTTTTGAACAAGATGAATTTTAAATTAAATCAACAGAATCATTTTAAAATTTCAATACTTGAACTACAACAACAGGGTTTCCCATAAGTCATTCATCTGCTATTAAGCAATCACCATGGAGAAGAACAAAGAGACACTTCAATATCACTGCAAGCTTCGGATAGGTTGTCTTAAGAGACATTGTAATAGCAAATCTCCAATAAACCACAGCACATTATAAAAGCCTAAAATTTCTTTGAAAACAATACTGCTGTTGAGAATAGTGTTTCAATCATTTTTTTTTATTTCCCTTTTAGTAGGTCATATTTTCCCTCAGAACGTACATAAAAATCCTTTCTACCAAGTATATACAAAATATATTCCTAATATATATACATAATATTAATAAATAATATGTAATATTATATGTAACTACCATGGAATTTCCTTAAATAGGGAACTTTTTCACTAATAATGGAAAGCCATAGTGGTCGAGAGTACTAAAGCATCACCTTAGACAACCTTAATTAAAGTTCCCCTGGTTCAAATCTGAACTGGACAGGGCGAAATTTATTCGGCAGGGAACCATAGAATGATAGAATAGATCTTGGCTCTCAATAGTAAGAATAAGCTATTCTATAGAATAACCACTCCATACGCCCAAAATGGCCAGATAAGGAAGGAGAAAAAAATGAAAAGGACATCTTTATTCTGGCAGACTTAGTCTCCTAAGAATAATAAAAAACAAAAATCAAAGAGCATTAATTGCATTATAGGAACTTATATAAATTATAAACTAACAGACAAATAATAAATAACTTTAAAAATATAAATAAGCAAATAAATATTTATGTACATATTAGTAAAAATTTACATATACATGTATTCCTCTAAAATAGGCAGAACATTAATTATTAAGGAGACTGAGAAATAAAAAAGTGTTTAAATGAGTTTAGGGAGGAAGTTTCATGAATAGATTTTTATTTTTTAATTCTTTATTGTTTTCTTAAAAGTGTATTCTGGTCTATCAGTGCAAATAGCTTTAAGGTTTTTGTCATAGTGTTAATTGTTTTGTATACAGTTTCGTTTGTTTTGTATATAGAATGTTTACCTTATATTTTCTTTACATTATTACTTTTTTTCGATTGATTTTATTTCGGCCAGATGTAATCTTTTAATTTTATAATTCTCAAGGGACTGTGTCCCAGAATAAAGTTATTTTCTATTTATCTATCTAATAGAGATGAGCATGGAAGTCCGAAATAAGGTAACTCCAATGATGAAGGATTTTCCAAAGAGAAGAGGTAAACAAATTGATATGATGAGATCTTGTACAGTACCGGCCTTAGACATTCAACCCCCCCCCCACCCCTCCCGCCCCCGAGCAATGATATTGTCTCTCCCCTCCTAAAAAAAATTAATTTATTTTTAAGCTGTTTTATACTACGCAATATTTGAATTTTATTTCATCCGATATTTCTCTGATTCAGTTGCTTTATTGATAGGCTAAAATTAATAGTTTTAAGACGTTTGTATTTTTTTTTTATTTCTAACAAGTGGCGAGCGCCCCTATAGATCGGCCCTGGTTGCTCCGCCCTAAAGCCAGCACTGATCTTGTATAAAAAAGGTAGATGTAAGAACATAGAGTGAGAGAGTCTAAAATGAAGCAAAGATTTGTAATATCAATGGATTGGAATAGAGAGTCGTCATAAGCAGTACTGTCACAGGAAATTAAGATAAAGCTACCATTGTTCAGAATACCAATAAGATATATGAGAGCAATTTTTCTACTTGGGATTATTTTTTCCCTCAAGTTGATAATTGAATTCTTTGATATTTTAAATTTCCTGTCTTTTTTATTTCAAATAATCAAATAAATAATTATCTCAAAGGAAATTTTGAGAAAGACATTTGAAAAATTCGACATTAAATTGTAAATCGATTTAAAAAGTTTGATCAATTAGTCCGTGGTAAAGAGCCCCTCCCCCTTTTTATCGAATTATTAACACCCGTCTGTAACTTCCTAACTAGTTAAACTTCCTAACTAGTTTCATCTCATCGTAATCTACAACTATTTAATTTACGAAAACTCTTAGAATTGGGGCGTTTTCAATCTGGAGGGAGGGCACACTTTGTCTATTTATAATAAGGTACTAAAAACTCGTAAATACCCATTTTCTTTCTACTTCGATCGTGACATAATTTGATCACAAAATCGACAAAAAAAGTTTACTACAAAAATATTGGTTTGTCCTCTATAACCTCGTTATTTTGAAAATTTTGGGTATAGGTCACGTCAAACGGCTTACATTTTTAAAGGGCACCTTTTTTTTCGATTTTTTTTTTTTTTTTACTCAAATTATCTTACGATCCAAGTAGAAAGGAAATGGGTATTTACGAATTTTAAGTACCTAATTAATTTTGGGGGTGTAGGTCACGTCAAACGGCTCAATATTTTTGAAGGCCACCTTTTTCTCTATTTTGTGATGAAATTATCTTACGATCCAAGTAGAAAACAAATGAGTTTTGAGTACGTAATTAAATAGACAAAGTTTGCCCTCCTCTCTAGATTGAAAACCCCCCAATTCCAAGAGTTTTCGTAAATAAAATAGGTGTAGGTTACGATGAGATGAAACTATTTATGAAGTTTCAGGCGGTTAACTAAATAAATGCAATTATTTAGTAGGCAGAATAGATCGAAATCGAACAGAAAACAAAACTCTGCGATGTTCGTATCACACAAACTTTCACTTACCGCCCTACTTAATGAGAGAAATAGGTATTTTCATGAGGAATTAAAAGTAAAAAATTACAAATGCTGTAACATATTCATTTAAATAAAATAATTACCATGTTTTTACCACATATCGAATATTTATACGTTTGCGTAACTTTCCATTTTCTTTTAGGGTTGTGTATAATATCTAATTATATTAAAGATTGTGGGAAAAAGCGAATTCAACGGAAAAATTCTGAGCCTGACATAACGGAGTTGATGATTTGAAAAAAATAACAAAATAAAATAAATTATTTTTAAAGCTGTAATCTGAATAATGTGCCAAATTATTATTAATTATATTCTTATAAAAATTATATCTATAGTCCGTGGTACAGACCCCATTTTATCGAATTATTAACATCCGCCTGAAACTTCGTAAATCGTTTCATCTTATAGTAACCTACAACTATTTTATTTATGAAAACTCTCGGAATTGGGGAGTTTTAAATCTGGAGGGAGGGAAATATTGTCTACTTAATTAAGTACTAAAAACTCGTAAATATTCATTTGTTTTCTACTTGGATCGTAAGATAATTTGATCACAAAATAGAGAAAAAGGTGTCCTTCAAAAATATTGAGCTGTTTAGCGAGTCTTACACCCCCAAATTTTCAAAATAACGAGGTTATAGAGGACAAACGGCACAATATTTTTGTAGGCCACCTTTTTTTATCGATTTTGTGATCAAATTATCTTACGATCAAAGTAGAAAGCAAATTGTTTTTTTTTTACGAGTTTTTAGTACCTAATTAAGTTAACAAAGTTTGCCCACCTCCAGATTGAAAACGCCCCAATTCCAAGAGTTTTCGTAAATAAAATAGGTGTAGGTTACGATGAGATGAAACTATTTATGAAGTTTCAGGCGGTTGTTAATAATTTGATGAAAAGGGGTCTGTACCACGGACTAAATGCCACTAGAGCCGCTTGGAGAATTTGAAAATTTCAAAAACTTGTATGATCAATGATATAAAGTAGGGCTTCTATTTAGTCGATATAGTCGATATATATAGTCGATTTTAGCGAAAAAGTTAATGTAATATCCCAGCAATATACTCAACCTAAATACGTAATTTCATTTCCGTACGTTTTTTAGTTTTTGAGCTATGCTGTTCAAATACATTCTGGCACAGACCATTTTACGCGAATTTCGATTATTTGGACAGAAGAGGACTTAATAAAGTGTATCATATATCAATAGGGAACTCTGATTCGGATTTTTTCACGTTCCCAATACATTTTCTTAACTACAAACTTCATCTTTTACATACAAACTTCATATGTAAAAGTAAAAATACTATTTTCGTTAAGCTATCTAAAAAGTTTTGTCTTAATAAACAAATTTTTTGACGTTAATTTGTTTATTTTAAGTTAATTTTGTTCACATTGCGCAGTGGAATGGACTATACTCTACTGGGCATTAGAGTAGCGGATTCATGATTTAATTTGGGGAGAGGGGCTTTATTTGTTTTGTATTTTAATGACGGTAATGACTCTGAAAGAAACAGAAAAAAAAAAAAAGGAATCCGAAATGATGTTTAATTGGTCCCTGAAGGCCACCAAAACAAACAAACAAAAAGAACAGTAATTACTGAAACATTAATGCTTTTAGAGATAAATTTCTTATAATTTATTAACACGTGCTTATATTTAATAGATGTATAAACATTATAATTAAGCAGAGAATATATTGTAGTTATGCATTATTTATTTATCTGTATTCATGATCCATATGATGATGATGATGATGATGATAAGTATTTGGCTTTAGATCACTCACAAAAATAAATACAGAACAATGAAAAAAATATAATTTTTCATTTATTTTTATTTGAGAGAGAGAGCTTGAGCCCGAACTTTCTATGTTTATTTATTTTTGAGTTGAAATTAAACAATTTAGTACGCAAATACTTCTTAATATATTTTTTGAAGAGGAGGTTGATTGGGGTGTTCAGAAAAAAAAAAAGCCTGCAAATTATTACACAATGATTAATTATTTCATATATCATATATCAAAAGTAAAATTACTTGTAACATAGAGAAAAAAATAAATAAAAGATGAAAAAAAAATATAAAAATAAAGAAGTATATTTATTTTTATTACATATATTTATTTATTTTTATTTTTATATTATTACTTTATTTCACTAGTCTAGGAGAAAATGCGCGGACGGCGGATGGACAACATTTTTTTATTCGATCTTCGAGTTCTATGTATACTGAAACGCAAAACCTCAAATTTTGAGTGGAGTTAAGTTTTTAATTTTTTGGACGATTATAATGGGTTGTTATTGAAAACAATAAACCAAAAATAAAAATAAATTATATTTATTTTTAATTGGTAAATAAGAAGGCAAACATAAATAATACCATTTATTTTGACATTAGCCGACGTTTCAACCTGAAGTTCAGGCCATCATCAGGGCTGATTACGGAGACTTACATCTTGCTTAGACTTACATTTCCGTAATCAGCCCTGATGATGGCCTGAACTTCAGGTCGAAACGTCGGCTAATGTCAAAATAAATAGTATCATTTATGTTTGCCTTCTTATTTGACTGATCACCCCAACTATTCTTCTCTCCTATATTTATTTTTAATTTTGCCGACGTTTTATCGCTGAGTTCAGGCCTTCATCTGGGCTGATCTCATGAAAGGTTCCCAGAAGACCTTTTAATATATTTTTTCACTAGTTTTTGAATCTTCCAGGAATCATAAACTTGAGGTTGAAACCAGTAGGCCCTAAGCCTAAATCGCTGTTCATCGGTGCTCTATTTAATTGACTCATAGATTCTTTCGATTAAATTGACACTGAGCTCCGGCTTCTGAACCACGGGCGGATCTACGGGGAGGGGCTTCGGGCTGAAGCCCCCCCATCCAAAAATGGCATAATATAACCATGTTTTATGGAAAAAAATATTAAAAAATTATCTCTTAAAGTATTATTGTTCGTGTAATTACATATAAAAGGACTTAAGAAATCACTTAAACACCATTTCATACAGGTAGTTAGTTTCTTTCTTTTTTTCTAAAGTAATTATCGTCATTTTTATGAATAAAAAAGCTTTCGGGCTGAAGACCCCCCAAAATTAAATCCTGGATCCGCTAGTGTTCTGAATAACGTTTATATTACATAGAAAAGGAAGGTTTGATCATTTTCATCTTTAACAAGGCTCTTGCGTGCAATCTTCATCATCAACCATAAATCCGTCAGTAACGGTTAAGTCATCAATTTAGTTTTACTAGGGAGGGGGGCAGTCGGCTGTCGCCCTCTCTCTCAGGATCCGCCCATGACAAGAATGAAGGGAATGAAGAGAAATATAGAAAATTATATAAATAAATTACAGTTTAATAAATTATACCCTCATTACAGTATCAATTATATCCCAATGGGAAATCACATTAGATAAGTATCACCCTACCCAATAAAAACGTTGAGGGGTGAGAATATCATTTAACCCCCTCCCTCCCCAATAATTTCAGGTAAAAAAAAAAAAATTAAATTCAATAATAAATAAGCTACATGAATGAAAAAATGTGTAAACTAAAATCGATTAAAAAAAGTCGACTAGCTGGCTAGGGTAGGGCCTAGTAGTAGGTATGTAACTATTTTATTGATACTATTATTTAAATTGTCATTCATATTCAAATATAATAATATATATTAAGATATCCTAAAATTTTATGAATCAATCACCCCTCAATTTTCTTATCACATTTTCCGCGGCAAACTAGCCTGGTTGTGAAAAATGTTATATTTTTATTTGAGGTTGTATGTAATGTAATTTTTTACATTATTCATTTTTATCTGAAAAAGTTTTAGAAATATACTAATGTTATGAAGACCATCCTCCCTCTTCCCTGTGTTTAATCTGAATAAACACGTTATATATTCAATTGTATTTTTAAACAGATATTTTCAAGTATATATAATTAGTAAAATAAAAATCCTTACAACTACACAAAGCAATAAACAAATTAATTTTAAATATTCATTATATTTATCCGTATCATTACATAATTATTTATATCAAAATAATTATGTAGAATTTTTACACATAATAAAAACTTCCGCCATATTTTTTTTTTTTGTTCCACCGTTTCTGCCACTAAGCGATCCAGAATTTAATTTTTGGGGAGAGGGGACTTTAGCCCGAGAGATTTTTCTTTGTATGTATATTTTAGGATAATTACTTTGAAAGAAAGAGAAAGAAACTAACTACCTATATAAAATATGGTGTTTAAGTGGTTCTTTAAGTCCTATTAAATGTAATTCGACGAACAATCCATCATCCAAATCCTCTAGCTCAATCCCTATCCAGCTCCCTGCAGCCCTACAATCCTCCACGAAGGTTAAAACGGCAGTGGCCCAGAGATCTCTTGTAAATATGCTTCTGGAGTCCTGGCAATGGCCAGCTTCTCCACTCATTTACTGAGCGTCTGTGGCTCTAGTGGCCTTTTTCAGTCTCCATTGGCTTCTAATACTAGTGATGCGGCTGGAAAAGTGGCACTGGGATCTCCTGGAGTCTTGCTTTACCTTCCACATGTGGGGAAAAAAGCCTGGCTCGGAGATTCCTGGGCGAATGTAGATATTGTATATAGGTATGATTGTGTTTATAAGTTTCTATTTTATGTTATTGTTTATTTTTTTTCTTTTATTTGCTTTCTTCATCAGTATTATTTATTTACTTTTTATATTTATATTTATTTCTCTATTATTTGTATATATTGTTTGAATGAGAACTCTTAGCCCTAATACTTATAGCCCTCCAGTGGCTGGTTGTATTATTATTCAATAAATAGATAAAAAAAGTTGTTTGGCAATAATTACTTCCAATTGGTAACAATTGAATATATTTCTTATATTATCAACGTTACATGTTAACAAGTTGACGTTTCGGAATATTTACTAACATCTTCAGAACTAGAGTCCCAATAATCTTGTGGATGTTAGCTAAAAAAATTTTTTTGAGTCAAAATATAGTGCATGTTACATTACATGTTTGAATTTTGTTGTTACAATAAATTTGTAATTACCTTAAAAATAATAATAATAACTGTTACCAATTGGATGTAATTATTGCCAACCAACTAAGAATATTAGAAAACTTCCCAGAAAAAAAGAAGTATAATATTAAAAGTTTCTTTTTATATTATTCGAAATGCTCAAAAGACCATAGAGCTATTCTCCTTCACTTATGTTTTCATTGTTTTTTTTAAGTGAAAACTTCTTTAGCTGCGTTTTGTACTTTTTTTTTGTGGAGAGTGAATTAGATTGAGCCGTCAGATGTACGATATGTAACGGTCGGGTAAAGTCGGCTGGAGTCGACTAATTGAAGTGCTTTTGCATACGAATTGATATATCTCAAAAAATAAAAATCGGACAGGCATATTGTCAGAGAAGGAAGTGTTTATCATTTCATCCTCTTTGTAATGAGCTATTATTCAAATTTTTATCTTAACGCGACTTCGTGTTTGGGTGGCGAAAGGGAAAAAAGAGTGTCGAAAAACAAATGATAACGAGTTTTATGGAAGATGTGGATTAAAATATCTCAGAAACTAAAAAGTCGGACCTGTAAGAAAGATAAATGTTCAGTATTCCATCCTTTTATAATGAGCTATTATTTATAATTTATATTTCATATTATTAATCTCACCTTGTTGATATTTTTACTTCTATCATGTGGTCTAAAGCACACCTTATTTTTTTTTGTTAGAAAATTACTACAATCACAATATTATAATTTTAACCATAGCATCTAAGAGATTTTCGGAAAGGATTACGATTTATCTCGAAAGCGATGGATTTTTAAAACACAATTTTTGCAGTATCGAAATTTTGACACTATCTGGGTTTTGAAACTTTCCAATGAGATTTATAACAGTTGCAGTGAGGTTTTATATTTTTAAATTGGGATTCGCTATTTTTCTTTGAAATTCCATTTTGTTTGATACTCCATTCATTTTGACCCATCGCTCCTGAAAGCCGGAAAAGGGATCAATACTACCGTACTCGTATAATACATAACATAGATTTTATCTGCCTTCATTGATACAATTATTCGGTAATTCATTATTTTTTTCTCACTCTCTCTAAAACTAACCGGTTTGAAAAGTGTGACCTTAATGGTAAACTGGTTATTTTTAAACGACCTTAAAAGGTACAATACCGACCTGCATTACCGTAAATAGGCTAAAGGTTTTTTTTTTCTTCTTAGTACAGGCGTGATATTTTATTTTTCTTAAATAAATCTTCAATGGACTTTCTTAAAAGGATAATTAGGAGAGATAAATTACTTTAGTATCGTTTTATTAAAAATTAGTTTAGATAAAATGGGAATGTAGCAAATTGTTGAAAAAATAACGTTTTTTTTTCTTTCTAAATCTGAAAATGAAATTATTCAGTAGGCACGAGATTGAACAGAAAACAAAACGTTGCGATGCGCGTATCACACAAACTTTCACTTACCGCCATACTTAATGAGAGAAATAGGTATTTTCATGAGGAATTAAAAGTAAAAAATTACAAATTATGTAACATATTCATTTAAATAAAATAATTACAATGTTTTTACCACATATCGAATATTTATACGTTTGCGTAACTTTTCCATTTTCTTTTAGGGTTGTGTATAATATCTAATTATATTAAAGATTGTGGGAAAAAGCGAATTCAACGGAAAAAATTCTGAGCCTGAAATAACGGCGTTGATGATTTGAAAAAAATAACAAAATAAAATAAATAATAATAAAATAAAATAAATTATTTTTAAACCTGTAATCTGAATAATTTGTCAAACTATTATTAATTATATTCTTATAACAATTATATGTATAGTCCGTGGTACAGACCCATTTTTATCAAATTATTAACATCCGCCTGAAACTTCGTAAATAGTTTCATCTCATAATAGCCTACAACTATTTTATTTACGAAAACTCTTAGAATAATGGCGTTTTTAATCTGGAGGTGGGCAAACTTTGTCTATTTAATTACGTACTCAAAACTCATTTGTTTTCTACTTGGATCGTAAGATAATTTCATCACAAAATAGAGAAAAAGGTGGCCTTCAAAAATATTGAGCCGTTTGACGTGACCTACACCCACAAAATTTCAAAATAAGGAGGTAATAGAGGACAAACGGCACAATATTTTTGTAGGCTACCCTTTTTATCGATTTTGTGATCAAATTATCTTACGATCAAAGTAGAAAGCAAATTGTTTTTTTTTTACGAGTTTTTAGTACCTAATTAAATTGACAAAGTTTGCCCACCTCCAGATTGAAAACGCCCCAATTCCAAGAGTTTTCGTAAATAAAATAGTTGTAGGTTACGATGAGATGAAACTATTTACAAAGTTTCAGGCGGATGTAAATAATTCGATAAAAAGGGGTCTGTACCACGGACTACTACTTTGTATCTCATTTTTATTAGGTCTAATGTTTTATCTAAAACAATTTCTATAAAAAATCGTTTTTGAGGAATCAATTTAATCCGAGATAATTTAATAGTTTTATATTATTTAAAAATTTAATGTCTGATTGGTTTTCCTTTTAGGAAGATTGTTTTAATTATAAATCATTGATAAATATTATTACGTGTGTATAGTTGGCGGGAGCCACAAATATAATGAAAGAAGACATAATATTCTGCAAGTATCGCAACTGCGGCGTTTAAAATACATAACCCGCAAAGCTATTTGTAAATACATATTCATTAACTTCCGAAATATAACTTTTTAAATAACTAATTATTTTAACTTAATCTATTTCTGATATGCAAAATAAGAATAAACCTAAATACATTATACATTTAAAGTTAGTACTTTAATTTAGTCCTATAGTACATTTGATCGGTTCTCTGAAGATTTCCTCGGTACAATATTCTGTGTTTCGAAAAGATAAAATTAGCTTAAATACTTTCCCAAGCAGGATTTACACATATTCAAAACACCAGAAACCCAACAATCGTCAATAAAAACATAAAAAATAACAAACAGCAGTTGTTTTAAGCTAGCCATACCGAACTGATGGACGAACCTTCAGACCTTTCGAAATTTCGTTTATCTTCTTTATATCCTGTATAAAGGAAGGTTCTATTTTAAAATAAAATTAACTGGTTATTACCAAATGTTCACTTTAAACAATAGGCAATATAGGTTACGCTAGGCCTTTTGTTTAACAGAAGTTCGTCGCCGCAGCACGCCTGCTAACACAAAGGTTTCCACTTCGGCGAAAAAGTTCCCTTTTGTGGGAGAAATTGCAATGTTAGGAGGGAAAAAAAGGGGAGGACACAATTTTAACAATCAAAGCCTATTTTGTTTAATCTATTTTTTCTTTTTAGTTCCATATAATATCACATATTATTTTGTATATATTTGGGCGGAAGTGATTTTTAAGCTAATTTTTATGTGCAAAAAAGAAAGAATCTGACTGAACAAAAGGGAAATTAAAAAAAAAAACAATATGGTGGAAACAAATGCTGCTACGCACAGATTTTTTTTTACCTTCCCTTCCTCACTTTTTATGCTATATGATTTTTTTCCCAGAGGAAAGGATGGGAGAATTATGCCGAGTTAAAACTCCCAAGAGCACTCTCCAAACTGACCTATTGGACGATTAGTTGTATACCTACGCCTTTGTAGTTCCAAATAAACAAAAATGGCCAATGTGGATATTGTATTAGTGATTGCTTTTGCCTGATTTCGTCGAATGAAAACAAAAGGAAGTAAGAGAAAAGGAAAGAAGACGTAAAATTCGTGAAAGGA
The DNA here is from genome assembly GCA_928085145.1 of Nezara viridula. Taxonomy (NCBI): domain Eukaryota; kingdom Metazoa; phylum Arthropoda; class Insecta; order Hemiptera; family Pentatomidae; genus Nezara; species Nezara viridula. The sequence goes on along the minus strand of OV725081.1, from coordinate 125,039,292 downwards.
GAGGCTGGATAAAGAAAATTCATCTAATTCGCAGCAGCTAACTATGAAATTTAACAGCACACCTCTAGCTCACTTGAAAATATGGAAAAACTTAGAGAAAAAGAAATGTGGAGCTTTCAATACTTTTTTTTTTTTTTTGGTTGTCCTCTACCTTGCCAATTCTAGCATACCTGGAAGTTGTTGTAGAGGTAGAACTCAAACCTATGGTAACCTTAGTGAAAAGATCGAGATTCATTTTATATCAGCTGGAAAAACGACAGTTAACGGATAGACCACAAACAACACCCTTTTCAAGACAGCATTACACGTTGAAAAGGATGAGTAACACCTAGATCTTTAAATTAATCTACCAATAATCCAACAAATTAAAACATTTTTGAGACGAATTTATACTAAATGAGTGTTAATGTTAAAACTATTTATATTTTTAAAAGCGAGGTTAAACCCCCACAATAAGTGTGGACGATAATGTATCATTTTTAAATAGAAAATATTATTGATTTTGCCTGACATGGATACATAGGACCTACTTTACAAAGAGGTTTGAACCTTCATTAATAATGCTTATCGACAAGGATCGATTAGTTCTAGACCATCTTTATTCATTTTGACACGGCATAACTTATTAATTGGTTTGATTTTCTTAAAATCAAACCAATTAATAAATTATGGTTTTAAGAAAATTAAAATTATATATATATATATATACCTAATAAAAATATCCACAACAATAAAAACCTACATTCCTATTGAGCAGAAAAAAAATCGTGCCACTCCTGCCTGACTAAAAAAAAATAAGTTTTATCCTTATAAATTAAATGTATAATTAAAATATATATATATCTTAGAAAGGAAATAGACAGTGACTAAAAATGCATAAATTAAACAAATCATAAATTAAACACTTTATTATTCGTTTTAACTGAGTCTTTAATAACACCTATTCCTACTTAAAGTCCCCGAAGAACAATAACAGAGATACATAATTATTAGCCTTAGTCTGGATTAGAAGAATACAAAATGTTGCCTAACTAATTGTTAATTGCAATAGTGATTGTGCAGTTGATTGAATTATACAGTAAACAGACGCAATTAAATTTTACATGTATGTGGTAGATTGAATATGGAGTAGGTGGTGGAACAAGATTTGTTTGAAAGAATTTGTGGGTGAGGATAGACGCATAGAGTTCCAAAAGGAGATAAAACGAATGAAGAATTTGCTGAAGGAAGTAGTTTTATGGGAAGAGATATAAAAATCTATATGTTGACACCTAGTATTAAGAATGTGGATAGAGGAACGTAGAGCGAGGAGTTTTAGGATGTAGGGAGGGTTTTTGGTTCAGAGGATAAAGCCACGTCAACTCGATATACCAGCAGGAAACATGAGAACGCCTGGGAATTCCAAAAATGTATTTTATGAAGAAATTCATGAGTCTCATCTCCAGACTGACGAGACAGCTAGGTTACAAGGAGCTATCTGGTTTTTAGAGGAATACAATCACGAAATATTAGGAATTGTTTAAGGATAGTTATGAATTTTCGGATAACTTGGGAGATATGGTTATTCCAAGAAAGGTTCTGGTCAAAGTAGGATGTTAAAAGCATTAATAAACCTCTGTATAATAATAAACCACTGAGAATTGCGAAATAGCCGGTAATGAACTGGCTGATGGAGCTGCCAAAAAAGCCATTACTGATGGAATACCTTAGCAGGAAATACCTACCAAAGATTTTAAAACCATCATTAAACAGAAAATGGAGACAAAATGGGAACAAATGTGGTCGAATGTAACCGAAAATAAATTGAGAGTAACGTTTCCTCTTGGGCGTCGTCGAATAGGAATAAGTGCAGAGAGGAATTAATCCTTAGGCGCTTGCGTATAGATCACACACATGGATGCCTCATGGCCCCTGATTGTCCGCCAACATGCCAAACCTGTGGGACTCCTCAGACAGTGAAACACATTTTAACGGAATGAAGAGCTTGCGAAACGTTTAGACTATCTTGTGACTTGACAAACGATATACACATCATTTTACAGGACAATACGAATGAAATAGACAAAATATTTTATTTTCTGAAATGTTCAAAACTTGAAAATAGAATTTAATTCTCAAAGAAAAAGAGGCGATAATGACCCAAGTGGTAAAAGCCTTTAATTTATAATAAATAAAAACAATAATAGAAAAAAAGGCTCCTACACACAGAGCGCGATATGTCCCGGCGATAGGATATCCTTTGTCGGTATCGCTGCGGATTATCGCGCTGTGTGAATGCTATAATGCAATAGACTATGTCGCCATATCGTCGCCGACGGGAATAGCTATCACGGAGACATATCACACTGTTTGTAGGAGCCTTAAGTGAAAGTTATATGATGCGCGTACTGCACCGAATTGAATTTTTAATTATAGAATTGTTTAATGGTGCACTCAATAAGTTTTAGAATTTACAAATATTTTATAAATTCACAAATATGTAGTTTAGGGACACACTGCTATATTAGGACTAGAGTCCTAAATTTGTTTTGTTTTTTTATAATTAATTTTGTAAAATTGCATCTGATAAATAGACGAAACTAATCAATTCGAAAAATTTGATAAAGACATTTAGTTAGGAAACATTAGTAGATAATACCCATGAAAATAAAAAACTTGCGTTTTGAGTGTGAAAGCTAAATAATTACTTTGATTCATTAAAAAAGAAGATCCTATACTCGAATCATCCTCACAGCCCATTCCTATCATCTTGGATAGTCTTTTTCCTTTCAATAAATATTTGTATTTGTGTAAGTTGATGAATTAAAATGTTAATCTCAATTTCGAATGCCACACTGCAAAACCTTACAAGAACAAAAACTAAAAATTTTCAGGAGACGAGAAAAACTGTAATTTTTGTTCTATAAACATTATATTTTCAGTTCAATCTTTTTTTTTTTTAATTGAATTTCTGCCATATAATCTTTTAGAGCTATTTGCATAATTTACAGGGATTTACTTCCAACTTACAGATGTTTACTTACTTTGAAAAACGGGTATAAGTTAGGTAAAAGCAATCAAATTTATCGTAGTAACACCCATAACTTTGTTAATGATAATCAAATCATGACAGAAAGTAAGTCAGTTTCCAAAATGTAGAGAAACGACACTTTAAATGAAAATTTATAAAACATTTGACAGGAAAGCGAGTATTTGATCACACGGATTATACACTTTTTGGTCCCTCAATGTAGGGGAGGCTTGGGTAGTGTGCATAATTTCCATTTTGTGAAGTCCATGAAAGTTTCATTATCAACATACTCAACTTCATATGGGCATGGTTTCATTCATGAATTCTTGATAAGTTTTAAGTAATCTGCTGGTGTGTAGATCACTTCGTTTCTAAGCTTTTGGAGATTTCGAGGATTCATTGGTTTAAAATGATCCACCTACAATGAAACTAGAGTTCATTTTTCGTCTCGGGTTAAATTTTCCAATTGATTGAATCAATTCTCTGTCTCTCACTACCTGGAATTCGGTGGAATTATAGCTTTTTTACAGTCAAGCTCAATTTGCAGTGTCCAGGAAGTTTCGATTGTTTTGAAGGTCGTTCAATATTATATTCCCACTTACCACTCTCTTCTTTCTTTTGTCTAGTTCCATGGTAAGCAATGCCGACCTCAAAGTAAGGAGGCCGAGGCATCTGTCCAGAAATGCTGGAAGTGCCCGCACTTTATAAGAAATTCAAAAAAAAGAATACAAAGCGTTGGAGAAAAATTAATTTTAGCCTATTACTAAAGTTAATAATTACTGCTACTACAGGAAAAGAAGAAACTGACTGTCTTTAGTTTCATTAAAAATGTCAATCTTTGAAAAGTAAAGAAAAATGAGTCAACTCAGTAGGAATTTATTAATTAATTAATTCTTAATCTGACTCGCCTTCAAGGTAGTTGATACAGACAGACATTAAACCACTTCTCAAATCCATAATTTGATAAATAATTAATTACAAACAGGAGTCCAAATTAAATTAAAGTAGATTGTAAATTCGTGTTCTTTATACTCTCCGGTGCTTTCTAGAAATGGCTCACGAATTACAAAAAATATCTGGTGATAATTATTTGGTTAAATAGAAGGCAATTCAATAATCATTTTTGATACGGTATTTTGCGAAAATGCTTTATATATTCTATATTTATATGAGCATTTGATTATGTTTTTTCGGTAACGACACAATCCATATAACATTCACAGTAACTTAAGGGATTTTACATCACAATTCCAGACCTCAACCTACGGATCTCTATTCCCTCCCATAAAACCACTTCCTTCAGTAAATCCTTCGTCTTTCGTGCTACCTCCTTATGGAACTCCTTAAGCATCTCCATACGTCAAAACACGTCCATAAACTCCTTCAAACAACTCCTATTCCACCACCTACTACAAATTCAAACTTCCACAAGTTTGTAAAAATTTCTGGGTTATATAATTACGTTGGTCACCAGCAGTTAACTGATAGAAGCCATTTTATTTTTATTTATTGATTTTTTTATATCTCAGTATTTTATTGTATATATCTTTGTTTATCGTTATTATGTTATGTAGATATTTTCCTTGGTACTTATATTTATTTTTTTATATATATTTGTATTTTTCTTAGTATTTTTGTGTATATATCTGTGTGTGTGTGTGTGTAGATATTTTTGTATATATTTATATAATACTTACATTGCAGACTAAGGTACATATTTTGTAAACTCTAATATTATTCTAAAGGGACTTCAGTCCAAGAATAAAATTATTTTTCATTCCATTTCAATTCGCTAGTTTTTAACTTACAGGTTATTACAGAAGACTATAATTTCATTTGGTGGGATCAGAATAGGTTCCAGAACAATATTGCTCAGAAAAGCTTGAAACCTCACTTTCCAAGAAAATTGTCCTTACAGGATTTTATTATTACAGTGTGGCTGCCGTTATATTATTTCTCAAACGTGTATCTTTTTTTGTATCTTAGTACATTCTTCATTTTGTTTCGAATAACTCAAAAAGTATACATTTTTTGTTGATGGTAGCCATAATTATTTCGAAGATAACTAAATTTCTTACAAAACAAAAGAACAATTCATCGAATTCGGACTATCATTAGCTGAGATATAGGTCATTGTAATTCGTAATCATTTTGGTCAAAAACATGAAAGAATTTTTATTATAATTATCTTTTCCTTGGCCGATTAAGATTCCAGGAAAAACAGGAAATGATTCCATCACTTTAAGAAGTGTTGAATAGTTTAATTTCCTTATTATTTTGTTATTTGTTTACAGACCAATAACCTTAAAACAGCAACTGAATTAGAGATAAATCGAATGAAATTAAATTCAAATATTACTTAATTTGATACAGCTTAAGAAATGAATTAATGTTTTAGGAACATGACGTAATGGCGCCAAATGTCTAAGGCCTGCACTGTATGCGAATTATTTGCACGGGTCAGCTAGTATAGTTTATTCTTAATATTCCAAGTTTTGTAGATATTTTGGTTTCATGTCCCTACTTTTTTTATGAAATAATTTAAAAAAAAATAATTTTATATGTTTTTCTTACATTTTTTTTTTTTTTACATTACTACTCAACTCTGATAATCTATTGCAAGCGCTTTAGCTAGCTCGGCCGTCCCGGATCCCATTTTGCTTACATAATAATGTTTATAGTTTCACAATATATATACTTTATAAATATGATTGTATTTTCTTTCGTTTTTAATAAATATTTAAAGATCTTTTTTAATATATATTCCTTGGACAATTAATAACTCTAGATCAGGTAGTAGTCATAGTAGTAGTCATAAATACCTTAGCCCGAGCTGTGACGTTTTCTCTAGAATCACTAAAATTTGATACTTGACGAATTGAGAAAGTTATTATAATACAGGAAAAGTGGATTGTTTACAAGTTTTTCAAACTCTGCAAGCCCTAACATCTACAAACGTTTAAGTAAACAAAGAGAGGACGTGATAGTTCTCTGGTCTCTGAGTGTCCGGTTCGTCACGTTGTTGATTCGATTCCCACCTAGGCCAGTTAACATTTATTTCTCAGCTATTCCGGGAAATTAATGTTGATACTACCAATAGGTGATTATATACTGGTTCTAACAAGAGACACCTGTTAGAAGTTCTTAACGAATAGAAAGTGGCATTTGCCGCATGCTCTTTTGATTTTTGATTAAAACCGCCATTAGAGCAGATCGGCCACCAGCAAGCTGAGGCGAAAGAGAACATCCGCCCATTCACACAATTGTTGTGCAAACACGTAAGACCGCCTTAAAGCTACACCAACTGGCAACTACGCCAAAGAGGTCACTCGCCTTGCTTCGTGCCTCCCGCGGTGTATGCTCGCTGTGTTAGGCCAGTTTGGATACGTCAGAATGTAGTGTGTAACTCCCACCTTATATTAGTTGAAATAATTATTATGAGTTTCAGGGTAATGTTACATTAGTTCAAATAACTATTAGGAGACCTTCGATGTAGCCATGTAGAACACATTGCTTGATGTAATTCAAAGCAAAACTATAAGATCCCGGTTAGAGGAAATAGGGGAATATGATTTAAATAGACAAACTAAAAATGTCATTGCTAACGTTTTGAACTTTGTAAAAAGTTCAAATGAGCCATGTGTTCTGGAAACTGTGGACTTTAAAAAGAGACAGGAGGTGACTTCCAAGTTGTGCGGAGTTAGTCTTCACTCTGTTCAGAGGTGTGTGAAAGAGCAAAAAACAAATCCACTGTTTTTAGCGCCTCGAAGATCATATTCTTGAGATAAACCAAAAACTGGTTTGAGAGATTCCATGGTTAGAAGGATAGTGATGGAATTTTATGACAAGGGTGAATTTCCAATAGCAGAAAAAGTGTGAGCGGTGCTTCAAGAAAAGATTGGTTATAGTGGAAGTTTTAGTTCTGTTAATCACATGTTGGGAATTTTGGGTTTGAGGTAAAAAAGCAAAACAAAAATCTTGAGAATTTAGACAGCGCATCTTCCCCTAGTATTAGTTGTGAACCTACAGCCATTGATGATCCCTCAGAGGTAGAAACAGCCTGCAGAATAATTAAGGAATGTTATGATTATTTTAAACGAATCAAAAAATTGGATGGATATTCTGTATATGGAGAAAATATTGCTAACAGATTAAGAAAAATAAAAAGATTATACATTTTAAGAAATAATATTGATAACCTAATTTACAAAGCTGAACTAGAGGAAAATGATAAGGTTACTTAGGGACCACATAGATACTTCTGGCATGATTTCCTGAAAATATCTTATAGCAAATTTTAACAACAAATAAATTTAAATAAAACTTTTTTTTAAAATCACATTCTAATAAACACATACATCAAAATAATCTTATTTGTCAAAACTAAATTGTCAAATAAAGATCGCTAAGTGAGACTGAATTGAACATTAAGAATATTTATCAGTGAATCACTATACATTACTTGCTAAATTATAATTACAAAAAAAAAAAGAACCTGTACCACTACAACCCATGAAGGGTCATGGGTTCACTACTATTTAGGGAAAGCACAGTTTCTTGGTATACGGTTGTGGAAGGAGGCGATTTCACGAGATCATCATCACCGAGATCATGCTCAAACGCCAGGTTTTCCCCCTTAATTAATTATTTTAATTAAGGATACCCACTAATAGAGGCAGGGTGTGCCCTAGGAGGGTCTACCTACCCAGAATTGCCCCACGGCCAATGAAACAGAATAAATAATATTTCTGCCATGAGCCAGGATTCGAACCTGGGATTTTTAGCATTAGAACCTCAGCAACCTACCACTGAGCTACCCCACTCCTTAAATTACAATTTCTAAAATTAAATTTTAGAAATAAATTTATACTATTATTTATTTACTCATTCCTTGCCTTCCGACTACACAGGTTTTGCAGGGAAGGTATTTTACACCTTTAACAGTTAGAAATATATGATAATTAATGAATACAAAATAATATAGGAGCAGCAAAAACATATATAAAAGCAGTAAAATATATCCAAGTGTACGTTTTTAGTTTTAAAAAACTCTTGAGCTGGATAATACATTATATTAAGTTATAATTAATAAAACAATAACAATTTCATCACATCTTGGGAATTATTTTTTTTCAATAATTTCTTAGTTTCACTGATCCTTTCTGACATTAAAAAAAAAAATTATTAGATAGAATTTTAAATTAAGTTAATTTAATTATTATTATAAGAAACCTGTGAGTTTGGTTTATTTTTATAACAATGGAGAACAAAAGTAAAATGCTATTAATACAATTTTTAAAACTTATATCATTAAAGTTAGTAAATATAAACATCATAAATGTGATAAGATATGCTTTGAAAACATCCTTGAAACATCATCCTGTTAATAAAGAACAAAATTAAAGAAGTGGGCTGCACACAGCCTCCACACTTTCCCTACATTCCTAAGGCAATAAAAATCAAACACACAAATACTTTTTAAAAGCAACAAAAGTATACAATAAATAATTATTTATATTAATTTTCAAATCACAATTATAACACTGAATCCATATTAAGAATTTAATTTCAAAACATTAATTTTCAATCTTAAAAAATATTTTTAAATTATTATATACGACCAGTACCCATAAATATCCAACAGTGTGAACACTACATACAGAAAAGAATCTTGGAGAACCAATTCAATAATGGAAAATAAAATCCACAATAATTTCAAAGCTTATTAGTATTAACTTTACTAAAAAGCACTATTAATCAAGATAACAAATAATTTAAACAGGATAATATTTTTTTTAAATTGCTCTTCTGAGATAACAATTTAATGTTCAGTGCAATTCTAAAAAGTAAATAATTTAGAATTATTAAAATTTCATTAGGGACAATTATGCGATAGGCTATATTAAGCCATCTCAGAGATATACAGAATAACTTAGAAACTTATTCCAGTTTTAAATAACAAACATGAGAAATATTGTAAGCCAACAATCGCACGGTCTATAGAACGTTTGTATACTTAAGTAAATCTTTTGCTTTGGTTTTGCTTTTAATTCTTACAAAAACAATTAGTTTTTAAAATATCATATCAGTGAAAACAATGTTACTCTTTAAAAAGGGTAATGAAACAGCTCATCAAAGATACTGATATATGTATATAGTGATTTAGGTCAAGAGTGGACACTACAACCAAATTAATTTTATCTAATACAGAAAAATGAAATAAAGGTAAATATTTTAAATGAAAAATCTTGGTGTGAAACATGCAGGATAAGACTGATATACTAAGATAAATAAAAATATTTAAGTCAAATGATTGAATTTTTGACCTAAGCAAAGTAAATCTGTAAGTTCACAACTCAACAATCAGAAAAATATAAGTGTAGCAAACTTATTTAATGCACTAATGATTATTGATGAAGTCAGTAAACAGATTACTATCAAACTCGACTAAAGTTATAAAAAATATCTAAACATCAATGAAAATAATGATTTAATCAATGTGTACAAGATATTCAATATGATATTGATTCTTATGCCTCAATCAAAGGGTAAATTGATTAATATAATGAAATTAAGAGACAAAAATACCTTGAAATTGCTGCTTTGTACCCATGGCAGAAGGCTGTCAACTACCATGCCAATATCAGAACATTCTATGGATGATCCCTTCTGCAAATAGTTCAAAAGATCCTGCCCAATAACAAGCTTTTGTTTTGTATCTGTTGTGGACAGAAGGCCCATAAATCCATCCATATCTTTTGCTGACATTTTGTTCCATTAATGTTCTTTCTTTCACATCTGCATGAATACTTGCAACTGCTTTATAACAAAATATGAGAAATTTTCAAAGCACACTACACTACATTAAAATAAACACTATACATTTCTGTAAAAATGACTAGATTCTGAAGTCTCTGGTGATACTGAAACTATGGATTCACTGTTAATTGAAAAAAACATGTCTCTAATCCATCAAGCAAAATAACATAAATCAGAAACTGCTGATAGCCAGATAAATAGGTTGTTATTCTAGCTTTTACAATTGAAGCAATAAATAATTAAAAGGGAGACGAACGACGGCTGTTTATTTTTTAAAAGTATAGATGTATTCTACTACATACGATGGTGAAAACACTTGGAGTCATATTTAAAATCATCAATAAAACACACAATAATTGTTTAACATTGCCAAAAAGTAAACTGTTAATATCAAATACAATAGTTCATCTGGATAAACCCACCGAACATGGCAGATGTTACCTACATGGATACCGACATCTAATCTACAAATTCATTAATCTCATTATTGTGTAGTTTATAATAATACTACACCAAAATATTAAAATAATATTAAGCAAATTATTTTAAGCAAATTTAATGGGTAATATTATTATTTGTAATATTTTTATAAAAATAAACTTCATTCAGTAGGCATGGCTATTGAAAGAAGATAACTTCAATCACTAATAGATAACAGCTTGTGTACTGATATGCGTTTGATGTTGTATGTCATTAATTGATTGTTTCCTTATTTAGTTTTTAAATTGTGTATGGCACAAATAGTACTTTTTTCCATTAAAAGTTCGATTGATGACTTTAAATTAAAATGAATTTACGTTCCAACAACAGTAGCTTTGTTTTTATTATTTCGTGGCTACTTTATTTTTTCCATTTATACATATTTTGTTTCGGAGGTATGTTTTATCTGTTTTGGCATCCAGTAGATTTAGAAACACCAGGTTTTAATAAAATAATTTGCTTTTCAGAGGAATCATGCAGGCTGGATGATGTATTTAATAACCCTTGTGGGGAAAACTCAGAATGCCTTGAAGAAAAGGATAACTTAGGTGTTTGTCATTGTAAGGAATCATTCAAATCTGAAAATGGAAAATGTGTCCCAATTGTTGTTCCATCTTCTGATGATTCTATTAATGACCACCCAGTAGTTAGTGGAGGTATGATTTTCTGTGTTTGTTTATGTAATTATCTAATATTAATTTTCTATGTTTTGAATGTAATGCAATGAATGAAAGTAAAGAGTAAATCAGTATGACCCACCCTTAAGTTGTAAATTCCTGTGCATTTAAAGTAAAATTTTATGTATGTAATTATGCTGATTCACTCCTTAAAGGGTTAATTATGCTAACATCATTAAAATGTGTATCATACTTTCATGTTTCAACTAGTAGTATTACATATGTGCTTTCTTTTATTCAATTCTTTATAAATTTTATTTTAAAAAATCTTTTCTGAATAGATGAATGGATTTAGAGGTGTATTTAACTATGATAACTTGGTGTAATTAAAATTATAACTGTAATAACTTTGCATGTAATTGTTGAAACTGTTTTAATGAGTAGTATAACATTCTGTCACCTTAAAGGAGAATTATATAATGAGAAAAGAGTCCATTCATGGCAGATTTAAAAAAAAATATATATATCGAAAAAAAACTACTGAATTCATATACAAGTGTAAAAGTACTTTATGGTTTTAACATAAAATGCTAATCAATCAAAACTTTATTGGAAGTCTATAAAGGAGTGATGTGGAGAAGATATATTGACTTTGTTGATTAGGATTCACCACAGCTTTAATCATATGGATAAAAAATCAATGGACTACAGATTAATGTCCTTGCAACTTCAGGATCCATAATGGGTTATCTATATTTTTGAGCAAATCCTTTTTATTCACGTTTTAGGGAAGTGAGGTAATTCAGTCTGTAAGTCACTGTCCTCCTATTCTTTCTGTCCTAGTTTCTAGTACAGCTGTGCCAGGTAATTATTTATTATGTTGCTTCAACCCTGAAGTTGGAAGACTATCCTCTGGTACGTTCAAACTTTTATAAGTGGCTACTCTTGATTAAGAGGAAAAACCTGGTAGTTCAGTGTGATGTTGGTCAAATCATCTTGTTGCGCAACTGTTGACCGATAAACTATACTTTCTCACAAACCATTAAACTCTAGAGCCTTGAAAGGTTGTAGTGGAATAGTTTTTCTTTTTTATGATAACTTAAATGCCACTCTATTTTATAAAGAATATATTTAAGAGTTCAAGTTTAGATTTTCCAAAATCATGTGCAAAAATTAACTTTAAATATAGAAATGTAATGTTCCAAAAAAATCTGTGAATAAAATAAGTTCTAGACAGTAACTGAACTTTAAATAAAATCATACAATAAATTCTTCTTTTTCTTATATTATCATTATTGTTGTTATTTGTTCTCCTTCTGTTTTAGGCAGCTCAATTGCTCTCTGGATCATCGTACCTTGTATGATTTTAGCTCTAGCTGGTGCTATTTTCTTCTTGATTAAACGCCTCAAATTAGTTGAGAAATTGTACCAATTCCGTGTGAGACGTTATAATACTGTATTTGTAACATCTCTGCAAGACGACGATGCCCCAATAACATAAACGTAACAACCCTTTTTAACATATAGAGTTTATATTCATATATATTTTTAAAGCAGTGGCTGTAGTCAATTTTTTATGATTAGATTTATCAATGCAAAGGTATTTTAATGACTGTGATAATTCCTATGGTTTATTGTACTCCTTTATTTTAGTTGACCTATTCTAATTTCTTTACATCTTGTGTGATGATATTGATTGAGACTAAATGTACTAGGTAAGAGTAATCTTTTAATTAGTGGATTATATTTTATTGTTATTTAAATTTTATAGGCCTAGTTTCGCAGAATATAAATGGTTCACGATTTGGATCTTTTATCAATGAATTAATTTAATTGTTTTGTCGATATTTCTCGATTTTATTTAACTTTTTTTTTATGAAATAGATTTAGATGTATTGTTACCATTTTGTGAATAGTGAGGGTAAATATTCCTTTCAGTATTAATGGAAAAAAATTGTTTTTTTAAGCATAACTGAGAACAGAATGTTATTGATGTTGAGTATCAATACCAACTGTATCTTTTTGAAGAGTGTTCAAGTTTTTTAGAATCTGCTTTTTTAATTGACATCATGAATACTGATAAGCTTTTAACACGAATTACAATTATTAATAAATATTATATGTAAACAAATATACTGTTTTAGAAAGTTATTATATAAATAATATAAACGTGTGTGAAATTGTTCCTTGGTGTTGTAATGCATTATTTCTTCCTTTTGCTCATCTGTTCTCTTCGGTATTATACTAATCTAATTTATATGCAAAGAAAAGAAAACAACATAATTGTAAGTACAACAATAAAATGAACTTGTAATTCTTCCGTTTTTTCTTCCCTTTCTATTTATCTATTTTCATGTAGACTAGTAAGAATTTAATCATTAAATATATTTTTAAAGAATTCCAGTAAATTTCTCAGTTATGTGAGTTCTGTTTGTGACAGTGCATTAATTTTTTTTTTCTCACAGTTATTCTGATTGTAATTTTTTTCTCATATTTTATTAAAGCCTTTGTCGTAGCCTTTATAATTTCAGTATAATTAAATTAAAATACATTGTGCAGCATTAATAATATAATCTCTTCTTTCATTCAATAGCTTGAAAATTTTATATTATTATTATATACAATATATGCCAATATATGCCAATAATTGTGTTACAAGTTTTGTATTCTTCAATACAATTTATCTTTGTGTGTTATTGAAGCTTCGATTTTCACTTGTTGACAAGCCTTATTATATTCTGTTGAAAATAACTGATAAAGTATTTGTACATTTAAATTTGATGAAAACAAAATAAAAGTAATGAAAAGAACTATTATGTTTAAATTGTATGTTGTATGTGTATAATAATAAAAATGAAAAATTATAGTCTTGTGTTTTATTTATTTTCTTGTTTTAACCAACTGATAAAATTTTTATAGAGCAACAAACATGCTAAATCTTTTTACTGAAATTGTTTTTTGTATATAACAGGCTTGATAAAACAACAATCTATTCAGTTTTTCCAACAAAGACTCAAATAGTTAAATCATCCTATTAATTTTTAAATAATTAACAGAAATATTTTCTTTCTATACCAATACTTAAGTATTATAATAGGGTGTATAAAAAAAGATACCCTTTTATCAACTTAAAGATTTCAAAGGACTAAATATTTTAATCCTGTTTAATACTTAAATAATCTCTTTAGAGTATTCTCCAAGCTTGTTTAATTTCATTTGTCTTCTTCAAATAAAGCCTCAGTTTAGTTATTTGTTTCAAAGAAGAAACATAACAGTGTCCTACGAAATTATCATAATTTTAAGGCATTACTGGAAAACCAATTCCACAGCTGCTAAAGTAATTCTTAAAATTATTAAATATGAAGGGGAAGATGTTCTTGACCAGCGAACTGCGTGGCGTTGGGTTTGATAAATTTAGCATTGGAGATACAACTTTAGAAAGGAAGAAGAGCTCTGGACGCCCTTTAATGGATATTGATGAGGTTCTGCGGGAAGTTGAGTCAAATCCAACCACGAATATTTGCAAACTTACTAGAGAGTATATTGTATCGAAAGATTCTGTTAGTCACCATCTTCTCTCTATGGGGAAGGTGAAAAAGAGCAGTAGACTGTTCCCTCACGAACTTACTCCTCAGCAATCTGGTAAGAGATTAGAAATTTGTGAAAATTTATTGAAGAACCTTTCTGATATGAGACTCCTGACTCATCCATGTAATCTAGACTTCCCACCATCGGATTACTACTTATTTAGATCCATGGCCCATTTTCTTCAAGGGAAAAAAATTTGATAATTTTGCGGAAGTTGAAATTGCAATCCAAGAGTTCTTTGACAGACATCCCAAAGAATGGTATCTGCGTGGGATTGAGCAATTGGCTAGCAGATGGCTAATGATCTATACTTTCAGTATAAATTGTATTTTATATCAAAGAAATAATAATAGAAATATTTGGTTGAAAAACTCATTTTTTTAAATATATCCTATAATTTATTCCACTTCCCCAGGTTAGATTTTTGTCTGTAATCTGGGAGAAGATAGAGTGGCAATAAATATGACACCATTCATTAAGTAGTTTATTATATATATATATATATATATATATATATATATTTTTTTTTTTTTTTTTCATTTTGACTGTCATGCTAACCTCCTTATTCCAATGAAATTTTCAGTGAACACATGTAAATTAAATTAAATTTGTAAACCAGAAGGAAAATAAAATGTTTTCATTAGATATTTCCTTTTATAGAAATCTAATTAAGCCCAAAAGACTACTGTCTAACTTATCCCTATTAGTGTAGCATTCATTATCTCTCTAATGATTTGTTCATTTTATCAATTTAAAAAATCATATATAATATTAATTTTAGGACTGGTAGCTTAATGTTTAGTTAGATTATTTCTTTTTTATCTCTCTACAAAGATGGATAAATTAATGAAAATACAATTCCCGTCAAAAGTATTAAAACACTCATAATTCTCGAGATTTTCTTGTTTTGACCTTAATCCATACTTTGTTTATATTTATAGTAAAATTATTTATTAAATGACTGTCATTAGGGATTAGACGCATCATTTTGATTCACTGACCATAATCAAAGGGTTAAAGTTTTGAAAAAATTTATTTATTATTGTGATGTCCAATAATTTCGCATAGACAATTATTATATGTGGCAGCAAATAGGGCACGTTAGTTTAAAATTTTGAAATTTATATTTCCAATGGCAATGGCCAGGCTATGTACTAAACAATAACAGAACATTGTTTACAGAGAAGTTCTACATAAAAATTGATTTAAACTGAATTGATATTGCTAATTTAAATTTATTTTTTACTTGCTTAACCCTAACATTAATTTATCGTGATAATAACACACTTAAATTAAATATTTTTGAGTGAATCTATTTGGTATTACTATAGATAATTGTAAGTATTTTAAGCTTGATTTTTAATTGAAATTGAAATTTGGTTTTCTTAATAAATGAGGGTTGTTGAATCGTGATTTACTCTTTATTTATTGAATTTAGTTTTCATTTAATTATATATTTTCATCGAATTTTTAACTTTTATCATCGAATTTCAACCACTGGGCGAACACTAGTTAGTATAAAAAGGCATTTTTAAATATAGCACCCATTAATTGATAAAAATAGTGATTAAATTCATGAATTAATAGATTTTTTTTTCCATCAGACAGATTAATATTAATTTCATACATGCAGTGGATGATCAGCAATTAATACAAAAACATAATACTAAAAAGAAAGTTGGATCTTGGAAATTGACAAATTATAGAATTAATTAATGAATTTATTACAAAAACATACTATGATAAGTTATTGGCATAAAGATGAAAATACAAGTGAACCCACATTTTATCCTTTGTATAACAGAGAAAAAAGAAAATAATAACTAGCATTTTTTTTATATACCATTATGATGACCTAATTACAATTTATAAAAAAAGGTGGTGTAACATCCCAGCCATATACCTATCTTAAATATGTAATATTAGTTTCTTACAACTTTTTGTTCTTGAGCTTGACTATTCACATACACACACAGACCATTTAGTGGGACTTGGTTATTTCGACTCAGTGGACCTCAAAACGTGTATTTCCGTTGGAAACTCAGTTCAATAATGTTCACAATCGTAATACTTTCCCTTAATATATATTACATATATAAGAAGTAAAAGTAAAAAATTATTATATCATAAAATAAAGATGATAGTGTGAATGAGTGTGTATCAGTCAATCACTTATAAATTTAAGTTATATGATAACTAATGAAAAATAAATATGGGTACAGCAATAACACATGTACTAAAAGGTCACGCTCAACCACCAGATTTTCTCCCATGATAAATTATTTAATTAAGACTACATAATATTAAAGTTCATCATGTAAACCTATTTTAATAATAATTATGCTTATACTATGAATGATTATATATTTCCTTGTGTTAAACTTTATATTATACTAATAATATTTTAAAATTTGCTATTTTATACTGTGCATATTTTAATGTTTAATACTTTATCGTGTGAATATTTTAATATTTACCATTTTATACTATAAATATTTTATACAAATACTACAAAAGTTATACTAATGTTGTAAATATCTTTTATACTCTATTTTGTATTGTTTATTTACTGTTTTGATATATATATATTGTTAGTTCCCTTTAAAAAGTAAACAAAACAGTTTCTGAATCAAATAATATTCATTTTACACAATAATTAATTCTCAGGCTGGTTTGAGACAACAAACACATTCCTCAATTATAAATATAAAATCATACATTAATTGTACATAACATTTATGAATTTCCATTAATTTTGTCGATCAAATATTTTTCACTCACCCTGTTCTGCAGCTAATCTTCTTCTATGTTGTTGTGTTCAACTTCTATTCTTTCTTTATTGACACTCACTACTTGTTATTCACATTTTCTTCTCTAGATCCTCTTTACTAGCCGGCTGGCTACGTTCTGCCTTAACATCTGGCACTTGCTTCCCCTTCCATCTGTCTTTGTCTATTTTTGACAGTTCGTGAGTTAACTGCCTTTTCTCCACTATTTAAAATCACTATGTAATATTTATATTACAATATATTAGTGGTATAATATTGATTTTTAACCTCGAGTTTTCTAGCCAGACCCCTGTAATATGTCCTTCAAAAATACAGGTTTCTTCAATAATTAGGAGTACACACCGCTGAGTATGCCCCAGGAGGGTCAATACACAGCCAATAAGAGAATAAATAATTGCCGGACTCAAACTTATAACCTTAAGCATTGGATGTCTGTTCCTTATTCATTGAGCTACCCAGCTCTCAAGAGTGTTGATTAAATCTAGGTAAAAAATTTAATCCAATCCAGTAATTAGTGGATGGTCACTACCAGCGTACCTTACAACACAATTAGGAAGTTGAAAAGGTCCATTTGAACTGGTATCATTAGACTCGCGAAGTTTATGCTTTAACATTTTTGAGTCTAACGATGCCAGTTTGGATCCGGCATGGGTTTATTAAAATTTTTTTTTGTGGCAGACCCACGGAATGAAACTCAACTTCCACACTCAGCTTAGAATATGAGACCTAACAGCCTACATAGGACACAATGATATTAAGCACAGAAAATAAAAATATAGATTTTATTCATAAACAAGGTATGGAATTCATGATTTAAAAAAAATAAAATAAACATTTATTAAATTTATTAATTTTTCACAGTGATACAAATAATATACATTAAATAAAATCACAACCATTATAATATAATAAACCTCGTATAACAAGTAAAAAGTAACATTTAAATTGTGAATTTAAGTTACAACAATAAAATTTTACATGTAAATAAATAGTTAGGAAAATAGCTCAGTCAGTAAATCAGAAAAAAAATAGTTACAATTAATTGCAAGCCTGTACAAAATTGAACAAGCGCCATTATCTCCAAAAGAGATTTCTTTTTGTTCTATTGGCACAAATAATCTTACGCCCACTTTATCAGCCTTTAATTACAGACATATTAAATTAAAACAGTGATGATTATAATTTAATATACTTCTCTTAAAGTTGTATATTTATAAAGAGAAATGTTGAAATTATAGGGTATAACTAACAAATATCAATGATCATAATATATAAAAAAAAAACAGGCTTTTCAATTTCAGATAACTAAATAAAAATCTTAATAATTCATCATTTTCAGTCTAGTTACATATTTATTTTTTAAAATAATAAATATTCACAATAAAAATTAAAAATCTATGATAAAATAATTTGTTATAATTAAAATATTCTTATATAGTCTAGACTAAACTACATCAAGTGACATTGTATACTTTTTCCTCTAATTTATGTTAAATGAATAGGTGATGTAATACTCTTTCTAAGGCATTTATCATGGCTTCAATCCATTCAGTCTCATACGTTTGTTTGATTTCCTCAATTCTGTTCTTAAGAACTCCATTAGTAAACTGAGTTGACATAACAGATAATTAATTATATTAAAATTTGAATGCTACGATAAAAAGAATGTGTCTTACAATTATTCGTATAAAGTAGAGAACAAATGTAATTGCGTAGCATTAAATACTATTACGCAACAGATATTAAATAAAGATAGGTGGTAATACTCTTTGATCAATCGAAAAATATTGTTCTAAGACATCTATCAGGGCTCGAATACAGTTGAGCCACAGTTCCATCATGAAATGGATACCAATGCGTACCATCAACAACCAAACATCCCGAAAAGCAGCGAGAACCAACTGAAACACAATCGGAAAAGCCACCCGCTGGGAAACCGGGTGGATCTGGGAACACGGAACTATAAATAGGCTCCCTCAAGCTCCAGTAAAGGCGTCTATCATCTGAAAAACAGGCAATCTTATTTAGATTTTCAATAATATATCTCTAAAAACAAAACAAAAAATTAACTATCAACAATTTGACTACCGTGGTGGTCTTTAAAACCGTTACATGACATTCGACTGGCCCCATGGCGGTCATTACGACTGCCACTTGAATATTAGGTACAATTCTCACCTGTGGGCCCGAGTCACTGCAGTAGTTTGCTTTTCTCAATGCAATGTGCTCCTACGGGCCCGGGAACACGCCAGGTCTCTTAGCCTCTGAAACTTTTTTTTTTTAATCAAAATTACCCTCTAAAAAGGGCAATATCTTAAGACCAAAACACTAATCATATTTCAAATTAAATTAAAATGTATTTTATTAAAACAGCTTTTTGATAGACAATAAAGAAATAGATTCATGAAGTACAAATTAAAAACAAAATTACGATTTACATAGATAGGAATTAATAAAATAGGCCATGGATCATTTTAGATATTTAATAAGAATCCGCCTGCACTGCTTCCTTGCTAAGATCCGAGCTCGATTGAAAAGGACGCGCTGGAGGTTTATGCACTTCTTGAGCGAGCCAAAGTCAGACATTTGTGATTCAATCAAAACATTAATGATATTCAATAATCAAATATATTGTTTAATTTAGTTTTCACCGTTGCTAATCAAAACTATTTGAAACACTTCATGATATTACATTTGGTGCCTAAATAGGGACTCAAATTTTCAAACTCAATTTTAATAATTTCATTTTGTTTTTCATACCTCCATATTAGTAATATTAACTTAATTTCTCAAGTCAAGTCTTCAACAACAGTTGAATCTAGTTACTCTAGCTATCTACTTTAGTTAAATCACAGATTCAGAAGTTACGCATTGTCTAAAACTGGTTCTAAGCATCAATTAGTTAATAAAAAAAAAAGTTATTTTCATGTTAAATTTTTTTAATTTATACAATCTATGAAAGTAAGAACAATTAAAAATTAATTTTCAAATTGTATATTCTAATTTTTTAAATTTTTTTTTAAAAAGCAAAATGCCTTTTCCTATTCTGTTTTTCACTTTTATAGTTCTGATTTCTTATTAACAAAAAAAAAATACAAAATGTTTGTAGTTGAAAAAATTCTTCACTATAGAAATAGAATTCATAATTACAAACTTTAAAATGTTCTAATTGTAATTAATTATAACATAAATTAAAGTAATTAACTATAGATAATTATTTTACCTGGAGAAAATCTAAGAGATGAGTTGTATTTTTGAGTGATGCTCGATATTTCATCTTTATCATTTACTGGATGACCGGATAGTTTCATTACCATCCTAACCTGAAATGATAATACAGAAGTTAGATCAGGATATATAAAAAAAAAGATACAATGAATCTTTGATTAAATCACTTTTAATCATTAAATTAATAACAAATAGCTTGCAAAAAAATAACTCAAACAGATTAGTTTAAAAAAAGTGAAGTTCAACTTCACTTTTGATACAGAAATAAAACTTTTGACAAAGGACATGTGTCATAAAAAATAAAATACACAGCATTCATGAAGGATCAGATCACCACCATTGGAAGACACCAGGTGTGTAAATATGAAACCATAGTGTAAATATGAAACCATAGATGAATTCTAGTTGTTAATGCAGTTACCTCTACGCTGCATTATTGGAACCAATTTTTTTCTTCAACAGCTGGCAAAGATTTTCAATTCACTATAAGTTTCATATAATATAATCATATAATGATTTTCGGAAAGCATTATTTTTCTATTATCATTTAAACAATCGTATGGAATACTTTTTTCAAAGCAAATGGTGAGCATGCTCTTAGTAAATCACAGTCCTTCAAGTGGTTTAAAAAAAATTCAAAAGTAGAGATTTTGACTAGAGAAATGAAGAATGGATTAGAAGAGTGTGATTTATCATGAGTTACTAAAACCTAGTGAAAGGTATCAACAAAAAATTGTCTATTTGAATTGAATATTCCATGAAAAATGACCAGAATATGAAAAAGACAACACAAGGTGATTTCACTTCATGATAATGCACCATCACTCACGGAAAAACCAACCGAGGAGTTCCAATAAGGAAATAGCACAAATATTTATTTGCATTGTTGGAGCATGCATTTGCTCAGCAGCATTTCACTTCATAAAAAATACACGAAAGATTTATGGCAGGTTTGCCAGGAAGGAGCAACAGTTTTTCTAGAATGGCAGTCATAAATTACCAGAGAGGTAGGAAAAATATCTAACAATGGACAACAATTTGAATAAAATATTTATCCAATAAACATTTATTTTCTATACAAAAAGTTCAGTTTCATACTTCCATACGTGGTAAGTGTTAATGAGTTTTTGCAACAAAAAAAAAAAATTATTTAAAAAGAAATAGTTATTAATGCAATGATAACAAGTCATTATAACCAGTTAACAAGGTAATTACCTTTTCTTCAGTAAGCCTGTTGATGGACATGTGCCAACTGGTAGAACCTGTACCAGTCGAGACACAAAGTCCTGAGCACTTGACAATTGTTTTAGCGTATCCTTCTGGATGAATTAGCAAACTTGAAGTTTGAGAAGAGACATTTTCACCCATAAAAATCTGTTATTGAAAAAATAAAAAGTTTTATAACAATAAAGAAAAATAATGTTATTATAAAGAAAATATTAGAAATATTAAATATTGGAAAAAATAAATTAACGACTGCGTCTCCATATTGTATCTCCTAAATATATGTTGAAACTTAATTCACTTATCCAAGGAACAACTAGGGGCAGACTAAGTGGTAAGCTTAAATATCTTAATTTAAAGCCCAAAAATTTACCTCATCGCAGATGAAGGTTTAATTGTAAATTACGAGAGTGTATGTTATTCTGAGTAAAAAGAACCTTGCCTGCCATTGCAGAGACGCTGCTTTCAAAGATGGCGGCTTTTTTAAAGAATATTAGGCCAGTATTTTGAGGGTCGAAACTGGAAATCCATTGCGAAAAATGTGAAAAAAGTTTTTGTTTCTTAACTTGTATATATGGGTTTAGGCATGTAAAAAACAATATTGCTAACACGGGGCATCAAGGGAAAACTTTTTACAGCCAAAGAAGTCGGATTTTTTTTCACCTATAACTTCTAAACAATGCATCAAAGCAAAAAATGTACTCATTAATAAATTAAGGAATGCTAAATTGTGCATCGAACGAGTAAATAAACTTTATAACTTGGTTTCTTGGTAAGGTATAAAATCAAGGTCAACCAACGCTGATTTTTACCAAATACCTACTGTTGAAATATTGAAAATCACGTTACCTTCATTACCAATTTCTAACCATCAGGAGATTACCAATTTAGTTCGAAGTGACCTACATTATGTTAGTTGGTACTCATTGGAAGCAAAATTTGATGGGTTTTTATACCTTACCACATAACAAAGTTATAAAGTTTGTATACTCGATCGATGCACAATTTAACATTCTCTAATTTATTAATGAGTACATTTTTTGCTTCGATGCATCGTTTAGAAGTTATAGTTGAAAAAAATCTGACTTCTTTGGCTGTAAAAAGTTTTCCCTTGGTGACCCGTGTTAGCAATATTGTTTTTTACATGCCTAAACAAACCCGCATATACAAGTTAAAAAACAAAAACTTTTTTCACATTTTCCGCAATGAATTTCCTGTTTTTATTACTGGCTTAATATTCTTTTCTTCGTCATTTTTAAAGCAGCGGCTCTGGAATGACAGACAAGATTCTTTTTACTCAGAATAATATACACTTTCATAATTTACGATGAAACATTCGCCTACGATGAGGTCGATTTTTGGGCCCTGGCTCCAGGGCTAACTTACCTCATTAAGTGCAAGAGATGGCAAAACTCTAGAAGATACATCCGAATCATTTTTTAGGCCAATAGTTTTTGATTTTTTGTATTCTGGAATGCTGCAAGAAAAAGAAAATGTCTTAAATTTAATTTTTTATCTTTGAACTATGCAATAAAATGTAACTTAACAAACTATGTAAGATTGAGATAAATGAAAAAAGAATGAAAACAGTTTTAGAGATAACGATTAATTTATAATTATAACAGATTATATAAAATATTATACATTATTATAATTTAGACAGTTTTTGAGATTTCATTAAATTTACTTATGCTTAGGTTTGAAAAAAAAAATTAATCGATTCGAACTTCTTGAGATTTTCCATAATTATAGGATAAACATTTTCATCTAATTTTTTTCTAGTTCATTTCCCGGTTTTTCCTTGAATTCCATCTTATCCTTATAGATTTCAAAAAGACTTTTGACAGTATATCACAAAAGAAAATGTGAGAAGCCAAGAAGGAATTTTGAATACCAAAGAAAATCATCAATATTGTTAAGAAATTATAAGAGGGTTTCTCCTCAGCAGAGTGTCGCAATCCTTTAAAGTCAGAACTGGTAATTGGCAGGGGTCTGTTCTCTTTCTTATCTTATTCCTAATGGTACCCATCATTTTAAGGTGAGCTCTTCATATCGAACGAGGACCCACGGAAAGACTCATAGATCTGAGTCTATGAGTCTTGCAGATGACTTATGTTATCCCAATTTTTCAATGATATGCAGGAGAAGTTAAATGAACAAAGGGAAGCTCAAAGCTCTTGCCTCACAATAAAGACGAAAGAGATACAAGTGAACATTAGGAGCAAGGAAAATCTTGTTAAGGAAGATCAAATAATTAAAAGGGTTAGTAAATTCTGCTATCTTGAGAGTATAGTGAGCCTTGATAGGGGGAGCTGATAAAGATGTTGGGAGCCATATAAGGAAAGCCCAAAAATCATTCTCACATTTCTGGCCTGTGTGGAAATTGCAAAAAATCAGGAGAGTGAACAAATATCACATCTTCAAAACTAATGTTATGTCATTTCTGCTACATGCTTACGAGACTTGGAAAGTTACCAAGCAGGTGACCAAGAAGCTACAGACAATAGATATTTGCATTATATATTGCGAGTATAGTGGCCTAAATCATTCTCTAATGCAGAGCTCTGGTCGCGAAGTAATCAAGCCCCGATAGATCAGGCTATGAAACATCGGAAATGGAGATGGCTGGTGCACACACTTAGAAAGTAGCACAACGCTCAACATGGCAGGGTCTAAAATGGAACCCTCACGGTCTGTGAAGACCCGGACGGCCTAGAGAAATGTGGAGGAGTACTCTAGAGAAGGAAATGCACAGCGCCGGATAGACCTGGTCTGGAGTCAAGGAGCTAGCTAGAGATCAAGATCCCCAGCAGAACTTTGAGGCAGTCATGTGTCATGTGTAAGAGATTTTAGAAACTAAGAATATTTTCTTTAAAACAAATGTCGTAACCAAAAGATGAGAACCTCATAACAACCTTACAGGTGCATTTACGAAATCAGCACCACTATTAACAGATCACAGGCCATTTTAAAATCAAGTGTGATAGCGGGCATACTTAACACACAGATCTTAATTAGCTTTCTTGAATTTAACACATTTAAGAGGTTTATAACATTCAACCAGTGGGCTCCATGAATACCATTAAAGTTGAATACTTACCATGATTTCTTCGTAGAATCTATTATAAAAACTTCATCTAAAGCATTGGGTCCAAGCACTTTAACTTCAATTCTATTCCTTAACAACCAATGAAAGTCATTCTAAAAGAAAAAAAACAAAGCATGATTATCATTAATGTTATACTATGAAACTATGAAATGTACTGCAAACACTTTTTAAGATTATCAATAATTGAACAACATACACACACACACACCCACACACAAATGCAACAGGTTAATCAACTGCAGTAATCACCACATTAGGGAAGAACTTTATACGCCTTAAAGAAGAGAAAAACACATGTAATTTTTAACTATATTCAGCCTTCATGAAAACAGAAATCCTATTTTTAAACTATAGAACTGGCACAAAAGCATATAAGTTGGAATGGTTTATATAATCGGAAATCCATCAAATAAACAATAACTATACACTTTGTATTATTTAAAACGATAGTGCAACAAACAGATTATTTTCACATCAAATCATTAAAAGGAGACATGCATTAATAATAACTAAACCAATAGAAGCCACTTCCAAAATAATTATTTCTTTCATTAATTAAAAAAAACTTGAATCCTGGTTAGCAAGAAAAGTTAACATAATTAAGATAAATTTTCTAACCTTTAAAATTTTTTTAACTGCTGTATCGACATCAAAAGAATATTTTTTTGGAAGGCAGAGATATCCTTCAGAGCAGCCTGGATTTGTGTTGAAACCAACAATCGGTTTATTTCTATCACGAATTAGACTAGCTCCTAGGAGGAACGTTCCGTCTCCGCCTGCTATTACAATCAAATCAGCCCATTCAACTTCCTTTTCGCTATAAGACGCTCTAAAATTAAATAACTTCAATCATTTATAGCTTTAACATATTTTCAATCCATTGTAAAACAGAGGAGGCATGCCATGCAATCATGTTTTAATTCGTAAATAGAAAAAAAAATGTAATTTAGAATTTATTTTCAAATAAATTTACATTGTTTATCATATGAATAAAATTTTTTTAGAAAAATAGATGGACATATTTATATTCTTAAATATAAATATGAAATGAAATTATAATTATGTAATATAGATAATTCCTATTCACAACTGTAAATATAAATATGGCCGTATTCACAAGTAAAAGTGAATACAGCTGTGTTCAACTCTAGATAAATGAATACACTTATATTCACAGAAGTGAATGGGAATACTTTTACAAAATCTTATGAATAAATATTCATAACATAAAACAAATATTAATTTGTCAATAAATGTATAGCTCTGAATTATAATATTTTAAATCTTTGGAGGCAGGGTGTCCAAACAGGTTAATGCGTGTGCACAGCACCGTGCGTTGCCCGGCAACGTGATAATTGTTTCAGATTGAAAAATTATTACGAGTTCAAATCCTGTTGGATGGTGGGACTTTTAACTCGCCATAATTCCCCTGCCCGGAAAAATCCAGTGTAGCCTAAAAGCCAAGGAAGGGGAAAATCCTTGAATACTAGTACAACCTATGGCAGGTGTGGGACTCAGTATTTATAAGAGATAAACCCCGCACGTAAGAGTTGTAGTCAAATCACTTCCTTACCCAACCATTGAAAAAGAACCAGTGCTTCCAAAAAAATAACTATTTTATTAACAAATATTAATTTACTGTTCTGGATCGAAATATTTGCATACATATTCAAGCCTATAAAACCTATTATGATTGTTAACAGACTACCGAAAAACCAATGGAGGGTTATGTGTTTGGGTTTTCCGCCAAAAGGTATATAACGATTTTTTTAGTGCATGGCTTGACTGATTTTTTAGTATGGTTTGATAACTCAAATTATTCGGTCTTTCAATCAATTTTGTCTTTTAATAAATCTGCTAGAAGGTATATAATGATCTTTAGAGCAAACGACAGCCAATTTTGAAGTTTGATATTAACCGATTATTGATCAATCATAAATTAACTTCTAAAGTATTTAATAAATTGTCTGGTTGAGTGATTTCTATTACATCTTCTTAAGTATGACATCCCTCAGGGATACAATGTCTCATTGAATTTTCTTCTTTAAGAACTATAAATTTGTTGAAAAATTAATATTTATTTAATAAATAAGAATGTTCATTCATAAGATTATTCAAAATATTCACTTCTGTAAATACAAATGCATTCATTTCTATAGACATGAATACAGCTGTATTCACTTTTACAGATGTGTATACCACTGTATTTACATTAACAGGTGTGAATACGAATTATCTATATTCAAATTTTTTTTTTTTAATATAAATATATATATAATATATATTTACGACTTTTTTTTTTTAACATTGAGTATCACTTCATTTATACTCATACAATTCTTTAAACACAAATAAATTACGTTGATAGGGTGTAAGCAGAACTTAAATCCAGAAAACTAATAAATAAATAGAGAGCGTAGCACAATGGTAATTTACCTGAATAAAATGCAAATCAATCAAATTAATAAAAGGAAAATAAACAAACCAACTTTCTTTCAAACAATCGAATAAGGCCACAATCAAATATTTTAAAGCTATTCAACCAATCACAACATTCCAAAGCAATAATAACTAAAAGTTATTACCATTTAATAACTTTAATTACCTAAAGTTCCAAAATTAAATTATATTATATAAAATTAAATTCCAAAACTATTATATTATAAACTAAAGACTAAACAATTTATAACCAAAGACATCATTGTGTAAAATTTTATTTTCAATTACCTATTAACTGTTTCTACTTCGACACCATGGTTTCTAAAACAGCTTGCAATCTTCTCATAAAAATCATTATGCTGATTGTGGCGCTTAACGATTCGGTCCACATCTGAACCTCTTTTTCTAATAATTTCTTCAAGTTGATGCTCTGTGATGTCAGGCCATAATGCTTTCTCTAGCTCATACCTAGTTCTTTTATTGAGGATCAATATACGTTTAAAAGTCGACTTGTTTGTATTACAATAATTATTTTCTCTAAACCATCCTGAAAATTAAATATAATTCAATAGCCTGTAATTAAATTTAAACATATTAGTAAATTAAAAACAGATCATTTAAATAATTGTTATTTTTTTGACATTAAAGAATTTTATAACCAACACTCCGATAATACTAAAGCTAATGCTTTGCACCTATTTTAATGAATATTTTAACCGACTACTGATAAAGTGGACAACAGGAATAGAGTAGAGGAGTGAGGTGGCCTTTAATTTATTGCCTAGGTATAGCTGGCACGTTATTGTTTTATTTCAATTTATTTCTTTACCTCTGTCTGGTCATATAATGGCAGCATTAAAGATTGTGGATATACAAAACCAATCTATGTACAAACACTTCTCATATTGAGCCAAGCAAGTTTTTTTTATTTAACATTCTCCACTGATTAATATCTAGTTTCAGTAATTTTCTTTTAATTATTATTCTGATTACAAGTTTTTGATTCTACTTTTCATGGGATTTTCGATATGCCTTTGATTCATGATTTAATCAGCTTAACACTTCTAAATTTGAATATTAATATATTCCTAAATTAAACACTGTCGAAATGGCAAAACAAACCAAGTGTTAGGATAAGTCAAGTAAATTAAGAACATAATATATAAAAACATTAGAGAAAAAATATGACATTTCTAATAATAGTAAAATTAATTTAACAAAAAATTGTTATAATTCATATCAAGAAAAATTGTATCCAACATGCATAACCATATATCCATTGAAAATTGAGTTTGAAATAAGATATAATAGTTTTAATCTTTTTCTTTTTTTTTTTTTGTCCTAGAGGGATTTAAAGACTGCAAATGTAATAAACAGAATAAAATAGAAGCATTGCAATAACTAATGAAATGTTCCTAAATAGTCAGTTATATTCGATAACTTAATTCTTAAAAAAACAAATAAGTATATGATAGTTAACATTAATACTCCGCAGCCCCTAGGTATGCTAACAATTAAGCTAAAATTAAAAGCTTAAAACAAGGAATGAAAAAAATAAGGCACTAAGGTAGAATAATTAACTGTTGTGATATATGATAAAATAAAACTTCAAAATGATAATTATTAGAGGTACCTACAAATTTAAAACTGTTAATTTGAGTTTGCAATAGTAAACATTGCATAATGAATAACAAGAATCTTACAAAGAGAATTCACATTCATACAACAATTACCAATTTCCAAGTTCTTCTTCAATAATCTGAGGTACTTCATAGTAAAAACAATTTTGTATCATTTACATAGTTAACACTTATAACATAACAGTTCAAATTCCACTTTGTACATGTATTTCCAGAGTATCTCCTTTCATCTTACTTAAAGCTTAAGTTTCAAAATATATCATTTACTTCGATCTATCGATAGGTAAGTAATGACCTAAACATACAACGATCATAAAGTCTGTGCATCCTACTGTGCTGATTTCTAATGAAATTATTCAAATTTTATAAAATAAATATTTAAACTACTTAGTCAATTATTTTTTATCTATAGATGAAAAATATTATTATTACATCAAGTAAAATATTTAATACTTCAATGAATAAAATCAACATGACATTAAAATCGATTCAATAGATATTAACGATTAACTATTTTATTTTAAGAATAAAGATATGTTTGGGTTAAATTTGAAAACTATTATGACTTTTCGTTCTTTACAAACATATTTCTACACGTATTAGTAATTAACATTGTTACAAAATTATTCTTTTCTACAGAACGATCGTTATGTGGCATTTACTTTCTGCTAACCATCGGCTTGGTTAGTACCGATGACAAAGAGGTACTTTATGGTACCAGATACAACCAATCCAGTTCCAAAGAAATAACTGTTATTCAAGTTATCAATCAAGAACCTCCATTCAATTGGTCACTTGTTAAGTCCATTTTGGTTCCAGGAATTATTTTTAAAGTTCTTTAAAAAACAAAACAAAAAAACTGCAATTCAGTTTCCGTTTAATTAGGAAAAAAGAATAGACCTGTTTTGGCCCCCTCATTATCCCAATCTTTGTTTATTCTCCTTTATTACATCATTATCTGTCCTAACATTGGGGTTCGACCTGATAGTGGTGTTACGTGTCGAAGAAATCTCACTTCTAACGCTTGTATTCTTTATTTATGTTTCTTGGACTCCAAAAAGCCGGTAGCATATTCTTTTCGGCAATTTGCCTGTTCAGGAAACAGCTTCGAAAATTCAGCCCGCAGCTGTAATTCTTCAAGTCACTTCATATTAAATCCTCTTTAACTAGCTTTTGAATTGTGAGGAGGAATTTCTCCTTTCTTTCGGTTTTTCTCTCTTGACCACACCATAACCAACCTTTATCATAACATACCTTATTTTTATCTGTTTCCTAATTAAAATAGGTAATATACAAAAAGATAAGCATGTTAGATCGGTAAAAGATTTTAACTTTCACTTACCTGTATATGTAATATATAGAAAGGGTTGGTATTGCGATCTTGAAAACTTTCGAATTTGAGTTTTCAACATAAATACACGTTTTGAGGGCCTCTGAGTCGAAATAACCATGTCCCACAAAATGGTTGGTGTGTGTGCGAGCGTGTGTGCTGGCGTGTGAACAGTCTGGCTCAAAAACGAGAAGTCATACAAAACTGCGTATTCAAAGGCGGAATTCCACTGAGGTGACATGCAGCATTGACTCATGCTACACACAGTCCCTCCATAGAAGGAGCACAAAGCGACAAAAAATATGTCTCCTTGCCGCATGCTACAAGTTGACCGTTGTTGCCCGTCGAATGCGTAATCTCTCTACATGATTCGTCGTGTCAACAGTGTCACCATTTAGCCGACAGCCCTCGGATTTGCCTTGTTGCGGACAACATGGAGTGGACGAACGAAAAAACTGTGTATTTTATTGATGATTACCATAATTCTTCCGAGTTATGGAATAATAAAATCGCCGAATACAAAGATATAAGAATTAAAACCGATAAGTTGAAAAAATGATCGGATAAATATAATTAGTGTACGGTGATGCAGATAAAATAATTGGTTCATTTAATTGTACTGTGATAGATTTGAAATGGTTTGGTCACCTTTGTCAAATGGTGGGCAATGCAAAATTGAAATAAAAATGACATTAATGAATTTTTTTACATTAATTTTATACTTCAATAATATTTATGGAGTGTGGAATAAACACATATAAAGTAATTATGAATAAAAAGAGTTTTTATTCAATAAACTGTTATGAGAAGGAGTTGGTCTGGGGGGTGCGATCAAATAAATACTAAATTTTAAAATATAGTATTTTCAATTGTTTTGCTGACACTTTGTCCTACCTTGCAGGTCTTCATTAGGGTATTGAATCAGCCACTGCAGGAAGCAGTTAGCCAGTCTACCTTTCCTGCAGTTCCTGATGCAACACCCTGATGAAGACATGCAAGGTGGATTGAAACGTCTGCAAAACAATTAAAAATATTATTTTTTAAAAAGTTAGTATTTATTTGACCGCACCCCCCTTCTCCCACCTACTCTTCAACCAACTTCTTCTCATATTATATCACTGTCAACCAACTATACATCATAATAAACTATTATAATTATAATTTTTATATTATAATTTTCCATTTTATTGTTCCAATGAAAAGCATAAAGTTATTTATTCACAGTGTTCTTTATATTTTAAGGATTAATTTTCTGGTTATTAGAAAATTTTAAGTAGAATATTCATGACTGTTGAACAAATCAACTTTCTTAATGTTCAAGATCTCTCTGATGGATTGTGTATGTTGGATGATTAAGGAACTTTTCATCATAAGCAGGAATATTGTGACCGATCAGCAAGTAATCATCCACCATAGGCAATCCATCTAAGAAGTCTAGAACACTAAGAAAGTTGATTTGTCCAACTATGTAGAATATCCTATTTAAAAATGTCTAATAACTAGAAAACAAATCTTAAAAATGAAGTAAAGTGTTGATAACTAACTTTCTGGTAGTAATTGGAACTAGGCAATGCAAAATTGAAATAAAAATGGCCAAAATGATACAACAATTTATTGAATAAAAATCCTATTTATACATAATTACTTTATATGTGTTAGTTGTCAATCCCATAAATATTGTATGAAGTGTAAACTTAATGCAAATAAGCATTAGATATTATGTAAAAACCGGACTAAACTATATAATGTGCAGACAAATTAAATAATATCATACAGGCATATCCAGTAAAATACTATTATAATATATAGAATTTAATTTTACCACATCCCCGGCAAACTTCTTCTCAAATAAATAATAATAGATGACTTGAAAATCTTCAGTTATAATTATATTTATTATTTACAAAATAATATTTAAATTTAAACAATCGAATTCCTCTCGCATCCAATCCTTACAATCCAAAATCCTTCGTAAAATCCTCAATGCTCCTTACTTTGTCACTAATAAAATAATCCATAAAGACCTCAATGTTCCATATGTTTCCGATTTGGCCAAATCCAGATACCTATCCTTCCATAATAAACTTCATAACCATCCGAATCCTCTTGTTTCTAACCTTGCTTCCTCTTCGATTCCTGATAATCCTCCGAGGCGTCTGAAAAGAAGATGGCCTCGTGATCTTCTCATGTAGATAAATTATTAGAGTGCTACCAGTGGGTAGTTTCTCAACAAGAGTGTTTCATGTAATAATATTTCTCTGTACAAATTTACTAGATGTATTCATACTAATACAGTTGTAAATATCATAATAAAAGTTAAAAAAAAAAATATTTAAATTAAAATGTTTTTTAAGATAATTTAAAATAAGCCTAACTGGACATGTACTGGGTTCAATGCTGTTTCATACAAAAATGCATTTTAAAAAAGCATTTGTATACAATAACAAATTATTTATATGTATTAATTTACAAAGACTATATAGTTTTTAAAAATTTATCTAATATAACAATTTAATTGTGACGAAACAATAACTCATATATATATATCATTTTTTTTTTTAGGTATTTAGATGGTTTCTACTACCTTCTTGAAGAAAATGCTGAGAAATGATAAAATACTCTGCTGATTGGAGATATCTTTGGAAAAAGCTGGCATAAATGCGAATGAAACCATTGACAAGCAAATCACAAATGAAACAAGATATTCTGCGTTGGAAAATTTCTTCAGTTGAATCCACATCAGAAAAATTAATATTTTCAAGACTCCGAATTGGGGGCATGCAGTCTTTACCCATGTATACTTAATAAGAGGAACTGAAACCACCACCAGTCAGAGAAACTAGCAATACACCTCCGACACCAGAATGAGACTGTATACTTTTCAATATAGCTAAAGAACTAGAAGATAATGAAGGCAGAATCAAAAGATAAATTCATTTAATGAAAAGTCATTACAATTTTTCATGTCGTATAGTTGTAATTTTCCATTACATTTAATTATTCTTGTCATTTAATTCTTGTAATCATTATAGAAACTATTGTTGTTATTTATTTTTTATGTTTTAGAGATGGATATACAATTGATTGTTGAAATTGTAAATTGTAAATAAAAATGGTCAGGATGTGCAGTCAAAAAAAGTGTTTATTTATTTTGAAGTCCCGAAGTGTTTAAAAATGATTTGAAGTCTCGACAAAAACTCTCCATTCTGGACAAGAACTTTCCTTCTTAACTTTTGAATTCATTATTGTAATTATTTCTGTAATTGTTATTGTAATAATTTAATTATTGGTATTGCAATTACTCATGTTATTTAATACTTGTAATTAATACAAAATAAATAAAGAATATTTTAATAAGTATTACATCAATTCCCTTAGCGAAATCCCTCTATTCCCTGTTATTTTTTAATTTTATTCAATAATATACTCAGTTAACAAGGATTCAATCCTTAAATAGTTATTTAAATAGAATAAATTTAGCATACTGACTGAGTATGCTATATTTACTAAAAGAAAATATGTCATCGTTGTTCTGTAAAAAGAATGAATTCACCAAATTTTAGTTTCATAACAACCTATCAATTTATAAATAGGGAATCGTAACTTAAGATTTTCTCATATGAATTGTAAAATCATCCCTTTCCTTGAAAAATGTTTTTTTTTTTTAAGTAGTGTATTGTTTGGAATCATCCTTTTTACAGAACAAGGTATAAGAAACTGTGCAAACAAAATTAATAAATTGTATAAAAAATATTAGTTAATTCCTAATCATAATAATATTTGTTATATCTGATTTAATTTCATCCTTCATGAACAGCCAAAAGTTTACATTGAGAGTTGTATTTTGCAATAAAATAGTGATTGAACATGATAATTTGTTCCATGACATAAACCACTATTAATCAACTATAATCAAATTGTTCTATAGTATTAACAGTCAGCGCAAGATAATTTTCAGAAAATATTTTTAAGATGTTAAGATTTCAACTATCAATAGATATTAAATGAAAGCCAGTGTCAAAATTTAAAAGAACAACATTGAGAAAACTGAGAATGAATTATTCCTTATGAACATGAATTATTTGATAGATAGAAAATGGGAGAAACTTACCTTCAATAAGCACAGCAAACAGTTTTACTTTGAGTTATATATACATGCAGAAGATATAAATATGTAGTTAATAGTAAATACAGAAATGAGCATCAGTATTTGATAATAAAGAAAGAATAGGGTAAACAAAAAAACAACTCTTCACAGAAATACATTTATTTGTATTCTTCTATTATGTTTTACCATATATATATATATATATAAAATATATAACAAAATTAGTACATATGCATAATATTTATAAATATAGTTCACTGTTGATGTCACTAGATATATTCTAAACTCCACTTCACTTACTCCATACACTTTAGAGAAATATATTTATTTGCTTTCCTCTGATATGGATTACTATATATTTAAAAATACATAACACAACTATTACATATTAATATTTATAAACAAAGTTCACTATTGATATCTCTAGATTCATTTAAAACTTCACTTCACACACTATATGCACTTTAGAGAAACTAGCGATAAATAATTAAACTAAATTCTGTAATTTCTAATGAAATAAAACATAATGAAATAATGTTGCTTAAGACTTGAAAGAATCAAACACTAACTAAGGCTAAATAACAAGTAAGACGGAAAGAAAACATTTTATAGAATTTATTACACTCAATTTTAACATATTATGGAAGTTTGTGGAGGCCTGTCACGTTAAGAATTTAATTAATAAACATTTAAAAAGTATAAAATGACGAAAACAAAAATTTTAGAGATCATTTATAAGTTTAAACGAATTTTGAATAATAGTTTTCATTCTATTATTCATATGATGATAGACGCACTATCAAACAAAGCGTTTGAATAATAGTTTTAAAACCCAATAAAAGAGAGCAGCACCATCCAATAAACGTATATAGTGAAATATTAGTTCAAAAAACTGCTAGAAGAGGGCAGCACTATCCAGGAAACACGAAACAGGCACTTAGTTAAAAAAATCTGTTGAAAGATAGCAGCACTATCCAGGGACCCTCCATAGAGAATACGAAACTCGAACGTAGTTTTTAAAACAGCCGCCAGAGGCCAGCACCATCCAAGCAAGCAGTAGGAAATAGTAGTTCCTATGTTCTGCCAACAGATAGCAGCACTACAAAGACTCCTGGTCGAATCGAAAAGTGAGCTCCTTCGACTTCCTAATATCCTGATACAAATCGACTAGTTTCTCGCTATAAATTCGAATAAAATTCGTAGTTCCTATGTTCTGCCAACAGATAGCAGCACTACAAAGACTCCTGGTCGAATCGAAAAGTGAGCTCCTTCGACTTCCTAATATCCTGATACAAATCGACTAGTTTCTCGCTATAAATTCGAATAAAATTCGTAGTTCCTATGTTCTGCCAACAGATAGCAGCACCATATGTACCAGGACTGCCTCGAAAAGTGAGCTCCTGTTATATTCGACCCTCCTGATACAAAATAAAGATTTTCAGCTTGGAATTCGTTCGTCAGACGCTTCTGGGACCAGTTTTTTTTTGCTTTTCTTGTTTATCCATGCTGTAATCGATCATATATATTTAAAAATACGTTTATAAATTTAAAACAATTCATTTTTCTATCATTTCACTCTATATCTTCAAATTTTAACCATTTTATAAAATAAAAAAAAATTTGTTTATTTCATGCTGAAATGAATAGATCAAAATATTATAGAATTTCGCGAAAAATTCAAAATGCTTACTATTTTTCCTAATTCCTTCAAAAATCAGAAAAATAACGAAAATCTTCTAATTAGACGTTATTTTCACCATTTATTAAATTTATACTTTACTTTATTTTTAATATCCATTTATTATGCTACAGTACTGTTTTCGCGTTTATAAATACTATTAATCAATCAAAATATTTTAGAATTGTTCGAAAAATTCAAAATGCTTTTTTTTTTTCTAATTCAGTCCATATATCAGAAAAATAATGACAAATATTTTAATTATGTGCTATTTTTACCATTTATTAAATTAATACATTTCTATCTTTATAATATCCATTTCCATATAGAAATATTTAATATAATGTAAGAAAGGGAAAAGTAAAATACTAATTTAATAAATGGTGAAAATAACATCTAATTACAAGATTTTTCGTTATTTTTCTGATATTTTGACGTAATTAGAATAAATAGGAAGCATTTCGAATTCTTCGTACAAATCTAAAATATTTTGATGATGTGCAGTATGAATAAACAAGAAACTCATACTGGTGCATAAGAAATAGATATTATAAAGGAAGAAAAGTATTAAGTTAATAAAATAGAGAAAAATCACATAATCAGCGGATTTGTCATTATTCTTCTGATATTTGGATAAAAAGAGAAAAAATAGAAAGCATTCTGAATTTTAAGTATAATTTTCAATAATTTGATTCATTCACAGCATGAAATAATGTTCATTTATAAAATGTAGAAAATTTGAAGATTTAGGGTGTAATAAGAAAAAAGGGAATTATATAAGTTTTTTTTAATATATTTTTACTATCTGATCAATTTCCAGCATGAATAAACAAGAAAAAGAAACTGGTCCCAGAAGCATCTGAAACACGAATTCCAAGTAGAAAATCTTTATTTTGTATTATGAAAGTAACATATAGCAGGAGATCACTCATCTCTGCAGTCCTGATACCGATATTGCTGCTATCTGTTGGCAGAACTACGAAAATATCACGGTGAAATTACGAAAATACGAATGGTGAAATACCACGTAATTGGAAGATTTGTAATTATTTTTCTGATATTTATTCAAAACAAGATTAAATAGGAAGCATTTCGAATTCTTCGAACAATTCTAAAATATTTTGATCGATTCACAGCACGTATAAACAAGAAAACTATATTGTTGCATGAGAAATGGATATTATAAAGATAGAAATGTATTAATTTAATAAATGGTAAAAATAGCACATAATTAAAATATTTGTCATTATTTTTCTGATATATGGACTGAATTAGAAAAAAAAAAAGCATTTTGAATTTTTCGAACAATTCTAAAATATTTTGATTGATTAATAGTATTTATAAACGCGAAAACAGTACTGTAGCATAATAAATGGATATTAAAAATAAAGTAAAGTATAAATTTAATAAATGGTGAAAATAACGTCTAATTAGAAGATTTTCGTTATTTTTCTGATTTTTGAAGGAATTAGGAAAAATAGTAAGCATTTTGAATTTTTCGCGAAATTCTATAATATTTTGATCTATTCATTTCAGCATGAAATAAACAAATTTTTTTTATTTTATAAAATGGTTAAAATTTGAAGATATAGAGTGAAATGATAGAAAAATGAATTGTTTTAAATTTATAAACGTATTTTTAAATATATATGATCGATTACAGCATGGATAAACAAGAAAAGCAAAAAAAACTGGTCCCAGAAGCGTCTGACGAACGAATTCCAAGCTGAAAATCTTTATTTTGTATCAGGAGGGTCGAATATAACAGGAGCTCACTTTTCGAGGCAGTCCTGGTACATATGGTGCTGCTATCTGTTGGCAGAACATAGGAACTACGAATTTTATTCGAATTTATAGCGAGAAACTAGTCGATTTGTATCAGGATATTAGGAAGTCGAAGGAGCTCACTTTTCGATTCGACCAGGAGTCTTTGTAGTGCTGCTATCTGTTGGCAGAACATAGGAACTACGAATTTTATTCGAATTTATAGCGAGAAACTAGTCGATTTGTATCAGGATATTAGGAAGTCGAAGGAGCTCACTTTTCGATTCGACCAGGAGTCTTTGTAGTGCTGCTATC
Organism: Nezara viridula; assembly: GCA_928085145.1. Classification (NCBI taxonomy): domain Eukaryota; kingdom Metazoa; phylum Arthropoda; class Insecta; order Hemiptera; family Pentatomidae; genus Nezara; species Nezara viridula. The sequence goes on along the minus strand of OV725081.1, from coordinate 125,001,154 downwards.
TGTTGGCAGAACATAGGAACTACTATTTCCTACTGCTTGCTTGGATGGTGCTGGCCTCTGGCGGCTGTTTTAAAAACTACGTTCGAGTTTCGTATTCTCTATGGAGGGTCCCTGGATAGTGCTGCTATCTTTCAACAGATTTTTTAACTAAGTGCCTGTTTCGTGTTTCCTGGATAGTGCTGCCCTCTTCTAGCAGTTTTTTGAACTAATATTTCACTATATACGTTTATTGGATGGTGCTGCTCTCTTTTATTGGGTTTTAAAACTATTATTCAAACGCTTTGTTTGATAGTGCGTCTATCATCATATGAATAATAGAATGAAAACTATTATTCAAAATTCGTTTAAACTTATAAATGATCTCTAAAATTTTTGTTTTCGTCATTTTATACTTTTTAAATGTTTATTAATTAAATTCTTAACGTGACAGGCCTCCACAAACTTCCATAATATGTTAAAATTGAGTGTAATAAATTCTATAAAATGTTTTCTTTCCGTCTTACTTGTTATTTAGCCTTAGTTAGTGTTTGATTCTTTCAAGTCTTAAGCAACATTATTTCATTATGTTTTATTTCATTAGAAATTACAGAATTTAGTTTAATTATTTATCGCTAGTTTCTCTAAAGTGCATATAGTGTGTGAAGTGAAGTTTTAAATGAATCTAGAGATATCAATAGTGAACTTTGTTTATAAATATTAATATGTAATAGTTGTGTTATGTATTTTTAAATATATAGTAATCCATATCAGAGGAAAGCAAATAAATATATTTCTCTAAAGTGTATGGAGTAAGTGAAGTGGAGTTTAGAATATATCTAGTGACATCAACAGTGAACTATATTTATAAATATTATGCATATGTACTAATTTTGTTATATATTTTATATATATATATATATATATGGTAAAACATAATAGAAGAATACAAATAAATGTATTTCTGTGAAGAGTTGTTTTTTTGTTTACCCTATTCTTTCTTTATTATCAAATACTGATGCTCATTTCTGTATTTACTATTAACTACATATTTATATCTTCTGCATGTATATATAACTCAAAGTAAAACTGTTTGCTGTGCTTATTGAAGGTAAGTTTCTCCCATTTTCTATCTATCAAATAATTCATGTTCATAAGGAATAATTCATTCTCAGTTTTCTCAATGTTGTTCTTTTAAATTTTGACACTGGCTTTCATTTAATATCTATTGATAGTTGAAATCTTAACATCTTAAAAATATTTTCTGAAAATTATCTTGCGCTGACTGTTAATACTATAGAACAATTTGATTATAGTTGATTAATAGTGGTTTATGTCATGGAACAAATTATCATGTTCAATCACTATTTTATTGCAAAATACAACTCTCAATGTAAACTTTTGGCTGTTCATGAAGGATGAAATTAAATCAGATATAACAAATATTATTATGATTAGGAATTAACTAATATTTTTTATACAATTTATTAATTTTGTTTGCACAGTTTCTTATACCTTGTTCTGTAAAAAGGATGATTCCAAACAATACACTACTTAAAAAAAAAAAACATTTTTCAAGGAAAGGGATGATTTTACAATTCATATGAGAAAATCTTAAGTTACGATTCCCTATTTATAAATTGATAGGTTGTTATGAAACTAAAATTTGGTGAATTCATTCTTTTTACAGAACAACGATGACATATTTTCTTTTAGTAAATATAGCATACTCAGTCAGTATGCTAAATTTATTCTATTTAAATAACTATTTAAGGATTGAATCCTTGTTAACTGAGTATATTATTGAATAAAATTAAAAAATAACAGGGAATAGAGGGATTTCGCTAAGGGAATTGATGTAATACTTATTAAAATATTCTTTATTTATTTTGTATTAATTACAAGTATTAAATAACATGAGTAATTGCAATACCAATAATTAAATTATTACAATAACAATTACAGAAATAATTACAATAATGAATTCAAAAGTTAAGAAGGAAAGTTCTTGTCCAGAATGGAGAGTTTTTGTCGAGACTTCAAATCATTTTTAAACACTTCGGGACTTCAAAATAAATAAACACTTTTTTTGACTGCACATCCTGACCATTTTTATTTACAATTTACAATTTCAACAATCAATTGTATATCCATCTCTAAAACATAAAAAATAAATAACATCAATAGTTTCTATAATGATTACAAGAATTAAATGACAAGAATAATTAAATGTAATGGAAAATTACAACTATACGACATGAAAAATTGTAATGACTTTTCATTAAATGAATTTATCTTTTGATTCTGCCTTCATTATCTTCTAGTTCTTTAGCTATATTGAAAAGTATACAGTCTCATTCTGGTGTCGGAGGTGTATTGCTAGTTTCTCTGACTGGTGGTGGTTTCAGTTCCTCTTATTAAGTATACATGGGTAAAGACTGCATGCCCCCAATTCGGAGTCTTGAAAATATTAATTTTTCTGATGTGGATTCAACTGAAGAAATTTTCCAACGCAGAATATCTTGTTTCATTTGTGATTTGCTTGTCAATGGTTTCATTCGCATTTATGCCAGCTTTTTCCAAAGATATCTCCAATCAGCAGAGTATTTTATCATTTCTCAGCATTTTCTTCAAGAAGGTAGTAGAAACCATCTAAATACCTAAAAAAAAAAATGATATATATATATTAGTTATTGTTTTGTCATAATTAAATTGTTATATTAGATAAATTTTTAAAAACTATATAGTCTTTGTAAATTAATACATATAAATACTTTGTTATTGTATACAAAAGCTTTTTTTAAAATGCATTTTTGTATGAAACAGCATTGAGCCCAGTACAAGTCCAGTTAGGCTTATTTTAAATTATCTTAAAAAACATTTTAATTTAAATATTATTTTGTAAATAATAAATATAATTATAACTGAAGATTCTCAAGTCATCTATTATTATTTATTTGAGAAGAAATTTGCCGGGGATGTGGTAAAATTAAATTCTATATATTATAATAGTATTTTACTGGATATGCCTGTATGATATTATTTAATTTGTCTGCACATTATATAGTTTAGTCTGGTTTTTACATAATATCTAATGCTTATTTGCATTAAGTTTACACTTCATACAATATTTATGGGATTGACAACTAACACATATAAAGTAATTATGTATAAATAGGATTTTTATTCAATAAATTGTTGTATCATTTGGCATTTAAAAAAATTGACGGCACTCTGGTGTTTTTTTTATATTTTAAGATGCTGCCCTTTAAGATGTTCTTACCACAAGCAGAGACCTCGTATCAGCAGACTAGGAGTCTTCCCACCAAAGCCTCGGACGTCCAACCTGCCAGCTACCATAAATTTGTTCCAATAGAAACCTGGAAGGTATTTCGTTCAGATTCATTCTTGCAACTTGACCAGCTCAGCGAGGTCTTCATGCTTTTATGAATGTAGATACATCCACTTCCTTATATTCTTTATGTAAAGAATTAAAGGAAAGATATATCTAAATATAAACTTTTAAAATTTTTTTTAAATTTGAAAAATGTATTTAAAATCCACCTATAATGATATTGTTAAAAAACCTATTTCATTGTAACTGTGTGAAAGAAGATGTATAATATCAAAATATTTCTTAGATATGTTTATAACCTTAAATAAATTTAATATAGTTTAATAACTCTAGATCTGATATTATATTTAAATAACTATTGTTTGTTTATTCAAAAATCATCATGTAAACTTTTAGAAAATTAAACTATCGAATAATTTTATGAATTTTCCCTTCATAATACCCCAACATTTTTCTACTTATAATTAGTGTGACAACTTTTGACCTATCTATGATAGGCAATGCAAATCTCTTAGTTCCGTTTTAGGAATGTTAATCAAGGTATTCTGAAATCTCTTATCAAATATGTGTTAGAATACAAACCTATGAATAAAATCCTTTGTATTATACAAATAATAAATTCAAATTCAATGAGAGCTCAGGGGAACTTATCAAATTAATTGTGCTAATAGCCATTGTACATAGGGATAATAAAGCAGTTCTATAGAATGAATCTATCAGCATACTAATGATTTTAAAAAGAAGAAACCCCCTCCAAAAAACAAATTGACTATTTTATTTACAGTAGTTTTTTATTGGGATGTTTGTTTTAAGTTGTGGTATGTTTTTATATGTAGAGTGTTTAGTTGTTATGTTGTATTGTTTAGTTTGTTTTGTAATATTTATTGATTGTGTTTGATTTTTGGTTGAGTGTATAATAGGGGTTGGGTTGGTTTAATTAGGGTTGAATGTTTGGTGTGTGGGGGGTGTTTTATTTGTTTTTTTGGGGTGTTTTGGTTTTTGGGGTGTTTGTAGGTTTTTTATTTTGGGTTTTGGTTGGATGTGTTGGGGGTATTATTTGTTTATGGTTTGGTATGTGTGGAGGGGGGGGGTTGGGGTTTGGTATGGTGGGGGTGGTGGGGGATGGTGGTGGTTGTTTTGTTGTGTGTTGTTTGGGTTTTATGTTGTTTTGATTTTTGTGTGAGGGTTAGTTAGTCGATTTTTTTTTTTTGAAGGGGTTGTGATTTCTGTATTACTTGTTGGGTTTGGTTTTTTGGTGTTTATTTTGATTATTTTGGAGGTTATTTGTTTTGTTTATTTTTTTGTGGGTTGGATGGTAGGGGGGAGGGGGGGGGGTTGATTTGTTATATGTGTTGGTTATAAGTTGTGTGTGTTAGTTGGTTTTTTGTAGTGGTTATGAATATTGTTTGTGTGGTTGTGGGGGTTTTGGGAGTTTTTGGAGGTAATTGTGGGGTTGATAGAGATGGTGGGGTTGAGTGTTGTGAGAATTGAAATAATGGATTAGTTTTTGTTAGTTGGAAGTTAAGAGGTGGGATGAATGTGGATGAAGTGTGTGTGTGGTTGTGAGGAAAGAGAAAGGGTTGGGGGGTTAGGTAAAAGATTGTGGAGGTAAAAAAGAATGGTAGTTTGGGGATATGGTGTTTGGTTAAGTGTGGAATGTTGTGATTGTTGGGGGAAGGGAATGTTAGTGGGAATAGTTGAAGAGTGGGTGATGTGTAGGTATGGTTATGTGTGGTGTGGGGTGTAAATTTATTTGTGTGTTATGAGTGGGGGTGTTTACAAATTGATTTGTGGTAGTGTATTTTGTAGTTGAAGGGGATATTGTTGGTGATTGGGTTTGATTTATGTGGGTTTTGTTGATTGTGGTAGTGTGGTTAGTTGGGTGGGTGGTGTGGGTTGGGGATGTGGTGTAAGTGTGTGATAGTAAGGTGGTGTATGTGAGGTGGGGGTAATAGCGATAGGATTAAGTACTTAGGTGTGGGGGTTGTTAGTTGTAGGGGGTTGGTTAAGCGCGGAGGTGGACATAGATGTTGGGGGGCGAGACAGTATTCATGATTTAATATAACCTACCAACTACGTGAAAAATGGATGGATGGATATGGTAAAAATGGATCGATGTAATCATTATAAGCAATACTTTTTAGGCGCCATAAGAAATATTTTTTATAAATTAAGTATATTATCCCTTTGAATGCGGACGGGATACATGCCTTTCTGTTAAGAGTTGGGTCACGGTTGCGGATGGAATATATGCCTTACCGGTAGTGAGTTGGGTCACTGGGGCGGCCGGGATATACGCCTTCCTGCCTGGTCAGTCGCCGCTTAAACAGGTAGAGGAAAGTCCTGCCACCTTCACCATTTGATTCATTAGTCCCCTGTAGCTAACTTAGTGCAGTCGTTCCGGATTCTGACCATTTAGATGCTATCAGTTGCAGATATATATATATATATATATATATATATATATATATATATATATACATATAATTAAATTAAAATGTAATAATAAAACTTAAAGAATATAAAAATATACAGAATTAAAACGATGCTATAGTTGGAACTTTTTTAGGTAAGAAAAAAATTTGTAAATGTAAAGAAATACATGAATTGAATCCTGCCATCAGTATCCTTTTTTTAGAAATAATATAATTTAATTTTGAGCTTCACTTACAGTTATTTTTTTGATAATTTTCAGTTATTTTGCTTTTCAGAAATGACCAAAGCGAGGAATTGTGAGATTGCCACTCTAATTTTGCATTGCTATGTGCGGCCGGGAAGGCATATATCCCGTTTTTTTAAAGTTAAATAAAAACGTTATAATGCATTTTTGAAAACTAAGATTTTGCAGGATGGCTCCAAATAGCATTTTGTGAAATCCGTCTTTGTGAATTTCAGGATGCAACGTAAGGTAGAAAGAAACTCACAAATGAGCTCCCACAAAGGGTTAATAAAAATAATTCTATAAGTATTAAAAACAGCAAAGAACAGGAAGAAAATTCAAGATATATCTTCGTCAAAAACTTTTATTGACAAAAAAAATAATATAACAAGCGTGATAATAGAGCTATAAGTAAAAAATTATATAATCACAATTTCCAATATAAGTTTCGCTTATATATTTTTCATGTGCAATTGCAGTTTAAACTGTTGTTACATACTTTTAACTTCTATCCAATGCACTTTTAATAAAAACTTTATAAGGCACTTAGATTTCATATAAAACTCACAACAGAAAACAAAATATCACAGAATTGAAAAATTAACAGAAATGGCATAAGGCAATTAAATTAATTAAAAAGACTAGAATAATATGAGTTAAAACATAAAGAGATAACTATAAATAAATATACAAAATAATAAATGAAAATCATGACGGCTTTATAATAATATAATGAGATTCTATTGATATTTTCCCAATATATACACTTACAACAATGTCATGTAATGATAATAAGGCTTTTCATGGTTATTGCATTTGTGTATTCAAATAATATTACCTTGTTCCATACATAAGTATATTATATCAAATTAACATTACTATCCATTCATATTTGGCAAAAGCATGATTATCTAGAATTTAGAAAAAATTTCATTACAAATATAAATAATAAATCATCAACAAACACAGGTTAATATGATAAATACTTCACTTTTATCTACAAATGACTGAAAAACAGTTCAACAGTAAATTAGCAAATGTTTAATAATTTTTTTAGTTTTTGACTTCCATTTATTATAAAACATAACTAGTTGGACTGTGCAAATAATGCACACAGAATATTGGTCAACGACCAAATGCTAATAAAATAAGTAAATACGATAAAAAATTAAGTAATTTCGAAAAAAAATAATTTTTTTCTCTGTCGATTGTAATGGTTCATTATTTAAAATAATAAATCAAAACATGTTACTAAACAAATTCCAATACACAGTCTCTCTTCTAATAATGATCCAATTTCAACAATTATTTTTCTTTGAATGATATTAAAGAAGACATTCTGACAAAAAAAAAAACCTTTAAGAAATAATTTTCTGACCAAGGTGTACTGTAAGAGAGAATAAATCAAATAATTATGTATTTTAAATTTCTAAACCTGACTTTAATTATATATTTATACTTCAGATAATTATTTTCGATAATTTATCTTTAGTGGATTAGACCACATAAATTAAATAAATAGCATAATTATAAATTTAAAACTAAATTCACTAGCTTCTTTCTAAGGCAGGTAATGATTATGATGTAATTTTAATAATAGAAAGCGTTTGTCATTTAAAATTTCACTAATGATAGATTGAAACTAAAACATGGCATGAACATTTAAGCAACAATAGTGATGCTTCAATATAAATGTACCACATGTAGTTTTTATGTACTTGTACTGGTAACTAGGTAAAATAAAATGAAAATATATTATTATTCGAAATGATAACAAATAGATGCAGGCTCATCTAACTACAAAAGAAAAAACAAACTTTAAATTAAATTGAATCTCAATTGTGAAGAAATTTCATTTGATCAAAGCACTTTTTTTTTAGTACAAAAACAAAAAGAATTTTTAAAATAGAGTTAATATTTAAAACAAAAATAAAACAATGGATCTTTATAAATAATAATTATTACAATAGCACATTATAACCAATCAACATACACAAACTGATGACAGCTAATATTTACATTTTTTAATTATAAATACAGAAATTGACAACATTATTCCTAAAATTAAAGCTGTAACCAGACTCATGTTTCGTATAGATAATATGATTACTTAGATTGAATAAACTAACATTCATAAAAATTAATTTTATTATTTAATACTGAACTTAAAGGGTTTATTAAAATATATAAATACATCACTTAATTATTTAGAAATATAAATAATAACCATAAGCACTTGAATGTTTAGAACTGTTTAAAGAGAAAATCAAAAACTTTTTTATAAATTTAAATTGAATAATTATTGGAACAGAAAAATAAAGTTAAAAAAGTTAAGCAAATAAAAATAATTAGCTATCCTAATTAATAAATCACCCAAGAAAAGGCACACATAATCCTTTAATTATATTTTCATTGTGCAAATTTTCAAATTACCAATATCAAAACTGGTAACAATAATCAAACTAGAATTTAAAATTGGATAAAAAGTGATAAAACAACAATTGGCTGACACAAATGGGGTGAAAGATAACAATTTAAAAATATTTTAATTGAAAAAGTGTAATTCAAAAGCTATTATAAATTACACCTATAATTAAGTTCAAACATTGCACATAAATAATTTTTTTTTTAAATAACACTCGAGAATAATGATTATAATCTAAGATTCATTTATTGTTATAACTTGGTAAATTTCATTTTGAAATTTATGACAGTAATTTTAAAATTTAATAAAAAAGAAAAGAAAACGGATGAAGAAAGAAATGAATCCCCCAAAAATTAGAGATTGAAGTTTTACTGGATGAATTAAAATTAACAAAATAAACTAATATCCCCTACAACACAATGTTGGCAGTGTTTAATTCATTGTTTCATTGTTTTAAAAAATAAATAAATAAAAGCAAAGAGATTTTTTTCCTATAATATGTAATATTATACATATCTCAAACTCTTTGTTTCTTTCATACAGTTTCTATATATTCAATGATTATGTTTTTTATTGCCTTATATCTTGTAATTAAAACTTGGGAATTTACAAACACTTCAAATTATTTTAATTAATCTATTTTCCATATTCCAAAGGCTAGAGTTTATTTTATTTTTTTACAATATAGCATATTATTTAAAGCAAAGTTTGAAATAAAAATACTTTTTTAATGCCATAGAAGCATACAAGAAAAAAAAAAAGAAAGACAAATTTAGTTTAGTTGTAAACATCTTTTAATACTGATTGAATTGAAGTTATCTTCTGGTCCCTAGTTTGGAAAAATATTTAAAGATACTATACTTAAAAAAAAGAAGTGTAAAATCAAATATATTACAATAGTAGTTCGAATAGTTATATAAGAAATAAGCAAAAAAAAAAAAAAAAATCTTAAAAAGTGATTTCAAAGACATGAGCACATACAATAAAAAGTACAAAAATATTTCATTTCCTTTTTGGATATGTAGACATTATTAAGGCATATTATATTGTAATTGTATATTTATTTAAATTAAATTTTGACTAATCCATAAATGTAGTTAAATAATTCTTAGAAAGGTAGTCTGAGATATTTTCATTCCATTGATAATGATAAGACATTCTATTTAATTTAAATACAGCTTTATCTCGGCAATCCAAACTTGTAAAATTAATTTAGTTTGAATTCTTGAGATCGTTTGGTGATTTCTCTTTTATTTCGTTTATGTGAACTAGACTGTCTAATGTTTTTTTCAAATATGAATATTTAATTAGAATAAGTTTCAAAGTATTGCAAATTAGGTTTCTCTTCAAAATAGATATCTTAGTATTAATTTTATTTATTAAATATGAATTAACTTTAATCATTAGTTCGCAATGAATTTTTTTCCTATTGTATTTCATTTTTAAAAATGCCTCTGTTCTGACTCAAATTGATCAGAATAATTAGTTTTAACTTTAAATTAAAAATTTCACATTGTAAATGAACAGCTTATTTTCTTCTGTCTACCTTCTAACTAAAAATAGATTTCTTTATTAACCAATAAAAAAGCTATACCAAAATTTCAACTGTTTTATCTAATATCAAATTTATGAACAACATAACAAAAATTTTAATTTCATACTTATATGTTTCTTTAAATAGCAACTGAAATAGTTATAATTAGAAACATTTATAAAAATATATATATATATTCAATATCCAAATATAATCAACAATTCTCTAACATCGAGGTTTTCGATTCTGTTATTAATCAATAAAGATAATAATATCTTCTTTTTTTTTTCTAATAGATTCAATAAATTGGTAACAAAAATAAAACTTTAACAATACATTAAGCTAAATAAATTCAATCATTTAAAGAACATACATGTTCTTCTAAGTAAAATAATTATAGTTTGAAAGCAATACTGTTTCTTCAATTAGTAATAATACTTTTTCAGTAGAAAAATATTTTATATCATTTGTGTATTGATAAAATGGATTAATTATACTTAAAAATAATGCTATCTATGGCTAACTCACTAAGAAGGAAAAAAAAAATACTATTAACTTAAATTCTGTAAATATAACAAATCCTCTTTGCAAGAGAGCTCTATAAAATTTTCAAATTACGATGGCATTCGTTTCATGTGCGACATACATATGTATAACAATCACAGTGAAGGCATCCTAATCTATAAGTGAAGGCAAACAGAGTTGATAAAACGATACCATCGCTATTCCCTTAAATATTCTCTTATTCTGTTTTTCAAATCGACATCAGGCTCGAGTGTAATATCATCGAAATTTTCATTAGTCATAGGACTCCGCTTCTCTCCACTGCCTAACCATGCCTCAATCGCTGTTCTTTCATATCTATAACCATCTAAAAAAAAAAAAGAAGAAAAATTAATTGCTAAAGAGATTACAGTACAGTAATCATTCATTTATCTGGTAGTTTTTGTTAACCTTCAGTAAAGTAGAACCCAAAAAAAAATTGGGTTACTCGTAGTATGATTAATCAATAGGAAAATATTAACAGAAAAGTATAAAAATAATCACCTAATATAGTAATACAAAGTTAGTAATACCTACACCTAACATTAGTAATACAAAGAACAATTTAATAACATACGAACCATATTTTCTTTTATAATCTACACTATACATAATGTGGAATTATAAATCTATTTTCTGACCTATGAGCAATGGATTTTTTGATGAATGCAGTATCGAACAAAAGAGAACTTCATAGAAAAGTAACGAATACCAATTTCAAAACTCAGATGGTTTCAAAAGTCAATGGATCAAAGTAGGATAAATTTTTTTTTACAGAATATGATGTAAACATGAACAATACCGGACACTGCATTTTAAAGCCCAAAAATGTATACCCAGGTCTTGATTTAAATTCCAAAATCTTTAAAACATAATTTATCCCGCCTTGATCCATCAACTTTCCCATAGGGACTGGTCTAAGTGCCAGACTAAAGGGAATTAACGCTCCCCCAGGCTTCTGAAGTTCAGTACAATGCTCTCTTACAAGACATAACAATACACTGCACACTAATTCATACACAAGATCACATATAGTACACACATCAGGGCCACTAGTCCCGAGGTTACGGAGCCTTTTTCGTTTGGTCAATCACCCGTAAGACAGTATATATATATATGATTCAAAGAAAATTAGTGAATAGCCTCAGACTTGGATGGACTAGAACAGAACGACTCGGCATGGAAAATGACATAGGCTAGGAACTTGAAATATAAGATCACTTATGGGGAAGAAAATAGAAACTGTACAAAAGGAGAGGAAAAGATGGCAGTGAAGCCAGGAACCTGGCAAGAAACAGCAATCCTGGTTAAACACTCTCCTACGCTGATAGGCATGACAGGGTGACGCAAAAGAAGACCCATCAATTTTTGAAATCACCTGGGTTTTTAAACATCCTAATTTTTCAGTGACTTTTACATTTTGGGATTTGTTACTACTCCATCAACTTTCCTTTCATTTCATACCTCATTCAAACAGCTAAGCTCTCATGGCATACAAGAAGATTGTTCTAGAGATACGACCATACCTATTCTAAACCACATTGGGAAGGTCAAGATTCAATGGGTCTGACACAAAATAAATTTTAAACTGCCAAGGCCAAATGATATAATGGTAACAAAGATAAAGTTAAATTTACCTGGAGCTATAACTGGATCTCGCATGATGTGATGAGTGATAGGACAAATAAAATCATGGGGTGGCTCCTCCCGCAGAGATCTTACTAACTTCTCAATGTTTGCTCTTTTACTCTCCTCAACTACAAAATTTAGATAAACAGTTCAATTGAGAAATAAACTAATTGACATAAATTAACAACTTAATATAATTCAAATAATAGTGTAAAACTAATGTATAATATGCTGTGAATATATAGCACAGCAGAAGCAAAATCACGTAATTTAATTTTTAATGAAAATGAATTACGCAAAACAATTTTATTAAAAATTCCCTGCTGAGTCTGAAGATAACAGTGGATCAATGAAATTCAAATTTATATAACATTGCTTTATCAGGAAAATCAATTAAGCAACCATTAAAATTAAATCAATATCTAATTTGATGCAAGTTGTGTAATATAATGCAGCATTTAATAAAATTTGAATTGTTACAGATCTTTTATTGGACAACCCAAACACATTAACTCTCGGGTCGCTTTGCTTTCACACTCGGGGGATGGATCTTACCAAATAATTTAAGATATTAAACTTAAAAATCGATCCAGACGTTTGTTCAAAAAATCATAACATACCTTGGAGCAAATTGATTAAACACATTTTATTCAGTTATAGGATAATGTTTTAGGTCAAATTGTTTCAAAACACTCAGGCGATCTCACTGAAAATTTTGAGCCATCAAATTAAAAATTGATCTCAGCCATTCGCTTAGTCGGCTAATAACTAAGTACATTAATGAATTTTTCACAATAATAAAGTCTGCATCGTTTTTATGTACTTCCTGTGTTTTATGCATTAATAAGATCAAAGTTCACAAGAACATGCTCAAAGTTAACTCATTTAACAGTATACTTGGTGAATTTTTGCAATAAATCAATAATATAATGCCGTATGTGGCACTTTAATGTACCTAAAAAGTTTAGCTATATCAAAGTGAATTTCTGCAATAAACTGATGATACGTTTTTAACACTACTGTAAGTTGAAAATATTCAGATACATGGTGTGCATCTACAGCGACATGGTAGTGATTTTAAGTGTGTTTATATGCAAGTATAATTAAATACACAAATTTTCATTAAGACACTTTGAAAAAGGTTAATAATATAATGCAGATATTTTTGTCAAAATAAATTGTTATAACTACTACTTACAAATTCCAATTTTGTCCAAAAGTTCTTCTATTGGAGTTTCTAAAATATCTGAACTAGTTAATTCTACAGCAGGAGAAACACCACTTCGTTCCAACCATCCTGTTAGAAGTTCCTTAAAATAAAAATTATATTTCATTATAAGCAATTATATTATCATTTCACAACTAGATAATACAAAATTATTTTTTTATTTTATTTTGGTAGATTGATTAGTGAACATTACTAATCCAGACCAAAGAGTGCGCTGATATACATAAAGTCACAAATATAAAGATAAAATCTGGCCTAAAAAATTTTCCATTGCAACAAAAAAAAAAATCTTTATTTATAATTAAGAATAATTTCTACCTCAGTTGGTTGGCTTGGATTTAGTCTGCTCGAAACGAATAACTGAAATGAGAGGTTTTTTGGCAACTCCCAGATAGATATGCTTTTATCCATTGATCCTATAAAACAGAAATATATCTCAAAATCTGACATAACAATGATTAAAAATAAAAGAAATTGTTTATTCCATATATTTAACCTCATATAAAATGTTAGAACTTATAAAGATGTAGAGATCGTTGACCGTTGATATAATATGAGAAAGAGTTGATCGGGGGGTGCGGTCAAATAAATTAAATAATATATTTGTTTTATTTAGTATTTATTTGACCGGACCCCCCGATCAACTTCTCATGTTAGAACTTATAAATCTAATTTTAAAACTGAATTCGAGTCTATACCTATAGATTATTTTGTAACTGTACATTTTAATATCTAATTTTAATACTAATCTAATCTAATTTTAAAACTGTGAATTCAAGTCTATACCTGTAGATTATTTTGTAACTGTATTTTAATAATCTTTCTAAATGTGCAAAAGTGCAATTTGTATTTTTTTTACATTCCATTTCAAATTAAAAACTTTTATGTTATTATAAAGCCAGTTCTGATATACATTTGTAAAGCCTTGGTCAATCGAATACAACTGGAAAAACTACAAAGATTAGCCTGTCTAATGATAACAGGTACAATGAAAACTACCGACTGCAACTAGGGAAGCAATGTTAGGTACTTTGCAGTTGGAACTAGAAATATAGGCCTTGAAAACTTTCTATAATCTATAAGGCTACACAAACTTATAGAAAATATTTCAAAGAATTATGTTCAGGAAACATAAATTTATTAATGGGATTAATTGTCACACTGATGGATCACTAATGACTTGCGGCTCTGGTGCTTGCTTTTGGAGAAAGGACAAACCAGAGGATGGTCTATACACTTCGAAAATATGAAACGGTATTCCAATCTGAAATACTGACGATATCTCGCTGTACCTCAAAGTTGTTGGTCGATGAGTTGGTGGGGAGGAAAATTTACATCCATACCGACAATCAAGCGGTAATACGAGTGCTGGAAAACTATACAACTAGATCTAAAGCTGTTAAGGACTTTGTGGTGATTCTTAACAATTTATCTGGGTTCAATAAGGTAACCATTGAGAGCCAGTTGCTCCAACTCAGTAAAGCTTAGATTAAGTGTTATTTAAGATTAAACCAAGTTTAATCTTGATCGGTTGCAAGCTAGATTTAATTGCATTTTTACTAATGGAGAAAAAAGTATATCGTCCTCAGATTGGTGTGATGATTTTGTCTCATCATTTTGTCCCATTGGTGTGATGATGAACTTTGTGATAGATATTTCTTGAAAACTAACACTAATTGACACAAATTAATTTGACTTTGACTTTCGTTGAACGAAAACAAACACTTGAGAAGACATTGAGAAGCTCATAACACAAAGAACTGTAGAAAAACCTATTAGTAACCTTCTACTTCCTTCTTATATCTTGGTTAAGATTTAATTTCTAACCAATGACTGAAAGTGGTGATAACAGAGCTGAGCTGTTACTGGTAGATTAAGCTCAGATAACTAAATCTTGGTTAAAACCGTGAATTGTGCAACCGGTCCTGAATGGGTACCAGGACACTCTGCCATTTATGGAAATGAGACGTCAGATGAATTAGCTAGAAAAGGCTCACAAACGACTCCCATAACTCCCGAACCTATTTGTGGCATTAGTTTATGTCTTGGTGTTGAAGCCAAAAAATATAGGTACTTGAAAAAACAAACTCATTCAAGATTGTTCCTGGATGAAATCTGTTCAAAGAGAAGCAACCTACTAATTAACTTGACCAGGAGCTCTCTTATCAAAATTACAGAGATGTATAATGGGCACTGTAATCTGGTTCTGTGGTCAGGAGGATGAAACAGCATATCATATCACTTGCTGGTGCGACAAGTTTGCTGAATTAAGATTCCATTCATTCGGCATTGACAGGATGATTGATCCGAAGAAAAACTTAAAAAAGCTTGTCAACCCAACAAGCCTACTTCAGTTAGTAGGGACTGCAGGAATAACGTCCTGAATAGAAGTGACATTAATAGAGGCGTACAATGGGTCTTCATGGCCTGGCAGCACATACCATCAGAAACTACTTCATATTCGTCTTTTCCAGTTTCACCTACGAATGAAGCCAATTTTATTCTTAATTATCTTCTATGGTGCTTCCTTAAACCACAAATAAAAATGTGCACATATCAGATGTTGATTTTATGAAAACTTATTAATTTGTTTTCAAAACGTATGGCTTGAAATATTTTGACAAGGTGAAACATAAAAAACATCTTATTCCCTTAAATAAATATAATCATATAAATTCTAAGCAAGGTTTAAAAAATATAAAAGAATATCAAAGTTGATCTTTAAAATAATTAACGTACCTGTTGCTAGTAGAGTAGCATCAGGCGAAAAAGCACAGCAAGTCATAATGCTATCATGATTTTCAACGATGTGAAGACAGTTTCCAGAATACTGAATACAAATTAATTTGATAACAACTGCACTGGCGTTTTATAATTTGTAAGAATGATAAAATGACTAATTTAAAAGATTGTCATTTTCTAAGATTTTGTTTTTAAATAGTTTAAAAAAATCTATCGTTTTGCCAATTCAGGTATAACTAGGATAGAAAAAAACACAGCACACTATGACACCCAAACACATACATGTTTTTGATATTGGAGTAAAAACAATTATGTGTTTAAATATCACATTGTCATGTGATCTTGTTTTTTCTATTCTGATCATGCCTGAAATGTCGACAGGTTAGTTTGTTTTTAACTGCTGATTATAACCTAATTTTCAATTATAATTATACAAAAATATCATTATTTTAACAGTAAAAGATTTGAATAAAACATATTATTAATATCCTGCAATTATCTATTCTTAGTTCCAACATAAATCAAAATATAATTGCTTTGATTATAACAACTGTTTCAATATCTAGGAAAGATTGGTCCAGATAATCGATACTCTACTGCTGTTTAACATTATTAATATTGTAATAACTTTACTTATATTGATTTAATTTAAATAAATACGATTTGTATTTCATTAAATATAACAATATAATGGTTTTGTAAATTAAAAGTTATAAAATCAGCGAGTAAAAAAAAAATCTAGATGACACAGAATTAAATTAATTTCCAAGCAATCTAGAAAGATCAAGCCATGGTCTCCAATTTATAATTAGGAAGAGTTCGTAGTCTGAATACAGTCAGGATAGAATTGAGTCTCTTACGGAATCAGTAAGTAAGTCCAGTATTAGTCTAAAGGTAGCTCTATATGAAGAAGACTTGTGTATTATCCTGCATTTTTAAGGCTCAAAACGTAGGGTTATGTCAAGAATTATATAAGATATTATTAAATTCTCTACAAAAGGAAAAATAAATCATCAAAATCGGACAATTTTTGGAAAAGATACGGCTTATTGAAATTTGTAAACATGTTGGTTCCAAACATTAATGAAGATTTAAATTAATTTTTGTTGATTATATTTATCGATAAAGTAACAATTGGTTTCTTTATCTTTTGTTGCATTTATTTTGTTTTCTTATTAATTTGGCATTTGATAACAACATGCTGTGCGAATTTTTCACACGGGCCTACTAGTAATAATTAATAAATTTTTAAATTTGTTTTTGCAGTTATTTTTCAAAATCATCTGAACAACCTAAGAACATTCAAAATATTAATTTAATTAAATGTTACAAACAAATTATTGTAAAACTTTTCACAGCAGTTAATTAATAGGGCTTTTATTGTTACTAAACTGATTTTCATAGTTATATAGGTTCGATTTTCATCCTTATTTATACATTTACTATAAACATTTTAAATGTCTAAACTGAGTATACTTACGGAATCCCAAATTCTGCATGTTTTGTCAGTAGCTGTAGACGCCAGTAGTTCTGCCAATTTTGGTGAATACCTTACACATGTTATATTTCCTCCATGTCCTCAAATCATAAAATTAAACTCATTACAATATTTTAGCAACTCCACAACAATATTTTAAAGAATACTTAATAAAAAAAGGCATGTATCATATTAGAAAAGAAGGATTCATTTAACAATATATTTAAAAATATACCTGAAAGAGACCACACCGGCATCATAGTTCTTTCGGCCACTTTCATATTCCATACTTTAACCAGGCAGTCCATACCACCAGAAACTACTTCATATTTGTCTTTTCCAGTTTCACCTATGAATGAAACTAATTTTATTCTTAATTCTTTTCTATAAGGAAACATAGATCAATTTCAATCCTTTAGCTTCATAAAGATACAATTTCTCTGGTACTGCCCACTGTAGAAGTGGAGCATATTTCATTGACATTACTTGGCAGTTTAGGTATACCATCTCCATATTGCTTCCTCTCAACCACTTCAGAAACAGTCGAGCCATTAGCAGTACAAGAATTCAAGGTTACATTAAATTTTTGATGATAGCGGTCACACTACTAGGTTTCATTACCTTTTTACTTTAACTTACTTATATATATATATATTAAGGGTAAGTATTGCGATCTTGAAAAGTTTTGAATCTGAATTTTCAACCGAATTGCACATTTTGAGGTCCCTGAGTCCAAATAACCAAGTCCCACAAAATGGTCTGTGTGTGTGATATGTATGTGTATGTGAATAGCCTAGCTCAAAAACGAAAGTTGTACAAAACTGAAATTGCTTACTTGAGGTTTTTATAAGCCTGGAATGTTACAGCCATATTTCTGTCAAAATCTGCAAACGGAAGTGGTACTTTATATCATCGATTTAACACATTTTTATGATTTCAGTATATTATTAATCAGTTTTTAATGTAATGTAAGTTTTATTTTCATTAATGTTCTCTAACAGGGCTTAAATGCCTAATTTTCAATATTAGCTTCCTCTAAAGTAACTTTAATTTTTTTTTTTAATTTGAAATAATGAACCATTTCACATTAATCTTTGATATAAAAAATAGTTAGATATAAAATATGGATTTTTTTTATAATTAACTGAACGTAACGGTTTGTTTAGATCAATCGTTCATTTTTTAAAAGGCTGGCAACAACTGATGGTGTTTGTTGACATTTACTACAATGGGCATTATCAGCAAAATTGTATCATTTTTTTCCTTAGGTAAAAAATAAACAAATTTTTTCAAGATGCATAAATAAAATTTTAATTTTCACCTACCTATATTAAGCATGTGAGATATTGCAGCAAAGTCAAGGGTAGAAACGCCAAGGTCATGGGCATTTTCAAGCAGAAATAAAACCGCAGTAGAAAACAGTTTGGTTGAAAAACAGTGCACATGACCATCACTTGTACCTGCTATCACAATATCAGAATTTGGGCTGAATGCTAAACAAACAACACCGCTATCATCGCAAGTAGTAGACCTAAATAGACAAAAAATCATTTTTATATATTAGTACATTTTGTTATAAACATGATCCAATTTAAATAAACTTTAGTATAAAAAAACATACCCAATTTCTTCAAAAGAAGGAACAGAATACAGAGATAATTTATCATCATCACCGCCGACTGCCAAGAATTCTCCATTTGGTGAAAAACGAGCACAGCGTATCCCAGAACCACTGATATGAAAACCTGATTTCTCAACTTCTCCACTCTAGAAAATGTTTTTCAATAAATAATTTATCATAAAATTTATTATTTTGTTATATATAAGTATACAGTTAAAGTAAAATCATAGTTGCAGGAGAGATATAACTATATAGCGAGATATGAATTAGGGTCTCTCCTATTGTCCATTATACTCATAAAAAAATATATATAAATCATAAACAAATTGAGAATAACACTTATTTTAGATTGGCTAATTACTTACACTTGAATCCCAAATTATAGCAGTTCCGTCCAGAGAAGCAGAAACTAGAGTTTTCTCACTTGGACTGAGTTCTACTTGATGAATTGTAAATCTATGAGCATCATTAATAATCTTAGATAGAGTGAATGTTTGCTCAAACCATTTCCATATTGCTATTTTCTTATCACTGCCAACATAAAAATATTTCATTTTATTTATAAAACCATATGCAGGAACAAAACACAAAATCAGGAAGCTATTAATGACAGAATTGTAACAATAAATGGTGATTTTGATCAAAAACTAGTAAAATCTTAAATTGAACACTACGTAACCGTAATATTATTCTAGCTTTGTATTTTTAAGATAGTGACTCAGACCTATTCACTTTTTGAAATAAAATCATATAATTGTTACTAATTACCAACTATTATAATAACCACTCATTATCATCATATATTCATATAATAAGTACATCAAATATATTGATAAATCACTTATTTTTTAAGTGAAGGGTTAGAGAAGTAAACAGATGAGTCACTCTTTCTTAGTTGCTTTATTATTAACAATGAAATCTGAATGAATAATTGCATTCATTCAACGAACAATAATATTTCTTTCACATTTTAATTGCATTAATATTTCATAATGGATCCATTAAAACCAATACCTGGAATATAAAACCTCTTTTTTTTATCCGACCCTTCAAGTATTTCCATTGTATAAATAAATATATTAATAAATACCTATTTAAAAAATAACAATCTGTCTTACCTCCCGCCTGAAACAAACAGCGAATGTCCAAAATGGCAACTATTAACAGCACTTGAATGTACTGAAAGTTTTTCAACTAACTGTACACCATCCATCATATCATTATCACTATTAATTTCTTCATTCTAGTTGAATTAAAAAAAAATGTATATATATGTATATAGATTGTAAACTGCACTAAGAAATGATGTAATATAGCTGACAAAAAAAAAAATTAAGTTAAATATAATTACTGAAAAAAATGTAGGCGATAAACTCATTGAAGGCATTTCTGTATTGATTCCAAACTGCCCAGTTAAATCCCAAACAAAAACCATTCTATCATTAGAACCTAGAAAACAATTCCAGTAAAACTAACCTTAAAAACAATAGAATCAATTTAAATTAAAATGACTAAATATTCAATACTATAAACCTTCAGTAATATCCGGAAATAATCCAGCTTATTTTAATAGAAGAAATTATAACTAGTAATTATAAATATTTAGATATGATTAAATTAAATTAATATTTTTAATTTCAAGTATTATTAAAGATAGTATTCCTAAGAAACTCTTCTCAACTGATTCTCCCAATCCCCACACTATCAGAAGAGGCCCATTTAATCATAGCTGTAGGTCACAAAAGAAGGAAAGTACAGTATCATTTATAACAACAATAAGCAGTTTACTACTTTTCAGGTCAAACCAGGTTTAAATATTTTAAAAACACAAACAAACAAAAGCAAGGAACAGGGTGCTTAGATATCTTAGTATTTCCAGAAAAACAACCATGGTGGACTTGGGAATCATATTTGTCCTAAGTTATCATAAATTTAATAAGAGATCAAAAGAAGATGCATAATTGTTCAAAGAAAATTCATTTAAATCGTATCAGGAACCATTAAATTCAACATCTCTGAAGCAACACAAATAGTATATATCAAATTTTATAGATGACAATATACTATATCAAATTTTATAATCATTAGGAATAAAATTTGGTTGGAAGTGAAATGGGTCTTTAATGACTACAAAGGGCACAAGGGTTTCTGCAACAAGTTTCGTGACTTGAGGAAGAATATTAACCACATATATCCTCTTAAGGAGTTATAGAAAAAAAATTGAGTACTTCTTGACCTGCATCAGATTTGAGGCAATGAGGGTTAAATTAATAAAGAAAACCAGACTCGACTTCATGTCAGCGAACAGTTTTTCTCAGCGAGTCAGCAAGATCAACTACTCATTTTACAGAATCTTCAGGTGGAAGGAGACAGGGGACCAACTAATTTAAAAGTAATATAAATAAACAAAAATGAATATAGTCTACTTATAACAAGAAAATGAAAAAAATTAGCATGTTAAAAGTTGAAGACACTTGTGCTTAGTTCTCAACTTTTTGGTATTTTAGGACGAAAGTGTGATCAGCTCTGTACTGCTAAAATCCAATAGCACAGGGCTTGAAATAGATTAAGGCCATTTATACATTAAATAAATAAGAATGTTTTATAATTTATTTACATCATTAAAGAGCTAACAGCAAGACTTCATAGTTGATATTAACATGCATGTGAATTAAAAAAAAAAAAAAAAATTACCAGTAACCAAAAGTGATGCATCAGAAGAAAATGCAGCAGAAGTAACATATCTTGAGTGCCCTTCCAAAATTTTAACACATTTTTCATTCGATAGCTTAAAAACATAATTTAAATTAAATAATATAATTAATTCGTTTTATTAATAATTGACCCATTGATGCAAAAGTCAAAAAATTAAGCTTTGATGTAATTAACACTTTAGAGGAAGTTCTAAAAAGGCAGGTATAACATAGTAATGCACATTTCTCGGAATGAAATAAAAACTGAATTTATCTGTTAAAAATAGTTAGTTTCACTTACATATAATTATTTAAAAGCTTGTAATTAATACACTCAGTAATTAATTAATTGTTTATTATGAAAAAGACTTGCTACTTTTGCATTCTATGCCTCAATTAATTAATTATACAATAAAATATATTAAAATTAAATACCAATAAAAACATTATAAAACCGAAATATGGTGCATTTTATAAACAATTAAGAAGGTTTTAGAACATAGAGGATGATAATCCAAGACATATAGCCAATAAAAAGTCTTATTTTCTTATCTTTCTCTCAAAAATAAATTCTGTCTTAAATCTGAAACATACTTCAAAGATTTTCCAGTACCTAAGGAAAACTATACATCCTTATTGATAGAGGAAGTAATTATACTATAAAGCAACATTTCCTGAAAATCAAATTTGTGAATCATGTCTTTACAGTATATAAAATTAGTGAGGTTGGGAAAAACAAAAATTAACCGATCATCATGGTCCTTTAACTTAAATATTATACAAAGTAATATGAGCCTTTCAGATAACAAAATGACTAACTCCAATTTCAACATTCTTTATTACTAATTTTAGTGATATTTCTTTACACCTTTATTCACAGTTTTATATTTCAATACTGCAATCAACTACTTTGGAATCAACTTACTCACTGTCTGTACAGATATTATAAATTTTACAACTAGAAATATAACTAAAATGACTTTACTCAAAAATGTTGAAATTGGAGTTAGTCATTCTGTCAATTGAAAGGATCATACTAACTTAATACTTACTAACTATGCCCAGCTAATACTGAGCATAGAATTTTCCAAATATTATATATAAAATTTACAATTTTTAAGTTATGGAGTCATTAAATCAAATGGCATCCTAGCTGAAACATAGCCGATGTAAAATGACTGGTAAAATAACATACATAACCTTACTTTATATAGTTGTAATTCTTAATAGTATGATGTCGATAAAAATTGCAAACTTTCTATCAATGTTTTTTTTTTTTTACAGAAATGTAAATTTTCAATATATAGAGCATCAACTATAAATACTTCTTAATCACTAATCAATTATCCTTTAAGTACCTACCTGCCATATTCTAACAGTTTTGTCAATCGATGTTGATGCTAAAAGACTCCCATCGAGAGAAATTCTAATCTGACTAACAGCTGATGAATGACCATACAGACGTTTTTGTAATGTTGAATAGCAAAGCTTTTCCCCAGCCGTTTTCCCACCACATATCAAAATAACAGACCAAATGGCGATGTTTTGGTCATTTCCACAACTGATCATGGTATATTCACATTGTTTCAAGCCTTCCTCATCTGTAATTATTACTTACAATCAACAATCAAAGTTGTTAGTATTGCATTAAATAGAATAAAAAATAAATCAACTCTGGAAAACTTTTTTAATCTATGAAAGAAGTCCAACTGGAGTATAAAAAAAATGTAAAGACTTCTTCAGATTAGATTACTGTAACGACTTGCAGGATGGAAAGCTAAATAAAAAACCTAACTAACAATATTCTTAATTTTGTTTATCAAATAGAACTATTTATAATTGTAAAAAGCCTATCTGAATCAAATACCAATTGTTGAGACCTTTGTATCAAAATTTATTAAGGTAATACAAATGCATGTTTGAATATTAAGTAGATAGCTGCCTCTTATTTAATTAAACTTTATAAAGAATGTGGAACCGCGGTGGTAGAGCCAGTTAAGGCACAAAAGCCTGCAAACATTTTATATCAAGTGTTCAAGTCCCGTTATGGGAATTAATAACACATACAAAATTAATAATAAATTAAAAATAATTAAGTGCAGGCCCCCTACTCGATTACTTAGACGGCCTAGGTTCGATTCCCGCATAGAGACGGTAACGTCCACATCCTGAGATTCATAGGGAGGTGAACGACTCCTGTGTCTTAAACCAAAGCTCCTGGTTCTCAAGGTTGAGGGTTAGTATAGAGCTGATAATTCCCCTATTCCATAAAAATCTGGGTGAAAGATTGAAGAAAAAGATTGCCAAGCATCCTGCAGGAAAGTTACTGAGTGAAATGTGATTGCATTCGGTTAGTAAAACCACCGGCTCCCAGGATATCTCAAAGAAGATAGAACCAAATGACCATTAGTGTCGTCTATAACAGCACCAAGCTGCTGAAAAAGACTCATGACTGAAAAGGTCTAAGTCAAAAGTAGTAAAAATAATAGAATTTATTTCGTGGACAGACTAATTAACAAATCTTGGCAATCTTATGCAGAATAGAAACATAGAGCATGGCCTACTCATCCTGTCCTAATTGAAGTAAATAAAAGGACCAATTAACAACAAATACCAATTTATTTTTGTTTAGTTATTGTTCTTGGCATGTAATCTATCTAATATTATTGTTAATATCTTTGGAAGAAGCTGTATTTATAACTTCATAACAAATACTTATATTATTATTTTCAAAACTAGGCAAATTATTATTATATATATATATATATATTTTCTTTTTTAGGGCATGGGGTAGCTCAGTGGGTGAGCACTCACTTCCAGAGCACAAGGTCCTAAGTTCGAGTCCAGCTGATGACTTGTAATTTTTCATCAGCCGTGGGTTGACCCTGAGGCCGGGAGATCCTTGCTAGTTGGTGCAAGTTTAAAAAAAAGTTATTTTTTTTACTAAAATTTAAAATGTAATTGATCTTAAATATCTTTGGCCCCTCTACTAAATGCTTCAACCTTACTATGAATTTATTTCTGACTGCCAGGCATTTATTTTTCTTTATTTAAGCCATGTTAAGAATCTAAGCTCAATTCAAAGTTCCATTGCATCCAATGACATCAGCAGACTGATGAAAAAATGACAACAAATGACTCATAATGGTGATGACTTTAAAAAAAAAAAAAATAAAAAAGATAAAAACTTACTAGTGATAACACTGTGTTGAGGAGAAAATTCCATACAATTTATTCCTAAATCATGAGCATCTCTGACAACAGTAAGACTTGTATCCTGATTGTCTTTCAAGTATTCCACCGACCAGATTTTATAACTGCCTATAATATAATTAAATACTTATTAATAAAAACTATAACATTTTTAGATAAGTAAATTTTTTCCTTTGTCATAACATGATAATATAACGAATAATTGGGTACCTGTGACATCTCCTGTCACTAGCAAATTACTATCAGGTGAAAACGCGGTACCTTGAATACTTTCATCATCATGACCACTCACAGCTCTGTAGGAAAATTTTAAAATGAGACTGATCAAAAGCATTCAATAGAAGTAATTAATCAATCTTTAAATTATAAATTACAAATAAACAATAAACAACATAGAAAGAAATTAAACAGAAGTTTAAGCTCAAAATTTGGGTATGCAGAGATGTTTTCAAAAAATGACACAAAATAAATGCATACTGATAACAAATTAATATGCACAATCTAAATTCATTGGTTAACAATGCTACATAAATTAATTTTAAAATTTATATAATTAATTATAATGAAAATTTTAACAAATACAATAATAAAAAATAAACACAGAAACTCTTATATACATACTATTTAGACTATATAAGCACTGCAATACATATAATTACTTTGGTACCTTGAAAGAGCCACCGAGTTCGGTAGAATTGTCCATAGACAAAATGTACCTCCTTCACCAGCGCTCACTAGCATCGTTCCATCCCCAGAAAATGATAAAACTCTGACTCCTAGACCATTGGCTTGAACCAGTGTATGAATACTTTTGCCATTCTGAAGGTTCACAAACAAGAACAGTTACATATTTACCAGACGTACTTTTTAAATAATCAATACAATTAATAAAATATATTATAAATACAAAATTAAACATACTTTTATATCCCAAAGAATAGTGTGGCCATCAACTGATGTTGTAGCTAGGATATGAGAAGAAGAAAATCTGACACAAGTAATAGAATACTTGTGACCAATTAATGGTGAATAACTTGCTTCAACAAAACCTAAATCTTTCTTCCATTCACAAACTACAACTTTTTTATCACTGTAAACATATTTTGTTTTCGTTATTTTAATAATTTATTCAAGAGATAAACACAATATACGAAAAGCAATACTTACCCTGAACCTGTAGCTAGACATAAATGTTTACTGAAATCGCAACTTGTAACATCACTGTTGTGAATTGATAGTTTTTGTACCAAATGTACCTTATCTGGGTTAAAAACAGACATTACAAAAAAAATAATAACACTAGAAAACGCAATCAACGAGCATTGATAACAACTGTCACAAGCTTCAAAATACCCACGTATTCATACTAACTGTTCTGAAAACATCGCCTCCTAGTTATTAATATTTAATATAACCTTTGCAACGCAAACGCAGAGCCAGTTTTAGTATAAATAAACAATTTAAAAGAATTAGACATTATTTCACTTTTGGGATATTGTTATTTAAATGTTTTGGTTCTTTATAACATAAATGTCTGCCAAGTTTTAGGAATATGACACCTCTGTGGAATTTCTGTTTTTTTAGTGAAATATAATAATCTATCATTGTGGGGTGTTATTTAAATATTATGGCATAGTTAACTTGTCTTACTAACAATCCTGTAAAGAACCTTGAGTGCCCCTTTCGGAAGGGAGTAAGATTGAATCCCATCTGGATTAGTTAATATATATTTAAAGGCAATATGGAGAAATGAATCTTGCAGGACTAGCCCCCCCCCCCCTACCGACTAATACGAATACCGCCTCAACCACGACAATTGTAGATCCAGATATTCAATAGAGGGATGTAGAAAAATCTATAAAAAAAAAAAATTAACAGGAAAACAAAATGAAATGAAAACTGTAGTATGAAAAAGACACTTCAATATTTATAAAATAAATGTAAACATGTTCTAAATTGTAATATCATTATCCGATGGCTAAACAGGCCTCTCCAGGACTTAAGCCTCAACAATTTAAAACTTTCTCAGAAACCCTCCTTATCCTCTATCAAGACATACATTCTACATTCAACAGCCAACGAAATTTAGGACTATTCCTCATTCTTTGATCATCATAGTTTTAGAGAGCCATCATAGCCAACAATGTCCCATTCTTTGAACTAGACCCACCCATTTTATTCAGTCTTACTTTATGGTAGATGTAATATATATAATTGCTTCTTAAGTTTCTTATTTCTTCGTTTGACATTTACAGTCAAAGATTACCTTCTTCCTTTAGACCACGTATTTTTAAAAGTATTTTCCATTGACATATGTTTAGCAGCTTTTCTTCATGAAAGGAACTGGCGCAGATTCAGGACTCGCTTTCATATGTATATAACTGCTAAAAAAAATCATCCAGTCGACTGTTTATTTGAGAGAATTCTGAATTTCGATGTTTTTTTTTAAGTGAGCAATGGCATCTATTGTCGCCTGACTACTCAACCTTGTATTCATTCCTTTTTTATCATCATCCTTTACGATAAAAGGGCCCAGATACTTAAACTTTAGTATTCTCAAGAAGTGGTATCCACCTCCTGTGGTATACCTGTTCCTCCTTTGTTTCTTGGTTGTTACTACTTATATACTTGTCTAAACCTTGAGAAAGGTACACTTCAGTGCAATGCTACTATAGTTTTGTCAATTCTGTTGGTTTTCTTTTTACCTGGCAATGCGAAGCAACACGAGGGTTATATGTTTGCGCTGTCCGCTAAAACCTATGTAAAGCTTTTTTGAGTAAATGGCGGGATCAATTTTGATTTTTCATGGCTCATATTATTCGAGGGGATCAACTGAATGTTTTGAAACAATTTGAGCTAAAGATGCTAACCCGTGATTAAATAAAATGTGTTAAATCAATTTGCAAAAAGCAAATGTAACGATTTTTTAAACAAACGGTTGTATAAATAACTTAACAAACTATGATATCTTAAATTACTCGGTGGGACCCCCTGAGTGTTTGGAAGCGCAACAACACGAGTGTAATGTGATTGGATTGTCCACTAAAAGGTATGCATAGATTTTTTGAGCGAACGGATGAATGAAATTTGATATCTTAAATTATTCCGTTAGGTTCCGTGAGTGTTTTGTAGTAACAATTTGAGCTGAATCCATAATTTAAGTTTACTAAGACTTTTCATTTTTTAGATACTGTTCACGTGCACACACACATAAAAACGTTTGATCATGATACTCGGCCTCGCTCTTCATTTCATACAAACTTAAGGGTAAGTAAAAATTATTGATGGAATTGACATTAGGCTTTTAGCCTTCGTCCCCAACTAGCTCCTTAGGGAACCGTTTTTGAAGATATGTTGTGTCACAAAAATACGCTTAAGCATGCGTAAGCAAATTTTTTTTTCTCTGGTGATTTTACAAACCTTATATTTATTTATTAGTCTGAATCAGCCTTTATTACCTCTGTCTATATTGGGTTATTGCTTTCCAGTTTGCAGCGGCGTCTATCAATATGTCAGGTTTTGGGCCTTAAAACTAATATAGTTAAAGTGTGAATAGAGGTCTTTGGCAAAGCTGCAAACGCTCATAAACCCAAGTTTTTGCGTTATGGTCACTGGCGAGACTTTTATTCATTTTTGGACCAAAATATGTTTGTGAATGGTCCCTGGCTACTATTTATTTAGTTTGTGGATGGTCACTTGTGAGGCTATAAACGCCCGTAAATGAATATGTTTGTATGTGGTCACTGGCTAGGCTATAAATGTCATAAACCAGTTTATAATTGTGAAAGGCTAGAATTTTTTGTGGGCTATGGGCACTGCCATATTGCTTTGGAGTCCTGTTCCAAAACCAGTTTTTTCTGTCTACATCTCCAGGATCCTGAAACCTATAGAAGCCACAAAGTAAAAATGTACAAGATTAGAAAACCACTTTGATTTATCAGAGTGAAGCCTTCTGTATATAAGCAGAGTTTAGGATCTCAGTCATAATGCATAGAGGAGAAAGATCAATAAAGGACTGACTACAGAAAATGGCCAGAACATGTAACTCAAAGCAACCCAAGGACAAGTTAAAAATTATTTTTTGGCGGGCCCACGAAATGAATGTCAACCCTCCCACTAACACTAATATGATACCACCTCTTCTCTCTCCCCTATGCCAGAAATATGAACATTTTTTTAGATCTTTGATTTTTTTTTTTTTTTTTAATAAAGAAGGGATTCTAGCCAATGAAGTTCTACAAGTAAATATTTCTTGTGAACTTTCGAGTATGGGGCTCACACAGTTAAAAATTGGCGAAGTGGAAGAAGAATCCTAAGATACAACTTCAGACCCTTGAATGATCCATGGCTCCCATAGTTTCAAATAATCATAATTGTAGATTTTTCAATCATAGTTTAAAAAACAGCTGTAAGACTTTTATCCTTTTTCATTGGAATTTTGGGTCTGAAGGTCATTACTACATCAGAAGACATGAAGATGGTTCTAAGGTCTATCAGAACTCTGAGATAAAAGGATCTTTATACCTACAATCAATAATCAATATAGGCACTTAACATTTACTGCACTGAATCAAAGGTTGCCAGGACACTCAGGATGAAGAGGCCGATAAATTAGGCAGAAAGGGTCAGAGATTACTCTGTAACATCTGAACCAGTATGTGCCATAAGCTATGTGAGATTGTTGTGGCAGAGTATGTTAAAATGGGCATCAATTAAACATTCTGGAGTCCAACTCAGCCTGTGCGGGCTTGAAATTAATTTTGCGGCAGACACACAGAATGAATTCCTAGACCATCTTCTTCTTCAAAACCTTCTCAAGTTTGGTTACAATAAGCAAAAGTTAATTTAAGAACACCGTGCTTTTTCTTCCTGGAGAATTATTTAAATGACCAATAAATAAATAAGTATAACATGAGTTTTATTCCAGAAGAGGTAAAATTTTTGATATTTAAATAGATCAAAAAATTAATTATTTATTCTAAAGTTTAATTTAATTTTAAACAGATTCAATAATTTTTTTATTTTATTCAAAAAGTGTTTATCATTACTATATGATAGACAAGAATACTGAAATCAATTTTTAACTGATAATAAGTGAACTGGCATTTAGAATATAAACATTTTTTATTGATAAGACATTCCTAATGGTAACAACTTATAGAGGTATATTAAGTAATACCAAAATGTTACAGAATTCTCATAAAATATCTAGGACAAAAATAAACATAATTAATTATTTACAAATCAACTGTAACTAAAAATATTACCTAAACATTCATATCTTTATATTTAGGAGATATAGTTAGATATATAATTAGGATTATATATTTTATTCATTTATTTAGAAAACCTAAAAAAAATCAAGTTGCTAACTGCTTCATTACAGTTTTAAGAGGTCTCATAGATTCTGTAAACTGGAAACACACATTACCAAAAGCTTTTAAGATAGTATTATCTGATGTATAAATCCAATGAAGAGCATCTATAGCTGCCATGAGTGGGATATTATGTCGTTGAGCTTCTGTCTCATAATGTTTCAAGTCCATGGCATCACCTAGTTCTCTCCCATCACTGACACCCTGACTCAATTTCGCTTCTAGATTTTGAATATCCCTGAAGCCTATGTTGACACCTTGTCCAGCCAAAGGATGAACTTTATGGGCTGAATCGCCAATCAACACAACTCCATCCTTATAATATTGACTACAATGCCCAAAGCTAAGAGGAAAAGCAGCAATACTTTTTGGGACAACTGATTTGATATGAGGTGGAATTAAGGGTTGGGAAAAAGATTTAGGGCCAAATACACCTAATAAGGATTTAGAACAGCTGTTAACAATTGCAGCTACCTCATTTTTTTGAGGTTCTGAATGCAAAGCTTCATTTAGGGCATCCACAAACACTTCTTCAGGCAACTTCAATATTTGTTTTGCCTTGCTTTCAGTAAGTGACCATACCAATGAGCTAATACCTTTCTCAAGAGGAAGAATGGCAATTGGACCATCAGGAAGAAATCGCTGCCAAGCAGTATTGTTCTCATTACTTTCAGATAAAAGCACTGTTGCAACAATGCCAAACTGTTTATAGTTCCAGTTAATATAATCAGATCCCATAACATTCCTAATAAATGAGTTAGCTCCATCTGCTCCGATTAAAAGATTAGTATCATATAGAGAATCATCGACAAGTTTTATTTGATGATTTCTACCTCGCTTCCCAACATTTAAAGTAACATCTTTTATTGTAGAACCATATAGTATTTTTACATTTGATGCTTTTGTGTTCTCCATCACAGCAGCGTTGATGATTTCATCATTTTCGACAATATAAGCTGGATTATTACTATCATGCTCAAAGTTGATGTAATCCTTAGAAAGATACCCCCATACTTTCATATCTTTCATTACTTGATATCTCTTGATGTTTTTCCATATTCCTAATTTCTCGAAAAACTCTATTGTGGTTGGGGCTATTGATGATACTCTATTTGAATAACTATCCTTCTGAGCATAATCTTTTTTAGATGAACTTTCTATTAACAAAATGTTTGTATTTTTAAATACTGGATTCTTAGCGAGGGCACAAGCCATTGTTTGACCAATTAACCCCCCACCTGAAATAATCACATTGAAAAAACTTGGCTTGGCTACTGAAGTTAATGAACATCTTGAATTTAAAAATATTTTGGTAGTCATATTGCACCTTCTATTAAGTACGTCAATGGTTATGTATCACATTTAAAATTAAATTTCAATTTGTAACTTGGAGCAATAGTTTATTTGCTAATAAAAGTGGTGTTCGAACTATTAAATAGATAAAAGCAAGCGACATATTAACTTGAAATTATAAACTATCCACTTTTGGTTTAATACATAAACCACACATTGTATAAATTAACCAACTTCACAGAAGATAACAAAACCAATGTTTACATTTTTATCAGAGTAACCTTCCGAAAATATTTGATAACAAGGGTGAGTTCCTTAACTTAGTGCTGAGCTCATCGGTTCCGTCTTAACTTGGCCAAACAATGGTTTCGATGTGCCCTAATTTTGAGTATTGAGAAAGTTCTCCATTATGTTAGTACATCAATCGATATATAATTGGAAAAAAATAAGAAAATATTTTAAAAAAAACAACAATAAAGCAATTTGGTATTAAGTATTCAATCATAACAATCGTACCCTCAATTGTTTCGTAGCTGTTAACTGATATAAAAGAAAATACATTAAATAAAAATGTGATATAAAAAAATCAATAAAACTGTCTAAACATAGATTTGGTATCTCAAATTTAACTGTAAATAAGTGTTACTACGTGAGATAATTAATTTTTAGATAAGAAATGAAAAAGAAACTTTTTAATTATTAATCAGTTATTTTTGAAGCAAACTAAATTTAAAAGAACCAAAACAAAATAAATACATTGATTGCGTAAATAACAATCTATGCTTATTTTGTGAAAGTTTAGCAGCCGAAAAAACGAATAGAATAAATAAATAAAAATATTACGTATTCAGCTTAGAAACTGAAATAAATATATTACATTAATATTCAATCATTTCATAATTTAAATATTAAGCACATAAAATGGTTGGTAGTGATACAATAGAAAAAAATTCGATTAAATTAAAAATTAGAAGAAAAATATAGTTCTCCTTTACCACTTAATTAGAATTAGTGTACCTGCTGAGATATGGCCTGTTGGTCTAGGGGTATGATTCTCGCTTCGGGTGCGAGAGGTCCCGGGTTCAAATCCCGGACAGGCCCGCTTTTAATTTTGTTTATCAAGCTTTATCTACTTTTTTATATTGCATTTTAATTATTTCTACTAGCTTTAAATAATAAAAACCGTTTATAAGAAATTCTATATATTTTCAAATGCAGAATTCTGTCATAATAATACTCCTTTGTCAGAGAAAACTCACAAGATATCTGTAACATATCATCTCTTATTTATATTATCACATTAATATATTATCTTATTTATGAAATACATATAAAGTAAGGGAAGGTATTTTCATCGTGAAAAATTTCGAGTTATCAAAAAGCAGAATGGTCATTTTAAATTCTCTTTGTCCAAATAATTTCTCATTAATATTTAAATCTATACTATTACTTTAATCTATACTATTATGTTCTAAAGGGCGGATTCAACAATACACTGCTTTTCAGACCATATTTGACTATAAGTTTTCTAAACTGGTATTGTTTTAATCATTGTCAGGGATGCCCATCTCCCTTAAGCGATGGCGCGCGCATGAATCTCCACGCCCACTCTCAAGATATTTTGTTACTGCCCTCTTCTTAAAAACAGTGCAAGCGAAAGTAGAATTTAAAAAATCGTAGATTATATACAATTATATATCCTGCAATCCGTTCCATGGTTCGTCACCCTTATCTTCTTCGGTGAAAAAATTATCGACGTTATTTGATGAAAATTCTAAACGCATTTTTAAAAAACATTTATATTATAAAAATAAGAGTCTGCCGGTCGGATCTTGCTAACTGTAAAAAGGGCGCCTGATTTAAAGAATATTAGAGCAGTAACTTGAGAATCGAAAAAGGAAAATAATTGTGAAAAATTTTTGTTCTCTTAACTCGTATATATTTGTGAAGGTATGTAAAAAACAAAATTGGGAACGCGGTCTATCAAGGAAAAACAAAGTGATTGAGTAGGGGGGATTTAAAAGTAGGAAGAGTATTGGAGCGACGGATGTAGAGAGGGATGAAGTTCCATATCGATGAGGATTGAATAATGAAATATCTATCGAAAGCAGCGGTTTGGTCGGCCATTATGTGTAAATCTGAAGATCGTGAACAGGTATAACGGGAGTGAACACAGGATTTGAATTGAAGGAGCTCGGATGTATGAGGAGCGGCGGGACTGAATGACTTGGAAGAAAAAGGATGCTAACAAATACTTACAATGGTAGGAAGGATAAAGCCACTTCAAATCTTCATAAAACAGGAAACAGAGACGTCTCTTGGAATCCAAAAGATGAATCGTACAAAAAAATTTATCAAACGTTTTAGTTTTGCCTCGAGATCCCCAAAGACGCCTCCATATACTGTGCAGCAACAGTTAAGAGAATGGAAATATTAAGAAAGTGGACAGGAGTGTCCAGGTTTCAAAAGGAAAAAGGTGACAGAGGCTATTTAGACGTTTTAAGGTGGAAAAGGTACGACGGGAGAAATTGGATAGATGGTTTTTTCAGAGAAGGGTTTGATCAAAGATTATTCTAAGGTTTTTGATGGTATTATTATGTAGGAACAGAGTTTGAATGTTAAGAATAGTTTTAAGGAGGTGATGTTAAGATTGCCTTCGTCTTTCCTGCATTCAACTTCTGCTTGTTAGCTCCTGCCCAGTTACAGATTCTAATTAAGTATTCTTGAAGCTTTTTTGTGGCTGGTAATAGATCCGAAGGCGAGAAGGACAGGTAAATTTGGAAGTCATCTGCGTAGACATGATATTGGGATTGATGGATCAGGAGGGGCATATAATTCAATCAATGCAATATAATAAAATATGTGGGCGGAGTGGCCGAACAGGGTAACGCGTGTGCACAGCATTGCCGTTGCCCGGCGACCTGATCAAAACAATTTGATGAAAAAAATAGTCACGAGTTCGCGTTCCGGTGGCGGGAGGGTCTTTTGAATTTCCGCCCTCACCCCCAGGCCCGGAAAAACCCCGTATAGCCTTAAAGGCTAAGAGGAAAGGGAGGACAAAATATACATAATAAAATATAGTGCAGTCAATGAATGATTTATATAAGGAAATGGCGGGGACAACATTTTTTACTTCGGGACTTTGTTCGACCTAGTTAGCAGGTAAACATACTAAAAGTCTCCACCCCAGGCAGGTGAGTCGGATATAGGGGGGCACCCAGACGGTAATTTTTTTCGGTTTAGCGCTTTTATCACGGAAACCACGCATCGTAGCCATAAAAACGTTCTATACGAAATAAAAGATGATGAAATTTGCAACAATATTGATTATAACTATTTTTATCCTATCTGGCATAGTTTACAATTTATGCGTTCTCAATAATCGCCTATTTTGTAAAAAAAAAAACTATTTACTTCTCGTTTACTAGCAAACACTTTTTCTAATCATTCTAGTTGTAAAGTTGTAGCGAAGAAAGTTGTTGAGTACTAAGTTTTTGTTAGTGACTAATCACCTAGAGTGCCCTCTCCAATACAATTCGCCATTTTTGATATATTTACTAGTTTTTTAATATTTTTTAAAATCAGTTTTTATTTTTTTTATAATTTGTCTTGAATTCGTCATTGGCACGGGCGGATCTACGGGGGGGGGGGGGCTTTCGGGCTGAAGCCCCCCCCAAAATGGAAAAATATAACCATGTTTTATGGGAAAACAAATTTAAAAAATACCTCTTAAGTATTATTGTTCGTGTAATTACATTTAAAAGTACTTAAGGAATAACTTAAACACCATTTCATATAGGTAGTTAGTTTCTTTCTGTTTTTCCAAAGTAATTATCGTTATTTTTATAAAAAAAAAAGGTTTCGGGTTGAAGCCCGCCCCAAAATTAAATCCTGGATCCGCTAGTGGTCATTGGTGTAGGAAGAAACTATGTTGACTTTGACAGGGGGGTTCAACCAGCAGGATTGAATGGTAAAACTAATTTATATTTAAAAACTAATTGAAATTAAAGAAGTGCAGTTAAATAATTTATCAAAAGGATATATCAACCAACATAGCTTTTTTAACTAAGATACATTTAATTCACTTCACTATTGACTACTAATAGATGATGTTTTGTGATATTCGATATAATAACTTAGTAAAGAATTAAAAGAAGATTGTAAAATTTGTTTATTGTTAAGTTTGGGAAGGCAGCTTCTTTTTTCAAATGTATTCTCCATCCTCAATCATCTGTAAAAAATAAAATAAAGTAAACCAACAAATTCGAAAATCTAAATAATCATTTTCATTAAATTCCAAATTCGCAATTCCATTTTATCCTAAAAGTAACAATGGTAAGAGTTTATATTTAAAATTTTCTCACAGTAAACAATAATAAATTAATAATTTATTTAAATTGGAAAAATTATTTGTACCTTTTATAGCTCATTTAACATGTATTTTTTACATACAACTTTTTTTTTAATTTTATTTTTGCAAATGAGTGCATCTTACCACATTTAACGGCCGTAAAGCTACTTGATCTGGTGATCTTAACTTGGAATACATCTTCAAAACTTCTTCTTTTACACTTTTTATTATCTATTGGATCTAAAAAAAAAAAAAAAAAATGTATGAAATTTTTCTTATTAATAATAAATTTGCCTTGCCATATAAAGAAAGGGAGAAAGGATATTAAAAAAAACGGGACCAGTAATATTCATTTAATATTAGCGCTTAATTTACTATGGATGTAATTTCGTTGTAATAAGTTCGTCCAGGATAGTTGCCCAAATACAAGACCGAGACGGGTCTTGGTCTTGCAAAATCAGGTTTGGTCATGGTCTTGCTCTTGTGCAAGAGTC
Source organism: Nezara viridula (assembly GCA_928085145.1). Taxonomy (NCBI): domain Eukaryota; kingdom Metazoa; phylum Arthropoda; class Insecta; order Hemiptera; family Pentatomidae; genus Nezara; species Nezara viridula. The sequence continues at coordinate 124,964,546 of OV725081.1, read as the reverse complement.
CCGCAAGAGTCTTGCAGTTACTTATTAGCTCGTTATTGTAGAGATATTACTGTATTTTTTTAGATAGGACAAACCTAACAAAGCCTGAATGAAAAATTAGAGGAGTTAAATGCAAAAGTATGTAGGTTATACCAATTATTTACATATAGTAACTAAGATTGTCGAGTATCAGTAACTATTTTGCCTTATTTTTTATTCAAATAATCGATTTTTTTTACCAGTCCTGGTCTTGGTCTTGCAACAGTTAGGCATTTTGGGCAACACAAGTCCAGGAGTGTTGTCAATAATACAAATACACTAATAAATGGAAATTATTTTTATTATTGTGTCTAAAGTTTAAACCTTCGCTGCAACATAAGCGCTGACTTTCTATTTTGATTGAGAGATGAACAAAAAAAAAAAATAATAAAAATATGATAGGAGTTTATATTGTGTGTAAAAATGATAAAATCAACATAATTTTTGTGAAACAAACAAATGTAATATTGAAATAAATTTATATACATGGTACGTAGTTGTATTTTATTTTTTATCTTGTCACTTTTCCTGTCCATGCGTTTGAAAATATCCGAACAAAATAATTGAATTTATTACACATTTGTATACATTAAATATGTGAAGAAGGGAGAGATAAAATTTCAAAAGAAAAAACTAAAAAAAATCTTAGAATATGTTTCTATATATTAGGGTGTCCCATAAGTTCCTTCCTTTTCCATTATTTGTTTTTTAAGGTTGATTTACTGTGTTATATATGAACCGATTTTCTCTACTACCTTCTTCTATCTCTCAGGAAGCCTCTTATACATTTTTTTTCCGAAATTGTTGAGACTTACTTGCAAAATATTCATCAAAGTGCGTTTTTATTTCTCTTTCTGATTTGTGACATTTATGAAGGAGAGATTTTTTTAACGAAAAAAAAAGTAATAATCGGGTGGAATAGTGTCGAGGGAGTGTGTTGCGAAGGCCATAAGACAGAAACTTACCGTTTGATCGGGACTTTCTACCTCATCCTCCGTACTCCCCAGACCTAGCCCCATCCGATTATTACTTGTTTCTTTCGTTAAAAAATTCTTTTCGAGATGAATGTCAAAAATCCGAAAGCGAAATAAAAACACTCCTCAATGAATATTTTGCAAGTAAGTCTCAACAATTTTGGAAAAAGGGTATGGTAGGCTTCCTATGAGATGGAAGAAGGTAATAGAGCAGAATGGTTCATATATAACACAATAAATAAACCTTAATGTAATGAAAAAGGAAGCAACTTATGTGATACTCTAATATAATTATCTCTGAATATAAATGAAAATTTAAATAATATTTAGATCATGATACTGCGATATTTTAAGTTATGGATTCCATGTAGATTATTTGTTAGTAACCGTAATTTTTTTTTTTTTTTACTTCAAATTATTGGGAGGGGTGAAATGATACTTTTGACTCCTCATCACACAGTAAGGATTACCTTCAATGTTTTCATTACTTCGTTTTTCATTTATATTTCTGCTGATGGGGCAAGTAGGTATCTGTAAAAAAAAAAAAAAATATTACGTTAAAAAACGTTTACATAATGTTTATACATATAATGTAATTATTATTATTATGTTATAGTCAGAGTTAATTATGTTATAAATAATAATAACTAGTTGGCCCGTGCGAAAAAATCGCAGAAAATTTTGTTAGGTGAAGAAATAATAAAACAATATGGAAATAAGTATTTCCTATGTATTTTGTAAGGAAGGAATTAATATTTTTTGCTTGGTCGATTACAATATTCCATTAAACATAATAGACCAAAATATTTATACAAATTGCTTTGCTAGAGCCTATTTTTAAACGCTGACTGGAAAAATAATAAAAGTAATAAAGACAAAATAATGCCCCAATCATAGGATATTCTAAATTATTAAAAAAAAATAAAATGTAAGAATAACCAAATGTCTTTAAGAAATAATAATGTTGATATAAAAGCCAGGAAAAAAAATGTAGTAGACTATTCTACTCCTAAATGCAATATCTTTAAACAGGAAGACATTATTAAGTATGCCGAACTAATGGACTGTATCTTTGTTAATAATTGTCCGAATTTTACAATTATTTTTTTGTTTTGAAGGTAATTTAGTAATCTTTCTGATTATCATGGGTGCAATCAAGAAACAAATGTATACTTTTTGAGTGATTCGCAAATAAAGTTTCTTTTCCTCCATAACTTTTTACCCAGAAATTTCGGGGGGATGGGACTAATTTTCGCACGTGAAGGAGAAGAATATCCTCAAAATGAGTGGTCAATCATTGGATTTGATGAAGAATTGACGAAGTTATGGCGTACCAACAAAAAAAAAAAAAACACCTTTCAGAAATAATATATAGGATAAAATCTGAGAATTGATTTATTCGGAATAAACTAGTTTTATTCTATCAAACGAATAACCTGAACATTATTATCATTATATTACGTTCAAAAAAGATTTCCGAATTTAAATCAAGTACGTATGCAAATACAATATACTATTGTAATTTATTGATAGATTATTTTGCTAGTGGGAATGGCTTTTTGCTTTTGATTACTTGTTATAAAGATTATTACTCACTGCTTCCGAAATATTATCTTCAATGCCTTGATTTATAATCATGTTCTCGATCTCAGACCACATGAGGTCGTTGTACCTTTTTTCGTATTCGTTGATTATGTCTTTCACCTTCTGTGGTAGTTCCTTATTGACGTCTTGGTAGAATTGTTCTTTCATTTGATTATATTTATGTTCGGTATCTCCTTGCCACCAGTTTCCTGTAAAACTAATTCATTTCAGAAGATGTCTTTTTAGCATTTTACAAAGTTCACATAAATTTCAAATAACGATTATACTGTTTGTGAGACAATCAAATTAAGCAATAGAAAAACTTGTTAAATTTCTTTTGTTTCTTTGTTTAGAGAGCTATATGCTTGTCTTAAGCAGGCCATCTTTGCATGTAGATAGGCATCAATGAGAATAGATAAAACAAAATTAAATACATTAAGTAACAAATATTGGAAGGAAGAAGGAAATTATATAAAAATATAAATAACAATGAATGATGGGGAAAAATTGAATTAATACAACCCACTAATTAATTAAATTAAAATTATTTGAAGTTTCTGAGGGTATTATCGGGAATTAGTTCAGAAGATTAGATTACCCCTTAAAGACTTAGCCCAAAACTGATTCTTAAAGGCAAAACTTCGTATCCTTACGGAAAGTTTAATAACATTCTGTCATTAAAGTTCCTTATTTAAATTACATATAATTTAGAGAAGAATAGTTGGGGTGGTCAGTCAAAAAAGAAGGCAAAAATAAATGATAATATTTATCTTAACATATGCCGACGTTTCGACCTGAAGTTCAGGCCATCATCAGGGCTAAGAAAAGAACCAGATAACAAGGTATGAGAAATATAAAAATTACAGTAAAATGAAGTTGCTTGAATAATGACAATAGTAAGAACAAGAGACAAATAATAATAATAGGTACAAAGTGTAGAATGATGAAGTAAACATAATCAAAAAAGGTGATATAAGTATTGTAAAGGGAATCTTAGAATAAAATGTAAAACAGAAAAATATGAAGTTATATAAGAAATGGAAATAAATAGTAAAATTAAGATATAGTGAATAGAATATTTAGATGGAAAATTGAGATGTTGTAAAGTAGATTCCCTTTACAATACTTATGTCACCTTTTTTTACTATGTTTACTTCATCATTCTACACTTTGTACCTATTATTATTATTTGTCTCTTGTTCTTACTATTGTCATTATTCTAACAACTTCATTTTACTGTAATTTTTTATATTTCTCATACCTTGTTATCTGGTTCTTTTCTTAGCCCTGATGATGGCCTGAACTTCAGGTCGAAACGTCGGCATATGTTAAGATAAATATTATCATTTATTTTTGCCTTCTTTTTTGACTGACCATCCCAACTATTCTTCTCTTCATTATCCACGATAGTCAACCATTTACCAATTATATACATACAATTTATTTATTTCAATAAGTTTTAATAACAGTCTATTTTGTATTGAGGATACCTTTAACTGTAGTCAACAAGTCAGTGATAAATAAAACAAAAAAACTGCAAAGTTACGTTGGCGTCTCAATTACTACAAAATGTGTATGAAATAATCGAGTAAGAAAGTGCTTTAAGCAAGTTATTTTTGCAAAGCAAGTTTATGACAAAATGGAAATACCATTTAAGAAAACATTGTCACCTGCTAGTGCTGACTTATCGTCGGCGATGAGCGATTTCACTGCTTGCCAAAAGACCTCCATCTCGTTGATGAACTTCTCAATGACGTGACCATAGCGATCATCGTCAAATATGGAATCGTCGCTGAATGTGGCATTGAATCCCTCGAAGCCCTCACCGGAACATGCCAGAGTATTGTCGCTACTTTCGAAGAAGTCATTCAATTCCGATCCTGCTTTTGAAACATCACTCAGTCTGCAAATCTTTTCCTGGTTTAATTCTGAAATGAACATTTCTTTTAGTGTCTTTTAATGCATAATATATTAAACTCGTTAATACAAGTATTGATATATTTAAGGTTTTAGCAAAACAGCTATTACTAAGTTCGCAGTTTAATTCAAGAATTCTCTGTTATCAAGAGAAATATTGAAATCTTATGTTACGACATAAGAGTGAAGATCAAATTACGACCACTCATGCGTGCAGACTTAGGAAGGGACAACTATATCGCTTCGCCTCTTTCCCAATATTATGAAGTACAAAAATAAAATCAATTACAATTAATCTAATGAATGAATAAATGATGTAAACTAAAATCAATTAAGAAAACAGGAAGAAACATCTAGATGGCTAAGCCCCATAAGTATGCATGCTAGTATTTTACCACACTCCATTTTCCTTGTTTGGCTGTAACTGTTTGTTCCTGTCTGTACTAGTATGTTCGTGTCCGTGCCTTTCTTTGGCTGTCTATGTTCGTTTGTGCCGGTCTGCCTGTGTCTGTGTCTTTCTGTATCTGTCTATTCTTGACTATGTCTGAGTTTTCCTGGGTGTCAGTGGGTGGGGGTGTGTCAGTATATTTCTTTCTTTGCCAATCTGTTTCTGTTTGCGTCTGTGTTTGCCTGACTGCGTCCATCTTTGTCTATATGTTTTTGTTTTTGTGTCTGTGCCTAACTGTCCCTGTCTGTGTGGCTCAAGCCCTCGCTGGAACATGTCAGAGTGTTGACAGTACCTTTGAAGAAATCATTCAATTCCAATTCTGCTTTGGAAATATCACTCAATCTGCAAACCTTTTTCTGATTTAAAACCTTTGTTTTAGTTTTTTTTTTAATATAATGCAGAAAATATTTAATTCATTCGTAAACGTATTGATATATTTTGTTCTATTTCAGTATCTGTGTCCTACAAAGTAATAACATTTAAAATATATACAATTATAATTTTGTATAAGTGCCAATGACCCTCCGGGATAGAGGCATAAATAAGCAAATAAATTGTGTACAAATTACTCTGGTTTGGGTTTTGGCACATTTTTTGCCTGCTGGTGTAGTAGATCTAATCCCATGACTATCAGTTGTTTTTAAATGAGAGAAGTAGGATTTTCAAGTACACTTTTTTAATTTCACTTATCTATTATACACGAAATATATAGTAAGGGAAAGTATTGTGATCGTGAAAAATTTCTAATCCAAATTTTTGACGGAAATACACCTTTTGAGGTACCAGAAGTGTTACTTTTCTGGCTGAATACGCTAAAAATGGCAGATCAGAACTGACAAGACCTGTTATTTATTGATAACAATGTAACCCAGAAGGGACCCCAGGATTGTTTTTTCTATGCTCTCTTCAAATATAAAACTCATCACTAAAATCCAACATCGTCATTTATGAATGATAATGTATTTTAAAATTATGTTATATACGAATTTTAATGTTATATATATTTATTATAATTCAAATGTAGTTGTTAAAATTGTAGGCATGGCCAGACAAAGAAATTACGTCATGAGTACCACAGTTTCGAAGTAGTAAACAACATCTAGTACTTTGGATCCATAATTTACGAACAACTGGATGAAGAAAAGGATTATGCTGGTGAAAAGAGAATATTCTGGCATGTACAAAAAACTGAGGAGAAGGCTGACCTGTATTACCACTTAGGTCAGGATAAACAAAACACTGATAAGACCGGTGGTAACCTAGGCCAGCAAAACCTGGGTTATAAATAAAATGACCAATGACCTATTGGACCGGTTTGACACAAGTATACTGAGGAACATCCTGAGACCAATTTGTGAAAATGGAGTTTGGCGGCTTAGGAAAAATAGGAATCTGTATAATAAATACAAGGACCTAAATATCTCAGCCAGCATCAGAATCCAGCAATTGAAGTGGTTTGGTCGCTTGATGAGAATGGACGAAAGTAGGATGCCAAAAAGACTTTATGAGGGTTCACCAAATGGAAAGAGAAGTAGAGGGAGACTCAAGGGCCGCCAGAGAGATACTGAACTCCAAGACATACGGCAGTTGGAAGTGAAAAAGGTCCATGCAATGGATAATGAAAAGTGGAAGGCGGAGGTTGAAAAAGACGAGGGCTGCTATATGCACCTCTTGAGCTAGACAAAGAAGAAAGAAGAAGAAAAGGCATGGTCAGCTCCACTGCTTCGGACCCGACTGCATTTTCTCTCTTGTCCGACTTGACGGCGACACCTGAGGAATATTGTAATTGTGCTGCAGGGACTTGTTGCTGGAAGTAGCGTATTTTAATTTATTCTTTTGGATTTGAACGTTCAGAAAATCCATTAATACCATATTAACCTGAAACTATCCATTTTTAATGTTTCCCCAACTGAAATAAAAATTCTTGATTAATTAATTGGTGAAAATGGTTTCATTGTCAGATACCAGCATGGGAATCGATTGAAGAAGATTATGTTCTATAAACGATGGATAGTTGATTGTGATGGAGCACTTTTCTTAACCTGCATCTCTGGCCAATTTGTTGTCAATGAACTTATAATCAATAAAAATTAGGATATGATAGTAATTAATGGGGTCTGCGCAGTACATATAGCATGTGAGCCCTCTCAAGATAGTGTGCAAGCTAGTAGAGATCAAAGATTCAATGGGTATTTTCCAGCGGTGGCAAGTCTCATGATCAATTTCTTTTATACCATCTTATAGAATATCATGTTTGATTAATTGATATAGCTAAGAGCAGAGCTATCTCAGATTATTTAATTCGATACAGAACCTCCTGATTCATTTTCCTCCTAAAAGACGGGTATATTGCTGTGAAATGATGATAAGGGACTCCTTCAACTCAATATCATTGTAAAATTGTAATGTCAACTACCTCCAGTGGCTTGAATTTAATTATTTTAATTTTTAGCATTGCTTTCAATCACTACTTCAATTAAACATTTTGTTATAGTATAAGTATAATCTGAGTTTAATGTACACACACACATACTATAGTTTCAATAGTTGATATAATTCCAGAATTTTGAAGAAAATATAAAAGTTTAACGGTAAAACTTTAAAAATAATTTTTACTTCTTGGCATTTCTGGAGGAGCGTTTTGATGCTTAATAACGAACTATGGGCAAAAACTGGTCAATCTCTTGATGTAAAGGCAAGGTAGTATGGCGTGTAGCTCGGGGTGTAATCCAAAAGGCAGCCTCTACACAATGATTCCTTCGATAAGAGGCCAAATTGGAAAAACCAGTTTGATAGATTTAATCAACAAATATGGTGCAGAGCTGCATGCAGAAAATAGGAAAGTAATAGCCCAAAAGAGACAGAGGCAGGGAAGGCTGGTTCAGGTGGCCAAACATCTACAAATGTTTTAAAAAGCCAACAGAAAAAAAAGATACCCCAATAAATGTTTGGTGCAATGTATTAATTTTCAGAGAGAATGTTGCTTTTGTGATAGTATTTACCTCCATACTTGTAGCACATTCCCAAATTTTGAGAAACTTTGTATGAGTATAGATGAAAATAAGTAATTATTCATTCTTTTTGTTACACTTCCAATAAGTTTCACCATAAAAACTTTTGAGAGTGGAACATTTTAGGAGTAATGAATTTTCGAAAGCATCAAATTTTGACAGGGTTGTACATCGGAGGAAACCATGATTTAATGGGGTTTCAATTAAGGAGAAAATTCAAACCAGGGAACTAGGTTAAAATAGTAAATGTATGATCTACATTTTTCTTATTCTACTTTTGCCCGTGTTGTTTTAAAAAGAAGGTATTAAAATTTCTTGAAGGAAAGGCATGCTCTATTAACATTGGGAGAGGAGGTTAGACATCTCTGTTAATTTATTTTTATTTAAGCTTAGCACCCAGCAACCTAGATAATGTAATTATGTTTATATGATGTGTTCTCTTTGTTTCATTAAAATCTGGATGGACATTACATTTTCGAATCTTTTCCACCTGGTAACCTTATGCTCTTGAGCCTGAACATCCAGTACCTCTCAAGGATATGATTACCAGAAACCACCTCCTTCATATTCACTTGTGATGGACTGCCATATGTATCCTTATCTTTATTGTACATAATTATTACCTCTTTGGAATCACCATCTATTCAATATTATTGACCTTATTATAAATTTATTATGTGGTCTGAAAATAAACCATGTTTTCATATCGGCTATTCCCCTTAATTATTTGGCCACTTTCTCATGTTACCAATAAGATCAGAACACTGAGGAAGAGGATTTATCATTCTGTATATGGCAATGGTGCCATCTTCCTTTCCAGAGGAAATAAATTCAAATTATAGTTACAAGAGAACTGTATCAGCAGTCTGAGTGTTAACAACAGCTGTAACTACTATTGGTTAAAACAATTAATAAAGCTAATATTAACCAATGTTAGCTCAGAAGTCATCCACTTCACGACCCTAGAGATGCTATCTACCGATTGAATCAACCTGAGCAGGTTTTAAATCTTTCACTTGCGAACGGGGCAAAACAGACTCAAAGCACACCTGTTCAGTAAGTTCAAAATTGGCTCTAGTTCCCTCTGGGAGTACGGTTAGGGTGAACAGAATGTAGAGCATATACTGCAAACGTGCAGGGTCTATTCCCAGCCTGAAGAACCTGGGGAGGACTACCGAATTCTTCATTTTAGTTTCTCAACTAGCTATATAAGGAAGAAGGCACAAGAAGTGAAAGTTGTGTGATGCACTTGTTGAATTTAGTAGTTCCTGTAGCAAAACTATTGAGAAATAAATGACAAATAAAACCTGGGAGTCAGGAAAGTAACTTGAAGATAAACTAATCAGTAAGGTGATATTTTAAATTAAGCCATATGTTATCAAAAAGATTCCATTAATGGCAAAATGTAACAACAAGTTAGGAATTCTAACAAATTTGCAGCTCAATCATTTCATAATATAGTCAATGTATTGTTACATATAGATAATAAATTTTTTGGTACTATTTTTGTTTAAAGAGAGAGAAAAAAAAGTTTAATCTACCTCAAAATTTTCATTATTTAACAAGTGATAATTTCATTAAGGATGCAGCAAGCATATAATATCTGGTACCCTGAAGGGAAAAATTTTAAATTATAACAATTTAATATAATATAGTACAGAAAAAATTTAAGTACTTGCCTAAATTATCTTGAGATATATTTTTAGCAGTAAGAGACCCACAGGTTACTGTATACAAGAGGAAGAAGATACTGAGGATTCGACACAGAAACATTTCTATCGATTCGATGAGACTGTACCCGAGGCTGCTTACCAAACCTATGTTATTGCTTTATCCTAACCCAAAATTTATCATTTATCTATCCAGCCAGAGGTTGTGGTTGTTGTGTGAAATGAAAACAAATAAAAACTAACATATGTTTATATATTTAATACTTCATCTCATCATTGTTATATCTTATTAAATAACAACACTATAAACTAATGCACAATGCAATAATATTAATAAAGATTTAATAATATCTCTTTAGATTATATACAAATTCTAAATATACACATTTGTAAAAAAAAATTTAATTCATATATTGGTCCCTAATGTTGAACACAACTTTCAGATCTTATTATTATAACAAGCACATATGTTATTTACACACACATATTAAACAGTAAATAGAAATAAATCATAATAGCATTTATCACATGGGTAATAAATAGATCTAGGTAGCATAATAACAACAGGAAATTTCTTTTTTCATCCTTAATTGTTACAATTAATAATTTTTACACAATAATTGTATTAATAATAAAGCATGATAATTTTCCTATCCATTCATTCGCTTCTTTGTTACTTTCTCAGTGGATCTAGAGATTCTAGAGAAAAATCATCATTTCCAATTGAAAGTCCTCTGCTAAATCCATCCTAAAAAAAATAATATATTAAATTATCGTTAAAAAAAAAACTTATTTCTATTTAATAAATTTATGTTTTAAAGATATAAAAAAATTATAAAGTGAAATAATTATATTTTAGAAATGAAGATGGCCTAAATAACATCTATCGTATAGAAAAATAATTTACTGTTTTGGAGATACGTTTTGTTTCAAAATCTTTGTAATTGTAATATTTGATTGATTAAAATAATTTTACCTGGCTAAAAATAAAGATAAAATACTTATTACAATTATTTAAAAATATAAATGAAATTATTTGATAATTATGAGAATATTCCTCTATCTTTTAATTATTTTTCATTTATGAGAAGGAGTTAATCGGGGGTTGCGGTCAAAGATACAGAACCGCATCTCTACATCTACATCTCTACATCATTATATTTTTCATTTACTTTGTTTATATCATGTATATAATTTATGAAATCTACGCTGGTCACACTATTTCCGTCATTATGGTCATACAATTAGAAAATACATTTTTTTTTTTTTTTTGCACTCTCCACACCTGTCAATTATAATTATTGACAACGGCAGTGCTGGCATAGTCATGAGAAAAATAATAAAAATATAAAAGTGCTGGCATAGTCATGAGAAAAATAATAAAAATATAAAAAGGCTTGATAAGTATTAGGAAAAGCAATACCCAGCGGTATCCTTTCCATGGCTTTTATCTACTAATGAAAATACATAATTTAATTTATGTTATAAAAAATAATTAATATTATTTATTATATATTAATACTAATTAATATATAATAAATAAATTTATGTGTACTATTTAACAGGGAAAGGCAGAAAGTATACCAATGATGGTACCACCCACTGTGGAAAAAAAATGCTTTATAGCAATGTTATCTATATTTACTGGAATTTAATTATTTATTTTTAAGTAATAATAATAATTTATTAAATTTATAGAAATGAAATTTTTATAACATTAAAAAAACACTGAATCAAGAACAATGATTAAAGATGAAAGAATGTTCTAGAATTGGTCTGTTACTATATAAAAGAAGAAGTTTCATAGACTAAGTTAGTTGTTGGCATTAAGTTTGAAGATAGTTCAAGAATGAGTTCATGTTGAACAGTTATCAGTGTAAGATTACATTTTTTGTAAATAATTTTGTCATCAAGTGTTTTAGTTAGTGTCTGTGAGTTATTCTTTTTACTTATAGTTAGTTTGGCGCTATATCACATGGACACGTCCAGTCCACCTCAACCAGCAACCTCCAGAGATTTCTGTCTTGTGCTGCTGCCATCCAGTTGTGGGCTCCCAAACTCCTCGCATCCTCAGCCACACAGTCGATCCATCGAAGTCGGGGGCTGCCAACTCTCCTACAGCCATGGACTATCTCTGTCAGTAATCTTATAGGAGATTCCTGATCTTCCATCCTGGCCAGATGTCTAACCCATCTTAGACGATATCGTTTGATAATACTAACATCAGGCTCACCAAAGAGGTTGAAGACCTCTTCGTTGAACAGTTATGAGTGTAAGGTTATATTGTTTGTACATAATTTTGTCATCAAGTGCTTTAGTTAGTGTCTGTGAATTATTTTTTTTTTACTTATAACATTAATTAATAACAATAATCTACGGTTAAATTTACAGTTGCAATTTATCAAAATCGCTAGAAAAACCTAAGATTTACTTACTTAAACAAAAATCATAATTTAACAATAATTTCATGCTTAATAAAAAAAATGGGTGCTGTAAACTTGGTTCTGTATCTGTAAGATTAGGAACGTGTATATATGCTAGCCTTTTATTATGTAAATTTGAAGAACAAAAAATCTATGTTTTTACCTTCATTTCTAATATCCTCTTATCAAGCAGACCGATTGCATTTTCCAAATCGACCGGTGCGCTGCCAAAATCTCCCATCCCAAATGGATCAGATTCTAATGTTGGCGAAGCTGTAGGCTCAGGTCTTTTCTTTGGCGGCTTTGGTGGAGGAGCCACTGGAAAAATTTATGCAGTATATTAGATTATAATAAATAATACAGCAATAAGATTATTGAATAATTTTTGGGATCTCCAGGGAAACCTAAATCTTACAATACCAGGACAATATAATTGGTCTTCTCCTCACTACTATCAGAGGTGCTTTTTACTTTCTCCATATACTTTTTAATCTGATTCCATTACCCATCTCATATCTTCTATCTCCTTCAGTTAAAATGGAAAATTCACTTTCCCCACACACGTGCTCCCATTATTCCGATTACTAGACCCCCTTTCCATAAAACAGCTGAATTTAATAAATTCTTTATTAACATCTATTAAGGAATTCCAGTTCTACCCTATTACACGATATAACTTCTCATTCAACATTTAAATCCCATCTCTATTTCTATATCCAGAATTAATGTAAAAATCGACTAATTAGAAATAAGACTTACACAGAGGAGGATTTCCATTAGTAATTGGGGAAGTGTTGGAATTTTCAAATGCTCTTGGATTGAAATCATCATCTAATTCATCTAAAAGCAATCCTTCTAATTTTGTTCCAACAGCCGGGATCTCACTGTAACAAAGGCATGAAACCTTAATACAAAGAAACACACAGATACATAATATGATAAAATTTATTTTATGAATAAACATAAATAGGACTGGATATTTTCGTTTAGCCATATTTTTAATTTCCAACTGCAACAATTTCAGAAAAGAATATTAATCAAGTCTAATTTTCAATGTGGCTTTCATTTTGTCATGACGTTTCAGAGCCCTCAGAATTTAAATAATGTAATTTTGACAATTTGACAGCGTGCCTGTGCCAGGATCTTTTAATATTTTTATTTTGACTATCTGATCAATTTAGTTTTTTTTATATGTTTTGTAGAATTTTTCTTTTTGATGCCTGTGTAATAAAACAAATGCCAAACCCATTTTTTAAAACATGTTTTGCATATATGTTCCCATCGAAACTTGTTAACTTCTTATTAGTTTTTCGAATATTTCAAAAGTTATACTTCTACTGAAAATTTCAGATGCTTATTTAAAAGACTGTCTACAAAGCTGAACTAAAAATATAAAGAAATAAAAAATCTTAATCAGACCAGTATTAGCAAAGAAGTAGTTAATAATTTTTGTATTTGTTTGCATTTTTGCACTCAAAAATTTATTATTAAAGTTTAGATGGATAGACATACGGAATTATACTTTAAAGAAATGCATTACTCATAAAAATATGAAGAACGAAACAAAATTTCAAAACAAATCAATATTAATTTTAAATGAACCGTCCATCATGTAATAAGAGATGGAACAGCTAAGATCCCAGAAAAATAATGATTACATCAATCTTATTAGTAAAAAAATAATTAGTTATCATCATACTACAATTAATACATTTCTATTCACCGTTTTACTTCATTTAGTGACTTTTTAAATTTTTATGAATTAAACGATTGTTTAACTAATTATATTTAAAAAAAATATTTATTACACCTTCAAGACAAGGAATTTTTATAACAAATTATATTATCGGTTTATAGCCAAAAAATTAAAAATAATTAATATTTCTTAGTCTTAAATCACTAGGAATTTTGTGAAATCAGAAAATTGTGTGCTTTTTGTAATTATATTTGATATATGAAGAGGCTTGTATCATTTTAGAACACTTGCTGTGTTTTTTAAATAGATAAATAGGGCCAAAATTCACAAAAACATTCTTGAAAGTTCATCTTCATCAAAAATATACTTGGTGACTTTTTACAATAAATCGACAATATGTTAAGTAAGACAAATGAAGTAAGTTTATTACTGCATTATGAAAATTCAAATTTAAATCCTTACCCGATAAATGAGCTTTTTTCAAAAGCCCTAGGTGGGACAGGAGGAACTCCCGGGCTGGAACCCGACGAATTGGTACTACTTGAAGAACTATTACTACTATAATTCAAGTTGAGGAGCAAACCTGAAATAAATAATCAATGTTAATACAATTGTATAAAATAAACCATAACTTATATATCATCAAATAATCCATTAACAGGAATCAGCCCAGGTGATACAACAATATAATTAGAAGATACACTTTGATTTTAATCTGAAATTTCAATACTTTAAAGCAAATTATAACATCATAAGGAATTTTCGAGATTGGAAAATCAACTTCACAGCTTAAAATTTTTTTATTTTGATTATATGATGTTTTATCTGTCAGGCCTTGGTTCTAAAATAGACAATATGCTTGTAAAGTCTCAAGAGAAAAAAAATTGGGCTTCACTTTATAAACAAGCTTCCATGTGTGTATTTAAAACATCGCCAAAGTTCTCCAAATGGTGCTAGACGACCGCCGAATTAAAGTGAGGGAGATAGCAGAGGTTATGAACATGTTAAAAGAATGTGTTTGTTACATATTAAATCAACATTGAGATATGAGAAAGCTGTCCACACGTTAGGTGCCGCGTTTGCTCACGCTAGACCAAAAATGTGTTTGAATGAACATTTCCAATGCTCTTTTCGTGCAATAAATCCGAGTTTTGGCGCCAATTAATTACTGTAGATGAAACTTGGATACACCATTATATGCCCAAAACAAAATTACAGTCCAAACAGTGGACTGCAAAGGGGGAACCGGCTTCAAAAAAAGCAAAAACTGTTTTCTTGGCTGGGAAAGTGATGGCGACTGTTTTTTGGATAGTCATGGAGTTATTTTAATCGACTATTTTCAAAAAAAAAAAAAAAAACCATTACAGGAGCATACTAAGCATCATTACTTGACAAGCTGAAGGCAGTACTTGGGAAAAAATTTATTCACCAAGACAATGCACTGTCTCACACGTCAGCAGTTGCCATGGTGAAAATCCACAAATTATGGTTTCAAGTGCTTGACACGTTTTTTGTTCCCTTATCTAAAAATTGCGCTCGGAGCACAGAGATTTTGTCAAATGAAGAAGCAATCACCTTCGGGAACAATTATTTTGCAGAGAAAAACGCTGAGTACTTTTTGAACTTGTTACAGAGATCGGAGCATCACTGGGAGAAGTGTGTAGAGTTACAAAGAGACTATGTTGAAAAATAAAAAATCAGAAAAAATATCTTGTATTTTTGATAGGTTGGAAACTTTTCAGACCACCCTAGTACATGACATTATCTTATAGAATTATTTTTTTTGTTTAATCATTAATTTCTTCTTACAGCTTTTCAAACTATGATTAGTAACAAAACATAATTTTAATTTCATTTAGTGGAGATAGAAAGAAAAAAAAGATATAGAATCAACCCAATTATTAAATAAGAATTATTGCCAGCTCGCTACTGATGTATTGATATTCACATTTCAAGTGTTAAGCAGCATTACAAACAACCAACTTTATTCATCAGTGTTGGGCTCTAGCATTAAACTAAAACTATGACAGAAATACCAGATAACTGTTTGTTAAGATAATACTCGAGATATTAATATTTTGTACAAATTATTTTAATTTTTTCAATATCTTTAGTATAATATTAACATCACAACGATATTATTACAATTTAAATATGATTTTATAGGTATAGTATTGAATATAAAGATAAAGCAGAACATACCATTACTCTCGGAAGTCCCATTGGAAGTAGGAGCAGAAGAAGAATTGACTGGAGTTGTGGAATCTTCTGAAGAAGGAACTGTAAGCATATTGCTTATTTTATTCCGCCTCATGTAACCTTCCAAATCCTGAAAAATCAAAATATTATAGAATTGAATAATAAGGAATATACCAGTCATGTATTTCCAAAAACCAACCAAATGATAAAACTAGATTCTTTAGGAAAGAAAAATCAAAAATCACAGTAACTTTAAAAATTACAATTATTTTTTCAAAAAATTACAAGTTCAAAAAATTTAAAATTGGAAGTACGGATTTTAGGATGGAAACTGAGAATGAGACAACTGCTCCTGAGGTATGAACGACTATTGTATGGTACATATTCAAATATTTAAGCAATTTATAAGGTATTATAAAAACACAGAGAAAAAATAAAAATAAAATAACAATAGAATAAAATAATGCCAAAACTTAAAGAAGATATAATAACAAAACCAATTACCTGTTAAATTTTTATAGTTCCCAGTAATGTTTTTATCAAGGCTTGAAATGGAAAAAATCTTTTATTTTTAAAAAGTTTTGATACCAGAATTTTTGTTGTCGATAGTGTTTCAGTTATTTCAGAACTTTTTCCCTTACAACAAGTCAAGGTTTTACAGAACTTTTATTTCTAAAATTTTTTATTTAAAAGTTCCGTCGATTTTGCTGAAAAGTCTATCTAAAAAATTACTTTTATTCATAACTACTCAAGCAAACGACACATTAGAATTATATGTAATTCATTTAGGACAAATTATAACTCTAATCTAAGCCCAATTACTGTTTTTCATTTGACGGACTTTTTTTTTAAGAATTTGAATAAATAAAAGTTAAACTTTTACCATAAATCTGAAACTTTATTATAAAAAAGCTCCTTAGACCTTCTTTTATAAAAATAATCACAGAAACTGTTAAAAAAAGTTCCATAAAAGTTTCAACCCATGGTTTTCACGTTTCATCTTAGAAACAGAATCTTATGTATATATTGATAAAAAACAATTCAGACAGGTTTTGGAAACAAAGAACTCATATTACATTATTTTTATATAACATTCTACATACCTGTTTTGTGGCAGATATAATTAATCAAATAAAACAAACATAATTTAATCAAAGCATTTGATAATTCACTTCAGGATATCTTTAATATTGCCAAAACCTGTATTGATAAGCAAGTTAAAGTATTGACTGGGTAGTAGGTATTGTCTAACATAGTTTGCAGAAGTAAATGGTTGAGAATGAATGAGGGATGTTTTTTCTTGAGAATGGATGATTAAGCCGAGACACAGTTTATTACTTACATTAGCGTGGCCATTGAGAACATCAGAAAGCCTCTGCCTCAGTGTGGAAGCTTCGTGCTCCAGCTGCTTCACTCGTTGCTGCAACACCATCATCCTTCGCTGCACTTCCAGGTCTTTACCACTAGTTTCGACAAACCTCCTGTAATATTGTTAAATATTAAAAATAAAATAAAATAGGGAAATGAAGGACTGAATAAAACCTAATAATTAATAAAGATATATGGATACTTAAATGATAATTATATGTTTTTCTTGTATCAGATAAAGAATTATATTGAAAAAAATATATATATAAAAAAAATTAACTAATAAAATTATTATATCAAAATAATAATTTTCTTGAAAAGATACTTTAAAATGTCAATCTAACTTTATGGAAATTAATTGATTCTTTATTTCATTGAAGTATAGTACACTTTTTTTTAATTTATTTTTTTTACTTTTAGCTTTATTACTTGAAACTGTTGATAGTTAAGAAATATTTATTAAGTCTATAGGCATATATTTTTATAATAGATTCACAATAAATTTTTTTTTTTTAAGACTATTTATTTTAATATAGTTCAAGTATTTAATTTGCGATATTCATTCACCTAAGATATTGGAACTATTTAACAGTACTATTAAGTTAAAATTCAATATTGTAATTATTTATTTATTTTCCTAGATAAGCCATGGTAGGTGACACTCTGGTGACAACCTAATATATTTAACAACCAGTTCTTAAATAAGCAATCATAATTGCTGCGATTTGTGATTATTTATTTTTGAGATGGAGTTTTGTTGACCATTTTGAAAATTATTTTGGATGATAGTCAGTATTTTTCACACATATTGGCTTCACCTATGAATATGAGATTTTATCAAAATATGCTATGTAGTTTCATGATATTTATAATGTCAAAACATAAAATCAGCTTTTTTTGGACATAATGAGAAATACCTTTTTATTCCCAGAATTATTTCTCCCTTCCCTTATTACGGTTCCAAATTGGCAAGAAGAATTATTATAATTATATAATAATATAAATTGGCAATAAGGGGTGTAGCATATTCTAAATTTGATATTTTGGGTGTTTTAGGGGAGTGTAATATAGTCCATATTTTCTGTTGTAATTTAATTGTCTAAATCATATTGTTTTAAAAAGAACATATGTTTTTATTAGTCAGTATGTAAACAAGTTTTTGGTTGTATTATATTCTTAACATATAAATCAAAATAAATGTTTTAATTCATTTATTAACTCAACCAAAAACTTGTTTATATACTGACTAATAAAAACATATGTTCTTTTTAAAACAATATGATTTAGACAATTAAATTACAACAGAAAATATGAACTATATTACACTCCCCTAAAACACCCAAAATAATCAAATTTAGAATATGCTACAAGGGGCGATGTATAATACAAATTTTTAAAGAAATTAAAAATTTGTCCGAACTGTGTTTATGTTGAAAATTTTGTTTAATTTAATTTATGTTGATAAAAAATAATACAATCTGAACTACTGAATACACTTAAATTTTAGTTATATAATATGGGTAACGAATAGTAAAAATAAGTGAACAGTTGTATAATTTGTAAAACGAGGATTGGTCCGCCATGAGTTGGACACCACTTAGTATAATACAAATAAATAAAACAATTATACTAAGCAATTAATAAAATATTTCTGCAATCACAAAAGAACTAATATTTTATTGGGAGACTAGAGTATTAAAATTTAGCTTCCTATACATCCTATCAATAATGCCTTATATACATTATAATAAATAAATTAATGAGTTTTTAAAAGCTTACTTGTATGCTAGATCGAAAGCTTGTCCTATAGTGAGCGTAATCTCCTCTGCCAGCTTATCACTGACAAAAACAAAACACACATGCCTCTCGGAATCGGGGCAGTCCTTCGCAATGAATGAAAAAAATTTCTTCTCTCCTTTATCATCAGCACAGTACGATATCCGGTGGAGAGGATATTGGTGCAGAATTCTCTAAAATGTATAAACAATTTAATTATTTACACGAATTTAAGAATATAAATAGATGTCAAACTTCTTAAATTAATAATAGCAAACTATAACTGTTATACTGAAAAAAAAACCCCACTATATACATATTAATTAATTTATTATTTTTAATTAACTAATTTTTAATAATAAATTATAACTATTGTAAATGAATATCACATATTTCTATTCTGTTTATTTAATCTCATGATTATACAGTAATAATCTTTGAATTGATATTTTTTCATGTTGATGTTTGTCTTATGGATTAGAACTACATAATTTTTTTACAATAGGATTACATATTATATAACCTAATGTGATTAATTAATGAAATATTCCTGCTTGGAATTAAACAAAAATTTCTATATCAATAAACATTTTAATAAGCTTGATAAATGATAAATAATTTCCCAGAATTAATAAAGCAAAACAATATTATTTTCCTTAAATTAAATTTAAATATATTGCACTGTCACCAAACTTTTTAATTTAATACAGATTATAGCTGCTATGTTAAAAAAATATATTTATTCATATACTTTTTTATTAATTCATTATTCTTAACACGTTAGCTGTGGTTACGGTCTCCTGGTTCTGATATTCGTCTCTAATATGGTCATTTTTAAAAATATTTGAATGAGAGTTGGATAGATGTAAAGATAATATACAAACTTAAATAATCATTATATCTGATAGACACTGAGGACTGTAACCACAGCTATCGTGTTAATATACACATGCATTAGCGGATCCAGAATTTAATTTTGGGGGGGGGGAGGCTTCAGTCCTAAAGATTTTTTTTTCATATACATATAAAGATAATTAATTTGAAAAAAAAATAAAGAAATTAACTACCTTCTTGAAGTCCTATTAAATGAAATTAAACGAACAAGAATACTGATAGTTTTTATTATTTTTTTCTGTAAAACATGATTATATTTTACCATTTGGGGGAGGAGGGGGGAGGGCTTCAGCCCGAAAGCCCTCCTCCCCCTCGTAGATCCGCCTGTGTACATATGTACCAATGTAAATGAATATCACATACTTCTATTCTGCTTATTTAATGTGACGATTATAGAGTAGTATTCTTTTAATAGTTATAATTATTTTTTCATGATGATACTTTTTCGTAACATATTTTTTTAAAAAGGTTTGCATATTTTATAATCAGATGTGATTAATTAAATAAAAACATCGTTTATTGGAAGTAAATGGAAATTCTTATATAAAAAAATAAAATATTTTCATTATATATTAAATTATTTAGAAACCATATTAAATAGTTTAGATAAATATTCAACAAAAAAAAATGGTTGTTAAGCAAAAAGGGTAGACAAAAAGAACAATTGTTTACATCCAATAATAAATGAAACCCAGAAAGTGATCACAGAGTTGTTAGCGTGATGGTACCAAAATGCTAGGTTTGGAACATTGAGGGTTAGATTCTTAACAGGGTCAGTTAATATTTATTTCTTGGCTGCTCCAAGGAGTGAATCTTGAATATAAGCTTAGTACGTGGTGGAACCTATAGGAGACTGTCAGGAGTTGGCAAAAAGGACAAGATCCACTTGTTGGACTAGTACGCTCCCACCAATACCAGTACTAGTAAAATGATTTTTATATAACAAAATGCATAACCTGACTTGACAATGGTTGGATAAACAGTTGTGTATTCAAATTTAAAAATAAAGATTGATTAATATGTCCTAGTGAAAAACAAATTGAACACAATTGCCTACTTAATGCGTTACCCAAAGGTCAACATCATAAACAATAATATAGTTGTGTTATTATTAAGAAAAATGTTACATACCTTAGTTTTTGGTTCTTGAATCGCGACACCATCGATGCTTATAGTTAGTTCAACCTTTGGTGTTTTGGTTCCTTCAGCTTTTCTAAGCTGTTGGTTAAACTTGAGTTTTCTAATTCCTTCCTTAACGACATCAATACCTTTTGGCTGATCAACTTCAGTGTTTCCTAGAAACTTTAAACAAAAATGAAACTATTAGTTTTTCTCAATGTGATATTTTAAAAATTGTACTTAACATAACATCAAATACTATAAGAATAATTTTCAAGTTATGAATATGAAGGGACATTTATAGTTATAAATATATATTTTAAAACATTTACCTTAACGAGGTAGGCGATATGTCCCTTTTGCAACGTGTCTGGTGGGTGTAACCAGTTTCTATTACCTGAAAATACATTATTAAAACAAACTCTATTGGCATGGTATATAAATTTAATTATAATCTAAATTAAAAATCATTTAAAGGATGTATGGAAAAGTAGTAAAGTACAGCATATAAATATAATGCAGTCTTTATTAAAAAAAAAAAAATAAATAAATAAACAACCTTTATCATTTTGTTTATTCTGGGCCCATTTCAGCAAATTTGAGTTTCTCATATTGTTTCAAGATCTGAAAAATAAAATAACATACATAAAAATATTTTTATTAAATAAATTAAATATATAATTAATATATTTAAAAAACGCTGAGGTCATTAATAATTAATGTCAAGAGGAAGCAACAGAGGATTAGATAGATAGTAAAAAGAAGTGACCATGAATAAAGATTACCCAATAACATAAATTCTTGTTTATCTTTAACCTTTTTTTTTTTAAATAGGAAATCAAAAGATTAAATAAATAAATATGCAAATTTGAGATAAATAGTTGGAGTAGAAAATTAATGAGAAATAAAAGCATATATTTATTTTGTTTTAAGATTTACTCAATTCTATTAAATAATAATAAAATAATCATTAAATTATTGATTAAGAAAGTTGTTGATTACTTTATAAATTAGGGAATATCAAGCTAGAAAAATCAAAATACTAAAAATATTAATATTAAAAAGTATAATTTGTTCTTCATTTAATGTACTCATTTGTAAGGTTTTACTTGTTAAGTATTTTAAACAATTATAGTAATAAAAGAGCTCATTGATTTCAATTATGTGATAATTTCATGAATGCAGTCAAGTTCATATTTGTGGTATTAACATTTGAATAAGATTTACATGATCTATTTTTAGACTACTCATGATTCTCAAGCTCATCGATAGATCCATAAACGGAATTCAGCATATTTCTTTATTCATTGAATGAATCATTGATAGCTGAGCTATTCATACGCATTGGGGGTGGGGGAAAGGTGATTTAATATGTAAATTATGTAATGTTGTATTTCTCAATTAACTTTACAAATTTTTATTTGGATATCTATATCTATTTCTGTTTTGTAATTTAGCAATTCAGTAGGTAAATATTTCTTTATATATTTTTCATGTGTTTTGTAATCTTCCAGTAGTATTATTAGATATGTATTTTTTCTTTTGTAACTGTTCATTATTGTTACTCTAAGGGGATATTGTCCCAAATATTATTAATTTTTGTAAAAGAATCCAGGTTATTTCTAAACGGGCTCATTATTACCTATTAATAATAATGATAAAGTAGAGAAAGATGTCTTTCTATTACAAGCTAAATAGAAATAATATGTTTAACAATTAATTTCACATATAAATACATACCTAATTAAAATAATATATACTTAAATTTTATACTTAATTATCTGATGACATCTGTCAATAGCAAAATTAAGAATCGGCAAATGAGAGTGACATAATAGAATATTATTTTTAAAAAATGGGTAAGTTTCTATACTCAGCGCCAGAGCACCCTTCCCCCCCCCAAGGTTGATGGAGCGCACATAAACCTCCTCCCCCTTCCAAAATATTTTAGTTATTTCCTCTTCTTAAAATTAGTGTTAGAGAAAGTATTATTCAAAAAATCCTAGATCATATACAATTACATTTAATACAGTCTATTCCATCTCTTTCTGGTGCTCACCACTTGTTGGAAATTTAAAAAAATACAAAACCTATTAAAATAATTAATTTTAGCCTATCAATAAGGAACTTTATTAGAGAAATGTTGAAGAAAATAAAATTCAAATATTACATAACATAAAAGAGCTTAAAAAATAGATTTAATTTTTTTTTAGCAGGGGAGATGACGTCATTGCCCAGGGGCGCCGAATATCTATGATGGATAAACAGATCCTAAAAGCTGAGTAACCGCTTTAAACTATACGGGCCAAAGGAGAGGGAGGGATAAATGTCAGAGTTAAAAGCACCTCCGGCAACGGAACGCGAACTCGTAATAGTTTTATCATGTTACATTCAGATTCAGTTTATCAGGTTGTCTGGCAATACTTGCACACTTATTAGCTCAGCTAATCTCTCCCCGTGGCTATTTTATTTATTTATTTAGCAGAACAACAGAGAATGACCAAGGCTATAGAGATATGTATGACACTGGTGCCCACTGGCGAACAGCGGGACCGACACATCTTCCAGCTGTAATCTAATCAGTCATGAGATATTCCCTGCAGTATCAACCTTGTAAGATAAGGAATGACTCACTGTATCAGCACAGTATATGCACCAAACTCATAAACAATACTGTATCTTCAGTCCACTTTAATAGTAATATATGTACATTTTTTAATAATAATGCTTTATTTATTCTGGGACGAGTCCCTTTAGAACAATACAGAAAGACACAAATGTGGTCTAAGGAGCCTCAGAGACACATAAACAAAAATATATAGTGATTAAATAGTTAAATTAAATTAAATTAAAAATAATGAAGAACGATCTAATAATTTATGTATATATTTACAGAGGTATCTATTTACAATTTTATGGGGACTGAATGGATAAGAAATGATTGAACAGTCGGGATTTAAAGTTGGGAAGGGTATTGGATTGAGGATGTGGGAAGAGATGGAGTTCCATAGGGATGAAGACTGGATAATGAACGATCTGTCGAAAGCAGTGGTTCGGTGGGCCCTTATGTATAAATCAGAAGACCTGGAACGAGTATTGCGGGAGGATTTGAATTGGAGGAGCACGGAGATGTATGAAGGTTGGTGGGATCGGATGACTTGAAAGAGGATGTCAGGGAATATTTACGATGGTAGGAAGGATATTATTTAAAACAGAAAACCTTTTGGGAGTCAGCATGAAAAATGATGACTTTAGCATTACAAACTAAATATTTATACTTTTTGTCTCTCTGTGTACCAATATGAGTATGTACGTATATATAGTTCCTTTCTTTACCTTTATACCACAATTAATCCTGAGATTTTATTTTATCTTAGTGTTTGCTTATTATTATATGAATCACTGCAAATATTATTACATTTTGTATTAAATTATTTTTCTATTAGATAACCTATTGTTTATAAATTGTGCAGTTATGTATATATAGTCATAATTTCTTTACTTTTTTTTTTTTTGTCATCACAATAATAAGTAATTTAGAGAAGATTTTATGTTCATTTATATATATAAATGTTTATTTCTTAGTGGTTGGTTACATACTACTTTTTAAATAATGTATATAATGTTAGAATTTTTATAAGTTAGTTTTTGGCCAGATTTGTATTTTATTTTGTATTAATTCATCTTTGTTATTCTAAGGGGATTTAGTCCCAGAATAAAGTTCTATTTTCTATTCTATTCTATTTATGTTATTCGAAATAAATTAAAAAACTATGAACTATAGAGGGCAAAAAAATAAATAAAGGAATAATAAACTATGTTTTATTTATTTTTTGGGAAACCTTTGGGGGCGGGGTGGCCGAATGGGCTAAAGCGTGTGCATTGCACCGGGAGTTGCCTGGCCTTGCAACCGGATAAGAGATTTGAGAAGGTTAAAAAAGTATGAGTTCGCATCCCGGTGCCGAAGGGGTTTTTAAATTCCCCGCCCTCACCCT
Source organism: Nezara viridula (assembly GCA_928085145.1). Classification (NCBI taxonomy): domain Eukaryota; kingdom Metazoa; phylum Arthropoda; class Insecta; order Hemiptera; family Pentatomidae; genus Nezara; species Nezara viridula. The sequence goes on along the minus strand of OV725081.1, from coordinate 124,939,454 downwards.
CCGGCCCATGAAAATCCCGTATAGCCTAAAAGGCAGGTAGGTAAGAAAAAAAAAAATGAAATAAATAAATATGTATCAAAATAATGGTGAAACGTTATCTACCTAGTCTAAAATATTCTTTCACTCGAAAATAAGAATATAAAACTACTTTTATATTCTGTGATCAATTCTGAATTAAATTAAATGAGAAATTTTAATTATCATAATGGCATGCGTATCTTGAGTTGAAAAACCCTGGGAAAATCAAAGTCTGTACTCTTTCTCAAAACAAACGTCGTGGTCAATATATCCAAGAATACTATGAAAATGATCGTAATTACACATATATTATATAATTCCAATAGATACTTTAGGAGTATACATTTCGAAACTGACTGAATCAATTTAGAATATATTAAGTCATCGCCAACCTGAATTTATGTGTATTTAGTTAAGAGGTTTCTGAATTAGGAACACACATATATGCTCCGCCTGAAAGAGCCTTATAAAAGTTTGGGTAATTCCCTCCTTATCTTATCACTGTCACCCAGGGGATGCTTCTATCATAGCTGTCAGTTGTACTTGTAAACAACAGTTTATTTATCTATTATTTTACCAAAGTCAAATAAAAACAGGTTTATATTTTAACAGTCCGTCGAATATGGTTTATTATTCACGCTTCACTGACAAAAAGATGTCTTTAGTGGGTTTTGATCGATGTAATCAAGAATGATTATCGAAGGTTATCAACAGCAACAGCTGAGCTAATCAATAACGAACGGATCTAAATCAGTGACAGTTTGTTTGGTAGAAATTTATTACGAGGATTAACCTTAGAATTCAAAGTTTCGTGGCCGATTGAAACCTCTACTGCTTCTGGTTCTGAGTAGTGTTTGAGTTGGGTTTTTTAAATAGAAATCTGTTTATTTGAAACAGTTTCTTCCGTGAAACAGATACGGTTAACTGCTTCAAACAAGATCAAACAGATACAGAACGGAAAACACCTCACAGCAGTGGGTTAGCGGACGGTGAGGTTGATACCGAAGAAGAAAGAGGAAAACAATGAGTGAACTAGTTTAGTTAGAAAAAAAAAACTATTCCCTGTAACAATACTGTTACCAAGCAACGGTACCAATGGACTGTTTTGATAGATACCTCCATAATTCAAATAGACACCACAAAACAAGTAACAATGAATACTTGACCTAAAACTGGTTATAGAATTTGAAAAAAAAAACAAACAAGGAAATCAAATTTGTCTTAACCTATGACAATTTTAAAAAGAAAATCAAAAAGGACGAAATATTCGTCAAAGACGATTGTGGATGAAGAAAATGTTAAGAATCTAATATTTAATATTTTTATTTGTATCCTAACAATATGTTAAGTAGATAATCATCATCATCATCACCCCGAGCTCGACAATCCATTATTGGATCTTGGCTGCCTCAAGAGTTTTCCTCCATGTTTTCCTGTCCTTAATAGCCGTCCACCAGTCCCTGATTCAAAGAACTGGCAAGAAAACTTAATCCATCTTTTCATCTTAGTTATGGTCTGCCTACTTTTCTTTTTCTACACGGCTCCATGCACAGCAGCTTCTTTGGGGTTGAAGTCTCGTGCATTCGTACAACGTGGCATCTCAGTCTTGCTATCCGGATATATTCACCACATACGGCTCCTTGTATAAGTTGGCTAGTTCTTGATATATAATAATAGTTAAGTAGATAATAGTTCGTTAAAATAAATTTAAAGGCAACAATAATGAGCCAAGGGTCAGTGTGCCCAGGTAGTGTATTTTCTTCGAACAACTTTAACAGAAAATTCATTTAAATCGTACCAGGAAGCATTAAATTCAACACCTCTCTATCAACACAAACAGTAAAGAAATAAAAAAACCGAGAGCAGACGGAAAGGGCACAAACAAGAAAGAAAAACAAAAAACTAGAGAAGCAATCAATTTAGACATTTGTACAACAAAAACGTGCGTTTTGACATTTCACAAACTATGTGATTACATAATTATCTAACTAAACTAACAGGCTAAACCAAACTATTTGTTTTAATTCACTTGATACCAGAGATGTGCAAATGCTATTCAAATATCGGGTACCGAGTACTCAAATTTAATAACAAATGGGAATTCAATCACTACTTTAGTTAATCGTTTGACATCAAATGAAGTAGAAATTAAATTCTTTGATACTCAAAAAATGTCAGTATTTGAGTAAAATCCTTGGTACTCACTACTTAATGTGGCATTTGCCGAGCTGTGCTTGATACCGACAGCAGTTGAAAAATATCAAAAGCAAGAAAAAAATAGTAGCGTAGTGAAATAACCATTTATATATTTGTTTGTTCCATAATGTTTGAAATGTCTCAATACACCTTAAAATAACCTACAGAAAATAAAAGAAGAGAAGGAATATTTAAGTAATCCAGATACATCTCGATTTGAATTCGAATCAACATCGAAAAGAATCAGTACTTAAACGAATGACCTCGATTATGCATCATAATTATTATAGAAGGGGTAAGAGTGAACGATTATTGGAAACCAATCTGAAATAAGAGAGATTCGTTCGACGAATTGAATCGTTCAGATATCAAATCGAATAATCGTTAGGTATAGAATCGATATCAATTCGAACATGATTATTTCTAAGGTACTGTTTTAATCCTTGTTGAACATCAACTAAGATACATACATATTTTTAACATTGTTCACTAAATGCACAGATAAAACACAGCCATAAACGAATTTACTGAGCATAACACAATGATGTACTTAAGTGAGGGTACAATGTTCTGCATTTCTTCAGGCCTGAAATACAGGTATTCGATTACAGGTGAATCATCGAAACTGGTTCTTTCACCGGCGGTTGAAGGATGTCTCAACTTATATTCTCGTATAGCTGAGCTTTAAATCTAAGTCAATGATTAGAAATTCTTTTTTCAAGAAGAATTTAGAAACTATTATTGATAGTTGGCGCAAGAGAAAGTAGTGTTGTTATCTTTGTTATTCATTTTTTAATTATATAAGGAGTTATTATAGATAAATAATATAATGAAAGTTAGAGTAATCCATATTTAAAAATATAAGTATACTTAATGGATAATGATTTTGTGGGTTATCAGCTTCAAACACATGAACAAGTGGCTCTCATAGACTGAATAACATAAGAAATTATTTTGAAAATAAAGAAGATTATTTGAAGACTACTCACTAAAAACCAGGGGTGCACTCAGAAGGGGGTTCCATTTTTTCCCCTATTTTTTGAAGGGGAAGAGGCATATTTTGACGGGGTTTTGAATTTATAAGGGGTACATTTCGAAAGGGTTATGAATTTTCAGAATAAAAAGTTTCAAACCAGTGGACAAGATGAAAGGATATAACAGACCACTGAAAGTGTAATTGTATTTGAACTATGCTTTGGGGGGCGGGCTTCAACCCGAAAGGTTTTTTTTTTCATATACATAACTATAACTATTCTAAAAAAAAGAAAGATACTATCTACATATATTAAATGGTGTTTATGTAATTCTTGAAGTCCTATTAAATGTAAATACACGAACAATAGTACTTTAAGAGATATTTTTAAAAATATTTTTTACCATAAAACATGGTTACATTTTACCATTTTGGGGAGGCTTCAGCCCGAAAACCCCCTCCCCCCGCCGTAGATCCACCTCTACTAATACGGTATGGTTAAAACGTTTTAAATTAAAGTTACAGTATTCGAAAGTCAGCGATATAATAATTATTCCTTCGCGTGGTAAATATACACTGGTTTTCTCTACAACTTGATTTAAATAAAAGTAAAACAACGTAGAGTTTGCGTTCAGTATTTCAGATCCAGTGACGTCAATGTTTCCTACTCCTTTCCTTTAAGTCGTTAAGGTGGTGTTATTAGGATTGTTGTGATATCGGGGAATTTCCGATATTCCTTATCGATATCGCCAATATCGTAATCAAAAATAAATTTTAGAGATAGTTAACAAATATACGATCGGTTTATTGTAAAAAGATATTATTTGACTTTTTATAATCTTAAATCACTAAGAAATTTGATGAATTTTCCTTTTGTCAGATTAGAAAATTGTTCACTTGTAACTACTATATTTGATAAAGAAACGGGTTTATGTAATTCAAATACACTTACTGTGTATAATATAATAAATTAATAAGGTCAAAATTCATAAAAAATATTCTTAAAAGAACAGCTCCATAAAAAATGTACCTGGTGACTTTTGCAACAAGCCGACGATACCAGCTGTTTTTTTTTTTTTTTTTCCTTCAAAGTATTGTAACTCCATTTTATAATACATAGAGATATTTAAGGATTTGTTTGAGAATGGTTTAAAACATGGGTATATGTTTATACGCTTGTTTCATGTTTTTTAAAATATTAAATTTATTTAACTTCATGAGGACAATAGGAAAAAAAAAAAACTGAAATGCGATATTGACATTTTTCTTTCGATATTACGATAATATCGCAAAATCCCTGTCAAATAGTAACTGAAATTATTACGTTCAAACAATCAAACTCTTCAGCTTTATGTAGTAATATTTTAAACATATACTGTACATTGATTGATTAAGATACATGTGAGTCAAGATAGCTAGTGGACAGCCGAGATTAAAAATAACACAAATGTGTATTTAGAAAATATTAATCATCAGGTTGCCATTTTCCCCGAAGAAAGGTTGGACCGGTACAAACAGTAATTAGGAAGGTTACAGATCTATTTATAGACTGACCAGTAATATAGGAGGTATTAATCTCAGGTAGAGTGATTAGTTCAGTGACATAACATCGAATATTCTGGGAAGGATTTTAGAGAGTTGCTCGTCCAGACCACTGTATGTTATCTTCGATCTGGATAATTATTTCGAACAAACAACCTAACTTCCAAAGCTTAGGATTCTTTAAATAATAGGTACCACTCGTAATAACACTATATTATGAAAATTCCTTGGTGTAATTATTTCTTTTACATATTGTGCAACGAGAAGAGATGCTGAAAATAGATAAACGCTTGCATTCAATCAACAGGTTGAACGTATTCAAGGTTTTGACCCAATCATAATGTTCATTCTGAATTTCCTTTAAATGAATATCCAATTTATAGTGATAACTATATCCTGATACAGTTCCACAGTAATAAGAAGGAAATGTGCAGAGGATAAATGAACAATACTTCAATCCACAGGTTGAATATAGATTATATTTTCACCAAGCAGAAGCATCACTTTTCCTTTTATTGCCGTGTCACCTGTTGAGCTACCTTTAATAACAGACTTATTTATAACTCAAACAGATCCATCAATTCATATTCAAATCAGCAAATGCAGACGATGTGCTCATAACACAACAGATCAAGAACAGACCAGATGACTGGAGAGAAATAAGGATACGGAATTGGAGATTCAAGAGCTGTGACGAATTCAAGTAGCTAAGTAGCCCGATCACATGCGAAAACCTAGTAGGGAGAGATATTCAAGCCCGTATAGTCGGCAACTAACCATACGATAAACCTAAGTTACTAAATACAATATAATTACGAGTGCGCCCGCGTCCCAATGGTGGGAGGGGGGATTTCAACTCTCCGTTCTCTCCTCTGGCCCGATAAAATTCCTGTATAGCCTAAAAGTCGAGGAAGGGGTGAACACACACAAAAAAGAGTTTATAGCCGCATGGAATTGATGTTTGTACAGTGTGAAGAAGCTTCTGAATTACAAAAATCTGTATAGATAGGCAAAGACTGTAATATATAAAACGATTATGAGGCCTATTGTGACATATGGAAGCGTGACATGGTCCATGAATAAAGAAAGCAAAAAGATGCTCCACGTATGGGAAATAAACAATAAGTGAGAATTCAAGTCAAAACAATAACAACAAATATCTTTTTTAACAAAACAGCTTACTCCAGGAAGGAATTTTTATATTATTATTCAAAACCTTAGGCAAATTTTATTCCAAGAATATGCTTAATTGGTGTTTACTTCTTTCTTGCGTAACGTTAAATTGGAACGGTTGTTGGTCCCAACGTTATTTAACTTTCTTAAATTTTTCTATTTTTTATTCATTCATGATATTTACAAATGAATTATGACGGCATGAAAACACTTGTTGAGAAACTACTCACTCGTAGCACTCTAATAATATGTCTACATTAGGAGGTCACGGGGCCATCTTCTTTTCAGACGCCTCGGAGGGTTATCAGGAATTGAAGAAGAAGCAAAGTTAGAAACGAGAGGGTTGGGATAGTTCTGAAGTTTATTATGGAAGGATAGGTAACAGGATTTTGCCAAATCTGAAATATAAGGAACATTAAGGTCGTTATGGATGATTTTATTTGTAACAACGTATGGAGCATTGATTTTTGATTGTAAGGATTGGAGACGAGAGCAAGTCGATGGTTTAGTGGAGCCCTATAGTTCAAATCCTTTAAGCCCAAATAGGCCTTATTACAGTCATGTATATTGTAACCAAGATTAAGGAAGCATTGAAAAAAAAAATAGAACTCTTCTCTTTTTTGTTTCCTGTGACTAATTATTAATTCCTATCTTAGCATGTGCAAGTGCTCTTATATCTTACATCTTGACTATCGTTTCTTGATATTTATATGTGGCATGTCATACTATTGTATATAGAATAAGTATCTTTTTTGTTATTTTTATTATCTTAAATATCTTCGTATTTATCTTTAATTGTATATTGTAATTATGTTTAAATTCCCTCTTTTTTCTTGTATTTTATTTCTTTTTCTTGTACATAGTTTTAATTCTGTAAATAGATCTTTTAACCTTTTTTGCTGCTATATAAAAATATTCAACCTAACCCCTTCTCACCTGAGCTAGCATGGTATGATAAATGGTTAATCATGGCCAAATAATGGGTAAGTACCTTATATTTTATAGACTTATCTCTTTAGAGATGAAAGGCTGGTAAAGCCAGGCGCCCAACAAGTAAAAATTCCGATAGAAAAATATATTTACTAAAACTTGTTTTATTATTTATCTTTTTTTTTTTTTGGTCATAATAGGAGACTTTAGTAATTAATTGGAAGCTTAGAGAGTTTGCCTAGTCGGAAATGAGAGATTTCTTGTCGTTTCTGTCTGGTATGAGGATTTTAAGTTAGAAATATGTTCAATTTTTCTATCTTAAATCATAAATTTAACAAGGACGAGAGAGTAAAATAAAATTTGAATATTTACAGAAAATGTGCAATTTAATGCAACAAACAGCAAAATCGAATTTCAATATTTTATTCTAGACATCGTGAAACGGATGGATAATCGGGTTTGAAGTTTTTACACGCAAGCGAATAAAATGCGCATTAACACGCGGAAATATTGTCTATATTTATAAGTAGTAATGTAGTTACTATAATACATAAACATATAACATATGTTATACGTAAACATATAACATATGTAATATATAAAGTATAATAAATACTATAAGAGCTGAATGGACGGAGTGATATTGGAAGTGCAGCGGGGAGGAGCTGGGCGGTGAGGGGAACCTTGGTACCAGGCGGCCACCGGCACCGACCTCGAGGATGGACGGCTCTGCACCCCCTCACCGCCATCTGCCTCTACTCATGTATTTATATATCTATATACAGTTTTAATACTTTTATTTATTATACACAAGCATCATATTAAAGTATTTATTTATTTTTATTTAATTTATTTATTAGTTATACATACATATTCCTGGCTCACAATAAATTTGCCATATACCTCGGTATTCAGCAAATATGATATCAAGGAGAAGAAATGATAGCATAAAAAAATAATAATAGTAATAAAATAACATAATAACACAAAAAACGATAATGCAGCAAGTAGCTCAATGCAATAAGTCTATTGGCCACACCTCAGCAGTTTTCTGGGCGGATTATATGGATTTGTAGCAGTAGATAGAGCTTGAGTAAGTGAATTGTAATTTAGAGTCAGTCTGTCATGAAAATTACTAAAGCGGTCTGTGGCAGTTGCAGTGATGAAAGGAATGTTAAGAGCAGTGTGTAACGTGAGGTTTGAAACATAAAAGGGTGCGTCTACAATTTTCCGAAGGACTTTTGACTGGAATGACTGGATGATTTTTTATATTTGATTTCTTTGCTGTTCCCCATCGTTCGATCCCATATGTCCAAAGTGGTTTAATGAGGACTTTGTAAATAGTTAATTTATTAGTCTCAGATAATTTAGAACGTCTGTCAAGTAGCCTAGGAAGAAGTCCGTATCGCTGATTAAGTTCTTTTCTTTTTTTGTTTTATGTGGTATGTCCATGTAAGCCATTTGTCCAAGTGGAACCCAAATATCGTACAGTTTTTGAAGGTGGTAGAGCGATATTATTAACGAATACTGGAGGGCAAGAGTCATGTTTAAGCGTAAATGAAACAAATTGGCTCTTAGACTCGTTCATTTTTATTTTCCACCTTTTAGCCCAACAAGCTATGTCGTCTAGGTGTTCTTGAAGTACCTGAGAAGCCTTAGCTGCATCCTTGTTAAATGTTAATATTGCCGAGTCATCAGCAAATGTAGCCAACAGTGTTGTGGGATGTCTGAACAGTAAATGTTGAAAAGTGTTGGAGTACCTTGAGGTACTCCAGCTTTTATTTGTTTGATATAAAAACTTTATCTATTAAATCGTAGGAAGTAATTCGTAAGAAGACCTTTTCAATTACGAACGGTCTCGATAATCCGAATCCCTGATAATCCAAACAAAAAAGAAAAAAAAATCTTAAAGTTGACTGAGAAGATACGAAATGGAAATGATGCTGTTCCTTAGTACATATTAATGGAATAGCTCCGATTGGTAGTGTCGAGTACTATATTGTGGTGTCTTTAGAGCTTTGGAAAGCAGTGTTTACTTCATTAACTTTTATTTTATTTTGATTCCTATAATACTAAGTAACTTAACTGTTGCTGAGAAACCCGGGAATTACGTTGGTTGCGGCCGCTGAGGAAGTCATTATTTTAGAAGCTTATGCGTTTAAGATCGATGCAGTTAAACAACATAGAGCCCCAAATAATCAACCTCAAGACCTACCTATGGTTACTCAAGACTAACAATCCGGATCAGAATATTGATCCTAATAGTGAAGCTACCACCAATACGGAGGTAAGTCAAGTTGTTAATACTAATCCCGATCTAGTGCAATTAGAAGGGGAATTAGAATTAGGAAGGGAAAGGGTTAGAACAGCTAATGTCACTTATCTAAAGAATCAGAACTGGAACGTTTTGGGGGAGAACTTTGTCACCTCACAACCATTTTCTAAAACGAGGGAATCAAATTCACAGTCAGATTGAGGCGAGAATCTCTGCGGGATGGGTGGATTTACCAGATATTACGGAACTAAGGGTATCTTTGGTTGAAAGAGTAAGGAGAAATGTCCTTAACGGAATATAAAGGGAGTTGACACGCTGCGAAGAGATTTCTAAAAGATTGAAAAAAGCCTACGGGGAAGCCGCTGGAAACCTGAAGAAGATGTCTACATAATGTTTACGGAGATTAGAAGATCCGAACAGTCAGATTACAGATTAGCGGAGATAATGTTTAATCAATACACATCCATATCCGAAAAGCTCTAAAGATACAATTGGGAAGGAAAGCACTAAAACAAGATGGTCATCCACAAGTTGAGGAATCTCTTTATACGTGGTTTTTGAAGTATTTATCATCATGATGTCTGAATTAGTGTTGCCCAAATGCGAGACCGAGAAGAGTCTTGGTCTTGCGTAAGAGTCTCGGAACAGTCTTGCAGTTACTTATTAGCTTATTACTGTATTTTTTTAGATAGGAGAAACCTAAACAAAGCCTGAATAAAAAATTAGAGGAGTTAAATGCAAAAGTATATTGGTTATACCAGTTATTAACATATAGTAACTAAGGTTGTCAAGTATTAGTAACTATTTTGCCTTAATTTTTATTTAAAAAATCGAATTGCCGAAAAAGACCAAGACCGATTTTGGGTAACACTAGTATGAATTCCGAAGACATATTAGCTGATAAGTCGAAGTTTTTCTTTAATAATTTTTTAAGAAGGTTGACAAAGCAGATTTAAATGCTCAGAAAGGTTGGCTTGATAATTTTCATTTTTTTCCCTATTATTTGAAAACTAGAACATTTTCTATGGCAACTTTTTAAGTAAAAGTTTTATTTTTAATTTAAAACGGATGATATAAAATTTTCAGCACTTTCAGTAAAGATATTTTTATTAGGTTAGCCGACGTTTTGAGCCAAATATGTGGGTCATCCTCAGGGCCAACGTTTGGAAGTCGAGACAAGAACTGTCAATTTCTTGACAACACAGTTCTATTTACGTTCTATTCAGTCGACTATTTACTCATCTCTAAAGCTTTAAAATAGGAATCTACTCAAAACAACATAAATATGACCTCTTTTCAAGATATCATTGGCTTCACAACTCAACTTGATCCATCTCTGCCTTCACAACAGAGTTTGTCAGACCCTTTGCTGATAATTCTCAACAAACACCAGTTTCTCTACAACACTCTGTTTTTCCTACTTCGCCGCAGGTTTCTTCATTATATTCTGTACCCTCATCTGATAATGTACATACAAGAACTGACAGCAGTTCTTGTCTCGACTTCCGAACGATAGCCCTGAGGATAAGTCATATTGTTGTGTAAAAAGTTAGGCTAACCTATTAAAAATATCTTGACTGAAAGACCAGAAAATTTTGTTTCATCCATATAATTGATCAGCCGACTATTTACCTATCCCAAAATTAAAAAAAAAAAATTAAAAAGTTCTGTCGATTTCGCAAAAAATTGATCCAAAAATGACTTTTATTCTTAGCTATTCAAACAAACGACAAATTAGAAACAAGTAATTCATTTTAAAAAAAATTATAACTCTAATCTAAATACAATCACCGTTAATTTTTCATTTAATTTAACTTTCTTTTTTTAAAAACTAATAAAATAAACAGTAAATATATAATTGAACTTTTACCGTATAGCTAGAATTTTATTACTTCTAAAAACTTTTATTTCGAAAGTATTTCATAAAAGTTTTATCACCTGATTTAAATAGATTGTTTGATTAATAAATATTTTACCACCAGCGATGAATAAAGAACTTTATATTTTATACTATTGATATCTATAAAGTTCTATATCCTTGTATCAAAAATGCGTTGTTTATATTACGCAGGATAGGTTACTGCATTGTTCTATTTCTATCCTTTCTCTTGCGAATAGCTCAGTTCACTATTAAAATCGATTGGCTATTGTAAACCTCTTAGTACTTAATGTTTGACTCTAATCACATCATGATTTACAACCTCTCTAATATTCGCTGGTAGTGAAATATCTTTTTGATTTTTGTTTATTTTGGTTTATGTTAAAACTTCAAATTTTATTTATTTATTTTAAAAAAAGTATTCATTAAATAATAAGAAAAAAAACAGTAATTGGGTTTAGATTACAGATGTAATTTATCTCAAATGGATTACCTGATTCTTATGTGTTCTTTGACAGGGTACTTAAGAATATATTGCTCGATCAACCATCATTTTATGGACTAAGTTTTTCGAAAATGAATTGCTTCAACGGAATTTTTAAATATAAAAAAATAAATACAAAATAAAAGCTCTATAAAACATTTATTTGAAAAGTTGCAAGAGATAATGTAGTAATTAAAAAAAAAAAAGAAAATATAGATTCTAGTTATAGTGAAAGTGATAAAAAATAAAAGTTAAAATTTCATAATAAATATAATTTTGAAAGAAAATCGATATTCATATGAATTATCGATACATGTAAAGTATCGATAAGCTATCACTCGAGAGTTCATGAAAATCTTATATTCGATTTAATAATTTGCTAACAAAAAAATTGTCTATACGTAGTGCGGAATGGTGTTCGCAACAATTGAAGGCGCCAAATTTTATGATAATTTAATTAGAAAAAAACAGTAATTTTATAATTTATTGTACAGTAGTTGTCATAACAACTTCATACCCAGAAAAAGATATTGACAACATTAACGTTAAAATGAAGGAGAAATTTCACATGGAAATGTTATTTTGTAAAAAAAAAAAAATGAAAAAAAAAATGTAAAGGAAAAATTACAACGTGAAAATTTTTAAAGAGTTACTGCGACTCAGACAATTTTATTGTCCTGTGGTTTCTATTCCTTGAAAATATCTGCAAGAAACGAAACAGAGCATCAATTTAAAATAATTAATTTTATTGCTACCTCAATATTTATCTTATTTAGTTTTTTTGTGCAGTTATGGTTTTCTACAATTTGTTTTTTATGTTTTGAACTACAACGAATTTGCATAATAAATAAATATTATACAACGTGCTTTTCTCAGTGATTAAAACGATCTTTGTGATGGACCCTATTCTCAAACAAATATACATATTTAAGTGAAATGCCAATAAATTAATTTTAATAACAAATGGATCCGTATTTGCAATTTAATAACGAATAAAAAAGATGCCTTAGATAAAGCGTGGTGAAATTTAAAATTAAATTTACTGAGTTAATGAGCGAAGAGTTAAGTGATCTCTATCTCGCGTCGTAGCATATTTTTCATTTAACGACTCACTGAATAATGATTCATGAAAAAGAGAAAATCTTTGAAGCTTGAGTGAGAGTTTAGCGGGTTGAGGCGCTTGCAATAGCATGATAAAGTTAAGCAACGTCGATCGTAGCTTAAGTCCTGGATGAACCTCTGAATCGGGTGACCGTACATCAGAGAAATGCAGTCCGATAATCTCTCTAGATCACTCTCCCCTATATTTGTAAAAGAGACCCGTCACCCTACTGGAGGCAACTGACATAAATCAGACGTATGGGTGATGAACCTACTATTACCCTCTAATGTAACTTAATAGATATTCCTGTTGTCATTTTACAGGACATCACTAATCATCCGTCAGTTTAGTCTGCAGATGGTTTGGTTCGGAGATAGAAATATAGGTCTTGGACTGCGCATGCTGACCTTGAGCAGCCATAGTGCACAAACCCATGTCCTGTGAGTTATTTGGAAGAATGCTATCGAATTTATTTATTTACATTGCTTTAATAGAGTTTTAACTCTATCTTCTCCATCATTATAAAATGCATATGCAAGTAATATATCTGTAAGAATCAGGCGGGCAAAGATCTTGAAGAAAAATGAACACACACACACACACACACACACACACACACACACACACACATTGTCCGTATTTTTTTTCTATAAACTTTGAACATGTTGGTCTAATAAATAAATATCTATAGATATATACTATCATATAAAACAATAGATGGAGTATCAATAGGTTAGGCAGCTAATGGAAGACAGATAGGGGCCACTTAGCAGGTTGATGAGGTCATGACCTCGCTTTCTTTCGTCTCTTATCAGTAAACCAACGGGCACGTTCATCATGCTGTAGATGATTTACGTACTTTCAATTATTTAAAAGTATATTAATAATTTAACATAATATTTGTTTAACAAAAGATATCAAAATAATGAAGAGGCGAAATCCATATATGTATATTGAAATGTATATATAATCAAAGAATCTTAATGTTTAAGTACGTGCAAGTGGTGTACTTGAACAACTTCATTATTGACGATGACCAACATGCTAGGGTCAAAACATCGGCAACAATAAAAATCTTTAAATGACTGCATCCTGCGTATTTATTACCCACGAACATATTTGTATATGTATTGAGTTTTATTGTATAATTATAAAAAATTACTTAAATATTTTTAGACAACAGAAGAAATGGATTTTGCTAATCTATTAGAGGAAAATGATTTTATTTTATTTTTATTTTTTCATCATCTTTTAGTATTTTGACCAGGAATACTTTATGTTTGTCTGTAACAGCTGTTATTCTTAAGGGACATTGTCCCAGAATAAAGTTATATTTCTATTGCCATTTATAATTTCTATTTTTCATGAGTTATTTACCTTATACCGTTCCCAAACTCAGTATCCGTAAATAGCTGTCCATCGTTCTTAGTGTTGCCCAAGACTCGTCTTGGTCTTGCGAACTCAGTCTTATCTATTAGCTTATTACTGTAGAGATATTAGTATACATTTTTAGATAGAAGAAACCTAACTAAGCCAGAATGAAAAATTAGAAGAGTTAAATACAAAAAGTATATTGGTTATACCAATTCTTTACATATGTTAACTAAAATTGTCAAGTATTAGAAACTATTTTGTCTTATTTAAAAAAAAAAAATCGATTTTTTTTACCAGTCTTGGTCTTGCAACAGTTAGATGGTATTGGTAGACCGATTTTGGGCAACACTAATCGTTGCAGCTGATTAAATCAATTGATTGATGAAAATATGGAATTTATTCATTTTGCACTTGGAAAGAGTGGTCACATAAAGAAAGAGGAGAATTATATATGTGTTCTTCTGTCAATACTTTATTTTATTGTAATAATCCGTAATCTGTTATTTATTAGTTTTATTTAGCGATAATATTTGTTAAGTTATTGTTGTGCTAGATTTTTTTCTTTTTAGACGGTTTCATACTCCAAAGCAACATCTATTAAGATAGGCAAGGTATTAAAAATCACTTGACTCAGGTAAAATTTCACGGTAAAATTTTATTATCTTAAAGATGTAAAATACATCAGAAAATGGGCCAATAAACGATTAGGATTTGAAGGAAAACAAGAGGAACGGCACGTAATGGAACGTGTAGCACATGGCTAACTGCACTACAAGAATTAATAAACATTCCACTCGGATGTCTACTTTAGCTAATATTATTTCTTCTCGACTTGGAATCAAGATTCAGAGATAATGAGGTAAATGTGGATTCGAAACCAGTCGGGGATTCCCTAGCGATTAAATAACATTAAATTATGCAAAACCTAATTCAGGGAAGACCAAATTAATCTCATCATTGATGACCTCGAGAGGGGAATGGAAATTCAAAACTACACCATATTCCAAAGAGGTTGTAGTTTGCTTCTCTTCGAAATCTTCAGTAATCTTATCTCTACTGAATTTTTAAAAAAATAATAAAAACAAACAATGATAAAGATTATTTATTACACCATATAAATATCTCCTCACTATTATATGGAGGCTCACACATAAAATAAAAAGAAGTAAACACAATAAACTAAAACAAACCTCACTGTACAGAAGGATTCCCTAACCTTTTTCTACCTGAGGTTAGGCTTACAAGTTATTCAGTCCAAGTTGTGGGCACCAATTAGCTGATTTTTTTTTTTTTTTTTTGTCACTTGACATTCTTAATAATATTAAAAAGAATAGTTTTAACTTATAAAAAATTATTTTTTGTATTATTATATAAAATATATAAAAGAATTAAATTTTCATTATAAAGTAATATAAATGATATGGTCAATGTGAGATTAGTAGTGAATTTGATTGGCCAATACGTTATAATTTGGAGTATACATCGATTAAGTTATACTAGAAAATTATTTTTTTTTAACTTATAATTATTATAATCACCTTGATGATTATGCTTACATAAAAAAAGAAAATCGTTTAATTTTGAATTGATATTTCTTACTTACAGTAACGATGTATAAATACATAACATATATAAGTAAAGATACCAATCTAATCAAATTGAATTTTTCAGTTGTGTTAATCTTCGTCAAAGCTTGCGATATTTTGCTATACTTACTAAATGACTTGTATTAAGTAAGCTAACAAAATTTGAAGGTAATAATTATAAAATAGGTTAGTATACCAAAAACTATAAAAATGGACAACTAAACGGTATGGTTTCAAAAATTTAGAGCAATCAGTTTCCCGAAATCTTGTTTGGAGCGCGCTACATCATCGAAATGGAGAAAGGCATCACACGCTAAATCAATGAAGTTATAGTAAATTATGGACTATGTTTGAAGAATACGGATTATTGTGTAAATATACAATAACATTTGTACAAAAAATTTTTTTAAAAAAATAAAAGAAAACTGGCTCTGCAAGTATAGATAGTTGTGCTCCTAACTCCACTGAACATACAACCACATAAAAAATTAAAACTTTTATAAAACACAATGAAAAAGAAACGTATTCAACCATTTTAGATTGCAGAGGCACTTCTATAAAACAATAACATTATTGTAAATTGAAACGGTTCCGTTACCTCCTTTACTTACTGTTTAGGGAACAAAGCAACCCTGCTGCCATCTCTTGGTAGGCTAGTGAAAACAGAGATAATCTCCTAAATTTGGACAAGCGGTGCATGGGAACTTAGAAGAGAGAGAGATAAATATGAACCAAGGAGGAAGAGAATTAAAAAGAACAACCGCAAATAAAATAAATTGAGCCACTGACCCACCTAATTAAAATACAAATATAATATTTCTATTAAAATCATTTAACAACACATTAACACCACTGTAATAAATTTAGCAACACACAACCAGTGGTACAGACACCTTTTTATCAAATAATTAACATCCGCCTCAAACTTCGTAATTAGCTTCATCTCATCGTATCCTACAACTTTGGCAAAATAGGATTTGCTTTTATGAGTTTTAAAGCCAATAAAGAAAAAAAAAAAAAAAAAAAAAAAAAACCTACAACTATTTTATTTAAGAAAACTTTTCGAATTTGGGCGTTTTCAATACGAAGACCGGCAGACATTGTCTACTTAACTAACTTTAACATGTCTATTTAATTGATTTTAACATAATAAATCAAATATCCTTTAAGTCATTTTAGTTCACTTTATTTAAAGATACAGTCCACGAACATTCAAAATGCAAAGAACCAAAATAATAGGTAAACAACTGTGGCAATATTCCCGATAAATATAGAAGGGAATGCCACAATAAATCGAACATGGTCCTCCGGGCCGGATATTAAAAACCGTTATCACTTTTTTAATAAGATTTTAGATTGATAAATCAAACATCCTTTTAGTCATTTTAGATGACATTATTTAAAGATACAGTCTGCGAACATTTAAAACCAAACAACCAAAGCAACAGCAGAATTATTATGGTAATATCATCGATAAATTTAGAAGGGAATGCCATAATAAATCGAACATGGTCCTTCGGGCCGGATATTAAAAATCTTTATCAATTTTGACTAGATTTTAACATAATAAATCAAACTTTCTTTGAGTCATTTCAGTTCACTTCATTTAAAGATCCCGGCCTCGAATATTTAAAACCCAAAGAACCAATGTAATAGGAAAACTACTGTGGCAATATTCCCGATAAATATAGAAGGGTATGCCATAATAAATTAAACACTTATTCGATGCTCGATCGGTACCTTAAGACGTTTTCCCGACCATGTTTAAGAGAAGAAGAAACATCAAATTGGCTGAAGGGAGTACTTATTCATCGAGCTTCAAATAATTCCTCTGAAGAATCTTCCTCCGTTTTTCTTTTTCCTACACCTTCATCCAGCTGCAAGAGTCCTGTTTTTTTCATTTGATTTACCACTGAAAATTATCTTCTATATAGGTTGTCTCCTTCCATTCTGGCTACATGAGTTGCTTATCTATGCCTAGTTGTCTTAATGAGTTTAATAATCTTCTGCTTTTTCAACAACTTTTCTCCTGATTTCCTATTTATTGTTGTGCCTAAATTCTTTTCACCGTCCTTAATTCTAACAAATTATAATTTTTAATGAGCCAAAGAAGTACAAGTCGGTAACTCGATGAAGGAGGTATAGGAAGAAGAATAATGTAAGAGGATTCCTGAGAAGACCAAGCGTCACCCAGACCTTTAAATCAGAGAGTTAGTTTCCTTATCGTTAAAAATCAGGTTTTAAGTTTACAAAATAACTAATCTGTAAACAAAGCCTTGCCTTTTTATTATTTATTTATTATAGTCACAAAGACAACTCTGCCTATGAATTAATTTGATTTTCCATTCAACAAACACCAAGAGCTCATATTAAATACTAGAGGGCGGAAATATATACTACTCAGCTGTTGGATAACAATAAAGAGTTTCTTGGACGAGATATGAATTGGCAATGTTGTGTATAAAGTTAGCCGAGACCAGAAATAGACCTGATCCTTCACGCTAATGCACTTTACTTTCTCTTATGACTCACTCACTCAGGTCGAGTTTTAAAATCGATATGGCCACTTTTCATTCCTATCTCTTTCGGTTTCGTCTTTTTAGTTGTTCATCGTTACTCAACTCAGTTTTTAAAATTTTTTTTTGTAACTGTGCTATAAATATGATGATATTTTAAAGAAAATATGACGTAAAAAACATTTACAAGTTTTGAAAATGAAATTACTAGTTTCAATCGAACAGTCAATGCTCAATTACTGAGATAATGAGGGAATAAAAAATCACTTAAAAAGGAATGATTTCTTCACTCTCAGACGAGAAGGCAAAAACAAAACGAATAATTGATTACCTTTGGGTAGTTAAGGAAGATACAGCATAAATTTTAATGACTCCTTGGATACAAAGAATAAGTAGATGCACAATACTCTAACACGATTTCAAAACAACACGCGCTCAACTCGAGCCGCTAGTGGCTATTTAAAGATGGTTGCACCGGGGATTTACTATTGACTTTTTAAAATATTCTAGGAAGGTTTGTAATTTTATAACAAATTTAAATTGTGGACATTTAAATAAGATATACTTAATCGCAATAAAATTATATATGAACCGGTTGTTTTCATTACTGTCAGAATTAACTTATTTTAGGTTAATTAATCGAATTACTGAATGATTAAGAAATCAATAAAAACGCTAACTGGAGCTGAGAACCAGTCAGAATAATTATTTTAAAGAACTATAAACATACTACTTAATATTCATTGACGTGTTATTACTTGAACTAACTATAATTAAATTTAATACTTATTGAAGGAAACGAGTCGACTGTTCTACATATCATGGGTGATAAATATTCAGAACTGTTATTGTTTTTTCGCCTCCTAAAACAATAGCCTATAATCATTAAAAATTTGTTTTTCATTTTACCCACCAACTTACATAGGTAACTACACCTACGTTTACTATATATATATATATATATATATATATATATATATATATATATATACATATAATGTCCATACTCAATATAAATATATACTATAAACAGGCACAGATATGTTTATACCTTATTATTTTTTTTTTGTTCTTTTTTGGCTCTAAGACTTGTAAAAGCAAGTCCTTTTTTGCCAGTAAAATATTTTAATTGTCATAGTAAGATGAAATTACACTGAATATATATTAATTATTCATAGTTAGGTGATCACTGAATGAAACTTATATGGAACTTGGATATCAGATATTATGTTTATACTTATACTATTAAAACTACGTAATCCTTAATATAATACATATTTATATTATGATTAATATTGTTATTCTTAAAATATTGTACAATATATTGTCCTACGAATCATTTCAATCCATTACAATTGTCTTTGTTATAAATATTATTTGGCTAACCATTGTATACCTTCAATCAAACTATATTTATATTGTTTGGCACCTCTTACTTATGTTTATTACATTACTAGCCAATAGTCACAATTCTGTAACTATAAGAAACAACGCAAATCTTGAATATTTAGTCAGCAAATTATTTACATTCTACAAACAGAAACATTACCTCCTTCCTCCCTCCCCCCTCTGACTATGTTTACCTACCTTTTGCTATCTGAAAAAGAACAACTGGGAAATCCTCTCCCGAATTACCTACCAAACGTGTCAGTACTTGATACCATACTTTCAGTGCACGAACCACGGTTAGTAAGAGAAAATATTACAAATTTTTATAAATGGATTATATACATTATATTTTTACTTTGTATAAATTTTTACATATTTCATTTGTAATATTGTGTATTGTAAAGTTAAGGTTCATTTATCATCAATCACTATAGTTTAGTATTAACCATTACCGGTCGTATAATATTATATATCTAATTGCATTTAAAAATTTTCAGCCCTGATGATGATCCAGAAGTTTGGGTTGAAACGTCGGCACTAATAAAAACTTTATAACGACTGCGTCCTGAATATTTATCACCCATAAATTCAAAACTGTTGGATAACTACTATGGCAAATATGTTCTTTTTTTTTTTTTTTTTTTGTAACAATCGCTGTAAAATGATATAGCCGATATGGACATGCATGGCAGATATATAGTTTATTGAAACATAAATAGGGGCTTTGGAGGTATATTGCAGTGTGACGATATAGAAATGTTTTACCACTTTAGAAATATTATTCTCTGGACTTGTTTCTCTGAATAGTTATTTTTTAGAATGTATATTATTAGCTATTATTGTAAATGGATTTAAAAAAAGTAAAGCTGTGAGATAGTTTGCACCATCGTGTTCACCAATCTTATACGTCATAGTAAGCTACAGTTGAGTCAGGCCAAACAGCCAGTCCCCACCAAACCTAAAGATGCTAGTGCAAAAAAAAAAAAAAATAAAATAAAGAATGGACATTATGTGAAGAAAACTTTGAAAGCATGTTTTAGAATATTTAGAATATATTAAAATAAACAGAGTTTGTCGGTTCATACTACTTAAAAAAATGGCTGCTCCTTAAAAAAGGCATATTTTTCGATAAATTTAATGCATTACACGACGGGGATTAATTTATGTTTTAAACAATACTAGACCACCTCTTGAATTAAAATACATTGGTCTGTCGGCTTATACTTGCGAAGCCAAACCTTTTTTCTTCATTTCACGAACGGGTGAACTGATTTCGTTGCAGCTTTTTTACTTTTATTTACATATATATGTAAAATATAGTAATTTTTACCATGTAATAATTAAGTAAGAAGGTTTAAAAAACTGTATAAGTTTGTTAGCGCGTTGTGAGTAATTGCTTAAAATCGATCTGTAACTATTTGGATGGTTGCATTGTGCATTGAAGATTAATGCATGCCAAAGGTACAAGGCTAGGGAGCGGGGCTAACCGTCCCTGCAGGCCAGCAATAACCTTTAGCATTATAATAACGTTCTGTTCTTTGTAACAGTTACATTCAATTCTTTAGGAGTTATATCCACTATATATAATAAGGTATTATAGTTCCTTTTTGCAGTTCTTATTTCTACTCAGATTTCGACGCGGGTATCAAGTCACCATTACGTTCTTTGGGACGTACTAAAGAACTTCGAGATGAACCATAATTCAATCCAAAAGCATCCTAAGTGCCAGGGTGGCCGATAGGATACTTTTTTAGAAACGTTTTTTTTAGGTTCATAAAAATTAAAATATTCCTAATTATTAAAGTCTAACAAGTTGAGGTTATGGACGTGTGGTCATTTCAATGACACTTTGTTTGACCACACTAGGCCGAAAAATATTAGACCTATGTCCGAGGATTATTGCCAATGCATCCTAAAAATCGAAATAAAATTTTTTTCAACCAAAATGTATTTTTTTTTTGTGCAAAAAAATGTTGATTAAAGTATTGAATGAATTATAAAGTATCTTAAACAGCAAAACCAAAAGCTTAATTATAATAAGTTTCGGATAAAAGTTTAAAAAATTGTATTATGAGTTCTAAAGAACACTAAAAACGAATGTAACTTTCTTTTTCACAACAACAATTTCCATGACCTACTTTACAGAACTGCCTTTTGGTTTTTGTTATATAAGATACTTTATAAATGGTTAAGTAGTCGACAGATTAATAAGGACGAAACAAAATTAGCAGGGATTTCAGTCACAATTTTTTATTATTGGGTTGCCGACGTTTTGACATGTGGGCCATCATCAGGGGTATTGTTAGGAAGTCGAGACAATTCTCTAATATAAAAGATACATTATAATTAATTTAATATTATAATCAATATATTTTTCTTATTCTGCGCAAAGAAAACAATAGATTGGTACATAATTACCTAAAAGTACGAGTAAACGACGAAACTATATATAAAAAACATTTTCTCGGTGTCTAAGACGCGTTGGCAAGATCCCTAGGGAATGGGTCTAACATTTTTCGACCTAGTATTACCATAAAACGTTTCATTGGAACCGTTGACAGCAAGTTCGTAACCTACCCTTGCAAGTAAACGAAGGAGATTAATTGTAAGGTTTCTGTAGTTCAATTAAGATAATATTAATTGTTTTACTCTTATTTCGGTTTATATTTTACAGTACCTCAGTTAGACAATTTATACATCCTTAAAATTAATAGCAGCAATATTTAAGGAGATATATAGTTTTTTATATTAACAAAACAACCACTAATAAATAGTGAAATGGTTCTATGGAAACCAGCTGAGCATCGCACTATCTTTACAAATAAAAACTAATACACCACATCTCCGTTAATTATTCATCAAATCTAAGAATTAAGACATCATTTTAACATTATCTTCTCCTTTAGGTGCGAAAAATAAGCTTCCAAAAATTCAGAAAACAAAAATATGAAGAATAGGAAACATGATTTGAGCTTTTAACTCAAAAATAATACGGTTTATAGAGGAGTACATATCTAGTGGTAATTTGAAAGCTTCTTAAATTCCCTACAGAACAGAAAAAAAAAAATGATCGAAATCGGACCATTTTTAGTGAAAATACACCGAATTGTAATTTGTACACGCTTTGATTTATTATTTTGAATGAACATTTACATATTTTCGAAACATATCGTGATATTTTTACTGAAAACTACTAGACTATGTTAAACTATGCTAATTATTTGCACATAACAATTAGATCAAAAGAACTTCGAAAGAAAATGTATGTGTTTATTTTATTCTTTTATTTGCCAACGTTTCGGTCTCTGGAACCATTTTTAAGATTCTGTAAACAAATTTTATTTTAGTTATTTTTCTATAAAATATTTCTGTAGGCTAAAACCTATTAAATAAAAACATTAAAAAAAAATGACACTGGACCTAATAAATTTGACAAGAAAATTTATCTTATTTCAAAAAGTTTGACTTCAGAGGTGGTTAAGATAGTAATAAAATCATATAACTTTCACAATACGCCTTTACACACTTTCTCCATAATCAATTTGAAGAACGTAACTATTCCATTTGAGTCTATTATTTATTAATATCCCTTCTTTCCTTTCGGGACATGCTTATGTTGCCTAAATAAATCTTGACGTTCTCACAAAGTCATATGAGAACACCACAGAGAATACCATATGCACTTCACTAGCGAATTCAGAATTTAATTTTGGGGCGAGGGGCTTCAACTCGAAACTTTTTTTTTTCTATAGGCATACTAATCATACGGGTAATTACTTTGGAAGAAAAAGAAAGAAACTAACTACCTATGGTGTTTAAGTGATTCTTAAAGTCCTATTAAATGTAATTACACGAACAACAAGGCTCTTAGATATAATTTTTTAATAAGACGTGGTTATATTTTACCATTGTGGATAAAAGTAGATCCGCCTACAATGTACTGGGTAAATACTGGATAGGTTAGACTAGAAATGGAATTGGAAGGTATCTGATCAGAATTTATCTCTCAAAATTTAATTTGATTTGATCATTCTATCACTGTTCCCTATTTGATTTGATCATTCTATCACTGTTCCCTACACTACATTCATAAACATTTACTCATTCATTAACAGACAATACGATAAGTACTAACTTGTTTGGAATTAAAGATAGGGTTCAAGGCGTATGAATACACAGACTACCTCTTGCTCTAGTGTTTGTTGTTACCTAGGAGACCTTGGACCCAGCGAGCCAACGGTGATGCTTCATGCAGGCCTTGACATCTCCATTCCTTTCCAACCAATACTGCGTATTTTTTTTTTTTTTTCTCTCTAACAAATTGCAATACTTAACCATGCAAAAAAATAAAAATAAAAATAAAATAAAAACGAGCAATATATCATCAGGCTACAAGACAGTAGACTCGAATTTAGAAACTTGACAACAGATAATAAATAACTTAAATAATGAGTCATTTACAAAATAAATAAAACCATCTTAGCATTTAAATAGTAAGTCGCGCTAAAAGTTAATGTGAAAAATTTCAAATACTGCAATAATGATTTTAAACATCTCAGAAGAGATAAATACAATACTTATCATATTTTTATTTTAAACTTATTTATTGAGAAATATTACAACCTGTATCAATCAAGGACATTTATAATAGTGCTCAAAGAACACATTCACACTTAATGCATAATGAATAAACATAAATTAAACAAGAAAATAATAATATTAAAAGTAAATTATATTAACCAAAAATAAAATAAAATAATCTTTTTTTTTTGTTCACTCCTTCCTCGCCTTCTAGGCTATACGGGGTTTTCATGGGCTTGGGGATTAACGCCAGAGTTAAAAGATCCTTCGGTACCGTGACGCGAACTTATTTCATCATATTAGCATACGTTTCTCTGGTTACCGGGTAACGGCAGTGCTGGACACACGCGTTAATCCGCTCGGCGACTCCACCCCACAAACTAAACTAATCAAGATAACAACTTAAAGATAGGCATATTGAATTTTATACAATAATTACAAAATTCATTCACTCATTAGAACTGTGAACCAAGCCTTTTTCCCCAATCGTGAAAGGAAAGTCAAGAGTCGAGGAGATCCCAGTGCCAGTCTCTCTTAGCCGCATTATTGGTATCAAGTGGTGGCTGACCAGGCTGACCAGTGGAACACACTACATTGATGTTTTAAAAATTGCGTTATTTAACCATTTAGGTTACATGTCCCAGTACCGACTGGAGATAACCATTAGACCCTTTGGGCTTAAAACAGGATTTTTTTTTCACTTGTTCATATTGAAGGAATATTGTGATAACAGCCATGACGTTCAGGAGGATATAAATACCTATGTACTTTCGAGCATATCTTTTCTATTTAGCTTGAAAAAACCTGTATACTGTCAAAAGAAAGTCCTAAAGAATACGTTTGACGTTTTTTTTCTAAACGTTGAACACACTTTTTCAGAGTTGTAGGTATATGTTTAATAATGTTCCGTAACGTTCATGATAATAACTTTTCGTAACAATTACATGTAGGCTACAAAAAAGATTATATTTTTATCATATATAAAATAATTTTAAACTGGCTATAAAGACAGACCAAAAATAATTAATAGATTTTTGATAAGTTTATCTAGTTGAGTTATGAATTTTTAAAAAGTAGGACATCGATAATGTTTTTTTTTTTAAATGACCTACCTTGAAACAAAACACAATGTCAAAAACTATGAAACTTGAATAAACTGCACGAACAGATTAAGCCTGACTAATAATTAGCGTCCTTATAACAATTATTGTAGACGCTACCTTGATTTTTTTCGTGCAGGTCATTTGAATAAAAAGACCCTTCTTATTCCAAGGTACAGATATCCGAGGCGAGATAAAACAGAGTGCGTGATGGTCCAGCACGTTGGAACGAGAGTCATAGAGTACCCCGCACAGAAAGCTGCGGGTTTGATTCCCGGCTGAGAAAGTTAATATTTATTTTTTGGAGACCCGAAAAAATAATCTTATTACTACGAAACTCATGCTAGCATTTGTATCTATCTATTAGTACACAACAGTAGTAGGCAAAAAGGATTACAAGACTTACATGATATATTACTATGTATCGAACATAGCATATAATCCTTTAAAATTATTATGAGGTGCCGAAAGCAATGTTGAAATATGCTGACACTAAACACTTCTGCTGACATCAAAGACAGCGTCGAGGAGGGAGAGCAAGTAACATAAAGACAAAGGGCTGGGGAAGACCTTGTCTTGGAGTAACTGGTAACCAGTAACGGGTTCCCTTTAGGGTGTGGCCAGTTAAAATAACTTTTACACTCGTTAAAGTTAAGAACCAATCAAAACCATCCTTTTCCCACCGTGAATATTTGTATGAAATCTCGAGGATGAAAAGGGTATTTTACTGGACAAGAGGAGATTCAATCAGCAGATGCAGTAAAGAAACCTATTAACTTCACCACTTCATAAACCATAGCTAACTTTAAATTCCCAATAATAGATTAATAATGTTAGAATATTTAATGGCATAATTCTCAAATAGTCCGTCTGCAATCATACCTTCACAAAGTCATCATTAAATCATGTTTTTATTTAATTTATTGTGTTATTGTATTTATTTAATAGTATTTATACATCCAGATTTCCATGTAATTTGTATATATAGTTTATTAAACATAAGAATAAAACAAGTTTTTTAGTAAAAGTTATTTTAATTCTGCCAACCATTTATATCATAATGATCACAGGTAATGTTGGTAATTAGAGTGATACACAAACCAGACTTTGAGAAAAGATTTTCAATTTATTAATCCTGGACCAATCAATGTATTATTGATTCAAATTTGTTTAACTAATCTTGTTATAATTAATTTTTATTAAATAATTCTGGATAATTATCATCAATAATTATCCAGTGGTATTCCGATTAATTTTTACCCCAAAACATAGCAACATTTAATTTTAGCCCTTTTTTGGGTATAAAACGTAGCAATGTATTCAATCAAGTTGGTAAGCAATAAACACGCTGTTTATTTTTTCTTATAAATGATTTTAGTTTTTGCACTTATTGGCTTTTGCAGTGTGGCTATCGAATTGGTTTAGATCAGAGTTCTGTGGATTCCCACCCCACCAAGTCATAGAGACCTCACTAAGTCCAAAGAGCCACCAAAAAATCTTGTGATGGAAAAAAAAATCTTGTTCTATAATAATATATATAAATCACTTTGCAGTCTAGAAATGGGGTTTCTATGAGAACTAATGCAATAAGTCACCTCCTGTTTGAGACATTTACCAAATTTCATATTTTTAAATTTTTATTATTATTTAATCAAAGAAACCTCTTGTGGGCCAGATTGGATATGCTCAGGGGCCGAAGATGTTGGATATGTTCCGGCCCGCGAGCTGTTATTTGGGGACTCCTGGTTTATATTAAAGTTTTAATTTCCCTTAACGCCTCTGCTCAGCCTCCACTGGCCCTTAATAACAGTGATACGGCTGAGTGAGAGGCGCTGGGATCTCTTAGAATCCTGGCTTTCCTTGAACGAGTGGGGGGAAACGCTTGTCTCGGAGATCTTGAGTGAAAGAATTTTGTAAGCCTCGAAACCATTTAATTTCTTTTAGTTTATATACAATTCTTTTAAGTATTATTATTTTATTGTGCATAGTGTGAAAGAACTACTCTTTATCACTATTATTATTGTCCTTATATGTGACAGATTGTAATATATCTCAATAAAGAATTTTCAAAAATTAAAGTAAATTTACCTTAAACGAATTACTCGATTTCAATGTGTCAGTTTGAGTAGCTAAGAACTAAACCAATTTTTTTAAATCGATATTTATGGGAAATCGAACGGACTTTTAAATATCTTTTACTGAATGACTAATAAAAGTTTTCTTTTCAAGCTTCATAAAACGCTTTTAATCGATTCAAAAGCGTACACAAATCTATAATCAGACTATCTCAATGACATTATAGTATTCTATATCTCTATAGGGTTTACGTATTTGTTACCAAATGTCAGCTGAATCGAATAATAAGAAGTGTGATCAAAGTCAATAATAAGATTTGATTAACAATAGTAAAAATAAATGAAAGAATTTTAAAAATAAGACTTAAAATCAGACATGGTGTAACGATGCAAGTACCGGACGCACATGTGATCCTCACCCAAGAGGTTTTGTTACGTATATATTATAATCTCTTCACAACAGACGGCTACAAATCAAACAAAAGTCAAATGAGTAAGATCTATGATATATGATTTTATTTTAAACCAAACAGTCATATACATTCGTCACAGTCCTATATTTTAAAAACAATTGATAGCAAGACTTTAATAACCTCGTGTAAGAGGTGAAGTCCAAATGCGAAGAGATAACAATAAATGGCTACTATCGATATTAACAGTCATAACAGAATGAGTCATAAGAGAAAGGATTGGAAGGAGAGAACACGTATTAGTTTTATCGCTATGTGTTTCTTCGTTGGAATAATATCACATGACAAATTAGTCGGATAAGCTGTAGATTAAACGCTCTTCTCAGGCTAAGATTGGCTACAGCTAACGTATTCATTCAATGCCATTGTCATCAATGTCATCAATGTCATTGTAGAACCTTATAGAGTGAAATATCGATCGAACTGATGCTTCAAAATGCTAGTCACGGTACTAGTTTCAAATGGCTACTCCAAGATGGAGGCTGGTTTCAAGATCACTTCGAATATACTTCAGATGGAATCTCGACATAATCGGAGTATATTCCAAAAGAAATATAGCAGCCAGAAACTAGCGGATTGTTTACGTCCTATCTATCCATGAGTGTGTTCTACATGAGGGGAGTGAGCTATCGAGCTAAAGCCCTTCCAAAAAAGAAGAATATTTGTTTTTATTTGGCCACATTTAATTAATTTAAAAAAAAAATTATGAGGAGTTGACTGGGGTGTGCGGTAAAATAAATACAAACAGTATTATTTTTCTTATTAGTATTATTTACTTAATATTTTAACTACATTGTCACCGACTATATCTTTTATTTCTTTATCAGACAACTTCTTATTTTATATCTACTTATATTCATTTATTTTATTTTCACCATGTTTTGTATCTTTTTTAGCCCCGATGAAGACCTGCAAAGTGGGTCGAAACGTCAAAAGAGGAATGAAAGAAAAAAATATATTATTTGTATAATTTAGCATTTATTTGACCGCACCTCCCGATCAACTCCTTCTCATATTATATTAAGGTCAACCATCTCTACATCATTAAAAAAAAAAATGTTTTTTCCAGAATAATTGCCGTTATATGTAAAAGTACTCTCCCTAAAATTAAGTTCTGAATTTTCCACTGTTATCTACAATCGAGTGTTTTACAGTACAATAAAATAAAAAATAAAAAAAAGTAAGAATATGTCACGTCACTAAGTCGCGTTTTTTTAATTTTCAATAATGGAGTACTTTCGACATTCCTCGGCATTACTACCACTAGCAAATTCTGGATTTAATTTTTTGAAGGGGAGTAGCAGGCTTCAGCCCGAAAGCTTTTATATATATATATATATATATATATATATATATATATATATATATATCTTCTGTTCATTTTTCCTAAAATTGGTGTCCTGAGGTTTTATTTTTTGCATAAATTAGGCCAATTATCACCAACATTTTATTGATAAGCTATTAATTACGACGTTTCGACCATACTAAGGGTCATTTTCATATCTTGATGAGTCCTCCGTTATATGTTCATCATTATGTCGCAATAATTTGTTCAATGAACATTAAATTGTCCTGCTATTTAGGAGTTTCGCCTACGTCATTTCTGGAGGGACTATATATAAATATAAAACAATAATTACTTTAGAAGAAAAAAAAAAGAAACTAACTACCTATATGAATTGGTATTTAAGTGATACTTGAAGTTCTGTATAATGTAGTAACACGAACAATAATACTTCTAGAGGTGATTTTTTCATAAGATGGTTACATTTTACCAATTAAGAGGCAGAAGAGGAGCTTCAGCGCGAAAGCCCCTCCTCTCCTCCCCCACAGATCCCCTGCGTTTACATTTAAAGTGTGCTCGAAGTGATCTTAAACCAGCCGCCATCTAGTGATTAATAATGAAAAACTAATATGTTACAAACAAACATTCGAAATCCTAAATCTCCTCAAGTTATATCACGTGGGCCGTGGTGACTAAGCGCGTTGGTTGACTCAGGACTTGAGCATTCTCGGCCCAGAAGCAGGCCGGTTCAAACATGAACTGGGAGGCTATCAGAAGATATAACTGAACATAGATCCGAACAGGAGTACATTCATCAAACGAAATCACATTGTTCAGACTTGCTGTAAATACGTCTGGCTAAAATTTAAACAATAGTTCATTATCTGTTATAAGCAATAATTATTGAAATATTTATATCTATACGAAGGTTCAATTAATAAGGCCTATTAACCTTTTAATAAAAGTGAGCTGGAAGGGTGGAAAACTTTTCATCATTCCGACTGATCACTTACGCGTTTTTATTTAAGGCATCGATCAAAAATGCCAATAATCTCAAGTCACAGAAAAATTACCTACTGCCTCATGGAAAGGTAGTAAGACAGTCTGATAGTAAAATTGGTCACAGAGCACTCCGTCGTTTAACGAGAAAGAGACCGACGATTTATTGAGATAAAGGGCACCTCGGAAACAGGAAGAGATGTCTACCAAATCAGCACTGGGAACCAAAAGGTGGTCCCAGAAAATCGGCATTGCCATACACCATTTCGTTTTAAAAATTATGGCGATTAGAAGTTTCATAAGTCCATATCTTGACTATTGAAAAAGATAGAAAGAAAATAAAGTGTTTTGGAATTATTATACGGAAGCGGAGTAGCTTATTCACAGTTCTGCATTTCAACGCAGCGATCTGTCTACCTGTCTTGAACCTACTCTGGAATCAACTTACTCACTGTCAGTGTTGCCCAAAATAGGTCTTGGTCTTGTGCAAGACCAAGACCAGGTTTGATAAAAAAAATAATCGATTTTTTAAATAAAAATTAAGGCAAAATAGTTACTCATACTTGACAATATTAGTTACAATATGTTAATAATTGGTATAACCAATATACTTTTGCATTTAACTCATCTAATTTTTCATTCGGGCTTAGTTAGGTTTCTCCTATCCAAAAAATTACAGTAATATTTCTATAGTAATAAGCTAATAAGTAAATGCAAGACTCTTGCGCAAGACCTAGACCATGGCCAAGACTGAGTTTGCAAGACCAAACTCGTCTCGGTCTCGCATTTGGGCAACACTACTCACTGTCAGATATTTTAAATTTTCCAACCAGAAATATCGCTAAAATGACACAACTGCTCAAAAATGTCGAAATTGTCAAATTTAGTCGTTGTGTCAAATGAAAGGCCCATATAAAGCTTTTAAAGTTATAGAAAAATATTTTAGTTATTATAAAAAATATAATAAAATATTTAAATATAATTATAATAAAATATTATAATTATTTAGTGATCTGACATTCATATTTTATAAAAAATTAGCCTACGATTTTAGGTTTTGTTATTAACCGTTTTTCTTTTACAATAAAAATTGTATACAAATATTAGATATCAATTTCAAGATTTTTCCATTCTTAATCTGACCTTCAAAAGAAAATCTAAGTATGAGTTGAAGTGGGAAATATCAACAGTAACTTCAACTCGTACACCATTTGCTTTGATTTTTTGCCATATTTTATTAAATTGTGTTCTAGTAAATCCTACCTGAAAATTCGGAATTAATCGTCACGTACTAATATTTCATAAAAAAAAAGCTTTATTTTTCTTGATTTTCCGAAAAGTGAATAAGTTACATTTATTTAAAGATTATTAATTGGTAATTGGTTGTCTGTCGTGGATAATGAAGAGAAGAATAGTTGGGGTGGTCAGTCAAAAAGGAAGGCAAAAATAAATGATAATATTTATTTTTTACATATGCCGACGTTTCGACCTGAAGTTCAGGCCTTCATCAGGGCTAAGAAAATAACCAGATAACAAGGTATGAGAAACATAAGTAGTGATGGTAAAAAAATAATAAAAAAAAAAAATAGAAAAATAAAATAGATAAATATAAAGTAAAATGAAATTGTTAGAATAATGACTAAGAACTAAGAGATAAATAATAAAAACCGTTACAAAGTGTGGAATGATGAAGTAGGCATAATCAAAAAGGGTGACTTAAGTGTTACAATGGGAATCTTAGAATAAAATGTAAAACGTAAAAGAAATATGAAGTTATATAAGAAATAAAAATAAATAGTAAAATTAAAACATTGAGAATGGAGTAGTTAGATAGACAATTGAGATATTGTAAAGTCTATCAAGATGTACAGACAATGTATATAAAATAAAGAGTTAAAAACAGAGAAAAGGAATGAAAGGAAGGAAGGAAGAAATTGAGAAAGCTGAAATAAGAAATAAATAAAAGAAGTACTACCTGTCTCCTTAAGTGACTCCTTTTTGATTATGCCTACTTCATCATTCCACACTTTGTAACGGTTTTTATTATTTATCTCTTAGTTCTTAGTCATTATTCTAACAATTTCATTTTACTTTATATTTATCACTACTTATGTTTCTCATACCTTGTTATCTGGATATTTTCTTAGCCCTGATGAAGGCCTGAACTTCAGGTCGAAACGTCGGCATATGTAAAAAATAAATATTATCATTTATTTTTGCCTTCCTTTTTGACTGACCACCCCAACTATTCTTCTCTTTATTATTTTAAGATTATAATTCGTATTTAATATATTTCCTACTTCTGGTAGTTGAGAAAGTAGGAATACAGAAGAGTAACAAGTATGGGCAATTTTCGGAGTAATTGGAACTTTTTCCTCGCGGTAAGGAGCGGACATATTTGTCTCAGTTGGGAAACGACAGCTGGAACTAGGGCATCATCTTTAACCGGCAATTTTTCACTAAAGGTTTTTACAAGGTCTATTAGTTCCACCTCTAAATGAAAGATTGCTTATTCTTCCAAACACTTACTTATATTTCCTGAGGTAACAACAGAAACAGGATTCAGTATCGGACGTGAGTTATTTTTGAGCATCAAAAAGACCTTAATAAACACTTGTGGTTAATAATTTTTGAACTAACATGACGGCTAGTTACCAGAAGATTAACAACTTACCAGAAGATTTGCTAGCACAAGTAAAACGAAGCTTGTTAAGGTATTGGAAAAGAATGAGGACTGAACACTAAAACATATAGGAATGGCAATAACTTTAGATATAATGTAAGTTCTAAGTCCTCGAAACCATAGCTAAATTGGAACTTGTTCCTGTTTTTTTTCTTTATTTTTTTTTTCAAAATTAAATTTATCATAATCCATATTAGGCTTAGAACCCGTGAATTTTTAATAGATTTAACTGTATCTTACGACTTCATTCATTATATGCTTTCTAATTTTCTATTTTAATTTTACTTACCCATATATGTAATATATAGTAAAGTAAAGTATTGCAATCGTGAAGAATTTCGAATCTGTGTTTTCAACGAAAATGTACGTATTGAGGTCCCTTGAGTCTTTGGACTTTGTTATTTTTGACTGATTCTTTGGTTATTTGTAACCAAGTCGCACAAAATAGTATGTGTGTGTGTGTGTGTGTGTGTGTGTGTGTGTGTGTGTATGTGAATAGCCCAGCTAAAAAACGAAAAGATGTACGAAACTGAAATTGCGTTTGTAAGGTTTTTATATGTCTCAGATGTCACAGTAACTTTTTCGTCACAATCGGCAAATCGGAAGAGGTACTTAACATCATTGATTTCACTAGCGGATCCAGGATTTATTTTTGGGGGAGGGGAGGCTTAAGTCCGAAAGTTTTTTTTTTTCATAAAAATAACGATAATTACTTTGGAAAAAAAGAAAGAAACTAACTACCTATATGAAATGGTGTTTTAAGTGAACCCTAAAGCCCTTTTAAATGTAATTACACGGAAAATAATATTTTAAGAGATACTTTTTAAATATTTTTTTTGATAAAACATGGTTATAATTTACCATTTTGGGGGGGCTTCAGCCCGAAAGCACCCCCCCCCCTCCTCGTAGATCCGCCCGTGATTGATTTAACACATTTTTACTATTTTCTCAAAAACGGCAATAACGATTTTGATTAAACTCATTAGGTCACAGTATATTATTAAGCGTTTTTAAATTTAAATTCAATTCTAAGCAGTGCATTTAGAAAATTTTATGTAACTGCTTAGTTTATTATATTATGCTTGCTAATGGCCATCCATGATTCCGTTATAGGTGAAGCAGCAGGAAATTAATAGAACGAGTGAATTCGGATGATTTTGGCTTGAAGAGTGAAATGTTTGAGTCGTTAAATGCAGTGTTATAGGAAATATACCATGTTAACAATATTTCGAATAATTTCGGATTATATTTTGTTACTCGTTTAACCATGTAAAAATCTGAAGTCCAGAATATGTGAAAGTTGATTAGATCGCCTTGCGAGTTGTTATATAATTAAGTATTATATTAATACCTTTAATTCAATTCTTTAATTAGGTTTTAAGTGAGTATTTTCTGTAAGTAGATTCCGAAATACCTTAAGTTTTTTGTTGATACTGGGTTGTTGCTGATAATAATATGTTGATATGAAGCTTACTACAAACCTCTTCTCTCACATCAAAACGAATAATTGAATATAATAAGAATATATTTTAGCTATTTTAATTTAGTAACTATAGCCAACTCAAGTATAAATAATTATCTATGGATCGAGTTACTTTTTTTAGCCTGTATTACAGAAATAGAATAAAATACTAATTTTATTTGCAATATAACTTACAAATAATGATAATAAGCATATAAATTAGGAGTGAAATATTTTCCTCTATAACAGTCATTCGACCTCATGATGCTGGGAAGGTTAACTTTATCGGAAATGTCTTTATTATTACACAATAAATCGTCTTTTCGAATCTTTTTTTCGTCGTTTTTTTTGTTAAATGTAATAATAAGTGGGAATAAAAAGATATATAGAAGTAATTGTAAAAATGTATGAATAATATACTTTTTTTAAAAACTTAGAATGATGAGATATGAATTATAGTTTTATTACTCAATCAAACAAACAATGATTAATAGTTCTGTCACTAATTACTATTTCAAAGGAACAATGGATACAATTTCGCCGAACTTGGTTCCACACGACTTGTGGAATATCCAAACAAAGATGTTTAAATGACTAAAAAGAAGATGAAATGTATTGTAAACAACAAAAAACGAAAACTTATTTTTATAATGCTCTTGATTGGACACGGAGTTCACTGAGGGCGACCTTCATATTGTGTCGTAACGAATAGATGACAACACAAAAAGTTCTACGTACATTACATTCCACACTATCAGCTAAAATATTTGCTAAAGTGTTGAAAATTATAACGCCATTGGGTAAATATATTTTTATCTTATAATATATCAAAGCAAGCATCTTAATTTTAATTATAACTGGATGTTTTAAATTTCATTTGTTGACCACATTCAGAGATATCGAGTTAGATGAGTGAATATATCATTAGATATAATAAACAACTAGCTGATGAACCCGTCGTTGACAGCTGTGTAGTTAAAATTTGAGAATCTTTTTTGAGATGGATTTTGTATTATGGGGGAGGGGGAAGAAGAATTCATAACTTTGGTTATACTTAATATTTTGTTTTCATTTAAAGCCTATGTTTTAAATCAAGCAAACCTTAATATAATGTCAAAATTTGAAAATTCTACAATAAGCCATTGCTGAGCTTATCCCTGACAAAATTTCAATGCAATGCGGACATACAGATAGACAAAAAATTTTTTTTAAAGTGGATTTGGTGTCTGTAATGTATAAAAAGAAAAGATATCATGAAACGGGTTGATTCTATTCAATGTCTGTACAAAATCTTTATTTTATTTATATAGATTTTCTTTAACCTATAAACATATGTTTATTATTAACATTTATTACCAACATTAACCGAGATCTTTAGACAAATTAGTCAAGAATTCATAACTTTGGTTATACTCAATAGTTAGTTTTCATTTAAAGGCTATGTTTTAAGTCAAGCAAACCTTAATATAATGTCAACATTTCAAAAGTCTACAATAAGCCATTGCTAAGCTTACTCCTGACAAGATTTCAATGCAATGCGGACATACAGACAGACAAAAAAAGATTTAAAAGTGGATTTGGTGTCTGCAGTGTATGAAACGAAAAAATATCACACAACGGGTTGATTCTATTCAATGTACAGGCAAAATCTTTATTTTATTTATATAGATTATAACAATTATTTGAATGAATCAAAAGATGCTCATTGATGGAATCATTCATCGGTCGATCATCGTTAGCTGTGGCACGTTAAGGTACTAATTCGCTGGTACTGCCCACCGCGCTGACTGCTAGCAGCTAAGCACTGCTTTAGTGGAATAGAAAGGAGTCTACTTCGCTACCGTGGGCAGGACCAGCAAAATAGTACCTTTTCTATTTCACTAAAGCAGTGCTTAACTGCTAACAGTCAGCGCGGTGGGCAGTACCAGCGAATTAGTACCTTTAGCCTGCTCTAGTTACTGA
Source organism: Nezara viridula (assembly GCA_928085145.1). Taxonomy (NCBI): domain Eukaryota; kingdom Metazoa; phylum Arthropoda; class Insecta; order Hemiptera; family Pentatomidae; genus Nezara; species Nezara viridula. Next base: position 124,903,400 of record OV725081.1, on the reverse strand, counting down.
AGATGTCTTACTATGTCTACATAAATAAAATACAACCTGTTAATTTTTTAATTTCTATTATAAACCCGACTGTTCTTCTAATATTTTATTAATAGAATTGATGTGGCTTTAATAAGTTATGTTGATAAAATGCAAATACAAGTTTACTCGATCACCTGTCCCCATAATTTTCTTTTATTTCGTAATCTTTATTTTATATGTACGTTTCGGCGCCAGCTTCACAATATCTGTAAAAAATGCTCATTTATGTATATATGAATTGTGCTTAACTAAATAATTTTTACTTATCTTAAAAAAAAATCTATTTATATAATTTATAACAATTACCTGCATTTCACATTGTCACCATGTGTTTTTTTCTTGAAAAGCAATTAAAACTTTGTTACGTCTATATTCCATATCGAATAGAATATAGTCACTTTATTTAAAAGACAAATTATATTTAAATCACATATAAAATTTATCAAAATACTTTTAAAAAGCATATAAATATATAATTCGGGTTTAAAATAGGGGGATTCCCTTTCGCCTGTCCTGCTCAATTTGGCATTAGAACATGCCATTAGGGAGGTAATGCGTACCGAGAAAGGGTTGGATCTGGGAGGGACAACATCCGTGCTGGGCTATGCTGATGATCTGGTACTGTTAAGCGAAGACGTTGAAACTATAAAACTAAATACGACAACGTTAATGAAAGCCGGTAAAGAACTAGGACTTGAAATAAACGTGGATAAAACAAAATATATGGTTAGCTGCAAAAATGGCGATACTACTGGTGATATCGATATAGATGGTAATATGTTTGAACAGGTAGAGAAATTTAGGTATCTAGGTTCTACGATAACTAGAAAAAACGAAATTGAAGTAGAGATTAAGGTTAGACTGAAGGCGGGAAATGCTTGTTATTTTTCTGTGACAAAACTACTTAGTTCGCGCCTCTTGTCCCGAAACTTAAAAATTAGAATCTATAAAACAATTATCTTGCCTACAGTTCTTTATGGATGCGAAACTTGGCCGCTTACATTAAGGGATGAGCAGCGTCTTAAGGTTTTTGAAAATAAAGTATTGCGTAGAATATTCAGACCGAAGAAGGATGAGTTAACCGGAGAGTTCAGACGGTTGCACAACGCCAAATTGCGTGAACTGTATCCGGGTAATATAATTGAGGCAATTTCATCGCGGCGAATTAAATGGGCTTGTAAAGTTGTTGGACATGGTAACGAGAGAATTCATAAAAGATTAATATTTGCTGTGCCGAAAGGTAAGCGTCCGAGGGGCAGACCGAAGCGAAGGTTGGAAGATTGCATTAAAGCCGATCTGAAGGGACTAGGTCTGGACGGCGAACGGTGGAGGGAGGTATGTAATAAGCTATTGGTGGTGTCGGCATCGAACCTTCGGTTTCGCTAAGCCTGTTTATTATTATTATTATAAATATATAAGGTTATACTTATGGAATTCTAAAATAAAATACTCAAGTTTCTAAACCACCAGTAAAGAAAGTCGCAGAAAGGATAATTGTCCCTGAGCCATACTACTGATTTATGAAGGATATTGTAATCTTGAATTGCATATAATATATTTGTAAATATATTGTTATTACTATCGTAATTTAAGGGAAATAAATAAAATATTAGTTTCAATTTTGTGCTGCATGAATGATACAAACTAACTGTAAACTAAATTACTTATGGTATAAATATAACAACATTTATAAATCAGTTATAAGCACAGCGAATTTTGCGTTAAATAAACACTTTTCAAATAAAATAGAAAACAGGTATACATACACACACACGATGTTTTCTGAATTCAATTAGTGTAAGATAATTTAATAAATGTAAAAATGATTTATATGTTGAAATGCTTTTTTATCATTAAAACTGATAAAATGCTTAGGTGGCTATTTTAATTTGATATAAATGTGATATAGACAAGTTAGCCCAAACGGTTTATTTTTTATTTTTAATGATGCTTTTTCCTCTTGAAAAAGAGTTTAAACGTTGAAGAAACAAAAAATAAAGCAGGAAATGAGGGAAAAATGTGTAGTTTTCGTATCAGAAAGTCATAACAATTCTGTATTAAAATATATGCCTTTAATAACGTTTTTGCTTTGTGTTTCTAAATATGCGCGATGTCGAAATTGTCTAGAAAAAGTTAAATTTGTACTTCATAATTGAATTGTATTTAGAGGATTTTGTAGTGTAGCAGTCGAAATCTAGTGGTACCTACAGTTTATTTTATTTTTTTCAAAACATCTCATTATCTCCCATTTTACTGACATACACTGATCTGAACTCTCAGGGTTTCATCGGTTCACAGAATTTATTCTCAATAAGAGGACAATAGCTTCAGCCGTCAAAATTATCATATTAATATAACTAAAACTGTAAACTAGTAGACTTCATGGGGAGCAATTATAAAACGTATTAAAATTATTTAACATTCCGTCTTGAAAATAAAACTTTTTTTTTTTTCTATCAGCTCTGATGATGTAATAATCGGGAGACTTACATTTAAATCTAAAAGCTGTTTATATAAAACTCTTTTTTTTTCTTAAATAGAAAACATAAGAGGAAGTTCTAAGATAGTGAATAGGTCCAGTTGATAATTCTTGAAGCAGGATGCCAGAAATGATAACTACAGAATTTCGTTCAGACAAACCATTCTCGTACATTACATGTATTATAACATAATTTGTGGTGACATGCCTGCATGTAATACATCTTAGCCTATAATACATTATATAAACCGTGTCAAGAGAGTTCTAATCTCAAATAAATTATTGTAATTTTTCATATTATACTTTCACTTACCTGTATGTGTAATATATAATAAGAGAAAGCATTGCAATCATGAAAATTTTCGAATCCGAGTTTTTAACGGAAAAACATGTTTTTTGGTTCCCTGGGTCCAAATAACCAACTCTCGCAAAACGGTCTGTGTGTGTGAGAGAAAAGCTGTATTTAAGGTTTTTATATGCCTGGGATGTTACAGTAACTTTTTCGTCAAAATAGGCTAAACGGAAGTGCCATTTTACCGATTTTAGTCATTTTTACAATTTTCTTGATAATAGCTCTAACGACTTTGATTGATTCTCATTGATGTTCTCTTACAGGACTTGAATGCTGAATTTTCAAAATTCTTCATCTAAAGTACCTATTTTTAAACGCTGACTAGAATAATAATAATAATAATAATAATAAGGCTTAGCGAACCCGAAGGTTCGATGCCGACACCACCAATCGCTTGTTACACACCTCCTTCCACCGTTCGCCGTCCAAACCCAGTCCCTTCAGATCAGCTTTAATGCAATCTTCCCACCTTCGCTTCGGTCTACCCCTCCGACGCTTACCATTCGGCACAGCAAATATTAACCTTTTAGGAATTCTCTCGTTACTAAGCCCAACAACTTTACAAGCCCATTTGATTCGCCGCGATGAAATTACCTCAATTATATTACCCGGATATAGCTCACGCAATTCGGCGTTGTGTAACCGTCTGAACTCTCCGGTTAACTCATCCTTCTTCGGTCCGAATATTCTACGCAATACTTTATTTTCAAAAACCTTAAGACGCTGCTCATCCCTTAATGTAAGCGGCCAAGTTTCGCATCCATAAAGAACTGTAGGCAAGATTATTGTTTTATAGATTCTAATTTTTAAGTTTCGGGACAAGAGGCGCGAACTGAGTAGTTTTGTCACAGAAAAATAACAAGCATTCCCCGCCTTCAGTCTAACTTTAATCTCTTCTTCAATTTCGTTTTTTCTAGTTATCGTAGAACCTAGATACCTAAATTTATCTACCTGTTCAAACATATTACCATCTATATCGATATCACCAATAGTATCGCCATTTTTGCAGCTAACCATATATTTTGTTTTATCCACGTTTATTTCGAGTCCTAGTTCTTTACCGGCTTTCATTAACGTTGTCGTATTTAGTTTTATAGTTTCAACGTCTTCGCTTAACAGTACCAGATCATCAGCATAGCCCAGCACGGATGTTGTCCCGCCCAGATCCAACCCTTTCTCGGTACGCATTACCTCCCTAATGGCATGTTCTAATGCCAAATTGAACAGGACAGGCGAAAGAGAATCCCCCTGTTTTAAGCCCGAACGAACCTCAAATTTTTCGGACAAATTATTACCGATTCTGACTTTATTGAGTGTCTCCGTCAAGCACATCCTGACTAGATTTACTAGTTTTTTTGGAATTCCCTGCTCGATTAGAATATTATACAGTTTCTGGCGGTCAATAGAATCGTAAGCCTTTTTAAAATCTATATACAGCTGGTGAACAATACCGTTATACTCCAATTTTTTCTCTAATATTTGCCGTAAAGAAAATATTTGATCAATAGTCGAACGATTCCGTCTAAATCCGCATTGGTAGTCTCCGATAATTTCCTCGGCGTATTCCGTGATTCGACTGGTTAAGATTGAAGTGAATATTTTATAACATACCGGAAGGAGTGAAATTCCTCGATAGTTATTACAATCCGTCCTCGGACCCTTTTTGTGAATCGGAATAAGAATAGATTCTTTCCATTCTTCAGGTAATTTCTCGTTCACCCATATCTTTTTAACCAACCGATGTATTTTAGAAACTCCAGCTTCTCCGCATGCCTTAATTAGTTCAGTAGGAATATTATCGATTCCCGCTGCTTTATATGATTTTAATTTACCGATAGCTACTTCAACTTCCTCTTTACTCGGTCCTTCTATCAACGGTTCAGCACTCTGGTACTCAGAAGGAGGACACAGATCATAATTTCCCGTATTTAAAATATTGTCAAAGTGGTCCTTAAACTTATTCAATATGTCAACCGGATCGGTCAGAATATTGTTATTATCATCCCTAATTCCAGACGTTACGGGCCCTACATATTTACGTGATCTGTTTATACCTTTGTACATGTCTCTTACGTTATTTTGGATTCTATTAGTTTCTATTTCAATTATTTTATTTTTAAGATACTCCTTTTTTTTATTTTTGAGCAATTTTGTCGTTTCGTTCTTTGAGATTCGGAAGTATATCAGATTTTCTTCGCTAGGATTATTTAGAGCTTTTAATTTAGCGGCTTTCCTTTTTTCGCACATGTTTAAGCAATCTTCATCAAACCACGGTTTGTTATTCTTATTTTCCTTTTTTCCTAGACACGAGTTACCGACCGCTTTAATATTATCCCTGATCTCTACCCATAACTTGTCAATATCCTCGTGGTCCTCGTCAGGAAGCTCTAAAGCTTCAAACCTATTCTTAACATCTAGCTCGAATTGGTTTCTAATTGATGGATTTTTTAATTTTTCCAAATTAAAATTCTCAAAATCGAAACGGTTTTCTTTTCTCTTTTTTATATTAAGTTTTTGTCGAAGTTTCGCGATTACTAATTCATGATCCGACCCACATTCTGCTCCGCGATAAGACCGTACATTGATTATACTGCTTTGCCAGCTGTGTTGTATCAAGACATGATCGATTTGATTTCGTGTTTGCGAATCCGGCGATGTCCAAGTATATTTATGAATATCCTTATGTTTAAACGTCGTACTTTTAATTATCAGGTTTTTCGAGATGGCAAAGTTTATCAGACGGATCCCATTATCATTACTATATTCGTGCAAACTTTCTTTACCAATCGTCTGAATATAAACTTCTTCCCTTCCTACCTTTGCGTTCGCGTCACCTACAATTATTTTCATGTAGTTTCGCGGTAGTTTATCATAAACCCATTCGAGTTTATCGTAAAATTCACTTTTGACTTCATCGTCACTGTCTTCGGTCGGACAATGTATGTTTATTAATGCGATTTTAAACCAACGTCCCTGAAATGTAGCTACCGAAATTCTATCACTAAAGAATTGTACGTCCCTCAAAGCGGATAGTAATCTACTCCTAATTAGAAACCCGGTACCTAAACAATGATTCCCGCTTCCTCCGTACCAAATAGTGTACTTTCCTTCCCTCATCGAGCCCTCCCCTGGCCAGCGAACCTCTTGCAGAGCCACGACATCCAAATTGTACCCATTTACCTCTTTCGCGACCGATTTTAGCCCCCCTGCTGTGTTTAAACTCCTTACGTTCCACGTACCAATATTTAAATCCCTATATTTCAACTTGCGGCATGAATCCCCTAAAGCAGTCCCCACCCGGAGACCCGAACGGGGGACTAGTTTACCTCCGGATAATGAGCGTTTTACCTTAGGGAGATCCATGACTTTTTGTGGTGTTTGGTGAACTAAAGATATGTGAGTAGGGCGTTCAATCCTACGTCACACCCTCCAGCAAGTCTGGTGGGCCCCTACCTCCAGCAAGTCTGGAGGTCCCCTCCCTCCAGCAAGTCTGGAGGGCCCCTCTCATTGTTGGTCAGCGAGTCCATCGGAAACGCTGACTAGAAAGATAATAAAATTAATACAGACAAAATAATGTCCCGATCATAGGATATTTTGAATTATTAAAAAAAATAAAATGTAAGAACAACCAAATGCCTTTAAGAAAAAATAAAGTTAACATAAAATCAGAAAGAAACCAGAAAGAAAAATTCAGTAGACTATTCTACTCTTCAATGCAATAACATGACAGAAAAAGATGCATACTTTTTGAGCTATTCGCAAATAAAGTTTCTTTTCCTTCATAACTTTTTCCCCAGAAGATAGGACTATTTTTCGCATGTGAAGGAGAAGAATATCTTCAAAATGAGTGGTCAATCATTGGATTTGATGAAGAATTGACGAAGTTATGGCTTACCGAAAAAAAAAAACACCTTTTAGAAATAATATATAGAATTAATTTAATTTTTTAAAAATATTTTTCTAGCAGCATGCAATTATTTATAACATAGTCTATTTCCTTTAATCTATATTTTCTTTAATAATGTATTTTGAACACGGCCACAATGTCCTGTACGGTAATTAATTATTTCAAATGTCATATCGTCAGTAGTTTTTACTTCTCTGTACATGTTTCTATTCAAGATATGGTGGGTAAGTGAAAGTTGTGTGATGCACGCACCGCATAAGATTTTTTCTTTTAAGCCAAGTGTACCTTAAAGTGTATTACAATTATAAATGATGCATTATACATTAACATTTTAAATGAGTTAAATATATATTTACTTTTGTTTCTCAATTAATTCCCGATAATATTCAATAGATTTTGAATAGATAATGTACAAGGGATAGGATTCTTCAGCATAGTTTGGACTAGTATCATAAGTCAGTGTCTTTCCGAATGCTATAATTAATTTTTATTACTTCCTTCTTTCTTAGTTTCTTTTTTAGTTTGAAACTGTGTAGAATTTATTTATTTAATTATTAAAAAAACCTAATCACCCTTAAATCCGAGTGTCTGTTACTAGTGCAAAATACGCTGTCATGATTACATAAGTTTTTCATGAATAATTAACTAATTGACTGTATATAAAACCATGTGATAAAAGACTAAATTTGATTTCAATTATTTGCGAAGATCCATCATCAAAACTAAAGCTGTGGCTCACATTAATGTTAAAAATTTCTCGTAAAGTGTCTATTACCGGTGAATAACATTTCGCACCCAGGAGGGTTCGCCCATCGGGGAACAACTCGTCCAACGGTACCGTAAGGAATTTGAGGCATTTACTCGAGAGCGGTTTGTGCAATAATATACAATAATTATCAAGCCAATCACTATCATTACCATAAAACGAAAATTCTTTAGTCTGGTTTTAAAAAGTTTAATGTTTAAAATAGAACAGCTGTTTTCGTTTTTTTTTTTAATTTTATTTTATCAACTTATTGGTACTTAAGTTTGTGAAGTTGGTTGAAGATCGCACTCAGAGGGAACACAAGTAAAAATAAATTATTTTTATTTCGTTTTAATTAATTTTTGTATTCTCTCTGGCTGCAAATCCCAACTATATTGTCAACAGTCAACCGGTTTCATAACCACTTCATATAAAAAAAAGTGTATTTAGGCAATTATGTTTATTAATATGCCTCCCATATCATGGAAAAACAAGAAATAAAAACTTTTAACAGTTAATTGTTATAATTGTTTGCAGAAAAACGAGCACTTTTAGGCGACTGGATAGATTATCACGTCATTTTTTTTAACAACTTGAGATGAATTTCAATAAAGTTTTTGCCTCGGAAACATCAACTTCATAAATATGGACTTAAAGGTAATTAAAAGAAGAAGTTTTTTAAATAAAACTGAGATAGCTGTAGTATAGTTGGATGATGATAAAAAAATAGAGAATAATTTATAAATGTTTTTAAAAATAGAACTTAAGTTAGTTTATAAAAAGTTCTCTTTAAATGGTTTTAACAATAAAAAAATATATTTTTACTTCAAGTGGGGTAGTGGGGTAGCTCAGTGGTAGGGCACTGGACTTCCAAAGCAAAGGTCCCAGGTTCGAATCCCGGCTCATGTTTCTCAGAAAATTAATCTATCTGTTTCATTGGCCGTGGGGCGACCCTGGGTCGGGAGACCCTCCTGGGGCACACCCAGCCTCTATAAAGTGGGTACCCTTAATTAAATAATTACTTAAGGGGGAAAACCTGGCGGTTGAGCGTGATCTCGGTCAAATCACCTCCTTGCACAACCGTTGACCTAGAAACAGTGCTTTCCCTAAATAGTACTGAACCCCAGACCCTTCATGGGTTGTAGTGGCACAGGTTTTCTATAAATAAATTATTTATTTTTTTTTTTTTTACTTCAAGTAAATTTTATATATTTTTCAGTGAATTAATTGTTTATTACTTAAATTAAACATTTCTTTACATTCTTAAATTTAATATTCTTTACTAATAAATATATGAATAAGAGAATGAAGCTTATCGAAAACTTGGGAGATGTTTTTGAACTTTAAGATAAGGTATTTTGGTCAAGGTGGCGCATATATTAGTGGGAACAGTCTTGTAATCTAATGATAGCTGTTAAGTGCAACCTCTATGGGAAAATTACTCCTTGCCAATTTCAGAGCTAACTAACCACAGCGAGTCGTTAGTGAATGCACCTCACTTCTCAATTAGATATCTGCAAAACATCTAGCAAGTTTTATAAAAATTTTCTTTTTTAGAAATATTCGCTATTAATTATGTAAATGTATTAACTTTAACGTTTTAAATTTATTCTGATTTACTTAAAGCCTACAACAAACACTATCTGGTTACACGGTCATCTTTTGTTACTGTAGTCACGCAACGTCATGTGAACACATGACGCGCAGATGGCTAAAATATTTTTATTTGATCTAAGAATATAATGTAAAGTAAAAAAATACAAACAGAAGCAAGATCAATCTAAAATTCATTACTGAGGAATTGTGAAATATCTTATAAATTTTGGCGAAGATAAAAATGCCAATATGATATTAAAGACTCATGAATACCCATTAGCTTCTAACTTGAATCGTAAGATAATTCATTAAAAAAATCGAGAAAAAAAGCTTACAAAAATATTGGATCGTTTGTGATATATAACCACGTTATTTTGAAATGTTATGAAATGGGTGGAGGTCTCGCCAAACAGCCCACTATTTTTGTAGGTTACCTTTTTTTCTCGATTATATGATCAAACTATCTTAAGATTCAAATGGAAAACATAAGAAAAGGTTGTTCATTTTATAGAACTTCATTCAAATTCACGCGTTTACCGATCTCCAAATTGAAAAAGCTTATTTTACGAGAATTTAAGTAAATAAAAAGTTGAAGGTTATGATAAAACGAGGTCATTCACCAAGTTTTAGTCGAGTTTTTAACAATTTGATAAAAAAAATAAGGGGATCTATCCCATGGACTAAATTAGATCTGTGGCAATACCTCATTACATACGTGAACGACTTTCGAAGTATCGTCTTTGTACTAAAATTATTGATCGTGAGCTACTTTATGTAACACTAAATCAATTAACCGTACAACTTTGGTTTCAATTTAATTTAAATTTACCAAAAAAAACCTGAAATATCTCAAATTCAAGTTGATTAAATTTGAGCTATGTTCAAATGCAGCCATCTTTATCAAGACAGAAAAGTGTTCTGTTGAATGGCTATTTATATAACATCCACCATGATTTCAATTTTATGTTGGCTGGATTTTAATATCTTAATTATATGTACATAGATATGTTTTTTAAATATTTTAATTGATCATTTCCGTTCACTATACAGTCTCATTATAACTCTTTAATTTTATAATAGCTATTATTTTTGATTACATTATGTGAAAAAAGCAATATTTTGATTTATTTTTTATTAAAATCTAAATCACTAACTTATTAATAAAAAATGTAATGATTTTAATTTTTTATAATTTTCATCTTTAGTAGAGATTTTACTTAAGCTATGAGAGATAACAAGAACTGCTTTGGATTAATTCATTTGGTTTTCTGATTTTACCCTTCGTCTTTCGAAAATATTTCCGAGCTTAATAGAGTATGTCGAGAACTTCGAACGTTTTAAGTAGATATAAAGTAATAATAATAAAAATGTAATAGGAAAAAAAAAGTTTAAACTCACATGCACAACTGCTATACAAGAACCAGAATTAAAGACAGGATTAAACTTACCTGAAAAAAAAATAGGCAAATAAGAATACAAAAAAATACAAGAATAGATAGATAATGAATTTTAATTAACTTAAATATATCAATTAAGAAATTAATTAATGTAGCTACACCATATTAGCATTAGTGCAACTACAATTCACATAAACATTAGTGAAGTTTAGATAGTTTGGCAATGCTTGATTATGAATTTTCAGTTGAATGTTTTATTACTACGATTATTCTTTTCATGATAAAAAGAAATTTTGGTTAAAAAAAAAAAAAAAAGTGATGACCGAATGTGATGGAACGATCGAAGTGATAATTTATCACAAACCTTAACCAATTAATGCCTTGATGAGTTAAATATGGTTAAGTTACTTTAAAAAGTTTAAAGTGAACTTTTTCATGGTTCCAATTTTTAAATAAATAAATATTTTACTAACGAGAACCAGGAACTTCTGCATATTGGCAAGCGGAAATGGACCACATTAAATGGTTTCATAGAATCTAAGTATGACAAAACATAATCTACTATAGGAAAGATGAGGTTACTGCACCCATAGCGTTACGTAAATTATATACGTTTGTATGGAGAACTAGAAATAACAAAAATAAGCTAACAACAATCATTAAAAAAAGGTAAATGATATCAATAAAAATAAATAAATATAGCTTTTACAAGATGCATAAAAAAGATTACGTCGATTTTTATCTCGAATGATAACCATTTCCTTCGACGATAAGTGGTTCTCTGTAAAACCTTACCGTCTTTATCTATGGTATTCAGGTTATTAATACACACGGTAGGTAGTTAATAGCGATTTACTTGTGATAAGATATCTATATTTACGTTCTCATGATAATATTTCCATCTTTATGACTTCCATAAACTCTATCATAAAACGATTCACAATTACATAACAATAGAATATTGTTTCTTTATAATAATAATTTTTGAACACATTTATTGTACAATTTCAACGTTATTAACAACCACAGGCCTTCATTTCATTAACGCTTAAGCCTGACAATAACAAAGTTACTTAAATAGATATAAACAAAATACTTTATATAAATTATAAATAGCAACAATTTAGCGATTCCATAACACTCACAATAATTCTATATATTTTCTTTAATGCTCATTGAGCTTTTCAGGGGTATTTTTTATTTATTAGTTTATTGAATGATAATACAATCTGGCTCATGAAGAGCAACAAGTATTAATGCTACAACAGTTCATTCATACAATTTATATAAAAAAAAAACAAAAAAAAAACAGGAAACAAATATAAATGGTATCAATATAGATATGAAAATCAATATAAAAATATATAGATAAATAAATAAAAATAATCTTCTTATACACATTCATACCTAACAGGGATATTAGTATTAATAAAATTTCAATAGGATAAAAGCTTTTCACTCTCATTAAAAAAGAATTGATATATAATTGTGAGTTGATGGTTGACTGTAATGAATAATAAAGAGAAGGATGGTTGGGGTGATCAGTTGAGAATTCTCTTCAAGCGTTTGCTTCCATCAGCCCTGATGAAGGCCTGAACCTTCGGGTCAAAACGTTGGCAAATGTTAAAATAAATATTATAATAAATATTTTTGCCATTTTTATTTTGATCACCCCTCCTCTTTATTATCATCCTCCTCTTTATTAAAAATTGATATAATTAGAAGGATTTAAAAAAAATACAAAAAACAATTCCTCATTGATTATTTTTACACACATAATATTGCTATTGTTAGTGCAAAAGGTGATATGTTACTTTTTTACATGTTTATTCTACTTTCGCTACAGGTGACATTTTGAAGTGATAAACTGCTTTAAGTAGTCTGCTAAATAGGAAAATAACTGAGGGAAATAAAATATGTAATTATACTTATAAATCATAAAGATATAACAGGTTTCTATGATTTTATACGGTTTTTATCGGCTCTTATTAGCCGATTACTAGCGATAATACTCCCTCATTATCGCGAAAAACGTTAGCGCGAGAAACGTCGGATAACACGAACTATTTTTTTGTTCGGGAGGAAAAAAATACATTTTATAAAAAAAATTATAATAATAAATCTCCGGATATTAATCAGAATATCCAAAAAAATTAAGTGATGTTTTAAATGCAGAGAGAAGTTTATAGCTAAACACGAACATATTTTTGGTAGAAACATATAGTAAATAATTCTTGGTAACACTGAACTTCTCCCTTTACTTATAATTATAAAGGCTCTGGCTACATGAATAGTCCGTGATACAGATCCCCTTTTATCAAATTATTAACATCCGGCTGAAATTTCGTAAAAATAGCTTCATCTCATCGTAACCTACAAATATTTTATTTACGAAAATTCTTGAAATTGGGGCGTTTTCAATCTGGAGGTCGGCAAACTTTCTCCTTTTAATTAGGTAATAAAAATTCGTAAATACCCATTTGATTTCAACTTGGATCGTTAGATCATTTGATCACAAAATCGAGAAAAAATATGGCCTTCAAAAATATTGGGCCGTTCGGCGTGATCTCTACCTCCACCAAAATGTCGAAATAACGAGGTTATATAGACGAGACAGCCCAATATTTATGAAGGACAATTTTTTTCTTGATTGTTTGCTTAAGTTGAAAGCAAATGGGTATTCAGGAGTTTTTAGTACCTAATTAAGTAGACAAAATTTGGCGATCTCCAGATTAAAAACGCCCCAATTACGAGAATTTTTGTAAATAAAATATTTGTAGGTTACGATGAGATGAAGCTATTTACGAAGTTTCAGTCTGATGATAATAATTTGAAAAGCGGTCTGTACCACGGACTAAAAATATCTGTACCCGTAAAATAATGACGTTTAAGTTCAAATAAATTTTACTAACAAATTTGTAATAATCAGAGGAAACATAATTTTAATTATTACTTCCCTTTCTCAGATGTATATATACATATGTATGTAATAACTAAAAGAGAGAGAGAGGAAGATTGAATAAGAAGTTGAAAGTGTTTAGAATGTAAATAAAATACCTTGATACCTCGCGAGGTCGAGAAAGGATTGAAGGAATCAAAGGTTGCGGACTATAACTATTACAGAGCTCTACATACACTACAGCCTGGTGAAGGAGAACTAAGTCGTAATCTATGTAATTTGGGTACCTGACCCTTCCATTAGCTCAAAGCAATACAATGCTTACAGGGGGGCTTTTAAATACACTCCGATACGTACCTATCCAACTCATGTTAATTCCACTCTATCTCTATCTTGGTTCTTTATTTTATTTTTATCGCATATTCTTATAGAGGATTTGACACTGAATTTTGGTTAAATGTCAAAAAAGTTTTCACGGTCTGATTAGTTACGAAATTTTTTTTATAAAAATGTTCTATATTAAATACATTTATTTTAATACCCTGCAGCTTGAAAATGAGTTCTCAAAGAGAAAAAAGCTCGTATGTCAAAAGTTGTAAGTAGATCAAGTGTCCACTGAAAATTAGAATCTTTTAATTAGGTCAAGTACACCTTTCGTCACTTTGACTTTAGCGCCAAATAGCTGTAACGATTTTGATGTGTTCTACTTGAATTCGTTTACATTTTAATACGTAATTTACACCAAAACTAAGAATTACAAATCAGTAGTCAAACCATGGCATGATAATAAGTCCATGGTATGATCCCTTTTTATTGAATTATTAACATCCGCCTAAAACTTATTAAATAGCTGTATCTCATCTTAACCTAAAAATATTTTACTTACGAAAATTCTCAGGATTGGTGTGTTTTCAATCTGGCGATCGGCAAACTTTAATTAATCTGCCTATTTAATTAGATATTTCTAGTCCGTGCTACAAACCCCCTATCAAATTATTATCATCCGGCTGAAACTTCGTAAAGAGCTTCATCTCATGGTAACCTACAAATATTTTATTTTATTTCGGAATTGGGGCGTTTTTAATCTAGAGGTCGGGAAACTTTGTCTACTTAATTAGGTACTAAAAACTCGTAAATACCCATTTGATTTCCACTTAAGCAAACAATCAAGAAAAAAATTGTCTTTCATAAATATTGGGCCGTCTGGTCTATATAACCTCGTTATTTCGACATGTTGGTGGAGGTGGAGGTCACACCGAACGACCCAATATTAAAAATTCATGAATACCGATATGATTTCCACTTAAATTGTAAGATATCACAATCGAAAAAAAAAATGGTGGCCTACAAAAATATTTGGCTGTTTGGCCTCCCTTTATTTTGACATTTTGGCACGAACCAACATTTTTGTAGGCCACTTTTTTTTTTTATATTATCTTACGATCCCCAGAATGAAAACTCCACAATTCCAAGAATTTTCGTAAATAAAATATTTGAAGGTAACGATGAGATGAAGCTATTTACGAAATTTTAGACGAATGTTAATAATTTGATAAAAAGGGGTCTGTGGCACGGACTAATAATGTATTGGAAAAACAAACCTCTCCAATCTAGAAAAAGTATTTAAAATCGAAAGGAGAACATTGAGAAGAATCCATAGAACCAAAAGTACTGAAAAAGGATATCGTTTAAGATCAAATAAAGAAATTTATGATAAAAAGGAAAATCTACAAACCGCAATACGGAGAAGGCTGAAATTCTACAGACAGATGATAAGAATGAATCTTTCCAGGGTCAACAAACAAAACAACTCCAAAAACTTTTAGGAACACCGATTACTTGGACAAAAAGGAATCTATAAAATAAATTAAAAAACTAGAGGAACTTTTAAAATATAAGAAAAACAGACCATCAGAAAATGGACTGAAAAAAGGGGGGCACATCACTCTAAAAACTGAAAGACCTATTGAAAAGGAGAAGAGAGTCAAATAAGGGATATTTTTTCGAGAAATAAATCGCTTTGAGCTTGTACGAATATTATCTGAGTAGGCAGATCTCTTCTTTTTATTTATTTATTTTTTTAAATAATTCGAAAAATATACATCTACCAGATCATGCCAAGTGCTGATTTGAAAAATAATTTAATTGTCAACATAGTTTAGGAAATAATTTTTATATTGTACTTTCCATCGAACGGTAAGAGAAGTGTGAGAGAACAAGATTTGGATAGATATATATATATATATATATATATATATATATATATATATATATATATATATATATATATATATATATATATATATAAATAAACACACTACAACCTATGGGGTTGAGGTTTAGTACTATTTAGTGAAAATACTATTTTTTAGACAACGGTTGTGGAAGGAGGTGATTTCACTCAACCATCTGGTTTTTCCCCTTAATTAATTATTTTAATTAGGAGTATCCACTTTATAGAGGCTGGGTGTGCCCCACAGCAGATGAAACCGAACAAATAATTTTTTTGCCATAGCCGAGATTCGAACCTGGATCTTCGAAGCATTTGAAGCACAGCGCCCTACCACTGAGTTACCCCACTACCTGAATATATAAAGTTTAGAAATAAAATATAGAGTAATAATTCGTAGGATCTTTTTTCCCGTAAATACCAACAAGTAATATCTCGGAATTAATCATATAAAAACGTATCTAAAATATAAAAATGCACAATTTTACATATAGAAGAACGAAGCGATTTGAATAGACCAGAGGTGCACGATTGAAGATAAAAGGTCGTCTTAGAGGCTTGATTCCAACTCTATTCATCGAAGATACTGATAAAACATATTACTATATAATACGATCAGGAGAGATGGTCTACAGACGATAGTTCAATCAATAGTTTCGATAACATCAATGACAAACTAAAGATGAAATAGATAGTTTCGTCGATAGGTTTCACCTGAAATTTTCATGACAGAGGATTTATATTAAAATATTGATTTTAATAGGTAAAACAAAGTGACTAAAATCAACGAAATAGAAAAAAAAATAATTTAGGAGAAATGTGTCATTAGAACATAGCAAAAAATAAATAAAATGGTTTCAAAATTTCCGTGATTCATCTAAAAAAAAAAAAAAAGATCTAATAATAATAATATTTATCTGGGAATATTAATAGAAGAACACATTTATTTTTCTATCTATCTTGGTTCTAAACTTTTTACGAATGTTGCAACTAAAGAACTTCTTGAAACGTTAGAAACCATATAACTTTGTACACGTTTTAATAATCTGCGATATTACCTACAGACAAATATGAATTTAATACTTCAGCTTTCTTAAGTATACAAGAAAGGAAAGCTCCTAGTATACACTCTTTTGATATTTGAGTGTGATTCTGACTTTGATTTTGTCGTAAAAAAAAAAAAAAAAGCGCTATGTTTATCAGTTTAAGAGAATTTGCTTCATATTCTAAAACTCAAAAAATCTTTGAAAATAAAAAACTGGTGCAATTTAAAACTTTTTCCACCAAAGAGAAGAACCACTAAAACCTATATATATGCATACCAAGTAAATATAATACTTATTTAGCAAAATAATAGCATGAAGAAAAAATTCGAAGCCTACGAAAATCAAATCGTAGTAAAAAAAAATAAATAAATGAAGTAACATAAATAAGAAATAATTGTGATATACAATAGTAACGCTGTACTGAAAAGTGAAAAGAGATATTTGTTCCTGTTTTCGGGAGAAATCAGAATAGGTGTTTAAATGTAGATAAGGAAATGAGAGGGATTTCCATCACGTATTTTATATATTTTTTTTCAACGAATATAGCTTTAAATGACGTCCGTATCCTTTTATTTTCACGAGATGTTTTATTTTATTATATTTGAATCAGAAAACTTTCTTAGGTGAGAAAATATAAAAACTTAAAGGTGTTAAGTGACTATTAAGGGACTTTAACTTTAACAAAATTGACTAGATGAAAAATAATCAACTTCAATAAGATGGCAAGAATAATTCTTTTAAATTTAATGCAAAATTAGAAGAATATCGATGGCTGAATAGCTACATCGATATTAAAATGAAGAAAAAATTAAATAGCGACGAAAATTAAATCGTAGAAAAAAAAAAATAAATGAAGTAACATAAATAAGAAATAACTATGATATACATAGCAAAAAACAATAGTAACGCTGTAATGAAAAGTGAAAAGAAATATTTGTTCGTGTTTTCGGGAGAAATCAGAATAGGAGGGGTTTAAATGTAGATAAGGAAATGAGAGGGATTTCCATTACGTATTTCATATATATTTTTTCAACCAATATTGCTTCTTTTTTTATTTTCACGAGATATTTTATTTTATTATATTTGAATCAGAAAAGTTTCTTAGGTGAGAAATTTAAAAAACTTAAAGGAGTTAAGTAACTATTAAGGGACTTTAACAAAATTGACTAGATGAAAAATAATCAACTTCAGTAACATGGCAAGAATATTTTTTTAAATTTAAAAATTATACAAAATTTGAATAATATCGATGGCTGAATAAAATCGACCATCGATAATTATGAGTATAAACGAAATATTCTTGATCACTAAGGTTGTAACCTCGTTCCATGGCAGCAACACGGCATAAGGGAAAGGAAAAGGGATAGATTGTCTTTATGTATTGATAAATATTCAAGACGCAGTCTTTTTTAAATTTATTTTTGCTAACGTTTCAATCCAAACATGTGGGTCATCATCAGGGCTGAAAATGTTTTTTAAAATACAATCAGAGATATAATAGTATACGACCGCTAATTATAAATAATAAACTATAGTGATTGATGGTACATGAATCTTAACTAATATTGCAATACCCATATTAAAATTAAATAGTTATACAAACTAAAAATTAATGTATATAATCCATTTGTAATATTTTCTCCTTTTTCAGATAGCAAAAGGTAGGTAAACATAGTTAGAGGGGAAGGGAGGTAACATTAACGTTTGTAGAATGTACATAATTTGCTGACTAAATATTTCAGACGTGTACAATATTTGAGTTGTTTCATATGGTTACAGAAATGTGACTATTGGCTAATAATGAAATGAACATAAGCAAGAGGTGCCAATCAATATAAATATAACTTATAATTGGTAATTGGTTGACTGTCGTGGATAATGAACAGAAGAATAGTTGGGGTGCTCAGTCAAAAAGGAATGCAAAAAATAAATTATAATATTTATTTTTTACATATGCCGACGTTTCGACCTGAAGTTCAGTCCTTCATCAGGGCTTTCTCCTTAAGTGTCAAGGGGAGAATCAATTAATCAATTAATCAACCAATCAATCAATCAAGGGAAGATTCTCCCCTTGACACTCAAGGAGAAAGCCCTGATGAAGGCCTGACCTTCAGGTCGAAACGTCAGCATATGTAAAAAATAAATATTATAATTTATTTTTTGCCTTCCTTTTTGACTAAGCACCCCAACTATTCTTCTCTTCTTTAAATATAACTTAGTTTGATACTGAACGTATATATAAACTAATTAATAAATATAAATTAGTTTGAACTGATATGTAGGACAATATATTACACAAAATTTTAAGAATAACAATATTTATCCTACTATCAGTTTGTATTATATTAAGGATTACATAGGCTATTGTTTTAGGAGGCGGAAAATATTCGAATATGTGTTGCAGATCTTTTCTTTGTCTACTTTATGGTTTACCGGATTATTTTTTTCCAAATTATTGAATAGAGATATATTCATAATATAGATATATAGATTTATTCTATATTTATTAATTTAGAAAAAAATAATCCGGTAAACCATAAAGTAGACTAAGAAAGGATCTGCAACACATATTCGAATATTTTCCGTCGATAATTATGCGTATAAAAGAAATATGGTGGATGAGTAAGGTTGTAACCCCGTTGAATGGGAACAGAGCGGCATGTAATTTTCTATTTTCCAGTTAGTAACCGGGTTAGCTTTGCGTTACTACACTCCTGTTACTGTTACCAGCACAATCTGGGGCAGCACGGGCAGCCTTTGCCTCCGAGAACTTTTACATTCACCTCCAAAATATGTCGGTCATTCTATTGTGAAGGATCAGGGGACCATCTTTCACTGGTTACACACAGAGGCTATCCTAGATCTCGTGGTCTCTCAAGCCCTTGATAGCAAGAAATATCGAAATTTCCTTTCCGATAATAGGTAGTTTACCATCTGCTTCGATTTCATCTACTATCGATATCGTCCCTTCGATATATTAATTTCTTGTTATTTTAATTTATTCATTTAATAAAATTTACAACTGTATAAACAATACAACTAGTAAAAATGCACACATTAGAAATCATGACATGAACAGACTTGAAGAGATACTGCCCAGAGGCTATCTCTTCTTCCAGAGGCTGCCCATTCCCTATTTAATTCTAGGTGAGAAGATCACGAGGCCATCTTCTTTTCAGACGCCTAGGGGGATTATCAGGAATCGAGGAAGAAGCAAGGCTGGAAACAAGTGGATTTGGATGGAACTGGAGTTGGAAAGGATAGGTATCTGGCTCGGGCTAAATCAGCAGTATATGGGACATTAACGTCTATATGAATGGTTTTATTTGTGACAAAATATGGGGTATTAAGGATTTTACGAAGGATTTTGGATTGTAAGGATTGGATACGATAGGAATTCGATGGTTTGGTAGAGCCCCAAAGCTCAACTCAGTCCATATATGTCTTATTATGGTTGTCTTTTATAATTAATTGAAAGTTTAGAGCGTTTGTCTAGTAAGTGTTGGAGCAGTCGGAAACGTCGAGCAGTTTCTTGTCGTTTCATTCTAGTATGCGGATTCCAAGTGAAACGTTTATGATATATTAATTTAAAAATTATAATTTCCGAAAGTTCTAGAAATTATATATGAATCTGATAGTTAGGAAAAAATTATACTCATCTTGCCTGTTTCATATAGAATGTAGTGCGTATTAGAAGAAAATATCGATATTTCGATAATATCGACTACCGATGGCCATCCAGTAGAGTTGAATAGCGCGCGTGGGACCCTTCTCACTCAGTAAACTCAATTTATCCCAATTTGTTAGAACTATCTCAAACCAAGGCCACGAATGGTTACAGAAATCTATGCGAAATGCAAATAAATTAGCATTTCGCTGAATCCGATCAATGGGTGAATGGAAGGCATAATTGCTTGAATGGAAATTAATGGAAAAAAAGTAAGGACGATGTAGATGGACTGGAAATAGAAAATCAATTTTACAAAGGTGAGTAGAAGAATTTGCATTAATTAATTTAAAGTGGAATATAAAAATTTTTTTTTTTCTGTCGTCACACAGTAAAATATGTATGTGGTTCAAACTCAACAATCTGGGTCAGAATAAATAAACAATAACCCTAAAATATAATAATATAATTTCAAACAATAACCGTAAAATAAAAAGCAAAAAAAAAATACTGCAATCACTGCAGAATCATTGCCAAAACTTAAAACGAGAATAAAACACAAAAACTCAAAAATATATAATTGAGCTTTAAGCACCCAAATAATATAAAGTAAACACACTCATAAAATCAGTTTTGATACTATTAAAATTTTGGACAAATAAAAAACACTAAAAAGAAAAGAAAATTTATTTAAAAAAAATATTTGAAACAAACATTGAACATAAAGGAAGAACTAAAGTTTATTCCTTTATTTTTGGAATCAAATTATGTAAGTAAATTTATTTTATTAATATTTTATCCAAGATATAAAATTACTTAAATTAAGCTTAAAATGTTATTAATTTAAAAAATGTATAAATGACTGGTTAAATATAGAAACTATAATGAATTATTGAAATAATTTTAGATACTAAAGAGAGGGGACAAAGTATACTCGAAACGTTCAAATAAAATTTGACAATAGCTAAAACTCATAAATATATCCTTCGCCATAATCGATGCCTAAAATGGTGCTAGAATACATTGCAATAGCAAGATGTTAAATTTATCCATTCGATACATCATGGAAATGATCTAAGATGAAATGATCTAACTATAAAATGATCTTCACTAACTTCTCCTTGATTAAACTTTTAATCCATTATTTGTTTTATGGTTACTTCATTGAGTTTATTCGTTTCTTGAGATACGTAGTTAAGTCATTGTCTTCGTCCTGCATTAGTAAGAACTTGCCATTCTCTGACATTATTAAGGTTAACAATAAACACCAGAGGATAATTTAATACGAACATTAGAAATAAATGCAACAAGGTTACGTTCGTGAAAGAGCAATCGTGTTGGGTAGAATGGGTGTGTCGACATGAGTTGATCAAAGATAAATAGAAAGTCTTACGATTTTCCCACAGAAAATAAAATAAAGAGAGGGGAGAATGGTTTCGTAACTTTAATCTTTGGGAATACTGAAGTAATGAAAAGATTTGGAAGTGATAAGAGTACCACTGGTCACCGGTTCCTTATAAGAGGATCTTCCGGTACTATAAATAAATAACCCAACCTCTCGAAATTTCCCATGTTTGTATCGATACTAAAAGTTTTGAAACGTTGCTGGTATTCGAAGGTGTTAATTATCAGATCGAATATCTAAATTTTAACATAGCTTTTCTTTTAGGAATTATTTAGGAATTATTTAACATTATATATAGGAAGATCTTGTCGGGCTAAGAACAGAAGTTTATATTATTATCACAACATGAAATTAAGGTTATATTATTATCACAACATCCAGAGAAAATAAAAGTTTCTAAAAGCAATGAAGGGCAGCGCTAGCACGAATAATCTAAATTAAACGTCATTCCTGGATGAACGGCAATGACAATATGGTTATTCACGCAACCAGTGCTAAGTATTGTAAAACTCTTAAATGTGTAAAGTCGAAAATATTATTTACGAATTGTGTGTTAATTACGGCCGCTAACACTATTGATTTTAATGTACATTAGGGTCCTATGTGTTGCTATCTTCATTAATGTATAGTGAAGGTTATTGTATGGTTTTGATTCTTTTTTCTTTGATTGTGTATAATATTCACAGAAATGGAATGTAAAGACAGCTAGGATTTCATCTATGTATTCATCAAGTTCTTTGCCTTCTGAATCATCTGAATCTTCACATGAATCTTGGCATTTTAAAAATAAATCAATGCGTTAGTAGATCAATTAAGAACTCTCAAAATTTAGGGACAAACTGATGAGGGAAACTCTGCTCTACTTTTTAACGGAGAAAGAGTTCCCTCGTCTCATTGAAGAAAATCATCGACGCTATAACGAATATATAAATGTGGGTGCAAACAAATAGTATATCTCGTCCACTTCTTGGTTCGGACAAGAAGGAATTGCACCGGGGAGGCTGACGGACAGAGGAGCAGAAGAGAATGATGGCCAAACTCAGGGGTAGAAACGACAGCACAAGATGTAATTGTAAATAGTTTATTTGCCACAGTGAGTTTTCACGCAGGCATGATTACCATCCTACTGTTGTAAAACCCGTTATTACCTAATAAACAAGGTTGGGTGGAAAAAAAAAAAATAAAAAAATAAAAGAAAAAAGAATTTCAGATTATTTTATCTGTCGAATTCATTATTGTCCTCATAGGGCATATATCAAAAGATTAATGAATTCAAAAGATAAAGTAATCAGAGAATTAACTTATGATTGCCTGATAGTCGAAACGTCAAAAAAAAAATCTAGTGTGTCTACACACACGACTTTCCTATCTATTTCAGAAAAGTTTTCATATCTTTACATATGTCCATCAAGAAGCAAAAAAAAATTGAATTAGATTTATTTTCTTGAATATTGATCAAAGAAAATATTTGAGTACGATTTATTTGATTAACTAAAGCAATGTAAACCGACTTAAGGTAGACCAGTGTAACAATTTCAATACCCTCTAATACTGCTGATCAAAAACTTTTTGGCATAGCTTAATTTTGTCAAAAAATAATTTCTGTTAGAAGTAGCGGAAATAGTGAAGCTTGTGTGATGCGGGCAACAGATTTTTTTACATTCACTTAGTTATATTTTTACTCTCATTTCTGACACCAGGATATGAACCTTACATTGTAATCTTACATTGGAAATTGAATAGAGGTAACTTTAGTAATAGTTGTCAGAAATGAACGATTTTTGTATAATTTTGTAGGAAATTTCATTGTCCTTAAAAAAATAATAATAAAAAAAAAAACAGGCTAAATGGTGTTTGCTCAGGCGACTTTGAAACGTATAGATCTTTGACCAAAATAGAAATTTTACCCGATTGCAATACTTTCCTTACCTAGTACAGGTAGGAAAGTAAAAAAGAGGTTAATTTATCAAGATTTCGTAGTATCATAAATAATTTGAGTTGACTGAGTGCCTTGCGTTATGCTATCTTGATACTTATATGGAACCCGGAAGTATAGGACACTACGTCCCATTTCTATGATTATACAGAAGAAAAGCATGCAGCTGCCATCACAATTGGTCTAGTTATCTATACCAATCGTTAAAGCAGTTGAATAACACTGTGTAATAATGCTAAATTGGTAAAAAATACGACATGGCGTCCCATACTTCCCAGGTAAAGATATGTAATTATGATAATGTAGAGCAAACGAGCTATACCTATATCGCCGTGGAAAAAGAAAAGAAAGGGTAGGAAGAAGAAAGCAGGTTAGCCGTAAAAAGTGAAAGAATTACCGCTATTTTCTTCCCGGCCGGGCAACTGCCTGTCCTCAGCGATCACTGCCTTATTCCTATTGTTGCAAATATTGAACAATAGATAAGGAGCAGTTGGCAGTTTACTATAAAGTTAAAGAAACATGGCAACAACTTGTTTAAATTTGGCCATTATAATCGTCATAGAAACCGAGAGTTACTATCCTCAATTGAATTTAAAAAATTATGTAACGACTTAAAAGCGGCTAACCATATCACTGCCAAATAGTCCAGCTTATTTTCACTACGGATGAAAATATCGAGAAAAAAATATCTTTCTCACGATAAATTATGCATATACATATATATGCATATGTATAATTATATATATACATATATATGCATATATTATATATATACATATATATATATATATATAATTATACATATATATATATATATAATTATATATATATACATATATATGCATATGTATATATATATATATATATATATACATCTATTATATAATAGAAAACATAAGTCTGGGGTCGTAGTAGATCTTGATCTGGATATATATATATATATCCAGATCAAGATCTACTACTACCCCAGACTTATGTTTTCTGTGGAACACAGAAATTATACATATATATATATATATATATATAATTATACATATATATATATATATATATATATATATATATATATATATATATATATATATATATATATGTATGTATATGCATAATTTATCGTGAGGGAGAAAGATATTTTTTCTCGATATTTTCATCCGTAGTGAAAATAAGCTGGACTATTTGGCAGTGATATGGTTAGCCGCTTTTAAGTCGTTACATAATTTTTTAAATTCAATTGAGGATAGTAACTCTCGGTTTCTATGACGATTATAATGGCAAAATTTAAACAAATTGTTGCATTGTTTCTATATATATGTATCCAGATCAAGATCTACTACAACCCCAGACTAGCCTCACTGAATTTACAAAATTAATATTCACTTTTGAAAAAAATATTAAACCACAATTATCAAATAAAATAAAATAATAAAATTAAATCACAATCAAAATTATCTAGATAGATAGATAGAAAAAAAAACTTTATTCTGGGACTAAGTCCCTTCAGAATAACAATAATGTACAAAATAATAGAATATTACTGGCCTGAACGTTGAAACAATAAATAAAATTGATAAAATAAAATAAAAAGTAAAGAAAACCTTAGGTGCACAAGCTATATACAAACAGATAAAACTATGTACAGAGCATTTAAAATTATGAACAAAACAATTAAAACTATGAACGAATCACTTGAACTATGAACAAAATTATATTTAAGGGTTGAACAACATAAACATACACTTTGAGAAATGAAGAACAAAAAAGAGATACAATGAGTTCATTTCATAAAAAAAAAAACTTTACTTGAATATATATATATATAAATAAACAGTTACTTATAATTGAATAAAAAAAAAAAATAAAAAAAAATGTATGTATTGAAATTCCTACGTCGATAGTAGGAAATGCATGTACTATCTCTTACCAAGTGTTATGATTATATGATTGCTACACAATACATATATAATATCAATAGTTAGCTGGTATCAGACTGTTTTTGGAACAGGAATTGGAATAGGAGGTTTTTGAATGTATAAAGGGAAGGGGCATGTCGAATTTTGATCGGGAGGGAATTCCAAAAGTTGACAGAGCGGGCTATAAAGGAATTTTGGAATGAGGCAGATCTATGAGAAGGGATGTATAGGTCAGAGGGTCGGGATCTTGTAGTGAGTGAATGGATTGAGGACTTAAATTGGAGAAGGTTGTAGGCATAAGAAGGACGATGGTCGGTAATGATTTGATAAAGGAAAGTGCCAAGGAAATATTGTCTTCTTAAGGAGGGGAAGAGCCACCCTAACTCAGTGTAGTGGTGGGAGACACGGGAGCGTCTCGGGGTTCCAATTACAAATCTTACGAAACAATTCATAAGTCTTTTGAGTCTATCACGCAGTTCCACCGAGAGGCCATCGTACACCACACAGCTGTAGTCAAAGTGGGGAAAGATGAGAGAGGAAACTATGAGTCTACGGGTATTTTGGGGTAGAAGATGGCGGAAGTGATGGAATAGTTTGAGGGTAGAAATTGCACGGCGGGATATATGAGAGATATGGTGATTCCAGGAAAGGGTTTGATCTATGAGAAAGCCTAAATTTTTAACAAAGGGATAGAAGGTGATGGGGTGGTTGTTTAGATAGAGTGAGGGAAAGTTGGTGTGGGATCTAAGAAGGGGCTTGGAACCAATGAGAATGGCCTGAGTTTTGGCAGCATTTAGCCTTAATCCATTTAAGTTGGCCCAGGCACTAATTCGATCTAAATCTTCTTGAATTTTGGCAAATGCCACCAATAACTCAGCGGGAGAAAAGGATAAATAGATTTGAGAATCGTCGGCATAAAGGTGGTGGGAACAATGGATAATTGAATCATTTAGGTCATTAATATAAGAACTGAAAAGAAGAGGAGACATGCTTGAACCCTGTGCAACTCCTGAGGATAAAGGAAGGTAGGCAGATAGAGGTTGATTAGGTATGGAAACTGCTTGGGTTCGTTGTGAGAGGAAAGACTGGAACCAAGAGATGGAACTATTGGAGAAGGATAATGATTTTAGTTTGTTGAAAAGGATGGAATGGATAATGGAATCGAAAGCTTTGGAGAAATCAAGCAGTATAAGTATGGTTAGTTTTTTGTCATCTATTGCAGTCTGGATATCACTAGTAATTTTAATCAGAGCAGATTGTGTAGAGTAGCCAGGACGGAAGCCAGATTGGAGAGGATCGAGTTGGTTGGATTGTTCAAGGTAGTTGGAAACTTGGGATTGCACTAACTTTTCTAGGGGTTTAGAAAGATTGGAAAGGATTGATATTGGGCGGAAATCTTCGGGAGAGGATGGATTAGGCTTTTTGTTTAAAGGAAGGACAATGGCTTTTTTCCAAGAGGTCGGGAATATTGAATTCTGCAGGGAGAAATTGTAGATGAAAAGGAGTGCTGGGAGGATTTCAGGGAGACATAATTTTATTAGTTTGATAGGAATGCCATCTGGGCCTACGGAATTGGAACGGGATTTCATTATAACGGTAATAAGGTCTGTGGGAGAAATGTCGGAAAAATAAAAATTATTGTCGTTAAAAGGTACCTCTGGAGGAAAGCCGGAAGGGGATGGTAAAGAAGAGGTGGAAACCGATATAAAGTGGGAGTTTAGGTCATCAGGTGATATTGGGAAAACTGAGGAAGGGGATCTAGAAGGTTCACAGAGGGAAAGCTTACGAAGTAGAAGCCATTTTGATTTGATATCAGGAGCTGAGGAAAGGGCTTCGTGAAAGTAGTTCGCTTTCGCTTGTCGGATCCTTGTCTGTGTCGTGTTACGAAGCACTCTGAATATTTGATAATCATCTGCAAGCCTAGTCCGTCTGAAGCGTCTGCGTGCAGCGTCGCGTCTCTTCTGCAGATCCTTAATTTCCTGACACATCCAAGGAGCAGGACGATGACGGAAAGTGGAGGTTTTCAGAGGAGCGTGGGTATTGAGTATATTGAGAAGATTGGTGGTGAGAATATCAACCATGGTGTCGACAGAGGAGCAATGATATATTCCATTCAAATCCAATGTTACTAGATCAGGTAATATTTTTTCTCGAGTAAGGGTATCCAGTTGGCGGAAAGTGATAGTTCGAGGATGGATTGGAGGAGTGCGGATATTATACGTTATTTGTATCAGATCATGAGATGAAAGAAAGGATACTGGCAATTGAGAGGCGGAGAGGAGGTTTTGTGCTGAGTCGATGATGTAGTAGTCTAGCCAAGTGTCAGATCTGGTGGTGTGGTGGGTGGAGGAAAAAGGAACGATGAATAGGTGAAGTGAGAAAAACAGATTTTCTAAATAGGATTTGTCATTGGAGTTTGAGAGGAAATTGGTATTGAGGTCACCGGAGATAATTATTCTGGGATAGAGGGGAACGAAGTTGAATAGAGTTGATTCGAAGGACGGGTCAAATGGCACGAGAGGAGGGCGATATACCACGGCGTAAAGGATAGGAGAAATATTACTGAGAATTTCTACTAAGAGGTATTCTACATGAGGATGATCGGAAGATGGGGAGCAATCGAGGATTCGGGTCTTTAGGCTATTGTGGACAAACATGGCTACTCCACCGCCAGTCCGGTTTACCCGGTCATGACGGAGCAGGATGTAATTAGGCAAGGAGACTGAAGATGAAGGAATATAAGGTTTGAGCCAGGTTTCGGATATTGCTATGATATGATAAAAGTTTTGGGTAAAGTATTGCAGGAATTCGTCATAATGGGCAGAAAGTGATTGAGAGTTAACTTGACATGTGATTAGGGAACTAGACATACAGTGGATTTGGAGAGAAACAGTCAGTGTTTGGTAGCGAGAAGACAAAACGAGTAGAAAGTACAGAAAAGCGATTATCGTACATGAAACTAAGTGAAGAAAAAGTAATATTAACATTAAAAATAAATAAAGAGAATGTACTTGAAAATAAATAGATTGATGAGTGACGGTGTAGAGATAGCACTAAGAGAAGAAGTAAGACTATTTTAATGAGGCTAGGGGGTTGACGGCTTCTAGGTAGTCAGTCAAATACATCTAGATCCGAGACCTGTTCTATCAGGATGACTCTATGTCCGTCCTCTTTTCGACACCGCACCTTTCCGGAAGCAAACCACGTATATTTGATTTTTCCCGCCGCTCTCTTCTGCCGGGCTAGCCAATAGAGGTGTCTGTTTGTGCGAGTCATCTCTTCACCCAGATAAATTCGGTGGCAGTCATTTTCCTGCCAACCGATATCCCGCGTGGAGAAATCCCTCTTCACTTTCCTTTTCGTAATTAGATCATCTCTAATTGATTGCCTGACAAAGCGTGCGATAACAGGCGGTGGTCGCGAGTCATCTTTTCGGCTTCTGCGGCGATGTACGTTGTCCAGGTCCTCCACACTAAGCTTGATCCCCAAGCTTGCTCCTATACTGGTCACCAAAGCAGCGGGCGTTTCGCCCGGTCGCTCCGGTATACCGCGGATCTCCAGTGATCTACTCAATAGTCCTTGCTCTGCGTTATTCAAGCGAACCTCTAATTCGCCCACTCGGGATTTGAGTGCTTTGTTTTCTAATAGTATTTCCTCAAACTTTTTAGCTTGACCTTCCAGATGTTTTTCAATCTTCGTCAGTCTTTCGTTTAGTTCAAAACTGAGCTCTCCGTATTTATCTAGTGCTGTTTTCATGTTTTTTATATCTTCGTTCACGGTAGCGTCTAAACGATTTACTGCCGCAAGTATTTCTGAGGGGGACGGCTCGGTATTTTGTTTTTTCACCTGTTCGCAGTTAGAGCAAACCCATGTTTTTTTAATTATTTTTAATGCTTCGGTGTCTTTATCATTAAGGTTGACGCACCTACCATGAAAAATTATTTTACACTTAACGCAGTGTATATTGTTCTTATCTTCGCGTGCGATAGAGTTGTTGCAAATATTACACTGCACCATTTTTTAAATTTATTAATGAGAATTACTTAGCAATTAAAATATAAATAAATACTGTAGGACTGTTGACGGTAGTAAACAACGTCTAATGCTGGTCTAATGCTGTTAGGATTAGTAGACGCCTGCCAGCTCGTTGCTCCCAGAACTCTATCAATCTCGCTGCGTTTTCTTTACTCCGATTATTGTGAAGATCCGACACTTAATAGCTTGATTAATAATAGTGTTTTTTTAAGAAAGAGAAGAAAAAAAAAAAACTGAACTTAACTGAACTGAAAATTAAATTAAAGTAAACTGAGTGTATTATATGAACGAATTACACCGATGTACACACCAGGGCGTCTCAGGCCAGACGTATTTGAGACTAATGAATAGGATTGGGTGAAAAAAAACAAAAAAACATTTCTGATTATTTTATGTATGGAATTGATTATTCCATCACTTTGGAAAAAAAGATTAAATCACAAGATATAACATTTATACATCGACGAGAAACCTAACCACCAGGTTATATCGGCGACAACCAAATTCCCCAGACGAACATTGTACGTTATATCGGGTTAATATTTGACAGGATGACCTATGGCCCACATGTCAAAATGAAAAGAAAAACATTAAAGAAGCGACTGAAAATACTGAACTCACTTTTTTCCAAATCAAAATCGGGAATCAGACAACAACTTAATACATACACTTACCTACTTAAACCCATATGGACATAACAAATTTACGATTGCAATAAAGACGCACTTACAAAAACTACAGACATTTCAATCCAATATATTACGACTTATTTACAGGAGATTCTTGGCACGTAAATAACAAAATTTTACATAACGACTTACGACAACCAATTATCGACCAACACAAACGTGATCTATACTTCAGATTTTATCTTAAACTACACGCACGTCACAACGGACTTATTAACGACATGGCCACAGCTGACATGCCCATCAAGAGACGACTAAAGAGGAGAAGGATGAGAGATCTCCTTTCCTGAATTAAGGAAGTAAACCAAGACCAGGAAGAAGTGCTGCTGGGTACTATTCTTCTTCATGCCTAAAATATCAATTTTCTAATTAGTTACAGCACATCTGCTGATTTTCAAACCTATCACAGATGTAGATGGAAATATGAAAAAAAAAAAGATCAAGTTCATATTAACAACTGACCAATTGCTAGCGGAAAAGTAGGAAATTTAAGATTTATGTTTTTTTATGCTAGTCACGTGTTTTGTTGAATAGGAAGCGATAACATAAAACATATTTGATTTGATTCGTCCACATTAAACTAGACCAAATTTCACTTTAAGCGGAAGTAGAGGTTGTCAATTTTAAAACCGTTTAAAGATGGCTATTGGGCGGACAAACGCTGCTAAGTTTTGTTTTAAAAAAAGTCATAAATTATTTTTGATTTTTTTTTTATCACCCTTTAACTGCACTAAAGTTACATCACTTTTACAAAAACTTCCTCGCTTGATAAGTTTTAATTCTATATTAATTAAGTTGAAGTTTATTAGGAACAATTTTGAGATTCACCTCAAGTTTCGTAAAGAAATTATGTGATTTTCTATCCAGTCACTTCAAAGTACCTTTTTATTTCTTATTTTTCCTAAAATTATCTACTCTTCTGCTAGCAATTGTTTATATGAACTTTTTAGTGGATCTCGATGGCTACTATCAAACTTTTAAATATTTTCCTCTACTTATGGGCCACCTGGTTTATATATATATATATTTTTTTTTTTTTTATTGTTTTATTCTATGTTGAACGTGAATCTTCATCACCACTCACTAAGCATTGTGAGCAGATAAAATTTGTTTTTCTTAAGTTCTAATTTGTTAGTCATGAAATGTATTTCAGTGAAAGGTATTTTATTTCTAATTATCTTCAACATACTTCTCGCTATGTGTATATGTATACTTTATTTTATTTTCTCTTCTCCTAATCTTTACGCATAATCACTTAAATATCTTAGGGAACATGTGTATATCATTATTTGTTTTTTTTATATTTGTTTTTTGTTTTAGTTTTTACAATTTCTTTCCCTACATATTAACAGTTATTATAATTTTTTAAATTTTTATATTCCATCACTACAATGCTTTACCTATAAAATAGATTTTACTTTCCTTTATAATTTCATTCAGTGATTATTATGCAATTATTTTAGCTTCAATATTGTAGTACTGAACCCCTATTACCCAACTGTCCTCGTTAATTTATCCTAAGAGCTTAATTAATACTTAATGTATTGCATGTATTTTGTTATTATTCATTGTAATAAGTCTTTTTACCAGATTTATAGTTAATATATATGAACAATACTGTTATTCTAAAGGGACCTAGTCCCAGAATAAAGATGATTTTTCTATTCTATTCTATATATATATATATATATATATATATATATATATATATAATATATATATATATATATATATATATATATATATACACCAGGTGGCCCATAAGGATGTGTATATCGTATAGTAGAGGATAAGAATGGCTGGCCAACTAGTTAAATAGATAGATGAAATCAGCAATGACTCTGTAAGCAGAAAACAGTAGTCCAAGATGGAAAAGGCTGTTTAAGTCGGGATAAATACATATATCGTGTTGATGGTATTAAAATATGCCGAAATAGTATTTCGATATCTTGGAAAATATCGATATATATTGGGGATTGTTAATCTTTAATAAGCGTAAGGATACAAATATTGAAACATTAATAAAAAGTTCTGATACCTCTGGCCTAGAAATGTTTAATCTGAAATATCAGATTTGTAATAGGAACAATGAAATGTGTATGTATTACATATTTATATAAAAATATGTAATATATAGGCAGACGCATGTCCTGCCTTGAGGGACATAAGAGACAAAATATTTTCAAATATACATATCAGAAATTCTAAATTATACTGGGCAGCAAGATGTCGGATGGCCAAATGACCAACGACTGGCATAAGAAAAAAAAAAATATTTATATAAAAAAGAAAAGAAAAATAAAGTCCCAATTTTTAAAAATTTGTCAATAAAGGTACAAATACTAATTTAAAAATACTATTATTTTATTTTGATATACTTATCAATGAGGTGGTGCGCCAAGGCTTCCTAATAGATAAATTAATAATAATAAATTAATAATAGGTATCATTTAAGAATAAAATGAGCAGGATGATTAGTTGGCGAAATATAAGCATGTCAAGGAAAATACGTTTTCTCATGCGTAAACGAAAGTGGCGGATGGACTTTAATAAAATCGGTAATGTGTCATTTTGTTACTTTTATTTAATATTCCTCTAATTTTAGGCTTATAGTATATATAGGTATACATGTGTTTTTGCTCTGTTTTAATTTTCTTATTTTTAAGTTATTTTATTTTATTTATTGTATATACTTTTTGATTATTATTTATTGTTATTTTGCTTCTATTTATTTTACATCTTTTTGTACATATAGGGTGAATATTATCCTACCTCACTATAACTAATGTCCAAATGACATATTTTTGTAATACTCAATATATGTTTGCGAAAGTAATCTACCCCATCTAGTAATGGGATTTTTTAAAGTGTATATTGGGCCATAGAAGGCTTGGAAATATCATCAAAATATTTTAACGATAGTAGACGTTAAGATGGTCCAACAGATTCGACTACAAAGAGATACAAAACCGAATTTGTTGCTTCACGTCTAAAATGTATGTTAGAGTGAAAATTTTCGATTCTGGGGACTTTCCAACACTTGTGAATTCTTTTCACTTCCAACATGAATACAAAGCTTCCAATACGTTCGGTAATGAGAAAGCAAAAATATTTCACTCTCTCAATACCAGCCATTTCCTGTCTGACTACAAAATAGATATCGATAACCTGTGGATAGAATTTTCTATATGATAAGTTCTGTGTAAATATATTTGAATCAGAAATAAATTTTCGCAATTCTATACTCTATGAAAACTGCTATTTGATAAAAAAAAAGTAAAAAAAATATGAGAAAAAAATTTGAATAATAAAAATTAAACAGCTTATCATTAAACCGAAATAACGAACCATACTAATTTATAAAAATAAAATTATTTTTTTTTAAATAAATTATTTTTTAGTTAATTATATTGATATACAATATTAGTAAATATAGTATAACTAGTTGGCCCGTGCGAATAATTCGCAGACAATTTTGTTTAATGAAGAAATAACAAAACAATTTGGAAATAAGTAGTTGCTATGTAATATGTAAGGAAGGAATTAATATTTTTTCCTTGGTCGATTACAATATTCCATTGAACATAATAGACCAAAATATTTGTACAAATTGCTTTGCTAGGACCTATTTTTAAACGCTGACTTGTAAGATAAAAAAAGTAATAAAGACAAAATAATGACCCGATTATAGAATTTTCTAAATTACTAAAAAAAATAAAATGTAAGAACAAACAAATACCTTTAAGAAATAATAAAGATAATATATCAGCCACGAAAAAAAGTGTAATAGGCTATACTCCTCCTAAATGCAATACATTAAAAGAGGAAGATAATATTAAGTATACCAAAATTAATGGACTGTATCTTTGTTAATAATTGTCCGATTTTTACGATCTTTTTTTGTTTTGTAGATAATTTAGTAATCCTTCTAATTAAATACAATCATGCATACTTTTTAAGTTATTCGCAAATAAAGTTTATTTTCCTTCATAACTTTATCCAGAAATTTCGGAGGGATAGGACTATTTTTCGCATGTGAAGAACAATATGTTCAAAATGAGTGGTCAATCATTAGATTTGATGAAGAATTGACAAAGTTATGGCGTACCGACAAAAAAAAAAAAAAAATCTTTTAGAAATAATATATAGGATAGCTATGTTTTTATGCATGTTATCAAATTAAATTTAAATTGACAGTATAAAATTATATATTTATTGAATCTGAAAAAAAAAATGTTAAAAATTTTACTACCTGTGTGGGCTTTATTTATTTTTCTGAAAGGATAATTACAGATCAATAATATCTTCATTTCATAAATGACTGGTTCAATTTGAAACGAAAATTAGTGATTACTGAAAAAAATATCCATTATCAATTTTTTCGAATTCCATCCGATAATTTCGATTACTGGTGAGCAAAAGTATTTTAAAATTCTAGTTAAATGTTCAAATTAATTTAATTATTAAGAAAATAATGCATACGAAATGTATTAGGCAGCGAACGTACGTCATGGGAGGTTACGTAAGTTTTTAAACTCAATTCGATTAACTAGACTTTTCCTTATTGAAATATTCAGCTTTCAAATAAAATTATAATATCAGCGAAGAGTATGCGGATTTATATTTTTTTATTTGAATAGTTTCTATTATATGCAGATTGATAACAGATAAAAACATATCCCACGTAGTTTATATGAAACGGCTGTGACGCAAAATGTTGAACAGGAGAATAAATTTTCCGAAACTTGTCGAAATAAACAATTGAAGCAGTAAATTTGCTTTGCCATGTTTATTCAATAGAAGTGATAAGGAAGCTTTTCTGATTAAATTGCCAATTTTTTAAATTTTTTGTGTGATTTTTTTGTTGTTATTGTCCAAGTCGTGAAGCTTCGGTTGATAATGATCTATTGAAATCTTTCTAAACTGTCCTAATGATAGTTTCTCTATTCTTCAGTATATTAGGTTTATCTGTTTAGTGGTTGACGAGATGTTCTTCATTTGAGTGATCTTGCGTTTTCATTCCTATTTTTGGAATAATTTAAGCATAACACGATTAAAGCTTTGGATTGGCTGATTAGTTAAGCAACTTTATTTGATTTTAAGGTATCGGCTTGACTCAAATTTTTCTTATAACAGGCTTTTGAGCGAATCTGGCGCCCGGGATTGCTTTGCAGAATCCGTCAATTCATACCCTCTTCATACTTTCTCATTATCCGTTCCTACCTTACACACAGATCATTCAAAGTAAACCACATGGTTGTTATTCTATTCCTCTTTTCTCAGTACAGAAGTGTTCCTCAAGAAAGTATGTTATAATATATTATATAACGGTCCTATCCTGAGTTTATACATCTGACATTCCAACTTATACTAACATTATCAGTACCACAAATGCTGATAATACATATGTGCCATCTTGTTAGAAAACAAGAACCCGTGTTTCCGACCTTTATATCCTTTCCCATAGAACTAAAACATTTGAACATTCCTTTATTGCCCGATCCAATGCCTTCTGGAATTCCTTGCCATCTAATATGCACCATGTACTTCCTTGTCCTCATTCAAATACCATCTCTACCAAATCTCTCTTAATCTTCCTTCCAAAATGACGCTATAGAATCATGAAATAAACTTTATGAATAGAATTTTGATTGAAGTGAATAGTTATTGAAATTCTTTAAGTTTTAATTTTGAATATCAACTCATAGTGTTTATTATGTTTTATTTTTTAATTTTCCCGATTTCTGGTTTTCTTATCATTTCAATTATATATTTTTTTTCAAAATGTTTTTACTTTCTATTGTTTATATATTGTCATTGAAGATATTGTATATATTGTTTAATTTTTATTAATGTAGTTTTTGGCCAGATATGTTTCCTGTTTTTTGTTCATAATTGTTAATCTTGAGGGACCTTATCCCAGAATAAAGATTATTTTCGATCTATCTATGCCATGAATTATGGTCTCATAATTGTACGTTTCTAACAAATACCATCAAACCATTTTTATCCTTAGTCGTAAACCAATGATTTGCTGTCCTACTGTATCTTTTAGTAATATTCCACATATTTAACAGATCCACTATATTGGACTCCATCTTAACTAAAGTCTTACTTGCAATCGTCATACAGGACAGAAACTACAGCTTTAACACTTACCAGACAAACACTAAGCTTCCAATTAACTACAAAAGACTCATTTACTTAATAAGGCCTATTTGGACTTACGTAGTTGAGCTTTAAGTTCCACTAAACCATCGAATTCCTCAATTCTTACACCCCCCCCCCCAAAATAAAATGATCCATGATTTCTTAATGTTCTCTAAGTTATCGATTCAGTCCAATCCAGATACCTATCCTTCAATAATAAACTTCAAACCCATCCAAACCAACTAGTTTCTAACCATGCATCCTTTTCGATCCCTGACAATCCAACTAAGCATCTGAAGCCTCAGAACCATCTAATATAGAACTATTAATATACAGCTACCAATGGATAGTTTCTTAACAAGGCTGTCTAAGTCATTAGATCAATTCACATTTACTTGTTGTATTTTTAGTAAATACAGTTTTATTTATATAACGTATTATTAATCTGCAAATAAAAAATATATTTAAAGAAAAAAGTATTTTGCTGTAACATCTTTATCACGGAAGCAGCAATGTAATGAACTCCTGCCTTGGACTTGTCAAGTCCTTAAAGAGTGTAGTGTACACTCCCCACCTCCAGCGGTAGACCAGTTCCGTTAGGACTCCTGCAACTTGACAGCCGCCTCGCCTCGTCTGGAATGCCTAGATCAAGTTCAACTAGAGATAGAGGCTACTAACTAGAACCGTAATAATAATATTCGATAATAATAATAATTATTATTATTATAATAAAAGTTCCAAAAAATGTTTATTGCCAAATGACTAAAATACGAAATCCATACTGTTACCTCAAAAATGAATCAATTTTTAATGAACTCGACCATTGTCTTTTGTCAGAACAGAGGTCCAAAAACTAGTCTCCGCGTGACGTCACACGTGCCCGCCTATCCTAACCTAAACAGCGATCTCCATGGCAATCGGTAACAATAGCTAACGAAGTGTTGCAGTTCAAAAGTTTAAAATAAATACCTGATAAGAGATTAATTGGAAATATAATCGTGCTAGTTCTTATTCTAGTCTATCATCAATATTATTTTTCTCCATTTCATTTATTTATTTTATTATTTTTGAAATGAAAACATCTTTAGCGCGCTTATCACTTTACTCTGTGGGTATTGATTAAGACTAGCTCGGATATTTAACGCTAATTTGGATAAAGTCTGTTCGAGTCGATTAATTTTTGCATTTGGATTTAAATATCACAGTAACTAAAAATCTAACCTGCATACTTTAAATTGGGAAAACTTTCAGCATTTTATCATAGTTGTAATGAGCTATAATTCAAAATTGTATTGTGACATGACGTCGAGTTAGAGCGTCAGAAAGATAAAAGGATAGTGCCATAAAACCAAATAATGATTGTTCCAACTTCTACTTCTAAATAAACCATTTTAAATTATAAATAGTAAATTATTATAAATTATCCCTAGTAGTTAATTCTTAGTAAGGTTAAACACAGACTAACTTTGATATTAGACAGAAACTGTATTTGAGCGGATGCAGGATTAAATGTTGGAGAGGGCTTCAGCCCGACAGCTAATATATATATATATATATATATATATATATATATATATATATATATATATATATATATATATATATATATATATATATATATATTGATAATTACTTGGGAAGAAACCTATTGTTTCATTTTTAAAGTATGATACAAATGAAGATCGGTCAGAGCAAAGATTACCAGAATAATTTATACATAATTATAACTGAATAAATAGTAAATGTTATTGCTCTGTGAATTATTTCATAAATTATAATTTATACTATTAATGACGCCTTGTTGATGTTCTTATCGTGAGTTGTTAAGTATATACCTTATTTTTTTTTGTTTTTTTTTAAAGCGGAAAATACATTACGAAGTTGGTAAGTTTACATTAAACGTATTTAAATTATGACTAAATAATATTTTATTGTTTCAGAATATCATGCTATAATAATTTACTGCAAACTAAGATGTTTGACCAATGAAATTCAGTGAAAATATCACATTATCTTTAACATACAAACATTTTTTTTATTTAGTACACACTTTCGATCTTTTATTAAATAATTACTTATTTGATTTAAGAATGTATGTAATATTTTGTTATATGTTAAAATTATGTTGTTTTTTTTTAAAACAATACCAAATAAAAAAAAATACAGGAAGAACACAAACCAATTGTTTATAACAAAAGTAAACAATTAGCCATAACCAAGTAAACCACGTCCTTTCTGGATATCTCAAAAAAGAGAGAACCAAACGATCTGTCGCCTATAACAGACCCAAAAGTTAAAGAAGACTCATGACGAAAATTCGAAGTCAACAGGCGTAAGAAAAAAAAAAAACATTTCAGCTGTGAAATAAGCTTAATAAGAAACAACAACAGTGCAATAAATGTGAATGTGCAATAACCTCGTATGTGAATTATTTACTAAATTTAATTTTTTTAAATAGGTTTTGAAATTTTACCATGTAATCAAAAAAACTTTGGCGGGCCGTAGTGTGGAGACCCTAGCCATAATAAAAGGCAGAATTTAGTTATACAGATTTTTAATAGACTCAGAATAAATAAGGAGACAAGACCTAGACAAGACTTCACGACTTATTAAATTTTTAAAAACTATCGAAATATGTAATAATATTTAAAAGAACTAGAAATGACTTAAGAGACTTCATTGTAAATGAATCTAGTGGTCGAAACACCTTTTTGTTTTCTTTTTTTTTTAAACTTGTTTATTGAAGAATATTACAATCTGTCTCAAAGAACATTTATAATAGTGTTCAGAGATAACATTCACACTCTATGTACAATAAACAAAAATAAAATAAATACAATAAATAAGAATAATATAACCTAATAATAAATAAATAAAAAAAGAGCACCTACATACCTGTATACACTATAAATAAATTTAATTCTTTTAATTGTTAGATTTTCGTGACATTAGTTTTAGAAAAGAACTGTTGCTTTTAAACTTAAAATTATCTCTTATTACAGTTTTAACAAAGGATAATATATAACATTATTATTTTCGATTGAAAAATAGGAACCAGAATCTTACTAGAAGTGACATCATTTATATTTGTTAATAAAACATTCATGAAAATATTGACAATATTTAATTTATGTAATCAATTATAATTGAATGAATATTCTTAAATAACTATTTTTTTTCAAGTTTATTTATTATCAGCCAATTTTACACCAATTTTTAAATTTTGTCAACTTAATGATTACACATCATTAAGTTAACAAAATTTAAAAATTGGTGTAAAATTGGCTGATAATAAATATATTTGAAAAAAAAATAATATACACCGAAGGAGAAGTGAGAAATATTGTGAATAACTATTTATTTTTTATAAAATAAAAATTTAAAAAAAGACTGCGTCCTGAATATTTATCACCCATGATATGTATGTAACAGTCGACTAACTTCCTTCAAGTATTTATTTTTTTATATGGTCAGGCACAATAATTTCTTATGAATCACATCCATAATAACTACACAAATGTTTTTTCCATTAAACTGTTTATTATATATAGAATTAAAACTATTGTTTTAATAGTAATATTTAATCCATGAGACATGAGTTCGATGAACTTGAGGGAAGTTTTAAACAATTAAAAGTTAGAGAAGGCATTGCGGCGTGCGTGCAAATTAAAAATGTGGGAAAAACTGGCTTATCTTTTATTTTATATTTTTTTCAGTAAGGTTGTTAGCACTGAGATATAAGGCTGGAAGAGACAATGCGTCGTATTCAACATGATGACGAGGCGTAAGAAGGAGAGGAAAAAAAATCCCATTACTCGACACAATATCACATGGCGTAGCAAAAAGTAATAAAAATATTGCCTTAAAGAGGTTGAACGAGCGTTCGGGAATTTCACGAATCTCAGTCAACGTAGTTTACATACTACCTTAAAGGAACCAGGTTAAGGAATGTTATTGGCTGTGGTTTGTTGAATTGGCTAAGAAAATTCGTTCTAAATAGCTAAAGGTCAACTAGAATAAACTAAAATAAACTACATAACACTAACAGGAGGAAAATACACAAACCCATCAAAATAATGTCGGATTCCAAGTTTTCTCTATGTATTTTTTAAAAATGTTTGGTAACCATAGTATCGTGGCCTAGGTTTGAAAAGGTTCCCACTAACAAATTTAATCAAATTGAGTTTTCAATCAGAAATCAATTACAATAATACTTTCTATGTTCCAAATGAATTTTAGCGCCATAAATTGAAAAATAGACAAACTAGCAGAGTGATATAGTTATAACTGTAATACTCTAGGCTATAGTTCATTTATAGTTATTTTAATAAGCGTTAAAAATAAAATTATACCATTTATATTATTAGTAAAGATCTTGTCTTGTTGTGTTTAAAATATTTGAATAGTTCATTACAGAAACGAAATACGTGATATTTTCATCACTTTTAGAAAAATTGCGAAAACAAATATTATACTAACATTTTAGAACATAGAAAATATATGGAGTCTAAACAAACAAATTGTGCATTATTTATGTCGGTATTAGCAATGCTCATATCATAAAATGATAAGATTTTTGTTGTTGAAAATTTCACTCTAGTGTTGTTTCCATAAAAACCCATATTTCTTTCCTCTTTCATATTTTTTCTTTAATTACAACTACATGGACAATGAATTAAAAGTAGATTATTGCTTCTTATATAAATAAACTTTACTTCATTTAAATTAAAAATGATAAAATAATTTAATAAATCAATTTGATTAAAAAAAATATCGGGAAAGGTAAAAATCTCTCTTTCTCAATCCAATGGTTATATTAATTCAAAATATACAAACAGAATATATTTCATAATAAAACCTGTACCACTACAACCCATGGAGGGTCTTGGGTTCACTACTATTTAGGGAAAGTACTGCTTCAAGGCCAATGGATCTGCAGGGGGGATCGGGCCAGGATCACGCTCAATCGCCAGGTTTTCCCCCTTAATTAATTATTTAATTAAAAGTACCCACTTTGTAGAGGCTGGGTGTGCCACAGGATGGTCTTCCTACTCCATGGTCGCCCCACGGCCAATGAAACAGAATAAATAATGTTTCTGCCATGAGCCGGGATTCGAAAATATATTCCATAATACTACATACAAATTAAGAAATTTTTAATACCACACATAAATGATATTTAATAAAATATAAAAATAAATAACATTAAAAAAATGTTAATAGCTATTTGATATGAAACATTTTTTTTATTTTATTTATTATATGACATTATCATATCAATGTAAGTGAAGCTGTTAAGTATCGGAGGTGGAAATGGGCTTGTCGACTTAGCGGGCTTGAGGTCGAACGAATCACTAAAATGGAATGCTAACCCGCCAGGGCGCGCCTTAGATAATCGGACCAAGGTGTAAGTGGGAGTATATCTGGGGGGACATTATTAAATCATTAGAAAAGTTCAACGAGTAAGTATAGCTTGAAAGGAGTTCTTTGTATTTAAAGAATTATTGAGCACCATTTGTTAAAAGTTATCAAGATATTGAGGCATTCCTTATGAGCTGTTTTCAAATTAAATTTATTCAGTGACGATTTTTTTTTTAAACAAATAATTAACTTAAAAATATCATCAGTTCAGAAATAGACTCTTACATACTGGTATAGATAGCACATAATATAGATTTCATTATATGAAACGCATTACATATTTCTAAAATAGACTTCTCGAAGAGCTTCATCCAAAGAAAAATATCATTGAAATGGGATGTACCGTCATTTTTATTATGATATGGTACAGATGAATGGGTATTTCGAATGAACAAGTGGACTGTATGAAATTAATTATAATTGTATTTAAACAGTATATAAAGATGGGGGTTTGGCTTATAAATATTCTACGATCGTTTACTTGATGTGGCTGGATGCTGAGGTACGGTTGTCGGCCGGCTGCTACACTTCTCACCTCCATGTGTCCGGTGGGCCTCGGTGTTCTACTCCATGCCTCTTCCCATGGTAGAACAGCAAGAAAGGTGGTCTTGAAGAGGATAGAGTAGAAATCGTCTTCTCCGTGTGGGTTTAGTCGCCCATTTTTCTCTTACTACTACTTTTTGGTGCATACAGCGCCACCGTCGCTGCAATGTTACCAATTTCACTGGTCTTTTATGTACCCCATGAAGGGGGGGAGGGAGTAACACCCAATTTAGGGTGATCAACCCTAAACAATCATATATGTAGGAGTATCGTTGTAGAATACAATGGATAAAGCCATTGTATTTCCAGGTATCTTTTAGGTGTTATACAATTGATTTTCTAGCAAAGGAAGATTATCTACTCTCCCAGCCGGACCCATCTGTACCTTACAGATCTTAGCAACGTATGATAAACACCATTTTAAATACAGGTGCACAAGAGGGAAACTACGATTGCGAGGGGAAAAAATGTATTTGGCATACAAGCAATAGCGGATTCAGGATTTAATTTTTTGTGGGGGGGGGCTTCAGCCCGAATGAGTTTTTTTTCATATATACAATAATTCATTTAAAAAAAAAAAGAAAAATAAATTAACTACCAACACGAAATGGTTATTAGTGGTTCTTGAAAAGATAGTTTTTAATATTTTTTTCTATAAAACCTGGTTATAGTTTACCGTATTGGAGGGGAGAGAGGGGCTTCAGGCCGAAAGCACCTTCCCCGTAAATCCACATGTGCATACAACATAAACTCTTGTGTGACTTATCATCGGTGGTTTGTTCCAGAATCCTTAAAGAGAGAGCACGACTATTTGTAAAAGGGGTGCCCATCCACCCAAGGTCGATGGCGCATGACCCCCCTCCTCTTAAGACATTTTATTTATCTTCTCTTCTTGAAAACAGTGCAAGCTAATGTAGAATTTTAAAAATCATAGGTGATATACAATCACACTTCCAGTGGTCTGTACTGTGCTTTTCTCTTGTCCCCTGATTTGAAAACTTTTTATTAGAAAATTCAAAACACCGTCAAAATGTGCTCCCCCCCCTCGAAATTTTGAATGTGTCATGAAATCTCCTTGTGGGCACACTTGATTAGTAAGTTCATCAAAATAAAATAGGATAAAAGAGAAAATAAACGTTCACTCACTGAGAATGGGGACATGTGCATTGCCATGGCAGACGTAATGTGAGAAAATAATTGATAATATGTTTATAAGAAAGAGATCTAAAATGCGCTGCTTGAAGTCTTGTCATTGATAAGTATCCATGACGGCACAAACCGTCTTCATAACTTTATGAATGAAATAAAACAAGTTTATTCAAACAATGTTATATGAATCATAAAAAAAATTATCATTCTGAATAACGAAGAATTGTAAAATAACTATAATTTAGAAGTTTTCAATGTATTTTTTTTGTAAACAGGAAAATATTAATTTGTTTTGTATAGATAATCTTACTAATTTTAATGTTCATTTGACATAGAACTTATAAATTTTATCGATGAATCAAACAAGTATTCCTTTCGGCTCGTACTGATATACTGATAGATTAGTTTTCTGGTAATGGGATTTTGCTAAGTATGTCAGTCGTGTAAAAGAAATCAAGGAGAGAACACGCCCGATTTTTTTATAAATTAACAAAATATATAATGGATTGAATTTGAATAACGATTAATTATAAAATCGATTAAATAATAATAAGACGGGATATCGGCCTAGGACATCCACCGATCCGCCATGTCACGGCCACCTCCGCATCATTAGCATAGCCGCCAATCGGTAACGATCGTTATTCATACTTCCACCTCTGCTCTTTGAAAAATGATTCAAAATAAAAAAAAATCTTTTTTCCCAACTATTATCTGTAACATGGGTTGAGTGAATTGTTGTATTTTT
This sequence comes from Nezara viridula, assembly GCA_928085145.1. NCBI lineage: Eukaryota > Metazoa > Arthropoda > Insecta > Hemiptera > Pentatomidae > Nezara > Nezara viridula. The sequence continues at coordinate 124,859,075 of OV725081.1, read as the reverse complement.
CCAAGATTATTTCCAAGGTCAAGGGCAGAGTATTTTGCTAATGGAATTCCCCGATGGTGAAGAATAGGCCCTGTTATCAATCCATCAAACATATCACTACAGGACGCGAATCACATTTATAAAAAACAAAACAAAAAAAAAACAGGTGCATTTTTACTAACATAAATTGAAACCGTAACAAGATTGGACCTTCTGTGCATTTTTAAATCGAAGAATCAATAAATATAAATCTTTTTCCCTATCTAAAAATATCATGTTTTTCAAGTTATCTATTAAATCGCCCATCAGGTGCATCAACGCGACGTTACTGCAAAATTTTGGAAAATATTTTCCATGATATCATGATTATCAGAATGATCTGTTAATCGGATCTATGCCATAGTATAGTATAAGTAAAATTTGAATGAATAGCTGAATTCAACAGTAGTACAACAAATTTTGGAAACAATAGGATTTATATTTAAAAAAAAAAAAGTCTGTATCAAGACAACCCATGAAGGGTCTTGAGGTCAAGGAAGTACTGTTTTAAGGTAAGGAGGTGATCAGACCTAGATCACTCTCAACAGTCAGGTTTTCCTCCTTAATTAATCATTTCATTAATAGTATCCACTTCATAATGACTGTGTGGGCCCTAGGAGGATCTCCAAACCCCAGGGTTGATCCACGGCTCATATAACATAATAAATAATTACCTGACATTATGTTAGGATTAGAACACAGAACCTTGAGCGTAGCAAGTCAGTGCCTTATCCACTGTCCTACCTCGCTTCCTGATTTAAATAATTATTCTGATTTAACCTATTCTATAAAATTGTATGATTTGCAGTTAGGTTATTGGTTCACTAGATGACCGATTTATATCGATAAAAACAATTACATCATGAGTAAACTTAGTTTGGGCCAATAACTTGAAGATGGAATGATTTAAATAAGGAGATTCTTTTTAAAAAGGAGCGATATTTTAAAATTGGTACAAATGACCATGAAGACCTTTTGTCTTCTTACAGACATGTATTGCTTCTGAAAGTAGAGAAACACTGGAGGTCACCCAAATTCACGTCGATAGGAACCAAGATTTCTATGGTATAGCGACAGGTTAAGCATAGTAGGGAAGTTGGAAAATGTCAATATATCGATATTGAAATTTGATTATAGAAAACAATATTTCTGACAAAAAAAAAAAATACTGCAGAAACGTCAGGTTCAACAACCAAAGAATGAAAAAAAAACTTTTAAAAAGTGAACTAGTGGTGTGGTATGTTCGTGTTGCTATATACAATAGTCAACCTGACCAGATATTTTCAGTCCTGAAATAGGACACCTCTGTTTGGTGTATCGGTAGAGATGGGGAACGGTACAAAAATCTCTCAGTTGGCTTTTGAGGTGTAAAATAAAAATGTACACATTTTATTTCATATTGCTCAACACATGTGGGTCTCTTAACCAATGATTTCATAATTTACACTAACATACCAATATGAGATATAGCTACAGCTGACATGCCGATGAATACGAGAAGGAAGCTAAAAAGGCGATGGATGAAAGATCTTTCTTATCAAAGCAAAGTAACTGACCTAATCGCCAAGGAAAAAGCACAGCTGACACTATTCTTCTCCAAGCCTGACATGTCGTTAATTCTATTATTTCAATAAGATCACTTGCTGATTGTCAACTGTTTGTTAATAGGTGCATATGATGAGAATTTGGATATTAATAATGATAACGTTATGGAGTGACATTACAAATAAATTATCTATATATAGGATTAACATAAGAGATGGGAATTTGCTTACGAACTGAGTCAAAGACCAAATATTTATACAGAGTGAGTTAAATAAGTGGTTTAGAATTAAATGGCGGCAGTAGTTAGTGGTACAGACCTCTTTTTATCAACAAAAATTCTGAGAAACGGAACATTTTTTCATTAAATTATTTAATTTAAAGTGGTAATAAAAACTCATAAATACCCATTTGCTTTCCACTTAATTCGCCAAGATTATATGATGACAAAATTGAAAAAAAAGATTTGGAAATATAAAAATGCAAAAATAATGGGCCGTTTGGCTTATATAACCTCGTTGTTTTGATATGTAGGGGATGGAGGTCACGCCAAACGGCCTAAAGCAGGATGATATTCGTTAGCAAAAAGTTATACCTTTGACAAAATAATAGTCCATGGTACAGACATCTTTTCATCAAATTATTAACACCAGCCTGAAACTTCGTGAATAGCTTTAAGTCATCGTAACCTTCAACTATTTTATTTACGAAAACTATTGGAATTTGCGCGTTTTCAATCTGAACAATTTTCAAACTTTGTATATTTAAATAGGCACTAAAAACCCGTAAATACCCATTTGCTTTCTACTTGGATAAAAAAAATGTGGCCTACAAAAATATTGGGCCGTGTAGCCTACATAAAATCGTTATTTTGACATTTTGGGGATGTAGCTCAGGCCACCTAATTTTGAAGGCCATTTTTTTTCTCGATTTTGTGATCAAATTATCTTACGATCCAAGTGGAAAGCAAATGAGTACTTATTAGTTTTTAGTACCTAATTAAATAGTCAAAGTTTCCCGACCTCCAGATTGAAAACGTCCCTAATCCGAGAATTTATGTAAATAAAAAAATATGTAGGTTACGATAAGATGAAGTCATTCACGAATTTATAAGCGGATATTATTAATTTGATAAAAATGGGTCGTCGGACTGCAAGCTCAATAATACAGACTGAGGGATGAGTGTGTACCTATCACGATTTCTCCACCCATCAGTTCTAAAAAAAAAATTCGGAGTAAATCATAAAAAATAAAATAAAAAAAAGAATAAAAAAAAGAGTTAACTCATTGAGGAGAGCGAGTCATTCTGAACTGATAAAAAAAAAAAAAAAATGTTTTTCACCAAGAAGGTGTGAAAAGGAACATAAGCTTTGACACTAGCGGATCCAGGATTTAGTTTTGGGGAGCTTCATATAGATAACGATAGTTACTTTGGAAGAAAAAGAAAGAAAATAACTATCAATATGAAATGGTGTTCAAGTGATTCTTGAAGCCTCATAAAATGTAATTACACGAACAATAATACTCTTAGAGACAATTATTTTCATAAGTCATTGTTATATTTTACCATTTTGGAAGGAGGGTTCAGCCCGAAAGCCCCCTCCCTCCCGTAGATTCTCTTGAGAGCTTTGGCATAAATGATGGTAACAAACGTATTTATTTCTGATGAAAAGTAATTACAATTGAAAATAATTATAATCATTAATCATTATAATTAAAGTTCTCGCAGATTATATATTTTTTGGCGTTGCTATCTTTGATAGTGACGTGAGACCACTATTAACTTCCTCTGCTTGTTAAGCTTGCGCCCTTTAATACTGTTGGGGTCCATACTTATCCCTTGGACCAAACCTCAGCAGTTACTCTCTCGAGTGAGGGCAGCGTCGCGCTGACAAGCGGACCTCCTTTCTTCCTTCATTCGTGATGGCGAACCAGAATGAGAACCTTCCTATGGAGATTCCAGAGCCTGAGGCCACCGAAGATAAAAGTGGGAAGAGGATTCACGAAACTGACAGCGAAGGTCTTGGATCGGATATTGAAGGCTACGCCCCAGTAGCCAAACGACACACGTTTCCCGCCCGTACCGTCCCGGAAAAGCCTTCCCAGATCCCAATTGCCAACAAGTTTTCCGTGTTGAGAGTGAATCTACCGGAGAAAAACAGACCGCCGCCAATCATCATAGCACCTCCGATAGCCCAGGCAGCGCTGAAAAATATACTGATCGAGAATAATATAACATTATTCTCTATCAATTCATCATCAAAAGAAACTCGGCTGTATGTCAACTCCGAGAATGACCACTTTCAAGCCACTTTACTGTTGCGCCAGGACAATAGGGTACAATTCCACAGTTTTGCTCCCAGAGGCACTAAGCGATCTCGAAAATATGTGCTTCACGGATTCGATATTGATTTCCCCGTCGAGGAGATAGTCGAGGAGTTAAAAACCAGATTACCAGGATTCAGACTCGCCCGAAGACTCACAAAGAGATACAACCCGAATGAACCACCAAAACCTATCGAGCTGATCCAGATAATTACAGACGACTCGGTCAAGCTGACAGACATTGCTAAACTTTATCATATATCGCAGTGTAAATTTCGTGTGAGCATCTTTAAAGAAGATGGGGTCCCAGCACAGTGCCGAAATTGTCAAGAATACGGACACACTATGAAATATTGTGGCCGAACATGTGCGTGCCCCTGGTGTGGAGGTGTCCATACCCTTGAACAGTGCCCGAAGACAGTAACTCCCTGGTGTAAAAACTGTAAAGGTGCCCACCCCACCTCCTCCAAAGAATGCTTGAAGAGACAGGAGTTGGTGAAGAAAATTAGGGAAATCACCAAAGGAACACCGACGAAAACGAATACCAGCAAACAGAGTAAGTGGGTCCAGGAGGGCCTGGCATACAGCACAGCAAGCGGAGGAGCGCCGGTCCAATCAGAAGGAACCTCTCCCCACCACCAGTCTCATCCCCACCACCAGCACGCCACCCAGTTCAAGGAACAGACTGCACCAACGCAATCGCCTCAGCCTTCAACAAGTACCGATGCCTCCCTGACGTCTCTAGTGATGACGATGCTGACAAGAATGGACAAGCTGATGGATATAGTTGCCCGCATGCTAGATGCTATGACGAAGAAGCATCATGATTAATCATCTCGTCATGAATTTCAACACCAGAGGCCTCTTCCAGAAGCAGGCTGAAATCGAGCTCCTTCTTCAGCAGCATAGACCTTCAGTGGTGGCGTTGACAGACACCATGCTTCACACCTCGACTCGTCCATACTTCCAGGGGTACACTATATACCGAGAGGTGTGTGCACCAGGGTCTCGAGAGGGAGTAGCCATCCTGGTCAGAAAAGATGTACCTTCGAGATCCGTCCCGAACCCAGTGGAACCAACCGAGGGAACTCACTTACTCACAGTTGACGTGCGACTTAAGAGTCGGTTCACATTCACTTGTGTCTATAGGAGACCCAGGGCTGGACTGACATCTGTTAAGCTGCTGCTACAACATGCCCAGGTGACGGGTCGGCATGTAGTCCTTGGGGACTTCAATGCTCGACACACTTCCTGGCTGTGTGGTAGCGACAATCCACTGGGGAAGTACATTACCAAGACTAGGTTGGCCGTCTTTCACCCAGGTGTACACACTTTCCGGCATTCAGCCCGACCTGATTGGACATCAACGCTGGACCTGCTATTAACCAGGGATCTGCACATCATTACGGATTGCCAAGCGCTTCCGTATGGACCGTCGGATCACCGGCCTGTGCTCTACACGATCGAGGGCACACCCGCCAAACCACCGGCGAGTAAATACTTACTCCACAAGGCCGACTGGAAAGGATACAGGTCTAGCGTTGAATCCACTTTACCGGCGGTAACGCCGTGCCAGACAGTAGAAGAGGTAAACGAGGCGGTGGATGTCATCACCACCACTATCCAGGATTCAGCCAACCTGAACATCCCTAGGTTCGCTCCGCAGCCCAACGCCATCAGGAGACCACCACGTCACATCCTCGCCCTGATCAGTCAGAGGAACAACCTGAGGAACATCTTTCAGCGCACGCGTGACTACAGCTTGAAACCGGCCATCAATGCGATGACCCGGCAGATAGCCAGCCTCATGCGAGACTGGAAGACCTCACTCTGGCATGACCAGCTCCGGAGGACTCATAATGACCACCGCCAGTTCTGGAGACTGGTCCGAACGTTCGTTAACAAGAAGAGGACTGTCCACCTGACGTCGGGGAATGAGCTGCTGACACCTAAGGAACAGGCTGAACTCCTGGCCAAAAGCTATGAAGCGAGGGATGCTGAGCGGACGAGAAATGCACCACCAATGCCGGAAGGACCACTGCCCAGTCCCAACGAAGAACCCGTCTTCTCTACCTTCAACCAGCTGGAGTCGACGCTACGACGCACCAAAGGAAACAAAGCGTCTGGACTGGATGAGATTCCGTACGTACTGTTGAAGATGCTCCCTAGGAAGGGTAAAGCCTTTCTACTGAACATATTCAACTCATGTCTTCGAATCTCATACTTTCCTACCGCATGGAAACAAGCGATCGTTGTACCGTTACTCAAGCCGGCGAAGAACGGGGACTCAGCTGAGCACTATCGTCCGATCAGCCTCCTCTCGCACATCAGCAAGATTTTCGAGAGGCTAATCCACCATCAGCTTATGAAGCACTGCTGGAAAGAGAGCATCATACCACCAGAGCAGACTGGTTTCCAGAGAGGGGTCGCGTGTGAACACCACCTAGCTAAACTTCAGGCCCACACAATAGATGAAATGAGTCTCAACAGAGCTACGGCGCTCATCTCTTTGGACTGCAGTCAGGCCTTTGACTGCGTGTCACACACGCATCTACTTCGCCGTCTGGAAGAGTTCAGGTTTCCTACCACTCTATGCCGACTGATCCGAAGCTACCTCAGCGGAAGATCTCTCGTCGTACGAGTTGGTACAGACTACTCAAACCCAGTCGATACCACCTGCGGAGTACCTCAAGGGTCTGTGTTGGGGCCAATACTGTTCGTCGTTTTCACGGCGCCAGTGGTGGCACTCAAGCATCCAAAGGCGGTGGTAGCAGCCTATGCGGACGACATTGGCATATATGCTTCCAGCATCAACGCGGAGACTGCACTCACTCTGGCACAGAATGCTTCAGCCACAATTGTTGAAGAGCTAGAAGAGATCGGTATCAGAGTGAATCCTGCGAAGACTGATGCTATTGTCATGTCGTTTCAGAAGGGAAAGAAGCATCTACCCACACAATTCACCGTTGGAGGAGTTTATCATAAAATTTCTACCTCGATTGTCTACCTCGGCGTCACGCTAGATAGACATTTGACCTTCTCCAATCACGTTAGGCAGAGGATCAAGCTGGCACGAAAGAAGTCGCACCGGCTCTACCACCTACTGACGTCGCCGCAGCTCTCGCTGAGACTCAAGCTCCAAATTTATAAAGCTGTTATAAGACCAACACTGCTCCACGGGGCCCCTCTCCTGCGATACCTATATAAATCCACGCTTACGAGTCTACAGGGCTTCCAGAACTCTATCCTTCGGCGAATTGTCCGTGGCACCACCCTACAAAGGGCTAAGAATCAAACAATACGCGAGGAGCTCCAGCTCCCCTCGGTACCTGAGTTCATAGGCCGGAGGCACATCAAATTTTTTGATGGGCTGAAGGCCTGTGCAAACCCACTGTTCAATGAGATCTCACCACCACCCAGACCTGGGAGGTGGCAAGGTAAACTCCCTTTGGTGGACATACTCGCCGAAGGATGTGGTCTGGTCTCTGCGGTCCAAACTCATTAATTTGTATATAATGTAAATAATAAAACATTAGCAGAACGGTCCTTCCCCGTTCAATGTCAAAGTCACAAGGCCTTCTGCCACATATGTAACCTTTAGCTATCCCCAATCCTTAAAATGCCCTCGGGCAGTGGAAGGAATTTATTACATGTTTATATTGTATTATTGTATACTATATATGTAATTGTTTCAATAAACTTTTTGGAGGGTAAGAAAAAAAAAAAAAAAAAAAAAAAAAAAAAAAAAAAAAAAAAAAAAAAAAAAAAAAAAAAAAAAAAAAAATTTATTTCTGAGGGTAAATTAGTAATGTTCTCAAGCGAGATTTACGAAAAAGAGATTGACGTAGTATAGAGTGGGGAGAGGGGATGTGAGGTGACAGCAACAGCAAGGGAATTTGCTTATTTAAGAAAGGCGACAATGAAAAGGAAAGTGTTCTATTTTCACTTGGCCAACGACTGTACAAATCAAGTTTTGATCACTTGCGTAGCAGAACCAAGTTAGAAATCGGACGAAAATTCACATCGAGTTCGATACAATTATAGAATTAACAACTTGAAAGATAAACTTCGTTAATACAGTTTATAATCGTTCTCAATTAAAAATTTACGACTTCTTTTTTTTTTATATTTTAATTATTGATAAATTTTGAATCATATTTACTGAAGGCAAAAATAAAAATTCACATAAAAATTAATTTAAAAGAAAGCTTTATGAATACGTGTACGTTGACTACTATTTTTATTTATTTATTTTATGAAGAATTAATGGCAAAGAAATTTATATGAGAACACCGCTTATTTTTTTTTGTAATAAAAATTAATTTAAAAAAATAGTATGAGGAATTTATTTTGTATTTTTATAAAATCAAATTTTCATTTTATTTTTGGAATTGATTAATATAATGCTTTTTTTTTTGGTCCATTAAGAATCGTTTATATTATAGTAACTAGTAAGATACAGAAATCATAACACATGCTAATTGTATAAAAAAGAATTTCAAAAATATATGATAAGTTATCATTTATAATGATTACATATTATTATTTATATAATTCCATTTAGGATTATTCCTAGACAATTTCAGTTATACAGAGAAAAAAAAATATGTATACATATTTATTATACTCATATAAACTAATCACTTCTGTATATTCATATATAAGTTTATTTATTATCCTACGGATTAATGAGTATGCTGTGTGTATAGAAACCCAATATAATTGGGCAGCAAGCTTTTGTATTTTATATGAAAATAAAGTATTTCTCTCTCCGAATAATAAGTACGTATTTAGATGAAAACTGATTAAAGTGAATGATAAAAAAAATAATTATAAGTTTTAAAATATAAAAATTATATAGAATTATGTCAACCAAAATTAGAAGGACAGAAAGGAGAAAAAAGTCAAGAAGTTATTCAGATAAATAAATATATATAAATGATACAAAAATATACTAGAAAATGTTTACATGAAAATAAATCAGTAATTATTCATTTTAAATTTAGTATGTAAATTACAAAAAATAAACGACAAATATGAGTACTATATTTTAAATTTTTTTTCGTTACTTTTTTTTATACTTAATACTTGTGTTTTGATTCCAGTGTATATAAATATATTTTTATTATAAAAAGTAATAGTCTGTGGTACAGATCCCTTTTCATCGAATTATTAACATCCGCCTGAAACTTCGTAAATAGATTTATCTCATCGTAACCTACAACTATTATATTTACGAAAACTCTTGGAATTGGAGCCTTTTCAATCTGGGGGGGAGATAAACTTTGTCAATTTAATTCGGCACTAAAAACTCGTAAATGCACATTTCCTTTCTCATTGAATCGTAAGATAATTTGATCACAAAATCGAGAAAAAAGGTGGCCTTCAAAAATATTGAGCTGTTTGGAGCGACCTACACTCCCAAATTAACAAAATAACAAGGTAATATAGCACAAACTGCCCAATATTTTTGTATTTTTGTAGGCCACCTTTAATATCGATTTTGTTATGAAATTATCTTATGAACCATGTGAAATGGGAATGGGTATTTACAAATTTTTACTAGCTAATTAAATAGACGAAGTTTGCTGATCTCCAGATTGAAAGCACCCCAATTCCGAGAATTTTCGTAAATAAAATAGTTGTAGGTTACGATGAGATGAAACTATTTACGAAGTTTCAGGCGGATGTTAATAATTTGATGAAAAGGAGTCTGTACCACAGACTATAAATGGTACAGTTGTTTTAAATGACATAAATCGATGTTTTTCGTATTTATGATCGATCCTTTTATTTCTCATACTTTTACTGGTTGATAATATATTTCAATAATATTAAAGCAAAACAAAATAAATTCTATTCTATAATAAGATAAATAAATAACAACAATGCTTGAAGCCAATTGAACAGTTTAAATAGGAAGTATTTTAAAACAAATTACGGTGGATCTAAAACACTGAGCCTGTTATGTGACAACGGGCCACTCGAATCTAATACTTTCCTTCCTGTTGAAGACGTAACAGCGAATATTTCGCCAACTCTTCTTCTTTCTGTGGTTAGGGGCAATTGTTCAGAATTTATAATGTCCACGGTATTTATGTAATTAATTCTCAATTGCTTCAGATTAAGCAGTGATAAAAAAAAATGATTTGTTTGATAAAAAGAATAGTTTTAAAACTAATTTATATAGTTACCTAGCTAGTTTTCAAGTAAAAGGTGTTTTTTAAAAATTAACAAGTAATTGATAGGGTGTTTAAAACGTTAATAATCTTAATAATAATAGAATAATATTGGCCTGAAACGAATTATAACTTGACAAAAAATATAAATATATATATAGTATTGAAAAGAAAACTTATAGCAATATTTATAACTTAATAACCACTTATTGTCAAAATATATCGAGGGATATATTCTATAAACAGATTATGTTACGTTCAATACCTTTTCCAAAGAGATAATGATTTGTTTGATTTGTGAAACGAAGGAAATCCGGGCCTGAAGAGAGCAGTTTCACAGAGGGTTAATGCCTATTACAAAACAATGAAACGCTGTGATAAAATTCTATACCGGCATGTTTCTCATACTTTCATTAGAACATTGCCTTTCACCAATTCATAATTCCGTCTACCTTGATAAACAGTTGCCGTTCACTAAGAGACCGCTATTATTTTCGAATTTGAAACAAATCTTTCTATATAAGTTTTATGAAGAAACACTTCATATCGTGGATAATAACAACAGCAAATTCCAATTATATCAAAAATAAATTTGAATATGAAACATAAGTAATAAACTAATATTCAATATTAGGATTGTCAAAAAAAAATGTGAGCTTTCATTCAGTAACAAGGCTTTAATAAAATTATTATACACTTTAAAGCGTATTACCAATTAGACCAATTTATTCAATGAATAGGTGAATTGTAAACGTCCAATTGAAACCATAACAAAATGTGGGTCACATCTTACAATCATTCAAATGTCGAGTAAGTAAAATTATTTTTAAAAAGAATAGGACAAAAACAAGTTAATAACACGTCACACACCAAAATTTCATTTTATAATTAAGACTATTACACTCTTAGGTCTACGGTATAACAGTTCTTCAACAGGAACACACAAGAATATACAATTAAGCCTAAAATGTATTGTCACCTCACAACAATATAATCATAATAAACAGTTTTAGCAAATTATGTGATTAAAGTAATAATAAGCCAGCCGGAATGACTATACGATAAATAATTGAATTAACAACTCACCTAAGTAAAAGCGAAGCCTTCACTACAGCAAGACGTCCATTCAACCACTGAGCTAGTCTTGGCACATCGTATGCGCTTGAAGCCTAAATCGATTCACCACAGTGTCAAAACATCGATTGTTGTGCAAGTGATAAATCGATAAGCGGTACCTACAATAACCTTCAATTTCCAAACAATGAAACTGCCTTTGAATTGTCAAAATATTTGTGTTATTTTAAACACAACCCATTAATCGTATCTTAAACTTTTACTAACAATTGTGACAATTTTCTTTTGATGTGTCTTGCCTTAACGATTCTTGTTTGTTTATAAGTAGCTAGTGAAATATGACTGGTTACAGTTGTCAATAAACAACCGGATTTATCTCTTATAAGTATTGGCACAATATTTATTTAAATCTGAGTTATGACACCAGTCATTGGCATTGATTTGATCAGTTAACGAACTTTGGTGCCTTTGACAATGAGAAAAGTTGGTTGAATTCTCATTAATATGAATGAGCCCAGTGATAAAGTGAGAAGAAGTGATTATGACAGGTTTGATGAACAAGTTGACCCTCGCGTACAGGTAACATTTGTTCTAAATATTTCCTGAGATCCATTCCAACTGAGTAACTCATGATCAAATTTCCTATTTCTATAGGTAGAATTAGAAAGACTCAACACTGCCACTGATGATATAAACAAACTCGAAGTTGATTTAAATGTAATGAATTTTCGTAAATTTTCTTTTATCACAAAAATTATCTGGAATACCAAATATCATGTTTGATTTTTACTAGGAAGCTCGGACTGAATTTCGACAAAAATTATGGGAATCAACCGTGCATTTGGAAGCCATTTCAAAAAAATTGGGATCATGCATTGAAAAAGCTAGACCCTATTATGAAGCCAGGATCAAGGCTAAAGAGGTATTTTATATCATTAGTATAGTTTATTTGTAGATTTATACTAACAGGTAAGGTATCTTATGCTGCTGCAGAGTACATAGAAGTAGTTCAACCTCCTATTGTAGGGGGCTATGTTCAGGTACCAGATAGTGAGAGAAGGATTTGCATATATACTGCAAAATCTCCATTTAAGGATCAAGAAAGAACCTTGCAGATGTAAAAAGTAGGGTCCACCCTTGAAGAATGGAGTCGGCAATGGTTTACGACTTCAATAGGTGTTCCTCCCTCTGATGAAATAATTTCTCATCTGTTCCCAGTTAGCAGCGATAGATGTAGATCATTAATAGGTCTCAAAACTTTTCACTGAGCTTGCGGGCCTCTAAGCAAAGCTCTTTCAGTATGGGAAGAATGTAGATCCCCTAAGTCCAAGCTACAGGATATCATAGGCCATTGAGCCCCTGGTTGCAAGCTGGACTACCTATGAGGCACTGAGGATAAAACTGCTGGAAGAAGCAGGTTTCTACGCTTTGACAGAACGGTTTTCCTCTGCTAATAAATGAGAAACACTACTCCCACTTTAGGGACTTCCAGTGTAAGTGGAAGACAATTGTATGTCCAATCCACTTCTATCTGAGAAAAGGGGAAGGTGCCAGAAATGCCACCATGCTCAAGAGGAGCAGAAGGAGACGGTGGCCAAATTTAATGAGAGACAAGCAAGTGATGTGTATAGCTCAAGAAAAATGGTAGATTAATATTGTTTTATTATCAGCAATTTGTTGTTGAAAGTATGCGTAAAATCTCACTGCTACTAATACCCGTATTACTTATTTTTTCCAAAGTCATATTTACTGGACTATGGCACTTAAATTGAATCATATACTTATAATTTGTTTTTCAGGCACTGCTCGAAACTCAAAAAGCTGCCTCAAAGTTTGAACGAGCAAATTCTGCCCATGCTGCTGCAAAGGAAATGGTTTATCTGGCTGAAGAAGGGTTAACTGCTGAAGGGAGAACTTTTGATCATGCATGGCAAGAAATGTTAAATCATGCGACTATGAGGGTTCAGTATTTTTTAAATTTATTTCCTTTATCTATATATTGTTGTGAATATTCATGCTGTATTATTTTTCTGCAAGTTTAATGAATCACAATACTATAGTATAATATAGTGATCATTTACCCAATTTTCGCTGTTGTTTAATGTTTGAAATTAATGTTTATGATGATTTTCCAACATTGAAGGAGAAACTCTCAGCTGTTTCTAACTAAATATTTTATGAGTAGTAATTATAGACAAATAGTTTTGTAGAAATTATACTATGGAAAATTGGAAAACATTTTTAATTTAAATCTGCAAATAAGTTTGTTGTATTTGACTCACAGATACTTGAATTTTATTGCTTGCAGGTGAACGAATCAGAACTAGACAGGACCCTGAGTGAAGCTGATCATAAAAGGACGTCAGCAGCTTATCACGCTGCCGAAATGAAGGTGCAAAAATTGCAGAAAGAACTGAAAAGATCCATCAGTAAATCTAGGTGGCTTCATTAGCTTTATAAAATTCTTGTTTTATTTTGTTTAATTTTTATTTATTTATTTTTAGCACCCAATTTTTATTTTATTTATCGCCCGTTCACTAATTTTTAGTTAAGAGAGCAGATGCCTTGCATGGAACCACTACTTAAATATATTTACGTAAGTTTTATTTTTACTTTCTGTTTTGTTATTATTTTGTTAATTTAATTTTTGTCTCTATGGTACCACAAAATCCATATTTCATGAATGATATTTTTTATCATCCCTCTGACTTTATAATATATTTTTATATTTTATTTTATTTTGTTCTAAGTAATTTTTCATTTACCACTTATTTAATGGGTTTTTTGATCATTAAAATGTGCGTAAAATCTATTTTAACATTTATGGTGATATTCCACGATCTTTATAAAAAAAATAAATAAATAAAGGAACAGATTCAATTAATAAAATATCAAAGGATTCATAACATATCAAATTTTTGTGTTGGAACTTCAGAGAATTATTTAGTCTATTTGTCCATGTTTAACTTGTTTATCTGGGGTTTGATATTTTTATTTACTCCAAAGGCAGAAAAGAGTGGTTACTCATCTGTTCTAGCCTGATTGGAATGGCTATAAATTGTTTCCTTAGTTCAGCCTATCAGCCTTGGCCGGATTCAAACCCAAACTCAATTTCTGAAACAGGAATGATGTGAGGTACTGTCTCTACCTGCTTGATCAGGTGTCTTTTAGTTTTTTCAACGCACCGGGTTTTCAATTAATTAGGGAAAAAAATGACAATAGATTCAAAGTATTCCCGCATGTTTGTTTATTATTTTTTTTATATAGAAACTACCTTACCCCTTTATTTGTTTATGTTCACTGGCTTTTGCATGTGAATGTATTTATTTAAAAAGTGTAAAGTTGGATATTCATTCAGACATTCAGGGTGTCTAATGTTAGAACAGTGATAAGCTCACAATCGAACTGCTAGAATAGTTTAATTTAACTGAACAAATTTAGCATTAGAGAACTAATCCACAAAATGAATTAGAGGTGGTTTTGAATGAAATTAGTTTAACAGCAATGAACCATCTTTATTCAACAAATTAGGGCAAGATAAATAAAAGTTTTGAGTTTTATTTTTGTAATTTATATCTATTTGAAAATTAAATCTTCTATATATAAATCAAATCAGACTTGTATAATTGTTGTATTTTTATATTATAACTACGATAAATGAATTTAATGTCATTGTATATATATTACCTTTATTAAAGGTTTTGTTTAAAAATTAAATAAATGATATATGTTTATATTTAATTAATTTTTTTAAAAATTTCAGATCATATTTTGAAAGTAAAGCACAGTTTAACAAGTTATTGGAAGAACAGAAACTTAAAGTGAAGGTTCTTGAGAAAAAGGTGAGTGGAGCGAAATTGAGTTACTCACAAGCACTTCGAAACTTGGAAGAAATTTCAGATGAAATACACAAGGTAAATCGAAAATTTTAATCAAGTAACATAATTTTATTTAAAGTCATTAAATAATGATTCAATCTATTCAAAATGTTTTTATAATTTGCCCTTCAAGGATGAAAAATAGTCAGGATATGCAGTCATTTTATGTTTATTAAGTTTGTTGACATTTTGATCCGAGCATGTGATCATCGTCAGGGCAATGGTTGTTGGCTAGACATGGACTGACATTTTTCATGCTTATAATTTTAAAGTCAACTATATCTCCATACCTAAATTTTTCCTTTATTTCTTGTTTCACAGTCTCTGTATTTGTAAATAATTATTTAAATAAAATTAATTTCTTTTCTAAAAAAATATTTGATCAATGTTCCATTACTTTTTTTTTTTTTAGATGAATAAGCAAACAAATACTTTCACAGTTTATTCTTGCGATTTTAATTTTAAATACAATATAATTTTATTTTAACCAAGAGGTACTATACAACTATCCTCTTTATGTATTATTTCCTAATTGTTGATACTGATGATTGTTGCTAACACTTCTTGTGGATATCATGTTCTCAGAGTCGTAAGTGCCGCTATTCAGGAATGGACCCATTGGGCATATCTAACCTTTCCCCCGATGGCACTACAGGAAGCAGTTCTACAAACCAGGATTCAGGTTATACACTATCAACATCTATTACCTGAAATAATGTTTTTTTTTCTTGTATGTATATAAAAAGTAAATTAATTAAAGAAATTGAGAAAATAATAAAAATCGGTTTAGTTAATTTGTCTTTCTTTTGTCAGTCAATCTGTTAAATTAAATTTTTCTACTGAATTGAAGTCACTCAGTCTTAAATTGTGTTAATATTCTTAGTCTTGAATTGTACAAAGTTCTATTTTAAGTGGCTTGGTGTTCATCAAACACTTTTATGTCATGAATTCTGTATTTTTAATTATAGATTTGTTCATAATATGATGTTTTAGAATCGAGCATGTCTCCAGAAGATGAAGATGAATATTTGCAATTGCCCAACTCCCTCGGGATCAGTGCTTCACCAGTTGTTCCTTATGTAAGTATCCAGTACTATAAATGCTTCTTTCTGCTGTATTTAAAAATTATGTTTGTAATGATTAGGGGGGGTACCTCCTGTCAGTTAACCCTCATTTTACAGAATTATACAATTGTTCATTTAATTTTAATACTCGTTCAAATTGTATCAGTGTAATTTACATGTATTCTGTTGTTCAGATTGTATTTTTTTTTTTTTTATCAATATATAATAAACAGAACGAAAACACAGTTCGGACAATTTTTTAATTTCTTTAAAAATCTATATTATACATCGCCCCAATTATTGCCAATTTATATTATTTTATAATTATAATTATTCTTATTGATAATTAGTAACCATGATAAAGGAGAAATAATTCTGAAAATTAGAAGTGTGATGGCTTCGTTATGGTCTGTCCCACATTGTATATGTAAATAAAATATGACACTGTCACTAAAAACTTTTTTATATAATGGAGAGTTTCCCATGTTTCTCATGTTCCCATGTCCTCTTGAAGACAGAACTTACACAGAGTATGTATTTGTTTACTAGTTACTAACCTTTTTTTTTTTTCAAGTGAAAAATTCTGTAGTTTTGCACTTTTTTGTGGAGAGTGAATTAGATTGGTCCGTCAGATTTCCGAAGTTTTAACGCTCGAGTAAAGTCGGCTAGAGTCGACTAATTTAAATGTTTCTAAATGTGGATTAAAATATCTTAGAAACTAAAAATCGGGCCTGCATTCTGTAAGCGATGAGATTGTTCAGCATTTCATCCTCTCTGTAATAGGCTATAATTCAAAATTGTACCTTAATGCGATGAGGAAGGCGAACAGGAAAAAATAGTGTTGAAAACCACATGATAGCGAGGTTAGTTGAACGTATGTATTAAAATATTTCAGGTAGTAAAATTCGGATCTGTATACTGTAAGCGAGGGAAATGTTCAACATTTCATCTTCTTTTTAATGAATTCATGTTCCATATTATTAGCCTCGCCTTGTTGATTTTTTCATTTATATTGTGTGGTTTAAAGCACACACCTTAGTTTTTTTTACTTTTGCTTAGATATTTTGACATTTTATTATAAGATAACAGTTTTTTCATCCATAATTTGACAGATATTATAGGAAAAAACAATTCAATGTTTAGTGGGTATTTGTGTTGTGATTATTTTCCCCATTACTTCATTTTATTGCAACCACTTAATTAACTCTAAATACGTCAGAGTTTTCAAAGTTTTTATACTTCCTGCCTTTTTATCCAAAGTACAGAAAGCAGGTATTGATTTTTTTTGTTTGTTTTTAATCAGCTGACTGAATACAGAAAATTAGAAGAGACGGTTACTCCAGAACGAAGCCCAGTTCCAGAAGACGAATGGACTGAAATATCTCTTTCACCAGAAGGAAAAGCACATCCCCCACAACCACCACCGCCTCCACCTCCTCTTCCCGCCTTCCGAGCCGCTCAATTGCCGAGAAGACAATCATTGGATGTTATTATATCAGGAGGTATTGCCACAGGAGAGAGGGTCAAAGAAATTTTAGAAAAGGTATCAATATTTTTTTTGTTTAAGAGGACTTTGTATTATTTTATCATTAAATGTTTGTTGTTTTTTTACGTTGTTTCAGCAAATAACTGTTTAGAACTAAGCCCTCTAAAACTGATAAGCTTGGTCCTCTGAGTTCATGGTGACGAATAAGTGCAAACACAAATGTCTAAATCAGTTGTTTCTCTAGATTAGTATTTTTCTTCCTACGTGCCTTTTTGTTTTGCAATCGGTTTTTCAAAAGAAATCATAGGGAGTTACAGTAAGCGCTAATCTCGCCTTTAGATATTTGTTTATTGTTTAGGCTGCTTGAGAGATATGGAATTTAATGGTTCCAATTATGATTTAAATGAATTTTCTTTATCCACCATGTCCTTGGATGAATTTTATGCCTTATTTTATTTTGTCTTGCTTCCATTAAACAGTCACAAATTCACATATTTTTTGTTCTTTTTCTTTTTTTTCAGTTGCTTTCTGAGAGAGAAAGTCCTTATCTTTTACACATCTAATTAATGAATTGATCCTTGTTATTCTGTCTTCCCGTTTTCTTAACCTTATAATCCTTCCTTCTGTACGATACTAAAACTAATTATTTAGACAATGGTTATCCAAAATTTGAGATTTGGTCCTCTTGTTTGCTCGTTAGAAGTTTGACTTTATGTTGAAGAGTGCATTTTTAATTATTGTCATACAATTTTTATGTTATAATACTTCATATCTTTTAGTACTTGTTTGGCTTGAGCCAAAGGTATTGGGTAACTACTAAGGACGAATAGGCCTGACGCACTGCTTTTCTTTTTATTTGCTAGTGCCAAGTATAGCCGACACAATCTTCTTCATTCTACTGATTTCCTGGCGAAGTAAAGCTTCTAACTAGAGCCTACAGATGGCACAGGAATCTATTTTGAAGATTTTCTTGTAGAATTCATGAACTGTTGTAGATAAATACCGAATCCACCCTTTTTCTGGCTGTCTCAACTATTTTCATTCTTGTTTTTGTGTTATGTGTAAAACAACCTTCAGTTCAATTGCTGCTAGCCTTTATTTAGTTTGATGAAATTATTTAAATTAGAAATTAGATCAAATAGGATTATCTTAGTTGCATGGTGTTATGGAATAATTTAATTTGGTTATGTTTTAATGACAATATTTTAACAAATAGTAGTAAAGGGCCGGTAAAGAAGGATGGAGCCATCTCACTTAGCGCTGTGATAGATTAATCACTCGCATCAGCGAAAAGATTGATAATATCAAATAAAACTGGAGTATTTTTCAGTTATGGTTTCATAGATATTTGTCTTCAAGATGCCATTACTTTATGCTGTTAAGGTGCTTTAAATTTATTTCAGGGTATTATGAAACTAAACATATCATCTTTATCGATGGAAAGGAGAGGGAGCGAACCGCGGTTGACTAGGAAAGCACCTTCGCCTCTCGAGAAATCTGGGTATCTTTCAGCCAATGATCAAGACTCAGATACAGACAGCCTCACCAGGTAGACTTTATTTTCTCCCTCTTGTATTGAGTATGTTAAGTTGATGCCATCCTCTACAGTTCTTCTCCAATTTGTTGTATATGCCTGATTTAAAAAAAAAATTTATTGTAGCCTTATTGATTAGCTGTGCCTTAATGATCCTTAGTTAAAATATGGAATGGTGGCATTGCTATTATGATTCATTTGGAACAATGGACCTATTTTTGTAATATAATTTTCTATCTTAAGGATGTATATAGGTATATTATTATGATTTATATTGTCTTATTCTTGCAGTGTCGAAATGCTGAGTGATGAGCAAATATCGTCGCTTATGCTAGACCAAGAAATCCAGGAAGCCTACAATGATATTTTTTCTCAACAATCGAAACAAAAGTAAAGATTAATGATGATTTTAATATATACTTATTTTTATCTATATAATTTTTCAATATATATTGAGGACATATTCTTATATATGATCTGTACATGTTCTTAGATAAATAAAATTGCATTTTCAACAGACATTTAAAATAAAAATAGGACATAATAATGAAATTTAATATTTGACCACATCATTGTTTCATTGGTACTTCCTTAGTACGTTTTTGTAAATCAAAAAGATATTTTTGAGTTAATGATTGTGATGAGGAAGCAGGTATATATCAGCCAGTGATTTTAGCCATTAAAGTCTCTTATTTCTGATTATTGACTTTTTTAAGGAAATAAATGAATTTTAATTATATTTCTTTTGTTTTATAATTGTAATGGGATTAAAAACAAATTTTTCACTTTTGGGAATTTCAGTTTTTTTTATAATTTTCTAAGTGTTGTCGCTTATATCAAGGGATGAGCAACATCGTAATTGAAAAAAAAGTATTGCATAGAATATTTGGTCCGAAGAAGGATGATTTAATCGGAGAGTTCAGATGGGTACCAATGCCGAATTGCGTGAATTGTATCCGGTTAATGTAATTGAGGTGATTACAATTGTAGCAAATTAAATGGGCTTGTAAAATTGTTGGACTTAGTAATGAAAGAATTCCTGAAGGTGCCGACTGGTAAAAGTCCGAGGTGTAGACCGAAGTGAAGGTGGGAAGATTGCATTAAGGCTGATACGAAGGAAATGGGTTTGGATGGCGACTGGTGGAGAGAGGTGTGTGGACGGAGATTGGTGGTGTCGCCATCAAACTTTCGAATTCAATAAGCCTTTTATTAATAATGTAATTTTCTAGTTAATTTATTGTGTAGAGGGTAATATATGTATCCTTGTGAGTTTATGTTGCTAATTATTTAAAATTATTGATATCTTTTTTAGATCCAGCATTCTCTCCACTTCTCAACAACAAAATTCATCATAAAATATTAAGTTAAGCTTCCTTGTGAGAAGACGATTGATGTAAGTTAATTGTTCTTGAAGGTAACTCATGGAAATATTTTCCTGTCTATGTAAATTATTTTTATCTCTTAAGAGTTGTTGAAAAGATAAAAGACTGTGAGATTAAAACTTTAGGTTATATATTTCTTTAATTGTTATAAACAATATTTGATAGCGAGACTATTGAGTTATGAAAGTGCAATAGTATCTTTGTCTATTTTTTACTTTTCAGATACTATGTGTAGCCGAAAACTCATTTTGGGTTCTGTGATCGTCTTCTCCAATATCTTTTTTGTTATTTACTTTTATTTTAAATGCAATTTTTCATTTCATTTTTGTTTTTTCTAAGGCCTAATGATTATTTTATATTAACACAACTATTCAGCACTGCTTTGAACAATTATTACAGGCAGTCCTTGTACTTTTGTCAGTTTTCTTTCCTCTGAAAGTGATGCAACTGAGGTCCTGCTCGACAAAAATGTGTACATATATGCACATACATAATAGTCATATGTTTCTTTTTTGTTTATTATAAAACTATGCTCTGAATAAATCATGAAATAACAATATGAATGTAGTTAGCGAAGTTAGATTGTATTACACAAAAGGAAAATAGGGGAAGATTTGTTGTTTGTTATTGTTTTGTTCCAAATGGATGTCACATTGCAAAATGTTGAGATTATGGGAAGTTATAACATTATAAAGTAAGAAAAAAAAAGGATTCTTCGAAATATTTTTTTAGTAAATACCTAATACAATGTACCTTTGAATGTGTTTGTTTCCAAGAAAGCTCTAATTCCATTCATGGCTGTTACTTAATATTGACCCTTTTTTGCTAATGTATTTTTGTCTACAGTTTTTTTTAACTAATTGATAGCTTTATTTTTAATTTAAATTGATTTTTTTATGGCTTCATTCAATAAAAAACTTTAAATTCACTCTGATGTAAAAGTGATTCTTTCGTGAATTAAGGTAATGATGTAACATCGAAACAACTTAAAATAGGGACTTTCAGTACAAATAAAACCCATTTATATAATTGAATTAATTTTTTTAATTACAGTAGACTCCCGCTTAACCAGCAGTAGTGGTAAAAGAAAAAATAATTTTTTTTTCATTCTTAAAAGCGCTTATAACTTTGTGAAATTCTCAACCACTGGTTATATATTTAATTTTTGTTGTGTTTCGGTTCAATAGATTTTAAATAGATTGAAATGTAGGCAAAAAGGGTTTTTGTTAATTAATTTTTTACAATTCACCAAATCTCAATAAAACAAATTTATTCGAAGTAAAATTGATTCTTGAAACAAAATCCTTATTTTATAGAAAAATGAAAAAATAAAATAAAATAATGCATAATTACTGATGAAGTACTGTTTAGTACTTTAACTGTGTACATTACTGATGCAGGACATATTTTCTTGAATAGAAAGGTTTTAGTCGAACTTTTTTTTCGTGTACTATGTTTTTCTTTTCAGTTGAGTTACACCTTTCATTCGATTAACTAGTGTGACAAAATGAGTGAAGAAAGAAAACCAGTTATTTTGTGATTGAAAGATAATTTATTTAAAGAATTTTCTGCAATATAGAAGTTAAATTAATATTAGAGTTTTTTTATTTTATACTCTCTGTATTAACTGGCGATGTCTCAGCCCTGACGAGGACAGATAAGCAGGAGTCTACTGTACTATTGGCAATAGTTGGAATAAGGAATTATTTTAAAAATAAAATAAAAATTACTTGCTTATGACTGAAAATGAAATTATATCTATTAAAAATGTTACTCAATGTCTGCCAATCAAAGTATTAAATAATTATAGTTAACCGGAGAGTTATCCTTGTGTTCAAATATACATCTCTTCCATAATTCTTCAATTTGTTCTTAGCATGTACACTTCTTATGTAGCCATCTGAACGTTGTTCTTATGGATTCTCTCACAAATCACCTGAGAACTAATCTATAAGCAATAATTTATGTTCATTGTTCTTCTTCTCGGATGACTTGGGGTACCACAATAAAAATTATTTTTCAATTTCAGAGTACAATTACAATTAGGATAAATTTTTGTTTGTCTTCCTATATTTATATAGAGTTATCACTTGTTGGTAATGAATTCTTAATGTATTCATTACCTACTCTTTACATTTAATCAGAGACTTTTATTATAGCTGCAACAACTTATTTGGATTTTTGTTTTAAAATAATAGTTTCTAGTCTTCCACATTAATTAGACTTCTATTGCTAAATTCAAAACTGATATGTTCAGTTTTTTTATCCATGGACGATCACCAAAAACCATATTGGTGTTTTAAAAGCGCTATTTGCAAGTTTAAATGCATTCATTCAAGAAATTTATTTATTATTACTACATTTGGTGCTACCCCCTCCAAGTGCATGGTTCTCTCCACAGATAGCCTGCCAGGCTGGTCTGTCGCCAGCAACAACTCTCCTAACAGCTAGATCTGCCTCAACATCAAACAACCATCTCATGCTAGGTCATCCATGTCTTCGGGCACCTCCTGGCTTTCCATACATAGTTTTGGGAGGTGATTGCTCCCCATATGCTCCTTTTCTAATTTAAACTGAGACATTTTGATCACAGAGTTCTTCGACTTAATTTTTTTTTTCTTTCTACTTTTTCTTGCTCCTTGATGTTTCTCAGTTCAGAGGGACCTGGACTTATTAGTATTTCTAACTGCGATGATAACTTTGCTATCATTTTTATAGCAGCTATTTGCATCACTTCTCACTTGCCATTCATCCATGTCTTCCTAGTACTATGCCTCAATGAATTTTCCTTCGTCTTTTAATATTACTGAACTTGTTTACTCTTCACTCTTTATAGTTGTAATCTCTTTTAACTCCACTTGCTACTGTCCTGAGATATTTCCTTAACCTTCTATGATTGCTTATACACTTATCCTAATCTTCATTTCTGTTAGGAAGATAAAATGTGTTTGACTTTATTTTTTGTTTTCAAGTTTTGATTATCTATTTTCAATATACTTTAGTTTTATAAAATTAGTCTTCAAGAAATCAAATATCAATATAACAAAACAGGCATCCTTATAAAACATCAAAAAGATTATTTTTAATCAACACGATGAATGAAATTTCTATCCTGATATGATAGAACTAATAAACTTGAAAAAAAAAAAAATAGTTTACTAAGTGATATTAAAATTTCTAGTTTTGTCATTAGGCATACTACGTTAAAAACAAAACAAATGAAATGACATCAGAGAACTATTTACT
Source organism: Nezara viridula (assembly GCA_928085145.1). NCBI lineage: Eukaryota > Metazoa > Arthropoda > Insecta > Hemiptera > Pentatomidae > Nezara > Nezara viridula. Next base: position 124,835,347 of record OV725081.1, on the reverse strand, counting down.
ATATTAATTGACTCTAAATAAGACATAAATAGTGATATTATTGTTAGATATTATTAAAGATTAATCATTAGGAGTAATTAAAGGGTAGTGAAAACTTTTTAAAAAATTTATCTGTACATTTATGTTATATCCCTGCATCAGTTTTGATAAAATTTGCATAAATTTGTTGTATTTATATTTATCAAAGTGTGGAACATGTTTACAAGGCATTTGATTAGAATATTTGAAAAAATATTTTAGAATCATAGTAAACAAATTTTTTTTTTGGCCTAACAAAATCCTACTTTGTCAGAAATTTAGGATTTAATAAAATTTCTAGGGAGTTAAACTTCTATTATACATCCAACCTCAAGCGATCGAGGGATCTGGTAAGATACTGAGGTATTGTCCAGAAAGTTAATACAAAAGTGAAAAAAACCATTCCATTTTACATTTATTTAAGATAATTCATTATTTTCCACTTCAAATACTTTCTCTGTGACTCAATAATATTTCAGCTGTCTCTTTGTTCTGTTTTTATGTCTTCCTCTGCAGTATTTATATGAAGTAGAGGACATGAAAATAGAAAGAATTGTGCAGTTGAAGAACTCTCAAAACATAAGACTTTAAGCTGTGGGAACAGAGATTTCACAAGTATTTTATGTCTCAGTAGGAGCCTTAGAGAACAATATTAAATTAACTGATTAAATGTAAAATCAAATTTATATACGAACTTTACAGACCAACCTTGTTAGTCAAAACCTTGCGGAAACCCATCGAAGTTTTTTTTATCTTTGTTGCAAATGGAATTCATCAACAATGATCAATCTAAAGCAGTAATTTTAATAATACTAGATTGTAAGTTAACCTTTATTAAGGATAACAGTTCATTGGCCTGAGCATGGACTGAGTAAGTAAGAAGTGTACAATGTATTACTATTATTCATGTTACTTACTATCCTTAAATATATTTAAAAAATAATTGATGTGTCACATCAAAACATATGCAGTGATATAATATATCTGTTCAATTTTATCCTCCACTTGATCGATTCTTATAGCATCAGTTCACTTGACAATATTAGCTTGTATACTGTAAATTATGTAGGTACATATTATTAAAATACATTGCTTTTTTTTTAGTATAGCCTATTGAATCAACTTTATTTTTAAATATTTATTGCATTAATAATGGTAGTAATAATAATAATACTAATGATAGATAAGGCTGTAATCTATTTCTAAAAGTGTTCTTCCAGTCGGGGTTGGATAGCGCTAGTAGTATAAGTAGATTTGTTCGGTTAGTTCTTTTGTATTAATAAATTTAACGACAACATATCCAAAATATATTTCATATTTGATGCCTTTGGGGGATAATAAATCCTTCTAACTAACCTTTGTTGATAACTTGTCTCCATTTGATTAGTAAGTAATGAGTAAATAGTTTTAATGGTTCACTGGTACAAAATATTTATTTATTTAAAATGCCTACTATTTATTATATACATATATATTTCTTAGTCTTAATTTGATTAAATTAAAAATAATTACTATGTAAGGATTTTGATAAACTAATTTAATCCAAGCCTAGATTTATGTATATGACTACTGATTAATGGATAATTTTTTTCTGCAAATTAAAGGTGCTGTTATAAATTTTGGTTATAAAATTGTGCCTGCTTGGTTGAATCGGTTGTGATAATTCATTTTTGTGTATTGGAAAATACCATTTCTTCTAAATTAAATATGTTTTTTATTGTATATATTACTTATTCCATGGCATGGAACGTATTTTACAATTAAACATTTCTAAGAGGTAAATCATTTTTTTTTTTAACAGAATATTTTATTACTTGATAAAATATCGTCTTTATTTTAATTTTTCAACACTGTAACTTATTGAGTCACTTGTTTCCTTTGATAGTAGTAAAAGTCTCAAGATTATTCCAAGACACAATAAAACTTAACCTCATAAGATTTTGGTAACTTAAAACATATGAAACTTAGCCTTTAATTTTATTAGTTGAATGCTCATACTTTTTCACAGGGGACATATGGTTTCACTTAGCATCCTTATTAAATAAACATGTCCTATAATTATACTGCCTTGCTTTTTTTTTCTTTTCTGTTGGCCTTGCCGACATTTTGCAGCCTTCTTGATCTCTACCTATCTTCCGATACTTCTTTCTAGCTACCAGTTTGCAGGTAGCTCTATTGCATCTTTGTTGATTCTATCTATTCATCTGCTTTTTGGCCTTCCACTTGGTCTCTAACTTACTATTGAGGCATTCATTTTTGTAAAGACTTCCAGATGGATTGCTCTGAGCTACATGCCTCGCACATCTTAATCTCCTTGCTTTCATATCATGAGATATTGATTAACCAGCTCTTAAAGTGATCATTCTCCTTCATGTGTAAGATTCTGATCCCAGATCCAGTTATTGTGTGCAATCTTATAGGTGATTTGAATTTCGTTTTATCATAATTCAAGCATAAGATACTTATTATTTAGATTATCTGTAATATTTTTATCACATCAACTGAAGAATTTTCAATAATTTAACAGAACTACTCATGAATCTCATGCCCACAAAAAAAAAGATTTCAGATGAAAATAAAAAATTTAATGATGTTAAACTCCCATTATGGTGATCATTTAATTACAATATACTTCTAGAAAATCTGTTGGCTTTAATTTAAAAGATATATATTTTCTTTTTTTTTTTAAGAAAAGAAGGAAACAGATGAATCGATTTTTTTTTTAAATTAAAATTTCTAAGGTTTGTTTGAAATTATCTCAACTGATTTTGACAATTTTGTTTTTGTATTGATAATTATCATTATATAATTATAAAGTGATAAATATTAAAATAAAAGGCTTTTTAAGAGGCCTACAAAAAAAAAAAAAAAAAACAAGAGCAATAATTTTATTTTAATATAGTAATAAGTAGAAGACTGAATCAAGCTTTTTTGAAAATTATTTGAAATGTTATTTATTTAGGCATTTTAAAATAAACTATTTGTTTTTAAAAGTTAATAAAACAATCAATACCTGAATGTACTTGTATTTTAATTTTATCCCATTTGATATCCCTTATTACTTAGGTCTACAGCGGTGGATGTCAGTACCGGAATAATCAGAAAAATATCAAGGTTTGTTCAGTTGACTTTTCAGGACGTCAGCAATTTTATTCAACTAGAGATCACTTTCAAACATTTATTCTTAAAGGTAGAGAAATAGCTGATTGTAAATAATATAGTTGGGAAGTTACGTTAGAGATTTTAGTCGCAGAGAAAAAAAAAATACTATATGCTAATGTAGGTTTCAGGCTTTCATCAGGGATGGGGAAAGACAAGATAACAACCAAACTAAACGTATTACCAAGAAAATAATAAGATACAAAAAACATATTTACTAATAACTTTGTTTTTCTCTCTTGTACTTACTTTTTTAATCTATCTTTATATTGTATACAGTAGTTTTTCACAGTGTAGGTCACTTTTTCAGCTCTAAAGAGCCATGGATTTTGAAAATTAAAGGAGATAAATGAGGTATCAAACAAAATGGAATTTCATGCAGAAGTGAGAAATTATAGTCATATACATATACTCCCGAAATTTCAGATAAAAAGTTATGAAGGAAAATAAATTTTATTTGCAAATAACTCAAAAAGTATACATTTTTTCATTATTGTACCCATCATTATTTGACAGATTACTAGATTTCTAAAGAACCAAGTGGTTTAAAATATTATTTTTAAGGAGAAAAAGAGTTGAGGTATGTATTTCGCTCCTTTGAAAAAACCTGAAATACGAATTTTCAGACTTAAGTTACTCTTTTTTTTTTTTTTTAATGTCCTTCCGATGTATCTCTTGTATAGCTGCCACATCCGCACCATACTGAAGCAACTCCGCCTCTAGATTACGACTCGCACCGACCTAAAAGAGGCTCCTCAACATTCCATGTGGCTAAAGTTAAGGATTTTTCTAGTCTGCACTTGGGTTGTACCAATAGATCACTCCGGCTATGTTTTTGTTGATTTTTCGTAAGAATATAATTTTTCCGAGGACGGGGTCGGTAGCCCGGTGCCTGACCTCCAACCTGGTACCAGAGGACCAGAAGGATTTTTTGACTGGGACCTCTCCTCATAGACTGCTGTCTTCACCGAAATTTCATAGCAATAATCCTCTCCCCTCACCACTCCCCCCCCCCATAAACTTATTAGAAGTGGAGATGTAAAATAAAAAAATTCAAGATTTTATTTAGTTATTCATTTTGGATGTTAAATCTAAAAGTTACAATGTGAATTATTTTCACAGGCCGACTGTTTACCTATTACTTTGTTAATATTTAATTTAATGTATGGCTGGACACTGTCATGATTTAATAATTTTGTATTTATAATTTTTCCTAAAGGGACATTAGTCCCAGAGTAATAAAATTATTTTTCATTCATTCATACTTACCAGATGTTTAAATATGGAACTAAAATTAATTTTGTTTCTATTAGAGTACTACCAATGGGTAGTTTCTCAACAAGTGTTTTTATGTAATTATATTTCTCTGACACATTTACTTGATGTATTTATACTAACTAATACAGTTGTAGATATCATAATAAAAATTAAGAAAAAATTTTTTTTGTTTCTTCAACAGTTGGCAATGATTTTTAACTCAATACAAGTTTTAATATTGTTGAAAATGATGAGTTTTTGTGCCCACAAACAACAATTTGCAAAGAAAACGGCTGTTTGAAGCTTACAATGAGCATTTTTTTTAGTAAATAAGTGCATTGAATGGTTAAAAAATTGAAAAGTGGTGATTTTGAAATGAGAAATGAAGAACATAGAACATGAGTGTGATCTGTTATGAACAGTTAAAACCTGGCGAAACAGTTATTACTAAACGTTATTTACAACAAATGATTAGTTTTAATCGAGTAAAAATGACAAGAATATCAACTAAAAGCAATACCAGGAAGAGGGAAGATTGAGGTGTTCAGTTGGGTATAATTACTATAGTGGCGCAATGGTCCTGCAAGAACCCAGGCCTCATCCACTACAGCCAATCAATCTCCATGGTCTGGTGCTACTTCTCTCCTCCATCTCCCTAACCAACTCAGATCATCCTCCAGCCATGTGATCCGAGGGCGTCCTCTACTTCTTTTGCCATCTGGCTTCTGAGACAGCATCCTTTTTGGTCGAATATTCTTTCTACATGACTTAATCATCTTATCCTGGCTCTTTTTATTAATGCCACAATATTAGGTTCTCCATAAAGTTCCCACAGCTCCTTTTTCTTTCTTCTTCAACAAATTCCACCCCATATTCTCTCCCATGAGTTTTTGGTTAAGGTCCAAGTCACACTAATACATAACTACTGGGATTTGTTATGGTTTTGTAGAATTGTTTACGACCAACTAACGGTTGGCATTTTCAAATAATCGTCAAATTTTATGTAATTGCCGTAAGTTCAATTAGGATTAAATTCTTTACATTAGTGAAATCCCGAGGGTGGAAAGAGGTTGAATTCACCTTTCTGGAGGATGGCCAATTATAAATTTGTTTTTCATTATCTCTCACTTTTTCCTTAATTTCTTGCTAGAAACTTGAGAAAATTCTTTATTTTCTTCTTTGTTAACTTAAAAGATTACTAATTTTTGATAGCTGCAAAATTAATTTTCTAAAAAAAATAGTGAATAATAATAAAAAAATTCCAAATAAATAGTAATTTAATAGAAAATAATTCAGTTGGAGACCGTCCAATTTCTGCCATTAAATTTAGTCTTACCTGAAATGTTGAACAATTCACATAGCAAATGTATAGCTTTTAGCAGAAATTATTAAAGAAAAGAAATAAATTTAGGTCTTTAAACTACAATCAACATTTTCCAGTCATAAATTTCCATACTTGTAATACTGAATTTCTTCATCATCATTTTGGTAGTAATACATTGTCAAAAAACTTTTGTTGAGATGACATCAACCAAAGACGAACTGATTTAAAAAGTTCCCCAAATATTGCGCAGTATTGCTAAAATCATGAAGATGGAGTGGTCAAGTACTCAATGAAATTCTTGAATTCAAGGGGAAAATGTACTGTTTCCATGTGTTCCAATGATCCCATCACAAATTTCATTTGAATTCAATAGCAAAGTTTCTGGCGAGACTTGCTTTGGCAATGACCAACAACAAAGAGCAAGGACAATGCTATTTCATTATGCACTCCATATTCGGATTCCTTATCATCATTGTATCCTTATACAGAAAGAGTTGTCAGGATGAAATTATTTTTTCTATCCTCAGTTCCAATTGATGTTCAAAGGCGTTTCTATACTAAGCATAATTCGCAAACATGAGAAAATTGACGACTGACTGATTTGGAATGTTATGAGGACTTTCGGAATCGTCTTGCCTGTACACAAGTGTTTCCTAAATACAGTGTAGTCATTACTAAACACCACATGTTAAGGGGTTCCATATTTTTTTTATTACTACCTCTCTTTATACTTACTACTATCTCCTATTAAAAGTGAAAAAATGTATTTTCATTACCTTCAAACATTATTTTATTGTATTTGCTGTTACTGAATGCTTACATATTATGTTTAATATGGAGTTGGAACTGTTTTATAACATTGCGTTATTTTATATCAAACCGACATCAATCTCAAAAATGATAGAAATAAATAAGATTTCTTAAACAACCAACTGAAAAGGATACATTATATCTTTACAATATTGTTTTTGCAAACAAGGCAGGATTAGAATGAACAATGGCTAACATTACTTATATTTTTTCATACTTCATGTTATTACGAAAAAAAATATAAATGTTCTCACAAGTAGAATTATAAAAAAAACGAAGTTAAATATTTATAAAATAATTTGTAGTTAATGACTGTGAAATGAAACCTGAGAGAAGATGAAGAAACAACACAATTAGAGTTCACTAAAGAAAATTAAATTGGGAAAAACAAGATGCTGCAAAGGCAAAGACCTTCTATAGTGACACTTCAAAAATAAAGGAATTTAAATAATTAGGGTGGAGTATTTAATGAAACTAGTGTTCGCCCGCCCAGTGGTCGAAATTCGACCATAGCCATTAATAATTTGAGGAAAACATAATTAAATAAAAAATATATTCAATAAGTAAAGGGTAAATCACAATTCAAAAATCCTGGTTTATTAATATAAATAAAATTTCAATTCCAATTCAAATAAGGGCTTGAAGTACTTAAAATTATTTATAAGTAATACAAAATAGACTCAGTGAAAACTTTTAATTTAGGTGTTATTATAAAAATAAATGAATGTTAAGCAAATAAAAAATAAATTTAAATTAGCAATTTCAACCGAGTTAAAGTCCATTTTTATGCAGAATTTATCTGTAAACAATGTTCTTTTTGAATGTTCTGTTATTGTTTAGTACATCGCCTTGCCCATTGCCATTGGAAATATAACTTCAAATTTTGAAATGAACGTGCTCTACTTGCTGCCACATATAATTGTCCACGCAAAATTACTGGACATCGCAATACACAAATTTTTCAAAACTTTGACCTTGAGATTTGATTATGGTCATGGCAAATGCAGCTATTAATAAGAACGTTGTTCTTTGAGATTTAAATGGAAGTATTGTATCAGAAAATATTTAATTAGATCTTGGAATTAAAATTATTTTATTTAAAGTAGCTCCCGTCATTACCTCACTCTCATTCGTGTTCCATTAACTAATGCTTGTGCAGTATTTAAGTTAAGAATGAGTATAACTATAGAATTAATGTTATCTCATAAATTAAATTCATTCAAAGATATCATCTCTTCAAATAATATTCCCAATTATCTCAGTAAATGTAGAGTTTTCGATTTATCAAAAACCAAAATAAAGGAAATCGAATTTGCAAAAGAAAAAGTATTAAATGTTTAAAATGGTATATCTCTGCAACAAATAGTCCGATTTCGATGATTTTTTTCTATTTTGTAGGAAATTCAGGAAGCTTTCAAATAAATATTGGTATTATAGGTATAAAAATGTGTACTTTTTGAGTTATTCACAAATAAAATACTGAATTCATCATAAAAATGTATGCAGCTTGTTTTTGGGAAAGGATGTTATTTACATAAATTATAAAGGTTTCAAGAGGAAGACAAGTTTCATTGAAATCGTTGAAGGCGTATTGGCGCTACAGTCTAAAGCAAATCATGTTTTTTGGCCCCATTTCGAAAGGAAAGGCCTGATGACAATGAAACGTATACAAAAAAACTTCTAAATATTATTGCGACGACGTTGTGTCAAAATTTAAAAGAAATCGGTGAAAAACTTTCAGAGATTAGCCGTTTTGAACAAACTACCGTTTATATTTTTATTCACATACTATTTAATATTTTTATTTATTGATGACACTAAAGCTCGTCAATATCTATTAAACAAAAAAAGAAGGAAGAAAATCGGTTGAATAATAGAGGAGTAAAAGGTGCTGAACCGTTTTGTGTTTCCCTATTTATATTACGATATCAAACCACTCAATCAGGAGTAGTTCATAATGCTTTTAATGGCTTCATACTTAATTTTATTGTTCCAGACTTAAATATTACTCAGTAACGAAAATCTATGAAGAACCTTCATAATAAATAATATTATAACAGAATACTTTTGGTGTGCGGGCTGAATTTGAAGAAGCCATGCTTCTCAGTTAGACAACTAAATATGGGCAGCTCATGTGTCAGAAAACCATCTGATTTATTCGTGTAGGCACAGGACGATACACAGAAGAAATATCGTGTATCCACAAATATATGAATAAATAAATAGAATTAAAATGACACTTTGAAATCTTTTCCACATGAAAATGAATAAGTTTCAATAAAAATGACAATGTAAATTGAATGTTACTACAACGAGTTTCCTTGTATTTACTTTCTTCTTAGATCACTGCAACGTGAGAAGGGCAAGCTAATGGTAAATAAAAGCCTTATTCGCTTTGTTAAAATCTAGCTGGTGATAGTTCAAAAATGTGGAAAACAGGAGAATAGAGTAATATGATTTAGTGAATAATTATTTGTCCATTAAAATAATTTTAATTGAAAATATTTTATAGAAAACTTCTTTTTTTTGTAAACATATTTTTAATCACTAAAATCATTTAAAACAAACTCATTTAAATCTACTACAAATTGAAGAAATAATGTAACTATAATATATATCACGCATACTGGTTCCCTAATCCTGAAAAAAAAAAAAAAAAAAAAAAACCTGTACCACTACAACCAATGAAGGGTCTGGGGTTCAGTACTATTTAGGGAAAGCACTGTTTCTAGGTCAACGGTTGTGCAAGGAGGTGATTTGACCGAGATCACGCTCAACCGCCAGGTTTTCCCCCTTAACTAATTATTTAATTAAGGGTACCCACTTTATAGAGGCTGGGTGTGCCCCAGGAGGGACTTCTGACCCAAGGTCGCCCCACGGCCAATGAAACAGATAAATAAATTTTCTGCCATGAGCCGGGGTTCGAACTCGGGACCTTTGCATTGGAAGCTCAGTGCCCTACCACTGAGCTACCCCGCTCCCTCTAATCCTGAAAACTTGAGCGAAATAGGAAAAAACAAAAATAAATTCCATGGCTCTTTTTATCTCTACAAACATAGATGTATCGCCATTCAAAATATTTATTGCTTATTTTGAACCCTCTTATTGATTATTTTATGGATTGATCTTGCCATCAGCTTTTCTATAATCTCATTAATCTCTTCAAAACATTACACTTTCTAACCATCTGTAACTTCCTTATCCCGAACACTTATTTGGCCAAGAAGTTATCTTCCATACCGCAGCCACTTCAAATACTAAGAGTTTTCACATTTAAGCATCTCTCAATTAAAATATTAATATTTCGAAGGAAATAGAAAATACAGAGTACAACCCAACAACTCTTTATTAATTATAGTGGAAAAAATATGTCAAGTTTTAAACTTTTTTACTATAATTTGATTTTTTTTTTCTTCTCTTTTAAAATATTTTACAAATTGTACTGGTCTTTTTTTTTTATCCAAATGCCTCTTATTAAAAAATTAATAATTTTTAAGTTCTGAAAATAACTTTTTTGGACAGATATAAATAAATATACACAATATAAAAAACAAAAAAACATAATATAATATAATATACAGAATATATAATGTAGTCACCATCATTGCCTTTAATTTAAAATTAATGATTTAAATCTGCCTTATTTATTAATGTTATTCGCCAATATGAATAGTACATCAAGCAGGATAACGTAAAACATATAAAAACAACATAAATCTTACTTTGTTTCACCAGAGTACAGAAAGTCTCTAATAAAATAAAGAAAATTTACTTTGTAACCACATAAAACTACTTACATAAAATGAAAAAAAAAAAAAATTACAAATGCATTCGAGTAAAAGTAAAAAATTGTTAACATCCATCTTTTTAATTAATATTAGAATAACAATGAAAAAAATAAATAATATTCTTTTAACTACAACATTTGTATTTGTAACCTCATATTTGAATAATGTTATATTTACAAATACTACAATGTATCAGAACAAGATAAATAAGAGACAAGACAAATAAAGTTGCAACGCATCAATCATACTCAATTGGTAAGACGAAACACGACACTGGCGCTCAAGTAGTACTATCATCTAATTACAGTACGCGCCAAGGAACTGTTGCAGTTCCTCGACGATGGTCCAAGACAATATCTTTCAGTTGTCTTATTGAAAAGATAATATTGTTAAAAACACCTACCATTAAAATTAAAACCTTTATCCAAAAATAAAGAAAATAATTTTGACTCTTTTAATTTTATAACTGCCTATAAACTAGCCTTAAGATTACCATTATATGCATATATAGCTATAATATACACGATATCCATCATGCACAAAGTAAATGTAGTATTATACATATATATTTAACATTAACAATCTCGACCGCAACCCACTTCCCTCTCCTTAAAGCGATTTCTATTACTTACTTTAGGGACATTAAGACACAGACAAGAAAAATAGTCATAATTGTTTGTCTCAGACGACCGTTAAACGGAGAGCAGGTTTCACTGACCGAGAACACAAAACCTAATTAAAATAAATCCAATATTTTATACAGCTTAATGTGAATGGATGGATTTAACAGGCTGCAAATTAACAATAAAACCAGGAAAAATGAAAACCCTCACGGAAGCTTAAAACTGATATTTTTTTCTTTTTATGCTTAATAATCAGATGACCAATAAAAGAAAGCTTCAGTGGTAGACATTTTTCTTTATGAAAATTAATTTTCCTACTAGCTGAACCTGTTATACACATATATATATAGAAATCATTTTACACTTATATACCTGTGTACAAGATGACAGTTGGGCATTAAAAGGAAGACACAGAAGAATCGATATGAAGGGATGAAAAAGAACATAACAAAAACCATAAAACTTTGAAAATATACATTTATGTACGTCTAGACTTTTAAAGGATAATGAAGTCGACAAGGCAGAAGTGTTAACTCTGCTCAGAGTTGAGAGCACCATACTTGTTTCCGAGGGCTAACGATTTAGCTTGTAAGTGCGGAGCTTCGTATCGAGCTGTGTGCGACTTTGAGTTTCTGACTTCTTCAAAGCCACCACCGACTACATTAGTATCATCCTTGCCCCCTTTCCTGCAAAAACAGTATAAATAAATAAAATATATTCAAACACAATGAAATTAAATAAATCACAATTAATTGATATTTTGTCTGTTAAAAAAAAAAACTTTAAAGTAATAAGAGAGAAGGATGGGGTTGAAAAGGAAATGAGAATCAAACATAACACAAATTTTAAACAGGGAGTCAACTGTCAACTGAAACTTCATTACAGAATTCCATGACTTTTCCAGAACATTTCAAGAAAAATTCTAGGTCATTAAAATATTTGTAAAAGAATATAACTGATCTTTTAGCCAATTGTGCTTTATTTTTATATGTCTTAACTATCCAGCCATTATCAGATGACACAAACTAAACATTCAAAAATAAAGTTTTTGAAGTGATGAAGTTGTTTTTTTCAGTCTTAAGAATTTATAATAAATTAAGTCTCTTCATCTTAAAGATAAATATACAATAAAAAATTATAATGTTTTATAATATATACATTCAAAAGATACCTAACAAACATTAAGCAGCCCATCTTTGGCTGGTATTAATAACAATGGAAACATTCATTTGTAATTCTGGCATTAACTTATTTAAGAAAGCCAAAATATCCTTTTTTTTGACAAAAAAATATTTCAAAAACACAAATTATCTTTATTGGCACAAAAAACTTTAATAAACAATTTTTAATTGTTTAGTTAAGGAAATGCAAATTTAATAGCTAAAATGATGTACTACCTCTTGTTCCAAGGGTTAGACGATGCAGGCTCATGAGTAACAGCAGCCGACAAAGTAGGAAAGAGCTCTTCACTCTTCACATCAGGCGCAACTTTACGCCTCAATCTCGAATCTGAAATCGTAATAAATTTATAGGATGTGAATGTTATCAAAATAGAATAAACACAAACATTAAGTAAAATATAGGAAAAGCGTCATCAAAACAAATATCCAAAACTACAATTAATTTAACATAAACCCAAATAATTAATAACTGAAAAAGGTATATGGAATAATCATGATGAAAGATGTATTAAATCAAAATCACTTTCCAGCGGAGAGAATTTTTTTTTCAAATGTACATTTTGAGGACTAATAAAATGCACATTTTAAAAACATCTATAGGTCAGCAACAGAGGAATTTTAAAGGTTATTGCTTGAAGTTGGTGAATGAAAGTTATTAAGCATTCAAATGTACCTCACTTAAGTATCTTACCTACAATGTATCATTGGTTTAGTGCAAAAAGTCATTAAGTAACTTGATGAATCAACGGTAAAAGTCCAAAAACAGTTTAATTAGAAATTAAATCATCTCATGATAATATATTGTTAAAATCAATGACTTTGGTGAGATTATCGTATTCTACACCTCAATTTTCCTTTTGTGAAATCAAAACATTGTATATTTTTGACATTTTTAATAAATTTTATGTTAATTTCGCTTAGTTAAACTGATAAACAAGATTGAAATAATTAATTAGTTACTTGAAAGCAAGAAAATTGCACTAAGTGACTTTATGCAATTCACTGAATATATAGGATATTTTAACATATTGCCACAAAAAAAAAATATCCTCTCAACCATTGCTGATGGTTTCAATTCAATTTTTTTAAAACAAATTCTTCCCAATCCCTTCAGTATGACAATGCTTAATATTTTAACACTACTAAAATAAAATGAAATAGTTACAAGGGAGTTAGCAATGTATAAGTTTCATTAAAGTGCTTAAGTACTTACACTTTAACAAGAGCCCCATATTTAAGCACATCACACACATTTTTTGTCAACTAAAAACATTAAATATATAAAGCATTGAAACATACTGGTAAAAGAAGCCGGTTGTTTATTGGCTTGTGCCCGCAGTGCAGGAGGGACATAGCTTCCCGTCTGTTGCGGCTGTGGAGGTTGCTGCGGTGGCGGCTTTTCAACTTCTTCGACAACTGGTGCTTCTTCAGCTGGGGCAGCGCTAGCTACTACCCGCCATGGTCCCTGACTCTTCTTCTTAGGAACGAGCTCTCCAGATTCGTTCTCTTCCATCCCACCTTCCTCTTCTCCTGTAATCAAAGAAAATCATTGTTATAATGAACATAACAAAAGGTATAGAGGTGTTTTTAATATCTCGACAACATTTGTGAAAAGGTTCAAGTATATGAATACAACTTTTAATTAAAAAGTCAATCTTCCATCTTTTTATCTTAATAATAACAAATTATTGACAAATTTATAATATATAATAATATAAATTTTATAAAAAAAAAAAAAATGAAAAAACACTATTTAAATATATTTTGTTGTTACACGAGCATGAAAATGCACATGGGAACATTATAGTTGTAGGGTTATAAGTAGATTAAAATGTCTACATATTAATGCTAAGTTCACTAGATTTTTTTTATATCAAATCTTACAATAACAACTGACATAATTCAATAATAATATGATAACTAACAGCTACCAAATTAATTTTTCTTTTATATTACAGAAAAGTTAAAGCTCTACTTAGGAAGGAACATAGGCAGCAAACAATGATTTATAATTGCTTTGTAAAAGATTTCTCAGAATATTTAACCATATTGTTCGATATATAAAAAAATTAAAACTTTAAAAACTCGTGTAACAAACAAAATATTGAACCTAATTCTCTCAAACATACATGCCAGATGCACTAAATATATTAAGTTATGATCTCTAGGACAATAAATAAAAAAATACAGTATAATGAATTATAATAACAGTTATGTAATTTTAAAATTGACCTATGAAACCATTCAACAAAGCCTATATAGTCAGTTTTATTATAATATTAAATATTTTTCCTAACCAGAACTAAACAAATAATAAGGGACACAATCAATATGTTGTTAATGGACCAGTATTATGATTTAGAAAAAGTTAATACTGATGATTTTGTTATTTAAAAAAAAACACTTTTGATACCATAACGAGCCTAAAAACATAAAATAGATGTTGAGAGAAAACTTTTACTATAAAATGAAATGTTGTTACGATGACGCAACAAGGAAAGGATACTTAAATAATTTTTACTAATTCTTACATAACTACGACTAACCACTGTACTTGTATCTCTATAAATAAGTAAAAAAAATATTCTAATCATGCTTTTAAAATTATGACTTTGTACCTTCTCCTGCTGAATTCCCTTCTTCCCCACTGTCATACTCTGCTAATGTTAAATTCTGTATTTTCAACCCCGTATAGTCCTTTTTCTCCTCTTCGAACTCCCTCCACTCGTCTTCATCCTAACAAATAAATGAGTTACTAATGAATAAAACAGACAATATAAATAGAGTTTTCGATTTTGACAACTACTACAATACTATGATTGATGATCACAAAATCAATTTAACATTTTGCAATAACTCAAGATAAAATCAATTAATGAAACTTCATCAAATGCACCCAATATCAAAATATATTGTTTCTAATAATTGTATCTTTCAAAATATCGCACTGTTACACAATTTATTAAAGTTATAATTGTTATTAATGTTAAAATTAAAAGGTTAATATGAATGCATCAAGAGTATGGCACATAAGGGCACCATGCATTTAAATACACAACATGAGTTTATATCTGTTGAACAGATGGAACTATTTGTAATTGAAAATTTTGTTATAATTAGAAAACTTGAGGCTCAGGGTAACATATAAAAACGTTTTGTGTTAAAATATAAACATGAAATGTAGCAAATAAAGATATGGTCTGAGGTAAGGTTAGAAAGCTTAAAATCAATAATAGTATATATCTAAATACCTGAACCGCGTTCCCTTGTTCGTCAACATCTGTAGTAGTGAGTTGGGAAGTCTGATTTTTTTCTTTTTTGAGCTTTTCTGCTCGCCTCCCAGTCTCCTCTAACTTTTTCGCTATTTCATCTGCTGTAGCAAACTTCTTGCCTTTGGACTTCTTCCTATCTTTCTTGGCAAAAAAATCGTCTAGATCTGCCATTATACTTAATATTATTAGGCTCAAAGTCACTTAAATCTTCAGTCTTATACGTATGTTATTAACAGCATTTAAAACTTTCGAGAGAAGTCTTCCACATGTAACAATTGAGCACTACCGGAAAATGTCCGCCATTACTGAGAGATTTCTAAGGTTACATTCAACGCAACCGGAGCTGACAAATGTCCAAACCAAGGAGAAGTTTCAACAATTGAAAAAAGTAACAACTCTCATCCCGTTACTATCCATACGGGAATTGCAAGTAGTTGAATGTTCACAAGAAACCTTAACAAAACCTGAATAATTTAAATATCCAATATCTCAATTCTTTCTTAGCCTTCATTTCAACTATACTGTTTAAATTAGTTTTGTTAACAGGTGATTTCTATAAATATGATTAATTTTATAAATGACAGGGTTGCAATTAATAAATACAGCATGGATATTTTTTTAATGATTATTTTGACACTGACAGAATCGTTTAAAACAAATTATAACTGGTGCTTGTATATAAATATATATCATACCTATTTTAAAAACATTTTTAACGCCTATTACTTCAATAACTTTTATTATTTGTTTACACTATTAGTGTAAGTTAGCTTCAATATTTTCAATAATGTATTAATAATCCAAGGAGATATATAAAAAATAATACATTATTGATGAATGGCGCTATTAATTGTTATGTAACAGCTTTTAAAATTCCATGCTAGGTACTACATAACAGTTTTCAGTACATATATAGTCAATGCTTTAAGTTTAAACATTAGTTGTATTGCAATTACTGAGTAATAAGTACTAGGATAATACAATACTGTCCCCTTCAAAATACTCTCCCACTGAAACACATTATACTAGTATAATCTTATTTTTTTTTGGGGGTCCTCCCCTTCTTCGCCGTTAAGGCTATACGGGGTTTTCCAGGACCAGCGGGTATGGGCTTATTAATCTTACTTGCCACTGATGGAAATATTCTGTTTTCATGTACTTTAATTTCGTGTCGTTTCTAATTCCATAGATTCTAAGTCATCCATATTCTCCTCGAACCTCTATCTTGCAATAAGCAAACATGAAAAAGTCATATAGTGGTGCTCCGCCATGGTTATCATGTTTGGGTCCAAAAACAACTAAGGAAGAGTGGTAAAAATTATAATTGTTACGGAAGAAACACTGTCCCTTTCAGCTAACTTCGGTGGTACCTGGGCGAGACGATAACGAATTGTCCGAGGAAGTCAACATGAATGTTTCATCTACATCTTCGAGTTTTAAGCGAACACTACCATTAGAGTCAAGAATTTAAGTAGTTTTAGACATTCGACCGTAATTTCCTTAATTGTTTTTATCCTGGGCTTCTCAGCTTGTTTCTGTTTCCTACTCTGGAATGAATTTCGCAGCTTACCAATTTTAGAAGAAATTCTAAGTTGATTCGTTTCTCTTAAAAAAAAAAGAAGAAAAAAAAAGAGATCACATCAAAAAAAAGGAAATCTGCACAAGTACTTGACAACCCAAGTGACTGACGCAAAGGCAGGAGGAGGTTTATTGTGTTGCAGGAAGGGAGAGAAGACTTTTGGAGGTTTTAATTACATCAACTGATTAAATGTATAATTTTTTTAACTTGTATATAATCTTTCCGGCCAAACATCTTAATAGGCAAAACCATTTATATCTTTTCCTATTTTGGGATCCTTCAGTACAGATAAACTTACAGTTCTCTGCTAACAAACAAAACGTAAGTTTTTAGTTACTGAATACTGGTTACACAAT
Source organism: Nezara viridula (assembly GCA_928085145.1). Classification (NCBI taxonomy): domain Eukaryota; kingdom Metazoa; phylum Arthropoda; class Insecta; order Hemiptera; family Pentatomidae; genus Nezara; species Nezara viridula. The sequence goes on along the minus strand of OV725081.1, from coordinate 124,817,980 downwards.
AAACTCTATAAATGACCAAAGATCAAAACAGACTAGCACAGACAGGTAATGATAGGAATTTCATTGATGGAGTAAAATTTTATAATTAAGGCAGTTCTGATTTACACATGCGAGACGTGGAGCGTAGAACCTAACTTGGATCCTAGAAAGAAATGTTGAATGGTTTGAGAGATAAATCCTCTAAACGATCAATGGAATGATCTAGGATTAGAGTACTAACGTTTGAAGAAGACGGCCAATAAAAAACTGTTTAAAGAAACTGGCCAATCGATATTTCATGATATGAAAGATAGGAGATTAAGATGGGTGGGACATGTAGCACGAAACAACTTATTAGGAAGCCTCTACACCGCGATGCACGTGATTCATATGCTACGGAATTATTAGATTTCACAATTCCTCACTGGGTGTGTTGGATTTTAAGCCAAGTTTCATAGCTTTGCATGAACGCTCTCTACACAACTTACTATGAAAGCTGTTGAGCACGTGGTTACAAACTGCTTTAAAGGGCTCATTGATGAGAGCTGCAGAGATCAGTCCTTACTGAAAACGAGTTTCATCAGAGAGTGGGGAAAATTTCTCGTGGTTTAAAATGTTCAAAGCCTATAGCCGTCTCTCTCTGACCTGGAAACTCAAGGAAAAAGTCAAGAACAGATACCTGAAAAACTGACAGGTGACGTTTACTCAGGGGAAGTGCAACAAGTAGGATCGATATCTTATTAAACGAATGAAGGTGAGAAAATTGGCAGCAGTCGGGCTGCGCTATCAAGCTTAGTGCTACTGCTTCCAAATCCCGTTTCGCCAAAAGGTTTAGGGAGGTATTTAAATAAACTAGGTTGATTTAAGTGGAATGAACGATCTATTTTTCTGAATGAAGTCTGGATTCTGCAAATTAATGAGTAAATGGAAGGACACTATACGTAAACTTAATAGTCATAAGCCGATGTTGAAATTTGGAAAACATTGATCAATTAAAAAAAATGTTAAGAAATTGATCCACTTTTTTTTCTGACGACACTCCTAACTGTTCATTTCTGGAATAGGGGGAGGTGATGTTGTTCTAGAAGTACAATCAAACCAACGTGGAGCCCCCACGAAATCAATTTTAATCCGCCCAGGCCGAATTAGAAACGGCGTCGTTAAGACTCAAGAAAGCTTACGCTTTAACACGCTCGATCATCATGACTTAAGAATTCTTAAGAGATTAATGAGCTACGAAAAAAATGACACATTGAGTATCTGATGATATAAGTTTCGCAACTCGAATATCCATGTTTTGTACTTGTTTACAGTAACTAATTTACACAATGTAAACAATGAGCAACAGAAAATCTTTCCATGCTTCAATGAAATATTATTCTATGTTTATTATAAAAATTTCTCTGAAGCATTTTCTTAAAAAAGAAAGCATTCCAATGAACAGCTTTTGCTTATTACAGCAAATATTGACCATCATCGTAATGATCCGATACTGGTCCAAAATCGAGTGTAACAAGTTTAACACCATCCACTCATTTTATCTTTTATTCGGCTTACTCACCAGTTGGCATACTGCTCCAGATAGATTGACGTCCTTGTTTAGCAGAATCTGTAGCACCAAATACATAGGATAAAATAAGTATAATAATAATATGGTATAATGTATGTTTTAAAACATCTTGGTGTCTCATCAGCTTTGGCAATCAAAGCAAGTACATTTTTGTAAGATAATCCAAAAATTAGCACATTAGTGTCAACTTTTGGAACATTATGAATACCATCGCCAGTCAGTACCACTCCTTCGGTTTTGAGGCCAACAACTCTTCACATCCAATTTTTACGTTATCGCATTTATCAAAGATCCGACCTTGAAAGAAATGAGCCATTGATCTAAAGAAACCATAATCTGATGGTGCAATATATATAACTACTGTGGCATAAGAAGCCCCTATACGGCCGATAAAACATGAGTAGTTACATGAAGGTCCTAGTTCATACAATCAAGCAAAACTTCAATATCATCGACCGATGGGCGATTTTATCTGGGTCCATCTGCAAGGCTCATATTCCTATTGTTGAAAGGTCTGGACCAATGTGCAGCAGTATTTCGGGTAACTCACTCTCCTGCAATGGCACAAATTTCTTGATGCGTGCCTTGGCGCCTAACCCTTCTCTCCAGTAATAATGTCTCTAAAGATCGTGAATCACGAGTTTTTCTTCTGACATTGTAAGTACATTTTAAAAGGGTAAATGACCCCGTGAAGCCAACTCAAGTCCTAAGGAATTATATAATTAGTCAAAGTAAACATTGACATAAATAGTAGGAACAAAAATATTCTTATAGGATTAATTATGGGAGTTGGAATTCAAGGTTGTGTTGAAGCTTCATTTGATGAAGATTCAAATTAAGATGAAATGATGGAGTACTTCATAGGTACTCCTTCGAAACCTGGCCAGTAACTAGAAAGTCTATCATTTAGAATAAATGATATCTTTCAGAGAATATAAGGAAAAATCAAAATATAATATTTACACTGTCTAATTATGCTTCTCTATCAAAATAATAAAGTTTTGAAGAAAAGTACTTCAGGTTGGAGGTTTTAAGAATGGAAAAATGTGAGAGCTGTAATCATGAATATGGGCCATGCTATACCCCTGAATATCGCTTCAGGCTCTATAGAAAAGTACTCCAAACTGTAGAAGAGGAATGATGATGATATTATAAGCTTTGAAACTCTTAAATTAATTTTCAAAACCATAAAATCTTCAATGTTTTTTTATTAAATTGATCTATCACATTACCTTTCCATATAATCTGTTTTTTTTTTAAATGTCACATTTTGAAAGGAGTGACTTCAACAGAGGCGTATAATAATACGTCTAATGTAATTAAAAATCGTTAAACTATGTGAAATAGTTTTTGTGTAATTAAAAATCAACAGGGGTGCCCATACCCTCCTTTAGGATGATGATGTATGCCTTCTCTCAATAAAATTGATTAATCTCTTCTTAAAAATTGTGAAAATAAAATAAAACTAAACTGTAACCATAGTTTACCTGTTCTCCTAGGTCTTTGGTTCTTCCTAATTGAATGCAGAATTTAACTTATCCTATCTCAAAGGTCCCTTCTAACAACAATTCATTTTTTGAGTTTTTCTCCCTTTATTCTTTATGTGTGAAATGATAATAAAATCACTAAGTACAGTATAATGTTCTTTGAGGTTTGATTACCTGAAACTGAATGTATGGACAAGATCCAACCTTCAAAAAAAGATAATTCTACAGAAGGTAGAAAAGTTATATGAATAAAGTATAAACGGTTCTTTCAGAAATAAGAGAAATGCTCAAAGGTATACCACTCTTCAATTAATTATAAGATCCCCATTAAAAAAAAAGTATATTATAACTTCTGAATTATATAGATACGTTTTATTAAAATATAATGGGCTAAATTTGAAACTGTAGGAATTATACTGACTTTATAAAAATAATTATTAAGATTATAAGTTGAGATTTGCTGATTCATTTTCTTACATATATAAATCTCTTTCTGTTCAACGCTTGTTATAGGAGTATAAGGGACCTACTGCTAAGTGTCATCTATCAAAAAGTTGTGACCAAAGGATGGATAAACCCTTGCCTTGAATAAAAGAATGTTTTTGAATTATTGCAGTTTCACTTTCCTTTAGTTTATTTTTCTTGAAAGATATTTAACCAGGATGTGATTAGTTATAGAAATATCCTCTGCCCAAATAGCTGTTCAATTTTTAAGTTAATAATAAAATCACTTTATCTGGAACAAATAGTTTTGCTAAATGGTAAGTTTCTCAATTAAAAAATAATAGATAAAATTGAATTATTTAAGAAAAAAAAAGAAGTAGTTTATAATAATGTATTGTTTCATTTTAACAGTGGCTAAAATAATCTTTTAATTGTTTTACAATAAAACTATAATACAATGCAGTTGGAACTATTTTTGTTTTTTCTGATTTAAATTGTTTGTTTTAAGTTATGTTTAAAAACGTATCATGTATAACATATTTTAAGAGAAGTAAGGAGAAGTGCAGAAAGAAAATAAATAAAGTGTTGCAATACCATCAACTAGGAAATCATGAGTGTAGAATGTAATCAAGCATCTTCATGTGATGGTTAAAAAAGTTAAAATCTATTACTATTCTTCTTATGGATGCGAAAAATAATAACTTATTTATTGCTAAGGTTTAAAAAATATATATCTCTGGTTATTTTGGCATAATTTCTCTTCTTATTCTAACTTTGTTGCTTTAAAAAAAAATATAGCTTACTTTTTGTGTGTAATGTTCCTAAATGTAAGAAATATATTCTATAATAAATATGAGAATTATACAAGTGGCATACAAAAAGGAATTAAAATCAAAAGAATATATTATAAAATCACAGCTTGCCAACTTCAACCATCAGATTCTGTATGGATTGATGACAGATCACTAGTAGTTTCAATCTCTTCATGGTGCTTGGAAACATTATCAGAGACAATTTTTTCTAAAACAGGACTTACAGTTCTTGTTCTGTTAACAACATCATTCTTATCGCTATCATCACCATCGGTCTCATCTTGACTATCTATTTCTGTTGAATGAGCACTATTTTCATTCAATGATCTATTGTCCAATACATCATTTATAGTATCTTCTTTAGATTCACTCGTTTGTTCTGGCTCTGACCCATCAGATTCTCTCACGCTGTCTGTTTTGTGTTTTTCATCATTATATAATTCTTTTTTCGGCTTCTCGCTCATACTTGTTAATTCTAATGATCCAGTAAAACTATCCTTTGGGCTAGGTAAGGGTATCGGAGATTTTTTAGTGAGGCCTAATGAGGAAGCGACTTTATCCCTTATATCTGAGGGCAAAAACAAGGAATCCAAAGCTGTGAGGGCTTCCTCATCTTTGATTGTTTCTTCTGATTCTTGTTTTTCACTTTCTATAGGCATATCTAGTTCCTTTTTCAATCTCATGATCTCTCTTTCCATGATGTCCTAAAACCAAAATGTCTATGAATAAAAAACAAAAATACAGTATTATCCTTCTATTTTGAGAGTTAAGATAACTATTTTAATATTTATAATTGGTAAATGGTTGACTGTCGTGAATAATGAAGAGAAGAATAGTTGGGGTGATTAGTCAAAAATAAACGATACTATTAATTTTTTAATAGTAAACGTCGGCTAGTGTCAAAATAAATAGTATCATTTATTTTTGCCTTCTTATTTGACTGATCACCCCACGTTCCTGGTCTTCTGATTTATACATAAGGGCCCACCGAACCGATGCTTTCGACAGATTGTTCATTATCCCACATCAGTCAATTCAATACCCTACCTACATTAAATCCTCTGCAGAATTAAATACAAACCACAAGTTACTTATAGATGAAATAAAAATCATGTATCAAAGAAAGAAATTCAGCAAAGCATACAATCGGATTGATGCAAGCTGTAAATGAAAAATATACAAAAATAGTATAGGTCACTGATAGAAAGTCGCTTCCAAGAAGTAAATGGGTAGTGATCCAGACATCCTTTGAAATGAAAATAACTGCATATTCAATACTGAAAGTTAAATTTTTTGTACTTTAAATATTTAATTATTTCTTAACCTACAGATGAATGTTAATGCCCTACCATAAAATATAACTTCTTATTTTTATGTTATTTCATCTTTGCCCACAACCTCTCAACCATATTCTCCAACTAGTTATATCTTTTTATATGGCCAATCCCTAACACTTGACTATTTTAATAATATTTCCTGAATTATGGTCAGCAGCTTCTGCCTAATAATTACTTTATTTTTAAAAAAATTTTTTGTCATATTTAAAAACATTCATTACAATAAAAAATGTGAAAATCTTCTACTGTTACCATATAATACAATCTAGTGCCTAAACTATCATCAAACCTTACATGTCTGATATTATTAGTACCAATAGGACAAAAATAAAAATATATTCTTTAATTGGAATATATTGTTAGTGATAACATGTATTCAAAGCAGACAAAAGAAATTTGAAGATTTGAGATCAGAGTCTGTGAATTAATTGCTGGTGATAAGAATAGTTGATTAAGCCAAATCTTTTTGTTTCTAATTATGCAGCAGTAATAGTTATGTAATCTTTTTAATGCTAGAAATAGAAAGAAAAGTCTTAATATTTTTATCAAATATACTGTACCTTTGGGAGAAAATATTTATTTTTAGAGATATGATGAGTAAACAGTTTTTCAAGGCTCTGATTCGAATAAATACCTTTCCTTAAGATATCATCAGTAATATCTTTCAAGAACAATGCACATGATTTGTCTGTCGGCCTGAGAATATTAAACAAAAATATTAAAAATCAATAATCGAGATATATTAATATCATGTTTAGTTAATAGCAGTCATTATATAAGTAAAGCGAATCATCATGAATGTTTTTAAAAAACCATTGAAGTTTTAGGATTATGAAACTTGATGAAAACGATACGTTTAGAAGTAGATTGGAAACAAAAGAAAGATATAAAAAATATATATAATGCATTAAACAATTAATACATTTAATTAAATTAATACACGAGATTGACTAATATTAGTTTTTATTTAGATATACATATTTTGGGCAATAAGTATATAAAATTACTATCTACTAAAGTAAATATCAATATTTTAATTTTCAAATCTAAACATGTGAAAAGTATCCCATGGCAACCATAGCACCTAAGAGACTTAAGCATATCTCAAAAAAAGTACAATATAGTTCTTTAAAACACAGGGCCTAGTGTAGCTCCATTGGAACTATATCAGGTCTTGAACTTTTGAAATCTCCAAATTTTTCCATGTCTTTTATTTTAATATTATTGTTGTTAGGTTTTAAGTTATGAAATTGGCATTCATTGAATGTCCACAACATTCTCTTTCATTTGATTTTTCATTCTTTAAAACCCATCACTCCTGAGGGATCTATACTGCCATATTTTATAATGTGCAGATGCTTTTACCTAGGACGATATTTTATATTTCATTATGATTGAAACCTTAAACATGTAGAATTACCTGAATTTATGTTCATCTGAGCCTTCATGTTTCTTCTGATTACTTGTAACTTTACCTTTGTCTTTCTCATTATTATGTGACAAATCTTTTGTCTCATTTTCCAAGGGATCATTTTCATCTGAATTTTCATTAGCAACTTTGTCATTTTTGATAATCTCATCTATATCATTATTTTCCTAAATTAAAAAAAAAAATCATTTTATTAATAATTTATAAAGTTTTCTATAAACCTCAAAACTGCTAAATCACAAACTGTGGATACTTAACTGTTTGAACAGCTTTTGTTGTTACAATGCGTTGAGGAGCTTGATAAACTGGCAGTGTTTTTAATTTTGATTCAATATGGGACTCTAAAATCTTTGGTTTGAATAATTCAGATTCTTTTTCCTTTGGAATAATGAAATAAATACTATTAAGAAGACAAATTTATAATTATTATGCAAATGATAAAAAAATAACAGTCTCATTAAAAAAATAAATCTGATGTTTGTACCCTAAACATGTTTGTTCCCCAGCAGAATGTTATACCTTCTCATGATGGAAATATTTAATATCTAAGATCCAATAATGTAAAAAAACTTTTTTTCTTACATTAAAATTATCTATGTGTTAAAATTTTTACTCCATAAATGATCATTATTCAGTTAAAAAAAAAAATGTCAAAAGATAAAGCTAATCGTCCACTAGATCAGTGTGGAAGTGTGGTGCAATTCCTTGTTCCCATAGAAAAAGTATCCTGTGCCTCCTCTCTGACCTAGACAAAGTCTTTAGGCCAGAATTTGTTTTTATCTTTTTTATTTCCTGAATAAATGGATGGTTTAATTTTAATATTTAAAAATTAAATCAACTGCTTATTACCAAATGTATGCTCTACATAATAAACTGTATTAGGTTGTTGTAGCTCGTAAGATAGTGAAGAAACATGATTCTAAACAAAAATTATTATTGAGCATAAGATAAATTTTGTTCAAGAGCGGTTCTTCAGTTCACCTCTGTATTGATCTAGTGGACGAACAGCTTTAGTCTGCATCTATTCATTAATTTTAAATGGTCCAATTGTAGGTTCATTAATAATTCATGAAGTGAGTAAATAAAAAAAAATATGAAAACAAATTTCTGAACAGTAATTAAAACGTGAAGTGATGTTATAAATATTAACAGATAGGTAATAATTTTGCAGCCTGAAATTAAACAAACCAAATCAAACTAATGTAGATACCTTAGTACAAGTCTTGTGACGTGGTGTCATGAGAAGTGGTTGTTTAACTGTGTTCCTTTTCACAAAATTAAAAACATCAGGAGATCTATCACAACATAAGTTATTGTTTAGAGGTAGTGTTAAACAAAATAGGGTAAAGTATAGTGTCTGTATTTATTAAAATTTTTCTATTAACATTGAAAGTAAGAAGCTATAGTATTGTTAACAATGTGGAAGCTATTAATTTGAATATACTCAATAAGATTATTTTTAATAATAAGTAGGGATTAATTAATCCATGGATTCTAAGTTGAAAACGATACCTATAAGTGTTGAAATATAAATTAAATCTGCCTTATCTGATTTTTGGTGTTCTCAGATGCTCTCACAGGTAATCTGAGCAAGGGTGGTTATTACCTAATTTCCGAAGACAATATCTCCTTAGTACTTTCCTATTCCAAAACTCGGGAGAGAGGAGGAGGGGAAAACCTATACCACTACTACCCATGAACTTAAATTTAGTAATTTTTAAGGAAGTACTGATTCTAAGTCAACGGTTGTGCTTTGACCACAAAATGTTGCTCCAGGACGGTCCCCGACCTCAGTGTCGATCCAGGACCAATGAAATAGAGTAAATAATTTATCTACCATCAGCTAGTTTCAAACCTGGGATCTTAAACATTTGAAGTCTGCGTCCTACGACTGAGCTACCCCAGTCCCTGGGAACAAATAAAAAATCCTATATTCTTGACCTCATCATCGTGTGTTTTTCTATACACCAATTGAATACAAGATCTCATCCTTCCCATATGTATGAACTTTCTCAGAGAACAAATTGAGAAATTCCTTATAATTCGAGCAACCTCATTTTGGAATTTCCTTCTCAACTATATTCCAAAAGCTCACTCAATAACACCACCTATTTTTCCATTTCCTGAACCATTAATCTTTCATTTATGTTTACAGAAATGTGTGTATATATACATATATTATATATCAATCTATATTTATTTTAATTATTTATTTATTTTTTATCATATTTCATCAAGATTAGAATTTTTTAAAATTGTCTTCATTAATTCGCCTTTAAAATTAATTTATGACAAACAACCTTATGTAGGTATTCATTTCTTTTTGTGGGACCTTATATAATTATTATTATATCTTTATCAATATAGCATTAATGTTTTTATGAAAAAGACATCTTGAATTTGTGACTTTTGTTGTTTTTGGAATGTTTTATGAAAATGGCTTTTAGGTTCGATAAGGATAAGTTAAAATAAATATTCTGGCTTTTTTTTTTTTATTTAATATTATCATATATTGCTTAAAATATAATAAATATTATAATTTATTTTTTATCAATGCAGCCAGACAGATGCTGTTTTAATGTACATTTTTGTTATACTAAGAGGAATAAATATCTTAGAATATAAATAAACTTTTTTTTGTTCTAAAATAAATGTATGATATTGGTTGAAGTTTTAACATTAGGAGTCTTATTTTAAAATAAAAAGAAATCATTATTTTTTATTTTGTGAAAATGATTAATATTTCCAGAAAGAATAATAAATAACACATTATGTTCAAGCATTTTAAAATTTCACTTGAAGATTAAGATGGTATGGTAACTTAAAAATAATGCTAGAGAAATGATGATATAAAAAAAAGTAATATTACATCACATAGAATAGAGGCATAAAAGAAGACGACCAAGCAAGATGTGATAAAAGAATGCATAGGAGTAAAAGGCCACAAGAAGACTTCAAGAGAAGGGCTCAGAAAAGATGGAAGAATTTTTCAGAAAACAATGCATAGCCAAAAGATTTTTACTGACTTCATGCTTCAAGGTTCTAATTTAGAAAATAATACATGACTCCAAGAAACCTATCTTGTTGGATAACACTTTATAAAACATTCATTTTTATTAAGGTTGGAGATATAAGATAAATGATGTACCTATTTATTAGCAAATTACTTGTTAAATTAAAAGTACAACACAGAATATTCTGTTATTTCAATTAAGAAAGAAGTTTCAAGATCAAAAATACTGAAAAAATCTAAATAATGGATTCATTCTGCTCTTACTGTTGGTAAAGTTAATGATCTGACAATTGAACATTGTTAACATTATTATAGCTATAATTTGAACCATGATACTACCAAAAAAGGAAAATAATGGTAAAATACACTTACGAACAACACAATTGGTTTTGAGACCTTTTAGCTAAATTTGTATCAACACGTGGCTTTGCCGAATAAATCCTTCTGTAATGATGAGACATGTTGAAATAAACCATGCATTTGCCGGTTTGACTCTTTGGATAAACTGTAACATTGCAAAGACGTTGGTTTGAATCAATCTCATGCTATAATTAGATCACTTCCTAAAGAAAGGGCATTAGTCAATAACTGATTTGCATTATAAAAAAAACTTTGATTCCTTAAAACATTAAAAAAATTCAATTCTGTTTTGAATTAAATATAAGAAAATGTAGTGTACATTAAAGATAATTTTATTTTTCCCATTTATGAAAAAAAAACATTAATAATAAGGTAAAATCCTTAATATTTAACAACTGCATTAGAAAAAAACAATACAATATTCTACAGAGTGGAAGGATGAAATGAACATACTCTCTTCTATCATGTATTTCTTCATTTTGATTTCTTGATTAAAACTGCTTCTTCACATTATTTTCACTTACAGTCATAATGTTTAATGAATATAAAAACTTGGCCATTTTTATTGCTGGCAGACATTTGGCTTAACATATTTACATTCATTAATCAACTCCAAAATAAAACAAGAAATCACACTGTAAAAACAACCTGTATAAAGTAATCAAGAAAATGATAAAATGTTGTGATGTGTTGCCATGGTACTCACACAAATGACACATGAAATATTCTAGAATAATGAATTAAGTCTGACTATAGGGTTATATAAAACTATAACAGTAAATTATCTAATTTTAAAGGAACCTAACTCATGTACAGTTGTATAGAACTATAATTATCGTCACTATAACCTAATAATTTTGGTAATGGTTAGAAAATAAAAATTACAGAAAGTGATATACATTTCAAATTAAATGTTTTCAAGTAAATGTTTCATAACAAATTCAATGACAATTTAATCACTTTGTTTGTTTCTGACAGTACCAGTCAAACACTATCGTTGCTAAAAAATTAAAACAAAATTTTTGCTTGATACAAATAAATTAAGATAGTTTGATGTTACAGGACATAATATATCTAATATGAATATAAAAAATGTTTACCTTTCTCAAAAAAATTCCTATTTTTTAAAAAGCATATTTTAATATGGAATCATTGATAGTCTATCAAACACAAGTTAGCAAATTGTTTAGGTAAAACATTTGAACAGCAGTTAGTTGATTACTAAAATTAGTATGTTTGTTTGTAATACATTTGAGTGGTCTTACTGGTTTCGATGTGACTGTTGTAATAATTAATAGGACACAATATTATTTAAAATCAGAAAATAAATCAATATCAAATTAATAATACAACAAAACTACTTTCATTAAAATCTAGAAATAATTATTTATTAAATGTTTTATGGTATGCAATGGGTAAATAAAATATTTAAAATATATTCTCCTCATCAGGACCTTTATTTCGAAAAAAGAAAGCATATTAATATCTTCAATATTATAATAAAAAACTGAAGTAAATGAAAATAAGATGTTAGTGTAGGACAGGATAGTGCTGCTATCTGTAGCTCAGTTATGAAACTATTATCATATTAAAGATTTAATTTACTTTTTAGTTAATACATTTAACAGATTTATGCTCAATCTGTGTAATTTTAATATTAAAAAAATAATTAAAATATACATGCAAGTTATCTGTTAACTAAATATAAATAATTTTATAGCTGTCTGTAATTTCAATGGTTCCACAGAAACTTTAAAATGTTAATTTTTATATTGTATTTGTAGAATAATATGTATCTATTTATCAGCTACCTTTCAAAACATACAAGTCTTTAATTAATAATAAAGAGATAAAGATGAAGTTGAGGTCTTATATGAAAAAGAAACGATCAAGACAAAGTTTGCCTTTTATGCGCAGATTACATCTAGATGGCTTCAATGTACTTTCCAGCATAGACTGGAGTTTAGGATGGTGGGAGGAGGGGGGAAGAGAGCTTTATGACTGAAGCTCCCAAAATAGTAAAGTATAAGTATATAAATTATCTCTAAAAGTATTATTGTTTGTGTAATTATATGTAATAGGACTTCAAGAATCACTTAAACACCATTTCATACAGGTAGTTTTTCTTCCAAAGTAATTATCGTTATATACATTTATCTGGTATGTGCAAGAGAGTCTCTTGGTCCTGGTTGTCAGAGTGGGAGCCGGTATTGGGATAAAGATCAATGTGACATCTTGTGGAGAATATTTTGTGGAGTGTCATAGGCCTAAAAGTGATAACCATAGACTGCCACGCATATAGTACAGTACGAGTTGGTGTACAGAAGGAAAGTGAAAAAGGACTTTTTAACACGAGATATTGGCTGGCAGGAAAACAACTTCCACCAAATATATCTGGGTAAAAAAATGACCCCTACTGATAGGTGTATGTACTGGCTCACAGTGCTGACCTTAGGGCGGGCAACGGGGACCATTGCCCTGGGGCGCTGACCTGGAGGGATGCCCTTTGAGGCTTGCCAATCGTTAGAAATTAATAAAAAATGCAAAACGTGTTAAAATAATTAATTTTAGCCTATTAATAAAGCCTATCAAGCCTAGTCTATCAATATTCAGTATTAGAGCAATATTGAATGAAATAAAATTCAAATTCAACATAGTTAAAATATATTAAGAAACAAATTAATTTTTTTAGGTAGAGAGAGATGAACCAGGACATTCATTTCCCGGGGGTGCTGAATGTCTAAGGCCGGCACTGCTTGCTAGCATGTCAGAAGAGAGCAGCTAATAAACTAAAATACAAATAGTTTGTGGCTGATAGAGTGTGGGGCAGAAAAGACAATAACCATCCAGTGATATTCATTGACCAACCACATGATCTTGAGGTTTACTGCTGACTCTCTGGTATACGTCATCCTACAGATTGTAGCCGAAGACTTCCAATCATCTTCTACTATAAAATACACCATTGTGTTAGGTGGTGCCTGTGTCATCTATTATTATTATTATTTATTTCTCTAGTTTAACAAAAGACGTAGCTTGGTTAAACCGTAGATTTTATTCTTTCTAATTTTTTTCACTGCTTTCCCCTACTCCGAGCGCCTATCCATCATATCATATTTTATTTCACTTTTCCGTTATGTTTAGCATCTTAACTACTTGTCATGTAAATTCACAATCCCTTCCTGATCACAGTCTCATCCCGTTCTAATTATCCTCATATTGAGTTCCTCCTCTGCTATATATATATGGTGGTATATCGCCCTCCTTTGACTCCTTTCTAAATTTTCTGTTTTTTAGTTTGGAATCGTATCATGGTCTTTGTAGCTTTTGAGGTCTATTATCACCTCTTTATAAATATATTTCATTAGCTCCACCTATAGCCACACGTTATTGTGGCTCATTCTGGTTAAATGGAAAAGAAATCAAACATTTCTAATATGTTTAATAACATATTATTTCATACCACAATATATGTACAGAGCGTTCCATAAATAACATATCTAAATCTTCATAAAAAATATTCTTGTATAATTATCTTTCTGTCTTCTTATTTTAACAAACCAATAAATTATATAAACTTTAGATTGACAATTAATATACCCATTAGAAATATTATGGGTATGGTTTAGGAAGTGGGGTAGCTCAGTGGTAGGGAGGGCGCTGTGCTTGCAATTCTCAAGATGCCAGGTTCGAATCCTGGCTCATGCGAGAAAAAATATTTATTCTGTTTCATTATCTGTGGGGCGAGCCTAGGGAGAGGAGGGTTCATAGGGCACTCCCCAGCCCCTATAAAGTGGGTAATTTTTTTATTTTTTTATTAGGAGTTTCCACTAATAGTGGGTTTTCTTAACTCAAAGTGCTTGGATGGCTTCTTTCCATAATGTTCTATCTAAGGTCCATTCTTCCCGTAGACCATGAGCCATCATGGATTTCTCCACTTCGTTATCCCAGGTCTTCCTCGTCTTCTTCTTTCCCTAGTTTTCCATAAGTGGACTTCTTTGGGTAGTCTTCCTCCACGCATCTTTTCAAATGTCCATACTACTTCAGGCGTTTTATCTCAATCTCTTCCAGAATGGTTCTTTTAGCCTCCATCTTTTCTCCGATGGTTGTATTTATGACTTTATCCATTCTGGATATTTCCGCCGCTCGTTTCCAGTAGTCCATTTCGGTGGCTAGAAGTTTTTTCCTGAGGTTAATTTTTATGGTCCAAGTTTCTGACCCATCTGCCATAATGCTCAGTACTATACTATAGCAGATTTTTTTTTTTTTTGTTTTTGGGATATTGTTCCGGCTCCATAATACCGAGTTGAGTATTGATATGGTCTTTTTGCCATCCGAAATTTCTCTTTTTATTTCTACATCACATGCACCATCTATTTCAATTATGGAACCAAGATATTTAAAATGTTTAATTCTTTTTAGAACCCCTCCTGGATTCAGTTCTATATCTTCATCATTGAATGTCATTAATTAAATTAATTATGTTAATGAATTAAGGAGAAAACCTGGCGATTGAGCTTTGTGTCGGTCAAATCACCTCCTTTCACAGCCGTTGTCCAAGAAACATTACTTTTCCTAAATAGTACTGAAACCAAGACCCTTCATGGTAAGTAATGGTACAGTTTTATTTTTTTAAGAATATAGTTTATTTTTTCATTCCGTTTCAAGCTGTCATTTAAATTCAAATCGACAAAGCCCAATTCCACCACCAGTTGCACAAAAAACAAAACAGCAAAAAACTGTTAAAAATGTGAAATTGAAAACAATGAAGATATAAAAAATAAACTGATCTCATGCTATGGCTATCAACATAGCTCAATTCCAACGCAATGAAGCAGAAAATAACTAAATTAAAATGAAAATCAATTGAAATATATCGAAAATTCAATCAAACAATGCATTATGAAATATATAGATAGAATCACGAAATTGAAAATCGGAGAAATTGAAATAGAATCGTAAAATATTTAGTATAGCGCGGCTTGCTTTTACGCCCAACAGATAGCGCTCTTCCCCGAAGCAACAGAAATAAAATTTTTATCTGTCACCGGTATGAAATTTTAGATAGATAGATAGATAGAAAGTAAACTTTATTCTGGGACAAGGTCCCTTATGAATAACAGATATGAACAAAAAAATTAAAACTACATCTGGCCAAAAATTACATTAACCAATATTAAAGAATATATACAGTATCTTCAGTGAAATTAAATTAAAACAAGTAAAAATAAAATAAAATTTTGAGAAAAAACGAAATAAAAAAAACAACATTATTTAAATGAAAATAAAAATAAAATAAAATAAGCATGGGTTGATTTTTAAAATTAAGACTCAATAAATTTTATCAACCATTCACCTCAGTCAAAATCTATTTCACAATATTTATTTTATTGTTTTTTTTTTTTTAATCTATTTATTGAATAATAATACATGCAGCCACTGCTGGAGGGCTATAAGCATTAGGGCTAGAAGTTCTCATATTTTATTGTATAACGTCATTTTGGGATGTGAGAAGGAATTGGTAAAGATGATATTTAAATGAGGACAAGGAAGAGGCATGACGGATTTCAGATGGCAAGGAATTCCAGAAGGCTGTGGATCGGGAAATAAAGGAATATTCAAACGTCTTAGTTCTATGGGAAGGGATATAAAGGTCGGAAACACGGGATCTTGTTTTCTGGGAGTGGACCACGGGTTTAAACTGTAGGAGACTGTAGATGTAAGAAGGGTGTCTGGTGTTGATTGTTTGGAATAGGAAAGATCCGAGGAAATATTGTCTGCGGAAAGAAGGGAAGAGCCACTTTAACTCGTCGTAAAGGTGGGACACATGAGATCGCTTTGATGTACCGAAGACAAATCTTAAGCACATATTCATGAGTCGCTTCAATCTATCCTCGAGTACCATCGGGATGCCTCCGTACACCACACAGCCGTAGTCAAAGTGGGGGAAAATGAGAGAGGATACAAGGAGCTTGCGGATGGGTTGTGGGAGTAGGTGGTGGGAGCGATGAAATAGCTTAAGGGTACCTATTGACTTACGGGAGATTAACTTACATATTAAAAGAAAAAAAAACTAAACAAAAGTCTCTAATTATTATTTCCTCTTATATGTTTAATAAAATTTATCAAATGAAAGAATTAGAAAACTAATATTAAACTTAAATAAAACATTTATCTGTAAATACTCTTGGAGTAGAAAAAAAGTTGAAAATTTTCAGGATCGCAATGCTTTCCCTTACTGTATATGACATACAAGTAAGTGAGAGTAAACAAGTGGAGACCCTCTAATCACAGGCGGATCTACGGGGGAGGGGACTTTCCGGCTGAAGCCCCCCCCAAAATGGTAAAATGTAACCATGTATACTATGGTAAAAAATATAAAAAAATTATGTCTTAAAGTATTATTGCTCGTTTAATCACATTTAATTGGACTTCAGGATTAAACACCATTTAATACAGATAGTTAGTATCTTTCTGTTTTTCCAAAGTAATTATCGTTATTTTTATGAAAAGGAAAGCTTCCGGGCTGAAGCCCTCCCCCCAAAAAATAAATCCTGGATCCACTAGTGCCTCTAATGGAAAATCCCTAATAGCAACTGAATTCATAAACAATTTTTCAACCATATTAAATTATTAAAAAGATCTACGCAGGTGTACAAAACTTTAAAAACTGGAAAAAGAGGCGGAAAACCATTTGGAAATGCCAACATTTTTACTGAAATTTACTCCTTTCTACTTCTACGGTTTTGTTCTGCCTAGGACCTTTATTTGGATATACTAGAATAATTTGTACGTCTAATAAGCATTATTTGTGCCCAATTCAATAGCGCAATCCACACCACAGCTGAGGTAGAGCACTAGGTTTCCCCAATAGGTCTTGTCCACAATCAACCTACAATCTTCAAGAGATGACAACGCCTTCATGAAGATTTCCTAAGCTAATACAATACAGTAGAAGAAATCAAATCTACTAGTATTCGACGTATGAAGAAGAAGTCTAAGGTTTTGTATACATTTTCGAAGCTTTTCATAGTATAACAAACAAAGTCATTTGTTTCGAAGTATTTGTAATTTTGTTTATACGATCTGGAAGTTAAAACTATATAAATCGTATCACATCTAAGATAACTTATTTAATTCAAAATACCGACCAACGACAAGTTTAGTCATTAAAATATCTTATTTTTAACTATATTTTTTTTTTCAAATGTTCCAAAGCACGCAAATAATAATTGGACTTTAAAGTGGATTTGAATTCCAAAATTTTTTTTTAAATATTTTTTTTTCAAAAAATAAAAATAAAAATGTCTTGAAATTATTATACCATAAAATTATTGAAAACAAAAATATTATCTAAGTATTTTTTTTAAACTCTAGTCATTTTCAGGACATTGACCCAATCTCGGGCGCAAAAAGGTTGATAGTGACCGTGTTGGATATAGTGGAGGTAAATTTTTTTTTTAGGGACAACTGAGTGTGGCATTCCTCAACATCCTGAGGATGGCGCCAATGTCTTGAAAACGGCCTTGAACAATGATTTGTCTTATACTAATACCGAGATGTTATAAATCGTAACCGATATTATTTAATGACTTAAAAAGAAAGGAGAAGAAACAAACGGGTTTCAAAGAGTAGCAACGGAAAGTTATTTAGAATATTATGTCCTACATTCTTACAATTAAATACTATAGACCTAGTTGATCTTAAAAACCACTTAATAGGGATTAATAAAAATCGTTAATGCCGTTTTTGAGAAAATCGTAAAAACGTGTAACACTGTTGATATAAAGTGCCACTTCCGGTTAGCCGATTTACAGGAAAAAGTTATTGTAACATCTCGGGAATATAAATGCGTAATATCAGTATCAGTCTATCTTAAATACGTAATATCAGTTTCTTACGACTTTTCGTTTTTGAGCTAGACTGTTAACATACAAACATAAAAGAATAGAATAGAAAATAATTTTATTCTGGGACGAAGCCCCTTTAGAATAACAAAAAAGTACAAAATTAAAATATTATATCTGGCCAAATAAAAACAAACATAAAAAGTAAAAATAAAGATAAATAAGTAAAGAGAATATTAGTTATACATACTATACACAAAATAAAATAAAAAAATCTATATACAAAACTCTGGAAACCATGCCAAGACATTTAAAATTATGTACAATGGTAAAATATAAATATACACTTTTAGAAAAAATAAAAAATACATTACATTCTTCTAAGCCGTTAATTCTATGTTTCTGTTGAAAAAAAAGAAAGTCGAATCTGATATTGAGTATTCAAGTGATGAGCTATATGTAAATAGATCATTATGAATAATATGTAATTTTACATAAAATGTTAGCAGGTATCTGACTGTTTTTGGGACAGGAATTGGAATAGGAGGGTTTTGAACGTAGATAGGGATGAAGAATGCCGAATTTTGATAGGAAGGGAATTCCAAAAATTAACAGAGCGAGCAATAAAGGAATTTTGGAACGAGGCAGATCTGTGAGAAGGAATGTAAAGGTCGGAAGGTTGAGATCTTGTGGAAAGAGAGTGGACTGAGGACTTGAATTGAAGAAGATTGTAAGCGTAAGAAGGACGATGATTATTGATGATTTTAAAGAGGAACGTACCTAGAAAATATTGTCTCCGAATGGAGGGGAAACATACAGACCATTTTGTAGGACTTATTTCGACCTCAAAACGTTTATTTCTGTTGAAATCTCAGATTCGAAAATTTTTACGATCGCAATACTTTCCCTTACTATATATTACGTATATAGATAAGTAAAAGTAATAAATAATAATATTTCATATAAATTTAATAACATTTTTTTCTTTAACCTATATATAATATGATTTATGAATCGGGGCCGTGGTGGTCGAGCGAGCTAAGGCGCATGTAAAACTTTTATACCAAGTGTTCAAATCCCGTTTGCGGAAATTAATAAAACACACAAAATTAATAATAAATTAAAATAATTAATGGCAGGCCCCCACTCGACTACTACGCGGGTTCGATTCCCGCATGGAGACAGTAACGTCCCCAACTTTAAAGGGAGGTGAGCGACCCCTCTGTCTTAAACCATGGTACTCCAGGTAGGATATTGGGTATAGGGCTGATGATCCCCTATCCCATAAAAAAATGGGTGGAAGATTGAAGCAAAAGATTGCCAACCATCCTCCAGGAAAGTTTCTAATGAAGATGGAGTGAAATGTGATCGCGTCCGGTTATTAAACCACGTGCTCCCTGGATATCTTGAAGAAGAGAGAATTTGTTCACTCTACCGATCACTACTTTCGTCTACAACAAACTGCTAAACTGCTGAAGAAGATTCATGACTGAAAAAGCCGAAGTCAAGAGGCGTAGGAAACAAAAAGGAGTTAATTTTAAATTAAATAATATTAAATTGTTTATTTGTGTGCTGGAACGCGAGCAAAACACTCGATAGTTTAATGACTAAAAATTAAACAACCCCCTTACTAAGTATATAAAATATTTACGTATTGAATCATACATAAAATATACAAAACATAATAATAAAACCGAACAAAAAATAGCATGCAAACGTACTCACTCGTTTTATGTTTCTTCATATTTGTAATGTTGCTCTGCCGCAATGTCGCTCATGTGTGCCTAACTTATTTAAATTCATAATTATTTAAAATTAAAAAAGAATCGATTTAAAAGCAAATAATATATTAACCTGCTTATTGTGTAATTTTAAAATTAATTTTTTGAAATTTAATATATTAAAAAAGTATTTGTAATTAAAGTGAAAAAAATAATGAATAAAATTTTTATTTATTTGAAAAAAATAAAACCATTGAATAAATTAAATTAAGAAAAAAATCACTAATATCCAATAAGAAAATTTGTGTATGTGTAATGAGAGGAGCCCGCTGCTGTAGACTGAAGACCCTGAAACCCTCGCTCTCACATAAATATAATAAAATTGACAAGTAACACAAATTTAATTGTATTCAATAATTATATAAATTTTAATTTTAAATAACAATAAATAAAAATATTTGCATTAAATAATTGTGATATATTTAACTATTGTTTCTAATTTATTATAGATTTCTTTTTCTATCAATTTGTAATCAGTCTAATGAATTTAATCATTTATAGAAATGTTTTGATTGATCATAGCTTGAAATAGACATTTACAAAATTTAAAAAAAATTGAACCCCCTCCCTAATGAATTAGTTAAATTTTAACAGTAAATTAAAAATTAATAAATAAACCTAAGAATTGTGAGAGGAGGTTGCCCAAGTACATATAAAAATATATTACATGCTCATGCAACATGCAGCAAACACTGCCCACTAGGGAATATATGACCTGCCTACCTACCTATCTTTTAGTAATTATGTTCATGTCTTAATCATAAAAGAAAATGTATTCATTAAATTAAATTTTTTAAATTATTTTATTTATCTAATAATGAATATAACTTTAAATTATCAAATAATTATAATGTGTATTATACAATATTATACAGCACATAGATAAAATGTATATATAGTTTGTAATTAAATAAAAAGCTTTTGAATGAAATATCACAGTATAATGAAAGCGGAAAAAAATATGGTTCCTAAATCATTGTACAATAATTATCATGAACATGCAAATTTCCAGGCAAAAAAACAACAACACATGCACATGCAATCTCCAAAGTGGGCAGAGACTATGGCCCAGATCAAACATAATTTTATAGAGATTAAATTAGCTATAAAACAGTATGAATCATGCGATTAAAAAAATTACTTAATTTCTTAAAAGACCATTTGATAACTTAATATTGTTTGAGCTATGGACCACAGTGCATGCTTAGAACTTGTTTCACTAACCTCAGGAATGCTGCTTATGGAGTCCTGAAGATCTATTAGAAGTTCTCAGCCCTGTAACACACATAATTATGTAATAAAATAAAAGAATATCAATAAGTTATATGAATTTTAACTTGTATAAAATTATAATTTATTTTATTTTCTAATCAAGAGCCTTCCTTATTAATAAACATTTGGTTTCCGTTAAATAATATTAGTTTTCAGAAATTATTATTTATAATTTTTTTCCCACTCTCCATTACCTTCTACGACTTTATATAATTAATATTATTGAGTCTTTTTTCATTACTACATTTATTTACCAAGTTTAATCAAAATCGTCAGAGCCGTTTTTGAGAAAATTGTAAGTAATAAAGTAGTTCTTCCGGTTAGCCGATTTTCAGGAAAAAATTGCTGTAACATCCCAGGTATAAATATTGTCCTGTCATAAATATTGTTACAAGGAAACATATCCAGATTTAAATAGAAAAATTAATTTTTTTCAAAAACTTTATTAGACAATAAAATGTATATCTATAGAGAGTAAAATAAATTACTCAAAATACCCCCCTTTTGTCTTGACACAGGCATTTAATCTCAGTGGCCAGTCATTAATAGCAGCATGTAGCACTTCTTGCGGAAAGCGCTCATCTGTTCCGACAAGAGATTATTTGAGGCTTTCCAAGTTAGGGTTTGATCTGTGGCATGCCATCCTCTCCAGTTCGGACCAAAGCCGATAATTTAGTGGGTTGAAATCAGGGCTTCCTGGTGGCCAATCCGAGGCAGAGATGAACTCTGAAGTGTTCTTTTGTAGCGAATGCTGAGCTGACCTGGAGCGGAATCCTGCTGGAAAACCCAATGACTTCCAGCAAACAGAGTATCATTTGGAGGCTTGAGAACAGGTTCCAAAATATCGTCCTGATAGTTTTCAGCGGCTGTTTTAACTCTTTCTGCACAAAAATGGAGCTTTGTGATGCCATCAAAGGAAACTCCCCACCAAGCCATCACTTAGGAAGAGTGATGACCTCTTTTCACTCTTCCAATGACTTCCTGCTCTTCTTTAGAGCTGTATGCGTACACACGATCATTTTGGCGATTAAATATTTCTTCAATTGTAAAAATTTTCTCATCGCTAAACAAAATCTTTCGATGAAGACCATTAGTGTAACGGCCAAGGAGCTCTTTGCATCTATCCTTTCTATTTTTATTTTTAGGGAAGTGGTTAGCCTTTGTCCTGTCATTCTTCGAAATGCACCTATTCTAAGGTCACTTTTTATTATGCGAGGCTTTGATCTGACAGAGATTCTCATTTTCCGAGACTTGATTTGTTGTTTGTTGATGGCCCGGTCGAGGTCTGTCACATACAGATAGGTCTCATTATATCTATTTATTCTGCGGCACACGAACATACTGCTGATACCCAAAGGTTTCAAAGTCCCACTCCATGTTAACTGAGCGACAGTAAAATACAAACTAACTGTGATTATTATCCTGGCATGTAAAGAAAATAACCTGATAGAGGTAAGGGTTACTAAAAAATACCCAAGGAAGGATGTAAACAATGTTCAACTTTTATAACCGTTTTGTGGCAGAACTATGTTTATACCTCCTACCTTAAATGCATTATTTCAGTAGAGTTTGTTATTGTTAGGGTGATTTTTTTTCTATAAAACTTGGTTATATTTTACCGTTTTGGGGCGGGTGAGTGGGCTTCAGCCCGAAAGCCCCCCTCCGTAAATCCGCCTGTGCCATCCATAATGACCTTAATGTTCCTTATGTTTCAGATTTGGCTCAATCCAGAAACCTATCCTTCCATAATGAACTTCAGAATCATCCTAACCATCTCGTTTTTAACCTTGCTTCCTCTTCAATTCCTAGTTACGGAATGGACGGAATGGATTCGTAACAAATAATAATAATACTAATTTAACTTTTATTTTAATGATTCAGTTTGTTAAATATGCCAATTAGTGAATGATGTATTGTATTGACGTTTCTAAGGACTCAAAGGATAAAAGAACAAAGCATCCCTAGATAGCCAGGTCAAGCTATGTCTGATAGCTTAGAGATAGTTATCTAGAATGTACCGACTGGACAGAAGACCCATTATCAAGACTTAGGAAACAACAAACCGATTTCAGCAAAAGGGCATTTTCTCACAGACCTCATCTTAAGAATATTAACTATTGATAACTTTCTTTGTCGTCTTCTTCCGACTTCCCTTCACCCCCTTGGTATTCTTGGTCATATGAACCCCATGCTCCTCAGGCCAAATCACTCATGCAGTTACATTCTTGAAGTCACACTCTTCACTGTAGGATACCTCGAGTGAACTCGTGTAGTCAAACCATATATCCGTAGTATATTACTCTGTATGTTAGATGTCATTTGTAACAGACATTAAGAATAAAACCATTACTTACAAAGTCTTCACTGCCTCCAATTCGTTAACTCCTGATAACCCTCCGAGGCGTCTGAAAAGAAGATGGCTCCGTGATCTCCTAATGTAGACACATCATTACAGTGCTACCATTGGGTAGTTACTCAACAAGTGTTTTCACGTCATTATATCCATATGTTCAAATTTACTAAATGTATTTCTTTAATACAGTTGTAAATATCATTAAGAAATAATAAAACAAGTTTATAGTTCCTATTAAATAAAAAAAATCTGGTGCGCGCAACACACAACTTTCACTTATCGCTCTAATTTGAATAGAAATTATTTTCTGGCAATGCTGGGCTATTATAAAATTTTTTGAAGTGCATTTTAAACGGAGCTAAAGCTTAAAGCTTACAGATAACAAGTCATTAAGACCATTATAATTACAAAATGTCTATTTTATATATCGACGACAGGTAATAAAAATCTAGTCACTCCATCTGCTTTTATAAACCACACAACTTTCTTTGCTTTTATAAACCACAGAATGACTAACTCCAATTTCAACATTTTTGAGTGATGTCATTTTAGTGATATTTTTAGTTGAAAAAGTTATCTATGCAGATAACTTATGAGTAAGTTGATTACGGAGGTGGTGATTGCAGTGTTGAAATATAGAACTGAGAATAAAGGTATAAATTTAGGTACTTATTTCTTATGAAAGATGTTCTTAGGAAAGATTCTTTATTAAATATCTGTAGAAAAAAGTTTTTTTTAGTCTCAACAATTAAAAAAGTATATTTTAAATTTATCCAAATTTTCGCATCTTCAGGGAAAAAAACTAGAGACCATATCTTTCCTCCTAATTGTCCGATTTTAACGATTTTTTTTGGTGATTAACTTTTGGTGATTTTTGCGAAATGATTAACTTTTTAAAATAAACCATATTAAAGGTACTTTAGAGGAAGACATATAAGAACATTGGGCATTTAAGCCCTGTAAATTGACAGCAACGGGGATAAGACCTAAATGATATTAAAGACCATTTAATTATACAATGATACACCGAGTTTAATCAAAATCGTTAGAACCGTTTTTGAGAAAATTGTAAAAATGTATTTCAGCGTTCATATAAAGTGGCATTTCCGATTAGCCGATTTTAACAAAAAAGTTGCTGTCATATCCGGCCCATATACAAACCTTAAATACTTAATATCAGTTTCGTACTACTTCTCGTTGATGAGCTAGACCGTTAACACACACACACAGACCATTTTGCGACACTTGGTTATTTGTACTCAGGGGACCTCAAAACATGTATTTCCGTTGAAAACTGAGATTACAATATATTACATATATAAGTAAGTGAAAGTAAAAATGACTTACTTAGAAACACTTAAATTTCCTACTTTTCTGCCGAAAATCGGACCAATGTTTATATAAACTTTTTTGTAGCTCTGCTATAACTCTTGTAAATATTTTCCCCTACTTACGGGACACCATATTTATATTTATTGTAGATTTTTATTATTATAATTACATACGATATAAACCGTATAATGTCATTATTACAGTTGGAGAAAGGTACAAGGGTGCCATTGGCTGAGAGAACTGCTATGGGGGGCCGAGGCAAAAGCTGGGGGGGCTGCGCGGTGGACCTGAAGTCGCTGTATAGATCCGCCCGCTCACTCGCGGCAAGACCTCACACCGCTCCACACCTCACCTCTCTCTCTCTGCTCGCTACTGTCGTATACTTCACAACACACGTAAGTATATATTTATATATACTCCGAGCTTTGGCAATACCTCCTATCTACACGTTTGCCAATATTCAAACAAAGTACCATTTTTAATAAATTTTTTACTGTTCATTAAAAGTATAATTTTTAAAAATTTGATTTATAGTATGAACCAAAGGTAGAAGAGATATTATTATTAAATGGAACAGAAGATTACAGAAAATGTTATGTATAGTGTTAACAAAATATTTTATTATTATTTTTTTTTTTTTATGATTTGTATTGACTCAAATTTCAAATAGGAGATATTGCTAAATAACAAAAAAATAGTATACTAACATTTAGTAATATTTAATACAAGTATGTTATTTAAATAAAGAAATAAAGATAATAATTTAGTCATTAATTATATTGTGCTAACGCTAATGACGCTAATGGTGCACATTTTCAGCTTGACGTATTCGAAAATATATTATTTTGTATAACCCTTTTCTCTCTCTCTTTCTATATATAGTCTCTTTCATTATTATTAATTGATTTAAATATTTGAAAACAGTATATTTCTTAAATTTTCTGATGACATAAATCTGATAAAGACATAAAACAAAAAACAGATGAGTTACTAGCAGGTATCAAGCCATTATAACAGGTATAAAATTTAATTACAACAGTAAATGAACAATTAAAATTAAGACAAAACATTATACATAAAATACAAATACATGCTTGTAATAGCGATGCTTATATAATAATAATACTACATATATATATATATATATATATATATATATATATATAATTGTTTATTTACTACCTAGTTTTATCAACGGACTGGTTTTTGGTATCTCGTCATCTGATTTCTTTCAGATTGATATTATTACAAAATTTTAAAAACGTGAAATTTCCCTAAGGACGCCTGAATTGGAGGATAATTGGCTTATTTAATAATAAATTGAATTTCGATTATACAAAATCGGCTATAAATAATAATGGATATTAATATCTATAACTGTATATAGACAAACATAAAAGAAGACTTACTATGTCCTTTTAGAACATATTAAACTGTCTTCAATTTTTTTTTTCTAAAGGGGTTGCCACACATATAAAAAAGTATAAAAGTTGTATATACATATATAATTATAATTATTATTTATTTAAACATGTATATCATTTAATATTATCATATTTGTATTCTGATTTGCTGGGGTTCCGTTTAGGTTTATTATATTACGCCTTCCTTGCATCATTTTATTTTATTTAATAAATAATAATAAGGCTTAGCGAACCCGAAGGTTCGATGCCGACACCAGCAATCGCTTGTTACACACCTCCCTCCACCGTTCGCCGTCCAAACCCAGTCCCTTCAGATCGGCTTTAATGCAATCCTCCCATCTTCGCTTCGGTCTACCCCTCGGACGCTTACCATTCGGCACAGCAAATATTAACCTTTTAGGAATTCTCTCGTTACTAAGCCCAACAACTTTACAAGCCCATTTGATTCGCCGCGATGAAATTACCTCAATTATATTACCCGGATACATCTCACGCAATTCGGCGTTGTGTAACCGTCTGAACTCTCCGGTTAACTCATCCTTTTTCGGTCCGAATATTCTACGCAATACTTTATTTTCAAAAACCTTAAGACGCTGCTCATCCCTTAATGTAAGCGGCCAAGTTTCGCATCCATAAAGAACTGTAGGTAAGATAATTGTTTTATAGATTCTAATTTTTAAGTTTCGGGACAGGAGGCGCGAACTAAGTAGTTTTGTCACAGAAAAATAACAAGCGTTCCCCGCCTTCAGTCTAACCTTAATCTCTTCTTCAATTTCGTTTTTTCTAGTTATCGTAGAACCTAGATACCTAAATTTATCTACCTGTTCAAACATATTACCATCTATATCGACATCACCAGTAGTATCGCCATTTTTGCAGCTAACCATATATTTTGTTTTATCCACGTTTATTTCAAGTCCTAGTTCTTTCCCGGCTTTCATTAACGTTGTCGTATTCAGTTTTATAGTTTCAACGTCTTCGCTTAACAGTACCAGATCATCAGCATAGCCCAGCACGGATGTTGTCCCGCCCAGATCCAACCTTTTCTCGGTTCGCATTACCTCCCTAATGGCATGTTCTAATGCCAAATTGAACAGGACAGGCGAAAGAGAATCCCCCTGTTTTAAGCCCGAACGAACCTCAAATTTTTCGGACAAATTATTACCGATTCTAACTTTATTGAGTGTCTCCGTCAAGCACATCCTGACTAGATTTACTAGTTTTTTTGGAATCCCCTGCTCGATTAGAATATTATACAATTTCTGGCGGTCAATAGAATCGTAAGCCTTTTTAAAATCTATATACAGCTGGTGAACAATACCGTTATACTCCAATTTTTTCTCTAATATTTGCCGTAAAGAAAATATTTGATCAATAGTCGAACGATTCCGTCTAAATCCGCATTGGTAGTCTCCGATAATTTCCTCGGCGTATTCCGTGATTCGACTGGTTAAGATTAAAGTGAATATTTTATAACATACCGGAAGGAGTGAAATTCCTCGATAGTTATTACAATCCGTCCTCGGACCCTTTTTGTGAATCGGAATAAGAATAGATTCTTTCCATTCTTCAGGTAATTTCTCGTTCACCCAGATCTTTTTAACCAACCGATGTATTTTAGAAACTCCAGCTTCCCCGCATGCCTTAATTAGTTCAGTAGGAATATTATCGATTCCCGCTGCTTTATATGATTTTAATTTTCCGATAGCTACTTCAACTTCCTCTTTACTTGGTCCTTCTATTAATGGTTCAGCACTCTGGTACTCAGAAGGAGGACACAGATCATAATTTCCCGTATTTAAAATATTGTCAAAGTGGTCCTTAAACTTATTCAATATGTCAACTGGATCGGTCAGAATATTGTTATTATCATCCCTAATTCCAGACGTTACGGGCCCTACATATTTACGTGATCTGTTTATACCTTTGTACATGTCTCTTACGTTATTTTCGATTCTATTAGTTTCTATTTCAATTATTTTATTTTTAAGATACTCCCTTTTTTTATTTTTGAGCAATTTTGTCGTTTCGTTCTTTGAGATTCGGAAGTATTCCAGATTGTCTTCGCTAGGATTATTTAGAGCTTTTAATTTAGCGGCTTTTCTTTTTTCACACATGTTTAAGCAATCTTCATCAAACCACGGTTTGTTATTCTTATTTTCCTTTTTTCCTAGACACGAGTTACCGACCGCTTTAATATTATCTCTGATCTCTATCCATAACTTGTCAATATCCTCGTGGTCCTCGTCAGGAAGCTCTAAAGCTTCAAACCTATTCTTAACATCTAGCTCGAATTGGTTTCTAAGTGATGGATTTTTTAATTTTTCCAAATTAAAATTCTCAAAATCGAAACGGTTTTCTTTTCTCTTTTTTATATTAAGTTTTTGTCGAAGTTTCGCGATTACTAATTCATGATCCGACCCACATTCTGCTCCGCGATAAGACCGTACATTAATTATACTACTTTGCCAGCTGTGTTGTATCAAGACATGATCGATTTGATTTCGTGTTTGCGAATCCGGTGATGTCCAAGTATATTTATGAATATCCTTATGTTTAAACGTCGTACTTTTAATTATCAGGTTTTTCGAGATGGCAAAGTTTATCAGACGGATCCCATTATCATTACTATATTCGTGCAAACTTTCTTTACCAATCGTCGGAATATAAACTTCTTCCCTTCCTACCTTTGCGTTCGCGTCACCTACAATTATTTTCATGTAGTTTCGTGGTAGTTTATCATAAACCCATTCGAGTTTATCGTAAAATTCACTTTTGACTTCATCGTCACTGTCTTCGGTCGGACAATGTATGTTTATTAATGCGATTTTAAACCAACGTCCCTGAAATGTAGCTACCGAAATTCTATCACTAAAGAATTGTACGTCCCTCAAAGCGGATAGTAATCTACGCCTAATTTGAAACCCGGTACCTAAACAATGATTCTCGCTTCCTCCGTACCAAATAGTGTACTTCCCTTCCCT
This sequence comes from Nezara viridula, assembly GCA_928085145.1. Classification (NCBI taxonomy): domain Eukaryota; kingdom Metazoa; phylum Arthropoda; class Insecta; order Hemiptera; family Pentatomidae; genus Nezara; species Nezara viridula. The sequence continues at coordinate 124,788,556 of OV725081.1, read as the reverse complement.
CATCGAGCCCTCCCCTGGCCAGCGAACCTCTTGCAGAGCCACGACATCCAAATTGTACCCATTTACCTCATTCGCGACCGATTTTAGCCCCCCTGCTGTGTTTAAACTCCATACGTTCCACGTACCAATATTTAAATCCCTATATTTCAACTTGCGCCATGAATCCCCTAAAGCAGTCCCCACCCGGAGACCCGAACGGGGGACTAGTTTACTTCCGGATAATGAGCGTTTTACCTTAGGAAGATCCATGACTTTTTGTGGTGTTTGGTGAACTAAAGATATGTGAGTAGGGCGTTCAATCCTACGTCACACCCTCCAGCAAGTCTGGTGGGCCCCTACCTCCAGCAAGTCTGGAGGTCCCCTCCCTCCAGCAAGTCTGGAGGGCCCCTCTCATTGTTGGTCAGCGAGTCCATCGGACTTAGCCGGGAGGAACTTCCAAGAAATTTCCACCGACCATCCCCACATCCGCCACCCGTGGGACGCTCCCCATACGCGGTAATGAGCCCGCGCGAGGTTTTATTTTATTTAGCACTTGAATAATTTATTAAAAATTAACTTATGTCGAAATAGGTTAATTATTGAACGTCACCAAATCCAAAATAATTTGTTTCACTGAATTTAAATCATAGAATATAATAAAATATATTTTAAATAATATAATCGAATAATATTTCTTTGGTGTATATATATGAAAGAAAATATTTTGAAATAATAAGAGAAAAAAGTATCAGAGAAATTAAATTATAACGTTAATAAAAGCAATATTAAATGCAAAAGCTGTTTTTTGTCTCCGTCGAAAAATTAAGCAGTTCACAATTATTTTTCCGATATTTAAAAAGTAGAATTCGTAAAATTATCCACCTGATGTTCTTGACGGGGGTTTGAATAAGTTGAGGGAACAACAGCTCTCTAGGTTTATAGGAAAAAAAATTCTTACCATATTTGACTCAAAGGAAGATGAATCTACCGAAGGATTTAGGATGCTGCGCAACACGGAAACACGTGACCCGCAACTGGCAAGAATAAATTGTGGAGCATAGCATGGCGGAACCCGAAATGGGCGTTTGGATTTATTTCGCTAGTAAGGATAATGGAGGGTAAAATAAGAAGAAGGATGTGGAAGGATTTTTCTAATTTCGAATATTCGGTAAAAAGGTATTCCGAAAAGGTAGATATATAAAGCAATGCAGTTTGGTGGCAATGATATAGAATCTAAACGTTAAAGCTTATTATTTTCATTTATGTAGCCTTGAAATTATTTCTTTAATTTGATTCATACATAAGCGTAGTATAGAAGTGTATAATTCTAAATTTCAATTTATAAAAAGTAAAGTAAACACACACACACATATATATATATATATATATATATATATATATATATATATATATATATATATATATTATATATATATATATATATATATATATATCCGCTACCGAAATACTCGCCGACAAATAATCCCATCGTAACCTACAAATATTTTATTTGCGAAAACTCTTGGGCGTTTCAATCTGGAGATTCGGAAACTTTGTCTATTTAATTAGGTATTAAAAAGTGGTAAACATTCATTTGCTTTCCATTTGGATCGTGTGATAATTTGATCACGAAATCGAAAAAAAAAATATGGTATACGAAAATATTGGGCCGACTGGCCTATATGACCTCGTTATTTTGATATTTTAGGGATGTAGGTCATACCAAACTGCTCAATATTTTTGAAGGCTACATTTTTCTTCGATGTGATCAAATTATCTTACAATCCAAGTGGGAAGCAAATATGTGTTTAAGAGTTTTTAGTACCTGGTCAAATAGACAAAGTTTGCCGAACTCCAGATTTGAACCGCCCTAATTCCGAGAATTTTCGTGAATAAAATAGTTGTAGCTTACGATGAGATGGAACTATGAATTTACAGGTGGATGTTAATAATTTGCTAAAAGGGGTCTATAAAACGGACTAAAATGACTGCAACTGATGACTAACATAATCTTACCCAACTTATGGGTTTGTATTTAAGTAGATATCTTCGCTTTATTGCTAAAAGTCATTAAGTGACATTTCATAACCTTAAATCACTAAGAACTTTGATAAATGTTCCATCTGCGAAGTCAAAATGTTGTTCACATGTAACTAACTATATTTCATATGCAAAATGGTTTGTGTCGTTTTGGAGCTATTGGGCTGTTTTTTTTTTCTCGATTAAACAGGCCGAAATTAAAAAAAAAACAAACGTTCTTAAAAAACTGAATTGTTTATTTATATGGACGGTTTTAATTGTTGAAATATTGGGAATTTATATTCATCACACATGTAACCAATAAAAATTTAGAATATAATAGCGAAGATTGCAACAAAAAACGCTGAAAAGTATTTCAGAATGATTAATTATTATATAATTATACATCTAAAGTAACATTATTCTTCCTAGTGACAAAGAAAAAGAAATAAAAGGTGATTCCAATTATTGTACTATACTTTTTTTTTAATTATTAGAAATATGCTAAAAAAGTTAGCATTACTTCAGTAACACATTAAAAAATAATGCTGCTCGTGTATGAGTGCTGTGGCTGCAGGAGTACAGCGGCCGTATCAGACCTCCTCAAAGTACCTTTCATCATTGCCCTAACTTAATTCAATCAATATTTTCTAAAAGACGTTTTTTCTACTTTACGATGGTGTACTTAGATTTTAATTATCTTGAACAGTTTTTCAGCAATTCTTGCTTATTCAATAAAAAACGTGTCTACGTTAAGAAAAAGATAAAATTGGTCTTAACTTTATGTTATTTTCTTTTCTTTTTCCCTTGCCTCTCGGCAATACAGATTTTTGGTAGAAGTAGTTGATAATTCTACCACTCATCTTCTGGTTCTTTAGTATTCGTTAGAAGTGATCATCCCCCACTAATTCATTCCATCCGTACACAAATGCTTTGCAGTACGAGTAGTGCTTACTTACTAGCTAGGGGAAATCGTCCTCCGCGATGATGTAGAGTCCGGTTTCTCTCAGTAGTTTGGCCCTTATTGCTTCAACTCTTTACGATATGCTCAACAGTTTCCGGAACACCACAACAGGGACATCGGGGGTTATCTTAATGAAATTTGTCTTAACTTCTTTTACGTTCGGAATCGGCTCGTGAATCAAATGAACCTTTTTGTTGGAAATTCCATCTGGAATCACCACTCAGGGTTTGATCATTAAGAACTAAGACAGCTGAGGAGTCAGTATTTAACGTTAGGAAAACTTCCGCTAAGACTGGAAGAATCGGGAAAAAATTGACTTTATAAAATCTTCTAAATTTTCAAGGATATAAACAATTTTTATTGAATACTTAATAGTTGACCGTTGTATTATTAGGGAAGGAGATGGTACGAGGTGGCGGTCAGAAATATACTAAATAGTGGCAAAACTATTTTATTCAAAGCCAACGTTTCGACGCGACTTTGCAGATCTTCTTCAGGGAGGTTAGAACTGTTGTTTTTAAGTTCCACAGCAAGGAGTTTCAAATGAAACTCCTTTCTGAACACACGTCCCTGAAGAAGACCTGAAAAGTCGGATCCAAACGTTGGCTTTTAATATAACAGTTTTGCCACTATTTAGTCTACTTATGACCGCCACCCCGGACCATCTCCTTCCTTATATAATTTATAATTTCGAAGAAAAATCGCTTTATTTCACCCTTACATCTCTACTACATGCTTCAATTCATTTTAATTTCCTCGACTATATTTCAGGCAGTTTTGCCCATTTAATATAAATATAATATAAATATATATGTAAAAGATACAACAGCACATAAATAACAACAAACGAAAATTCCAAAATATCAAATCAATGAATGATATCTCTACTTACATCATTATTATGTAATCCATATAGTTATAATATTTAAATAATTATTGTAACATTTTCTCCTAACATTCTTCTAATTATAAAATTCATAACTTATTTATGAAAAGTCAATTCTAAAAATACGTAAAATAAAAATACTAAACATACAAGACGTCTCAAATAAGAAAAGGCCAAAAAAGATATTTTTAACAATTTAACATACTATTATATAAATTACCTGTGGACCGTCAGAAAATTAAACATTATTTTAAATTTACATCAAATTTTATACATTTTCGTCTTATTATTATGATCTTTGGAATTAATTGACAAAAAGGAAAGGTTGAACGTTACATGCTGTAATATATTCCACACTTCATTGTAGAGATTCAAACGCTGCTGTAATAAGAATATCTTCTTCTTTATATTAACAATTCAGTTTTACTAAATAGTTTTCTTAATTCTAAGGCAATATACTTCGTTAGAGGAAGTGGTTTAGTTATTAGAAATGCTGTTATTGGTAACTATTTTTTATTAATAAGATAATCTATTTTACTAACAATAAGAAAGGCTGTAGAACGGTCTTGAATTTAGAAATGAAACCTTGTTGTTAGACTTTGTCAAATGCCTGAGCGATATCCAAAAATATGTTATAAAAATATACAAGGTGTTTAAGTTCTTAATGGCCAGACTCTGTGGAGGGGAGCGAGGGGAGGAGGGGGGAGAGAGAGGAATTGTAGGCAAAATGTATAACAAAAAAGTTCATTTGATGCATGGGTCAATTCTTAACAGGAAAGGAGTTAAGAAAAATTTTGTTATATTCTTGAGGTAGTCACGTTGTTTATTTGAAGAAGAAGAAATTTCTCAAAAACTGTTCGAAATAATTATATTCTAAGTACACCATCTTAAAGTAGACAAAATTTTCTTTGAGATAACAGTGATTAAATTTACTAAGGTCAATGATAAAAGGGACTTTCAGGAGCTCTAATACGGCCGCTGTACTGATGCAGTTAAAGTGCAAAATACACGATCCGTATTAGACCTCCTGAAAGCCCCTTTTCATTGATCTTAGTAAATTTAATCACTGTTTTCTCAAAATATTGTTGTCTAATTTACGAAAGTGTATTCAGAATTTGATTATCTTGAACAATTTTTGTGTAATTTCTTCTTATTCGATAAAAACGTGAATACCATAACTCTCTTTCCGCTCTGAATCGGGCCCTGAATCAAATGAACTTTTTTGTTGTCTAGAATCACCCCCCAGAGTTTGGCCATTAAGAACTGTGATACGTTGTATAAATTGGGATCCCAGGTGTGTGAATTCGGAGACTTGTTCGAAGAAGTAATTTCCAAACGGCACTTTATCCCCAGGCTTGGATATAATTGATACTATTTAAATTGTAGATTTATTATACTATTTGATATTGATGATATACTTAAGATTAATTACTTCACCGTAAAGAAACTTCTTTGACATCATAGCTAATCAATCGCTTCATCAGTCTGATTAAAACATATTCCGTCCTTGCATATGCGTAAATAACGCCAAAGGAACTTAAGAAATGTCATGGCGCACCAAACTTGAGGCAGGATGTTCGCAAAACTTTAATGAAAATAAAATAAAGATTAAATACTCCCATGTCTCTCACCACTACGCTGAGTTAAAGTGGCTTTTCCCCTCCTTCCGAAGACAATATTTCCTAGGTACGTTCCTCTACCAAATCATCAACAACCATGGTCCTTCTTACGCCTATAACCTTCTCTAGTTCAAATCCTCAGACCATTCTCTATATACAAGATCTCGACCTTCTAACCTTTACATGCCTTCTCACAGATCTACCTCATTCCAAAACTCCTTTATTGCTCGCTCTGTCAATTTCTGGTATTCCCTCCATATCAAAATTCGACATTCCCCATCCGCATCCCACATTCAAAACACTCCTATTCCAATTCCTATCCCAACAACAGGTTACTAACCAGATAGTCAGATAGTTGCAAACCATTTGAGAATTTACATTTATTTCATGCTATTCATTGTCAAATATTAATGCTAAATGATAATGTATTTATATATTAATCAGGCACATTATATTGTCAGATTCAGCTTTCTGTTTTCTCAACAGAAACTTTAAGCTTATTTTAATAAAGAATTTAATATATTTTTATTTTTTAATTCTTTATTGTTTTCTTAAAAGTGTATACTGGTCTATCAGTGCAAATAACTTTAAGTGTCTTGTCATAGTGTTAATTGTTTTGTATATAGTTTCGTTTGTTTTGTATATAGAATGTTTACCTTATATTTTCTTTACATTGTTTCTTTTTTTCGATTGATTTTATTTTGGCCAGATGTAATATTTTAATTTTGTTCTATTTTGTTATTCTCAAGAGACTGTGTTTCAGAATAAAGTTATTTTATATCTATCCATCTATCTAAATGGTTTAATTCTCAAAAAATTTCCAAAAAAAAGTTGACATAGGTATCATACTGATGTAATGGGTTATTTTGTAATACTTTTTCTGTTTGTAATCTTAATTTATAGAAAATATCACGTACTGAGCATCTGATTTCTTGTATTTTTTTTTTTTTACAATTTGGAAACCTGTTCCACATAACAAAAAATCATTTTTCATAATTAACATTATAAAATAATATTTGAGGAGTACTATGGCTCCTTTGAGTATTTCAGTACTAAAAATGTAAATGCTCGAAAGTTAATCTTGGAGAACGAAGTGGAGAAGTTGTTTTTAAATTGAAACCTGAGGAAAGTCAAGATAATAAATGTTAGCTAACTCTACACAATGGTCAACTCTTCCATTCTAATAAATTAAAATAAACAGTTTATCTTCAAAAAAATTTTATTTTTCTATTTGTTGTGAGTCTTTAAAATTGACAATAATATCATGTAGTATTTAGTTATTAGTGAAATATCTCGAATATGGTGGGAAAACTGGTTATGAATTGGGTAATTAATTCCGCTACTGATGTTTCGGTACGAATATTTGAGGCTGTTGGATTTCGAAGATGACTGTAGATTTGTAAAGTACGCAATTTACGTATAGTACTAAAAAAACAACAAAATCTTTAGCAACTAGACAATTAAAATTATCTGAAACAAACAACAACAGACACATTGTGCAATGTTACGTTCATCATAAAAAACAAAATTGATAAAAATTAATCTACAATTTTACTATAACATTATAAACAGTATCTCAATACTTTTATCATGGAATCATATACTCTCATAAAAATATATATATATTTTTTAATATACTATTTTGGTAGATAATCATTTTAAAAATAATAAGATGCTTTATAATTGTATGAAAGGTGCTACAACACATGTCAACTCATAAGTTTTTTAGTTTAAATGTTTTGTGTTTAAAATAATAAATAATTTAATAAACATTAGTTGCCAAACAGTTAGAGGGTGCTGACAGTAAATCCTCAGCATTCAGTAAGATGGTGTCCGACAAAGAGGATATTCTTGGAAAGTTCTGTATATACTATTTTATTTACATGACAATTCGATTATGCATACATGTATTGTTAGTGCCATTAATTAACTATTAATTTATCATAATCGAAATGTTTTAATTATAGCGATGAATATGGTGCACGGACACCGAGTGATACTGATCTTATAAATCGATCTTAAAGATCCGATAAAAATCCTGACCTTATAAGAACATATAAAACAGTCTGAAATTACCTTAATAAGGATTTCTTAATTATCTACAAAAGGAAAAAAAAATCATCGAACTAGGACAATTATTAGAAAAATACTATTTTAATATTTTTTTAACGCCGTGCAACCTCACACCAAGAAACAGAACATAAAACAAGAAAAAGAACGTATGAAAAGAATATATTAATTGATTACAATAAATTATCGTTTTCAATGTAATATAAATAGAACTATTTATTTCTTTAATAATTTCTATCAATATCCAGGTGTATCATTTTGACTGTGATCCACTGTATGTGCAGAATGTCAGACACCTGGAAGACCAAATAGTACATGGAGGCCAAACTAGAAGGACGCGGATTGGTAGGAGGAATTAGTGTGGTAACAGGAAGTATTTGGAAGAATGCTTGTGAGAAGGAGAGGAAAGACATATGACCGGAGATAAGAGTGTGTGGTATGAGTAAACTGAGGCTCATACTCTACGCTGAGAGGCAATGAGAGGAAAAAAAGAAGAGAAAGAAACTGGTGAATGTTTCAGCACAAATAGATGATGATGATTCAAGAGGAGTAATATTTTACGCATATTACCGTCAAGCTGTACCAGGACATAGAAACCTTTTAAAAGGTTTAGTTTTCTTTGTGAAGCATAAATATTAGATTGATATAAATTATCTCAACATTTATATTATATAGAAACGCAACTTTGTTAATGTCGCTGATCGAATTCGCTCCATCTTAAAATATTTCTATCGAGCAATCCCAGGATTTTAATTCTATAATTATTTTCATCAGATTGACAAAAGAAAAGGTAGAATCTATCCTTACGCTTAAAAGTTTAAAAGTTTAAACTTTATGCTTATAAGCCATTTTCGTGTGTTAGGATATGAGCTTCATTCGTTTTAATAAGAAAACAATTTTATGCGCAAAGTAAACTAAAAAAATCATCTCATTTGATAATTAGGAGATATCAACAGTGATTGTGCGAATTATCATTGTATCGATACCAATTTAGATCGATGTTCACACCGCCGAGAGTGGATATTGCGTCGCATTGCGGTCTATGACGCACCACAAGTTCTTCCTTTCCAGTATTCCTATCCCGAAAACTTTAGCTTGTCTTAAATTGAATAAAGCTTCTTTTTTTGGAGTAGGAGTTTCTTTTGAACCGGATCAGCTGTTCTCAAACCTCTTTTTTTCCGGGAAACCTATTTATACGGGCTAAAAATTTTTCGCGGCAACCATGCCGGATTAAGATAAAAAAACGCAGCACAAATGTGGGACAAAAATAAAATCGTACGACGGTTATTCTTGGAGTGCCTCTATCATAGGACAAGATGGGGCGATTAGAATCTTAACCCTTTTTATAGGACAATATAAGGTAAATGTATCGATAATAGATACTTTCGGTTCTGATGGTGAATCTTTGCAAATGATTTAATTTACAGCAAATTTAGTCTTTTATCGAATTTACTTTTTCTATACAGTCAATCAGGGTGAACGCACCAGTTATGGACAGATTGGACTTTAAATTGAAAGGTTCCAGTTTTTTATATATTGAAGAACAATGCTCTCTATTGACCACTGTATAAACAATTTCCTAAAAGAAAATTTTAAAATACCTATCATTGTTATTTCTAGTGCTCCTGAGATCAGTGTGTTTCATACCTTCGTACTGACAGTTTGACTTAGAGTAAGTTAAACATTTATCTTATCTTATCTTTTTAAGTCAAATAAAGATTTTAGATTTTTTCTTAGGTATATCCATTACTGGTACCGACCCCCTGTCGATTACTAGAACAATTAAATGTCGGGGTGTCCATCACTAGTGCTAAAAGGAGTTTTTTTTTTTAAATGGAGATTACCCCCATAGCAGACTGAAACGAGTAGAAACCGCCCGACGTTTTCGACTACTGCAGCACTTACTAGACGCTCACAATCAATTACAAACGACTCATATATATGACAATAATAAGACCTATTTGGACTTGAGCTTTGGGGCTCCACTAAACCATCGAATTCCTCTCGTATCCAATCCTTACAATCCAAAATCCTTCGTAAAATCCTCAACGCTCCTTACTTTGTCACAAATAAAATCATCCATAAAGACCTTAATGTACCATATTTTTCAGATTTGGCCCAATCCAGATACCTATCCTTCCCTAACAAATTGCAGAACCATCCGAATCCTCTCGTTTCAAACCTTGCTTCCTCCTCGATCCCTGATAATTCTCTGAGGCGTCTGAAAAGAAGATGGCCTCGGGACCTTCTAATATAGAACTTTAATTTGAGTTTTACCAATGGGTAGTTTCTCTTCAAGTTGTACATGTCATGTTACCAATGTTACATTTACTTATTGTATTTTCCATGTTATACAGTTGTAAATTTCAATAAAAAAAAAAAATAAAAAAAATGGAGATTATACCTTCATAACTGAATGTCTTTTTAAAGAGTTAAATAGAAAAAGTAGACCCTAGAGATTCTAAATGTCTAACGGAGAAATTGATAACTATAATAATTTCGGCGGTATTAGCAAAAAAATACAAAAATTTCCTTAGCTATGACCAACACTGGTGCGGTTACCTTAGTTCATTATTCATGAAAAAAGGAAATTCTACCAGCGTATATTGAATGAGTAACATACACCAGGTTTAGGGGTCAACATGTTTTTCAAAATATTTTTTTATATTTATTGTTTATTGAAAATATTACAATCTGTCTCAAAGGACATTTATAATAGTATTCAGAGATCGCATTCACACTCTCGCACCACAGAACTGTGGCGGGAAAAGCATGACTCTGTACTGTACAGGAGATATCTGTACTTCTCTCTCAACCGCGTCACTGGGGCTAAGCCCAGTGAAGATTGAGTGAGAGTGCTTTAACCACGTACACTCATGTCGTGAGTGGAGAATCTGGCCATTACCAGAACTCCAGTATTTAAAAACTATAAAAGGTATAATATTGGAGTTCAAATAATTTAAAAAATATATACTCAGCACTTTTTAAAGTAAGAAATGGCTATCTAAAGATGAATGAATCAGAACTTCAAACTTATTTCCTGTAGAAAAATGATAAAGAAACCTCTCTGGAACACACTTCCAGCCTTTCTTAATTAAAAAAACTAAGTACCAATCGGCATCAACCAATCATCAATCATCAAGGCCAATGGATGCAGACCAATCATCAATCATCAAGGTCAATGGATGCAGACCATCTAGACACATGTCCTGCCTTGAGGGATATAAGAGAAAAAATATTTTCAAATATATATATTAGAAAGTCTAAATTATACTGGACAGCAAGATGTCGGATGGCCAAATGACCAACGACCATAATTATCCTTTCAATTTTTGTATATGGATTTCCGGAGAAAATTCAGGAAAAAAGTTATACAGAAAAGAAAAATGATATGGGGTCTAACTCCCTAAGTATATATAATACGGTAAAATTTATAATAATACTTTTAAAAGGTAATTAAATTACCAAGAAAACAAAAAAAAAATCATCGGAATCGAATCAGTATTAGCTATGATACAGCTCATTCTATGAGGGGGAAGGACTTCAGCTGGAAACATTTTAATAATAATACTTAAAGATATAGTTTTTAATATTTTTTTCCTATAAAACATGCTTATATTATATACTTCGTTTGGGGAGGGGAGAGGCTTCAGACCGAAAGCCCCCCGTAAATCCGCCTGTGGCTGTTATTAAGGTATAAACCAATAAGCAAACTGTTGCAGGGATAAGCTAGTATTACATACAATTTATATTCCTGATTGAACAGATAGCAACAAAGAATTTCATATATCCTTTTGTAGGATATAATAACAGCGGATCGAGTGTTGGCACTCTTTGTGTCGATAGAAGAGGACACTAAGCAGTTCTACTATCTGTATGAATCCCTGTATTCTATTTTCTAGTCTATTTATACCTGTGATGTATATTACAATCAAGGCCCGGATTTATAATAAATAAATAAAGATTTTAGGTTTAATAGTTTAAAATAATGCTTTACTTGATTTCAAATTCATTTTCTTTTTGTCTATAAAAATGTATTTGCCCCTGTCAACTTATTGTTGACAATCAGCAAATGTGATGGCGATGCATAAAATAATGACATGACAGGCATGGGGAAGGAAAGTACTCAGCAGTACCTCTTCCCTAACTTGTTCCAATTACTTAGGTTGTCTAAGGAAGGAGATCCCTCATCCCACGCCTTTTTAGTCACCTCCTCGTGTTCTGGGATATGTCAGCTGTGTCTCTTATTAGTCTGTTATTATGTCCGTTTAAATTAGTGTAAAATCGTTGATAAAGGATCATTATATGTTGGTCAACTGTTGGAAAGTGGAGGTCAGTATGTAGAGTTTTGTTAGCCACGTACCAAGGTGCTTTTGTTATGAGTCGCAATAATTTTGATTGGACCGTTTGAAGTTTTTGTAGGTGGGTATTTTTAGCGATACCGTATATTTGTGATGAACACGTTCGTATGGGTTTAAGTAAGTATGTATATGTATTCAGTTTCTGTTTTAGTTTTAGTTTTGAAGATTTAGAAAAAAGAGAGTAAAGTAGTTTGAGTAGTTTGTTAATTGTCTTACGTTTCATTTTTATATGCGGATCCCCATGTTATGCGAACCAAATTAATTAAAATGAAATATAGATACACAGAAAAACCAAACCTAAAAATCACTAAAAAAAATGTATATGCAACCAAAAACATTAAAATATGTCTTGAAATGTACATTAACCTGCATTAAATATTCCATAAAAAAAATGATAATCTAAGGTATAATCTGCAAACAACTAATGAAAAAAGGTAATAAGCATATGATATTAAGTTATAAACAAATTTTGAAGTGAATTACGATTAATGAATTTATATATTTAAGTTTTATATATTGACGATATATATATATATATATATTAAAAAATGCTTGAATATTAATTTAAAAAAAAACAAACCAACTACAGAAATTGGGATGTTCTATCCACCCTAAAAGAATGTACTTTCATATATACTTAAACATCTTGGTAGAATGATAGACGAATTGACATCTACGAATATTTTAACTGGGTGTAGTAGTTGGATCACTACACACATTACGGAGCCAGGCAAACAGATTTCGCCCTGTTGACATGTAGCGGTGCATGTAAACATCCGAAAGAGTCTTGAGTTTCGATCGAGGTGTGATAGGACAACTATCCAACTACTACACCAAGTTATTATATTCATAGATATAGATTTTCCAATCAATCTACCAAGATATTTAAGTAGATATGGAGGTACATTACCTTATGGTGGATAAAATTTCACAATTTCTGTATTCAGATTTTTTTATTAATTAAAAACTATTTTTTTTTACAATCCCTGTGGCTATAATTTCATTATTTTCTGTATCTCCAGTACATTTGCTGATTGTTAGAAAAAAAAGTTGACAGGCGCAAATACATTTTTATAGAAAACAAATTTTAGTCTTTAAAATATTAAATAAACAATTCATTTTCATCACATATAACCACAAGATATTTCAAATCAATTTTTAATTGAAATAATTAAACTATAATATAAAATTTTTTCATCATTTTCAGCTCATATTGTTACAAAACATTGACGGGATTTAACTGAGTAATTACAGCTGCCAAAGTTAAAAATTGATCTTACCATCCGTTCGAAAAATGATTGATTAAAAACACTATACTCAGTGATTTCCCAGAATTTCAAGCTAAAGTTCTTTCAAAACACTCACAGGATTTCACTGAATAATTTAAGATATAAAACATTAAAATCGAAGCGTTTTGTCGAAAAATCATTACATACTATTGAACAGATGCGATTAAACCCTTTTTATTTAATCACGGTTCAATATTTTTAGTTCATATTGTTTCAAAACACTCAAGTAAACTCACTGAATAATTTGAGCCATCAAACTTATAATACGATCAAGCCGTTCGCTCAAAACAGCATTATAAAGTTTTTTACAAATAGATTAAACACATTTTATTCAATCACGAGCCAGTATTTTAACTCAAATTGTTTCAAAACACTCAAAGGAGATCTCACCGAATAATTTGAGGCATCAAACTTAGAATTCGATCCAGCCGTTCGCTCAAAAAAGCGTCTCATAGCTTTTAGCGGACGAACCAAACACATAACCTTCGTTTCGCTTCGCTTAGTGTAATTAAATAGTAATTATATCAATCAGGAAATTTCAGAGGTCCTAAATATTGATATATTTTTTCGATATTTACATCCTTACTGTTATGTTATGTTTTTTTTTCTCTCGATATATTGGAAAATTATCAAGAAGGTACATACCTATTGAAGGTACTAATATAGCTGCTGGATGACTTATATTTTATTGTTTTCTGTCTGTGGTTAGACGTGCATTTGAGGGCAAAGATAAAAGAAAAACTAATTTTATCTATGAAGAATATACTTTTTTTTAATATTACACCTGTCAATGGTGCAATAATCCTAGCCTAGATTCAGCTTGGATATATGTTCTCTGCACTACATTGAGTGGTCTCAGCTTGCTCCCTCACTCTCGTTATTACATTTTATTTTATTTTCCTCCCTACCCTGCCTTTAAGGCAATACGAAAGTTTGAATGAATGACTTGATATACATTCCTACACAACAAATCACTGCTGCAAGTTCATCTTTTTATATTTTAATAAATTGCTGTGGACACTGTCTGCTTTGATTTATTATTTAATTTCTCCTTTCTCCATCTTCTTCTCTTGTTCGGCGGCTTTCTAGGTGCCTGAAGAGAAGTGAGTTTAGACATAGCTTTCTGTTAAAATGTAGAGCCCTGTATTCCACTTCAATTTGGCTCTCAGTGCCTCATAACGGTTATAGTATCCCCACATATATTATTACAGTAAGGCTCGAAATCGGTTTTGTACCAAATATAAGCTCCTGCCATGCTCAAATACCATGAATGGGGTACCGTTGGATTTAGAATTTCACGGAGGGTTAGCGAATCGTAGTCTCCAATTTTATTTTTATTTCTAAAATAAATGAAGTTGATACAAACATTTTGCTAGGCTTCAATACTGGAACGGTGGTTGATCGATATGGGACAAATTGGACCTTGAAGATTTTGATGCGTACAGCAAGACCCGGATAGTTCCGTCGGAACTATCGGATCCTGTGTTTTTAAGCCCGAAAACGTACTATTTCCGAGTAATAGTAATAATAAAAATAATGCTAGGCAGAGGGTTCGCATCCACACAACCTTACGTTAATTGTAGTACTGTCATTGAATATTGAATGAGTAGTACTCTATGATCGAGAGAGGAGGAGTTTATATTATTTATCGATGGTGTTTTTGATCGGCAAGCCCTATCATCGTCAATTCTGCACCAATTCTCAAGATTCAACCACCAATTTCGAAGGCTTCCTTCTCCCTCAGGCGGGCAAAATAGTCCAATCACCCAGAAAATTCAGGCAAACAAGTCATGAAAGAAAACAAACTTTATTTGTGAATAAATAAAAAATTACATACTGTTCCCTTGGTTATTCCCATGATTATATAAAAGATTACTGAATTCCAGGCAAAAGGCAAAAAGGTCATCGAAATCAGACAGTTTTTAGCAAAGACACAGCTTATTGAAATTTGTAAACATGTTGCTTCCAAACATTAATGAAGTTTTAAATTAATTTTTATTTCTTTTGTCGATTGTATTTATCAATAAAGTAACGATTGATTTATTTATCTTTTGATACGTTGCATTATTGTATTCTCTTATTAATTTGGCATTTGATAACAATATGCTGTGGGAATTTTTCGCACGGGCCTACTAGTTATTATTATTATATTATATACTGTTTATTATATAATATTATATTATATTTCCAGATAATGCTGCCAGCCGTGCTCCTAATCTCCGCCATGCTCCACCCGGCCCTCGGCTGGGGCGGACTCTTCAACAGGTTCTCGCCCGAGATGCTGTCCAACCTGGGATACGGGGGCCACGGCACCTCCCTCAGGGTCCAGCCCTTCCTACAGGTCAATATATAAATCATATATATTATATAATATATTATGTCATATATATATATATATATATATATATATATATATATATATATATATATATATATATATATATAATATATAATATCTACAATATATGTTACAATACCCATCCCCATGCACTCATCAATCACCTTCACACTGTACGGGAATAACATAAAAAATAGATTAGTTCTGAGACATCCCACGAAGGGGGCTTAAGAACAGGTACTGGTAGAGCTTTTTATAGTACGAGTTTCGTCATTTAAAAACGTATCGAAATTAAAAAAAACGCTGCAAATTATTTCACAATGATTTATTATTTCCAAACAAATATACATCTAAAGTTACACCACCTTCCTAGTAACAAAGATAAATAAATAAAAGGTGATTCCAATTATTGGACTAAACTTTTTTTTTAATCATTAGTAATATGCTAAACAAAAAAAATAACTTTAGTAACACATTCAAAATTTAAAAACCAAACAAAAGATATACATTTGGAGTAGAACATATAAAAACAAACTGGAGACCATATCTTTGCTCTTAATTGTTCGATTTTTTTTATATTATTTAGGAAATTCAGTAAACTTTTAAAAAACCATATACCATATCGACAAAAAAGGGTATACTTTTTGAGTTATTCGGAATTATATTTTACCATCCCTAGTAACTTTTTTACTAGCTTCTTTTCGTTGATGTATGATATATAGATAAATTTAAAGGGCGTCAAGAAAATGACTTTAGCGAAGTTTCATTGAAATCGGTACATTCGTTTAGGAGCTACAGTCTATAGCAACACTGGTTTTTCGGTCGCCATTTTGAAAGTAAAAGGCGGATGATGAATAAGTCGATGAAGGAGGATCATCCTCGGGCGACTTCTGATTTTATATCAAAATTTGAAAAAAAACGGTCCAGTAGTTTCGGAGAAAATGCGCGGACGGCGGACGGACAAAAATATTTTTATTCGTTTTTCGAATTCTGAAAACGCATTCTGAAACGTGAAACCTCAAATTTTAAGAGGGGGTTAAGTTTTTGAATTTTTTGGTCGATCACAATGGTTGATTATTGAAAATAATAAACCAAAAAAATTAAGTACCGACAAAGATAAGTTGTGGACATGGAATCACCGATTTCAAAGAACAAGGAAAGTCTAGTTAGAAAGATATAAGACTAATCTCCGAATGCTCTTGCCATAGCGAAAAATAAATTAACCAAGCTTTTATGGAATTTTTTAAGGAGTTTCATTTTAAGAGCTTTTATGAAAATTTCTAGGTAAAAATGTTGAAAAAATAAAAGTTGTAAAGGATTCTATTGTAATAAAGCACTAGGTTTATGGCAAAAGTAAATGGTAAAACTTTTATTTATTTAAGTTCTTAAACCGTAATTAGGTTTAGATTAGAGTAATAATTTATTTTATATGAAGATATTATTGTTTCGTTTGTTTGAGTAGCTAAAAATAAAAGTAATATAGTGGTACCTGTGGGTAGTTTCTCAATAAGTGTTTTCATGTCTTTATATACATTTGTAAAAATTTACTAGAGACATTTTTTTAAATACAGTTGTAAATATCATCAATAAATAAAATAAACGTTTTTTTAAAATAAAAGTTCTGTAAAAACATTATTTGATAAAGCAGAAAAGGAAAAGTTCTAGTTCAGAAATTACTGACAAAAAACAACAACTAAAGAGTTGAATAGAAAACAATTCTAAGAGATATACTTCAAGAATCCACGAAAATTAAATCATTTCCCAAATCTCTTTATTATTCAATGAAAAGGACAAAAAACAACCTTAATTATTCGGGATTAAAATTAGCATTCCGATTTAAGAGAAAGAAGAAAAGATTTTAAATTGTATGATAAGAAAATTTCTGGATGCGAACTAGAAGACACTGCTTCATCAAAATTAAAATTCTCTGGAAATTGCCTAATTACAATGATAATTACAATTCAGTAATAATATCTTCTTTGAATTATAATTAGAATGGTAAGAGGACATATCTTGATGGAAGGACTGTTTGCATTTTAATTACCTACTAAGCCTCACAGAGGGCTCCCTTCTCATCAACACTCTGGGCTCTCTGACTATAATATATTATATTATGATGGTATAATATTATAATATTATTAGTCATAATAAAGGGGATTGTGGAAATGACTTGGGGTCTGATGGTAATCAGTCACCGAAAATGACGCATTCAATCCTTCACTTTTTTTGTTAAATTAAATCAATAAAAAAAACAACAAAATTGCTACTATAACTCGGGGTTTCCAAACTATTTTTTTTTTACTTTCCTACTTATACTAGATCAAATTTCCGATACGCGGTTTTCGACGGATCTATACGTTTCAGAGCCCCCTGAGTCCGAAAAAAACATTTTTCAATTTTCAACAAAATTTTCTCGAGAACTAGTGAACCGATTTTGTTGCTTTCACTTTTTATTTTGTAGAGTTTTGAATAATAATACCTGTGACACAAATTGGGCGTTCTATGAGCAATAGTGGCTGCGCAATAAATTAAAAACATGTTTTTCTATAGACTATAGCGCAAAAACGGTTCCAACGATTTCGATGAATCTTTCCTATAATGTTCTAATAATTGTCCTATCAATCTTAGTACATGTACTAAATTCTCGAAAAAATATTAATATAACGCATAAAAAAAGAAATAAATTAAAATAATTATGTACCAACCCTACTCGACTACTTACACCACAAAGGCTCGGGTTCGATTTCCGCATGAAGACGGCAACTTCCCCACCCTGAGATTCATAGGGAGGTGAGCGACACCCCTGTGTCTTAAACCATAGCTCCTGGTCCTCCAGGTTGGAGATTGGGGATAGGGACGATAATCCCATAAAAACTGGGTGAAAGATTGCTGCAAAAGATTACCAACCATCCTGCACGAAACTTCCCGATGGTAAAAGAGTGAAATGTGATTAGAAAACTACGTGCTCCCTGAATATCTCGAAGAAGAGAGAACAAAAAGATCACTACTGCCGCCAATAACAAGTCAACAGCCGTAGGAAAAGAATAGGAAAGAAAAAAAATATTGTTATATATAAGTGTTATATAATTATTATTATATATAATAATATATCATACTTAATATTTACTAATTTTTAGTGACTGTTCTTTATTATTATGTATTAGAAACATATTGGATTGTTTTTTTATTTCTTAATGACATTTACAACTGTATTAAATAAATCCATCTAGTAAATTTAAATATAATGGATATTATGACATGAAAACACTTGCTGAGTAACTACCCAATGGTATGTCTACATTAGGAGATCACGGGGCCATCTTCTTTTCAGACGCCTCGGAGGGTTATCACGGATTGAAGAGGAAGCAAGGTTAGAAACGAGAGGGTTGGGATGGTTATGAAGTTTATTATGGAAGGATAAGTATCTGGATTGGACCAGATCTGAAACAAAAGAAACGTTAAGGCCATTATGGATGGTTTTATGTGTAACAAAGTAGGGAGCATTGAGGATTTTACGAAGGATTTTGGATTGTAAGGATTGGATAGAGAGGAATTCGATGGTTTAGTGGAGTCCCATAGCTCAACTCCGTAACTCCAAACAGGCCTTATTATAGTCAAGTAATTAATTAGAAGTTTAGAAAGTAAGTGCTGAAGTAATCGGAAACGTCGAGCTTTTTCTTGTCGTTTCAGTTTAGTATGAGGATTCCAAGTTAGTCGATATTGGATTGTAAAATTAAAACCATCAACAAATGGATACACCATGAGGGATTGAGAGATGAACAAGGAAAACACAGAGTACATGTCATTTCATGCAAATATAAGAACATTATACTTGGAAGATTGTGACTTAGGAAGAATCCAAGATTTTAAATATTCTGGTAAATGAGGAACTGAAGATGAACGCTCCTCCAAGGAAATCATGGAAAAAATGATGAGAGAAAGGCGGGTAATTAGAACCCTGAATTATGTCTTATGGAACAAACAAATTAGTCTCCAAACAAAATAAGCTTTTCCATTCCTTTTTGGAAAGCGTCTCTTTATGGATGCGAAATGTGGCTGATTACCACAAAGGAAGGGAAAAAGTTATTATCATTGGAGATGGACGCTTAGAGACACTGTTATGTCATTTCGAGAATCCAATATGTCTCCAAAAAAACGATTAAAATTTGGAAAGAGGTTTGGTAATTTACAAACAACGCCAGAGGATTGCTGGTCGAAATTAATCTTTCTGAATCGACTGATAGAAAGACGAGAAAAGAAGAAATGGATACAGAATATGGAGAAGGTTATGGCTGCCATAGGTTTTCAAGAAAGACACAGGCTAGACCGAAAGAAGTGGGCGAATTTTTAGGCTAGATAAACGACTAGATGCTGTAAAAATCGTTAATCAAAAATAAAATAAACGAAACTATTTAATCAATAATCAAATATTTAAAATTAATGTAATCAAAATATGTTCCATTACACTTGACAGATTTCTGCCAACCTGTTAGTAACTTTTTTACTGCTCATTTTTTTACTTCCGCTTATCTGAAATATAGGTATAGTAAAGCGATAGTAAAAGATTTTTAGTTCCCCTTATTCCAAATAGCCGCAAAATGGTCGTTCTGTGTGTATGTGAACAGCCGACATCAAAAATGAAAAGTCATACGAAACTGACACCACTTATGTGAGGTGTGTACATGCGTGGGATATTATAGGAAGATTTTTATTAAAAGGGCTAATCTGAAGTGCGATTTTACAAATTTTTACCGAAGAGAATAGCACATACAATTTTGATAAACCTCCTTCAACCAATTTCTAACTAACTGATTTTTAATATCAGATAGATCAGATTTTGTCTTCATAAAAATATTGGAAAATATTTACTTTATACACTATAAACGTGAAGTTTTCTGGCGAATAGTTTATATGAAGTGTATATAAAAAAGAAGACATAAATATACTAAGCCCGTAAAAATTTATTCACAGATTTACATTTTGCGGGTGTTAGAGGGGAGAGAGAGGTAGAAAGAGAAAATTGTGAATACTGTCGTATCGGAAGTAGGAGACATCTTGAGAAATATGTTTTATTCACAAGATGTTATGAAAGATTCAAACCTGAGAAGATGGGTTGATGGCGTGTTGCCAACGAACATTAGCGCGTACTATCTCTCAACTTATAATATTTTCTTTAAACTTTTTATATATTATATTTAATATATATGTACGTGCAATAAGCAAAAATACATTCAACTTACATATGCACATATGCACGGACACTTAGGGGTCCGTGTAACATGTTAACAGTGTTCAATGCATGGAAGGGGGAGGGAGATAGAACGCCATAAATAAAGCAATAGTTCATTAATCTAATTATTAACTGCATTATTACACAATTATTAACTGTTCAATTCATTGAAATTTTTGGGCAGGGTGGCCGAATGGGTCAAAGCGTGTGCACAGCACCGTCGTTGCCCGGCAACCCGATATATGATAAAAATTAGTCCCGGTGCCGGAGGAGTTTTTTGAATCCTCGCCCACATCCTCTGGCCCGGGAAAACCCCATATAGCCTTAAAGTCGAGGAAGGGGAGGAACCCAAAAAAAAAAAAAAAATCATTGAACTTTTTGT
The DNA here is from genome assembly GCA_928085145.1 of Nezara viridula. Taxonomy (NCBI): domain Eukaryota; kingdom Metazoa; phylum Arthropoda; class Insecta; order Hemiptera; family Pentatomidae; genus Nezara; species Nezara viridula. Next base: position 124,767,419 of record OV725081.1, on the reverse strand, counting down.
GAGTAACTTTTATATATATATATATATAAAATAGAAATAAAAATAGGAAATCAACTGTATTCTGGGACGATGTCCCCTAAGAAAATAATAAAAACAAAAGAAAAAATACATATCTAGCCAAAAACTAACTTAATAAAGATTCAAACAGTATATACAACAATATAAATACTCTTAACAGTATGTAAACAACTTAAAAATAAAATAGAATCTTCTCAATTATGGTTATAATTGAATTGGAAAAAATAAAAATAAAATAATGCATTGAAAGAAAAAGCAAAACCTCCAGAAAAGAAAAAAAAATATCAAGGTATAAAAAGTATTGACAGTTTATGTTAAAACATAAACCGCTAGAACATTAAAGATATATTAAAGATTAAAGATATATTAATGTCAGAAGATGAGGAACGGATTCGCAATATTGCATTATCCCGCCATAAGAGATATAAGAATAAATAGATAAATACAATTAGAAAGGTACATTAAATTAATTTTATGAGAAAACAATTGCGACAAGAAAAAAAAAACTAACAAAAATAAAATAAATTATTTATATATGTTAAACAATACACAATGGTATACAAATTGAGGGATTTACAATTCTTTCTAATTCATAAATAATAAACAAAAAATAAAACATGAGAAGGAATTGGTCGGAGTGTGCGGTCAAATAAATATTAAATTTTAAAAAATTGTATTTTTAATTACACCGACGTTTCGACCCACCTTGCAAGTCTTCATCAGGGCGTGCGTGGCATGTGGCACTGAAGGAGGCAGTTGATAGACTGCATAAAATAAAATAATGTTTATGAGAAGATAAAAAAATTAATTATTGTCTGATTGGATTGTGAAGAGTATTTGGAATGAGATGGTTTTGAATGTGGATAAGGTGGTGCATGGTGGGTTTATATATATATTATTTAATGCTTGTCCTTGCTAAAATGCATGAAATGGCTAGGTCACCAACGCCCTTTGATTTAGTTGAATTCTTATGCGTTGTTTGGGTTTAATCGGGATTCGTCGGTTATCCATTAATCCACACTTAACAAAGCACTAAGCGAGAGACATCCCCAGATCCGAAGGAACCAGCCGGATACCAGAAGTCGTCATAGTCGCATACGTTAGGTGGTAATTTGAAGATGTTCGAGACATGAGAATTGATCGTAGTCCTAGAGCCCGTGTTTCTGTAAGCAGCCATTTATTGATATTTATCATCCATGCTTTAGTATTCTGAACCCAAATAGCTCTGGTTATTGTGTGAAAGATTTTTTCACAAGTTTTTTAATATTTCTTAAGTGCTGGTTAATGTCCATGCCTTGCAGCCGTATACCAGAACTGAATTTATCATAGCATTGTATCGGCTTAATGTGAGATCTTTAATAATTTTCCCGAGTGTTAAGAGCTCTGCTGAAAGGGAGAAGAAAGCTTTGTTAACGCTTGTCATACGCCAGTCTATACCTGACTATTGACCGTTGATTGAGGTATTTGAGTTTTGTACCCTCGAATACTATTTCCCTTTTATGAAGATCTTTTTGTTGAGGGAGAATTTATAAATATATCCAAAGTGGATATGTACAAAATAATATTAACAGTAACCATAAAACGCTCAACGATCCCGACGTCAACACCCCCAATCCATGTCTACATTCTATCATTTATGGGTCTATACACTACACAAATCTTTCCTCCTTCACTTTCTTTGTACATAGACTGTTTATTTTTTATCCCTGGGACGTTTACCAGTCGGTGAAGGTCTTATTAACCTTTTAGGGATTCTTTTGTCACAAAATAATATTAAAAAAATATATTTAGGAATTAAAAATTTAGCAGGTAGTTCATCCAGTTATTCGTTACAGAATCCGGGAGCCATGGAGACCCTCCAGGAACTGCAGGAGGGCGAGATGGAAGGACCCTGCTACGGGAAGAGGTGTACCGCCAACGAGCACTGCTGCTCTGGATATGTCTGCATCGTCGTTGATGGAGCCAGTATGTATTCATATTATTTATATACGTTTATATATACTTTATGATTTATATGTATGTTATTTTATATATGTGCATACAAAATATCAGCCAAATATTATTAGTTAACTCAGCCATGAAGCTTATTACCATTTTCTTCATAAAATAAGGTAAAAGTTAATTGGTTTAGTTGGCAAGAAAAAAAGTCGTAAATGTGGTAATGGGTCAAACGTATTCTTCGTGAAATTATTCGATATTTATTAGCCAATAATAAAATTTCAAAGATACATTTAGATACTTATAAATAAACAGTATATAAGTATAGTTCGCAAACATGAGGACATATTGGCAGGTTTTGAAGGAGAAAGACAACTGGTAAAATTTCGCCGTGAGCGCCTATGACCCGCGTGACGGTCCTGTATTTCATACGGCGCAAATAACACTGCACTATTGACACTATTGACAAAGCAGTGACAAATGGAGCTCTCACGTTATTTTTTGTACATAGTCAACTTAGCCATTCGGAATTTATCTTCTTGGTCCGATGAATGAAGTATTTTCCTGGGAACAATTTCAACGGTATAGAGAAAATAAAGAAAACACTAGAGCTTAGGGATTATGGTAAAGGATTTTTCTTTGAGAGAATAAAATGGTAGAGAGCAATCCTGTCAGCAACAAATAATTTCTATTAGCAGTGTTTATAATAAAATGTTTAACTTTATCGAAAGTCATTGGAGAATCGAGAGGGAAGATTTTATGCCTCATGGAACGCTTAGAACATGATTATGGAAATTTCAGAAATAATTCCGCGGTTTTCTACGCTTCTTAAAAAATTTTGTGAACATCTCCAGCTCGAAAAAATTGAGTTAGAGGATTGAAAAACTGTAAGTGAGTTGCGTTGGTGTCAGAGAAGTAGGATTTTGAGTTTCGGATTTTTCTTCTCATCGTCACCATTTCGATGAAATGGGAAACAAATTTTAAATTTTTCAAAAACAAAATATGATGACGTTAAAATGAAACGAAAGGCTTTGAACAAGCGACTGAAAATAATATACTCACTTTTTCCCAATCAAAACTGAAAATCAGACAATAACAAAACACATATACTTACCAACTTAAACCCATATGGTCATAAGCCTCACAAATTTACGATTCTGCAAAAAAAGACGCAGTTACAAAAAGTACAATCATTTCAATCCAAAATTTTAAGACTAACAACAGCAGCTCTCTGGTAAGTAAACAAGAAAACTTTCCGACTTAAAAAAACCAACTATGGACCAACAAATGCGTACTCTCTACTCCCGATTTCATCTTAAACTACACGGACATCACAACGGACTTATCAACGACAGCTGAAATGCCCATCAGGAGACTACTAAAGAGGAGCTGGATGAGAGATCTTCTTTCCTTAATTAATTAAGTAAACCAAGACCAGGAAGACCAGTTGCTTGGTACTATTCTTCCCCATGCCTAAAATGCCAATTTCCTTTACTTTAACATCAAATCTACTTATTGTCAAGCCTATGACAGGTGTAGATAAAAATATGAACAAAAAATATATATAAAACTGAAATTCAATAGCTCAATAGATTTTAAAATTCCGTTCAATTTTCTAAGATTAATAAAACAGTACAAACAATTTAAATTTACTTTTAAGTAGACGGAGTTATGCTTCTCACATTTGTTTTTATATTATAAGGAAGAACATTGGAGTATTCGATTCAAAGTGTGTGTTAATATTAAGAAAATGGTATGTTATCTCTACAATCTACACCACGCATTAAGAATAAAAATAAAAATTGCTAAATATAAAGCTTTAACATCGAAAGCCCGTTATCTTCTCTTTTAGTGTCAAATATATTTTAGTGTTTAATATTTTTTCAATCAGAAATATTTTATTTTTGAACTTCCTAAGTAAAGAAAGAAAGTAAATAACATAAAGTAATTGAGGTAGGGTAAAATAAACATAGTGTAATTCTGTTGACATTAGTTCAATTCCTGAGCTGCAGATAGCGATAAAGGATCTGCGTGTGGCGTGACCAAACGCTGTACAATATTCGTTCACCCTATTCCCTTCCTGTACTATAATATATTGCAATATTTACTTTATAATATTACTTTACTACATTACTTCAGCTCTACTATAATAACTAGTATTATTCACTGGATTTGTCTTTAATTAAATTAAATTTAGAGTGGCCCCGAATCTCCTAAATATATTGATTAGAATGGAATTAGGTTTCTTCTAAATAATCCAACAGCAATGACTTTTATAGATGGGCCTTTTACAATATATCAGCAAGCGATTCATATACAAGCAATAATGTGTATTTTTTCATACGCCATATTCCCCTGACACTCGTCGGACTAAAAATAATTCATAGCACTTAATTATTAATAAAAAATACGTAAATAAATAAGAAGAGGTGCTGTTGAGTACTTTCCTTCGCCATGCCTGATATGTCGTTATTTCTGGTATTTTCAGTACCTTTGCATATTTTCAACATAAAGTTGACTGGTGCAAATAAATGTTCAAAGTAAAAAATAATAAAAAACAACAACAACAACAACTACGGTGTGTGCTTCAGACCACACGATAGAAATTAAAACATCAACAAGGAGAGATTAAAAACATAAAAATTTTTTTTGTTCCATGTTCACAAATTAATAATATTTAAAATATACACAATTATAGTTGTGTATAAATTACTCTGGTGAAGCTCTGACTGATCGTTATTTTTATCAGAATCTAAATACGTGACGAAAACTTTTGATTGAAATCTATTTACTAAATATCTAACAAAAACTCCGTAATTTTTTTAATATAACTTCTGTAACAAGTGTCAGTAATTTGTCAAAACTCTATTAAGTGCACAGAAAATCGAATATAAACACATAATTTCTTATTTTATGGTTAATTAAAAAAAATATCTTTACTGACTTCCACAAGTCAGTTTCTGAATTCTCTATGGTATTTAAATTTTAGATCAAAACAATCGTTATTATATGATTTTTTGGAGCTATTGGTTCCCCTTTCCGACTCTTTAACTTGGCGTCACGTCAAAATATGATTTTAATTTATAATTCTTCCGAAAAGCTCCTGGACACGACCTTATCACTTCTCAGATCCTAAAACTTCTTCCTCGGAAAGCCATCCTATTCCTCACTTACATATACAATGCTGTGCTCCAATCCACATATTTCCCTGATTCTTGGAAACTATTTATTGTCAAAATGTTACACAAACCTAAAAAACCATCCGAACACCCATCCTCTTACCGTCCTATTTCTCTATTACCTATCATGGTCAAAATCCTGGAAAAACTCATCCTAAAACGCCTGTATCCCATCCTAGACTCTAATCATATTATCCCTGATCACCAATTTGGATTCGGCACATCGCATTCCACTATCCAACAATGTCACCGTGTGGTAGACGTAGTCTCCTCTGCATTGGAGCGCGGAATGTACTGCACGGGAGTCTTTCTCGACGTTGAACAGGCGTTTGATAGAGTCTGGCACCCGGGTCTTCTGTACAAACTCCGAAAAGTCCTACTCCCAACATACTTCCTCATTATCCGCTCATATCTTACTGATAGATACTTCAAAGTAAACCAAAATAATATCTGCTCATTCCTCTTTGCTTAATCTGCAGGCTTTCCACAAGGTAGTATCCTCGGTCCCATCCTCTACACAGTTTATACAGCTGACATCCCAACCCATCCTAACACTGTCATCACCAGTTCACAAAAAAAAAAAAAAAAAAAAGTTTATAGTTCATAATAAACAGAAAGAAATGCTTAACATTTCCCTCGCTTACAGTATGCAGGTCCAATTTAGTTTATGAGATATTTTAATCCATATCGTCGGCACCATGTTAATATAACGAAAGTGCAACGTTGGAAATATCAACATTGCTACTCAAACATGGGGTGGGTCAATGATATGTTCAACAAAACTTGTTATCAATTGTTTTTCGACACTATTTTTCTTCTTTTGCCTCTCTACCACGGCGATGCGTTAAGATATAATTTTAAACAGTAGTTTATTACAATGGTGAACACTTCAGGTCCGATTTTTAGTTTCTGAGATAATTTAATCCATATGAAAAAACACTTTAATTATTCGGAATCGAGCTGAATATGCCCAAATGAGCGTTACTTGGATGGTGCAGTATCATTTACTCTCGACGAAAAAAGTGACTCTAAACGCACTTGAAGAAGTTTTCACTTAAAAAAGAAGTCGTAGAAGGAACGCAAATTTAATAGCTCAGTAAGAAAAACATAGGGCAATCAACTGCTTTAAATAGTGTGTTGTACAGTTTATATTTTCACTACTTTAAGTATGAACAAACCTTTATCTGTTCAATGTAATGAAAATTGTGTGACGTGCGCTCTGCACCAGATTTTTCCTAAAATCTTCTGTGACCAATGGTGAAAGATGGTCTTCCTCGTGTTGGTCCTCTTTTTCGGCACGGAGTCTTCCAGTCATACATGAATTTCTTAAAACTCGAGAAGTTCTCCTTGTTAATTAACTGAAGAAATTCCTTCATAAGGGCATTTCCAAAGTTCTTATCATCCTGTGATCCTGAATCCGTTCAATGCAGATCATGACCATTTATATTCACCAATTAAGACCATTTAGAGACGTCATTATACACGTATTCATACTTATACTTGCCGAAAAGAATTTGCAAATTATATTGAGTATTTATTCACTGCGTTTATAATCCAAAAAAAAAAAAAAAAAATGTACCTTCTTTGGATGAAGGTATGGATGAAACATTTTATCTCACAATGAAGTCTCGGTTATTATTAGAGGTCAACACAAAAGTCACAAACGTATATGACTGTTTATAAACGTGGAATTGAATGATGATTATACGTAAATAACGTTCCTCAACAGGTGGAAGGGAAAAGGATAACACAGGTTAATTAGCTAAGTAAGCAGCCACTTAAACAAATAAAATCTGGTCACACGAATTAATATTCACCTCTGTACATAAACATATAAAAGCCCAATAATTAAAAAAAAATCTTATACAGACATTCCTCCATTCAAAATTCTGTAATGTAACCACCGTTAATGTATGTTTTCCTTGAATAAATATTGAAGCTAATTAACGTATTTTTTTTTACTTCATTTCTTGTGAAAAAAAATGTTCTATAAATGACACTTCAGTCGTGTGAAATGAGGTTTCTGAGAGAAACGACTCATGTAATAAATGTTTTAATAACCTCGTGTTAGAATGATTTATTAAATCTCGTATTTTTTAAATAGTTTTTAAAATTTTATCTTGAAGTCACAATAAAGGCCGGACTGGAGGTGCTTGTGGGCCGTAGTTTGGAGACCACATAGGCGAATAAAAAAATATGTTATTTCCTCTTTAAATTAATTTATGAAAACATCAATTGTTCTACCCTTCTTAGTAAAAGCATTTTCGGGTTTCTGTCCATCTTCGTCAGCCTCAGCTTTTTTTCAGAAATTATCCATTCAACCATGGATTTACATCCTACATAGATTTCTTCGACAATTCGTGGCGTTGGTTTGAGAAAGTTCTAACTAACAAATTTGGGCGAGAAAGGTGCCAAGGGACTCTACTTAGTAGATTCTACTCAACTCTTAGTTATAGTTAAGATTATTGAAATATCGGCATTTTCCTATACTACGTATTAATTTCTATACAGGGTGTTTCAGGATTTGGTGGCCAAACTAAAAATAGTAAAAAAAAATCCTATGAAGGTATGCCAGCAAACGCTTTGTTCAAGAGATATTCACACCTAAAGATTTTTATTGTTATGAATGATTTAAGTTATGTTAATTTATTATTTGTTATCTTATTTATTTGTTCCAACTACTTTATTAATTAAAAGTTCTTTAACTGTATTAATTAAATTCATATTAAATGTTGTTCAAAGTGATTTTCTTGAGCATTAAGACAGGCTTGGCATCTTTCTCATCATCAGCACTGGTATGGTTTCACAAGATTCAAATGTCCTTCTTCGAGAGAAATTAAGGTCATTGACTAGACTTGCATAGACTTTTTGTTTAATATCACCCCCAACAAAAAAATCCAGTGGTGTCAGGTCTGGAGAGCGTGCAGGCCAAGCCACTGATCCTGCACGGCCAATCCATTGATTGGGATAATTAATATTTAGCCATTGTCGTGGACCTCTCCCGTAATGTGCAGGACAACCATCTAATTGAAGCCACATTTGCCATAAAATAGTTTTTATTTATTTCATATAAGGTAAATAATTCATAACAACGAAAATCTTTAGGTGTGAATATCTCTTAAACAAAGCGTTTACGGACATACATTCAGAGGAAATTTCTTTCTTGTTTTGAGGTCCTTAGTTCATTTTCGCAGTTTGGTTACTTAACCCTGAAACACCTTGTATAAAACAGGCAAGATTAATATACTTTTTTAAAAATTCTGCTGTCCGAAAACGATGTTTTTAATTATAATTTTTACATTAAAATATGGAAGGGACGATATAGAAGTAGATAATAACCAAGTATCGATGGTAAAATATCGAATATTGGAAGGAAAACATAGAGATTTCGATATTATCGACTATCAATGGCCATTAATCTGTAGTAACTACATTAAAGTAACACTACGAGCTAAACTAGCCAACCTCATAATTTAAACAGTCAATTATAGCTCCATCTCTAAATATTTGAATTTTTTTTTGTTGCAGGTGGTTCTTGCATGTTCCCGTACGGCATGGGCCAGGGCGAGCTGTGCAGAAGACATTCTGATTGCGACACCGGCCTCGTCTGCAGCGACACCGGAGAAGGAAGCAAGACATGCCAGCCGCCATTTTCCGCTCCAAAACAGTACAGTAAGTCCATTATATTTTAAATTATATAGATTCAGAGCATCCAGAATGAAATGTGTAAAACTCAGAAAATGTGTTTCTGTTAGAAACATTAGAAACAGATTAAGTTATTAGAAGGAAACAGAAGGACAAAGAGTGTTTCCTGTAATAGAAGTTGAGGAATCAGCAGCGTGTCGAATATTTTGGTCATAGTTATAAAAATATCTATTATTAGAAATTTTAAGTATGGAATTTTCATTCTTGATGTGAAATGAAAAATATCTTTATTATTGTGGAACCAAATCCTTTTGTAATAATTTATCTATGCATCTCATGTTGGTTAAAACAATGTGTCCGTACTGTTTCAGTACAAGGAATAAAATTATATAAAAATATATTCTCGACGGAAATACACAGAAAAAATATATAAAAATCAAAATAATGATATAGAGATGGTTGACCATGATATAATATGAGAAGGAGTTGGTCGGAGGAGGGGGGGGGGTGCGGTGAAATAAATACTAATTTTTTAAAGAGATAATATTTTTATTTGTTAAGCCGCCGTTTCGACCCACCTTGCTATCTTTAGTAGCTCTTATGAAGACTGCAAGTGGGGTCAAAACGTCGGCGTAACAAATAAAAATACTATTCGTTAAAAATTTAGTATTTATTTGACCTCACCGTCCGACCAACTCCCTTTAAAAAATCAAAATAGTTCATTTTATTCACCTACTTACTGCATAACGTTACGGTCCATTAAGAACAAAACCCTCCACTAATATCCTGTTCCCTTCTACTTTATCCTTCGCTTTAGTTCGCCATCGCCTGATGTTCAGCTGGCGGAGGTCCTCTTCCGCGTCATCCTGCCATCGTTTACGAGACTTACCTCTCCTTTGTGAGCCACCAGGATGACAGTACAGCATTCGCCTAGGCAGTCTCAACTTAGGCATCCTTTCAAGCCTGCCCAATTTTCTTTTCTTTATGACATTAATTATGTCCACTTCTGGAAATAGTTCTTTCAGCCCGGAGTTCGTTTTCACTCTAAGCCCATTGTCCTCTCACACATGTCAAAATATCCTTTTTAGAACTCTTTACTCCCAAGTCCTTAGCCTTTTCTCGTTAGCTGCAGTCATAACCCAGGTTTCACTGTTGTAAGTTACTGTGAGACTAATTATAATCTTATAAAGGAATACCTTAGTTTTTTTTTTAGAGTTTTTTATAAACTAAGGTAGAGCGCATTGTTTATAAACACTTATTCCCAGCAGCAACTCGAGCCTTTGTCCTCTGTCGTTTCGTTTTCTCTCGTGAGGATTCCACCGAGATACTTGAAGGTCCTACATGCTGTGACGTGGTGCTCCCCTATCTTAACCTCTTCTTCCTTGAAAATAACATCTCTAGTGGTCTTCAGGTATTTCGTTTTTTATTTACAGCCAATTCATTAGCAGCAGTTTCAAACTCTTCTAGTGCCCTCGCTAGTGCCGGTAATGATCTAGCCGGTATCACAACATCATCGGCATAGGCCATATCTTGGGTTAATCTGTTATTCATGTTTCCTCCTGGCTTTGTTCTGATTTGTATAATAAAATATCCCAAGGCTAGGTTAAAAAGTACGAAGGAAAGAGGATCTCCTTGACGTAACTGACGTTTCACTTTGAACACATTCGACATTCACTCTGCATTTAGTTTCATTCAGCGTCATTTTAATAAGCAAATAGTTCATTGCCATTTGCAAATTAAATGAAATGTAGTATAATATAACATTAATTAAACTGATCGAAGAAAATGTGGTTGAAAAGGAAGAATTACAATCAGGAATATCATGATATTATGAGCGAGATGAGATATCATGGTTGATTCAAGAAGAAAAGAAGATACAATCATGAGGACTTTGATCTAGAATCTTACAAAGAGAGGCTCAAACTCTAATTTCAAGATAGAGGCTCAATTACGATGAACACGGCAAAGATTTCAAGACTAAAATTCATACAAGGCGCTACATTTTTTTTAAAAATAATACTTTACTCATTTGACAGCCTCTTTACTGCTAACTTTGATATTATATTGAATTTACGCATTTGCGTAAATACTAAGTCTATGTGATTTATTCTCGGTGATAGCGCTCATCTCTGATTTGAATCGCTCATACGATTTAACACAATTAAAAACTAAATTTTAAATTAATCTTGAGTTAATTGTTTCCTACGTATTGGTAGATAACAGCCGTAGGCTGTTAAAAAGTCGCTTACTGTCGGGACCTATAAAAAACGATCTACCGCTCAGAGATAAATTCTGTAATTGCTGCTAAATTTAAAGCCTTTTTTTTTTTTAATATTATCGTATTACATATAAAAGATAACTTTTATTTTTTCCCTTTTGATATAAAAATATAATGTTTTTTTGTTTTTCAGTACTGACATGTATATTTATGATTTTTAGTTGTCCTGCGATTTTCTGGCTAACGACACTTTAATCTTAAATTAAATTTAATGTAATAATACTAAATTTAATGTTTTTATAATTTCTTTTTAACTTTGGAAAGCAGGAATATAAACTGAAAAGTTTAAAGTAGTAGATAAGTAGATAAGATTAGAATATATTTACAATTCATCTCCTGCTAAGGATCGGGAGGAAGAAAATAAATACTATCGTCTGGCTAGAAAAGTATATCCAAGGAATAATAAGGCCTGTTGTTTTCTTAGGAAAAGGACTTTAATGTGTTTAGGAGGGAGAGGTTGTTGAGGCTAGTTATAACGGCGACAGTGACCTTTGTCTCTAATTATGAAAGAGTACGTAAAATAGGCTCCCCCCCTTCTTCAGAATTATAATTCCGCTAAAATATTGCCACGAATCATGCAAATTTCACAGCCCCGGGGCACGCGAGCTCTGTCACCCCGTTTATCGTCGTTCAACACAACTTAGCCTGATTTTTAAGAAAAATCAATAGCAGGTTTAAAATACCATTTTCCTGAGAAAACGCGCAGAAGATAATGTTTCACCAAATTTTCTAACAAAACCACAGATGACCGTAATATTGTCTGATAAAGATGTGCGAGAAGGAACCAGCTCAGCTTAATTGGAAGAAATTTGGAACTATAGGAGAAATGGATTGATAGATATAAAGCAGTGAAAGCCAAATCTTGGTATCGTTATAGAATTCGGAGAAAAAAAGCATGATTTTTAGTTTTTGGATTATATATATCATAATATGATTGTAGAGAAACTTTTTGTCAAACAACAGTGCTTTGTTAGTGGGTTAATAACTGTATTTAATATCTGGATCTTCTCTAGAAATTCTTTTATATTTATTATACGTATTTATTTATAGCGAACTTCAACCAATTCCGTCTTTATGATACAAACTAGTTACATAAAAAAGATCTTGTGTAGGTCAGGAATTTTATTAAGTTAGTTATTTAAATAAAATAATATGTTAAAGGGCTATAAAACTGCTATCAAAATAAAGGAAGAATGGTCCGGGGTGGCGGTCATAAATAGGCTTAATAGTGGCAAAACTATTTTATTAAAAGCCAACGTATAAAATAGTTTTAACACTATTTACCACCGCCACCCCGGACCATCTCCTTCCTTTATAATGCAACGGTCAACTATTAAATATTCAATACTCTCAAAATAGTTTTTCGGCTCACCGTTTAAGATCCTATCGCCAAGCTTAAGCCGTTTCTCCTGAAATATTAAATTTCTGCAAAAATCAAGTATTATTTCACCAGGTTGCTACATACTAATTTTTTCGTATAATATATATAAATTTGCTTTTATTATTTTACGCCTAATTATCATTCTAAATATTTACAATTAGTATTAATTAAACAAATAAACCGTCCCACCAGAACTAATAATGTTAGTAATCGAATTGTATAGAATAAAAACATAAGAATTTGGATCTTTATGATACATAATTTTCATTAATTTAAGACACAATTGTTTATAGATAAAGTAAATATTGTAGTATTGGTGGATAAGTCTTTTTTTCTAACCATAAATCTGTGAGACTTATGTCCAAATGGATTATACTTAGTAGGTGTATAAATGGTGTACCGTATGTAGAACAAATATTTATAGAAGATCTAGTAGACATCAAGGGCTACTGAAAATGTTATACAACATTGGTCCGATTAATGGTAGAAGTGTAGGACATTTTAGTTTTATGTTTTTTAAGTAAGTAACATTATTATTGAATAGGAAACTATAACCAAAAAAATATTTAATTTAAATAATTAAAAAATACTCCTCAGTAAACTTAACCAAATTTACTTCTATCTAAAGTAAAGTTTGACATTTTTGAAAACATGCAAAAAGGCCTTTGAGCTACTAAACTAAATAAGGTTCTCTTTTACAAAAAATCATAAATTATTTTTTTCATCATTGTCTAACTTTACTTTATGGACACCACTCTTTTAGAAAAACTTCCTCTTTTAATAAACTTTCAGTCCGTATTAATTAAGTTGAGGTATGTTAGGAAGAAAGTTTAGATTCAACCTTCAATTTGAGTACAAAAATTATGTAATTTTATATCCTGTCACCTAAAAATATCAGTGTGTATCCACTCAAATCAGTGTGTATCACTAAAAAATGTGTATACATTCAAAAGTCCTCTTTAAATAGTTTTAACAATGGAAAACTCTACTTTCGTTAAAAGTAATTTTTTTTCTGGTTTAGTGAGGACTAATTTTCAATTACTTAAATTAAATCTTTTATTTTTGTTATCACTACAAATTTACAACAAAACGTGATTTACACATCTAAAAATAGATTTAAATTTCCTGTACAACTAATATCTAACATTTCCAAAGATTCTCGAGTGAGCGACTTATTTCATTTGCGTCATTATCATCAGTATTTTGTTCTCATAATTGACTATTGTTCTTCATTAATGCTCTATCAAAAATGTTTGATAATATAGGATTGATATACTGTCAAATTCAGAATCATTATTTTCACTTGTCTATTAGATAATATTGATATAAAAATCAATACTTCAGAAACGACAAGAAAATCATACATTGCCATCGTCAACATTCTATCATTAAAGTAATTGGAAAAAATCGAGTAAACAGCAAATAAATGGGATAACTAGATTGACAGCGACGAAATACACTATGAACTCAGTCCATTATATTTTTAACGATTTAGGTATTTATTCAATATACGGGTTGTGTTTGTCCTTCATAACTGACAGAAAAGTTTACATAGCAGTAAAATTTGTATTACTGTACTCCTTTTTTTCAAATCATCAAAATTGTAAATTAGGAAGAAACTAAATGGTTTACGGTGTCCCGTAAGAAGAGAGAAATACTTCTAGAAGTGCTGATAGGAGTCAAGAGCTACAAAAAAGTTTATAAGAACACAGCCGATTTTAGGCAGAAAAGTAGGAAATCTGAATTTGGTATTTGAAGTAGGTCACGTTTTGTGTTGAATTTATAGTGTCAACTAAAAAAATATTCAATTTAAGTAATTAAAAATTCGTCCTCATTAAGTTAGAAAAAATCTACTTCAAACGAAAGTAGAGTTGGCCATAGTTAAAACTATTTAAAGAGCACTTTTGAGTGGCTAGACACGGATATTTTTAGCTGACAGGATATAAAATCACATAATTTGTTTACTCAAATTGAGGTAAATCACAACTTTTTCAGAATAAATATCAACTTAATTATTATGGACTTAAAACTTATTAAACGAGGCAGTTTTACTAAACGTATGATATCCGTAAGGTATAGTTAGAGAATGATAAAAAAATAATTTATAATTCTTTGTAAAACAGAACTTGACTCAGTTTAGTCGCTCGTAGAACTTTTTGTATGGGTTTAAAAATGTCAAAATCTACTTTAGATTGAAGTAAATTTGGTCAAGTTTACTGAAGAGCATTTTTTAATTACTTAAATTAAATATTTTTTTTGGTTATAGTTTCCTATTCAACAAAAATGTTACTTACTTAAAAAAACATAAAACTAAAATTTCCTACACTTCTACCATTAATCGGACCAATGTTTGTATAACATTTTCAGTAGCTCTTGATGTCTATTAGATCTTCTATAAATATTTGTTCTACATACGGTACACCATTTATACACATACTAAGTAAAATCCATTTGGACATAAGTCTCACAGATTTATGGTTCAGAAAAAAAGATTTACAATATTTTCAATACGAAATGTCAAGACTAAAAGCAGACCCTCTTCGCAGAGAGTGGACCCTGTGCAGTTATTTAAGTCAACCGACAGAGATGTAATATAAAGGACAACAATAATTAAGTGAAGTGCAGGGAATGGACTCCTAGATTCTACCAAAAAAGGAGCTCTTTGAAAAGATTAAGGCTAAAGGAGAAACATTTCCGAGATAAATTGACGGTGCTGAAGGCGAAAAAGGCCGAAAGCTGTTAGTAAAATGAGTTTTTTAAAAATATGGTGTCAATAAACAGAGTCACAGTACAAAGAAAAAAATTGTACAATAAAATGTAGAAATAATTTTTTTTTGAAATTTTAAATGTAAAATTAAAATAGCCAAATAGATATCCAACCTTGGAGGCAATGAGATAATTTATAACTCATCAACTAACCTAAAAGCAGAGCTAAGCAATAGTCGAAGTTTTATCCGACTAAAAAAAGAATTAATTTTAATTCATGGACAACCGTTTATTAAAAATAACGCATATGAACTCATTACAAACGATTCCATGACAACTTACAAGGACATCCTAATAAACTTATAAATGACATGGCCACTACGAATATGCCAGGTAACGTCTGTAGGAGACTGAAGAGGAGCTGGATGAGGGACCTCCTCGCCTAATGTAGATATCACGCCGAGTGAGGTACCGCTGGGCACTGATCCTCGTAATGCCTTTCATGACATTATTTTTTTCCAATCGACCCGACATTCACTGGTTGTCATTACCATTATGACAGGTGTGAATAAAAAAAATTAAACAAAAAAAAAACATAAAGAAAATAAAAACGCATATGAATTAATATTTATTAGAATAAAAACTAAATAATCTCAACAACAGTCAACCTAGAAAGTTAAAAAATTAATCTTCCCTTCAGGACAATGATGAGTGAAATTTTGTAAATTTACTTAGTTGTATTCAACTCTTTTATTGCATTCTACAATAATAATCCACTGAGAACGAATCACCCGTGCTTACTTTATAATTCTCATCAGACTACCACCGATTCTTCCAATTTAATTTTAATTATTTTTCATTGTAAAAGGAAATTAAAAATAGTGGAAATTAAGCATTACAGATATATGGAACATCAAGAAAGACTCCAATCAACAAACTTTTATGTCAACAATAAGTTGACAGGCGCAAATACATTTTTATAGACAAAAAAAAAAAAAACTTTAAAGGAAAAAGATTCAGCATAATTACAAAAGAACTTTGGTACGTTAGCAACATAACCTCACACAAATTATAAACGATTCGATGACAAATTACAAGGTAATTACAATATATAAAATTACAAGGTACCACAAAATACTCATAAATGACGAAGACATAACAGACATGCTAGGTAACATTTTTTTTTTTATAGGTATGGATAAAAATTATTAGATAAAAAAAATCATTAATTAAAGCCTATTCGTGAAAAAACGAATTGTCATTTTTCCTCCATGAAATAAACTTTGAAAATTTGAAATAAGACTTTGACATAAGTGTAAAATATAATGATTTCAGAAAAAAAGATCGTGAAGATGGATTATTCATATTTAAATAAATATTTTTGTGACTAAATCTTAAGTCATCGGTCTGCTTATTTTCTCCTAACTCTGTAAAAAAGAGAGATTATTTTATGAAATATGTTTTTATAAAACATAATATAAAAATATGTTTACCTCTATATATATTAATATAAAATAAGAGCAGATTTATAAAGACGAGAAAAGATGGAACCATAATTACATTGGATGACTGAAAGCGCCGTGCCAGGACACGATACCATTAAGCAATACCGCTATGTATGCATTGAAAGTAAAATAACAGCCCATTAGCAATTCAGGCGGCATTTGCCGAGCCTTATCACATCATCGGCGCCATGTTAAAATAACGAATGTGAGCCTATTTAACGTTCCACATTCGTTACATTAATTTGGTCCCGACGTCATATAGAGATGTACTTGGAATAATATAAATGCACTATATATATACACACACACATAAAACTAATTTTTAATACAGTTTATAAAACTAAATTTTGTGTTCGCAGGCGAAGATTGCACAATGAGTAGTGAATGCGATATCCATAGAGGTCTCTGCTGTCAGTTTCAGAGGAGGCACAGGCAGGTCGCTCGTAAGGTAAGCTATACAATTTATACTATAATGTTTGTATAAAAGATATATTCTAAACATAGCAGTTTGAAATACATTAATTAATTTAAGATTGTAAAACCAATGGTCATTAGTATATACTACATTACTCGAAGAAGCTACAAAGAAGACTATCGTAAAGTAAATACTGACTAAATAAATACTGTAAAATATATAAATAAACACTATAAATAAAAAAAAATATAAGTAATAAATAAATGCGCGGGAGCTACATATAAATTGAAATCAGATTGAAAAACAATACCAAGATTGCCAATGTTTCCAAAAATTCAAAGCCGACAAGAGAAAGCATTAAGTTTTTAAATGACATCTGTAATAAAAAAAATTGTCCCACAACAATCCATGGAGAGTATAGATTTCAGTATTTTGTAAAGAGGAACTGATTCTTGGTCAAAGGTTGTGAAAGACGTGGCCAGGTTTTCCTAAAATTAACGAAATTATATTTATAGAGGATAGGTATTCCTAAGATGAGTCTACTAACACCAGGGTCGATCCACGTTTTATTTGACAGAATAAATTGCCAAAGACGGAATCAAATACGAACCCAGAAAAGAAGAGACATATAATTATCTCCTAAAAAAAAATTATACTAAGCATATTTTATTTATTAAAAAAAACCTGGGACCACTTTATTAAGTAAAAAAAGACAAAAAAAAAAAAACGACTACAACTACTATACTCACTTCTCTCAAGACGTACAAAATTAAGATTTTTTTTTTTTGTCTATAAAATATGTATTTGCGCCTGTCAACAATAAGTTTACAATCAGCAAATGTGATGGCGATATAATGACATGACAGGCATGGGGAAGATTTTTTAATTTTAATTTTTTATATTATTCATGAAATTTACAACTGTATAATAACAAATATACATATAGCAAATGTGGTGCATAAATGTATTTTCAAAATTAACTCACTACAGCCCGTATGCTTATTGTCAAATTCATAGCAAGCATGAATTAAATTGAAGAGAAAAAAAAACTAATACATAAAAAAAAATTATTACTAGTTTCTATAATATACAAAACTCAAATGAATAATATGATAGCGAATTATAAAAACATCATCAAAAATAATTAAAGAATTAACAAACTAATGAATAACTACTATAAATAAGAAATAATTATAAAATAAATGAAGATAAATGATAAATTTTAGTATACCGTTTAGTCTAAAATTTAAAGCGAAATATACATTTATATTCATATGCAATGTTGTAATTTTGTTAAGGACAAAAAAATTACATTAGTTAATAAATAATTGCATGTATATTCTACTAATTTATTTTTATGATAAATATATTCTGATAAGAACTTATCGAGGTATGCAAACGAAAATATAAAGATTTTATATTTATTTTTTAAACAAAACTGTAATTTATGATAAGTCCCTGAGCTTTAACCAGTAAGCTACCCCAATTCCGTAGCAGGAAAAAACAGTTATAAATTTTTGAGTGAATCTCGGAATGATTATTTTTCAACTTAATTTTCTTTCGCCATTTCCTGTTTGCTACTCCTTTGAAAAACACGAGGATATTCAGGGTATAACAACATAAAAAATAAGACAAAAAAGAAAACTCTTGATTAAAATAAAAGAGAACAAATACTGAGAAAGAGGCTACCCATCAGAATCCATAATAAAAGCTTGTGGAAACAATACAAAAAAGTGGAATAAAAAAGAAGAAAAAAAATGAGCTAATAACAGAGGGGGAAAAATAATTTTCAAGACATTTTTTTTTTAAATTGTTGTTTCTTGTTACATTTTCTAACTGCCTCATAACTTCAATAACTATTTATTTAATATTTTTTTCTACTTTATTTCATCACTCGCTGTTGTCAGAGATACTAATAATAAAAAAGTATACTGTAGATGTTGGTGAAGAGGCATTATCAGAATTAACTGCAATCCTTCTTCTCTGTTAGAGTGTCAAATAAATTATATATAACTTGTTTAGTTGTGGATTTATTATTACAAACTTTTAAACACAAAAAAATGTCTCCATTACTAACATAAAAAAATTAATTATCATGCAGGTTAACCATTAAAGTATATTACCTATATATCGTTAAAAAAAAACTAAATGAAAGTAAAGAATATCTTTACAGAAAAATGATTAATTAAAATAAACATATATAAATCATAGGTACGTTATAAATTAACATTTATTTATATATGAGAAAAAAAAGAAATATTAAAATAAAATAAATTTCCTTAAATCTTGATTAATGATTGATTTTAAAATGTTAACCCAGTCTCTAAATGAATTAATAAAAAGGTACATTCAAAAGGCATATTTAAGGGAGGAGGTCTCTCAGCCAGCTCCTTTTGAGCATCCTAAGAGTGTTATCATGGTTGTGACTTATCACGAAGCTTTAGTTATAATTCTGGTAGTTTTTTATTGAAGAGTTTATAATTTACGTAAAAGGATCGTCTTGGCTTCTCTCAAGAGGATCAAAACTAAATTTAAATAATAATAATTATAATAAAGGCTCAGCGAACCCGAAGGTTCGATACCGGCACCAATCGCTTATTACACACTTCCCTCCACCGTTCGCCGTCCAAACCCAGTCCCTTGAGATCGGTTTTAATGCAATCATCCCACCTTCGCTTCGGTCTACCCCTCGGAGGTTTACCATTCGGTACAGGAAATATTAATCTTTTAGGAATTCTCTCTTTACTAACCCCAACAATTTTAAAAGCCCATTTGATTCGCCGTGATGAAATTACCTCAATTATATTACCCGGATACAGTTCACGCTATTCGGCTTGTGTAACCGTCTGAACTCTCCGATTAACTCATCCTTCTTCGGTCCGAATATTCTACGCAATACTTTATTTTAAAAAACCTTAAGACGCTGCTCATCCCTTAATGTAAGCGCCCAAGTATCGCATACATAAAGAAGTAGGTAAGATAATGGTTTTATAGATTATAATTTTTAAGTTCCGGGGCAAGAGGCGCGAGCTAAGTAGTTTTGTTACAGAAAAATAACAAGCATTTCCCGCCTTCAATCTAACCTTAATCTCTTCTTCAATTTCGTTTTTTCTAGTTATTATAGAACCTAGATACCTAAATTTCTCTACCTGTTCAAACATATTACCATCTATATCGATACCACCAGTAGTATCGCCACTTTTGCAGCTAACCATATATTTTGTTTTATCCGCGTTTATTTCGAGTCCTAGTTCTTTAACGGCTTTCATTAACGTTGTTGTAGTTAGTTTTATAGTTTCCACGTCTTCGCATAAAAGTACCAGATCATCCGCATAGCTCAGCACGGATGTTGCCCCATCCAGATCCAACACTTTTTCGGTACGCATTACCTCTCTAATGGCATGTTCTATTGCCAAATTGAACAGGACAGGCGAAAGGGAATCCCCCTGTTTTAAATCCAAACGAACATCAAATTTTGCGGACAGATTAATACCGATTCTAACTTTATTGAGTGTTTCCGTCAAGCACACCCTGACTAGATTTATTTGACTAAACCTAGGCTTCACAGGTATACGGGACAGACAAACCGAGTCACATACGAACACTATAATTAAAGTTTTCTGTCAAAAACTTACAGGACTCTAACTAAAGCTCTACGATGTGTCACAAATATTCCTTTATATGAAGACCTGCAGATGTAACTAGTTAACGAACACCTACGTACACACTACGAAAGATTTCACGATAACTTCCATGGACATCTTACCACTCTCACTGGATATGGTGACATTTAGCACACCCGATATCAGAATTTGGAGGCTCAAAAGAAGATTTTGAGAACCAAATCAGTTAGTATAAAACTCTCCGATATAGATTTTTTAAAGAAAACACTAAATGTGTTCATCCGATTGGCTAGAAGTCACAGGGAAGGAAATATTTGAATTCTTGAAGGAAGTTAGTCGGCTTTTACTGTCGACTACATATCATGGGTAATAAATATTCAGGACGCAGTCTTTTTTAAATTTTTTTATTCTTGCTAACGTTTCAACCCAAACATGTGGGTCATCTTCAGTGCTCAAACCACGCCCTGAAGATGACCCACATGTTTAGGTTGAAACGTTGGCAAAAATAAAAAAAAATTAAAAAAGACAGCGTCCTGAATATTTATCACCAGGAAGGAAATATGTTTACATTGACCGCTACCAGGTATTGTGATGATATTCCAAGTTTACGGTTATTTATATAACAGGTGACTGTGAAGAGTCACTTGTCTTCGTTCTCGCATAGCGTACCTATTTCTTGATGCCGTAATGCGATTACCAAATACCAATCATGGTAATACCAAAAGGAAATCATTTCAAATGTCCAAGGAGAGACTTTCTGCCATATTATAAGTATACAATGATGGTTTGAGCGAACGGTTGGCCGCTTTTTATGTTTGATGGCTAAAATTATTCACACCAAAAAAATATTTTTATATTTCATATTTCAATTTGTCACAGATTGTAATATTTCTGAATAAATAAAAAAAATCATATTATTAATCCCGCCTTATTGATATTTTCTGCTTCTATCACGAGGTCTTAAGCACACACAGTAGTTTTTTTCGAAATGAAATTATTTTTTATATAAAATGATTTTTGATCCTGATGTAACTTGAAAAGTATAAACAGGGAAGGGGTATGAATTATTATTTTCTTAATAATTATTTCATGAATTATATTACCGAAGAAATAAAAGCAATTACTTTCTTCCTTCACCTCAATTCAGCACAAAAAAGAAATAAAAAAGACATAAATTAGCCCAAATGATGAAGGTTAATAAAGATAATGGAGTTGAAGTAAGATACAGTAGGCAGTGGCTATCCCCAAGGCCTCATAGATCACACCTCAACCTTCATCTTCTCTTTGTATTCATATATTTTGCTTCTCTATATCATAATGAAGTTGAAAAAAAAAATACGCTGCCCAATTATATTATGTTTTTTCGGTTATACAAATAAAAAAAAAAAGAATGAATTCAATATGATTATGTGAAATACTTTTACTTCTTAGAAGAATTTCTGTTTTCTTTTTTGTCATAGAAACTTTTTTTTATTACCCAGATCAGGAAAATATATGAAAGAAACAAATAATTACTGAGTAAGAATTTTATTAATGATAGGTCTAGGATTATAGGCGGGACACCTGCGTCCTCCGTAACGCAGTTGCGGCCTCCAAACTTTTTCCAAACAATATTTGTTATCCTAGAGCTAGATTTAATTAATAATATTTAATTATTTCAGTAATGAAAGTTTGGAAATTAATATAACTAAGCTCAATATATGTATTTAGTGATAAATAAAAATAGCAACAGTAAAATATAAAGTATTGCAGCGGTTTCCATTAGCAACTGTCTAACTTTACTGCGCCCTCTAACGACAAAAAAGGTTCCTCACCTTTGGTTTAAGACAGGAGTCTCCAAACTACAGCCTGCCGGCTGAAAAATAAAATTTTCTATGATTGAATGGTAAAATTTTATAACTATTTTAAAAATACGAAATTGAGCAAATCACTCAAACAGGAGGTTTCTATAACATTTATTGCCTGAGGTGTTTCTCTTAGAAAGCTCATTTCACAGCGTAAGGGCCATTTATATATCACAAGCCATTGCCCGCTGGACATGGTGGAGGGCTCAATGTGGTCTGCTGGCCAAAATGTTTGGAGACTCCTAGTCTAGGATATGGCAAATAATATAAAAATTGCATACATAGCTGTTTCTGGTAAACCATACGGGTATTTACTAAAACTCTTTGTGAAGTTTCGATTTAAGATAAATAAAATTCTCTTAATAATTGGTAATTGGTTGACTGTCGTGGATAATGAAGAGAAGAATAGTTGGGGTGCTCAGTCAAAAAAAGTAAAAAATAAATATTATAATTTATTTTTTGCCTTCCTTTTTTGACTGAGCACCCCAACTATTCTTCTCTTAAAATGGAGATTAGCTGTGCTCGGCAATCTCGGAAGCTCGCTGACTTGTAAAAGCAAAACAATTTAAGTGACAGATATACTCGTCATAGACAATTTTCATTCATATTTCGCTCAAAACCACATAGATTTAGAATGGTTGTGATTGTAACATAAATTAAATTAATTGAACAGCTGGCTTATCATAACTTTAAGGTAGCTATAGTTACCCTACAGTAAGATGACAATCCAAGCTTGTCACTTTGAAATTAATTCCCTTAAAGTTTTTTTCTCCCTTATTCTCTGATTTTAATTATAAAATATTAACCAATTTAAATATATATTACAAGATAGTATTGTAATATATCTATTTTTCTTATATCACCATTTACCCTTTTTTTCCATTGCTCTCTGCCTCGCCATTTCTGAGAGATGTGAGGGAGGAGTTGTTATAGAGTGCGGGTCCGCCACGAAATAAATTTCAAACAATTTCAACCCGCTCCACTCGGGAATGTTAAAGCGGGCAACGCTCTGATAAGCACTGCCATAACGCTGTTTTGTATGCCATGAATATTTATAAATGTTGAGTAAAGTAGCCAATATTGATCCATGAGGAACTCCTGCCAATAATGGTTGAAATTTGAATTGGGTTTACTTAACGGCTGCCATCAAATTTCAATGTTTATTTTCTTTTTAAAGAAATTAATGTTCCAGTTATTTAATTTAGCCAATCCCTAACATACAAAATATCCTATCATTTCCAGGAAAAAAAATAACGCCGTCCAACATTTGGTTTGAATTAATAGTTATACGCAAACATATATAGTGCTGGATTGAGAACCTCCTCATTTATTAATACCTATTCGAGTTAGCTACATTAGCAGTTACCTCACCAGTGATCTCACCTGACGAAGAGTGGATTAAAGGTAGAACAGAGGCGATAGCTCTGTGCGGTGATCTGTGGAATTGAGTCTGTCTGTGGCCTTTGTAGTCGGGCCTCAGTCGGATACCTCTACCTGTACCTGCAGCCTTTGTGCAAGATTCTATTCCACTTCCATCGGATTACTCAAACGACCCCTAATATAGTTTATCTTGGATCATGCACACTATAGGTGCGTCCTATTGCTCATTAGTCAATTCAGTTACCTATCTATTGTTTCCCACAGTTCGGTGGCAGCCTGAGAGCGACAAGAGTGTCGCGAATGACTGGGTAAAAGTAAGCTAAATAAAAAAAACAAAACCAGATGTATACTATTATATGTAAGGGCCTGATTTATATGCAATGCATATTTTTGGTTCCTTAATTATTTTAAAAATATGAATCGATATCTTTATGAAACAACGTTCAAGGCGAAATTCTATGGAGCATATATGGCCAAAATCTAATTTGAGTGCATACTTAAGTTCAAAAACGAAATACATTATACATATTTCGATCAAATTATTTTATTTTAGTCATATAAAATTATTAAATTAATCGTTAATTGGTATCGAAATCGATATTTGACTAAATATTAATTATATTTCTAGCTATAAATAAATGTTATAGCTATTATACAGGGTGTCAGTCGCTTCTTCAAAGTCTTTCGTTTCATTTTGACATGTGGGTCCCAGGTCATCCTTCTGTCAAATATTAGCCCGAAATAATATACAGTGTCCGTCTGAGGAATTTGGTTGTCGCCGATATAAACTGATGGGCATGTGTCTCGTCGAAGTGTAAATGCTATATGTTGTGGCTTGTCATGGTTTAATCTAATTTTCTTGATTGAATACCAATTTTGTAAATTTAGTAAGTTATTTTGTAAATTCAGTGAGGCTAGTCTGGGGTCGCGATTTTTTGTTAAAATTGTTATATATCGTCAGCGTAAGTAGCAGTCAATGTTTCGGATGTGGTAGGCATGTCATGGAATAGATAATGTAGAGTCAAGGAGCCAATATTGATCCCTGAGGTACTCCTGCCGACACTGGTCGAATTGAGGAAATTTCTAAGCCCTGTCGGACAGAGGGAAATATTTCGAAAAGGAAAGACTGAAGAATGAGGTAGCACAGTTTTGAGTTTAAAGAGAAGTCCCTGATGCCAGACTTTATCGAATGCCTGGGCAACATCCAGAAAAACGCCGGTTGCATTTTGTTCTTGCTCTAGTGCTCCAGCAATATAATCAGTAACTCTGTGTAATTGGTTATTGAATGAGATGTACGAATGCTGAATTGTTGGTCAGGATTATGTTTTGGTCCGTTAGTAGGTCAACAAACCTTTTTTATATTAATTTTTTGAATACCTTGGAACATATTGGAAGGAGACAGGTATATAGGTCGGTAAGATGTAGGATTGAAAATGTCTTTGTCTCTTTCGTGTATCATTTTTATATGCGAATATTTCCATTGTAGTTGGAAGTTAGTTGTCCTTAGTATACAGTTGTATATTGTTATAACGAACACTAGTGATTTCGTGAGCATTTGCTGGAGCGCCTCGGCAGTTATTAAGTCATAACCTGGGTTTTTATTTTAGGTAATTGTTTGATTTGTTATGCAACTTGTCGAGGAGTGAACGAGAGTTAAATTAACTTTTAAAATACTAGTATATAATATATAAATCGTAAATAAAAAAAAATTCATTTATTGTGAAGTAATGTTTTTAATATTTATTTTTTAATAGATCAATTCGTGCTTTTTCAAGATTTATTATGTGTCATATTACAACGCTTTGTTATTGCCATTTAAATCCAGACCTTAACTATAAGAGCAGAGGAGGACTTTACAAAGCTATTACCAGAAAGACTTAATAACTCTGGATTTTTTTAAAATGGCTCATGATTACATTATCTCCTAACAAGCTTCTGGTAGACATCTTGCGTGATCTGTCACCATTTATCTCATGTCTCTTCTAAACTTTTTCTTTTAGTTACGAGTAGAGTTAATTCCTCCTGTCTCACCTTTGTCAAGCTAAATCCCACGGATTTAAGTCGGAGATAGTGCAATTATCTCATCTAAAATCATAATTCCCTTTGGTGACAATCGAGGTCAAATGTTAGGGGTGGTTATGATTTTTTTTATTATTACTGATACGTTTCGAAACGGTAATTAGTATTCGGAGATTATATGTTTCAGATAATTTCGGAATTAAAACAAGGAGATCGCTTTTTTCCTGTTATACTTAACTAAGCATAAAAATGCATATAATTAATGGTTTAATTCTAAGTGGTAAAATATCCGTGCGTGGATATATAAAGGATAAGTCAAGTAAAGGTAATCTATGAAAACTATAAAACATTGAGTAACTTCCAAAATTCAACGCTGAATTCATCAATCCCATCGGTAGTTTATAAAACCGTTCCTAAATTCATCGACGGAAACCTTGTACAGAATACTGAATTGTCAATGTACTTTACATATTGATATACAGTTTACTTTATTTATTGCTGTAAATTGCTTGGTACGATTCATCTTCGGGATACCAAGGGACGCCTCTGTTTGCCATTTTTAAGCAGAGTTGAAGTAGCTTTCTCCTTCCTACCGTCGTAAGTATTTCATGGCATCCTTCCTCTTTCAAGTTATCCAATCACACCGTCCTTCATACATCTTTGAGATCCTTCAATTCAAATCCTCTGTTCGTTCCCGCAATATTCGTTCCAGGTCTTCTGATTTATACATAAGGGCCCACCGACCGCTGCTTTCGACAGATCTTTCATTATCCGATCCTCATTCTTTTGGAACTTTATCCCTTCCCACATTCGACAATCTAATACTTTTCCTACCTTTAAATCCCGCCTGTTCAATCATTTCTTATCCACCCAGTCCCCATGAAATTGTAAATAGATACTAATGTAAATATGTATATAAATCATTTTTTTATTTTTTATTATTAACTGATTAAAATTAGAAAGTAAATTATAATTTTTAATTTTATTACCATGACTGTTTCATTACTCTGTATCTTTATTTATGTATCTCTGAGGCTCCTTAGCCCATATTTATTTCTTTCTGTATTATTCTAAATGGACTCGTCCCAGAATAAATAAAGTATTGTTATTATTATATTCATTTCTGTTTTGAAATGTTAAAATTCAGAAAGTAGCTGTTTTCTTATATACATATATTTTATTTTGACGTGTTTTTAATCTTTCTGGAGTGTCAACTTTCCACTAGAATACAACTGTCGTTTCTAAACCCAGCATAAAATTTGAAAAGTCTAAATTCAGTGTGCTTACAGTATCTCGATTTCTCTATCTTTTGTCAGTAGATGTAGATGCTAGGCAGTATGGCAGTTTTAGTTAATATCTTCTTCACTATATCTTCTTGAATGCTGCCATCTATGAACAGAAATATTTAGATTTAAATGCATTTTGGTATGCACTTTGGAAAATAAGATTAAATCATGACAAGTCACATTATATAACATTTACACTTCGACGAGAAACGTGCCCACCGGTTTATATAGGAGAGAACCGAATTCCTCAGACAAACATAGTACGTTACCTAGGACTAATATTCGACAGAAGGATGACCTGGGGCCCACACGTCAAAATGAAACGACAGACCTTAAACAAGCGACTGAAAATACTGTACTCAAACCCATCTGGACATACGCCTCTCAGATTTACGGTTCGGCAAAAAAGAGGCACTTACAAAAAATACAGTCATTTCAATTCAAAATTTTACGACTTATAACAAGAGCTCCCTGGTACGTCAACAACAAAACTTTACATAACGATTTACGACAACCAACTATAGACCAACACATACGTACTCTCTACTCTCATTTTCATCTTTAACTACACGGAAACACAAACAGATTTATAACCGACATGACTACGACTGACATGCCCAACAAGAAGGAGATTAAAAAGGAGCTGGATGAGAGATCTTCTCCCCTAAAAAAAAAAATAATAATGACCAGGAAGAGGTACTACTGGGTACTATCCTTCCTCATGCCTTTAATGCCTATCCTCATCATCAGAACTCATCCGCTGATTGTCAACACCATGACAGGTGCGGATAAATAGTTAAAGAGAAAAAAAATGCATTTTATTAGATTTTATATGTAAAAGTTTTTAAAGTAGTGCTAAGAGATGTTTGTTAGCATCGTGTCTGGCAGCGGTATACGCCATGCTATTGTAGTCTTGTGCCAGTCATCACTATACCTCCCAGACGCATTACTATTTTCAGTTTCTAATTGAATATGAACCGTTTTTTTTTTGTGTTTAAAAGTTGTAATCTTAAACATATGCTCGTTCTTTATCAGATGCAGCTCAAATTAACATGATTTTTTTCCCTTGCACATAATTAATAAAGTACGTTATATTTCAGATGTGCTCCTACTTCACAGACCCGATGGTGTGCATCGGCCCGGTAGCCTCAGACCACGCCAAGGTGGAGATCGAGAGGACCGCTGGAGAGAAGAGGATCACTGGAAAGACTCCAGTCTTCCTATAAAATGTCCTTCCATCGTTCGCTCTTCTTAAATCAAAATATGTAGCAGAAACCCTCTAAGCTTTTAGATCTATATTTTCTATGGTTGTATCGGCACAGTATATTTAAATATATACATATCAATCGTCATAATATAATATACATATCATAGCTCCTACAATTTTACGATTTAAGGTAAAAATAAAAACAAACAAAAAACATATCATTAATTTATAAAAGACTATTCTATCTTAATCTATATAGATATTAAAAGAAAATAAATAAATAAAAATAAAACAAAAAAAAGTGGATATATTTTGATTATGACAAATATCGACTCCGGTGAGGTGGCCTAAATGTTGATGGCTTTAAGAAGAATTTTAAATTGGTGTTATTTTAAATGTGAATTATTTTATCTCTAAGTGTTAGTAGTCGGCAGGAGCTGTTGAGGTGCTTTGCAAAAAGGCAAAAACAAATTGTCTAAAAGGTTTCCCAGCATCTTGAAAAACAGTTTCCTGTCCTTAAATATATAATATATTATAATTATACTGTTAAAAGTTGAATCTCTAAGTGTCTCTACTGAACAACATATCAAGATGGCCGGCAGGCTTAGCAAAATGAGAACTACTTCAGTCTACTTTCAATCTTACCACTCATACTGATACTGATATGTTAATGTAATCAGGGAACTAATAAATATTATTAAATGTTATTTATTTATTTATGTTTCCTTATCTTGATACACTTCTTGTTACTCTGTACCAGTTTTTGGACTTTTGAAGATAATCTGTGTTTTTCATCCACTTTAAAAATTTATAGCTTAATATTTTTTAGAATATAAATAAAAGAAAAAACAACTCATTTGCACTTTTTTAATATTTTTTGTATAATATTATTATTTTTTAAAACAAAGTTTATAGGTCGGATGGAGGAATTCTAACTACTTTCTAAAACCCACAAAAAACCCTGAGAATCAAAAACTGGTGCAATTAAAAACTATTACCATAAAAATAAAGAAACATAATATGTTTCACAAAAAAAGTTTTTGTAAAAATACGATTTTGGAGAAATACCTATGTTTCTTTTTTAAAACCTAATAAAAAAAATAGAAATATAACAAAAAAACGATATATAAAAGAAATTTTTATGAAAATATAAATTCCGACCAAAATAAATTAAAATCATATTCCTTTTTTTCTCATTTTTTTTAAGTCACAAACAATGAAGAGATTAATAACTAAAACTGTTATATATTTATAAAAATGAAAAGCTTCACCATCACCTTTATACAGAAGAAGAAATCCAGCAATTAAAGTTTAATATAGGTTGTCTAACGCAGATCAATACGAGGAGAAAGAAACATATCAGACAACTGATGGTCATTCTTCAACTGAACTTGGTACTCGCCAATGAGAATAATGCCTTAATATTTCCATACCAGGCCTTTTGCGGCTTAGAATATAAAAATCAAAATATTTCTCATTATTGTGGTAATGCTATCTATTTATCTTAAGAAGTAAAGTAACACATTTCGATGGTATTCTACTAAAATATCCAAATATAAATTTATATATATATATATATATATATATATATATATATATATATATATATATATATATATATATATAAAGTTAGTTAAATCAGTTAAAGAAGGAAAAGTTGGTAATAGATATTATTATCTAAAAAAAAATATTTTACTAGTATACAAGGTGTTTCGTAATTGCACGGCATAATTTTAGGTATGTGTTCACTAACACAAAATAAGTAAAAAAGTTCATATTAACATATATCTCAAACTCATTTATTAAACAGATATCAAAGGTTAAAAATTTATTATTTATTATTACTATTTATTTATTATTATTACAACATTTAGAGTAACTGTTCAAAGGGGTCTCCGTTTTGCTGAATTGATTGCTCCGTATTCCTACTTATTTCAAATTTTCAAAGAAATAAATTTTTCGCTTTACATAATTCTTTATTGATCAGAAAATAGAGATTATGGCTAATTAAAAATATTGTGCTAAGTAGCCAATATTTCATTACTCAGTCCCGTGGTTCACTCGCCATTTGATCACTCTCATTGATCAATGTATCAATATTTTAATCAACCGAACTGAAATTATAAGTCATTCAATTTCAACAATAGTTATATCCATTAAGACAAAAGGCTGGAAAAGTATAAAGAAAAACAGTCTATCAAATTTTAGGAAATAGAAGAGATAGAAACAGATCTAACTAATAAATTAAAAATAAGACCATCTTCAAAAATATTGGATAAGGCGCTGTTGATTTGTCCCTGCGAGTTCGAACCCCGTTTGATGCTGGATGGAGACATTTTTATTCAACTTGCTTGGCTAGGTCAGTGGTTCGAAAAATCAGGCTAGCGAGTCACATGTGGGTCTTCCAGAGAGCACTGCAACTCTAACCACTTTTACTGAACGTTAGAAGAAACAACAATTGTTATAAATTGTTGATAAAAAAAAGGTTATAAAACAAACTAATGAAATGAGTCATACCCTAACGAGTATTATCCAATTCCTGTTTTATTATTTAATATTTATATAAAAATTACATTAAACTACGATGAAACGGTTTCTTGATAAACCAGGCATGTATTAACATATCCTCTTAAAAAAGTCTTGCAAGTTAGAATAAATATAGCTTTTTCACTATTTTCTTCAGCTAAACAATTATGTATATTTCAAAGTCTATAATTTTCGTTTGAGAATACAATCTTCGGAAGCCGTTTTCGGAAATACTGTAATCTCTCAATTTGCAGATTTAATACTCACTTACTTTGTTCTATAGTGAATAGAAAAATGCGGAAGACTTTCACATTGGCAGATTACGTAGTTGACTATTCATGATTAAAAAAAATAAAATCCTAGTACTATATGTATGTAAATACTGAACATACATATATACTTAATAAATATGTTTTTACTTGTAAAAGGGAGAGAACGAAAATCCATTGAAAAAAAAATTTTAGTTTGTTCTGTGTTAAGGATATCAACATTTCCCATCATTCAGCAAACAACTACCTTAAGGTGGAATATAAAAATATGAGAAAAGTTTACATCACTTGGGCGTTTCAGTAGGAATTGGAGACCACGACAAGCTGGTTGAATATCAAAAGAAACCAACAAGACAGACAGACAGAAAAGAAGACTTTTAACTATACAAAGGTTTATAAAGAAACACAGACAAAAGTAAGGAATTTGAGATTAGCTTAATTTTTCTCGAAACTAACCTAGGTAAATGTTAAGGGACTACCGTACATATAGTTGAGGAAGAACGCACACCGTTGGGAAAAAAGTATTCGGTATGATCTGTGCTGGACGATCTAAGTTTCAACCCTCAAAGTCACTGAAAATTACATGAAATCGAAGTAACGGCAGTAAGTGTCATGCAAGTAACATAGAATTGAACTAAGAACACAGTTTTTTTATTTTTTTATAAACTTCATTTCTTCACCCACACCTGTCATAAGCAATGACAATTAGCGGGTCTGCTGTCGGTAAGTGTACAGGTAGTGGCTTGATCGGCGTGATGGAGAGGAGTGCCCAGCGGCATCTCTTCCTGTCTTGATTTTAGCATATTTTTAAGCGAAGAAAACCCTCATCCAGCTCCTTTTGATTGTGTGTTTTCGGGCATGTTAAATGTAGCCATACTTTGTATAAGTGTGTTAGTATGTCCATGTAAGTTATTGTGAAATCGCTTGTAGTTTATTCGTATGTGATCGTTAACTGTTGGCATTTGAAGTTCTTTATGTAATACAAGCTATGATTTGATAACCCTATAAAAAATAGTTTTAACATTTCACTTCTTATATCCTTAACTTTATGTTAATTTTAATCGTTAAATTGATTCAATGAAATATATACTAGCCGATTTCTAAAATATTCCCCAAATTTCCTCCAAGTTTGGGTCAAATCGGACGAGCCGCTGTCGAACTATAGGCGTGCCAAAATCAATACTTTCGCAAATCCGAAAGCGGAGGAATTTTTTCGAATGTATTGGATGCAATGGATGAAATTTAACAACTTGATCATTTGTTTATTAATCTTTAACATTATTCCGTAATTTAAGCAAAACCAAACGTGGGTTTTTTTAGATATAGGGGTATCAAGGATGTTATACGCGTATAATTAAGATAAAGTAGCAATTATATAAAATTAATACATATTTTTTTTACCAATATCCACCATTCTTCCAAGTTAATGCTAACCAAACGAGTCGTTTTCGAAATATTGGCATATCGAAGAAAATACTTTTGTGTATGCGTAAGTAAAAGTATTGGATGAAATTTGATATAATTGATCTGAAATTGCGTCAATCAGCACAAATCCCTGAAATTTTCAGGCAAATCGGATATACGATAGTAGGTGATATGCCCGTCAAATCTATTTTACTACAGACAGACACTGAAACCAAAATCTGAAACATAAAACGCCCGTAGCAATTTTCGATTCTGAGGAAAAAACAAAAATTAACCTCCCGCAGGAATACAAAGCTTCCCTATATTCACTAGTGAGGAAGCAAAACAAATCTGAAACAGAATATTAGGCCACTTTTACTTCATGGTACACTGATTAACGAATTTCTCGGAGATGAAATTAAAATTTTCATAATCTTCGAAAGAAGAAGAAAAATTATTTCATAAAAAAAAGAATGATGGAAAGAAACTGGATGATGGATCTTTTATTATGAAAATTCATTACACTCCATAATAAGCGCAGTCCATTCTAATGACAATAGATTATAGGGACAATATCGCCGTTGGGGATAATATACTGAGTGGCCTTACAGTAACCACGAACCCTGGCCACAGTAAAACATAAATTGATTAGTGGTTCCACGAGTCAACATCCCAGCACAACCTACACCGACATCAATTATATAGGTTTAATGCTTTGGGTTTCATTTAATTTAATTCATCATTATCTAGAACAGGGGTTCCCAACCTTTATCCATCTGAGGGCACATTTATAGGTTATGTGTTAAATGGCGGGCATCCTGTTTTTATTCATTGCAAATTGCAATATTAAATATTGTATTGTTTATAATATCTAAAAATAAAATATGAGGAAGAAAAATAAAATATATATATATATATATATATATATATATATATGTACGTCTAATAACAGATACCTTTATTATTCCTAAAACTAAAGAAACACATTTTTCTAGAAAACGTGAAAACACCGATCTCTATTGATTTTATATAGTTTTCTTATAATAGGTCAACACATTTTGAAATTAAAATTAAAAATCAAATAGTGTTACGAACAGTGTCACTCATTTTTTTTTTTTTCAAAACAATAGTGATGATATTATATCGATATTTTTCTATGACGATGAATATATTTTTTTTTTGTCTATCAAAAATATATTTGTGCCTGTCAACTTATTGTTGACAATCAGCAAACGTGATGGCGGTATATGGTAAATGACATGACAGGCAAGGGGAAGGAAAGTACTCAGCAGTACCTCTTCCCTAACTTGTTCCAATTACTTAGATTGTCTAACGCCTTTAATGAATAATTAAATTCCAATAATACACTTATACTTTTGAATTTTATATTTATGAAGACTTGTTAGATTTGTTAATATATATTTATTTAACAAAAAAATGAAAAAAAATCTATCGAAAACTCGTCTATCTGCAGTATATCACGTAAAACAATAATGATTATTGAAAAAAATAAATTAGTATTTTTAAAGTAATCGCACATACTAACAATTAATTATACGATATTTATTAAAATAAATATTTTATTGAAAATTTATAGACACGCAGTATAAGTATTGCCAAGGCGATCACCGATAAAGGTTATGTTAAACCTACGCGGGCACAAGTTTGCTCCCGGGGCTTTTGCTTTAACGTGTAAACATTAATTAAATTAATATTGAAAAAAAATAGTTTATTCAATTTTTGTTTTTTCTCTTAGCATCAAAGACTTTATAGATCTGTTTCACAACCAGCCTTTTCTATCTGTG
The DNA here is from genome assembly GCA_928085145.1 of Nezara viridula. Taxonomy (NCBI): domain Eukaryota; kingdom Metazoa; phylum Arthropoda; class Insecta; order Hemiptera; family Pentatomidae; genus Nezara; species Nezara viridula. The sequence continues at coordinate 124,732,991 of OV725081.1, read as the reverse complement.
CCTATTTAAAGCTATTTCTTTCCAGTTATCTGTATGCTCTGTTTCCATCTTCGATATATCCATCTGTTTTTTTGGCTTCTCACTTGATCTCTTGCCAAGTATTGAGGGATCTGTTGTTGTGTAGAGCCCTTTTTGATAGATTGCTTCAAGTTACAGATAACACCTATCTTATTTTCCTGATATTTCATCGTTCCGAGTTTAAAGTTCCCTCCGGGCACCGGAAATCGAACCTGCAATTGTTTTTCTATCTTCTTTTTTTCTATCAGGCTGCCGGGCAACACATGGAATTCATAATATGAAATATAAATATTTTTCTTCTACATTCACAAAATAAATAATAACGTTTCAAAATACACTACAATTGTGTATGAATTAATTAAGTGAACTTTGATCCGACTGATCTTCATTTGTATCATACTATAAAAATGATACAATAGGTTTATGATTACTACAATATGTGAAGAATACTTTTGATTGAAGTCTATTTGCTAAATATTTAACTCAAACTCTAGCATTTTTTAAATATAATTATGAGGCGGAGATCAATAATTTATCGAAACACTATCGCGTGCAATAGAAAATCACATAATTTCTTATTTATATGACTAATTAAAAAAAAAATCGATATTGATTTTTGCAAATTGGTTTCTCAATTCCATGGTATTGAAATTTTGAGATATTTCAGTCCAATGTTTAAAACAGTTGTTATTATTTGGCGCTTTCTTTCTGATCTTTTTCCGTTTCCGTCTCTCTAATTCGGCGTCACGTAAAACTAAAATTATCATTTATAACTCATTATAAAGAGAATGAAATTTTCAATATTTCCCTCCGCTACAGTATGAGGACAGATTTTTAGTTTCTTTTTTTGAAATGATATATTTTAATCCATATCTTCAATATAACTAGTTATAATCATTTTTTCTCATTTTTCCTCTCTAACACGGCGACACGTCAAGATACAATGTTGAATAATAGCTCATTACAAAGAAGATTAAATGATGAACATTTCCCTATAAATACATCAAACAGATTTGATTATTAGTTTCTGAGATATTTTAATCCAAATGCAGAAAAACTTCAATTAGTCGACTTTACTCGTCTGAGCGTAACATAACTACGTTACATACGGCTAAATTTTATTCACTCCTAAAAAATATTGCAAAGCACCGATAAAAAAAGTTTTCATTTAAAAAATAAACACAACTATAAACTTTATCTTGAGAAATTTCGGATAGATGGACCGCCGCGATACGTGAGGGTGCAGGCGTTGCGTATCTACAGTACCCGCACTACACAACCTCTTATAACTTTATTTAGTTGATCACACAAAGTAGACATACACAAGAGCTGTAAAAATATTAATGTAGACTAGGATTCGATTCTAATCCATGTTTCAGAAATTTATGATTTGTTTATTTGTATTTATGTCACGGTTTATATATAATAAAATACAGATAAACGATCAAATAAAATACAGATAATTAGTCGACTGCATCGCAGCTTAAAAATCTAAAAATTGATCTTTTTTCAAACTAACATAATGGAGCTTTTATGTGGCTACTATGTTCTGAGTTCCATAAAATCATAAATTATTCCTGATTTGTATTTATTAGCCTTCTATTGAAATACCGATTCCCCCACTTTCAGATTTTTTTTTTAAATTTAAGGGCCATATTAACTGTGTAGATCAGCCGAGATTCATTTTCAGTTTTATAAAAAAAAGGTCCTTGAATTGAAGCTGTCACAGGATTAAAATAAAAATTCAATAAAAAGAGATGTTGTCCTCCTGTATATAATCTGTTTATTCTTTATTTCCTACCGGATTAGGTCTTTAATCACACCTTCATCACATGAGTATTCTGTCTGACAAGCAGGAGAGGAGAGCCATCATAACCTGATGAAGAAGGTCTAATTAAAAACAAACATGAAACAAGTATCAAAGATAGATTTAATAAAATATATACAGGAGGACAACGTCTCTTTTTATTAAATTAAAAAACAAAAAGTAATGTAAAATTCAGTCTCTTCAAAGTAATATTTTTAGCAAACATAATTACGATGAATTAATAAAAAATAATTAAAATGAATTATTACAGATCTTTTATTTCTATTTTTTGTGACATTTTTTTTATAACATAAAATAATAAAATATACACTTTATTTTTTAAAATGATATGAAAACAAATATGCTTTTGTAAGAAATAAATATTTTAAAATCATCACCTAAAGCGATAGTGCTACAGTGCTTTATATGCAGATTTCCATGCAGGATAGTTGATCCTTATTGTTTTTTGGTGACCAGTTAAATCATCCTGTCTTTTAATCCTCATTCTAATACTTACGTTTTATAATAATAATAATAATTCCAACAAGTGTTGGTTTTATTTTTTAACAAATTTTAAGTATAATAACAAGCTATAAAGTTATAAGTACCATAAAATTTTCGTGGCTTTCTCTGATTTCTTAGAATGTGTTCATAGATATTTTAATAAACATAGTAGAAATATAATGAGTTTAAAAGTAATCAGATTTTCTGAACATTGTATTGAATTACGGTCACCTTTATCACCGATAAATTTATTTATAGTCTAAATTGTGGGTAGTTCAAAATTCTAATAAGGAAAATTGATTATATAAAAATATCGACAGTAAATGTTTAAATTATAATAACTTTTAAAATTTCAATTTACTAAGATGGAGAAGAAAAAGGCGTAGGAGTTTTATAGGAGATCGATGCTTTAGCATCGAGGCCTAGAACACGACTTTTCAGCTTTATAAAGTTTTTCATATTTCTTTAAGGCAACAAAGAATGATATTATTAATCAATATTCAGTTCTAAGTTGTGTGCTAGGGGTAAATGTATGTTTAAAATATATTGTTATCATAACATTATATTGTTTTATAATTTTCTGATTGTTTCCGCTTCCTAAACTCTCTTCACCTTTATTACCCCTTGAAAAGCAACCCGAGTCGGAAATTATGTACGTTGAACAGAACATAGATAGATAGAGAAATAACTTTATTCTGGGACAAAGTCCCTTTAGAATAAGGAAATGTTATAGAACAGAAGAATACTTCCGGCCTAGAGAACTACATCAAATAAATAAAATATCTGATATAAACTAACAAATATACAAAAAAAAAAAGACTTTAGCAGTCTGAAGGAATTTGTGTTAGTTGACTCATATTTTCCAGAGTTTTGAAAGTTTTTATATCCATTAAGTTTGTAATATTATTTTATTGTTATTATATTATATTATTGAAGTTAGTTATTTATATTAAGTTTGTTATATTCATATTTGAAAGATTTGTTTTGAGATGTATAGTCTGTATGGGAATATCTTGTTGAGATCGTCAAAATGTTAAAAAGCACGAATTGTGGATAATCGTATATTGGTATCTGAATAATTTGAATTGCTGTAGTAACCGAGATAATCTGTCAAAGACGATCTTTAACTGATATATCAAAGAAGACACCTGTCAAAGGCTGTATTTGCAGTGGTTGACCTGTCCAAACAAAACCATATTGAATCGGACATGAAACAATATTGGCTAACAATGGCGGACTGCAATCAGAAAACAATTAGCACGTTGATGAGTCTCCGTGGGGCCCAAGGTAAGCAGCTGTCTAACTGTTATATCTAGACGAAGTGAGGCGAGAGGAATCCTATTCACTGCCACCTATATCCAACCCGAAAGATAAGCAATCCTGTATCAACATATCATGATGGAGGGGCTACTCCCACTTACCCACTCTTAATATCAGAAGATGGCTCCTACTAATTGCTCCTGATTGCTATGGTAGTATTGAGAATGATATTGGTTTAGTAGGTAATACTAGAATATTTAATTGAGATATTAATAAAAATCAGCAACACATAATTATAGATTTGATTTCACCTTTCCAAAAAAAAAAAAAAAAATAAATAAATAAAGCTAGTGAGAAATGACAGTATTTTAACATGATTTAAGAGAGAATTACTTAAGAAAAGTTTTTTATTTATTTATTCAGAAATATTACAGTCTGTCACAATTAAGAACATTTATAATAGTGTTCAGAGAGCACATTCACACTCTATTTACAATAAATAATACAGAAACTAATAATTATAAAAGTAAATGTATATAAGCAAAAGAACTAAACTAATCAAAATAACAACTAAAACATACTATACAATATTTACAGAATCCATTCACTCAGAAGAACTCCGAGCCAGGCATTTCTCCCCACTCATGGAAGGAAAGGCAGGACTCTAGGAGATCCCAGCGCCTCGCACTGAGCCGCATTAAGAAACAATAGAGGCGCTAAATTATGAAGAGGAGATGAAAGAAGAGGAGAGATTGATTATCTTGACACGACTTGAAATCCGTTTACTCCAAAGCTCAAGAATAACACAAGAGTACCTTATGACGAAGGGGACACACCCTGCATTGTGTTTTATGTACGGTACATTTAACGGTGAAGCATATCTTAAATGAGTATTATATCGATAACACTTCGGAAAAAAGTGAATTTGGAAAATAATTTTGCAGCGCCTCTCTCAGCCTCTACTGGTGTTTAATACCAGTAATGCGGCTGAGTGAGGGGCGCTCAGATCTCCTAGAGTCCTGCATTTCCTTCCATGAGTGGGGAGAAAGGCTTGGCTCGGAGATCTTGAGTGAATGAATTTTTTTTTTTTTAGATGTTTTATAGAAGTATGTGGGCATTTGTTTAGTTATTTTCATTAGCTTAGTTTTTTTTTTGTTTAGTTTATTTTATATTCATTTATTTTTAGGATTATTATGTTTCGGTATTATTTATTTTTATTTATAGTGAATAGAGTTTGAATATGCTCTTTGAACACTATTATAAATTTCCTTAATAGTGACAGATTGTAATATATCTCAATAAATATGCAAAAAAAAAATGGTGGGGCCGAGCGGGCTAACGCTTGTGCAAAACATGCGTTGCCCGGAGCAACCTAGGAAGTTTACGAGTTAAAATCTTGGTTATATCGAATTTATTATTTAAACTTAATTTATTTTAAAAAGGGGAGTACGATTCACTAACTCGCCAAAGTATCCTGAATCAAACAGTACCTCATTCAGGACATTTGAGCATGACAAAAGTTTCTGTTGTATAAAAACTTATGGATATAAAACCGATTTCAAGCCTTGGTGAAATAATATATGCGAGTTTTAAAGATGCCTGCCTTTGATGCGTGATTAATCAGATGAATATGTTAATTTTCGATAAATATTCAATGTATATTTTATAAATATAGATTGAAATATATTTCTATCGGTACTAAATTAATACCTTTGTTTTATTATAGAAGTGTGGCAGGAGGAAGGTGGGCGTTGGATGGTAAGCTAGGATGTTAGCGGGAGTAGGAGATAGGAACAGAATACGTCACAACCTTCGGTGACGTCAGAGGGGCTCAAAGTAACTAATTTCTATTACGTCATCGTTCATTCATCCGTCCTGATATAATAAGATGATATTTATAAACATACTTTATCATAACTAATGGAATACTGACATACTATATAATAATAATTGTTTGCACTATTAGAGACATAATAATAACATATCATTAGTAACATTTATATTATTACATTTTTTTTTTTATTTCCGTTTCCTACATTTCAAATATCATGATAAATAGCAATATTTTTAAAATCCAGGGTTCAGCTCCCAACAAATTTCTATATTATGAACTTTATGAACATATCGATCGTGTAAATTACATTTCTATTACTATTGTGTATAATAATTAGGTTAACGGTGTCATATTTTGGATTTATGAATTCACCTAAACTGTAAAAGGAATCATATATTAAAACACTGTACTGTTTTAGTGTGATAACACCTTTTTGTCATCATGAAGGGCTTGAAACAACTCAATAACTGCCTGAGATGGTAATTTTTCATATAAGCATATAGGATATATTCCAAAAAATATCATCACTCTCCCAGACCCTCTCAACTCCATAATCTTCTAGTTCTCCCTCTTCCAAAAATTTTCATAAGTCTGTGTCTATGATTCATTCATTAAAATCCATCGCTGCTAAGAGTCGGAAATGAGATCTACGCTTATAGCAGAGATGAGAAACCTACGGGCTCTAGGCGGCATGTGGACTCCCTGACGTACCTTAATTAATAAAAATAATTAATTTTAAATATTTAGATTAATCAAATTTTAATATCAATATAATTAATTAATTTGAACACTTAATTATTAATAAACATAACCTTTCTAAACCTCTGGAAAGAATAGCTCAATCCCAAATCTCTAAATTCCTCGAAAACTCAAAACTACTCGATCCTCTCCAATCTGGTTTCCGACCTGGCTTCTCCACACAATTCGTCCTACTAAAAATTACCAATGACTTACACACCGCAATGGACGAAAAAATGTTAACTGTGTTAATACTTCTCGACTTTTCCAAAGCTTTTGACTCCTTAGACCACTCTATACTCTACACTAAATTAAAATCTCTATCCTTCTCCAACAGCTCTATCCTCTGGTTGCAGTCTTTCCTATCCGACAGAACTCAAGCAGTCAGCATTACAACAGCATTATACAGCAAACCAACCCCTTTCTTCCTTCCTCACACTGTCCTCTGGAGAGGCCCAGGATTCGAGCATCTCCCCTCTCCTTTTTAATTCCTACATAAATGATCTTTCTAAATCCATCTACCACTGTTCACATCATTTATACGCTGATGACTCCCAAATCTATTTTTCCTTTCATCCTTCTGAGCTACTAGTCGCGTTCGCCAATATTCAGGCCGACCTAGATAGGATCAGTGCCTGGGCAAGTCTGAATAATTTAAAGCTAAACGCGATGAAAGCTCAGGCCATTATTATTGGTTCCAGTCCTATTCTTAAATCCATCTCCTTCCTTCCTCCTTTAGTCATCAACAACCATCCTGTAACATTAAGCTCCTCTGTTAAAAACTTAGGAATCTTCATAGACGAAAACCTCTCCTGGAAACCCCATATCGCCTTCATCTCCCGTAAGTCAATAGGTACCCTTAAGCCATTTCATCGCTCCCGCCACCTGCTCCCACAATCCATCCGCAAGCTCCTTATATCCTCTCTTATTTTCCCACAGTTTGACTACGGCTGTGTGGTGTACTGAGGCATCCCGACAGTACTCGAGGATAGATTGAAGCGACTAATGAATACCTGCTTAAGATTTGTCTTCGGTACATCGAGGCGGTCTCATGTGTCCCACCTTTACGATGAGTTAAAGTGGCTCTTCCCTTCTTTACGCAGACAATATTTCCTTGGATCTTTCCTTTTCCAAACGATCAACACCCGACACCCTTCCTACATCTACAGTCTCCTACAGTTCAAACCCGTTATCCACTCCCAGAAAACAAGATCCCGTGTTTCCGACCTTTATATCCCTTCCCATAGAACTAAGACATTTGAATATTCCTTTATTGCCCGATCCACTACCTTCTGGAATTCCTCGCCATCTGATATCCGCCATGCCTCTTCCTTGTCCTCATTTAAATATCTACCAATTCCTTCTTACATCCCAAAATGACGTTATACAATGAAAGAAATATTGCGAAACAGATTTTGGCTGAGGTGAATCATTATTAAAATTGATTGAGTTTTAATTTTAAAAATCAGCCCATGCTTTTATTATTTTGTTTTGTTTTTCCATTTAAATGATGTGTTTTTTTTCAAAATGGTGTTATTATTACTTCTTTTAATATACTTTTACTGAGATACTGTATATTTTCTTTTATATTGATTATTGTAATCTATGGTCAGATGTGGTTTTTATTTTTTTGTTCATAACTGTTATTCATAAGGGACCTCGTCCCAGAATAAAGATTACTTTCTATCTATCTATCTAAACATAGCTACAGTAAAATATAAACTATTACTGCGGTCTCAATTAGAACTGCCTAATCTTAGTGTGGCTTCTGATGGTATAAATGTTCCCTGCCTATAATATGATTCAGTGAATAAGGACCAACTTAGATAACTTGAATTTTTTTCTATCGATTCCATAGTCTACTGTTATTTTTAATATTGAAAATACACTGAAGTACTAATGCATATACTTTATTTATTTATAACTTTATACCCTCATTATCTAGAGATGGATATAGACTTAGAAAGAAATATAAACAATGGATTTTGTCAAATAAGACAAAAACTATTGTTAGGACCTATGAGTGAGCTGTTATCAAGCTCCAGCCGTCACAGCTGACATGGAGGGCTTTTAAAACGCCAACTTGATGGATCACTCTCGATTAATATTGACCTTCATCTTATTTATAATAACTACAACGGCTAAATAAACGAAACTAACGATGATAACAGTTAGCGATTCACTAAGCATTGTTATTTATTTTTTGATTTATAGATGTCCATATTTTATAAAAATATGGAAATAAAATATGTTTACGGCATTTGAGATATAGGAATTGTCTTATGATTTACCTATTAAGGAGCTTTGTTCATGATTCTTAAAATTTTAGACTAAAAATATATATTTTTTTTACAAGGTGAGGTTATGGGGGTCGGGTTCAAATTTCTATCTAGTTCAATATCTAGGACTGACATTGGATAGAAGATTGACAAGGGCCCTAAATATCAAGAACAAAACAAAAACAGTTAATTTAAGACAACGACTGCTATATTTTTTTCCTTATATTATAGGCCATCCATTCCTTTCAAGACGTTCGAAAATTAAAGTTAAAAGACTTTTTTTTTTTTTTTTGTTCTTCCCTACCTCGCCTTTTAGGCTATACGGGATTTTCCCGGGCCGGGAGGAGAGGGCGGGGAATTTAAAATCCCCTCCGGCACCGGGACGCGAACTCGTAATTTTTATTTCATCTCAAATCTCTGTTATCCGGTTGCCAGGCAACTAGCGGTGCTGTTACACACGCTTTAGCCTATTCGGCCACCCCGCCCCCTTAAAGTTAAAGGATTTATGCATCACAAATATAAGTGACAGCCAAAAAAACTCACATACGTAAATTGCAGACTTTTCAATCTAAAACTTTCAGGACTGTCACCAAAGCTCCTTGGTACGCCAGTAACATTACTTTACATAAAGGCCTAGATATAGTAACATTAAATGACTACGAACCTGCTACAAAAGATTTCACAATAATGTACACGGAAATACCAACTCACTGATTCAAGGCATCACAACAACCAATATGCCCGATAGCACACGTAGGATGCTTAAAATAATCTCCTTCATTAACTATAAATATCAAATCAAGCTAGGAAAGGATGCCGCAGGGCACTCCTCAGCAGTACCTCTTCCCTAACTTGTTCCAATTACTTAGGTTGTTTAAGGAAGGAGATCCCTCATCCAACGCCTTTTTAGTCTTCTTCTCACGTTCTGAGGTATGTCAGCTGTGGCCATGCCTCTTATTAGTCTGTTATTATGTCCGTTTAAATTATTGTAAAATCGTTGATAAAGGGTCGTTATATGTTAGAAGGTGGAGGTCAGTATATAGAGTTTTGTTAGTCACGTACCAAGGAGCTTTTGTTATGAGTCACAATAATTTTGATTGGAACGTTTGAAGTTTTTGTAGGTGGGTCTTTTTAACGATACCGTATATTTGTGATGAGTACGTCCATATATGTTTAAATGAGTATGCATATGTATTCAATTTATATTTTAGTTTTAGTTTTGAAGATTTAGAAAAAAGAGAATAAAGTAGTTTGAGTAGTTTGTCAAGTGTCTTACGTTTCATTTTAACATGCGGACCCCATGTTATCATTCTGTCGAAGGAGATTATTTTTAATAAATGAAGATTAATTATAGTAATAATAATAAACACAAAAAATTATAACTAAAAAGGTTATTTGAATTTTCATTTGAATTTTCAAGTATAAACGTAAAATTTTCTTTTTCGAAGTTGAAGGAAGAAGGTGTGAAAGTGAACATACGTAGTTGAAGGTGATATCCACCGAAAAAATGGATCCCAACCCAACTACAAATGCTGTGGTAAGGGACGAAAGGATGGACTTAATCGACGCTACTTGTGGTGATGCTTGGGCATTGGTAACGGGTAAAAAAAGAAATTTTCCTAATGAATCTAGGGATCCGAGAAAATACAAAAAAACCGAAACAGAAAATGTAACAATTCCAATATCTGTAAGTAATTCTTATGATGTACTTAATAACATTACCGAAAATGAACAATCCGCAGTAAATGTTCAAACAAACGAAAAACCTCCACCAATACACATAAACGACGTTCAAAATTATCAGGCATTGGTCCTATTCCTTGAAAACAACGCAACTCCAAATTCTTTTTTTCTGAAAACAACAATTAAAGGTGTAACAGTTTACCCGAAAACACCTGACGTATACCGTAAACTAGTTAGTAGTCTTAGAAATGGAGGTGCTGAATTCCACACATATCAGCTACCTGAGGACAAAAATAGAAGAATTGTCATTAAAAATTTGCACCACACCACCCCAATCTCTGAAATTAAAAATGATTTAGAAAAACATGGTTACATTGCAACAAACATCACAAATGTATACTCTCGATTCAAAAAACCTTTGCCCATGTTTTTCATAGACATAACAAAGGCCACTTTCAATGAAAAAATTTATGAAATCGAATCAATTTATTATACAAAAATTGTAGTTGAGGAGGCTCGAAAAAAAAGAATTATACCTCAGTGTATAAGATGCCAACAATATGGTCATACAAAATCATACTGCAACCATTCTCCACGATGTGTTAAGTGTGGCCAAGGCCACGAAAGTGTATCCTGCTTGAAGACCAGGGAGACAAAGGCAACTTGCGCAAACTGCCTTGGAGACCACCCGGCCAACTACCGAGGATGCCAAGTCCTGAAGGATCTGAGGGCGCATAGGAGAACAGCAAGAACCAACCATCCTCCTAGATCCCCACCTCTCCCTCCACCACCAAGTTTCGAAGAATTTCCGACTCTTCCGCAGCCCTTGCGAAAAGAGCAGCCGATACAAAAAAAATTCTTCGCAGAAGGCTACGCCAGCTCAGCTGCAGGAACCATCAAGAAACCAGATGACGAGAAGAGATAATGCTACTACATCTGCTCACATCAAACCATCATGTTCAGGTATGAGGCGGGAAACTTCTCAGCAGCCACCTTCAGCTGAAAATAATGCCCCACCTCAATTGCTCCAATTACTCAATGGTTTAAACTCCCTCATACAGCCCCTTTTTACTATCCTCCAACAGCTTGCACAGGTGACTCAAGCCATGTATCCACAAAATGACCGCTAATCAGCTGACTGCAGGCTCTTTGTCCATCCTTCTGTGGAATGCAAATGGACTGGCACAACACAAAACTGAACTGGACTTTTATCTTCATGAAAAACGTATAGATGTAGCCCTGATAACGGAAACTCACCTTACACCACGATCGAAATTCGGTATTTCTGGTTATGTGACACACAGGACAGACCACCCCGACAACACTGCCCACGGCGGCACTGCTATACTTATAAGATCTTCTTTATCACACAACCATTTACACTTACCAACTACACCTGACATTCAGTCCACAGGCATCACACTATACATGAAACACAACACATTGACACTAGCTTCCATCTATTGTCCTCCAAGATATGTGCTGACATCTTCGATGTTTTGCAACTTCTTCCAAAGCTTAGGTCGATGTTTCATAGCAGGTGGTGACTTCAACGCAAAGCACCAACATTGGGGGTCACGGCTATGCACACCAAGAGGAAGAAATTTGAGGGCTGCTATCCACGAGCTTTCATTAGACACTATAAATCCTGACACACCGACATACTGGCCTGTATCGAGACTCAAATCCCCGGACCTTTTAGACTTCTTTATTACAAAAGGACTGCGTACTGTACCTCATTCCATAAGTACGAGCTCTGATCTTTGCTCTGATCATTCAGCGGTACACCTTATTGTACTCGATGAGGCCGTCAACGTGCAAAAAATACCAGCTCTCATCAAAGGACCAATTGAATGGGATGCATATAGAGAGTTTTTAAACTCTTCGCTTTTGATCCCAGTGTCCATAAAAGGTGAAAAAGAACTGGAGGAGGCTGTGGAAACATTCACCAAAAATATTCAACAAGCTGCTTGGACATCATCAATACCAAAATTCAACTCTGCGACAGCTGAGCACTTGCCGAAATATCCTCAGTACATAAGGGACTTAATCAGAGCAAAGAGAAGAGCGCGTAAAATATGGCAGACTGACAGACACCCTTCAGATAGACAGACATTTAACCGACTAAACAATCAACTTAAAAGAGAAATCCAAAAATTTAACAGAACTAACTATGACGCATACATCAGTGGTCTTTCTACTGACGATGGGAGCTTGTGGAAGCATACCAAAAAGTTGTTAAAGCACCGAGAGCTGTCAGCACCACTTAGAAAAGAAGATGGATCCTGGGCCGTGTCGGATGAGGAAAAATCTGAACTCTTCGCTCACCACCTTTCTTCTGTATTTAAACCGTTTAGAAACTTCACTAACACAGAACATGAGACTATGGTACTTAACACATTAGACATCCCACTTCAGCTGACACTACCACCTCCTTCTTTTACTCCATCTCAGGTTGCACTTCAAATCAAACAATAACCGAAAAGAAAAGCTCCTGGTTATGACTTAATAACAGCCGAAGCACTCCAACAAATGCCCAAGAAAGCTCTAGTATTTCTGACAACAATTTACAACTGTATACTAAGGACGTCAAAATTCCCTTTACAATGGAAATACTCATTTATTAAGATGATTCACAAACCCGGTAAAGACATATACAGTCCTTCATCATACAGACCCATTAGCCTCCTTCCTATATGCTCTAAAGTTTTTGAAAAATTAATATACAAAAGACTTGTTGACATATTGACTGACCAACAGGTAATACCTGACCACCAATTCGGCTTTCGCACATTCCATTCGACGACACATCAATTGCACAGAGTTACAGACTACATTGCTGGAGCTTTAGAAGAAAAACTATATGCAACTGGAGTATTTTTGGATGTTGCTCAGGCGTTTGATAGAGTCTGGCACCAGGGTCTTCTCTTTAAACTTAAGACTATACTTCCATACACCTACTATCTTATCCTTCAATCTTTCCTCTTCGACAGATTTTTTTCAGTTCGGCAGGGCTCGGAAGTGTCTTCAGTCCATCCAATCTTGGCCGGAGTTCCCCAAGGTTCAATTCAAGGTTCAAGGCCCCTCTACTTAACAAACGACTCAAACTACTTTACTCTCTTTTTGCCAAATCTTCGAAACTAAAACTAAAACAGAAACTGAATACATATACATACTTACTTAAGCCCATATGGACATACTCATCACAAATATACGGCATCGCTAAAAAGACCCACCTACAAAAACTTCAAACGTTCCAATCAAAATTATTGCGACTCATAACAAAAGCACCTTGGTACGTGACTAACAAAACTCTACATACTGACCTCCACCTTCCAACAGTGGACCAACATATAACGACCCAATATCAACGATTTTACACAAATTTAAACGGACATAATAACAGACTTATAAGAGACATGGCCACAGCTGACATACCTCAGAACATGAACAGGAGACTAAAAAGGCGTTGGATGAGGGATCTCCTTCCTTAGACAACCTAAGTAATTGGAACAAGTTAGGGAAGAGGTACTGCTGAGTACTTTCCTTCCCCATGCCTGTCATATCATTTTATCATTACCGCCATCACATTTGCTGATTGTTAACTTATTGTTGACAGGCGCAAATACATATTTAATAGACAAAAAAAAAAAAAAAAAAAAAAAAAAAAAAAAAAAAAAAAAAAAAAATTATAGTATTATAGAAATAAAATTATATAATATCTAAAATCTGTTTTTACTAATATAATAAATATAGAAAAAGATGTGACCGTAAAAATAATAGAGAAAGTACAAAACCAGACCGACACTTTTATTTGATGTCACTTTTCACTAATGCCGCTGTAAATTTTCCGCTTTCGTTGCCGGCACGCTCCGCATACGGCTACTTACTTGGTCGGCGTCCTTCGCTAACGACCGCCTTACCTTACCTAAATCACTGTTTCTTACCATTTTAACTTATCTTCTAAGATAGTAAACTAGGTCAATGCCTCTTCTGGTTAGTTACTCTTGTTTACCCAGTTTATGTTACGAATGGTTTATAGGTTGAAGTTATAATATAAAAAAATATTGCTAAACTCGAATATATTTGTTAATGTGATAAAATGATTAGATTTAATAATGTAATAAGACTAACTATGTAAAAATGGAGGAGTATACGTCAGAATAATTAATAAAATCTTAAGATATGCAGATGATATAACTGTCCTTGGAAGAAATCAATAGGACATTGAAACACTTGCTAAGAATATGATAAGAGAAGCAGAGCAAATCGGCCTACAAATAAATGAAGATAAAATTAAATACAAGACAGTTTTTTTTTCACCCCATGAATCAAGACATGAATGTTTAATCCCCAAAACAGAATTTACAAAGAAGAGAAATAGGTACTAAGAGTTCACAGATTCGAATATCTTCGTCCAAAATAAACTCAATGAGCGGTCAGAAATAGAAAAAACCTATTGCCGAAAAATGTTCAAAGAACTATTGAGAGATATAAGATGGAAATTATCAGAAGGACCATGATTATCATTATTAATTATCAGAAAGTGGCCAAATCCATATATAATGATCTGTAGGCAAGGAAGTTAAGATGGACGGAACATTTTGCTCGGAGCATTATATCAGGACCACTTTCCACCTCCTATCTTGGGCACCATAACTTTATAGTTATCCTTAATATTCTTTTCTTCTATTTAGATGTATAATATATAGTTTATATACTTTTTTATTTAAGCCGATTTACAATGATGTTTTAATTTCAAAATAAACGTCAGTTTCATTAGTATTGAGTGATTCAATAGTAATGAAACTGACAACATGTCGGTTGATACATAATATGTTAAAAATATACATGACTATCGTGATACTGCTTATTATGAAAAGACACATGTATTTCACATAAGAAGTATAATGGGCAAGTACATGATAGACTTGAAAATGGCTCGACGAGCTGAAATGTCTTAGTAGGATTTTGAAATGAAAACATTGGTGTAAGTTGGCTTAAATAAAAAAAAAAAATTTTTACATGTTATTTACATGAAGCTGTAGATCATCTTTGTTGATTTGATCTATCCATCTGGTTTTTGGCTTCCAACTCTTTTGAGGCGACATCCATTGTGAAGTGGAGTATAGATGGATTGATTCGAACTAAGTGTCCCGTACATCCTTTAATTTTAAATTAACCTCCTTGCCTACATATGATTAGATATTGATTAATCGGTTTCTCCAGACATTGGACCCTTTACATGCATTAATACTCTCATCCAAAATCGCTCTAATAATATAATAAAAATTTATTACAAAATTAGGTTATCAAAAATATTTGTTAAATATCTCCAAGAGACAGGTGGGGAATCCGTTGCCTCCAAATAGTTATGAGCAATATTTATTAATTTATACCTTGAATTAATTAATATTTCATTATTAAGGCACTGAACATTAGAAAATTAATTAAAATTTAAAATTAAGTTGATTTTATATGTACATGGGAAAGTGTACTTAGTGAAAAATGAAATATAAAAATTGTTTCGGCCTCCATTAGAATTGCCTAACATTGCTGCGACTTTGATGATAAAATGTTTCTCCGCTTAAATAAAATACATGGTCTTCTGTTTTCCCTCTATTCTCTTTAATTCTTTTTGTTAAGGCCATTCACTAGATGTAATAATTTAGAGCGTCAAATATCGCACAACAGTATATAATATCGCCATCTATTGGTGAGGAGTAACAACTAGAGATCTACCTAGTGACCTGGGACCAGAAGGGCCAAAGTATAAGACCTGTGCCAGTCTGAGTCTGAGAGTCTACAAAATGGTCTCCATGACCATGGACGTTCAAATAATGTCTAACTGGTCTAGTCCTTGGTCAACACAAGGAAGTGGCAGGAAGAGGTAGCATGGATGCCAGCACATTACAAAACACTCAAAGGTGCAAGAAGCCAGTCCCTCAATGTGAGCATTGATCACTGTTCAACCAGCAGGATCTTCATTTACCCGGTCAGCCCATTAATAACAAATAGGCACTAATACAATAATCCTAATGTATATGATGGTACCCCCATCAACTCTTGTTTATTTCCAATCTATTTGATTCTTCAAAATGTATATATGTTATGACAACCTCATTTTTCTCATTTCACATTCCGCATGAACACCCCCTTCTGATAAATTAGTTAGCATCCAGGTTTGATTCCCCTTGCTTCAGGATTGGGGAAGGTCTGATGCCCCAAACGCTTTTCAAACGAAACAATTATGCTCATTTAATATTTCTAATTACCCATGCATAAAATATCTATTATAAATTGGTCCCATAAATATATCAGTATTACAAGGTTAAAATATTTGTGTACAACTTGCAAAATTGCGGATATGAAACGCTTTCATGTTAAAATTGTTGGCATAAATGCCCAATATAGATAATAAAAATAAATAATATAAAATATAAAGATAATATAAAGCTCATGATTGAAATGGACGAAATTTTTTCATCTACAATTATTATATTACAAGGGTACAAAAATTAAATTGTATAGTCAGCATCAAACTGAATAAATCCAAATGGAACAGAGTAAGGATGAAATAACTTTATTCTTTCAGTTGACAGGTGGAATTGGAAAAGACAACAGCCGACAAACGAACTTGCAAACAATCAGAGCTCAAATAGAGAGAGGTCAATGGCTACAAGTTGAATCACAAAAAACAAACACAAACTGGCCGTTCGCAAGGCCAACTCAGAGCTGCCAGGCACACGGCTCTCTTATATTGTTCCCAACGATCTATCGGGAGAACTTCAATATATAATGTTATTTATTATACTAGGTGAGAAAATATACAATATTTAAACAGACCAACAAGAATATTAAGAATGCAATTTACTCACACTTCGCATATAGATTATAATTTTTAATTTTTGCCTGGTATTCCATATAAAAAAGTTCTAAAATGAAATGTTATTAATTTAACTGTGTACAGAAGGAGTAAGATATATAGTCATTGGTACAGACCCCTTTTTATCAAATTATTAACATCCTGCTGAAATTTCGTAAATAGCTTCATCTCAACTATCACCTTCAAATATTATATTTACGAAAACTCTGGGAATCCAGGTGTTTTCAATCTGGAGGTCGGCAAACTAAATTTAATTTTTTTTTTTTTTTTTTTTTTTGGAGTGCTACCAATGGGTAGTTTCTCCTCATGTTGTAAATGGCATATTACTTGTTCATATTTACTTGTTGTATTTATTATTAATTACAGTTGTAAATTTCGTTAATAAAAAAAAAATTAAATTTATTTATTTAGAAATATAATAATCTGTCACGTGGATAATTATTACAGTGATATATGAACACATTCACACCATATATACAGAAAATATAAAATTAACAAAAGTAAAATAATAATCAAAAACTATGTACAATAAAAAATAAAATAACCTAAAGACAAGCAAATTAAAATACATACAAACGCAATCATACCTATATACAATAAGGTAGGGATCCCCAAGCCAAACTTCTTCCTCCAATTATAGAAGGAAAAGCAGGACTCCAAGAGATCCCTGCGCTACTCTCTCAACCGCGTCACTGGTGCTAAAGCCAATGGAAATTGAGCGAGAGCGCTTTAGCCACATACACTCATGTCTTGAGATACAAAAGATACAAAGATATCTGGGCCACAGCTGCTTCAACCTTCGAGGAGAGTTATAGGGATGAGTTGAACTAGACAGGGATTGCACTAAGAGATTTGGACGATTTATAAGGTTCTGACAGGATTTTGGAAAATATTTCAGGGATAAGGTCAAGGAAAAATGGGATATAAAGGTCATGATGTAGGTTAATTTGATCAAAAAATCGCTAGAAAAAGTGGCCTACAACAATAATGGGCCGTTTGGCCTATATAACCTAGTTGTTTTGACAATTTGGGGGTGTAGGTTAAGCCAAACGGCTGAATATTTTTAAAGGCCACCTTTTTTCTCGACTTTTGTTCAAGTTATCTTACAATTCAAGTGGAAAGCGAATGGTTATATACGAGTTTTTAATCCCTAATTAAATACAAAATATGCCGATATCCAGATTGAAAAGGGGCCAACTCCGATAATTTTCGTAAATAAAATATTTTTAGGTTAGGATGAGATGAATCTATTTACGAAGTTTCAGACGGATGTTAATAATTTGATAAAATGAGTCAGCACCACCGCCGATTAATTGTTATCTGTAATCGCAACCATATTCTTCACTGAGCCCGTGTTAGCCCCTTAGACTGATATGAATACTAACCAACATGACTGAGCTGCCAGGCGGTTACTATCATTACGCATAGCCTCAGGCGTCCAACCTCCCCTATTTAAAGCGATTCCTACACGGTCAGTCATGAATGACAGTCACATGACTGACTAAAATTACCTAACTCATGATGGACTCTATACGTATCAGTATTGATATTTTTTTAGTTCTGTTGACGTTCAGATAACAGGCAGTGTGAGAAAAGTGGAGTTATAATCCAAGCAGAGTATTTTATTCAAATTGACTCACTATTGGGAATTTAATCACTATTTCATTAATCGTTTGGCCACAACTGAAGTAGTAATTAAATTCTTTGATACTCAAAAAGGTCAGTATTTCAGTAAAATACTTGGTACCCAGTACTCAGAGTAGCATTTGCCCATCATCTCTGCTTACTAGTGCCTGAAAATCATTTTGTTAAGAGTTAGCAAGAAATAAGATCAACCACTTATAAAAATTAAGTAATAATAACTTATTAAAATAGTAAATATGTTGGGAAAAAAGTAGAAAAAGGAACTAACAAATACCGTATACAACAGTTAAAGAATATGTTTTGACATAATTAAAATGTTTAGTTTCCTCCATTTTTTAAAAAACATTATTTGATTATTTAAAAAATATATTTGTTGATGAATGATGAAAGGGACTTTCAGGAGGTCTAATACGGCTGCTGTACAGAGATATGCTGCTCGTGTATGAATATTGCAGCTGCAGCAGGACAGCAGCTATATTAGACTTCCTGTAAGTCTCTTTTATCATCGACCTTAGTAAGTTTAATCACTATTTTCTCAAAAAAATGTTATCTAATTTACTATGGTGTAATTAGAATTTAATTATCTTGAACATTTTTGAGTAGTTCCTTATTATTCAATAATAAAAGTGACCACTTTTAAAAAAACAAAATTGATTTAACTCCTCTTTCGTTCGGAATGGACCTATGAATCAAATGAACATTATTGTTGGAAATTTTGTCTAGAATCATTCCACAGAGTTTGGTAATTAAGAGGGTCAGTCTGTATATATAATCTGAAAATTATATGTATGTATTTTTACTTTCTCTAAGTGTCGCTCATATCAATTTCAACGTGTTGTAATTTAAACCTTTTTCATAATTGCCATAGGAATACTAAACTTCATAACTGCCACCTGTATTAAAACGTGAATAATAACTGACTTTCCTCGGGTGTACACAAAGAGGTTAGCTAGTCATTTCCTCTCTTGATCAAGAAGGTCTTTTGTGGTCTACTGAATGTGGAGCGTGCTCTGTTGGCGAATTTAATATAGCCAACTGTTTAATTTTAAATATCTACCCTTCTCGGATCCTTTTGTCGCTCCTTTGGGATAAAGGCAAATATAATTCAGGACAACGAGCTGCTTAGTAACACGATATAATCAAGCACGTTTTAGAACCTTTCTCTCATTCTTTGTGAATAATAATATTAAGGAGTATGATCACCTTTCTTCTTTACTAATAAACTTAGCACTAGAATAATTTATTAGAAGAGTAATTATACCTATAGAGGTTTAACTCTGTGCGGTGAACTGAACTTTGGCTTATATGTGCTGACGATTTGGTATTGTTACTTGAAAGAAATAGGAACTATTAAACATAATGTAGCAACGCCAATGAATGCTGACCACGAGTAAAGCCTCAAAAAGATGAACTTTTGTTTATTTATTTTTAATGATTTTATTGAGTATTAATACAGTCTGCCACACTGAATGGCAAAAATGATGAATTAAAAATATTATATTTTTTAATCAGTGATTTCATTCATTGGATGAGACCAATGTAACGATACATTATTGTTTTTCCCCGTAAATTTTTAAGAAAAGCAACATCAAATAAGCTAAAAGAAGCCTTTTTTAATTGAGTTTCGTTTAAGTATTTATTTTTGACGGAATGTTCAAGTGGATTTAGAGAATTTTTTGTTTTAAATCTGCGTAAAATATATATATTGGTTTCACCAAAAAGAAACAATGATTATTTTTTTTAAAAATTAGTTATTTTGAGACGCAACTACTAGGCAGCATCCAAGCAGTATCAGTCCGAGCTTATTACCGCCTAGAGTTAAGACACTGTAGATATATTTACTTATTTTATCAAATATCTCAGTGCTAAGTTTATATGTCTGAATCTACATATTTTTGTTTTTATATTGCCACTTGGGTCATTATCGTCCACAGACTTTAAAACTATGCACAGCAACGTAATACTTACTTATTTCAAGATTGTGAATACTCAACAGAAATACTTTTACTAGCTATTTGGACCTATGTTTCACATATACCAGGTAAAGCCAAAATAGATACATATCTAAACCATGAATTTTCTCTACAAAAACTTATTGGACCAGATCGGACTACAGTGATCTGAGACAAAAACTTGTTTTAATTTTAAATTATAATGCATGTACTACAGCTACCAATCGTAAACTTCTGGCAAGTAAAAGTGTACATATTTCATTCCTAAAATGATTATTGTTTCTTAAATTAAGATTAATAAAAAAAAAAAGTTGAGCTCCCCAAAATTGAATTCTGAACCTACTTCTGTGACCAGATAAAAAAAAAAATTCAAGATAACTTACATTTACATACCAACTCATTCTTCCAACGTTTTTTCAATATCACCGATAACATATGTAGAAATTTGAAAAGAAACTGTTTGTTGAATTTCATCCTCTGAATACAAATTGTGAAACCTATATAAGAAGATAAATTGGTAATACAATACTCTCTCACTATCCCTTCATCGTAGTATTATGTTTTTTTTAACGAAATTGAATTGCTGGGTTGTTTCTATTTTTTACAGATGTGAATGTTGAAGTAAATAATTTGAAAAAAAATAGATTAAAATAAAGCATGATGCGATTAATTATAATCTCAAATCAATGCTGCGATTGTCAACGTATGTAGAAACTAAGGAATGAATAAAATACATCAGATAACGTACTTTTTAAGTTGAGATTGTTGTATGTGCGGATATGAAAGTGGTGGGCCTAGGCTCGGAAGTAATTTTTACTAAGCCCATATCTTCACCCCCCTCTAGCCAACCCATCTCTCTTCCGGCTGAATATTTAACGCGGATTCTCTCTTCTCGTTCCCCTTTATCCTTATTTCTGGTGAAAACACTTGTCAGTTACCTTACAATATGAAAGTAAATCAGGAATATATTAAATAGATATAGTGTTGAAGCAACGTCTAAAATAATTTTGTTTATAATTTAATTAATCTCAGTCCTAAGTATATTCATCTTTAAAACCAAGCAAATATGCTTTCTTTGTTATTTTAAACATTATTCCTCAGAGGAATCATTTTCTTTGCCACAAGGACTACCACGGCAATTGAAGCATTTCTATTGTGAGTTCACGATATTTACAGACTCTGTGTTTAACTAAAACATTTGTATGATATTTTTTTTGAGTATTTAGATTTTATATATATATATATATATATATATATATATATATATATATATATATATATATATATATATATATATACATATATACAAAGATTTCATCCCAATAACTGTATTTAATTAGAAGCGAAATCGTTCACGAGTTTGGAAAAATTAAAAAAACTGGGTTTCACAATAATTTCAATGAATTATCAACGATCGGAAATAGATACAATAGCATATAACATATAAAATAGAATAGCGAATAACAAGTACAAAAAAAAAAAGCTTTCTTCTCTATTTGAAATGAATTGAAAACACGAAAAATTGTGATAAATCTTGAATAAAGGTACAATGCTCACATATGACTGCAATACCTGGATTCCAACTAGAATTCTAAAATGAAGTATTGAAATATTTTAGAGAAAAATCTTCCGTACGATAACACGTGCGGAGTGGGCTAAGAGTACAAACGTATGAAAGAGAATGAATAATGAAGAGTTGCTTACAGAAATCGTTTAATCACTATCTCATTATATGAAGGCAAGGAGGTGATGATGGCCTTACTTTATTCTATTTATTTATTTTGTAGCTTTAAACACTCTTGCCTCTTATAAGTAGAAATATTCTTTAATTTCATATAGTAGTGTGAATGCTATCCTACCTCACTATAACCAATGTCCCAGATACAGATTGCTGTAATAAAAAAAAAAGAAAAAATAAATAAATAAAAAAAATAATAATAAAAAAATAAAATAAATATAAATGTATAATTTCATATGATTTTTTAAATGATATTTATTATTTGAGTTTGGTTCAGTTTGATTATAATATATATATATATATATATATTTACAAATTCAAACCACATTATATAAGGTGCAGAGTAAACCTTAATACGGGAAAGGGATTTACTGAACCTCTTAGGTCAGGTAGCACAAGGGTGTAACGTAAATGTCTCAAACTTGAGGAAGTAATAGTATACCTAAGCGGAAACGTCAATGTAGGTCAATGCTTTAATTCAGGGAAGAGAATACTTAAATTTAATTTAAGTTTTTCCTGTAAATTATTTTTAAATTAATTTATATTTAAATAATAATAATTTAAAATTATTTGTTTTTATTAAATTATGTATGCTCCACAAAAAAAGACGCTCTAACTACAATTCAGTCCAAAAATTTAAAATAACGGCAGCTCCATGGTACCCAAACAAAAAGTCTTGGTCTCGCATATGGGCAATATTAACCAACACATAACGACCTACTTCCAACGATTATATACAAATTT
The DNA here is from genome assembly GCA_928085145.1 of Nezara viridula. Lineage (NCBI taxonomy): Eukaryota > Metazoa > Arthropoda > Insecta > Hemiptera > Pentatomidae > Nezara > Nezara viridula. The sequence goes on along the minus strand of OV725081.1, from coordinate 124,709,904 downwards.
AAACGGACATTGCAACAAATTAATAGGAGACACGGCCACAGCTGACATACCCCTGAATATGAGGAGGAGACTAAAAAGGCGTTGAATGAGAGATCTCCTTCCTTAGACAACCTAAGTAATTGAAACAAGTCAGAGAAGAGGTGCTGCTGAGCACTGACCTTTCCAATGCCTAACATGTCATTATTTCTCGTATTGCAGCACAGTTGCTGATTCTCGACACAAGTTGACACACGCAAATAAATGTTTAAAGTAGAAAAATAAAACTAACGATATTGGACAGTAACCCAAATAAACTTTTTCTCACATTAGATGTATATTTTAACTTCTGACACCATGCATATCCTGAATATTTCTTTTGGAATTTTTGTTTCCTTAAATACTCTAACTTCGTTACGACGAAAATAAAATTCGATTTGTATCATCAAAGCGCTAATAAAGCCACGAGATTAGAGAAGACAGAAATACATAATCTCCGTTTCGCGGGTTAGGGACAGTAATTAGCAAAAGTTTCCTCATCAATGTTTTTAAACAGCGATCCCGAGGGAGTTGCCAAGTTATAACCGGAACCGATAAAAACAGAACAAGCTAAATCCGTTTAATTTTCCAGACCAGCGGAGCAGACATCTGCTCCCGATTTATGGGGCATAAGCTTTTGTACGTTTATATCTCCGGATTAGCATTTGAATTATATAATACACTTTAAAACAAAGTAAACAGGAAAAAAAATAAACATTTATTTCTCTGAGGATGAACATCTAACAAAAATATACACTGCTGTCTGAGCATAAATATCTGCAGGAAAGAGAATATATATATTTTCGGGAGGATTTTTAGCAACAATAAAAAAATGGTACAATGAGATCGCAACATATAACAAACAGTTCCTATAATATTAAATAAAATTTACAAAAGTTGTTCTTCTTAACAACATAATTTTTTTTCCGTCAAAGTTTTAAACAAAATCCCATTTCATCAGAAATTTATGTTTTTTCAAGCGTTAAAGCTGTAATTTGATATGTAACCTCATGCCATGCTCATGTAACATCATCTATAAAATGTTAGTCCAAGATATAGCACTTTGTCCGTTTGAGGAATTTATAAAGAAAATCTAAAATTAAATACAAATCCACCTACAAAAACTTCAAACCTTCCACTCAAAATTATTGCGACTCATAACAAAAGCATTTTGGGACGTGGCTAACAAAGCTCTACATACTGACCTTCACTTTCCAATAGTTTATTTATTTTTTATTTTTATTTTTGTTATTTTAAATTTGCCACTGCGTTGGAACGCATCAAGCAAATGTGTTGGCGTTAATTATATCTTCTTGAATTCCTGATATTTTCTTAACTTTTCAGCAGATCTCTAGGCCACTGCCTTTTTAGTCGTCTTTGAGGCTCACCAGGTAACAGGGAGGAAGATAGAGGTAGAACGAGTGGATTTGGATGATAGAGAGTAGAAGAGTGAAATGTGTACTTGTTGTGTATGTAGGATTTTACTTTTGGTATGTTCATGTCTGTGTGTATGGTGTGATTTGAAATAAACCAAGGAGCATTGACGATTTTACGGAGTATTTTGGATTGTGTGGTTTGAATTTTGTTTATGTGTGTGTGTTTTGCGGAACCCCAAAGTTCTGCTCCGTATGTCCAAATAGGTCTTAGTATAGTGGTGTAGATTAGTCGCTTGTTTAGTAAGTTGAGTGTAGATCTGTAGTCTAAAAGATGTGATAGTTGTTTGTATCGTCTGATCAGTTCTTGTTTTTTTAATTTAGTGTGAATGTTCCAGGTGAGTTTTTTGTCCAAGTATAGTCCGAGATAACGTAGATGTGTTTTTGAGGGAACTGGTTTATTGTCTATTATCACAGCAGGACACGAGATCTTCCTCAGGGAGAAGCTAACGTGTGTTGACTTGCTGGGATAGTTAACCAAAATATAACGACCCTTTACCAATGATTCTATACTAATTTGAACGGAGATTGCAACAGATTAATAAAAGGCATAACCACAGCTGACATACCTCAGAACATGAGGAGGAGCTTAAAAAGGCGTTGGATGAGAAATCTCCTTCGGTAAACAACCTAAGTAATTGAAACAAGTCAGGGAAGAGGTGCTGCTGAGTAATTTCCTTCCCAATGCCTGACATGTCATTTATATCTTTGTATTTTCAGCATATTTGCTCATTCTTAACAAAGTTGAAAGGCGCAAATAAATTTATTTAAAACAAAAAAAAAATGCAAACTCAAATTTTCTTTAATTATTGATTATTAATAAAAATCTAAAAAATTATGAGAATTTTCTTTATTATACTTTAAATTTTAATCATTTCTTTTACAGTTAATTTGTATTTGAGTTTTACATATGGGAAAGAGAAGTAATGAAACCTAATGTTATAATTTATTCCATAGATATATTAGAAAACTTATTAAAATAATGCTTTGATCAACTAGATCTGAATAATCTCATTGAGGACACAAGAGAGTAGAACAACGTAATCTCATTAACTAACTAGTGTAAGTGTAGGGGCTACGTGCATGGGGAGGGGGGCGACCTGAATTCTAATTCAAACCTCTCCTCTCTGTCTATCTTTCTCTAACAGAACTCTCCTCAATGCCTTTTCAACCAGAGATCACAGAGGCGACTTTCCTCCGACTATAATTAATTTAAATTTTTTTTTAACTTGTTAATTAAGAAATATTACAATATATCTCAATTAAGGACGTTTGTAATAGTATCCAGAGAGCATATTCACACTCTATGTACAATAAAGAAAAATAAATTAAACAAAAAAACAATTAAACTAATATGAATAACAAAAAATTAAAAGTATAAAAATTAAAATACAAATTACAGTGTTATTGCTAGAATCTACGCCTTTTATTTATTTTTTTCTCCCCATTTTATCCCTTTTGAATGTTAATTAAGTAAATGTTTATTTTTTTTTTTTTTGTAAAAGCCAGGGATAATCGTCTCCAAAATATATCTCATTGTATATTATTTGTATATTAAGCTTCATTTCGCGACGTAATATCGCTTATTTATACACATCAACCAGGCAGTAATACTCAGTCTTACGTATTAAGACACCAAATACTGCGATAAGACTACCGAGAAGTCAGTCTTGAGCGAACATCGATAGACGCAGCGCCATTTTGAAAACTACAGCTGGATAGACATCGGTAGTCATCGATCGAGATCGATACACATATCGATCCCCCCAACATCGACTGCTTGACATTAGCTGACATCTCAAAAGGTAAAGGTTGGGAGTACTTACCACTTCGATGTTTTTTTCTTCTCTCCACTGTCTTAAAATACATTGCACGTTAATTTAATTTTGTTTCCCCTCTAACTTAGTTTTTATTCTTTTGGACATTAAGTTAATTTTTTCTTATTATTTATAATTTTTGAAGTTTATTTTTATTAATTATATTTTATTTTTGGATGTTTTATTTTTTCATTGGATTATATTTATGTGTTATTTTATTTCGGAACTTTTATACCATTGTGTCATTTTTGTGTGTGTTTTTGTCTGTGTTTTAACTATGTATATATCTCTTTTTTTATTCAATTTTTGAGCTTGAAATACCCGTGGACCCAACATATAGTGTGTACTTTAATATACTAATTGAATATAATCTATGATTTTTTTAAATGTTACCTATGCTTCCACGTCTTTTAAGAAAAGGGCAATAAAAAATATCCTGGGAATTTGGGGTGGATTGGACACTCCTGGGGTAAGTCAATGAATGCGTAATACAATTTTGACTATCAGCTAACCACCGAATTGGCTCACTTATACGGCAAATTCGAGAGTTATGTCATTTAAGAGGTTCTTTGTAGTTTAGATTAAGAACTCGTATTATATATCTATATACACTCGTATTATATACCTATATACTAGTATTTAGTGTTATTAAAATACTAAGTGAAATCAATATTACGTTTGTCAAATCGCAAATCATAAAATTATTAATTTCTCCGTTTATATGCAATAGTAGGCAAGCAAGCCAATTTCAAAAATAAAGAAAATAAAAAATACATTTTTGAAGTGAAACCTTCTTTAGGCACGTTTCGCAATTTTTTTTTTTGATAGTGAATTAAATTGAACCGTCAGATTTCCGATGCATAACGCTCGAGTAAAGTGGAGTCGACTAATTGAAGTATTTTTGCATTTGGATTATAATATCTCGAAAACTAGGCATAGGACCTACTTATTGTTAGCAAGAGAAATGTTTATAATTTCAGCCTCTTTGTAATGAGTTGTTATTAAAAATTGAATCTTTACGCGACGCCGTGTTAGAGAAACGAAATGGGAAATATGGTGCCGAAAACCAAATGAAAACGAGTTTTATTGAATATATGGATTAATGGAGGGAATAGTTCAGCAGTCTATAGTAATTATAATTATAATCTACATATATTATTTATAATATATATTATTAATCTCACATTGTTGATGTTTTCGCTTCTATCGTGTGGTCTTAACTTTATTTATTTATTTATATTTTAACAAGAAAATACACATACCAACAATGTCTTTTAAAATATGACGTTCCAGATACTGCACAAGCCTGATTTAGAGACTATATCTTTTAGTTTAAATTCCATTTTATTATGATGGGTTCATGACATCCCCATGTTCAAATAATTGTAAGAAAATCAGATTTCTATAGTTGGTAGTACATTAACGACTACCACAATTGATGACTCTATTGCCGCGCTAAAACTAATGCGCCGACATAGACCTCGCCCGATGACCCGACAGATCATCCATCTTGCTGAACAGCGGCAGTTTGTCATCGACTGTAGCTGTCATGCTAAGGGTCGTAGCTTGGAATCAGCCCAGCTCACTTGCATCAATTGTGGTTTGGTCCCGCTACCCTTCGCCGGCCTGTTAGTGAGCTCGCCTGCCTTCCTCCAGTTGGTCCATGCTCAGATAATATTCCATGTTTGATTGAGTTATCATAATAAATATCAATAGCAAGTCTAATTTTATTATTAATTTTAAATTGGGTAATATAATATTCTGTTATATTCAGATTCCCACTGTATAAAATGAAATGAGAAATAATCTTATTCTGGAACTGAAGTCCTCTTAGAATAATAGCAGTGTTCAGAAAATATGTACATCAGTCTGGCATGTAGACGTAATACAAATATATACAAAAAAAAAAAAAAAAATACTATGGAAAATACAAATATGTACTGGTAATACTGAGAGAAAAAAAGGAATAAAAAATGTATATAATTCTTTAATAGAATGCCTGTGAATGGGACCATTATATGAAGAAATATATTAGTGAAGACAGCAATTTACCATAGAAATATACGTATAAAAGTAAATTACGATGCAGTAGCAGTGTGCAGCACGCTACGGTAAATGTAATAATTTATATGAATCAACTAATTTTTTAACAAAAAATGCAGAGCGTGTAGAATTAAATTAGCTATTTTTAATAAAAGTTATTATTTTATTACTATATTTCGTGCATTCATGTTATGTTGTTGACCCTTATGCTGGCTAGAATTCAACCTCAAACAAGAATTTTCTGAATAAGACAGGCACTGTCCAAAAAAATCCTTATATGGCCGCCCAAATGTGTGACTTAACAGGTAACAGAGCAGAGTGTTGGGATATAAAAGTGATCTTTAGGACTTCAATGAAGAAGTTAGACTTTAGCAGAACTATAATATACATATATATATAATTAAAAAAAGTCTCATGGCGACTAATTTTGGATCGACCAAAATTTAAAACCAAACCAACAACTTAATCCCCTCTGAAAATTTGAGGTTTCACGTTTCAGGATGCGTAGAATTCGAAAAACGAATACAAATATTTTTGTCTGTCCGCCGTCCGCCGTTCGCGCGTTTTCTCCGAAACTAATGGACCGTTTTTTTTTTTCAAATTTGGATATAAAATCAGAGGTAACCCGAGGATGATCCTCCTTCATTAACATTACTCTCCGCCTTTTATTTTCAAAATGGCGGCCGAAAAACCTGCGTTGCTATAGACTGTAGCTCCTACACGAATGTACCGATTTCAATGAAACTTCGCTAAAGTCATTTTCTTGACGCCCTTTAAATTTATCTATGCAACATACTTCAACGAAAAGAAGCTGGAAAAAAAAGTTACGAGGGATGATATAATTTAATTCCGAATAACTCAAAAAGTATGAACTTTATTTGTCGATATTATATTGGTTTTTTAAAAGTTTACGGAATTTCCTTAAAAAAAAAATCGTTAAAATCGGACAATTAGGAGCAAAAATATGGTCTCTAGTTTTTTTTAAATGTTCTACTCCAAATATTATATCCTTTGTTTGGTTTTTAAATTTTGAATGTGTTAATAAAATAATGCTATTTTTTTGCATATTACTAATGACTAAAAAAAAAAGTTTAGTCCAATAATTGGAATAATCTTTTATTTATTTTTCTTTGTAGCTAGGAAGGTAATGTTACTTTAGATGTATAGTTGTTTGGAAATCATAAACAATTGTGAAATAATTTGCAGAGTTTTTTTTTTTCTTGTACTCTATATTCACACCTGTCCAAAAATATTAACAATCAGTGAATTCGACATTTATATTATCAACCAATGAAGTAAGAGGCATAGAGGGGAGCAGAACCCAGCGGCACCTCTTCCTGGCGTGATTTTGTAATAATTGTTAGGCGAGGAGGTTCCATATCCAACTCCTTTTCAATCTTCTGCTGAGGTTACTAACATGTGTGTTGTTAACTTGTCAAGGTTAGAATATCCTTGTACTTTATCATGAAATCTTTTATAATGGGTTCGTTAATTGTGAAAATGAAGATCAGTGTGTACTATCACGTTGCTAACATACCAAGGTGCTTTTGTAATTGCCATCAATGTCTTTGCTTGAAAGATTTGAAGTTTATTAATATGAGTCTTTTTAGCTGTTTCATATATCTGTAATGCGTAAATATAAATATGTTTCAGTAAGTATTTGTTTGTATTCAATGCCTAACGAACTTTTAACTGTGAATGTTTCCAGAGATCTGCATGTAAAATTCTTATTCTTTGATTTAGAGTTGTTTTTTTTTCTCGTAATATATGGCTCTATATCACTTTACGGTCAAATGCCAGTCCAAAGTATCCGTCTGTGGAATCTAAGGAAAACTGGAGGACACGATTCATATCGAAGAGTAAACGTTGTCTGAATGTGATTTGTGATTATTGAGGCGATTATTGTTTTAAAATTTTTGAGTTACCTAGGACTCCATCTGGACAAACGTCTAAATTGGAATCCTCATACTAGACTGAAACGACAAGAAACAGCTCGACGTTTCCGACTACTTCAACACTTACTAGACAAACGATCTAACCTTCCAATTAACTATAAAAGACTAATTTACATGACTATAATAAGGCCTATTTGGACTTACGGAGTTGAGCTATGGGGCTCCACCAAACCTTCAAATTCCTCTCGCATCCAATCCTTACAAACCAAAATCCTTCGTAAAATCCTCAATGCTCCTTTGTTTGTTACTTTGTTACAAAAAAAATCATTCACAATGACCTTAATGTTCCTTATGTATCAGATTTGGCCCAATCCAAATATCTGACCTTCCATAATAAACTTCATAACCATCCCAACCCTTTTGTTTCTAACCTTGCTTCCTATTCAATTCCTGATAATCCTCCGAGGCCTCTGAAAAGAAGATGGCCACGTGATCTCCTAATATAAACATGTTATTAGAGTGCTACCAATGGGTAGTTTCTCAACATGTGTTTCATGTCATTATATCCATGTGTGAATTTACCAGCTGTATTTTTTGTATACAGTTGTAAATATCATATAAATAAATAAATAAATAAATAAAAAACATTTTTGAAAGTTTAAAGGCGCGTTTAGACATTTCACTAACAATGGGAAAACAATTATCTAAGCTAACTAACATCGACATTACCACCACCATAACCATACAATGCTAAGCTAATAAGTTTTTTTTTAATTTTTCTTGTTACCAACAACAAATGGAAAACATTAAAAACAAGAAACAAATACACTAGCATAGGGTAATAGCCATTAAAATATTTGTTTTACCTATAATTTGACGAATGTTTATCGCACTTTTCGAGATTTGGAGAGGAAAACATCATTCGCATCGTTGAAAGTTTTAAAGAGGTAAAGATTTAAAACCTTCTAACTTTTTAACTTTATATTTTATTAAATCAACATAAGATATTAAACAATTAAAGTTTCAGTTCATAAAACAGTGAATGAAATGAGATTCATTGATAATTCATTGTTCCATTGATGAAATAAATATGCACAGATTGTTTCCTACAAGAGGGAAAGAGGTATATTATTGATGAGTACAGGTGCGTAAAACCCTAAACGGCGAGGACAGGCATTATTTATGCCCTGGTGTACTTTACGGCCCATCTGAGGCAGAGGAATGTCCTGATTAAGTCTGCCAGAACTTGCTGCGGATGCTGCCTTGCGCAACTCCTTTTGTTTCTTCAACTGTTCCAATCTTAATCGATATTCTCGTCACAAAATAAAAATGCTGAAATTTATTAAGCAATGTTTTATTATTTTCGAATATTTTTGTATCGAATTTGTATCACACTGCTTTTCTTGCGATTCTGGGCAAAATACTAATCTATAAAAACTATTAACCCCTTCACATATTTAAATATATGTGTGTCCGCGCACACATATATGTGTGTGACCTTTAAGTATATATTTAAATATATATACTTAAAGGTCCGCGCTAGTGCAGTATCATTACTGACTCATTTCCTTTCATTATCCTTATAAACACGATCTCCTCTTAGCGTGAGACAATTCACAATTCACTATTCAGAATTCAGAGTCATTATTTGATGGGATGTAGACTAGTTATTATTTTAGATAGAAATTAGACCAGTTATATTATATTTGCTGTCATTTTTCAATAAACTTTCTTTTTAAAAAATCATTTAGCGTTGAAGATTAATTAATTATATATATATGGGTGGCTTTTCTTTTTCAATTTAACAGCTGATAGTTTAGGGTGAGTAAAAATGGAGCGTTACACTGGCGAGCAATGTGGTTTTATTGTTGTACAATATTTTTAAAATAATGAAAGTCAAAAATCGCCTCTTGTCTTGCTTTGATATTGACACTTGAATACCTTTTATTTTGAATGACCAGTTTAACATCACCAATTGATCGAACCTGCTTGAATTTTTCAATCATTCCATTCAAAGTCGAATGAGTTAAATGACTGTTCCGACCATATTTTGTCATCTAATATTCTGCACAAAATTTTCGGACTGTGGCCCCTAGACTTTCATGGTTTAAAATGTAACGCTCCATTATAATGAATCATAATTATCAGCTTTTATATTGAAAAAGAAAAATAAATCAAAAGAAAAATGTATTGTGTTTTATATTTAATTTAAATCTTGCTTTAATTTTGGGACACCCTATATATATGTGCATATATCTATACAAAAAAGTTATTCTTCAAGTAACAATGTTTATGTATAAATTTTTCAAGTAAACGAAACCAAAACACGGAAATCAATTTCGCATTATAATATATGAAAATACTGCGTAGTTTGATTCATTTGGAAATAAAATTTGATCTGTATTCATAGAAACTTTCTCAACAGTCCATTTGATAATGTTATATTTGTTAATTAAAAAAAAAAAAAAAAACCTTTGGTCATTTTTGACCTATTATTCGCAGAGGTATTCAAAAGTGATTGGCTAGGCGTGCCATTAAAATTGTTGTAGGGGTGAGTTATTACGGTGTTTAGAATTTTCAGGAGAGTGATTTACGGGGCTGTGAAATTTTGGAGGAAACAATATTTTTGTGGAGTTACGATTCGGAAAAACTTTCGAACCAGAGAATAATGAAAATAATGGAACCGATCAACGCAAGAGTAATTGTATATTAATTACATTTTCTAATTATACTCTCACTTTCAATGTTTTAATGTAGAAAAGAACAGTAAAACTGAATATGCGCCTGGAATGCGGCATCGATCTTGGGAAGATGGTTATCACAAATTATCCATAAATTATTATTAAATTAGCTTGCAATAGTAACTGTTAACTTTTTGAATTTCGTATTTTAGATTCCATGAATTTAATTTGTTGTTTATTAAATAAAAGTTTGAGAGCTCGGTAATAAATTATTTCTTAAAAGCATTTGATCCTTCCACAACTGAAATTCAACCTTAGGTAAACTCCGCCTGTTCCCGGAAAGGACTTCATTTTAACAGCTTGAAGTTCTTTAAATAAAACCAGTAGAACTGTGAAGCTACTCTCAATGAAGTAGGGCTATCTCCAGCCAGGCAAAGGGACTGGAATATACAGGACCGTTCCTGGAGAAGAGACTAAATGGAGTTGTGGAGAACTGTCCAAACAGCTGAGAGCTTTAAAAAAGAACAAACCATTAAAAGCAGAAGCGAAGAGAGACATTTCAGCCCGGATAGCAGGGTCAGCTTACAGCTTACTTCACTGATGGAATAATTCATGAAAATCATTCTCGCATCCAATCTACAGACTGATTAGGTTTTAAGATTAATTTAATTATGTTTTTGAATTTAGTAAATGAAAATGCTCCTCATACGAACAACCTTAGCATTTACTAAAAAAAATGTTAGAGTTCTGGAAATTTTGTGATGAAGAAAAAGAAACACAAAGTAAAAAAAAACAAAAATTTACTTCTAAAATAACTCAATTATAACACTATACATAATTGCATTAATTAACAGATGAAAAAGTAAAATTAAGAAGATTATCGAGTTCTACCTATGGGTAGTTTCTCTTCATGTTGTACATGTCACATTTACTTGTTGTATTCTCCATGTGATACAGTTTTAAATTTCATTAAAAAAAAAGAAGATTACAAAAAAAAAAAAACAGTGTTGCCAGGTAGATTTACAATATTGATATTGGTCTCCAACATCAGAACTAAAGTACTTTATTTTATTTATTTAATAATAAAGCTTAATATTATTTATTTAATCATAAATATCATAAAACTTTATTGCGCGTATTTAATGCTTCGAAAGCATATCTCATCTCTTCGACAGCATCATTAGAAAACATTAGGTCATATATTGTACAACAGATCACTACTAACTGTTGTATATATTTCAACAACTAACTAACCTCTTTTAACTATAGAATAGGAGCATTATTGATGAGTACGAAATATATATAAATCCACCCAGGTCGTTTTCGAATCAGCGTCGCTACACCCAAGGCAACGGCCATAGCATTTTCATCCATCACAGCCTCTCTCCGATTCTTTTAAGATCAGCACGGAAACCCCAGGTAATGATGCAAGGATGATTCTCGGAACTCGACATAACTTATTATTGAGAATTCGTTTAAAGAATCGCGGACTTTTTAAATTTCGATAAACCAATATATCGGTCATGTATGAACATAGAAAACAGGTATAAAATCACTTCAAATGATTATACCAGAGACTTGTATGTAATTTGTAATTTAAATTTTTCAGTGTATTTAAAAATGTAGTTTTTTCTTTTATTATTTTCAATTATGATCCCTTGTAGTCGACCAAGAAAAAAGAAATTTCCTCAAAATTTAGATTTTAAAATAATACATTTTTTTTTTTACAACAAACGAACATTTCCCCGGTTTCATCCAACTCTTAATCATCCAAATCTACTCTTCCTTCCTCATTCCTCCTCGCTGTAACCAGGTCGTTCAGAATGAAGACCAAAAAGGTGGTGGCCTGCAGATCTCATACTTACAATATAAATAAATATGAAGAACAACGAAATAAATTTTAAAAAATACATTTGTTTAATGTACTGTTAAATACTTGCAAATATATCTTTATATATTATTTTTTAAAAGTATTTTTGTCATTACGCCATAACTTAATTAATTATTCATCAAATACCAGTGATTGAGCACTCAAAGAGGAAATAAAAATTCATATATATATATATATATATATATATATATATATATATATAGAGAGAGAGAGAGAGAGAGAGAGATAAAGAGAGAGCGAGATAAAGAGAGAGAATTGGATCAACAATGGGAGGTCGAGAGGTTGTAGATGCATCAACCACCCAGGGCAAACTAAATCGATAATCTGGCTGGACCTCGTGCATCGAGGATACTATCATTCATATCTAAAACAAAAGTCCTAATGTTAAAAATTAATTAATAAAGTAGTTTATAACAGGAAAAATATTTAATTTCAGTCTTAAAAAAAAAAATTAAGCTAGAATATTTCAAAATTTTAATTTTTTTTAAGTGAAAACTTCAAAACTTTTTTGTTGGTATTTAATGATATGTAACGTTCATTCGGGTAAAGTCGAATAATTTTTATTATTATTATTATTATTATTATTGTTATATAAATGTTTATATTTCTCAGATTTCTAAAATAAAATCCACATCCTGGAAAAAAAAAAAACTCAAGGCTATGTTGATGAACGTAAAAAAAATGTACTTATTTAGAAATTTTCTAAGGATCTTGCACGTCTAAGGATGATTTTGAGCTGCTTTTAAATATGCCAAATTAAGTCCAAATCCTTGGGCACCCTCTACTGAGCTTTTCAATATTTTTTTTTTTTTTTTTGTTTATTTAATGGAATTTACAACTGTATACCAATACAACAAGTAAATATGCGCAAATATAAATAATGGCATGTACAGGCTTGAAGAGTTACTACCCAGTGGTAGCACTCTCTAAATAATTTTAAGTAAGAAGATCATGAGGCCATCTCCTTTTCAGACGCCTAGGAGGATTATCAGGAATCGAGAAAGAAGCAAGAGTGAGAGCAAGAGAAAGAAACAAGCGGATTTGGATGGGACTGAAGTTTATCATGAAAGGATAGATATCTGGCTCGAGCTAAATCAGCGACATATGGTACATTAAGGTCTTTATGAATGGTTTTATTTGTGACAAAGTATGGAGCATTGAGAATTTTACGGAGGATTTTGGATTGTAAGGATTGGATACGATAGGAATTAGATGGTTTGGTGGAGCCCCAAAGCTCAACTCCGTATGTCCATATAGGTCTTATTATAGTTATGTAGATAAGTCTTTTGTAATTAATAGAAAGTTTGGAGCGTTTGTCTAGTAAGTGTTGGAGCAGTCGGAAACGTCGAGCAGTTTCTTGTCGTTTCAGTCTAGTATGAGGATTCCAAGTAAGACGTTTATCCAAATGGAGTCCTAAGTAGCGGATTTGCTCAACAGGAATAAGTGGAGTATTATTGAAAGTTACTGTAGGACAAGACGTCATAGGTTTACGACGGAGGGTAAAGGTGATTTGATGGGATTTGTTGGAATTTATTTTTTATTCTCCAATTTTTACACCATTCTTCAAGGCTTGTGATATGTGATTGAAGAGTTTGGGATGCAATTAAAGGATCGTTATTAACAGATAGCAAACATGTGTCATCGGCGTAAGTGGTGATGACAGTGTCAGGATGGGTTGGGATGTCAGCTGTATAAACTGTGTAGAGGATGGGACCGAGAATACTACCTTGTGGAACGCCTGCAGATTGAGCAAAGAGGGATGAGAAGACATTATTTTGGTTTACTTTGAAGTATTTATCAGTAAGATAGGAGCGGATAATGAGGAAGTATGTAGGGGATAGGACTTTTCGGAGTTTGTACAGAAGACCAGGGTACCAGACTCGATCAAACGCCTGTTCAATGTCGAGAAAGACTCCCGTGCAGTACATACCGCGCTCCAATGCAGAGGAGACTACATCAACCAAACGGTGACATTGTTGGATAGTGGAATGCGATGTGCGGAATCCAAATTGGTGATCAGGGATAATATGATTAGAGTCTAGGATGGGATACAGGCGTTTTAGGATGAGTTTTTCCAGGATTTTGCCCATGATAGGTAACAGAGAAATAGGACGGTAAGAGGATGGGTGTTCGGGTGGTTTTTTAGGTTTGTGTAACATTTTGACAATAGATATTTTCCAAGAATCATGGAAATATGTGGATCGGAGCACAGCATTTTCAATATTAACCCATTAAAGATGTGATTATTGGAATAATAAACTTTTTCTGCTATGGTGGTTACCATGTTGGTATCACAGGGTACTCCTATGTCTGTAATTTTTCCAGTTGTATTTCTTTTGTTTATGTCCAAGATATCCGGACGGTTATACATTATCCTATGGATATTATATTTTGTTCTCGGTAAACTTTTCTATTTCTGTTTTCTTTTAAGATTTTCTGAGGTATAAGGATAATAGGGTACCTTACCAACGTTCGGTAGCCCAATGTTCTGCATATACTTAGGTGGTATATTTTTGCAACATCATTGTGCCTCATCAGATATTCTGTACCAGCCAAAGTATCGCAGCCATTGGTTACATGCTGGATAGATTCATGGGTCTTAAAGGCAAAGACGACATTTATCCGCAATCAGGTGTTCTTTTAATATATATTTTCTGTAAGCTCTAGTTGCGATAACTTGATCTTAAATAGCTATAGAAAATCTCTTGGTCTTGCAATATATTTGCCATGTCTTCAGCCATTTAACTGAAATCTTATTGTCAATCTTTGGCTCATGCAATTTATGGTAAAATCCACCATACAATTTATTTTCCTTCCATATAGCTTTATAATAGTCGACATTTTTCACTTCAGGCGGAATCGCTTCGCTAAAATTCAGGGCAGTGTAGTCTTCATCCGATTATTCCATACTGGCGATGATTGCAGAATCTGTTGTTGTTTTCTCTTCTTCAGTGAATTTTCTTGTTTTCGGCAAGAGTCCTCAATCTCTAGGGGAGAGGGCGAGGGATTAAAGCCACAGTAAAAAGATCCCAGTACGTATGTTCTTCCTTTACTTAAACATTGAATAATGTTTACTGATTATTATAAAACGTTAAAATTAATTTAATAATATTTACTGTTTTCGATATGATGAAAAAGAGTGAAACGGAATAGGGATGGGTATTGAAGTTTAGAAAATAATTATTGTATTATTATAATTATTATTTTATTTTTTTATTAAGTATAATATTCCATGAAATTTGCACCTGCGAGTCAGCGCATCTAACAAATTTGTTGTATTTGTTTTTTTTTTTGCTGTGTATTTGCTTGATTCTGTTATTGTTCATATAGTAGGTCTGTTGGCGATCTCCTTTTTAATCTTCGTCGGTCAGGTAAAAGAGAGCAGGAAAAAAGAGACCAGAGGATTGCAGTGATTTTGAGATTGCAGTGAGTTGAAAAATGAAATGTAGTTTATTTGTCGTGGATGTAGGATTATGCTGTTGTTTGGGATGTTTAAGTCGTTATATACAGTGTTATTTGATATGAACCAAGGTGCTTCAACAATTTTTCATAGAATTTTTTATGGTGCTGTTTGTATTTTGTTCATGTGTTTATGTCTATATTTGGCAGAATCCCTAAGTACTGCTCTGTATGTTAAGTGAGGATCTGTAGTCCAAAAGATGTGAGATTTGGCTATATCGTCTTGAAATTTCTCGTCTTTTTAATTTCGTATATATGTTCCAAATAAGTCTTGTTACTTAATTTAAATAAAAACTAATCATGTTTGTGCTGTATTTATTCTCAAAAGGAGAAAATATGAAATAACCTCCTGATATCTAGTATTCGCTATATTTTATATTGATCTAAACACCACAACATAATTCATTACTCGAACCAATATATTTAATGAAAAGATAATTTGATGGATTCTGGGAAGACATCAGACAGTGATATTGATTATTGTGTATGTTTGTCAAAATAATACAATCCATTAGCTAATATTTAGTATGTGGATAATATTATGTTTCCTTTAGATTCGAAATTAATTTTGTTTTCATGAAATTGAAAAGAAAATTGATAGGCTTTTATTAGGAAAATTAATGAGGAGGATATTTTAAAAAATTGTTTTTTCGTCAAGGCAATATAGCGGAAAACCAAAAAGATAGAAAATAAACAAAGGAATGTTTTAACTTAATTAAATTTTGTTTATTATTTTTATCATGAACCTTTTTAATTAAAAAAAAAAAATAACCGCCATCAAAATGTTAGGTTTTACGTTTCAAGATATATATAGATAGATAGAAGAATCAACTTTATTCTGGGACTACGTCCCTTGAGAATAACAATATTGTACATAAAATTAAACATTACATCTGGCCAAAATGTATATTACAATAAACAAAAACAAACAAACAAACAAAAAAAACAACTAAAAAATAAGGGATAAAAGAAGTGTTTACATAACTGTACAGATATCGGAAGCCATAATATGAGAAATAATGTCCTAATACTGCAAAATAGTTGCTATACACAATACGCTATGAAATTATAAATGAGCGACAGATAATAATAAAGATGTTATAGTAATAGTAGTATGTTCGTAGAACATAATAGTATAATCGAAATACAATAATAGTGTAATCGTACATACACAATATATACACCCAATAATACAATAATAGTGAGAATACAATAATAGTACAATAGTATATATACAATATACATATATTAATATATATATACATATACATACATACAATGCAACAATAGTATAATAATACAATATAGGCTACCCAGCGTCTGATTGAATTGTAAGGAGGAATTGGAAAAGGAGGGTTTTAAATGTGGATAAGGATGGTGCATGGCGGATTTTAAGTGGGATGGAATTCCAAAATGTTGTGGATCGGACAATAAAGGAGTGTTGAAATGAGGCCGATTTGTGGAAAGGGGTATAAAGGTCGGAAGGACGAGATCTTGTGGAGAGGGAGTGGATAGATGACTTGAATTGAAGGAGATTGAATGCGTAGGAAGGACGATGATTATAGATTATTTGGTAAAGGAATGTACCTAGGAAGTACTGTCTTCTGAAGGAGGGGAAGAGCCACCCTGACTCGGCGTAGTAGTGGGAAACATGAGAACGTCTCGGGGTCCCATTGACAAATCGTACTAAGCCATTCATTATTCTTTTCAGTCTGACTCCAAGTTCCGATGAGAGGCCACCGTACACTACACAGCCGTAGTCAATGTGGGGGAAGATGAGGGCGGATACTAGGAGTCTACGTGTGGATATGGGTAGGAGATGGCGGAAGCGATGGAAGAGTTTCAGGATGGAAATTGAACGTCGGGATATGAGGGAAATATGGTGATTCCAGGAGAGGGTTTGATCTATGATAACACCTAAGTTTTTAACTGAAGTGTTGAAGGTGATGGGTTGGTCATTCAGGTACAGGAGAGGAATGTTGGTATTTGATCTGAGAAGGGGTTTGGAACCGAGGACAATGGCTTGGGTTTTAGCAACGTTTAATCTTAATCCATTTTCACTTGCCCAGGCACAAATCCGATTTAGGTCTTCTTGTATTTTGGCAAACGCATCATGCCATTCAGAGGGAGCGAAGGAGAGGTAAATTTGGGAATCATCGGCATAAAGGTGATGTGAACAGTGAAGGATTGATTTATGAAGGTCGTTAATATATGAACTAAAAAGGAGAGGAGATATGCTGGAGCCCTGTGCCACTCCTGAGGACAGAGTTAGATAGGATGATAAAGGTTGGTTCGGGATAGAGACTGCTTGGGTACGTTGAGAGAGGAATGATTGAAACCAAAGGATAGAGCTGTTGGAAAAGGATAACGATTTCAATTTGGAGAAAAGGATGGAATGGTTAATGGTATCAAAGGCTTTGGAAAAGTCCAGGAGGATAAGGACCGTTAGTTTTTTATCATCTATGGCTGACTGAACATCACTAACGATTTTGATTAGGGCGGATTGTGTGGAGTAGCCTGGTCGAAAACCAGACTGGTAAGGGTCAAGTTGATTGGATTGTTCTAGGAAGTTGGAAATTTGGGATTGGACTATTCGTTCTAGAGGTTTTGCAAGGTTAGACAGAATTGAAATTGGACGGTAATCTTCAGGGGAAGAAGGGTTAGGATTTTTAAGTAAAGGACGGACAATGGCTTTTTTCCATGAGGAAGGGAATATTGCGTTCTGAAGGGAGAAATTGTAGATGAAAAGTAGAGCGGGAAGGATTTCAGGTAGGCATAATTTGATTAATTTGACGGGAATACCATCTGGACCAATGGAATTGGAATGAGATTTCATGACGGCGGATATGAGGTCTGTAGGAGAAATATCTGAAAAATAAAAGTTGTCGTCGTTAAATGATATTCCAGGAGTAAAGAAGGAAAAGGTTGATGGAGGAATGCAGGAGGAAGCTGATATAAAATATGAATTTAAATCATCAGGTTTGACTGGAAAGGCTGCTGAGGAAGGTGATCTGGAAGAGTCACAGAGGGAGAGTTTACGAAGGAGTTGCCATTTGGTTTTGGAATCAGGAGCTGCTGAAAGGGCTTCGGGGAAATAGGAGGATTTGGCTCTTCGGATATTGGTTTGTGTCAGGTTACGGAGCACCCTAAACGCTTGGTAGTCGTCAGCGAGTCTAGTGCGTCTAAAGCGTCTGCGGGCTGCATCGCGTCTCTTCTGAAGATCTTTAATTTGCTGACACATCCAGGGAGCAGGGGGGCGACGAAAGGTAGAGGTTTTGATGGGAGCATGGGAATCAAGGATATTACGGAGGTTGGAAGTTAAAATATCAACCATAGCGTCAATACATGAACAGGAATATATTCCATTCCAATCAAGGGTTTCCAGGTAGGGTAAGATTTTTTCACGAGTGAGGACATCAATATTACGGAAAGTTATGGTTCTAGGTAGGATCGGAGGAGTATGGATATTATATGAAATTTGAATTAGGTCATGAGAGGATAAAAAGGAGACCGGTACTTGTGAGGAGGAAAGGAGGTTCTGAGCGGAGTCGATAATGTAATGGTCCAACCAGGTATCGGACCTGGGGGTGTGATGAGTGGGCGAAAAAGGAACAATGAAAAGATGAAGAGAGAAAAAAAGGTTTTCGAGGTATGATTTATCGCTGGAATCGGAAAGGAAATTAGTGTTTAGGTCTCCGGAGATGATTATTTTGGTATAAAGAGGAACAAAGTTGAAGAGGGATGATTCAAATGATGGATCAAAGGGAACAAGAGGAGGTCTATACACTACGACATAAAGGATAGGAGATGTATCAAAGGAAATTTCAGCGATTAGGAACTCTACATGTGGGTGATCGGATGGTGGAGAGCAGTGGAGTATTCGGGTCTTCATGCATTCGTGAACATACAACGCTACACCTCCGCCAGTCCGGCTCGTCCGGTCGTGGCGGATTAGTGTGTAGTTAGGAAGGGAAACAGATGAGGAAGGGATGTAAGGCTTGAGCCAGGTTTCGGAAATTGCAATGATATGGTAACAATTATGGGTAAAGTATTCAAGGAATTCATCATAGTGGGCAGGGAGGGATTGGGAGTTGACGTGACAGGTATTAAGGATGCTAGACATGATTAGGCTTGAGGAAAATAAAGTCAGAATTTGGTGAGCAGACGCTGGATCGGATATGATACATTAGATGAAATAATGTAAAAATAAAAATATAAGAAAAAAAACCATTAAAAAGAAAAAAAATTTTGAATGCAATAATCAATAGAAATAAATTAATCAAAAATTTCCGGTAGTAACATAACATACATTTCAGATTTTCAGTGTAAGTCCTGTGAACTACGCCAAATTGTTTATCGATGTTGAGGAGTAAACAGGGATCGAAGAGTCAGCCGAAGACGTCTAGGTCTTGACTCTGGTCGATAAAGACAACCTGATGACCGTCATCCTTTCGACACCGCAGTCTGCCGCCGGAGAACCATATATATTTTATTTTCCCTGCTGATTTCTTCTGCCGAGCGAGCCAGTAGAGGTACCTGTTCGTCGGGGTCATTTCCTCGCTGAGATAAATACGGTGGCAGTCATTTTCCTGCCAACCGATTTCCCGCGTCGAGAAGTCCCTTTTTACTTTTCGCTTCTGCACCAGGTCGTCTCTCACTGACTGCCTGACGAATTTCGCGATTATAGGCGGTGGTCGAGGGTCATCTTTTCTTGCTCTTCGGCGCAGCACAGTATCTATATCTTCGACATTGATTTTAATTCCCAGACCGGCCCCAATACTTGTAACCAGGGCTGCGGGAGTCTCACCTGCTCGAACCGGGATGCCCCGTATCTCGAGCGATCTACTAAGCAAGCCCTGATATATGATGTAAATACCGAAAAAACAAGTATTCAGTATCTTTTGCTATAGAAATATGAACAGAATATTTGCTTAACTATAGAGTAGTTTTTGAATAATCGAAAACTATACACCCCACGAAATATTACTGGCTCTATTGAACGTAAATTTATCTGCCAATTTCTTTTCCCCTGTCTCACCTTTTCGGATATTCGGAGTTTTTCCGGTCTAGAGTATAGGGCGAATGATTAACGTCACAGTTAAATGGTTCCACTACGTATCTTCTTTCCTTCACTGAAACATTGAATAATTTTCCCTGATTATGATAACGTTAAAATTAATTTTATAATATTTACTATTTTCGATATGATGCAAAATAGCGGAACAGAATAGGGGTGGGTATTGAAGTTTCGGAAAATAACAAGATCCGAGCCTCTATGAATATTTAATAAGAGGAACCGAAGGGGTAATCTAAAAGCTTTCACTGGCGGCTAACTTAATAATATACCTGTGTAGTATCTTGTATCCTTAGCTTCAAATGTACAAAGCTTCATGAAGCTCGACTAAAACAATGGAGGTCTTATAGGTAGATAAAAGAATAAACAAATTGAAAATACAGGTTAAGTCGGGAGGAGCGAACCGAACTTCAGAAGTTGGTTACACATAGGGAAATAGTTTTTAAAAACTTATATGTGATTGTCCGATTTTCATTTGTTTAATAACAAATAAAAAAAACACATTAATAAATAAATAAATGGTGTATCCATACATCCATTTGAATTTCGGTATTAACATCATGGCGTAGACATTCCATTTTGATTGGGAGGGGGGCGATGGACAAAAAAAATAATAATAGAAAAATTTCATTAGTTTATATTATGTCTATAAATTTAACATAATTATTGTGAAACTAACAAATACAGTATTGGATATTAAAATATATATGTATGTATATAACGTATAGATAGTTGTAGGATTTATTATGAGCTTATGAATATAATTGAAAATATCTGGAAAAAACAATTGGATATATTAAAATGTGTATACATTAAAAATGAGAGGAAGGGTTCTTCATAAGGTACATTTTTAGAATGTTAGCACCTAAAAATGAATAATGTTAAAAATTGAAAAATACTTTTGATTTCGTAGTTTGTACTATCTCCAAATAAAAATAAAACTTTTTCACATTCTGACTAGCTATATAAAAAGGTCTATAAAATATATTCAAACTTTTATTAAATTTGTTTTTTCCAATTTTGTTAAAGGAAATTATTGAAAAATGGAGGTGTCTAAATTAAAAGTGAACGAATCATAAAAGCCTAGGTCAGGTTTTCAATTTTAATTTTTCAAAACAGAAATGAAAATTTAAATAATATAAATATTTAAGTCGTGCTAAAATAGCTATTTATAGGGCCTAAAATTGCCAGAAAGTCGACTTTTATTATTTTTTAAAAATAATTTCAGTTTAAATATTATATTCATTCATATAGCTTATTTGTTATCAATTTTAATTTTATTTTAAACTGATAATTATTGGAGAGGAAAAAGATATTCTAGCTCTCTCATCATTTTTATTAGAGAGGGGGAGGTAAGTTCGATATTTTAATATTAGAATAAATATTAAAACTATCGTTTTCGGAAAGCACTAGGAATTAAATATGATTCTGATCATTAGAAAAAAAGTATACTCATCTTGCCTGTTTCATACAAAATGTAGTGCATAGTACAGGGAAATGTCGATATTTCTACAATATCTACTATCGATGGCCATCTCTAAGTAGAGTTTTTGCCGCTTAGTGACCCTTCTCACTCAGTAAATTCAATTTGCCCAAATTTCTTAATTAGAACCTTCTCAAACCAAGGCCGCGAATTGTCAAAGAAATCTATGTAGGATACAAATCTATGGGCGAGTGAAAGGCATATTTGGTTGGATGGAAATATCTGGAAAAATCTAAGGATGAAGAAGATGTTCAAAAACTATAAAACTAATTTTCCTAATGATTATAAAAGAATAGGTATTTCCATTGATTAATTTGAAGAAGAAAATAACATATTTTGTATAGGATTATACGCTAGTGAATCAATATTTATATTAATTCTCATATTTCATAATTGTTTATAATATCGATGAAAATATCGATTATAGATAGTATCGATAATTATAGACCGATATTAATATCGATATGGGGCCTTCGATATCCCACCCCTTGTACACAGTTCACTGACATGTCTTGAATTCACCATATCATCTGCTAATTGTAATTCCATTCTAACCACCCCAGAAGTGATAATAGTTTGCCAATGGTAGACAAAGGAATTGTAAAAACAATAACAAGTGACAAAAATAAAGCAGACTCATAATGATCCCACTACAATAACATTATCCGACTTGCATAACGACCAATCAGCGAGGGCCTTACATCTCAGTGCTTACTACTTTCTCTCTAGAAAGAAAGGATGAAGACGTAGCAGTAATCATCAATATGGTCATAGCATTGTTCGATGTCTTGTATTTAACTAGTTATATGACGGGTTTGGTTTGTTATAAATTCTTTGTTACAATTAGAATCAGAAGCGCTGGGATCTCTTAGTCTTCCCTTATCTTCCACACGTGGGGGAAAGGTACCGACTTGGAGCTCCCTCTGCTGACTGTAAATAAGCAGGAATGTTTTTCTTTTTTATTTATTCATTTTTTTTTAATCATTTGAGTTGTATCACATTTTATTTCATCTGTTTTACTAAGCTTTCTTTTTCTTATAATTTCTATTATTTTTGTAATTGTATATATTTTGTAAATGAACAAAATGTATTTTTTCTCAATAAAATAAGATTAAAAAAAAATATATCATTGGTGAACATCTAAGTCACACACAAAATACTTACGGTTTTCTCATAAATGTATTAACATAAAAATATCTATGAAATTATTATATATACGGTCGCGCTCATTGAAATTGCATCACCTATTTCTTTCTATTCTTAAATTGATAATGTTGATTACATTCACAGTTTTTTTTTTTTGTTTTTTTTTATCGTATCTAGGCTACAAGAAAACTTTAACAATCTTCTTCAGTTCAGTTTTAGCTAATGCCAGAATAAAAGCTGTAATTATGACCAGTTACCAAAAACTGTCCTCGAAAAATTTGATTGTTTAATATTAAAATAAAGATTAGCTTAAAGTCTATTATATATATAAAAAAAAATGTGAAATTAATGACCATTCAAAACATTTATAAATAAAATGTTGACGAAAATTTCATTTATACTTTTTTCAATGAGATATATTTTTATAAATTAATTTTTGTAATTGAATTTTTATGTACAAGAAATATTTAAAATTAATTATTTAATGTGATAATAGCGAATGAAATTAATAAATTAAGTCTTCATAACTGTATTTAATAACTTTACTTATTGATAATATAAAATATTAATATTGCCTATTGCAAGGATCACTTAAATATATATATATTTAATATATATATATAAATATATTATAATACATATATATTTATATATATATATATATATATATATATATATATATATATATATATATATATATATATATATTATATACATATATTTATATATAAATTATTAAATTGAATATTTTTGAATTTATTTCCAAATCAATTATATTACTTAATTTGGTCAATTTAGTCAAGAATTATTTTATCAGTTTAGTCAATTTAGGAAAGAAGACTAAACCGATAGAGGAAGAGTGAAAATGTTTGTATAGTTGAGAACATAGAGTGTAGAGTTGAGAAAATAGAGTCTAGAGTGCTTATAGTCCTCCAAAGAGAGACAGAGAGAGGAGGCTGAAGGTAGACCCTCTAGAGCTCTCGAGTTCTCTCCCCTTCTGGCCACCTCAATGTCTTTAAAGACGTCCTGAAGATTTCTTTAGTATAGATCTTGAGAGATACTTTCTATCTTAGCCAAAGGTCCTTTGAAGATATGAAATCAAGATAATATAGTTTCCTCTGTAAAAAATTATTAAAGCCATGGAGAAGACCTACAAAATTGTTCGAAACGTATACAATATAGACTAATGTACAAGAAATATTTGTACTTAGTAAAAAAAAAAATCACCTATATTTTTTAAATGGTTTGTATGCAATCAAAATTAATTTAAAACGTCGTATAGAAAACTAGAAAAAAAAAATTAAATAGTTACAGTAGACAAAGAATAGCAGAAACTCTTCTACCGATTTATTTATAATCTCTATTTAAATATGCACAAATTCAATAAAATTAAAATATTGAGCTGTATCATATCAAAATGTTAATAAAAAAAACTGGATAATCTTACTTCATAGTAAAAATTATTATACTCGTTTCTTTTTAACTTTTAAATATTATTAACTTAGTTCAATATATTGTAGGCAAGCAATTATTTTCTAACATTTTTTTCAGTCTGTTGACATGGAGTTGACTAAGTTTTTGATGAATACTGGACTTATCCTGTTCCATTCTTCAAGAAGATATTTTTTTAAAGTCTTCTTTGCTAGAACTTTAATTTTTTCTAATTTTTACTTCCAATTAGGCACACAGGTGTACTAACACATTAAGATCTGGTGACTGTGGTCGAGTTTTTATAACTTTGGAGAGGTTATAAATTACACATTCCTTAAGTAATATGGCAGAATGATGGGAATCATTACCCTGATAAAAACTACATTAGTTTTGTATTTCCAGATTTTCTGATTTTTTTTAAAATTTTTTTCCCTAAATGTCTAGGTAAACATATTTATTCAATATAGCCTGTGAATATTTGCAACATAACCTAAAGATTTCCTACATCATAATCCGCCGTACATATCCACACCAAGAAACAGGACATAAAACAAGACAATGAACACATTGACAGGATGTTTATTGATTACAATAAATTATTGTATTCAATATAATGTAAATTAAATTATTCATTTATTAAATAATTTCTATCAATATCCAGCTGTATCATTTTGACTGTGAGCCACTATATGTATGTATATACATACACAAGCTGAATTCTTCCAGCTGTGTGGAATAAGCGTCAAATAACAAAACAAAATATCAATATCAATAATTTACCATCGATTAGCGAGAACAGACAAACAATAAACATTCTCCTCGCTAAATTACTCGGACATTATGCAAATTATTCGCAAACTATACGATTATATTTCAAATAAATGATTACATATTTAAGTGTCTTGTTAAAAAAAAGAGTTGTCGTGTTAAAAAAAAATTAATAAGCCACCTCAAACATTTACTGGTTGCCAAAGTATTACATGAGCATATACGGCAAGGAGATACGAGTGGAGTTACGTGGTAAAAATAGTGTTGGAATGTTGAAGTATATATATATATATATATATATATATATATATATATATATATATATATATATATATATATATATATATATATATATATATATATTAGTGCATTCTTCTTAAAAGTTGATGGAGAGTTAAAATATATATATATATAAATATAATAATAGTAATAATAAAAGGCTAAGCGAATCCGAAGGTTCAATGCCGACACCACCAATCGCTTATTACACACCTCCCTCCACCGTTCGCCTTCCAAACCCAGTCCCTTCAGATAAGCTTTAATCCAACCTTCGCTTCGGCCTACCCCTCGAACGTTTACCATTCGGTACAGCAAATATTAACCTTTTAGAAATTCTCTCGACGCGATAAAATCACCTCAATTATATTACCCGAATACAGTTCACGCAATTCGGCATTGTGTAAGCCTCTGAACTCTCCGGTTAACTCATCCTTCTTCTGTCCGAATATTCTACGCAATACTTTAATTTTTCAAAAACCTTAAAACGCTGCTCATCCCTTAATCTAAGCGGCCAAGTTTTGCAACCAGAAAGAACTGTAGGTAAGACAATGGTTTTATAGATTCTAATTTTTAAGTTCCGGGACAAGAGGCGCGAGCTAAGTAGTTTTGTCACAGAAAAATAACAAGCATTTCCCGCCTTCAGTCTAACCTTAATCTCTTCTTAAATTTCCTTTATTGCCTGTTCCATCTTAAAATTCGGCATGCCCCTTCCTTATCTACATTTAAAACTCCCCTCTTCCATTTTCTCTTCACGACTCAATTAAACGCTGACTGAATATGTATTGTATAATTAGGATTTATTTTTCTATGTTTTTCGTAAGAAATATGAATACTTATTTTATATTACTTTGTACAGAGCCCTTTGGTTACAGTTTAATATTTATTATGTTCATCTATTTATAAGATCTAAATAATTACGTTTCGTTAGGTATACATTTTTTAAATAGAATAAGTTGCAATTTATTAATTTTTCTTTTATTTGTTAGTTAAGAATGTTTTTTTATATGATTAACTTGAATACTCTTTTTATATCAATACATATAAGTAGCAAATATTTTATTTCACCTTTTCTTTTAGTTTTGTATTTAATATATATATTTTTATTGGAGTTCTGGCAATGGCCAGATTCTCCACTCAAGTCATGAGTGTCCGTGGTTGTAGCGCCCTTACTCAATCTCCGCTGGCTTTCAATGCCAGCGAAATGGTTGAGGAAGAAGCGCAGGGATCTCCTGAAGCCTTGCTTTCCCTCCACGTGTGGGGGGATAAGTATGGTTCGGAGTTCCCATGTACGACTGTAAATTTTCATTACTTTTTTTTTTTTTAAGATAGTTTAAATTCTATTTTATTCATTTATTTTCATTCTATTATTTATATTTTCTTTCTTCACTATGATATTTTATTTTGTTCTTTTATAGCTTTATATTATTTGAAGTTAACTTATTTTTTTTTTAATTTGTAAATATGGTGTGAATGTGCTTTCAGAACTTTATTATAAATGTGCTTTATTGAGACAGATTGTAATACTTATCAATAAACAAAAAAAAAAAAAATAAATAAAAATATATATATATATATATATATATTTTAATAACTACTTATATAGGTATTTATTTTAATTGTTTCTAGTGACTAGAATTGATCATAATTTTTGTTTTTATTTTTATTCTTAAGGGATATAGTCACATATAATAAAGGGATATAGTCATAGAATAATGTTGATATTAGTATATATTTTCTTTCGTATTTTTTTTTTATGACAATAGTTTTTATTCCAGCCGATTGTAAATTGATAGCAGATGAAGTTGAATTTAATATTGCTTCAGATCGATAGTTGCTTTTTCTATATTGTAAGTAAGGATGATATAAATATAATAATTAGAATGGAGGAACTAATTGATGAAGTATAGACCAAATAGCCACTGTTTATTGAGGCATATTGAGGTCGGGACAGGTAAAGAGGAGATAGTGCTAAAGGTGAGAGGTTTAGGCTGACGTGAAGGGGGGAGGAGATGACAGAGGCGGTTGGGGGGGTGGGGTTAGCTACAACAGACCCCCTTAACCCACCACCTCGGTGTTGACAATGATATTCCTGTCCCTCTTAAGTTAGTCAAACAACACCCTTCTGAGTATCTTAGTGTTCTTTCAGGTTAGCAGTCGCAATTCCAACTTTCTCTCAGTAACAAGATGTTCTTAAAACGTAGTATATTTTTACCATTTCAAAAAACAAAATTTTTAACATCCAAAATAAAGTTAAAAAGTTTTGAAAAGTTTCAAATTATGAACGTAGTAATTGAAAAAAAAAATGAAACTTTAAAACATGGATGTTACCCATTCATAAGGAGTTTTTTCTTTATTCCAACTAGGCTAGTTTAGGAAATTTTCCTGATTGATATTTAAAACGATTTTATCTTTATTTGTATTAAATAATTAAACAAATATCTGGTGTGTCCACTCACACGACTTTCCTACCTATTTCAGAAAAGATTTTATATCTTTACATATCTTCATGAAGAAATAAAAAAAAAATTGATCTAGATTTATATTCCTGAAAATTGATCAAAGAAAAGATTTGAGTACGATTTATTTGATAAACTAAAACAATGTAAACCGGCTTAAGGCAGGTCAGTGTAAACATTTCAATACTCTCTAATATTACCGATCCAAAACTTTTTGCTATAGCTTAGTATTGTCAAAAAATAATTTCTGTTAAACGTAGAAGAAATAGTGAAGCATGTGAGATGCGGGCAACAAATTTTCTTACTTTCACTTTTCACTTTTTTCTCTCATTCACCCCTTTCTGACATCTGGATATTAACCCTTAATCTTACATTGGAAATTGAATAGGTGTAACTTCGTTAATAGTTTTCCAAAATGAACGACAGACAAACAGATCAATGGCTAAAAATGTGTTTTTCGGACTACGGGGGCTCTAAAACGTATAGATTCGACGAAAACAGCATATCGGAAATTTGACACAGATTGCAAGACTTTCCTTACCTAGTATAGGTAGGAAAGTAATAAACGAAATCGAGGAGAATTTCTTGACATATATTCTTCATTTCCAGTTAAGCTTCGTAATACCCAGTTAAACTATGCATGGGTATTTTAACAAAAAGTAAACTTTATAACAGTTGTCAACGTGAAGGTATTGTCTTGTAAAAAAAATATATACGCTTAACGGAATATATTTGTTATAACTAAGGATATTAATAATTCAATAAATGAAACGTAATAAAATAATATTGGAGTTTTGGCAATGGCCGAATTCTCCACTCGAGCTATGTATGTGTGATTATAGCACCTCTGCTCAGTCTCTACTGTTCTTTAATACCAGTAGCGCGGCTGAGTGAGGGGCGTTGGGATCTCCTTGAGTTATGCTTTTCCTTCCACGAGTTGTGAGAAAGGCTTGGCTCGGAGATCTTGAGTGAAGGTTTTTTTTTTTTTTTTTTTTTTTTTTTTTTTTTTTTTTTTTTTTTTTTTTTTTTTTTTGATTTTGTATAGAAGCATGTATGTATTTGAGTTGTTACTTTCATTAGCTTAGTTTCTTTTTGTTTAGTTTAGTTTATATACATTTACTTTTAGTATTATTATTTTTCTGTATTATTTATTTTTATTTATTGTGAATGGAGTGTGAATGTGCTCTTTGAACACTATTATAAATGTCCTTCATTGTGACAGATTGTAATATCTCTCAATAAATAAGTTTAATATTTAGTAATAAAAAATAAAATAATAGCTAATAAAACGTAAAGAATAACAAATAGAAATCGTAGATCATATTTTCTCTTTGTCCTCTGTTACGAAACCTTTTTTTCTAGAAATTCGTAACCCAGTAGAAAATTGTGCCCTCCCTTTTAAAAATGTAAAAATCCGATAAATTATGGCCAGTTAAAACGTTTTATGGCACAAAGCACGTGGAACTTCTGGGCACCTCTGGAACATTGGAATAGAAAAAAAAGTTGGAATGATTCAAAATTGAAAAAAAAAAAGAAAGAAATACAAATAATAATTTTAAAATAAAGATGAAAGTATTAACTAAATAAAAATAGATTAAACAGGATCAAGGTTTAATCTAGGTAGTAATAGAAGATATCGAATTTATAAAGATCGATTTGAGACGCTGATCGAGCTATATTTTCAGCTACAACCTAAATTTGCATACAGTAATCGAACTGCTTCCGCTGGGCTCGGATAAAGGATCAGTTATTTTACAATTTGCATCGCAAACACAACAAGAAGGAGGGCACCTGTAGAGGGCGGTGTAATAGCTATATGATTCCAATCCATTCCGAGAGGTCAGTTGAATTCTAACAGCTTTATAACTAGTTTTACAGCGGGTTTTTATGAATGAATAATTTTTTTAACTTTGTATTAGTGATATAATAATAATAATACTTTATTTATACTGGGACGAGTCTCTTTAGAATAATACAGAAAGACATAAAAATTGGCTAAGGAGCCTCAGAGACACATAAACAAAAGTACAGAGTAATTAAACAGTCATAGTAAAAAAAATATAAGTTACTTTCTAGTTTTAATCAGTTAATAATAAAAAATTGGAAAGCAAAGGATGAAATAAAAATAATGAAGAACGAGCTAATAATTTATATACATATTTAAATTAGTATCTATTTACAATTTCATGCGGACTTGATGGATAAGAAATGATTGAACAGGCGGAATTCAAAGGTAGAAAGGGAATGTGAGAAAGGAAAGAGTTCCAAAGGGATGAGGATCGGATATACAGTATCATAAGGACTGGATTTCCATGTTATAAATTTTATTCGCTCGCATTTAAAAACTTCAAGCTAAATAGCAAACTCGATTATCTACCCATTTCAAGATATGTAGAATAACATATTAACCATTGATATTGCATGAGATTTTTTTGATTTTTGTTGCATCAAATCGCACATTTTTTGTACTAGATTAAATGACAAATTAATATAAATGAGCAGTTAATTATTGTACAAAACTATACTTGCAAACTACTCACCCTTCATAGAGATACATATTCAGGCCGAAATTTTCCTCAACATTCCAATAGAAGCCCAATGCTACCCTAACATTAGCAGGGAGAGAGTATTCTTGATAGTTCAACAGTTAAATTTTTTTTTAATCTATTTATTGAATAATAATAGAATAGGCCACTGCTGGAGGGCTATAAATATTAGGGCTAAGAGTTCTCATTCAAACAATATATACAAATAATAGAGAAATAAATATAAATATAGAAAGTAAATAAATAATACTGATGAAGAAAGTAAATAAAAAAAAAAGTAAACAATAACAAAAAATAGAAACTTCTAAACACAATCATACCTATATACAATATATACATTCGCCCAGGAATCTCCGAGCCAGGCTTTTTTCCCCACATGTGGAAGGCAAAGCAAGACTCCAGGAGATCCCAGTGCTACTTTTCCAGCCGCATCACAGAAGCCAGTGGAGACTGAAAGAGGGCACTAGAGAAACAGACGCTTAGGACATGAGTGGAGAAGCTGGCCATTGCCAGGACTCCAGAAGCATATTTACAAGAGATCTCTGGGCCACTGCCGTTTTAACCTTCGTGGAGGATTGTAGGGATGAAGAGAGCTGGTTAGGGATTGAGCTAGAGGATTTGGATGATGGATAAGGTTTTGGGTAAGGTGAAAGTTTGAGAATCTGGTTGGGATGATGTCGAGGACAAATGGGATGGTAAGGTCATGGTGTAGGGTCTTGTTTGTGACATAATATGGGGCATTGACTATTGTTCTAAGTACTTTGGACTGGAAGGATTGGATGCGTTTGATATTCGAATGTTTAGCAGTTCCCCACAGTTCAAGTCCATAGGTCCAGATAGGTTTCAGTATGGTCTTGTAGATTAAAAGTTTAAGTTAAAATTAACTACCGTAAATTCAACAGAAAATCAAACCTCTCCATGCGCATCTATACAACCTTAAATAAATCTACAACTAAATTTAACAAAGAAAAACACTAGCATCAGATCTCAGAGATAAATTTCAAAAATTAATTCAGGAACATCATTTAATTTTCACTGACGGATCCAAATCTGACTCAGCATCTTGATAAGATTTTGTGAACCAAGATACCCAACATAAAATGAAGTTACATCCATTCAGTAGTATTTATTCTGCAGAGGTAAATGCCACAGCTAAGGGCCTAGAGTATTCATCTACATTGCCTGACAAAACTATAGTAATAGCTTCAGATTCCTTAAGTGCTCTGAAGAGTTTAGCAAACATGTATTCCGATCATACAGGAATTCAATGAATACTTGAAATAGGAAAATTTATAGCTGATAATGAGAAATCAGTTAACTACATACGGGTACCTGGAAATGCTGGTATAAAAGGCAATGGAATGGCCGATAAAGCAGCAAAAGAAGCACTCTCGCTCCCAGGTCGTGGTAGGATCCTGCTAACACTCTCAGATCTCTTAAAGAGAGTATCCAAAAGGAATGGCAAGCCGTATGGGACAAGAGTGCTCCAAGTAAACTCAAACTAATAAAGAAAGATGTCAGGCCTTGGCGTTCTTCTAGTCTCAGTACTCGCAGAGAGGAAGTCGTCCTTGCCCGGCTTAGGATCGGACACTCAAGACTGACCCACCTCCACCTCATCACTGAAGCCTGTTTTTGTATTGTATGTTTTATAGTCGTAAATTAAATGACTTAGAAATATCACAAAATATACCACTAGCCTCAGGAAGCGACAGCAATATAACTGAAAAAATAATAACATTTCTACAAGAGTAAATTTAATGAAACAGCTATAATAATAATTTATATTTATCTTTTTCTCTTATTTAATTTGTTTTCCTATATATATATATATTTTTTTTTTTCCCCCCTTTCCTATATATACCTTTCCCCCCTTATTTTATTTTTTATATACATTGTTTTTATCTATTACTTTTACTTATTTATTTATTTTTTATTCCATTAAATCTACCAGCTAAATATTTTAATAATAATATTTTTATGGATAACGGAGCTGATGGCCTAGAAGTTTTGCGCCTGTAACACTAAAACAACCGACCAAATATATACATATATTTATTTAACCATCTTGCCAATAAGCTACTGTTCGATTACATAGCAAATATAGGTGAAACAGATAGAGAAAATAATTTATCAGAAGTAGAATTAAATATACATTAGGAAAAGAGTTATGAGGAAATAGTCCATAAGAGAAGTAGATAGTTAAAGGAAATTGTATTGTTAATTGAAAATTTTATAGTTAAGAATATAATTAATCTTTGGTTATTAGTAACTAATAAAAGAGATTTTTATTTTAAGAGAAATAAAATCAGGAGCAAAATCTGAATAACCAGTTCCCTCATTAAATATTTTTAAAGTTACTATACAACTTCTACCTCGCGCGGTCTCATTACCGCGTATGGGGAGCGTCCCACGGGTGGCGGATGTGGGGATGGTCGGTGGAAATTCCTTGGAAGTTCCTCCCGGCTAAGTCCGATGGACTCGCTGACCAACAATGAGAGGGGCCCTCCAGACTTGCTGGAGGGAGGGGACCTCCAGACTTGCTGGAGGTAGGGGCCCACCAGACT
Organism: Nezara viridula; assembly: GCA_928085145.1. Classification (NCBI taxonomy): domain Eukaryota; kingdom Metazoa; phylum Arthropoda; class Insecta; order Hemiptera; family Pentatomidae; genus Nezara; species Nezara viridula. Next base: position 124,676,923 of record OV725081.1, on the reverse strand, counting down.
TGCTGGAGGGTGTGACGTAGGATTGAACGCCCTACTCACATATCTTTAGTTCACCAAACACCACAAAAAGTCATGGATCTCCCTAAGGTAAAACGCTCATTATCCGGAGGTAAACTAGTCCCCCGTTCGGGTCTCCGGGTGGGGACTGCTTTAGGGGATTCATGCCGCAAGTTGAAATATAGGGATTTAAATATTGGTACGTGGAACGTAAGGAGTTTAAACACAGCAGGGGGGCTAAAATCGGTCGCGAATGAGGTAAATGGGTACAATTTGGATGTCGTGGCTCTGCAAGAGGTTCGCTGGCCAGGGGAGGGCTCGATGAGGGAAGGGAAGTACACTATTTGGTACGGAGGAAGCGGGAATCATTGTCTAGGTACCGGGTTTCTAATTAGGAGTAGATTACTATCCGCTTTGAGGGACGTACAATTCTTTAGTGATAGAATTTCGGTAGCTACATTTCAGGGACGTTGGTTTAAAATCGCATTAATAAATATACATTGTCCGACCGAAGACAGTGACAATGAAGTCAAAAGTGAATTTTACGATAAACTGGAATGGGTTTATGATAAACTACCGCGAAACTACATGAAAATAATTATAGGTGACGCCAACGCAAAGGTAGGAAGGGAAGAAGTTTATATTTCGACGATTGGTAAAGAAAGTTTGCACGAATATAGTAATGATAATGGGATCCGTCTGATAAACTTTGCCATCTCGAAAAACCTGATAATTAAAAGTACGACGTTTAAACATAAGGATATTCATAAATATACTTGGACATCACCGGATTCGCAAACACGAAATCAAATCGATCATGTCTTGATACAACACAGCTGGCAAAGCAGTATAATTAATGTACGGTCTTATCGCGGAGCAGAATGTGGGTCGGATCATGAATTAGTAATCGCGAAACTTCGACAAAAACTTAATATAAAAAAGAGAAAAGAAAACTGTTTCGATTTTGAGAATTTTAATTTGGAAAAATTAAAAAATCCATCAATTAGAAACCAATTCGAGCTAGATGTTAAGAATAGGTTTGAAGCTTTAGAACTTCCTGACGAGGACCACGAGGATATTGACAAGTTATGGATAGAGATTAGGGATAATATTAAAGCGGTCGGTAACTCGTGTCTAGGAAAAAAGGAAAATAAGAATAACAAACCGTGGTTTGATGAAGATTGCTTAAACATGTGTGAAAAAAGAAAAGCTGCTAAATTAAAAGCTCTAAATAATCCTAGCGAAGACAATCTGGAATACTTCCGAATCTCAAAGAACGAAACGACAAAATTTCTCAAAAATAAAAAAAGGGAGTATCTTAAAAATAAAATAATTGAAATAGAAACTAATAGAATCGAAAATAACGTAAGAGACATGTACAAAGGTATAAACAGATCACGTAAATATGTAGGGCCCGTAACGTCTGGAATTAGGGATGATAATAACAATATTCTGACCGATCCGGTTGACATATTGAATAAGTTTAAGGACCACTTTGACAATATTTTAAATACGGGAAATTATGATCTGTGTCCTCCTTCTGAGTACCAGAGTGCTGAACCGTTAATAGAAGGACCAAGTAAAGAGGAAGTTGAAGTAGCTATCGGAAAATTAAAATCATATAAAGCAGCGGGAATCGATAATATTCCTACTGAACTAATTAAGGCATGCGGGGAAGCTGGAGTTTCTAAAATACATCGGTTGGTTAAAAAGATCTGGGTGAACGAGAAATTACCTGAAGAATGGAAAGAATCTATTCTTATTCCGATTCACAAAAAGGGTCCGAGGACGGATTGTAATAACTATCGAGGAATTTCACTCCTTCCGGTATGTTATAAAATATTCACTTTAATCTTAACCAGTCGAATCACGGAATACGCCGAGGAAATTATCGGAGACTACCAATGCGGATTTAGACGGAATCGTTCGACTATTGATCAAATATTTTCTTTACGGCAAATATTAGAGAAAAAATTGGAGTATAACGGTATTGTTCACCAGCTGTATATAGATTTTAAAAAGGCTTACGATTCTATTGACCGCCAGAAACTGTATAATATTCTAATCGAGCAGGGGATTCCAAAAAAACTAGTAAATCTAGTCAGGATGTGCTTGACGGAGACACTCAATAAAGTTAGAATCGGTAATAATTTGTCCGAAAAATTTGAGGTTCGTTTGGGCTTAAAACAGGGGGATTCTCTTTCGCCTGTCCTGTTCAATTTGGCATTAGAACATGCCATTAGGGAGGTAATGCGAACCGAGAAAGGGTTGGATCTGGGCGGGACAACATCCGTGCTGGGCTATGCTGATGATCTGGTACTGTTAAGCGAAGACGTTGAAACTATAAAACTAAATACGACAATGTTAATGAAAGCCGGTAAAGAACTAGGACTCGAAATAAACGTGGATAAAACAAAATATATGGTTAGCTGCAAAAATGGCAATACTAGTGGTGATATCGATATAGATGGTAATATGTTTGAACAGGTAGATAAATTTAGGTATCTAGGTTCTACGATAACTAGAAAAAACGAAATTGAAGAAGAGATTAAAGTTAGACTGAAGGCGGGGAATGCTTGTTATTTTTCTGTGACAAAACTACTCAGTTCGCGCCTCTTGTCCCGAAACTTAAAAATTAGAATCTATAAAACAATTATCTTGCCTACAGTTCTTTATGGATGCGAAACTTGGCCGCTTACATTAAGGGATGAGCAGCGTCTTAAGGTTTTTGAAAATAAAGTATTGCGTAGAATATTCGGACCGAAGAAGGATGAGTTAACCGGAGAGTTCAGACGGTTACACAACGCCGAATTGCGTGAGCTGTATCCGGGTAATATAATTGAGGTAATTTCATTGCGGCGAATCAAATGGGCTTGTAAAGTTGTTGGGCTTAGTAACGAGAGAATTCCTAAAAGGTTAATATTTGCTGTGCCGAATGGTAAGCGTCCGAGGGGTAGACCGAAGCGAAGGTGGGAAGATTGTATTAAAGCCGATCTGAAGGGACTGGGTTTGGACGGCGAACGGTGGAGGGAGGTGTGTAACAAGCGATTGGTGGTGTCGGCATCGAACCTTCGGGTTCGCTAAGCCTTATTATTATTATTATTATTATTATTATTATACAACTTCTAAGCTAACAGAAAAAAATTCGCTTTCAATAATTTATATAGTGTTCAGTTTATAAGAGAGTTTCTATTTTATTATTATTTATTTTTTGCCTAACATATTCTAAGCTATATGTATTATTTGTTAAATGTGCGTTGTTTTTTGTGTTTGTTTTTTTCTGATACCATATCTTCATTCATTTTTCACCAAATCCATTGATCGCACCACAATTTTTAAGATTATTCGATTCCTTCGATTGCAATGACATCACTCAGAGAAGTCAGGAAAAACAAATTATGAAGAAGAGGAAACTAGGATATTCCATATAGGGTATGGTTGATTATATATCTAACATAATTAGAAACAATTCTAAATTTCATGTATATTCCACTTTATTTTTTTTAATATATATATATATATATATATATATATATATATATATATATATATATATATATATATCACCGCTATTGCTGTTCCGATAAGTTTTTTTTACTTTAGTAATTCGTTACCGAAGAAACTAAAGAATTTAATAATGGCCATGAAACTCGAGCGCGAACCCGGGCTTGGGTTTCTTCAGTTCTCAAATACGACCCCTTATATTTTATATTTAACTATTTTTATAGCGGGTTAGAATGTGAAATGGTTAATTATTTTAAATAAAAAAATAAATAAATGTACCTTAGAGGAAGAAATTGTAAAAATTAGGCTTTTAAGACCTGTTAGAGAACATCAATAGGAATAAAACCTATATCTCTCTACTATATAAAAATTTTTAGTAATAATAATAATAAACGGCTTAGCAAACCCGAAGGTTCGATGCCGACACCACCGATCGCTTATTATACACCTCCCTCCACCGTTCGCCGTCCAAACCTAGTCCCTTCAGATCGGCTTTAATGCATTTTTCCCACCTTCACTTCGGTCTACCCCTCGGACGTTTCCCATTAGATGATGTAAATATTAACCTTTTAGGAATTCTCTCCTTACGAAGCCCAACAACTTTACAAGCCCATTTGAATCGCCGAGATGAAATCATTTCAGTTATATTACCTGGATATAGTTCATGCGATTCGGCGTTGTGTAACCTTCTGAATCCTCCCGTTAATTCATCCCTCTTCGGTCCGAATATTCTACGCAAATTTTATTTTCAAAAACCTTAAGAGGTTGCTCATCCCTTAATGTAAGCGGACACGTTTCGCATCTGTAAAGAGCTGTAGGTAAGATAATGGTTTTATAGATTCTAATATTTAAGTTTCGGTGCAAGAGGCGCGAGCTAAATAGTTTTGTCACAGAAAAATAACAAGCATTTTCCGCCTTCAGTCTAACCTTAGTCTCTTCTTCAATTTCAAAAGTTTTTAGTGACTTTCACATTTTATTTTATTTTAGTATGAGGAGAGTAGGCGAAGATGGGAGCTCAAGTAGCGCTGCTCTCATATGGAAATTATTTTACAAATTACACAGCTCTTCCTGTATTTAAATATGTTGAGCTCCTGTTTGCTCCTACTATAAAATAATGATTTTTGACTAATAATTTGTACGGGAAATGGTATTCATCTGGAGGTGGTATTTTTCGTTAGTTGACATTTCCCCTTGATTCAAATATATTAATTATTATATTATATATAATATTATTTACATCATATGGTCACATAATTATAATTATTATGAAATAGAAAAGGAAGTAAAATGAAAATAATAGAAATAAAAGGCTCAAATTATTGTTGGGCTAATATGAAGCTGGACAAGTTGAATGTATATTATGGTTACAAATAAACAATAAAATAATTATAATTATATAATAATATAAATTGGCGATAAGACGTGGTTTATAATTTAGGTTTTTGAGAAATTAAAAATCTTTCCGAATTGTGGTTTCGTTCATATTCTTTTATGCGAAAAAAAATAATATAATCTGAAATGCATAATGTATATAAAGTAAAGCTATACAATTTGAGCAACGAGTCTATACAATTAAATGAACAGATGAATCATTTGTAAAATGGGGGGGGGGAGGAGGAGGAACCTACGAGCTGTTTTTGAGAAAATTGTAAACATGTGTAAAATAGATATGGAGTGGCACTTCCGGTTTGCCGATTTTGACAAAAATGTTTATGTAAACTGCTAAAATACACAATTTTAGTTTCGTACGAATTTTTATGTTTGAGCTAGACTTTTTGTTTATTCACTGGCACACTCAAACCGTTTTGGGAGCTTTGGTTATTTGGATTCACGAGATCCCACAACGTGTATTTCCGTCGGAAACTCGGATTAAAAAATTTTCACGTTCCTAATAATTCTCCTTATTATATATTTCATAAACAGGCAAATAAAAGTTTAAAAAAAAGTGTTAGCAGTCTGTATCTTGCTTTTGTTTGTGATAATGAAATTATCTAAACCCGGTTTGATACAAAATAATAGTATCCATTACTGTTATGATTTATTTATTATATTGTGAAAAGAATTTACTTTAGTATAATTTGTTAAAATATTGTAAAAATAATTATATTTATATATTTGGTTTTCTTGATCCTTGATGTACAATTGAAAAATATTTATGTACATAACTGTTGTTTATAAAAAGTAAACAATGGCTTAGCTTCCATTACCCCGGCTCATATTACAGACTATAGCTGTCACGTAATGTCTCGGTGAGTTAGGGCAGCGGGCCGGGATGAAAGCTATTGGATTTATCTTCTTGGTCCAATAGGAAGAACAGGCATCCTTGGTCCTGATGAAGGAATACGCAGGAGCAACGGGAGTCTTCAATAGCTTCCTCGTCCTATAACAGTTCTTCAAACCGAGGATCCAAGATTGGATATCGAAAAAAAAAATCATCATGAACAAAATATCAATGTATTAGTCGGAAAGGAAATATTAATATATTTATTGAAACTGTTAGTGCGTGTACTTCATTATTATGTTGTTTAGTTTAGACTGTTTAGGCGCCATTTATGCAGTGAGAACAAAGATACAGTGTAGGAAACATATTTTCATGAAAGAGAAATAAAAAATTAAATGAGAGTTAACCGCTTGGAACGGCTACAACTGGAGAACTGTGGGGGGGGGGGGAGAGGCGGAGGATTTATGAGGAGGAATTATTTAAAAGCCCTGGGATGAGGTAATCTCCAGGCCACTTCATAATATTTTATAAACTTGCTGTTTCCACATTTATTTAGATGTTTTTTTAAAAAAATGATTCAAAATTCAATAGGCCCTCTACCGGCCAACAATCCGACTACTCTTTTAGTAGATGCTCGTGATACTTAATAAGACATAAATAAGTAATACAATAAAAAAAAAAGTGAGGTATGTGCTATAGACAATATGATATAAGTGAAAACATCAAGGCAGGATGAATACTATGAAACATTTTTATTTATTTTTTTATTTTAATGAAATTTACAACTGTATTACATAGAAAATACAATAAGTAAATGTGACATTGGTAACATGACATGCACAACATGAAGAGAAACTACCCATTGGTAGAACTCAAATTAAAGTTCTATATTAGAAGGTCCCAAGGCCATCTTCTTTTCAGACGCCTCGGAGTATATGAAATATAAATTATAAATAATAGCTCATTATAAAGAGGATGAAATTCTGAACATTTCCCTCGCTTACAGTATGCAGGTCCGAATTTTTAGTTTTTGAGATATAATGTATATTCGGACCGAAGAAGGATGAGTTAACCGGAGAGTTCAGACGGTTACACAACGCCGAATTGCGGGAGCTGTATCCAGGTAATATAATTGAGGTAATTTCATCGCGGCGAATCAAAAGGGCTTGTAAAGTTATTGGGCTTAGTAACGAGAGAATTCCTAAAAGGTTAATATTTGCTGTGCCGAATGGTAAGCGTCCGAGGGGTAGACCGAAGCGAAGGTAGGAAGATTGCATTAAAGCCGATCTGAAGGGACTGGGTTTAGACGGCGAACGGTGGAGGGAGGTGTGTAACAAGCGATTGGTGGAGTCGGCATCGAACCTTCGGGTTCGCTAAGCCTTATTATTATTATTATCCTACTATAAAATAATGATTTTTGATTAAACATTTTTACGGGAAATGGTATTCATCTGGAGGTGATATTTTTCATTATTTGTCATTTTCCTTTGAATCAAATATATTATTATCAAATATATATTATTATTTACATGATATGATCATATAATTATATGAATTGTGGTTTTGAATAGTTTATTTTATGATACGAAAATTGTCCGAATAGTGGTTTCGTTCAGATTGTTTTATGTTGACTAAGATACAATTTTGAATATCAGCTCATTGCAGAGAGTAAGAAATGCTAAATATTTCTATTGCTTACCTTATGCAAGTCCGATTTTTTACTTTCCGAGATATTTTAATCCATATCTTCAATAAAAATCGGAATCATTTGGTTTTCGAGACTATTTTTTTTCCGTTTCGCCTCTCTAACAAGGTGTCGCGTTAAGATACAATTGGTAGTTACGTACGTTAAATTTGGAGTAAACTCTTTTATAACTTAAACAGAAACTAATTTATGAATAATTTTTCTATAAACCTGGGAGTTAATTTTCCATGGAACAGCAAGTTTTTTCTGGAAGTTAGAAATAAGGGATTGTGTTTTGGGAGAAATAATTATTTTAATTACACCTTTCCCCCTACCAAGGGTACAGTTCCACTGTATTTACAAATTTTAGTTTATTGTTCTAATTTATTTATTTTATTTATTTATTGTTCTAATTTCATTTATAAGGATGACCAGGTTTCCCAAAATCAAGGAAGCATAATAAGTAATAAAAAACATAAATATAATTGATAATTTTGTGGGAAATAAAGGTTCACAATCAGAGAAATAAAAATATGGAACAGAACCGGACACCAACCACAGTTCTTATTTCCAGAATTATTTCTCCTTTATTATTTCTACAAATTGACATTAAGAATAATTGTAATTACGTAATAATATTAATTGGCAATATGGCGTGATGTGTAATTTAGTTTTTTGAAGGAATAAAAAATTTGTTCGAGCTGTGATTTCGTTCCGTTTATTTTATGTTGATAAAAAATAATACAATCTGAACTACAGAATACATATAAATTACTCTTATACAATTTCGGCAATGAACAGTGCAATTATATGAACATTTGTATAAGTTGTAAAATGAAGGATTGGTCCGTAAAGTTCCTATCTATCCACCTGGTTTTTGGCCTCCTACGTAATCTTTTGCATACTACTCTGACATTCATTGTTGTGTAAAGGCGTCCTGATGGATTGCTACGAGTCCTGCCCATCTTAACCTCCTTGCCTTCATATCATGAGATATTGACTGACCCGTTTCTTTCAGCAGTTCTTTATTGTTCTTTCTCCTCCATGTGTCAAGATTCTGATTCCATATAGGTCCTGTTATCCTACGTAGAACTTTTCTTTCGAATCTCTCAATTTTCGCTTCTAGTGTGCCGGTTATAGTTCAGGTTTCACAACCGTATAGCAGAACTGGCTTAATTACGGCGTTGTTCGCCCTTATTTTTAGATTTCTAGAGATTTTTCTGTATTTCAGTATCTTTGAAAGAGAGAAGAAAGATCTGTTCGCACTTGTTATTCGCTGGTCTATCTCTGTTAGTTGATCATTTAATGAGGTTATTGTGGAGTCGAGGTATTTTAATCTCTCTACTTTCGGGAATGACTTAGAGTCCACCCAGATCATGTTGTTAGGGTGGATGTTTCGGCTAACTATCATGTATTTTGTTTTATCTACATCGACCTGTAGTCCGATTTGCTCTGCTTCTTTTAACAGAGTCCGAGCGAGTCTCTGAAAATCTTCTTGATTACTTCCGAGGACAACTATATCATCGGCATATGCTAGGATTTTATGCTTCATATATATATATATATATATATATATATATATCGTGATAAAAATAAAGTTAAACAAATAATACGTGTATTTGTTTCAACAATAATAACAGATGATTTGCATGATTGTACAAAGATGATCACTATATAAAAAAAATGTATAATAATAAATAGAGAGAGGAACATATAAAGAGAGAAAGGACAGATGTGATTGTTTGCTGGCGACACCAGATCATCACTTCGGCGAAAGCTCTCCGAACTTCCCTAACGATTAGTCACAATAATCGATCAATGAGATCGACTCCTTATTCCGATCCGATAGATCTATTTCTTCTTTTATCTGCCATTGCTTTCCCTAATTAGTGGCGCGATATTTATTCCGTTGGGAAGCTAATCATCGTCGCCCCAATTATTGAGAGCTATTTCCAAAAGTTTCGATGTTCTCGACGAACATTCCGGTCATCGCTCACAAAAATCAACTGACCGAATTTTTCGATGATGTTTAACGAACGGACCGAAATGGTAATTGGTGCCATTGCGGTAGAAAAGGGCAAAGTTCGAATGCCTTGCTTCGTGTCACCTACTTCTTTAGTTTTCTTAAACGTTTTAACCAAGTAGAACACTTGTGTTATTATCGGAATATTCTAAACGAGTCCTTTAGTCTCTCAAATAGCAGTTCCTTAAATAACGAATCAACGTTTCGCTATGCGCTGTAATAAAAAGAGATTAAATCCATTCGAATGAAGTTCTTAACTGAAATGTGTGCCTTTAGTCAGATGATTCACCTAAAGGCAAGGAATATGGTTTATTTGTGTAGTAGCCTTTATTGGTACAAATGTTATGTAGAAATGTACAATGTACAAATGTACGATTAGTTACAGCTACTAGCGGATCCAGGATTTAATTTGGGGGGGGGGCCTCAACCCAAAAACTTTTTTTTTCATATTTATACAACGATAATTAATTTGAAAAAAAAGAAAGAAATTAATTACCTATATGAAATAGTGTTTGAAGTCCTATCAAATGTAATTGCACTTACAAGAATACTTTAAGAGATAGTTGTTAATACTTTTTTCTGCAAAATATTGTTATATCTAACCATTTTGGGAGGGGGTTTTAGCCCGAAAGCCTCCTTCCCCCCGTAGATCCTCCTGTAGTTACAGCTGCAAACGCCAAAAGCGTTTTGGCATATTCCGGTTATGATATCATAAGTGTGTGTGAAGTAGGCAAACATAAAGAAAAATAAATACACCTGTGACGCGACTGGGAGAGAACTGCTGGGATCTCTTTCAGCCTTGCTTTGACTTTCACATGAGAGCAGCGAAGACGGGGCAAAAATTGTTGAGAGCTCCACAGGCTGAATTTAAATATTGTATAAAGCTATGAATGAATATTTTTTTTTTTTAATATTCTTCCAATATATTTTTTTCATGTTATAAGCATTTTTTTATATTATTCGTTTACTGAGTATTTTATTTTTAATATTATTATCTATTGATTTTATTTTTAATATATATAAGTATATTTTTTATTTACTTACTTTTTTTTATTTATTTATTTTTTTTTATTTTACCTCATGTATGTGGTATGAATGTAAAAACACATCGAGCAAACATCTATCTATATATATAAAAATGAATGTATGTCTGTCTGTCCGTCTGTTTGTCCTTAGTGCATTACTAAAACATTGGTCACGAAACTTTGGGAAGTTGTTCCGTACACTCCTGGGAAGGTTTCTGGCATAGTAATTCTGTCTTACGATAATTTTATATATGTAAAAAAATAAAAATGTAAATGTTTTTCTGTTCAAAGCCGCAAAAAATGTGTCGCTATAAACTCTAGCGCCAAAACGGCTTTACCGATTTTAACGAAACTTGGCTAAAATCTTCCCCTCGAAAACCTTTTAATTTATGAGAAGGAGTTAGTCGGGGGTGCGGTCAGATAAGTACTAAATTAAAATATAGTAATTATTTTATTTTAATTTTGCCGACGTTTCGACCCACTTTGCAGGTCGTCTTCAGAGCGTAGGATGTAGCACTGCGGGAGGCAGTTGAAACACTCAAATGTGTTTCAACTGTGAGTGTTTCAACTGCCTCCTGCAGTGCTACCTACATCCTACGCCCTGAAGACGACCTGCAAAGTGGGTTGAAACGTCGGCAAAATTAAAATAAAATAATTACTATATTTTAATTTAGTATTTATCTGACCACACCCCCGACTAACTCCTTCTCATATTATTTCAACGGTCAACCATCTCTACATCAAACCTTTTAATTTATGTGTATAACATACTTTCCCTTATAAAAATGTTATAATGAATTCAATATATTATTTGACGATAACTAAAAATGTACACAATTTTTGACGGATAATATTCACATTTATTTGAAAGATTTCTGACAAAGAAGACAAAATAAAAAAAAACATCAAAATCGGACGGTTCGTTGCAGAGTTATTGAGTTTTAAACATTTACAGCTTTCTCTTCAGAAAAGGCCGTTTTCTTTTGCTTCCTCATTACCGAACGTCGGCAAGCATTTTATTTATTTATTTTTATTGAATAATCGAAAGTTTTATATATACTACAGTAATTGAAATTATCATTTGAAGAATTTATATGATTTTCCTTATGTAGGTCAATACTATTTTATACGTTTTTTTTAATTAATTTTTTAATTTAGTTTTATAAGTTCAACTAAGTCTGTTTCTGATGATTATGGATGACGGCGTATTAAGTCAGATGATTATGAATGTTCAATTTGAATCATGAGAAAAAAAATCATTAGAATTAGTTTAAATTGAAGCCATTTTACAGTCAAATTTGTTTCCCAACTTTTTAAAAATGACAGATGTCCTTTGCTACTAATCTACTCATATGTGCTTTCTATTTTCTTTCATTTTCATTTTGCCAGGCTAAGCCACAGCAGCGCGTGGCCGGGTAAAGCTAGTATCTAATATCCTTAACTGCGGCAGGTTGTACCATTGTTCTTTTAAATAACATTTATTATAAAAAAAAAGTTGTCTATATAATCCGATATATACATATCCCCCAAGGAAAGGGATGTGTATGTCGAATTATCGAAGACTTACAACTACAAATAAAGTTTAGGTAACTATAGGAAGACCTCAATATATATGTATATACTTATCATCATAGACTCATATAAATATACTTACATATCATATTATAAAAATAGATAAGATTTTAATTATGCAATTATGTAACTGAGTAAAATGGAAGTTTCAAATAAGGTCAACATTTATAAGAAATATTAAGATCATGAAGTAGAGTTTTATTGGTTACATAGAATAAAGGATTGTGTGATTTATAAACATTATTAAACTGTAAGGAATATAGACAAAATAAAATTAAACATTTTTTTAAGATAAAATTAACTTTAAATTTTAAGGAAACTTTTTAGTATAGAAGTTGAAGAAAATTTATTTATTATGCTGTAAGACTAATAATTATTTTCTAATAATAACTGTTATGGGATTGTCGAGTGGGTTATAGACGTTGGAGGGGAACTTTATGATGTGTATCGCTACTATCCTATCAAATCTGCTAAAAGCCCACTTTATTCTATTAGTGAGCATTATTCCTTTACACTTTGACAAATGGGCGATAACATCGAATTTATATCTGGCATTCAGTAATTTTAATTATTTAAAAAATACATCACACTGGCTTTAATTTATGTCACTGATCATTGATAGCCTGCCCAGGCGATGGTTCTGACAATATTTATCTCATGGCTTTATATCAAAAGCAGACACCTGTCATTTTTAGGAAATTGGAAAAAAAATTGTTCTATAGCTTTTATTTATATTAATAATTCATTCATTCATGTGTGGCACAACATCCCGTTACCGAGACTGGGCCTCCTCCAAGAGCCTCCGCCAGTTGGCTCTGTCTTCTGCTGCAGCTCTCCAGTTCCGTACACCAAGCAGGGTTCTCGCATCATAGGCCACGTTGTCCAACCATCTCGTCCTCGGCCTTCCTACCCGTCTTACGAGGTGCAGCTCCTCCATCATTATTTTTTTTGGTATTTCAAGGGTGCTCATTCTGGCCACATGCCCTGCCCACCTTAGTCTGGTCAGTTGACGTGACTACGTCGATGTCTGCATACGTGACTACGTCGATGTCTGCATAGAGAGAACTGAGCTCCCTATTTTTTCTTTTCCTCCAGACATCACCCTCCTTTACTGGACCATAAATCCTTCTGAGGACTCCTCGCTCAAACACACTCAGCTTCATCTCATCCTTTTTAGTCATCGTCCAAGCCTCTGAGCCATATGTCAAAATAGGCCGAACAAGGGTCTTGTATATGATCAGCTTGGTCTTCTTAATAATTAATACTAGTAATTTTTCAATATTGTTTTTAAAAATATCACAAATAGCACGAATTGATATTAAACGGTATTCTTAACTTTCTGAAAATGACAAATGTTCACTTCTGAAACAAGCACACTTATTTAGTTAACTCACTAATTCTAAACCTAAACGACTAAGCAGCTCTTGTAATTTTTTAAAAATTTATTAAATCATATTTTTAAAATAAATAATATTTCATATTATTCCCTTTTTTCAAGAATTTTGAAATTTAAATTTAAAGATAAATTGAACACTTTCACTTATTTAAGTCGATTTGGACCTACGCTTCACAGATATAAAGGATAGAAAAAAGAACCACATTCGTAAATTGCGTACATTCAAAAAAGAAAATAGTAAATTTAGTTAGGATGAGTATGATGGACAAATTCAATAAAATTTGAATCAGTAGTTATCTATTCGAAAAGTTTAAAGTTCTTTCAGGTTTAAAACAAAGCGATTCTCTTATACCTGTCCTGTTTAATGTTGCATGAAAAAGGGAGGTTATGTGTACTGAAAAAGATTTGAATCTGGGTGGAACAAAATCCGTGCTTGGTTTATGCTGATGATTTGGTGCTGGTAGGCGAAGAAAGAGAAACTATAAAACTAAATACGACATCGTTAATGAAAACCCGTAAAGAATTAGGACTCAAAATAAATATAGAAAAGACAAAATATATGGTTAGTTGCAGAAACGGCGACAATACAGGTAATATAGATGTAGAAGGGAATAGGATCGAACACGCAGAGAAGATTAGCTAACTAGGGTCTAATAGAAAAAAACAAAATTGAAGAGGAAATTAAGATAAGGTTGAATGCTGGAAATGCTTGTTTTTTGTGACAAAACTACTTAGTTCGCTCCTTCTGTCCCGAAATTTTTATTCGCAAAACCCATACCACTAAAAAATCAATACCGCCAAAAACCTTATTCACCGATCTCTCTCTTTATCTGATTCACAATATCACCAAACCAACATTCAACGGGTCAAAAATATGCTCCTTTCTTATAATTTCCCTCTGAACACTATACTTAAGCTTTTAAACAGCTATACAATCAAAAATAGTACAACCTCCCCTTCTCTCGACTCCCCACAATCAACTACCACTCCTTTCATGTACTAATATCTCTCTTATATTCCTATTCTTTCAAATAATATACAAAAATTGCTTAGATCGACTATAGCCAACTTACGTCTTGGCCTCAAGTTCCATAAGAAACTTTCTTTCCTCTTCACCAACTTGAAGGATCCCATATTTTTACACCAATCTAATGTAGTTTACCGGATGCCTTGCTCTACTGCTAATTATAATAATTCCTATATTGCCGAAACCAAAAAACATCTCAAAACCCGCATTTCTCAACATAAAACATCCATAACTTCCCGGAACCCTTCCTCCTCCAAACTTGCTTTAACCCTCAACCATTTATTTGAGAATTTAACATTAAAAATTCGAATTTACAAAACCATTATCCTACCTACGTTGCTTTATGGATGCGTGGTCGCTTACATTAAGGGATAAGCAACGCCTTGAGGTTTTTGAAAGTAAAGTATTTCGGATATCGGTATAGACCGAAGCTAAGTGGAGAAGATTACGTTAAGGCTGATCTGGCGGAACTGGGTTTGGACGGTGATCACTGGAGGGAGGTGTGTAAAAACCGATTGGTGAAGTTGGCATTGAACCTTTGGGTTCGCTAAGCCTTTTATTATCATTATTATATATATATATATATATAATATATATATATATATATATATATATATATATATATATCTAATAAGTCGAATTATTATTATTATTATTAGAATAAGTCAAGGAATAGAGTGTTCAAAATAAAATCTTTATTATTTTATATTATATCCCTTTTACTTTTCTTTCAATGCCTCCTGTAGATCTGTAGAAGTATATTCACATTTCCATATATTATATATTACACTACAACAATTTTTACCATCTCTTTACTTCAGTTTAGAATCTTGTTACTTAGCTTACTCTGTTTATATTTTAATTTACTTACTTTTTATAATTTTATTTAAGCTTATTCACATTGTTTATAATTTTTTGTCTAAATATTATGTAACTTCCACAATTCTCATTGTATCTTGTCCGTTCTAGCCCTGAAAAAGACCTGCAAAGTCGAGTCGAAACGTTGGATTTTAATGAAATAGTTTTACCATTATTTAGCCTATTTATGACCGCCACCCCGGACGATCTCCTTCCTTTATAATGCAACGGTCAACTATCAAATATTCAATAATTCTGTCTTTATTATTATTTTTTTATAAAACACAGGAAGTTACAAATCATCTAAGTTTTTTGAGTATAGGAAGACACGTTATTACAATTGATTATAATAGTTGAACTGAGAGAAGAGGAGGGGGAGGGGGCAGAGAGGAATGAAGACAGAATTATTTTGAGCACTCTATTCCTCGACTCGAAGAACTGGATTCAATTAGCACAAGATTCGTTTCCTTTCTTTTAACCTGAGTGTTCTTTCTTCCGTTTCCTTTGACTTCCCCTCTCCTCCCACATTATTCTCTTCCGCTCCATTATCTCCTAAATCAAGAAGGGCGTTTTACAAGATGAGAGTACTTGGTTTACTTTTGACCATTTCGTCGAATCTTTCCCTTTCTCGAAAAAAAAAAAGTTAATAGAATTTTAACAAGAAAAGAGGTAATCTTAAAAGAGTTTAGTGACATAAATTATGTTAATAGAATCAACAGCATTGGTCCGAGTGACTTACCAGCTTAATTGTTAATTATGATTAAATTTAATGTGATATTTTATTTTAAGAAAATTTACTAAATTTTTCAAAACACTGGTGCATAATGGATTTTATAGAAATCATTTAATAAGATATTACTGAAGGAAGATAGTCGACTGCTCTACATATCATGGGTGATAAATATTCAGAACGCAGTCATTATAACATTTTTTTATTTGTGACGAAGTTTCAACCCAAACATGTGGGTCGTAATCAGGGCTAAAAATTTTAAAATACAATCAGAGATATAAATATTATACGACCGATAATGGTAAATAATAAACTATAGTGATTGATAGTACATGAATCTTAACTAATATTGCAATACACAATATTAAAAATTAAATATGTAAAAAGTTATACAAACGTTGGCACAAATAATAAATTTTTATAATGACTGCGTCGTGAATATTTATCACCCATTAATATGATATTATTATTTTTACTTTTTTATATTATTCATGTATTATGTTTTAGATAATACTTCCTAGTTATTTCTATTGGTTACATAACTACCTATATTTTTAATTTTTTTGATATACCAGTGGAAAATAAAATCTATTTGAGAAGTAGTTTTCGAAGTACAGTCTCGTCAATGAAAAACACACATCTTAGCAAAAGAGGTGTACAGAATGATAGTATCGATACTTGACTATTTAGGCATCAAACCTATAATTTCTCAAAAAGTCATTCCATTTTAAAGGTACTAGGTGTAATGCCATTCATATGGATTATACGACAGAAATCTTACAGTTTAAAAATTAATGTTACCTCAAATTATTATTACATTAATTTCAATTGTTAAAAGGAAATTCATAGATTTGATACTAGATTATTTGTACACTATTTTCCAAATTTCATCGAGCTTTCGAAAAATCAAACAAGAGTTTTTTAATATATCGACTTCTCTAATTGAATAAAATTGCGAATGTAACTGCGAAAAGAAGTAGATGATGAAATTAATAAATTAAGTCCTAAAAATAAGATAATATGTATTTATTTAATGTGTTTCTAAAAATTATGAAAATGTAAAACATGTCGTTTATGAAACAACCGATTCAAATAATTCATATTTAATGCTTATTAAAGTAATTCTACATCTAATTCAGTTATCCAGGATAGCAGTTATAATCTTCTCAAACCGATTACTTTCGAAAGTTGTCTGTAGTTAAAACCATGAACACTGCTAGTTTTTTATTTTTCAACTGAGGACACTAAAATTCATTTGGAACATATAAAACTTTGTTGTAAGTGATTTCTGTGTGAAAAATCGATTTACCCAAATTTGCTTATTTGAGCCTTTTCAAACCAAAGCCACGGTTTGTTGTGAATTCGTTTCATTGATGTATATTAAATTTGTTATTCAATCAGTTGTTATTACAAATATGTAGATAGTTCCTCAAATGATATTTTTCGGCTCCTGATATAGCACGGAGACCGACATAACGCTGGTAGTTTCTTATATCTTAATATGCTTAAAACTAGGGTCCACTTCATTATACTTAAGTTTTCGTTGTCGCGCACTAGATAACGGATGGACCCGATTTACTTAGCTAGTCCTTACGAAAGCGAAAAGGAGACAGAAGGAGATCTGTTTCAGTCACAGCCGGCCGGATTGACTAATCTATTTAGCATTAAGCAGGACAGGACTCGGATTCGCGTGCAAAGGAGAAGAAAGAGTTAGAATACTAAAGGACTGTAAAATAGGCTGAAATAGTGAGACCGGGGGAAATGGCACTCGTTGGAGAAACCTCTACTTTCCCTCCGAATCGATTTGGACAGTCGTCTAACCCACATTTCGGATGTTATGGTAGCATCCCTTACACGTTTAAGCCCCTCATGCCCAAATAGTCAGCCAAGGGAATCTATATTTGATATGCCCTTTTAGGGAACCGAAACTGAATCAACTAAAATAAATATGTACAAGTTAGTTACAATTTTATTGTACTGTTAAATGATGGTGATAATAGCCTCTTTATAATATAAAAAAGTTTTTAGTGACCCTGCCATATTTTAATTTACATATACTAAGCGGGACGGACCGTGACGTAGACACGACACTTCTTATTTTCAGAATTGTTTCTCCCTTATTATGGTTAAAACTTGCCAATACTAATAATTATAATTATATAGTAGTATAAACTGACAATAATTCTCGATGTATAATATGGATATTTTATGTTGATAAAAAATAATAAAATCTGAACTACAGAATACATGTAAATTAAAGATATACAATTACAACGTTTCTGTTTATATTTTAATGCACTTACTGTTTATAATTTTAATAAGCATATTCACATTGTTTATAATTTTGTCTAAATATTATGTAACTTCCACAATTCTCTATCTTTTTGCATCTTGTCCGTTCTAGCCCTGAAGAAGACCTGCAAAGTCAGGTCGAAACGTTGGCTTTTAATAAAATAGTTCTGCTACTATTTATGACCGTCACCCCGGACCATCTCCTTCCTTTTTAATTATAACTTGATATGTCAATTTCGAGATTTTTCAGAAAAAAATAATTTTTAGAATATACGGCGCCCCTCCTCCCCCTCCACATCTGGCTCACCAGCTAGGAGTGGGGTCATTTATTATTTTTACCACCTTACTAGTCCAAACAATGTCCCTATTTCTAAAACTACGCACTCGGCATTTCCTTCTATACTCCCTTTTAGAGCATTCGTTAACAAGACTATTAGCATATTTCCGTAAAACAAATGAGTTGCGAGTTTACATTAATATCTTTCTGACCTAAGCTTTTAAATGAGTGAATCCGAAATCATCAAAGAATAATATATTCAGTGAATTTATTACATCCTTGGACATGCATTAAGTGTTTATCTCTATGACCGGTAGGTTTTGTTTGGGTAATTTGTTCCTGTTTTTCTAAAAACGATTTTATAGTATTGGCTTTCCTAATTTTTCTTTTATTTATGAGCTGTGATTTAGAAGTTTGTACGGATGCATCAGTATCCATATTATTTATTTCCGAGTCTGTGGCAGAAATATCAATATCTGTTATTTGTTATGGTTAAAAAAAAGAAATAAATACAATAATATATAATCTTTAATTGTGGCTTGTGTTACAGGATTGAAATTTAATTTTACAAAAAAAAGACGTTGTCTTCCTGTATATTCCATTTATTTTTGACTTTTTCGCAATCGGTTTCGGTCTTTTATCAGACCTTCATCAGGGTAGGTAAAATAATAAAATTAACAACAACAACAATAAAGACTTTTGTAAATAATAATAAAATCTAATTTAAAATTCCAAATTCAAATTAAGATAAATTCATCAATAAAAATGGTAATCACCCAACTGATGGTGGTCCTCCTCTCATGTTTGTCAAATGAGGACTAAAAAATGAAAATAAAACTATTGATCAGATGGGCTATCCCTACCCCTACGTATTGCTTTCATTTGCCGCCAGTAATTTTATGGGTGCAGAATCCTAAAGGGGCGGGGTGGCCGAATGGGCTAAAGTGTGTGCACTGCACCGCGAGTTTTCTGGATAAGAGATTTGAGAAGATTAAATAAGTATGAGTTAGCATCCCGGTGCCGAAGGGGATTTTAAATTCTCCGCCCTCACCCTCCGGCCCAGGAAAATCCCGTATAGCCTAAAAGGCGAGGTAGGGAAGACAAAAAAAAAAAAAAAAAAAAAATGCAGAATTGAATACTTTTTACATTCAGGCACATTTTTTATAATTCTTTTCCTACGTAGGGGTAGGGATAGTCCATTTGGTCAATAGTTTTATTTTTATTTTTTAGTCCTCATTTGACAAGCAGGAGAGGAGGACCACCATCAGTTGGGTGATGACCATTTTTATTGATTAATTTATCTTAATTTGAATTTGGAATTGTTAAATTTTAAATTAGGTTTTATTATTATTTACAAAAGTTTTTATTCTTGTTGTTAATTTTATTATTTTATTATTTTACCTAGCC
The DNA here is from genome assembly GCA_928085145.1 of Nezara viridula. Lineage (NCBI taxonomy): Eukaryota > Metazoa > Arthropoda > Insecta > Hemiptera > Pentatomidae > Nezara > Nezara viridula. The sequence continues at coordinate 124,656,910 of OV725081.1, read as the reverse complement.
TGATGAAGGTCTGATAAAAGAGCGAAACCGGTTGCGAAAAAGTGAAAAATAAATGGAATATACAGGAAGACAACGTATTTTTTTTGTAAAATTAATAATATATATATATGTATGTATATTTTGGGTTATTATGCCACAATAGCTAAAACATTGACTGTATCGTTACCGACTGCTGTTGAGAGATTTTAGGTATCGTTATTGAATCTTTCAATAGTATACAAACAAAATAATGTACCCTTCTAAAACTTTTTCGATTTCACCCCATCCAAGGTGAATAATGTCTCCACTACTCTTCTTCCTAGTCCCACTCCAGTTCCTACTCCAGACTGGAGCAATATGTCAGCGACTGAGGCGATTCCCTGGAGAACTGCTGGAGAAGCCTCCCTCCTTATTGACTATTCCTAGAGCCCTATAAACTATCTCTCTGCCTATCGCCTGTTTGGAATACTGGATTAGCCTTTTCTCCAGCCCCCTCCAGGAGCCTTTCGTCGGACGATAACGCAGTATCTCTAGAAATAGTCAATATTTGAATTGCTGTCACATTGTTTCTCTCCCTGAAGAATAAAGTTCTTCCTCGCATAGACTTCTATAACTTTTTGATAGAAAATATGTAAATACGATCATCAGATTGTAGTACGTCATTCTTCTACTGGACAAGTGATATAAATTAAAATAAAATCTTTAACTTTATTACACTTATCTTCAAATGTTTAGTACAAGATATTAAAAGATAGATAAAAAAAAAATTGTATTCCTTGTTCATTATAAATTGAAAAGTAAATAAAATCACTAATTCTCAAAAATCAAAGAAATCAAATGGGGTGTTATGTATATATATATTTCAATTTCATTTAAAAAAAAAATATTATCCTTTCTGTTATGATGAAACTTTTTTTTTTTTTTTTTTTCCCTACCTCGCCTGTTAGGCTATACGGGATTTTCCCGGGCCGGGGGGTGAGGGCGGGGAATTTAAAATCCCCTCCGGCACCGGGACGCGAACTCGTACTTTTTATATCATCTCAAATCTCTGTTATCCGGTTGCCAGGCAACTAGTAGTGCTGTTACACACGCTTTAGGCTATTCGGCCACCCCGCCCCCATGATGAAACATTTGTGAATAATTCAATGAACTGTTGAAGGTCACAGTAATCAATGGCCAGTGATTTGATAAAAGTAGTTATTTTATACAGTCAAATCCCCATATATGGGGCAGCACCCTTAATTAAGACGGAATCCCAGTATTTTTAAGACACCGTAAAATAGCAACGTTTCGTAAATAAATCTCGAGAATCGTATTTCATATAAATTCATTCGATATTTATCAGTTATTTGCCGGTAACCAATAGTTTCTAACTGGATAAGTTTATGCCGATTTTTTAAAAATGTAACAAAGTATGCAAAATAAGGGAAAGACGCCCAAGTTTGAGTTTATGTATCATGTTTGGTCATTTTTCAAATTCTTAACTATGATTTTGGTTTTTACTTATAATTTAATAAGATATTTTTTTAACCTAAAAATATCTTAAAAAATATTTTTTCGTATCATTTTACATCACTGCGCTCTTTACTTGAGACGCTAAATTTAATATGGAATATTCTAATACCATTTTATGTGGATGTTGGGACATCCGAGTTAGGATTTGTTTTCCTAACTTGGAATAAATGACAAGAAATAAAAATACTTATGCTTGGATTTTGAAAATGAGCTTAATTAGGTGACCAATAATAATGTATAATTAATTACTAGTAAACTATAAAGCATTTTTGATAAAAATACCGACCAATCTAATTTAAAATAGAGAAATACTTTAAAGATGTGTAGAAAGTATTTAACCTTTGTTATTAAGAGCCAGATCAATATATTTTTACTTTTTTTTTTAAGATTAACGATTGTAGAATTGAGGTCGATATGCAGATAGGTAGAGAATTGTTGTATTAAAGACTTAATGAGACTGCAGTCGTGGTGTAGGTTTACAGGTATTGATTACTAATATTATTAAATTATTATAGAATTCCCCGGTGTGTTGTAATCTTTCACGGATACTGATAAAGAATTCACCAGATTCTCCTTACTTGAGACGCTAAATTTAATATGGAATATTCTATTCGCATTTTCTGTGGCTGTTGGGATGTGCAGATAGCTAGAGATTTGTTCTATTAAAGACTTAATGAGACTGCAGTCGTGGTGTAGGTTTACAGGTATTGATTACTAATATTATTAAATTATTATAGAATTCCCCGGTGTGTTGTAATCTTTCACGGATACTGATAAAGAATTCACCAGATTCTCCTTACTTGAGACGCTAAATTTAATATGGAATATTCTATTCGCATTTTCTGTGGCTGTTGGGATGTGCAGATAGCTAGAGATTTGTTCTATTAAAGACTTAATGAGACTGCAGTCGTGGTGTAGGTTTACAGGTATTGATTACTAATATTATTAAATTATTATAGAATTCCCCGGTGTGTTGTAATCTTTCACGGATACTGATAAAGAATTCACCAGATTCTCCTTACTTGAGACGCTAAATTTAATATGGAATATTCTATTCGCATTTTCTGTGGCTGTTGGGATGTGCAGATAGCTAGAGATTTGTTCTATTAAAGACTTAATGAGACTGCAGTCGTGGTGTAGGTTTACAGGTATTGATTACTAATATTATTAAATTATTATAGAATTCCCCGGTGTGTTGTAATCTTTCACGGATACTGATAAAGAATTCACCAGATTCTCCTTACTTGAGACGCTAAATTTAATATGGAATATTCTATTCGCATTTAATGTGGCTGTTGGGATGTGCAGATAGGTAGAGATTTGTTCTATTAAAGACTTAATGAGACTGCAGTCGTGGTGTAGGTTTACAGGTATTGATTACTAATATTATTAAATTATTATAGAATTCCCCGGTGTGTTGTAATCTTTCACGGATACTGATAAAGAATTCACCAGATTCTCCTTACTTGAGACGCTAAATTTAATATGGAATATTCTATTCGCATTTAATGTGGCTGTTGGGATGTGCAGATAGGTAGAGATTTGTTCTATTAAAGACTTAATGAGACTGCAGTCGTGGTGGAGATTTACAGGTATTGATAACTAATATTATTAAATTATTATAGAATTCCCCGGTGTGTTGTAATCTTTCACGGATACTGATAAAGAATTCACCAGATTCTCCTTACTTGAGACGCTAAATTTAATATGGAATATTCAAGTCGCATTTTCTGTGGCTGTTGGGATGTGCAGATAGCTAGAGATTTGTTCTATTAAAGACTTAATGAGACTGCAGTCGTGGTGGAGATTTACAGGTATTGATAACTAATATTATTAAATTATTATAGAATTCCCCGGTGTGTTGTAATCTTTCACGGATACTGATAAAGAATTCACCAGATTCTCCTTACTTGAGACGCTAAATTTAATATGGAATATTCAAGTCGCATTTTCTGTGGCTGTTGGGATGTGCAGATAGCTAGAGATTTGTTCTATTAAAGACTTAATGAGACTGCAGTCGTGGTGGAGATTTACAGGTATTGATAACTAATATTATTAAATTATTATAGAATTCCCCGGTGTGTTGTAATCTTTCACGGATACTGATCAAGAATCCATCAGAGATAACTATTTAGAGACGAAATTCAAGCAAGTAGGTGCTAAATTTAAACTGAAAAGGTTTTTGTTTGATATGCAGAAAGTTACATTTGACTTGCAAATGCTCTGTGCACTAGACTTCACTAGATACCACTAGGCTGACAGAAGCACAGCTTCATTAATTTGTAATTTCAGATCAAAGGTATTTTCGTTCGATATAACACTGTTCAATTTGCCGTAATAATTCGATACCTTGCCCAATAACTTGATTACATTAACCATGGATATGGATGTAGTAAACGGTATAGAAATATTATTTTTACCTTTTATCTCGATTTTGTGACAAAATTGTCTTAAGGTGCGTTAAGACCTTTCACAAACGATGTGAAACATAATTATCGAACTTAACTAAGAGCGACATTAATGTTAAACTAAACTAATATATTTATTTCATTTCTCTTCATAAGGACAACAGATGGAAATATCAAAAACAAGAAAAAAATACTAGCATAGTGAAATAATCATTTAGAATAGAATAGAAAATAATTTTATTCTAGGACAAGTCCCTTTAGAATACCAAAAAAGTACAAAATTAAAATATCATATCAGGCCTAAATAAAAACAAACACAAAAAGTAAAAAGAAAGAGAAATAAGTAAAGAAAACATTAGTTAAACATACTATATACAAAATAAAAAAAAAATCGAAAATACAAAACACTTGAAACTATGCCAAGTCCTTAAAACTATATACAGTTGTAAAATATAAATCTACACTTTTCGAAAAAATACATAGAAAAAATAAAAGAAACCTGAAATCTGATAGCAAAAATTGTCAGAGTATTCAAGTGATGAATTATATGTAGATACATCATTATGTAAATCATTATGAACAGTATGTCATTTTACATAAAAGGTTAGCGGGTAACTGACTGTTTTTGGGACAGGAATTGGAATATGAGTATTTTAAATGTAGTTAGGGAGGTAGATGCCGAATTTTGATAGGAAGGGAATTCCAGTAATTAACAGAGCGAGCAGTATTTATATAGTTATTTGTCTTATAATTTGTGAAATGACTAAACCCATCTCTACAATTTAAGTGGAAAACAAATAGGTATTCGTGAGTTTTTAATACCTAATTAAATAAACAAAGTTTACCGATATTCAGCTTGAAAACGCCCCAATTCACACATTCATAAGTAAAAAAGTTGTATGTTATGATGAGATGAAGCTGTTTTAGACGGACGTTAATTTGATAAAAAGGGATCTGTACAACAGACTAGTACTTAAAACTTATCGGTGTATAGATCTTACCATCAACCATAACTAGCTCAAAAATAATTGGCGTAAGGCCCCTTACAATTACCAGTTGTTGAGCTTCAAAAGGAACAAACAAAATCACATTTTTTTTTTTTACAGGCTGTGAACAAATTTAATTAAAATTTACAAATATACAGTACATGAAGTAAAGGAAAATCGTACGCCTAAGCGAAAGCTATGGATGGGATTTGGTATAATCCACACTGGACCATCTAAGTTTCGACCTTTACAAGCACTGATAATTAGATGATAAAGAAAATCCGGGTTCAACGTATTATCGTTTACCTTCCCTCAAAGCATATTCCCATTCGACTCGGAAAATCCCAGAGTCACCTTGTACCATTACTTTTCCTGGAGTAATCACGTATCTGAGATTTCTGGCAAGTCTATTATTATCTTCTTTTTTTTTTTAACTCCAGTTCTTCACCACAACCGACAGACAAATCACAATTCATTACTTTTACTCTTTGGCGTGAAACATGCCCTCCTAGATACCTTGACAATGCAGAAATTCCACGAACAGATAAAATACAATATCTTGGACTCACATTCGACTAGCATTGCCCAAATGCGAGATCGAGACGAGTCTTGGTCTTGCAAACTCTGTCTTGGCATGGTCTTGGTCTTGCGCAAGAGTCTCGCAACAGTCTTGCAGTTACTTATTAGGTTATTATTATAGAGATATTACGGTTATTTTTTAGATAGAAGAAACCTAACTTAGCCCGAATGAAAAATTAGAGGAGCTAAATGCAAAAGTATAGGTTATACCAATTATTAACATATAGTAACTAAGATTGCCAAGTATTAGTACCTTTAAAAAATCAATTTTTTTTACCAGTCCTGGTCTTGTTCTTAGAACAGTTAAGCGGTCTTGGTCTTGCAAAGTGCAAGACCAAGACCGATTTTGGGCAATACTATTCTTTTCCTAGTTTAAGTTAATTTTAAAATTTTGATGGATGGGTCATAGACCGTTATACGACAACTATGCTCTACAACTGTTCGAAAAAAGAAATAGAAAATAAATCATAAAAAGGGAATAAACTAGACTATACTTTCGTTTTCATAGCATCAGAATTCATAATGGAGAGAAGGATAGTAAAATGGACGGGCGGTTACGGTATATTATGCGATATCTAACGTACGAAATTGATTATAGAAGAAAGTAAAAAGGAAAAGATGAAAGGTGGGCAAAAAAATAGTAGAAAAACCGGAGTAAATAGCGAGGAGGGAGTGAGAGTAAGGATTTGCCTGGGTTGGATCTCCGCTTCATGCTCCACAAACTGAAATTTTACTAAACCAGGTTCTCTATTATTATAAAATAACTTTCTCAACATTTTTTTATTTATTCATAATATTTTTATTTTAGAATTATCATTAAGGAAATCTACACTTTCTGAGTTTTATTAAAGAATTATTATAAATTATAATCAAGTTTGTCTCTACTGGCAAGGGGCCAAGCAGTAGACTTCGGGGAGAGGAGGGAGAGGTAATCGTCCCTCCCTCCCTTAATAAACATGAAAATCAATAACAACTAATCTAGATGAATGAATAAAATATGTAAACTAAAATAAATGACAAATAAGTCGATTAGATGGCTAAGCAAGATCTAGAAGTAGGTTAGCAAGTATTTTACGAAGCCATATGTTCCTATTATTGAAATTATATTATACTTCTATCAGACCGTCTGCTGTATTTATTCAAAAATAATTATTTGTAGCGACATATCACAAGATTTTATGATTCATTCATGTACACTCTTACATTTTTACGTGAAGATTTTATAACGTTTTCCGCGGGAAATTTGAAGCATCGGAGACTTGAGAGTTCATCTCACTGTCTTTAATATAACCTTTAAATAATAATACAATTATGTAATATATTCAATTGCTTTGTTAGCGTATTTTCAAATATTTTTACATACAGTATTATGTTGCTCGTTCTACAATAATTATGTATTATGCTAATCATCAATTATAAATTGTGCACTTAATATAAACTTCCGAAACTTTTTATGGAGAGGGCCATCGCCTTCTCCCTCCCCTCCCAATCAGGATTGAAAGTATGTCTCTATGAGGGGAGGTTGCGGGTGTGGAACCACAGATTTAAATGAATTTTTGTTTTGGTGATACTAGGTTGAAAAAAAATTGATCTAAGCCCGAGAGTTCTTGTCAAGCGCCCTAGGATCAAGATTTTTCGAGAGTATATATATAATAAGTTAGCTGTGTATAAGATTAAATATCAATAGAACTATGTTACTATTAGGATTAAGAAACCTTTGTATGTGACAACAAACTGTCTCTATACATACCGGATGAATTCAATAATAAGTTGTTCTTGAACCCGAATACTATTACTCTGCCCAAAACCCCCTTTTTTCAGTTATATATATACATACATTTATAACACATTCGGACCCCATTAAATTTTTTTGTTTTTTAAATGGAAAAAGTTGATATTTGTTTAAGTAGATCGATTAGCCATCCATAATGAGAGCGTGTATGAATTATTTACAGGCAAATTATTTACTCAATATAACCTCCTTCTTGAAAGAATATTTTATGATAGTGTATTCAGAAAATACTATTAATGTATCCTTGTAGGTTGTTTATACTTACATGTGATTGTACCCGAAGGATACATGCGCAGTGTTAATTTAATATGGTTTCTTAAATTCTATTATTTTTGGGATTCGAAAATCCAAAAATATTATTTTATAATTTTGATAAATAAAAAGACTTTTTCTTCTTCTTCTCTTCTCTTCTAAATTCTATTATACGCGTTAGTATTGCTTTTAATAATTTATGTGCCTTCTACAATTTCATATAAAGTATAAGAGACAAACATTCTAGGAAATACTTTATTAAAAAAAATAATTCATTAATATTTCGATATTAATATAAACTTTCAGATTCGGTTGTTTGGAATGCCTCAGATGTGCTACTATAGTCGGCAAGATAGACCATCAGTCATAGACCACATCTATGACAGTCTAATAGACATTTGGGTCAGCTGTGATTGGATTGACATTTCATTGCGCAGTGATCAGTTTCAGTATGTCAGTATGTTTCGTCGCCATCAGAGGTCGATCAATTTGTTTGTTTTCGTATCGCTTCTCCGAAGACTTTCTCCCAACCATCTTACGCATCAACCGTTAACCATTTTTTCTAGTTCGGCCACGTGTGTCTTATTGACCTACTGTGGTATGGTAACAGATGGTTAGTACTATAAATTGATTTCATACGATGCTGATTGTTTAAACAAATAAAAACACGTTTCCGAATAATTTAAAAACTTTAAATACTCTGTACTATACGTTGGAATAAATCTGAACAAAAGACAGCCAAAACATATGGTACATAATTAGAAAGGAAAGAACTGGAAAGAGATATTTTAAACTTTCTCATCACCTTGTCAACAGGTAAAGATTTATAGGTAAGCAAATTAAGGGAGAACCTTTAACTGCGCATGAACTAGTTCGAGAGATAAGAAAGTTCTACGCCCTAAGTAGCCTACGATTTATATCTCAAGGGTTAAATGTTTTTGGTTAAATGCATTGCGATTTAGACCGATAATTTTCAGCCTAATGATATAAAAATATTATAACATTTTCATTTTTAAATGGAGAATTTTTTTTTTTGTATGTATTGAGGTTAAATGAGTGCTATTTCTCAATATTGAATTCATAAAATGCCATCGTATTCAAAACAATTATTATAAAATAAATAATTAGTTAGTTTTGATGATTTTATCATAAACAATAAATCATAGAAGAAGAAAAAACGTCTGCCAAGTAAGGTCAGTATAGCTTCCTCACCGTTTGCATTAGCTTACATGCGTTTGCTAAAAAATATCTATAATACAAGGTCTAAAATTTTTGGCGTGAGAATAAAATCTCTGGAAGAAGCTGTTTTCGGAAATTCAGTAATCCCTAAACATATACGGATTTGGTATCCACGAGCTTTGTTCATCAGCGAATACTAAAATGCGAAAAAGATTTTTAAAAAAGATATTAAAAACTGGTGCGTACTGAACATGAATATCACTAACATAACATCAATATTGTTAGTGCAGAAGGTCGAACGTAAACATTGAGTGTTTTACAGGAAAGCACAAAAACTAATTGTTTCTTTATAGTTCATTAGTATAATTTCATAATTTATTGCCCTCTGCTATTTTTCATCATAGCAGAATGCTTATTTCAGTTGCAGAATACAAAATGCCACCTTTAGCACTTATAGAATTCAAAGTTGAAAATGTTTACATACGACTTTTTGCACTAACAGTAGTGATATGTACTTAATCGGCATGTTTTTACTCCAAAAATGGATGGTACAAAACATCCATAAGAAAAACTAAACTTTTTGTTTAGATGCGGTCTTAGAGATATAGACGTATCACACGTTTGCGCATATATAAGAAATATCAGCGGACAGAATTCAATAAAATTGACATTACGCTATTTTTTCATCATTACCTACCTTTTTTCCAACTTTGAGCCAAATCGAACGAGCGCGTTGTGAAATATTGGCATATCTTAAAAAGTACGTTTGCGCGTGTGTAAGCGGAAGTGCTGAATGGAATTTGATAAAATTGATATGGTACCACCTAGGCACCAACCCGCACTAAATCCACATCACACCAATCTCTGAAAATTTTAAGAAAATCGGATGAAAAGTGATATGACTGTCACATCGATTTGACTACAGACAGACAGACACCGAACCAAATTTGATCCTTGATGTCTGAAACGTAAAACGCGAGTGGAAATTTTGTATTCAGAGGACAACATTTTTTTTAACCTCTGGCACGAACACAATGTAGGGAATCCTTCCGTAGTGAGGAAGCAAAAAATTATAATAATGTGTTTTTTGATTGGTGGAATAACAGTCACCTTCTGAATAAGAGTACTTCATGGAAAGAAATTGAAAAAAAATGAAGGTGTAACTAGTTAAATATTTTTTTATGGTTTATAATAATAATTTTACAAAAAAAAAAAACCGTGACTGTCACCAATTTTTGCTATGAGAAAAAAAAATCATGCAATAAAAGTTGTAGAAACCTTGTGCTCGAGTGATTTACTTATTTCATATCATGTAAATAGTTTTAAAATCTTATCACTTAAGTAAAGAAACTTTCAGGAGCCAGAATGGAAGTGCGAGGGGGAAAGATTGTGCCCGCGGGCCGTAGCTTGAGAACCCCTATCTAGTAGGACTTGTTAAAAAATTTATACTTTTACGTTAACGAGTGAATTTTTTTTTTTGCATTAATAACCACATTTTATCCATTTGAAATGTTGACGTGATCATTCCACTACTTAGTCAAGTTCTAGAGTTCGAGAAAGTCAAAACCTGTTCATTATTTGGATTAATTTTCACCTGGGGGTTGCATCACGCGATCCGCATGTCTTTTCCCATGGCTCATCGAGAGGCGTTGATCGCCGCGTCACGCGGTGAGTCAGAAGATATCCGCCTCTGAGTCAGTACTTTCACTTTATGCCACTTGGCGCCGAATCGCATGCAACTGGGGCGGAGATGTTTAGGCTGCTCCAAGGCAGGTCACGTCTCCAGGCAGAAAGAGACAAAGCTCAGAGCGCTATCATATTCTTCGCCTTAATGTTCTTTCAGTAGGGATAATAATACCTATTATATGCGCCTTTACTCTCTACAATAACCTAATTCGGTCATCATTGTAGAACGAAAGTCCGACATCATAACTGGTATTTTACTTGTATAATTAATCCTATTTTCTTTAGAGATATGGCTTAAGGTAAGTGTACTGGTAATAGACACTTTAAAAGAATATTAGAACATTAATAAGAATCGCTACTTTCGTTCTAATGGTAAATGGGTTTACTTGACAGCAAATTGAGTCTTTTGTCACTTCCGTTTTTTCTATACAGTTAATTAGTTTATTATTCATAAAAAACTTATATTTTTGACTGAAAATACTAATAAAAATTTCCATAAGATTTGAAATTGGTGCCCCGAGATACTCCCAAGTCTCTCACCACTACACTGAGTTAAAGTGGCTCTCCATTCGAGGACAATATTTCCTAGGTACTTTCCTCTATCAAATCATCAACAATCAAATTCCTTCTTACGCCTTCTCCAATTCAAGTCCTCAGTCCACTACCTTTCCACAAGATCTCGACCTTCCGACCTTTACATTCCTTCTCACAGATCTGCCTCGTTCCAAAACTCCTTTATTGCTCGTTCTGTTAGTTTCTGGAATTCCCTTCCTATCAAAATTCGGCATTCTCCCTTCCTATCTACATTTAAAACCCTCCTATTCCAATTTCTGTCCCCAAAACAGTCAGATACCCACTAACCTTTTATGTAAAATTACATATTATTCATAATGATGTATTTACATACAACTCATCACTTAAATACTTATTGTCAGATTCGACTTTATTTTTTTTTCAACAGTAACACAGAATTTACTACTAAGAAGAATGCAATGTATTTTTATTTTTTCTATAAGTGTATATTTATATTTTACCACTGTACATAGTTTTAGTGGCATGGTTTCAAGAGCTTTGTATATAGATTTTTTTAAATTTTGTATGGTACTATGGAAAAACATTGAAAGAAAAAAATTTAGAACACATCTCTAAGCTGCTTCAATTTAAATCCTCTCTTCACTCCCGCATTACTCGTTCCCAGTCTTCTGATTTATACATAAGGGCCCACCGAACTACTGCTTTCGACAGATTGTTGCGCCTAATGAACTGCGCAATACGTTTTGTTTTCGGAATCTCAAGAGATACGCATATAACCCAGTATTACACCAAGTTGAAGTGGCTCTATCCATCCAACCGCCGTTTGTACTTCCTTGTCACTTTTCTATACCAAGTCATCAGAACTCAGCGGCCTTCCTATATTTTTCACAACCTACAATTCAAATATTCCATTCAATCCCGTCTCACTAGATCTCGTACCTCCGACCTCTATCCACCTCCCCACCGAACTGCAGCGTTAGACAAATCCTTTATAATTCAAGCCGTCTCCTACTGGAATACCATCCCTCCCGATATCCGACATGTACAATCAGTTTCCTCATTTAAATCTCTCCTTTTTAACCACGTACTCCTTTCCCAACCCGATTGATCATGAAATGTAGATAAGAGAACTTTTAAAGTTCTCCCAGAAATTATTTTCTTTACTTATGCTATTTTATTTTATTATATAGTTTGTATTATACATATCAGAATGTTTTTAGTGTAATAGTTATATTTTTTGTTTTTATTATTTTTTCAAAATCTTATTCTTAATAATAAATGTAAATAATTAATTTTATGTATGGCCACACAGGCATTTATTCTGTATCTGCAATTTGTCCTAAAGGGACAACAGTCCCAGGATAATAAAAAAATATTTTCATTTTCATTTCATTTCATTATCCGATCCTCATCTCCATGGAACTCCATCTCTTCCCACATCCCTCAATCCAATACCCTTCCTACCTTTAAATCCCGCCTGTTCAATAAATTTTTATCCTTCCGGTCCCTATAAAATTGTAAAGAGTTACTACTGTAAATATGTACATAAATTATTAGATCGTTCTTCATTATTTTTACTTCATGTTTATTTTCAGTTTTTTTTTTATTATTAAGTGATTTAAATTAGAAAGTAACTTGCAATTTCTTTTATTATAACTATTTAATTACTCTATATTTTTGTTTATGTATCTCTGAGGCTCCTTAGCCCACGTTTTTGTCTTTCTGTACTATTCTAAAGGGATTCGTTCCAGAATGAAAAAGCATTATTATTATTATTTTATTTGTCAACACTCTAACAAAAGGTTTTTTGTTTACTTGAGAGGGGAAGAATCAACTCCAACTATCTCAGGTATGTTCTATTTTAATTTCTATTGAATGTTGAGAAAGCTTCTTACAATTCTGGCAGTATTCAACAGCACCGCTTTCTGAGCTTCATTTATTACTTGTATCATGCCATTGCTGGAGATCACAATGCCCCTAACGGTTACTTTATTAAGTTTATACAAACGTTTTAACTCAGCTGCTAGACCTTGATACTTCCGAATTATTTCCGCACTGATTGAGTTAATGTTTCCGTCATTTGGCACAGCAATATCTATAATTTCAGCCACCTTAATATTGCCGTCAATCAACACAATATCAGGTCTGTTGCGGATCACGAGATGGTCTGTTATAAACGATTGATTCCAATATAATTTTATACCATCTTTCTGGCAGTGACCTTTAGGGCTGTATTTATAGTAGGGAACCGAATCGTTTAATAATTTACTTTTTAGACCAATCGCCTGGTGATAAACTTTGGCAAAATTGTCATGTCGTTTTAGGTATTCTGTACTTGCAAGAGCTCCGCAGGTAATTATTATTATTATTTTCGAATTTCACACTTTCTTGGTTTTTGCCAGAAATATTCACCTACCCGGACAAAGGTCTAGGGTTAGGCTCAAAATTTAAACTATATTTAAGAACTTTCTGACGACGTTCGCTGTGCCTAAGAGAACTGCTTTTTGCCCTTCTTCCAACATTTCTCTGGCAGTTTCAAATTTTCGACAGAACGAAGGTATCGTCTGGGATGAGGCCATTGCTGGAAATTACAATTGGATATACCTGGACTTGATTCAGTTTGTAAAGTTGCCGAAGCTCTTGGCACAAGTCTTGATATTTCCTAATCTTTTCAGAAATAGTCTTTCCGATATCATCATCGGTGGGGACCGCTATATCTATGACATACCCACTTTGTTTCTTCCGATCAATTTATAAAATGTTCGGCTTCTTATTAACTACCGTGTGGTCTGTAATCATAGATCGATCCCAATATATTATTTTATTTTATTTTGACATGTTTGGGCTCATATCGATAATAAGGAACCTCGTATGTTTCATGATATTTAATGAGGGCAGGGCTTGGTGAACAATTTTAGCCAGGTTACTGTGTCTCATCAGATATTCTTTACCTGCCAACGCTTGACATCTCAACGAAATATGTTGGATTGATTCTATTGCATTTTTACATAAGCGACATCGGTCACTTACATTTTTTCCACATATATATTTTTTGTAAACATTGGTGGATACTACCTGGTTTTGTATTGCCAAAATAAATCCTTCAGTTTCGGGAAATAATTATCCTTTCTGAAGCCATTTATTAGAGGCCCCCTAGTTAATTCCCGATTGAGATAAAGCATTGTAAAAACGATCATGTAGTGCTTTACTCTTCAAAATTTCGACCAGATTTTGTTCGGTGGAGATTTCTTTATGTTCCTTTGAAACTAAGTTTAAAGTTGTGTAGGCATTATCCAGCGATTTCATGGCTGACCATACAGGAGAGTTTCTTAGTTGGAAAGTGCACCTTAAATCATTTTCTTGCTCTCTACAGCTTCTTAATAAGCAGAGAAGTCCCCTTCCTCCTTTTATACGTGGCAAGTACATCCTCTCAATCGACGATGATTTGGGATGTCGTTTCCTGGCTGAGGTAAAAAGAACTTATTATTATTATTATTATCTCTTTATTTTTCACATATACAATGGTGTTTAAATTATGTAATAGTTGGGAACCTATTAGGTCAGCCAAAAATTACATTTGTATATTTTCTTAATTATTTTATATTTGTGAACTTCCTGACAATATTTGCTGTTCCCAACAACACCGCTTGTTGCATTCTTTCGATCGTCTGAGATGGTAGTTCTAGTAGTCGCAGAGAAGATACAGTTTCTTCCGGTATCAGTCCGTTGCACGAGATTACAATTGGCAGAATTCGGGTTTCCTTCAAATGATATAATTGTTTGATCTCTTCAGCCAATTCTACGTACTTTCTCTTTTTTTCCGCTACTACCTTGTGTAGGTTATCATCAGAAGGAACTCCAATCTCTATGATAAACGCAGATTGCTTACTTTTATCTATTATAAGAATGTCTGGTCTATTGTGGGGGATGGTGTGATCCGTCAGGATCGGTTGATCCCAGAACACCTTGATATTGCGCATGGAGTTAATTGGTTCTGGATGGTATTTATAATACGGGCAATACTTATCGACGAGTTCCATTTTCTGAGCCATAGCTTGATGCACTACCTTAGCTGCATTGTTGTGTCTCTGCAAGTATTCCTTACCCGCAAGTATTGTGCATCCCGATGTTACATGTTGAATTGATTCAACTGCCTTTTTGCATAAGCGACATAAGTCATCGATGCCCTCTCCACATATATGTTTTCTGTATGCTTTTGTGGCTATTACCTGTTCTTGAATAGCAAACAAGAATCCTTCTGTTTCCGGAAAGATACTTCCACTCTTCAGCCATGTCAATGACGCCTCAGTGTCCACTCCTACATCCATTAATGAGTGATAAATTCGTCCATGTAAAGGTTTATTTTTCCATATTTCTGATCGAGTGCCATCATCTGCTTCACTAATCGGGATTCCAGGACTTCGTAAATTCAAAGCTGTATAATTTATATCTAATGATGCGATAGTTGAAAGGATATTGGAAGTATGGTTTATAATGTAGTTGCGAAGATTATTTTCTTCCTTTCGGCATAAATTCAAGAGGCTGACTAGACCACGCCCTCCCGACTTCCTAGGAAGATACAATCTCACTACAGATGACTTTGGATGCCTCTTCCTTGAAAGCACCATCTGTACTCTAAGAAAACGATCCAACCTTTCTAAATCGGTTTTAGTCCACTTCAGTACCCCAAATGATTAGGCTAAAGCAGGTATCGCCCAGGTATTCAATGCCCGTATCAAATTTCTTCCACTTAAATGTGATTTAAGTACTAATTTAACACGGTATTTAAATTCTTCCTCAAAGTTTTTCTTTGAATTATTATTATTATTAATATAGTAATATCACATCAAATAAACTAGTTTTAACACTCCAACAGACTGACTGATCTTCCTCTCAGCTCCTTTTGATCCAATAGCTATCGATACAGGAGACAGCCGTTAACTTTTTATCAAATATTAACTGCTCTGTATTCAGCAGACATGGAGGATCCTATGAGCGGGACTTTCTCGACAGAATTGGCAAGCTGCTCAGGTCTGGTCGGCTGATGAAGCAGTGGGCTCACGAACTTTCTTCATCGCTGGCTAACTTCGACTCCACGCTACCCCTGACCTACTGCAATCAGCCACTGTTGGCAATCTCTCTTCTTTACATTAGGCAGTGGAATTTATAAATAGAATGCAGTCGTGGTTACTGATTAGGTAAATAAATAGAATATATATATATATATATATATATATATATATATATATATATATATATATATATATATATATATATATATAAATAGAATATTATTTACGATTTTTTTTTGTTTTGTTTTATCATTCTCTAATTATACTACAGGTACCCTACTATTAGAAAATAATGAATCATGATAATAGAACTGTATTTCTTACAAAGATAATTATTAGTACCTAAATTTTAATAGCCTTATTTACATTTAAAATATAATTCATTTTTTTACTCATTTTCCACATGTTTAACGGTGATCAGATCCGCATCAGGAAATAAATAAGATATTTTTTTCAAGTTTTATTGTTTTATTAAAAACAACCAATCCTATTTCAGACCAAAGTTTTTCAAATCAATGTTAATGCTTCATGCTACGGATCAAACTATACCCTACAACATTGCTTCAATAATCCTTACGTTTCAGACCTCATTTGATCCTAATGTTCCCAATTTCCTACGAGTTTCAGCAAACAAAGGTGCTGATTCCCAAAACCTATGGTAAATATTCAAATTGAATTTATATTAATGGTCAACTTCTTAATTTCGGTCCTCTATTTTTCTTTCGGGACAAAACAATATTATACATTCAAACAGCAGTAATAATATAAGGCTCAGTGGAGAATATTAATAACAATAATATCTTTTTTTAATGATGTTTCTAGCCAAAACATGGGAAATAATAGCATGACCTGGTGCAGTTACCTCGGCTAGAAAAAGATTCACGACACAGATTTTCTTTAACCTTCAGAGCGGTAAGTACGTCTTATCCTGTTGCTCTGAAGCTATTTGCATTTAATCAATGCCTACAAAATGTTTTTAAACAAGAGCCATTGTTACGTTTCTGGAAAATATAAAAAATATGCTAATTTTTAACAGTTTTATCCTTTCACCAGAGTTAGCTGATATTTAGTTTTATGTAATAGATAAAAAATTAACAGGTTCACATTTGTTTTTAGGTAGAATTAAATACAAGGAGTTTGAATTGTGAAACTCTCCCTATTCTCAGTGAAACTATTTCTATTCTAAATTAACTGAAAGGTTCTTTAGTTTTACGTTATTTTAGAATTTCATTAGTTGCCGATTTGTACTGTAAATTCAATTATAAAAAAGAAAAATAATGAAATTTATTTAGGCTAAATAAAATATACCCATTTAACTATTTATGAATGGAATTATTTATTTTAAAAAATAAATAAATCTTTACTAAATCAATCCTTCGAAGGTCTTAGGCTTTATTTATTTATTCTAATTTCTAATATCTTGTTATTGTTATTCTTCACTCGTATTACTGTTACACTTTAATATTTATCATTCTTCTAAATATTATTTTATATTTTTCATTTTTTACTTCTGATGATGGAACTCATGTTTGGGTCGAAAGATCGGCTAACTCATTGAAAAAATGTTGATTGAAATTCCTGACAATTTTTTTCATCCTTATAATTTCAACAGACAACTACTTACCCCTCTCTAAAATATATATTCAATTTTAATTTTAATAAAAAATGTTCATTAAGTTTGAAAATAAAAAACGTAGGTCTCAAAGAATTTTAAAACAAATACTTTTTTAAATTTTCTTATTTTTTACAGTTTTAAATCGAACATTTTTTTAAAGTTATAATGACAAAAAAAAAAATAATAAAATTTCTTTGTTAATATATTATACAACATATATATATATATAATGAAGAATAAAAAAAATTATCAGAAATTTCAGTAATAATTTCTATAATGACAACCCCAAACATGTGGATCATCATCAGGGTTAAAAATTAACAAATAGATAATAACATCAGAAAAATAATAAACATAAAAGATAATAATAATAATAAATAAATAGATAAGATAATATTAATCAGAATAAAGAATTTTATTTTTATTTTAATGAAATCCCTACAATCCTCCACGAAGGTTGAAACGGCAGTGGCCTCGAGACCTTTTGTAAAGACGTCACTGGAGTTCTGGCAGTGGTCAGCCTCTCCACTCAAGTCATGAGCGTCTGTTGCTTTAGTGTTCTCTCTCGGTCTCCATTGGACTCCAATGCCGGTGACGCGGCTGAGAGAGAAGCGCTGAGAACTCTTAGAGTCTCGCTTTGTCCTTCACACGTGGAGAAAAGGGCTGGACTCAGAACTCCCTTGGCTCATTGTAAATGTTGTAATTATGTATGAATATTTTTATTTTTAATATATTTATTTGTTTTACTTTTATATAATTTTTCACGGATTTCTTTATGTTATTTAATTTTACTTCAAGCCACATTTTTTAGTTTTTACCTTTGTTATAAAGATATTTAAGGCATGAAAGTGCCTCACCGAGCTTTCATACTCAGTGTCTTTAAGTGTGGAAAAATGTATTATTTCTCAATAAAAATATCTTAAAAAGTAAATTTTAATGAAAAATATTCATTATTCTATATTGATCAAATTTGAAAATCAAGAATCGTAGGTTTCAAAGAAAATTAAAACAAATACTTTTTAATAATCTTATTGTTCTTTGTTATACATTTGACTTTGATGGATACAGTTTTAATTTGCACATTTTTCTTGTTTTGTCAGCTACACTGCAGATTGTTATCATACTACAGTTGACGGGTGAAAATAAATTTATAAAGCCAAAAAAAAAAAATGAATAAAATTTATTTTTTTAATATATTACAAAACATATATTGAAGTTTTGACTTTGATGGATACAGTTTTGAATCGGACATTTTGATTCTCAGGATTTTAATATCATGCTCAAACAACTGAAGACACCATCTCGGCTTCATTTACGCCTATGTCATGTGCTTTAATCTTTAGTCAGCTTTAGTTTATTATTAAAAACGTATAAAGGTTTGTAAGCTATTAACTTATTCCAAAGAGAGTACAATAAAACGGTTCAGCGATTTGACACCAGTGAGAGAGGTTGCTAACTATTTTTTTCAAACCGTTTGAGAGAAATCTAAAAGTTCACGGCTGCATTGTACAGTTGTGAAGAGGCATTCTCCTTTCCTCTGGACCATTCGGTTAAATAGAGGAGGTGAATCTGCATAAGTTTGATGGCGCCCATTCTTCGCTAGCTGTCCATTATACCTCTCTTCGGAATACTAGAAAGTCTGTGAAAGTAAAAAAGCCACTTGTTCATAAAACCATTGGACAGCCACTTTCATCGCCTGCAAAGGAGAGAATTTTTAATATAGAATGTCCACGCTTTTCCATTTTCATTTGGTATTAGAAACAATATTAAACAAAACTCTCTATTTTCAGTTATTTATTATTCAGAGATTATGTCCTTAGGGGCGTCTCCGTTTCGTGACGGCAAATAATACTTTACCCAAACCCTTATAAAAAGATAAATGTCAGCCAAGCTCCTAACGGTTTATATTGTATACATAAGGAAAAATAAATGCAAACAAGAAATATTAAAGAAAAGTCTTTTACTTATTTATTCACGAAATTTACAACTGTATTAAATTGAAAAAGGCTGCAAATTATTACAGAATGGTTTATTACTTCCAAACAATTTAACATCAAAATTAACATGACTTTCCATGTAACATAATGGAAAATAAGTGAAAGTAATAAATAAAAAGCGATTACTAACATTGGCCTCAATAATTTTCTTTTTTATCATTAATAATTTTTTTAAAACTTATTTATTGAAAATATTACAATCTGTCTCAAGGACATTTATAATAGTGTTCAGAGATCACATTCACACTCTATGTACAATAAATAAAATAAATTATACAGAAACATAATATGTGTACAATAAATAAGAATAAAATAACCTAAAAATAAATAAATAAAACAACACATACATACTTATAAATAATATTTACAATCTGGTGAAAGAACTCCAAACCAGACTTGTCCCTCCAACTGTGGAGGAAAAGCATGACTCATGGAGATCACAGCATTTCTCTCTCAACCGCGTCACTGGGGCTACAAACCCAGTGGAGATTGATTAATAATTTTCTTATCAATTTTTCTTTATTATTCTCCATGGGTCTGGGTATTGGATATGTTCAACCGGGATAAGTTTTTGTTATTTAAGGCTTAGAGGCGTAAAACCTAGAGGTCATCAACGCATATACCGGGATAATTGGAGTATTATTAATTAAAGACACAGGAGGTTTACGACGAAGAGTAAAGCTGATTTGATGGGATTTATTTTGATCCTTCAGTTTTGACACCATTCTTCGAGATATTTTATGTATGATAGACGAGTTCGGGATGTAATTGATGGATCATTATTAACCAACAAGGCTGAGGATAGAACCTAGAAGAACACCAGTGGACCGTGAAAAAAGGGATGAATAGATATCATTGCGATTTACTTTGAAGTATCTGTTAGTAAAGTAGCAACAGGTAATGAGAAAGTATGTACAGTATAGGAAGGAAAAGAAAAATATATTTACGGAGCAAGTAGAACAGTCACAGTAAAAAAAATCGAAATTGAAGAAAAGTAAACTTGATAACTTAATTGTTTATTTTGACATGTTTCAGAAAAGTACAAATATATATATATATATGGAATTCGATGAAAATGTTTCCACCCTATCTTACAAAATCATTAAATTATATTAAAAATTAGGTTTATGAAATATACATAGGAATGTCAAGGATAATACATTTGCGCATGCCTAAGCAAATGTAGTGGATGGATTTTTTTCTTTATTATTTTACTAGTTGGCCCGTGCGAAAAATTAGCAGAAAATTTTGTTTAGTGAAGAAATAGCAAAACAATATGGAAATAAGTAGTTTCTATGTATTATGTAAGGAAGGAATTAATATTTTTTCCTTAGTCGATTACAATATTCCATTAAACATAATGGACCAAAATATTTATACAAATTGCTTTTTGAACGCTGATTGGAAAGATAATAAAAGTAATAAAGACAAAATAATGCCCATAAGTAATAATTTTTTTTTAGGTTTTTTAATAATAATCATAGGTTATTCTAAATTAATAAAAAAAATAAAATATAAGAACAACCAAATGTCTTTAAGAAATAATAAAATTAATATAAAAGTCAGGAAAAAAATGTAGTAGACTATTCTACTCCTAAATGCAATATCTTTAAAGAGGAAGACATTATTAAGTATACCAAAACTAATGGACTGTATCTTTGATAATAATTGTCCGATTTTTATGATTTTTTGTTTGTTTTATAGGTAATTTAGTAATCTTTTTAATTATCATGAGTTCAATCCAGAATAAAATGCATACTTTTTGAGTTATTCGCAAATAAAGTTTCTTTTCCTCCATAACTTTTTTCCCAGAATTTCGGGGGGATGGGACTACTTTTCGCATCTGAAGGAGAAGAATATCTTCAAAATGAATGGTCAATCATTCGATTTGATAAAGAATTGACGAAGTTATGGCGTATCGACAAAAAAACACCTATTAGAACATTTGTTGAGAGACTACCAATGGATAGTGCTCTAATAAAATTTCTTCTTGTCAGACGCCTCGGAGGGTCATCAGGGATCAAAGAAGAAGCAAGATTAGAAACGACAGAGTTCGGATGGTTATGAAGTATATTATGGAAGGAGAGGTATATGGATTGGGCCAATTCGGATACACATGGAACAGTCTTTATGAATTATTTTATAAGTGAGAAAATAAGTAGCATTCAGGATTTTGGATTTTATGGTTGGATATGAGAGGAATTCAATAGTTTAGTCTCCGCTAAACAATGGAATGCCTCTCGTTTCCAATCCAGCAAATTCCACCAATATTCAATCTCCAAAACCCAATTCCGTAACTAAAAATATACCTCTCTATATACAAATATATGGAGTTCATAGCCATATAAACGAATATTTTTTTAATTAATTGGAAGGTTGTAGTATTTTTCTAGTAAGTGTTGGAGTACTCGGAAACGTCGAGCGGTTTCTTGTCGTTTCAGTCTGGTATGAGGATTCCAAGTGAGTTGTCCGCGTAGTGTCCTAGGATGGAATTTAAAAATTTTATAATAATCCACAACCTATACAATAAATATATATATTTTAAAAATAATACACAATATTATTTATCACAAAATAGGGAGGAACATTTTATATCCAGACGATTGCCAGGCGAGCATTAAACAGACAGTTTACTAGAGCAATGAGCTAGGAACGTACGTGACCAGTACATCTCAAGAAGGGACAAGTCATAGGCTCCAGCCATATCATCTAATCTCCAGACCGTGAACTGCACAGCAATCTCAACTCCATACTGAATTTAAATTCATCCTGCTTCAGGGATATTATATATTAAATTATTATATATTGTATTGTCAGTAATAAATTGCGATGTATTCACTATCTCTATCACCTAGATAAAACCTACAATAAAAAGTGTATCAGATTCGAATACTAACCACAAACTCTAAACAGTCCTAAATATAATATCATGAAGTAAAGTGAACATAAAAATAAAACGAGGAATGAACAAATTTAAAAATAAATAGATATTAAAAAAATATGAACAATTCCACGATTTTCTGCCTCATTCAATAAATGAAATATTTATATATAAAATTATAAGAAAACGAAAAATTTTACTAAAGAAAATAAACCATAAACTGTAAACTAAAGTACGAACAATTCTACATATAATATCATTAAGTAAAGTAAACATAAAAACAAAATGAGGAAACAACAAATTTAGAAGTTAATAAATATTAAAAACACTGCAAATTATTACACAATGGTTTATTATATCGAAACAATTACATATCAAAAGTAACATTACTTTCCTAGTAACATAAGAAAAATAAATAAAACATGATTCCTAATATTGGCCAGAATGTTTTTTTTCCCTCATTAGTAATTTGCTAAGAAAAATAGAAAACATTGTTTCAGTTGATGTTACACTTTCAGGGTCAGTTGCTCTAACTCAGTAAAGCTTAGATTAAGCGTTATCTAAGATTAAACCAAGTTTTCGAAGGTCGACCGATTAATATTAAACTTGGTTTAATCTTAGATAATGCTTGATCTAAGCTTTCCTGAGTTGGAGCAATTGGCCCTCAAAAAAAAAAGAAAAAAAAGAAACAAAGGAAATAAGCTTTGTTGTAAAATATTTGTAAAATATGATAATATTTTAAATATAATATGATAACATCTGTAAAATATGAGCATAAGTAAAATATTTATAACATCATATCTTTGCAACAAATTGTCCGATTTCAACGATTCTCTTTTATATTTTAGAAAAATTCATTAACATTTAAAATGCCATAACACCATTAAGAAAAAATTGTATAATTTTTGAGTTATTCGTAAATCTAATTTACCAAATTTCGTAACTTTTTATCTAGCTTCTTAATCTAGAAATTATTGTGATTTCGCGTCCACGTGCCCGAAAAAAAGATCATGCACGGGGGAGAGGGGTCTTTTAACTTTGGTATTAATCCCTCGCCATCACACCCTGATCCAGGAAAACCCCGCACAGCATACGAAAAAAAAGTACGGCGGACGAACAAAAAGTTTTAATTCGGTTTTTGAGTTCTACATATCCTAAACGTAAAATTTTGAATACCTCATATTTTGAGAGGGGTTAAGTTTTGAATTTTTTGAAAGTTGATATTATACAACATTAGGTCAGTAATAACACAGGTCTAATTAATACTCATATTACAAGCAATTAAATATACTTATAAACCTTAGAAAATTATTAGGAAAATTGACGTCTATAAATATTTAAACTTCTACTACGCATTATGGCTCTTAACAGGTTGATTTCGTCCATTTAGTACGTCAACATCTGAAAGAGTTTTGAGTTTCCTTCGATGGTCGAATTTTAAATATTCTTCGGAGTAATTTTCCTAAAAATTTGCCAAGGCGTTAAAGTAGGTATGTAAACACATATCCTTAAGATGAATAACGTTATTTATGCAGTAGGATTTTTTCAATAATTATTGAATACTTAAACTGTTCAACTTACTTCTCTTAATCCCATCAGAAATACTTTTTTTTTGTAAATTTAATTAATTTACTTTGAGCTACCAATCTTTGTAGGTCTTTGTAACAGTACTGGTACAGGTAACAAGTCGGCAAGTGGTCTTTGCCTAACTCAAGAAGACCAATAGATAGCTATAGTACACGAATCTTATTTTTCCTAATTAAATAGAAAAGCAGCGCCATTGAATGGAATATGGTGTTGCTGGATTCCATGAGGGAAGATTAGATTATGCCTTGGTGACGTGTAACGGTCACATTCTGCCGTGTAATGTAGGGCGGTCTCCGGTACCTCTGTGCACATGTGGCGGCTTTTATCAGCCACTGCTTCACAAATCTTCAGAGGTTTTCAAGTCAGCAGTGAGCATTCTAATCATCGATAGGAGTTTTATTTTATAATGATATAATTTATTGTTATATATTAAGGGTGATGAAATTAAATCAATAAAATATTTTAATCTGTACATATTATTTCTGAAAGATGTTTGCTTAGTACCCTATGTCTTTGTTAATTCATCATCAATTTCAATGTTTATGGCACCATTTTGAAGAATTAAGTATTGAAACTGTACTATTAATAGACAATTTTCAATTCATCAACTTATAACAAGCTTTATATAGAGAGTGCAAATAAGCGTAGATTTGCAGTTAAAACAGTTTTAGTCCGTGGTACAGACCTCTTTTTATCAAATAATTAACATCCGCCTAAAATTTCAAAAATAGCTACATTTCATCGTAATTTACAACTTTCTATTTTCGAAAATTCTATATCAACATTACATAACAAGAATTTTTAACCACCAACAATCAGAGATTCGCAATACAAAAGGAGGTAAATTTCTTAAGTCTCATCTTGGATCAGAAATTGGATTGGTACCAACATATAATTAAAATAGCCCAGAAATTTGATAAATACAATAATATTTTAAAGCAACAATAAGGGCAATAATCCATTCCGATTGCGTTTTTTGGCAAATATTTGGCATGTGGCAAAAACTAAATTACTAATACTCGATAGAATACAGTATAGATCTGTCAGAATAAGCTTAGGCCTACATAATATCAATCCGATTAACAATATTCTAGTTGAAGCTGGAGAACACCCATTATAATTAGAATGAATGTTTTGAGTGGTAAATTTTTTTAAAAATAATCTTGCAGCGGATAGCGATTTAAATAATAAACTGGTTCTATTAGCATCAGATACTCTAACTCACAGATATCGGAAAAATAAAACTACCTCCCTATTGGTAACAACTTTTTACTTTCCTACCTATACTATGTAAGGGAAGTATTGCAATCGGGTCAAATTTCCGATATGCGGTTTTCGACGGATCTATGCGTTCCAGAGCCAACTGAGTCCGAAAAACACATTTTTAGCCATTGGTCTGTCTGTCTGTGCCAAGATTTTCTCGGGAACTACTGAACCGATTTTGTTGCTTCTTTTTTTATTTTGTAGAGTTTTGACTACTGATGTCTGTGACAGAAATTCGGTGCTCCATGCGCAATAGCTTGCGCGCAATAAATGAAAAACACGTTTTAGAACCCCGAAACGAGGCCGTTTAGCCTGTCGTTTGAAAGGTAATGAAATTTCCTACAAAGCCATATAAAAATCTTCATGTTGGACAACTATTAACGAAGGGACAGCTATTCGATTTCCAATGTAACCTTACATGTCAGAAAGGGGCTGATCTACTTTAAATCGGTTTACATTGCTTTAGTTTATCAAATAAATCGTACTCAAATCTTTTCTTTGATCAATGTTCTTGAAAATAAAATCTAGTTAAATTCTTTTTTGTTTCTTCATGAACATATGTAAAGGTATAAACACTTTTCTTAAATAGGTAGGAAAGTCGTGTGAGTGGACACACCAGATATTTTAAAATTGTGTCTCTACAAAGACATTAATTTTCTAAAAAAACCTGCCATATTTAATTGTATTTACGATATATATTTTCTATATATAGAAATAACTTCTCTTCCCAACATTGACACAATTCCATTACATCAACGCGATCCTTATTTTAAGGAATATATTAAATTAAATTTACCTTCCTGCTGTTATCCTTTTATCAAATATTCACTGACTGATCTAAGGGATAGGGATATTCTGCCCTTGGGGATAGGGACTAGGGACTAGCCCTATCCCCAAGGGCAGCAGCCTATAATGCTACAGATAATCAGTGTCCTTATTAGTATACATGAAAAGACTTCAGTATATACGGTCGAATTGACAGCGATATTAGCAGCTCTGGATTATATAAAATACATCAGTTGTAATAAAACTTTAATTCTATATGACAGTGCCATAAAAAACTAGGAAATCTAAATTATAATTAAAAATCACCGTATTTAATAATTAAGATTTAAGAAAAAAATCTTTCAATTGGACGAAAAGGAAATACTGTTATATTTGCATGGAACAGGGGCCACACAGGTATTAAAAGCAATACATCACTTGATTTATTATTTGGCGAAAGAAGCAACAAAAAGACAGATAGACAAATATCGCATACCTTTTTCAAACATCATAAGTGAATTAAAAATTTCTATGAAGACCGAATGACAGGAAATTTATGAAAAAGAAGAAAAAGGGAGGCTTTATAAATCTCACTGCCCACTGATATCAATGGAACTCTGGTTTGGTAATAGCAAAACTCCTTGAAGTTGGATAAGAACAATATGTAGATTGAAAATCAGGTACATACCTACATATGATTAAGAAAAAAGAAACAGATTATTGTGAATTGTGTAAAGTTAAGGACGACCCGAAACATATATTGATATCATGCATTAAATATGCTGCAGAAAGATATCATTTTATAAATAGAATTAAAATTCTAATAAATAGAGACAATCCATTTAATATTAATATACTGACCAACTCTAATTCTGTCCTGGAAGCGTTATCTCACTTTGTAAACTCCATAAGTATTAAATTATCAAAGATAAAGGATTTTAGTTAATAATCAAGCAAAATAATCATATGGAATAAATATTATTTAAAATGGCGTCTGGCTAAAGCCTTGTATTAAAAAAAAAATATTAAGGAAAAAGAAAAAGAAAAATATTTTCAAATTCTAAAGAAACTGACCTATCTACAGCTAATGTTAATTAAATTAATGAATAATTAACTGCAGCTCTCTGGTATGCTAACAACAAGCCTTTACATACCGACCTAAGACAACCAACCATTGACCAGTACATACGTACTTTTTACTCCCGATTTCATCTTAAACTACACGGGCATCACAATGGATTTATCAACGACATGGCTGAAACGCTCATCAGGAGGCGACTGAAAAGGAGCTGGATGAGAGATCTCCTTTCCTGATTTTAGGATGTAAACAGAACAGGGAAGAGGTGCTGCTGTGCTCTATTCTTCATCATGCCTATCATGCCATTTTCTACTAAACGACAAATCGGCTAATTGTCACTACCATGACAGGTGCGGATGAAGAATTGAAGACAAAAAAAAAAATTAATGAATTATTTTTTAATGTTTAAACAACAATTGTAGTATAATTGTGTTATTCTTCCCGATATCGGACTCACTGGTAGTATCTCTGACAGGTTTGGTTAAAAAAATATTGTAGAAAAAAGTAAATTAAACTGAAAGAAAATATACAAGAAAATAATAATAAAAACAAAAGGGAATTTACGATGAGAGTATTAAAAATATAGCTACATTAAAAGGATAATAAAAAGGAGCTGGAAGAGAGATCTCCTCTACAAAGAAGTGCTTCTGAGTACTATCCTTGCCAACAGTTACTGTGTAATTATTATAATTATCTCCACAGCTTTTGCAGATTGCGTCTATATGTATTAAACAAATATTTTAATCGATTATTTTTGTTTCTTGATCGCGTACCAAATGGAACGTTCTTGCATACCATAATTTGGATAAGCCATTTCCTACATCGATCGCACTACAAGAGATAGCTGACGAAGACGAAGGACGAAGCAGCGACGCTACAGCGGCGGCCTTGAGGACACTAGGACGGTCAAGGCCAACACTTCCAGAAGAAGGGCCAGATAACGACCTTGGTGGAGGGGGCTCCGGAGGAACTGGAGGAAGGACTTGGAGGGGGTGTACCGTTAGGGGGTACCAGTTACTGTGGCAGTAGGCCAGTGCCATCTCTGTCAGCTGGAAGGTCTCTACCAATAGTACCAGTACCAGTCCAGTCTTCTTCGTCTTCTTCGTCGGCGCAACGTCCGCGATAATTCTTGTCCCAGGAACATTATTACCAGGTAAGTCCATCGAATTCTTTATTATCCCGATAAAATGATATATCCACACATCTTCCAGAAGTGAAAGTCCTTTCGCGAAATACTTGGAGGACACCTCTTGGAGAGTCCATCAAGTTCTTTTAGAACGGAACTTCTTTTAAAATTATATATAAATTTAACTTACCTCATCATTTTCGCAATACTGCTAATTCTCTTATTTTCTAACTTACATATAAATTATTTAATTATAAAGAAATAGGCAATTCCATAAAGTAAAAATATAGAACATCCAATTTTCATTAAAACTTTTGTGCAAAAAATAATTTGTATATATAAATTATATCTGGTTACCTTAATTTGTGAAAAAAATTTAATTATAGGGGGTACCAGTGATTGTAGTATAGTGTATGGTAATTGAATGGTGAAAGTAAATAAAAATTGTTTTAAGAAAAAAATTCTAATATAATATAATCCATTTATAAATATAATATAAATTAAAATCAGATCAGGGTAACTAAAAGGGTAACTTCCTTCACTTTGTCATATGTACCATTTCCTTTCTTTTCTTTAAGAGTTCATCAAGTTCTTCGCCTATTTCTTTTACAAAGAAAAGACTAAACACATATCCTACTTCTTTATTTGTGCAATAATGCATATCTTTTTATATAACTTTTTTTTTTAAATTTTTTTGATTTTTCTTATTTATATTTTTTTCTTGTTAGTTACTAAAAAGCAAAGAAATATAAATTCAACATGTTATTTGAACTTAATATAAACGTGGAACGTTACTTAAAAAAAAAAAAAACTACTAAGAGTTCGCCTTTAAATGTTTTCCATCATCATGACATTAATGACTATGTAGATACATGTTTTAAAAACACGTCATCGATGACAAAAAAATAAATACAAATTAAAGAAAAAAATGCATTTCGACATGAATGTTCCAATTTTTTTTTCGTGAAGTAATTAAATAACCTATCCATAATAGCATAATATAACAAGAAAATATCATATAATATCGAGTAATGTCCCCCAATTTTTTTTTCTAAATTTATCAAACGCATATATTTTATCCTAAAACTAAAATTTAATTTTTAAACAATTTACATTTAAAATATTTTGAATACAGTGTTTGAAAGAAGGGTTTCCTATATTCTTTATAACAATTCCTAACAAGTTATTACCTTCAATTGTTCTTCATTTAAAATAATTTTAATTTCTCGTGCAGTCTCGATGTTTTCACTTATTCAATGAATGTCCCGTTTATGATTTTTCTAATAATCCCAATTTGAAAATATTGCAAAAATAGATTTTGTTTTCAGTTATGTTTAATATATTTCTATATAATATTCCATACGAGTACGTAGTTTTGTCCGTCTGTAATAATTCTGACGTCTATAATACATCTAAACGATTATTTTTCTTTAATCAGAGCTTTATATTTCGATACTTAAAAACCATTTTGTTCTCATTAATATTTACAAATCACCAACCATATTCTTTATCATTTATATTTTCGTATGGTCTCAATACCGTTTGTTTTCGAATAACACTTAGGGAAAAAATACTCAAGTCAATAGTTCTGGAAGACTCGCTAATTGTTGGGCATTCCGAACGTCCTGATGTAACTTCATGGAGTTGTCAGTGTCATAGTCTTCCGTATTTTATTGCTACTCTGTAATTTTGTAATATATATATGCATTCGTATTTTACTATATGATTTAATTAGTTCTTAAAGTTTATTAATAGAAGAAAGTAAAAAAGGATTATATGGCGAAATAATGTAAAATTTAATTTAAAAAAATATTAATTGAAGGAAATGTTGATGCTAATTTAATGTAAATATAAAATGGGAATTACTAAAATTTTGTATTAAAATTTTACTTCTACAGTTCCATGGTTCCCTTGAGAACCATCTTCGCTACTACTTTGTCTAAATTAGAAATAATATTAAGACCTAAAAGTTAATTATAATAATGGTCTCTTCAGAAAGTTCTAATTAATGATATGTTGTTACTAAAAGTTTTATCTGATACGAAACTTGGGCGTGAATTCTATTGAGTTGAGTGATTGAGTACATAACTTATGTACTCTTCTATTGTTATTCAAAATTGTTATTATGATTATATGATGCACACAATTTTCGAAATCATCAAAATTCTTAGGGCAATCTGTGCATTTATATTTTTTATTGATAAATAGAATTATTAGTAGCTATAATGTCTAAGTTTTTTTACGCGTTATTCTATAATTACATTGGAAGGTAGTTTCTCGACATATGTACCTAAGACTAAGGAGAAGTTGTGAGAGGTAAATAAGCAGATAACAGTCTAATCTTAGCAACCTGATAGAATAGAATATAAAATCATTAGTATTTAGGAAAGTTTCACATACAAATAGTGCATGGCTTAGTTACAAATAATAAATATTAATGATTTTAACAAAGTATATGAGTAGTATAAGATATATGAGTAGTATATTCTAAAATCACAAAATTAATGTAAACGAAGACTATGTGAAAGCAGAGTGTAACTGCAGATATTCCATAGCAAAGACATAGGTATTTGCTATTTATAACTATTAAGTTAATTAAACAATCGAAATATATTTACATTATTTAAACATATTTATATTTACAAGAAGTTTGTGTTATTAAGTGGATATAAATAAATCCATTGCTTGTAATATGGGTTGAATTATTATTATAACATCCTGATATAGATAAGACAACTTTATTATTGATTGTTGAATAGACTTTTTTCAAGTCAACTGGTAATTTATATTCCATGACTGAAAAATAATGCACTTCTTTTATTTTATTGTTTCAAATTATCATGTTACAATAATTTTCTGCTAATTATGAAGCACTAACCAATAAAATGCAGTACAAATATCGCATTATCTTTAGTATTTATATTTCTCATAAGGAACTTTTATGTTTTTTATACATTTTTAAATTTTCATTAAATAACTACTTATTTTATATAAGAATAACATTAATTTTTTATATATTAAAACTATTCATTATTATTATTATTTCCATTCTTTATTCTCGCTTTGCGGGGTAAGTTTCTGAGGTGGGAGACCAGAAGTCCAGCCACTTCAGATTAATATCTATTACTTTTTAGATATTTAAAAACTTTCGAACAATACGCGCCGTATCCAAGAGAACTGAGTGTTGAGCCTCTTTCAGCACTTCAAGAGGTAATTTTAATCCCATCGTGCCTGCCACTGTTGTCTTTGGTATTAATCCATTGGAAGATATTATAATTGGAGTGGTGGTGACGTTCCCCAAATGATATAATTCCTTCAGTTCGATTGCCAGTTCCTGGTATTTTCTCAGTTTTTCTCCAACAGTGGAGCTTATATTATTATCATTGGGGATCCCGACATCAATAAGCTCTGCTCTTTTCTCTCTCATGTCTATCAGAAGGATATTATTATTATTATTATTATTATTCTGAAACAATGAAAAACACAAATTGTTGCCCGCAGCTTGACTAATAATCTATAAATGCATGCGATCTCAATTCGAAGGAGTTTTGGGTCTCCTTGAATAAGGTTAAAAATTATTCGAAATAATATATGAAAACTATTTCATATTAAAAAATATATGCACCACCACTGTCTAAACGATAAATAAGATGTAACTTAAACGTAAAGGTGGGCTTATAAAGAAACTTGCATATTTGTATACTCTGAAAGAGAAGAGAAAGTTCGTAAATCAGTCGATAAATCGATATATCATTAATATTTCTCTCTTATATAAATCGTAAATTTAATTAGCTCTATAAAATTTATAAATTACAAATAAAGAAGTGCAGGTACAAAGAGATGAAGAACTGTAAGAGAGATAGATTCCAAAACTTGTGCATTTATATTTTCCATATATTTTCCATAATTCATATTAGTCGGACTATGAAGGCACGGAGGTTAAGATGGGCGGGGCATGTAGGTCGTAGCAATCCATCTAGAAGCCCCTACGTAACAACGAATGCCTCAATAGAAGGCAAAAAGCAAATGGATAGATAGAATCAACAGAAATGCAACTGAGCTGCGTGCAGATAAATGGAATGAAATAGCCCAAGACAGCAAGAGATAGATGAGGCTTGTTAAGGTGGCAAAAGATCTTCATGGTCTGTAATGCCAACAGGAAAAAAAAAAACTAGTCGGACTAATAAATTGAAAATATAATTACAGGTTGGATACCAAACAGTTAAAATAAAATTCCTACATTTTCCTATTTAATGATAATTTTCCCTGACCAACATGTCTGACCAACATAAATATTAAAAATGTATAGAGAGAAACACTTTATTTTCATAAAATATAAAATATAAAGGATTGCTGCCCAATTATATTGGATTGCTATATACACAGCATACTCTTCTATCCTTAAGACAATATATGAACTTATATTATACATGAAAGGAAATTGACTATAAAATGATTTGAGTAGAAGAAAAAAAATCACTCCTTTAAATAACAAATATAATGTTTTAGAGGAATTATTTTTTAGGCTTGATTAGGATTTTTTATTCTAGAAAACTAAATATTTAGTAATTTATTGTTATCGCTTTTATTTTATTTTCATAAACAGAGAGATAAGTTGATGCTTGACATATAAAGCTTTAATTTTCTCTATTATAAAATGAAGTGGGCTACGGGGGATTCTAATATGAATGTAGTTTCTAATTAGTATTTTAGTTTCTTTATTACTATACACAGTATAATAATTAACCACATTACACCAACTATGCAATTTCTGGTTAAAGAAATTATCTTTTAAAGAACACCACGAACGAACGAGTTCTTGTCAGCCATATTTTCATCGAGATGTGTATATTACAAATAGTAAATTTTATTGATATGTTTTTCTTTTAAAACGTAACGTTTATATATAATGAAGTTTGTCCCTTTCAAGGTCACGTTTGCCCCATAAACGATATCCACTGTATATTTCTTTCCAATTAAAATAAAGAAAAATAGACGTACTAAAAAAATTCTCTCACCTTAACAATTTTCCCCTAACTTCTCCCTGAATTTTCTCTGTTTTAAAAATTCTGAATTAGTAAAACCCTATAAATTACAAATGAAGATTTAAAGATAGACCGAGATGTAGAACTGTTAGAGAGAATGATTCCAAAACTTCTACATTTATATTCTCCATAAAAGAAGGGAAAGTTCATAAATTACTCGATAAATGAATATATTATTCATATTTATCGGGCATATAAATTGTGATTATAATTAACATTATAAATAACTATAAATTAAAATTCAGAAGTGCAAGTACAAGGAGATGCAGAACTGTAAGAGAGAGAGATAATTGTACATTTATATTCTCTACAAGAGAAGGGAAAGTTTAATAAATAAGTAAGATGTCGATAAATCGATATATTATTCATATTACTTGGACTAATAAATTAGGAATATAATTAGCTCTATAAAAACCTATAAATTACAAGCTAAGAAGTGAAGATATACTGAGCTAAGCGAACCTCTAAGAGAGATAGGTACCAAAACTGGTTATTCCGTTATTGCAATCTGACGTCTTGAGATGGGAGAAGTTAGTCAGACAGTTTAGATGGGTCTCGTGACGGGTATAAACTAGTTACCTACTCCACTAACTGTTTAATAACAGATCGTAAAACGGTTAACTGTCGTAAACATTCGGATTTGGCACGATTTCCATCTTGATTTCGATTCCTCTCTCGAATTATTTCAAATCGAAAATAATGCATGAGATTGCATCCGACGAAATTATAGATATTTTAGACCGTTCGAGGTGAACTGGGAATTCGTTAGTTAATACGGGTCTAAATTTAAGATTTGAAGATAAATTTGAAATAACATATTTAACAAGTTTCAAATTCACAAGATAAAATCAACCGATTACTCATAATGTATAGTAAGGGTCAATATTATCATATATTGACTGACATAAAAAATAAAACTATTATTTAAATAAATTAACCGTTAAGTTTAAACAAAAAATCGACCATAAATTAAATCGATTTAATTATACATTGACATGATGAGTTTAATCAAAATCGTTAGAGCCGTTTCCGAGAAAATTGTAATCAAAGTGTTAAGTAGTTTAGTTTGTAAACAAAACTTTAATATACAATACCAGTTTCGTAAGACGTTTAATTTTTTGATTAAGATTATTTCCATACATCCACACAGAAAATTTCGCGAGACTTGGCTATTTAGAACTCAAAAACATATTTCTGTTTAAAACAAGGATTCGAAATATTTCACTATCGTAATACTATACTATTTTCCTTACTATATATTTCATGTACGGCTAAGTGAAAATAAAAAAAGAGCTGGTTTCAAATCAACACAACAATATATTGATGATTAATATCCACGAAAAAATCCAATCGGTGCGGTGCATTAAAAAACTTTGACTAATCACGCTACTTAAATCAGAAATTATTTTAAAACAAATTAATTGACTTATAAATGGAAAAATACTATGAGCCTTCAACGTACGAGTGAACAATTAACTTGCCAACTTTTCGCTAATTCAGGTATCATCAGGGCAGAAAACCCAAGATTACAAATATGCAGAACAAAAAACAAAAAGGAAAGAAAAAATAATGATTAGAGTAGACATCACCAACATAACAGAAATGGTTTTCAGCAAAATGGAGGCCATACATAAATTGCTGGTGAATTTCTGAATTGTGCAATTGTTTTCATTTGTTATTTTTTGTGTTTCAGGGTTTGATCCCTGAACACATGGAAATTCCATTTAGTTTCTATGAAAACATTTACTTTCCATATGATATTTGTATGATATTTTATGGGATAGAATTTCTTGTACTGCATAGATGATATGCATCGTAAGTGAGTAATGAGTTAAATATTCTCATGATGGTATCCTCATTAGTCGTACAGAATGTAATTTCAGTTGTGTACCAGTTTTTTTTTTTTTTTTTTTTAGCTAAGATTTAAATTCTCATGTTATTTCAATCTATAGGACATTCGGGAAAATTCGGAATCGTACTTTTTCAATCGATTATAATGCTCTCCTGTACTAAATTTCACATGTAAGTATTGTAAAAAAAAATTAAAGAAACATTAAAACATATTTAAATTTTAAGAAAAATAAAATCCATCGATTCTAGAATACAGAAAAAATATATTCATATAATATGTGCATATAATTTTTGCAACAATAATGAAATATAAATAAGAAAAACGGTTAGGAACAAAGCTATAAAAAAACTCGGTAATACAAAACAATAAAAATTAAATATTAAATAAAATACAACCAAATATATATATGTATAATTGTATTATATGGAAGCACATACGATTGAGAGAACTTGCCCTAATTTTAACGATACATCACTTAAAACACAAGCAATTTATACTTTTTTAAAACATTTTCTATACGATTAAGGTAGCTAAAAAGATTAATTTTAAATTAATTTTTTTAAGAAGCTATATATATGTAAAGAAAAGAAACTAAATCATATAATATGACAGATAATGTGCAACTTTCTATTTTGTTGATGCTCATCAAAAGACAATTATTACTTTTCATGAAATTATTCCATGAATAGAGTATAAAATGAACTAGCAAAAGAGAAAAAGTGTGAAAGAATAATTAAAAAGAAGCCGCAATAATCATTAGAAAGGCATATAAATATTGCGATTAGAAACATATTGTAATTGCAATATTAATTAAATGCAATATTTTTTATTTCTGCAGATCTTCATCCGCTCCTTTCATGAACATGAGAATATGTGTTGTGATTGAGAACACGGGTTGCATTAGAACAAGCGAGTAGAGCAATAAAGACAAACCCAGGACGAACAATCTACGTAGTTCTGCCATAAATACTGTTACAAAAGTTGAACTTTGTTTAAATCCTTGGGTATTATTTAGATAATAATATATATATATATATATATATATATATATATATATATATATATATATATATATATATATATAAAGTTAGTCCGCGTTATAAATATAAAATACTCCTTTAGTGTTCCCTATATTACTGAAAATATATATATGATTTATTAATTTAATGTAAAATTTTCTAAATGGAAAAATAAACATAAATTCTTTCATTATTAAATTTTGACCATTTCATGCGAACAATAATTCAGTCAAACATGAAATGTTCTTAGAATCGTTATATAGAAGCATTGCAATTTTTCATCTTCATATTGTCAAATATAAATTATTTTATTAGTATGAAGTAAGTATAAAAGACAATTTTTTTTATGGTATTGGTATGTTCAAATCTGCCCCAAAACATTCAAATATTACAATAAATGAACACATTTTTTTCATAGATTTTTCTTTTCTATGTTCTCTCTATTAGGTTATTTATTATATCTCTATTAGGTTATTTTCTTTACATTTCAGGATAATAATCCCATTTAGTATAATAATAATCCCAACAACAGAAAATCAAAGAAATAATATTAGAATAGAAACTGGTCATAATAAAATATTATAAGTATGAAGACAATAAGAAGTGTCCTCCAGGAAAAAGAGGACACAGGATAACAGGACATTCCAAGGAAAATTAGTAGCATTTGTTTCACATGTCATACAGGAGCGGAATCCGGCCAACGGCGAATCTACGCGAGGGGAAACAGCTGAAATTATCCCTCGCAAAATAACAGAAAGAAAAAAAAATACAACTATTTAAAAAATACTTACTGTTATCATTATTTGTAAATGACTTTAAGTAAATCATTGTTCATTAAGATGAAGAATAATCGATTGACTATAATTTATTCCTTAGAGAAGGTATAGCCTAATAGCCTGATAGCCCAACCAAAAAATAAATAAATAATTAAGATAAAACTAACTCTGAATTCATCCCTGAATATGAAAAAAAAATCAAGCATTATTTAAATAAAATGTTATCGTCCATTTTAGTTTTATTAATCATTAACTACGGAGCCATAGTACGTTTTAATACAAAACCATAAGATCTTTGTAAAGAATGTATTACATGAAATATTTGATCCAAAGTTGGATAAATTTATCGTATATTATTTAAATTAAAGCGAAAAATTGGGAGGTGGCAGGTTATTGTCTAAGTATTGTCGCGGACTCCAGGTTATGGCTTTTAATTGAAGAAACTTTCGAACAGAAATACAAGTTTCAGCATCGATGGATAGCAATAAATGCTGAATTCGAGAACGAACAGATGGATTCCAGCGAAAGATTAACACTTTTGAAATGTTACAAAACACAAGAAAACATAAATTCATTTTAAAAGTATAGAACTTCAATGGAAGTTTTGAGAGAACATAGAAAAGAAAAATCTATGAAAAAAATGTATTCATTTATTGGTTTTGAGGCAAATTTGAACAGACCAATACCATAAAAAAAATTGTCTTTTATACTTACTTCATACTAATAAAATAATTTATATTTGACAATATTTTTTTTTAAATTTATTTATATGATATTTACAACTGTATACAAAAAATACATCTGGTAAATTCTCACAATGGTATAAAGACATGGAACACATGTTGAGAAATTACCCATTGGTAGCACTCTAATAATATGTCTATATTAGAAGATCACGTGGCCATATTCTTATCAGACGCCTCGGAGGGTTATCAGGAATTGAATAGGAAGCAAGGTTAGAGACAAGAGGGTTGGGATGGTTATGAAGTTTATTATTTAAGGACAGATATCTGGATTTGGCCAAATCTGATACATAAGGAACATTAAGGTCATTATGGATAATTTTATTTGTAACAAAGTAAGGAGCATTGAGGATTTTACGAAGGATTTTGGATTGTAAGGATTGTATGCGAGAGGAATTTGAAGGTTTGGTGGAGTCCCATAGGTCAATTGACAATACGAAGATGAGAAATCCCAATGCTTCTCTATATCGATTCCAAGATCATTTCATGTTCGACTGAATTATTGCTCGCATGAAATCGTTAAAATTTAATAAGGAATTTATAGCTATTTTTTCATGTAGGAAATTTTTCATTAAATTAATAAATCATATATATTTTTCAGTTATATAGGGAATACTAAAGGAGTATTTTCGAAATAAGGACTAACTTTATATATATATATATATAATTGCCTGCATAATTGAAATGAGGCTAATGCTGGTGGGACACAGTCACCTAAGGCATGAAAGTGACTGGATGGGAATAGCTGTGTGTGAGTGTGCGTGTGTGTGTGCCTCTGTGACTGGAATAACTGGGTCAGGAGGCCATATTCTTTTCAGCTCCCAACTAGCAGACGTATCAGGAATTCCTCCAGGATACATACTAATAAGAACTTAGTTTTCTAAATATCTTTTCAGGCAGCTTCATACTTCAAATGTCAGTTTCAGGAGAAGGTTTGGATGTGAAAAACGAAAGTGGGTATTATTCTAAGAAAAGTATTCTTATTCATTAAGATATTTCTTCGAAAAATTACCAAAACTTAACAATTTAATATTTTTGCTTGGATTTTAAAAATGAGCTTACTCAGGGCGATCGCTCTCTAATATTTCGAAGAACAAAAATTAAAAAAAAATAAAATAAAATCAATAACCATTAATCTACACGAATGAATAAAATATGTAGTCTAAAATCGATTCAGAAAATAGGAAAAATCTATTAGATCACTATACTAAGGGCATGAAATAGTATTTTACTGCAGCGTATGTTCCTCTTATTGAAATGTTGGTTTATATTTATAGACGTTTATATGTAGCAACATATCCTAGGATTTTATAATTTATTCATGTCCGCCCTTCCATTTTTAGTTTAAGATTTTTCAATTAAAAATATTGAGAGAATTGATCATCTGCCTCAAACATTTAAAAAAATAAATATCTACTATGTTTAGTTGATTTTTTAACTTATTTTAAACAAACATTTATTTTTAAATATGTAGTATTTAATTATTCGTTTAAGAATAATTATGTTGATTAATTTTATTATCATTCATAACTTTTATAATATATACTTTTTTTTTAATATGTTTTTTTGTGGGAGTCATCGCCCACCAACTAAAATCGAAAGTCCGCGGCTATGTAGGTAAGACACCAATATTGCACTAAACAAACGAACTTTTTATTATCACTTTAAATGAAAAATTGTCCCCGACTATGGAGATGAGTCAGATCAATGTACCTATTATAGAACCTGACTCCAGAGCTATAAGAATATCGTGTGTTTGATAGCTCGTTATTAATATTAAAGTTGTGAATTGTTTCTCTTTTGATGGATGCCATATCAGTTTGCAATGTAACTACAAACAGGAGGAAGGACGATATGCAAGCGGTAAAGGACATGTGGCCTCAGGAGAGAGAACTTTCTTGTGTTTTCTCCTGCGTCCCAGTTCCGATCGGGCTACAGGTCCTTCGCATTCCTCAGATAGTGGGTGCCTTATCCAACCTGCAGCTCCGCCCAGTCTGTCTGTCTTCCCTAATAATTAGTTAATAACTAGTATACCTCAGCCAGGAGTCTCATATTAGATAACTGTACTTATCCCTAATGCATTCCAAGTATAAGAGAAATGTTAATTCGTATAGATAGATAGAAAATAACTTTCTTCTGGTACAAAGTCCCTTAAAAATAACCAAATCGTATATAAAAAAAATATTACTTCTGGTCTAAAGGTTTAATACAATAAATGATTCTTATATTTTTTTTCTGTTCGCCTTACAGACCATGAAGATCTTTTGCCACCTTAACAAACTATCCATCTGCTTTTTGGCCTTCCACGTGATCTTTTGCCATCTATTAAGTCATTCATTGTTGCGTAGATGCTTCCGGAAGATTGCTATGATGCAGCCCCGCCCATCTTAACCTCCTTCATATCATAACAAGCCTTCATATCATGAGATATTGATTGACCTATTTCTGTAAGCAGTTCTTTATTGGTCTTTCTTCTCCAAATGTTAGCACTCTTTTTCAAGGGTGCCGATTAGTGTACAGATCTCATAACCATATATTAGAACTGGCTTTATCATAGCATTGTACACCCTTAATTTGAATTTTCTTGAGATTTTTCGGAATTTCGATATGTTTAAAAGGGAGAAGAAAGCGCTATTTATACGCTGATATATTTCTGCCCGTTGAACATTCATTGATGTTATTGTGGACCCGAGGTATTTGAATTTTTCTACCCTCGAGAATGATTTTCTTTCTACGCAGATCTTGTTATTGGGGTGGTATTTTCGGCTTATTATCATAT
Source organism: Nezara viridula (assembly GCA_928085145.1). Lineage (NCBI taxonomy): Eukaryota > Metazoa > Arthropoda > Insecta > Hemiptera > Pentatomidae > Nezara > Nezara viridula. The sequence goes on along the minus strand of OV725081.1, from coordinate 124,616,402 downwards.
ATTTTGTTTTGTATTCATTTACTTGTAGGCCGGTCTGCTCTGCCTCTCTTATCACTTTTGTAACGAGTTTCTCAATGTCCCCTTCATTACTTCCAAGGACAGCAGTATCATCTGCAAATGCAAGAATTTTATGATTCATTCCGACGTGAACCCTTCCATTTTCCTGTAATGTTGCTCTAATTACCTTCGCCATTATTACTTTCTTCCTGAACTTATACTAATCCATAATTGGACTCGTTCAAGATCTATATGTTTGGTGCAGAATAGGCTTTGTTTGCAAAAAGTCTATTACTGATAGTATTTAAGCCATACCTCAATATTTATTATTGTCTTGATGTCCGTGTAAAATTCTTTAAAATACAATTTTTCCTGTCCGGATCCATCGAGTTATGATCTCACAATTTCTTTCTGCATTTCAAAGTAGTCAGACATATCGCCTTGGATTTTGACAGTGCATTGCACCTCCTCATAAAAATAAGAAATTATGTGCTTCTATTTGACTTTCTGGTCACTCAATAGAGTTTCGACAAATTACTGAATCCCGTTACAGAAGTTATAATAAAAAAATTACGGAGATTTATTTTATACATAGCATATATTAGATATTTAGCATATAGTATATTTCAATCAAAAGTACTCATCACATATTTTAGTTATCATAAACCTATTGCCTAGGAACACCTGCCAGGTCAAAATTGGATCATACCTTTCTGAGCTTTTTCCAACAAAAGGATTGCTCCAGGGGTGTTGTGCCTCTCCTTCTCTGTTCAAGATTTAACTTGACATTTGTTTGAAACTATGGAGAATAAAATGCAAACCCATGGGAACTCAGTTGAAAGAAAATGTGTTCGTTTATAACCTAGCCTTCGCAGATAGCCAGGTCATCATTGCACAGGACGAAGAAGATGCTGAATATATTTAGCAATAATTAATGATGAATACCAGTAGTGGGGATTAGTTATTAATACAGAGAAAACGGAAAACACGTCATCCAATAATGAGGATATAGAACTGAATCCAGGAGGGGTTCTAAAAAGAGTTTACCATTTCATTTTAAATATCTTAGTTCCATAATTGAAATATATGGTCATGTGATGTGGAAATAAAAAGAAAATTTTCAGATGGCAAAAAGACTATATCACTGCTCAACTCGGTATTATGGAACCGGAACAGTATCCATAAAACAAAAAAAAAAAAATACATGTAATCGTATAGTACTAAGCATTATGACATATGGATCAGAAACTAGCAACAGAAATGGAATATTGGTGACGAGCGGAGGGAATATCCGGAATGGATAAAGTGAGAAATACGACCATCAGAGAAATGATGGAGGCTAAAAGAACCACACTGGAAGAGAATGAGAAAAAACGGCTGAAGTGATATGGACATTTAAAAAGAATACCTGAAGGAAGACTACCCAAAGAAATCCACTTATGAAAAACTAGGAGAAGAAGAAGACAAGAAAGACCTGAGATAACGAGGGGGAGGAATCCATGATGGGTCATGTTCATGGTCTACGGGAAGAATGGATCTTAATAGGACATTATGGAAAGAAGGCATCCAAGCACTCTAGGTTAAGGAAACCCACTATTAGTGGAAACTCCTATAAAAAAAGTAATTATAAAAATATTGCATCATTTTACGAGTATGATAAAAGTGACGATCAGTCAGAGTAAAGTTCACTAGAGTAATTTATACACAATTATTATTGAATATATTGTAAATATTATTACTTTGTGAATATAGGATAAAAACAATTTATATTTTTAATCTCGCTTTGTTTTCATTTCTATCAGTTGGTCTAAAGCACACACCGTATTTTTTTTTTACTTCTATTTGAAACCCTTTTTTCTTGTTGAAATCTTTCGATTATTTCCTTAAGAGATATTTTTTATTTAATTAATTTGTATTCGATCAAGAGCCTAAATGTGATTAAAAGTGACTGAGATAAAGTTTCAAAATCAAATAGAGTTGTGTGTAATATGCGGAGAATCCTGAATAAAGAGCAGAAGCTATTCAGCCGACAGAGCTCTCCATTGCTCCCGAGATAAATTACACGGCTCCTACGAGAGTTATCAACTTGTTCCCGGCAACTCTCAACTCATTAAGAAGCCGAAAGGAGTAGGGAGCATGTCTCTGCATCAACGGGAGCTAGCAACAGCACAATCACAAGGTAGCATTCTCTTCTATATATCCCATCTCCAAATCTTGTTATAAAACTTTTAATACAAGTTTAATATTGCTTCAATGTATCTAAAGTGATATGACTTTAAACAATATTAATTCTAAGAAAATATCAAAATAGGAACGTAGTCTGCCATATGAGTGTTTAAAACTTTGTTTTCCATTTAATAGAGTTTATAGCCAATTTCAGTGTATGTGTTGTAGATTCTATATTACATGTAGTCAGCAACTTTTGATGGTCGTATCATTGATTAATAGTCCGGGGTACAGACCCCTTGTTATCAAATTATTAACATATAACCTAAGATTCCGTGATTCCATTTCTCTAAAAAAAACCTCTAATATTCTCTTACTTCGTCGACGGCTTCTTGGTTTATGGAGGGCTATTTGCCAGACTAGAAATGAGATTAAAGAAAGTCAATTTTTTTTTTTTGGGGGGGGGGGGGTCCTCGCCTTTAAGGCTATGAGGAGTTTTCCGGACCAGGGGATGTGGGCGGGGATTTAAAGGCTCCCCCGGCACTGAGATGAGAACTCGTGACTATTTTTTATCATTTTGTCTCATATATCAGGTTGCCTGGCAACGGCGGTGATGTGCACACGCGTGCCATTCGGCCACTCCGCCCACAAGAAATTCATGAACTTCTTACTAAGATATATCTTTTTGATCACCAAGCGTTCCCATGTTACCAGAATGTACAACCGAGTTAAAGTTGCTTTGTCCTACTTCCCGATGACGACTCCTCCTAAATATTTTCCTATTCTAAGTCCTCAGAACCAAAAACTCTGGAATTCCTTACTCTCTGCTAAAACTCAACTAAAACTCTTTTAGAACTCTCTGCCTAAGTCCATACATCAATCCACAAATTCCTTCAAACAACTCCTGTTCCACCACCTACTCCATATTCAAACTTCCGTAAACATGTAAAATCTACTTGAGTCTGTATTGTTTAATTCAATCAACTTCACAATTGCAATAACAATGAATAGTTAATTAGGCATCATTTTGTATTCATGCACTTTGCAAGACCAAGACCAAAAGACCACCTGACTGTCGCAAGACCAAGACCAATACTGGTTAAAAAAAAATATTTTTTTTGAATAAAAATTAAGGCAAAATAGTTCCTAATACATGACAATTTTAGTTACTGTATTTAAAGAATTGGTGTAATCAATATACTTTTGGATTTAACTCTTCTAATTTTTCATTCGGGCTTATTTAGGCTTCCCTTATCCGATAAATTACAGTGATATCTCTATAGTAATAGACTAATAGGTAACAACAAGACTGTTGCGTAGGAACAAGACCAAGACAAGAATGAGTCCGCAAGTCGAAGAGTCGTCTTGGTCTCGCATTTATGCAACACTACTAAAATTATTATTATTTTTATCAGAATTAAATTACTAATTAGAGCAAAGATATTAAAAACGCATGTTTGTAATTTAGTCAGTCTATCTTAATAGACTTATATATCTTAATATATGGCGCTTTTATCAGCAAATGTGCTCACTGAATAACATATAAGTAGTTAAATAATAATAGGTCATTAAATAAAACTCATATCGTTTAGTTCATATCGCTCCTTAAAGCTTAAATAGGTTTAAAAATATGATAACTTAATAGAGGAGTAATTATAATGAAGGGAGGGGATGAGGTTGTTATCTACGGAACATTAAACATTCACACGGCCTAAGTGCCCATTTTGTTAAGAGGAAAGTTAATATCTAGTTTAAGTGCTTAGCAAACAGTTTACTTAGCAGATGACGTCCCTCTGTCTTAGAGGTTAGCACATGAAAAAGCTAGTGCGTGGCTCACTCAAAATTTACTGAATATCTAGTTGATTAAAAATTTAGCCGTAGAATTTAAGAAACATAAATAAAGAATCAACAGACTAGACTTATATTTTCGAAAATATAAGTGGCTTAATAACAAAGACGGGCATCTGTCATTTTCAGAAAGCGGAGAAATATTCAATTTTTGTTTATAGGTCCAACTTAAAACGGTTTATGATTATTTTATTTTATAATGTTCAAGTTGAATCACGAAAATAATCATTGCAATTGGTTTAAATTGAAGCTATATGTAACAAAAAAAAAAGTTTTTTTTTTTAAATATTGGTATTCATATTAAGCCACTCATTTGTTGTACTATATTAAGTGTTATATTTGTTTGCAGATATTAAGGTTGCAGTATTAATATAATGTATCAAATATACATTTGACTATAAAGCGAATATTAATTATTAATAATAATAATTATTATTATAGTTTTAATATTATTTACTTTATTGTCCCTCACTGTAGGGACGGCTCGAACGGAGTACATTGAGAGCCTCCCATTTAGTTATCAACGTACTTAACTTCATATGGACATGGTTTCATTCTTGAATTCTTGATAAGTTTTAGGATATCTACTCGTGTGTAGATCACTCTGTTTCTGAGTTTCTTGTGCTTTTGAAGATTCGTTGAATTAAAAAGATATACAAACAATGAAACAAGAATTCTTTCTTCGTCTCGTGTTAAAGTTTCTAATTACTTTAATTAAAGTTTCCAGTTTAGCTTTTTTCCAGTCAAGCTCATTTTGCAGTTGCCAGGAGGTTTCGATTGTTTTGAAGGCCGTTCAATATAATGTTTCCACTTACCACTCTCTTCTTTGTTTTGTCTAGTTCCCATGGTAACCAATGGCGGCCTCAGGATAGAGAGACCAGGGCTTTTGACCAGAAATGCTGGAAGTGCACGCCCTTTATTAGAAATTTTAAAAAAGAATACAAAGCGTTGGAGAAAAATTAAATTTAGCCTTTTAATAAAGCTAATAATTAGTGCTGTTACAGGAAAAGAAGGAACTGATTGCCTTTAGTTCCATTAATATTGTTAATCTCTGAAAAGAAAAGAAAAATGAGTCAATTTAGTAGAAATCTATAATCAATTAATTCTGAACCTGACATGCCTGCAAGGTAGTTGATACGGACATTAAACCATTTCTCAAATTCACAATTTGATAAATAATTACTTATAAACAGCAGTTCGAATAATTAAAATCGATTGTAAACTCCTGTAATTTATACTCCCCAGTGTTTTCTTAAAATGGCTTAGGAATTACACTCTTATCTGTTGTAATAGTTATACGCTTAAATGGAGGCCAATCCAATAATGATTATTAATTCTGTAGTCTATGCGGAAAACGCTCTATCTATGTTTTCATGACCACTTTTCATTGAGCATTTCATTACGTTTGTTCGGTAACCACGCAATCACTATATATAAACTTCGATTAAACTTACAAGTTTTTAAATCACAATTCGCTGGTTTTTCAACTTACATGTTTTTATAAAAGGCCACTGAGAAGAAATCAAACATCGTAGATTTCATTTTGTGGGATCATAAGATGCACCTAGACAACATTGGCAAGAAAAGCTTAAATCCTCATTTTTCATAAACATTGTTCTTACAGGATTTTGCAGTGTGACTATCGATATATTTTTTAAAATTATTCTGTCAGGCATGAGTGAAGAAATTAAGTTAAAAACATCTGGTGTGTCCACTCACACGACTTTCCTACCTATTTCAGAATAGTTTTTATATCTTTACATATGTTCATGAAGAAACAAAAAAAAATTGAACTAGATTTATTTTCCTGAAAATTGATCAAAGAAAAGATTTGAGTACGATTTATTTGATAAACTAAAGCAATGTAAACCGGCTTAAGGTAGATCAGTGTAAAATTTTCAATATTCTCTAATATTGCTGATCAAAAACTTTTTGCCATAGCTTAGTATTGTAAAGTAGAGGAAATAGTGAAGCTTGTGTGATGCGGGTAACAGATTTCCTTACCTTCACTTAGTCATCTTTTTACTCTCATTGACCTCTTTCTGACACCAGGATATGAACGTAATCGTACATTGGAAATTGAATAGCTGTAACTTCGTTAATAGTTGTCCAAAATGAACGATTTTTATATAGTTTTGGAGGGAATTTTACCACCTTTCAAAAAACAGGAGCACGATTACAATACTTTTCTTACCTAGCATAGGTAGGAAAGTAAAAATTATTATTTTCTGCGTGCAACCCACTTCTAGAGTTTAGCCCATCCCTCCCGGCCTAATCAGTGTGAACATATATATCAATTATATTTTATATATTGCTGGTTGAAATACCTAACTCTGACTCGTCAGCTCAGGATAACTGCGGGAGTTGATCTCTAATTATGAACCAGAGAGAGTTATATATAATTCTGTAAAGCCTTGCTAACTCATTAACTCCTAACTTCTCTTCCATCGCCTCCTCCTCCAGGCCCTGAGGGCTTCTGATGTTATTACCCAACCCACGCGGCTATATCTCACTTCCTACATAAACTTGCCTTCGGAGAAGACCTACCTTAATAATAATAACTCGAACAAGAGGCAAAAATTGTTTGTATATATAAGATATAATGCCTTATAGAATCTAATTGAAAGATAATAAAAATAATACCTCTTGTCTCTGAAAGACCGGTGTTTGATTTATTATGATAATCCCTTTTATTAGGGGTATATACCTGGGGTATGTGGACTGTATTTATTACGTAAAAATTAACTAAAAGGACTGATAAGACCATGTTTAATTTATTACGGGTAGTGCTGCCCAAATACAATACCAAGAGTTGTATTAATGATGTACTAAAAACTCATTAACACTCATTTGCTCTGCACTTGAATCGTGAGATAATTTAATTACTAAATCTAGAAGAAAGGTGACCTATAGAAATATTGGCCATTTCGTTTGACTTCCAACGCCAACATGTTATATAAGCTAAACGGCCAATATTTTTGAAAACCACCTTTTTTTTTTAGATTTTGTGATTACTATTCAATTGAAAAGCAAATAAGTATTCATGGATTGTTAGTGTTTTATTAAATTCTATTCTATTCTATTCAGTCGGCGCGACAACTCAATATCGCTTTTTGGCCTCCTGTACCAGCCTCCATCAATCGTTCCTATCCTGTGCAGCCACACCATCAGTCCACCGAAGCCGAGGTCTTCCTCTACGCCTTGTTCCGTGCATTACTTCAGTCATGATCTTTGTCGGAATGTCATTCTCAGCCATTCGAGCGACGCGCCCAACCCATCTCAATCTATCGAGCTTCAGGAAATGAACCACGTCTGGTTCTTTAAACAAATCTTTGAGCTCCTGGTTTGTCCGACACCTCCATAACTGGCCAAGTTTCATAGCTCCAAAGATTTTACGCAAAATTTTCTTCTCAAGCCCCATTAGATTCTGCTCGTCAGTTTTGGAGATAGTCCATGTTTCTGAGCCATAAAGGAGTATCGGTCGGATAATTGTTTTATACAATAGGATTTTTGTTCCTCAGGTTAAGACACGGCTTCTAAAATATTAACTGAGGCCATAATAACAGCGATTGGCACATAGTACTCTAGGCTTAATTTCAGAATCTTCTTAAATTAATTATTTTAATGAAAAAACGCTGTATTTTTTAGAATTCTCATTTCTTATTCACTGTTTTAAACGTTTGTTAATAATTTGATGAAAACGGATTCTGTATTGCAGACTGTTACACAATTCTTACAGATCAAGGTGTCTCGTAAGAAGAGAGAAATATTTATAGGAGCAATAATATATCTCAAGAGTTTCAAAAAGGTTTATATAAATAAAGGGCCAATATTTTGCAGAAAAGTAGAAAATCCATGTTTTGTAGTAATTTAAGAGAGTAGTGTTTTTTGTTGAATAAAAACAATAACTAAACAAATACTTAATTTATGTAATTAATAATTGGTTTATTGTAAACTACATAAAATTTACTTTAAAAGAAAATAGAGTTTATCATTGCTAAAGCCATTTATAGAGGACTTTTGAGCGGCTAAACTAAGCCAAGTTCTGTTTTTAGAAAATTCGTAAATTATTCCCGATTTTTTTTTCATCATTACCCAACTGCACTACGGATACCCTACACTTTTACAAAAACTTCTAGGTTTGATAATATTTAAATCTGTATTAATTAAGTTGAGATTTATTAGGGAAAGATTTGAGATTGAGCTCAAGTTGTGTAACGAAATGATTATACTTTTTATCCTGTCATGTAAAAGTACCCCTGATGTAAGCAAAAATAACTACAATTAACTGTTGAAAAGCTGTAATTTCTTGATTTTTCATGATCTGGGAGGTATTATAATAAACCCAGTTGCTTAACTACATATTTTATTTATAAAAAAAAATTAATTTGAAAATTATTGTTTTTCAAATATTTTTCCGGTAGATTGGTTATAAAATGTTTTTCACCTAGATATCTATTATAGGAATTTATCTGTATTTATAAGTGACTAAATAAAAGTTTCTAATCCTAAAATTTATGTTTAAAATAAACAGAAACCAGCTTATTGCATTAATTATTTTAATGATTTTTCTGCCGAAAATTAGCACTTTGTTTATATGGACTTTTTTGTAGTTCTCGATGTCTGTAATTGCTCCTATAACAATTTCCCTCTACTTACGGAACTCCTGTAAACTGCAGTCTCTATAGTAGAGATAACCAATTTTTATTTTTTAATATGAAACAGAATGAGTTACTAAGTATCTCGTCTTAACTTATTATCCGCTTTACTTTTTGGGTTTGTTAACCAATTTATTTATATATATTGGTTATATATATATAACCTTCACTACCACACCTTGCTTTTCTTCTCCCTTATCTCCTTTCTTCGTTTCTGTGTCCATATCCTTCCTTCCTTTTTATCTCATCCCACCAAAAGAACCTTGTTACCATCCACTGTATTTTAAAACTTCTCTATGCTTTCGTTGTACTCATTTCACATCCCTAGTCTCTTTATTTATTCTTTAATCTTCTCAGGGTATCCTTTGATGTTTTTAAGCTTTATCACTCAGTCAATCCTATCACGTTTGTTCAATCTATTCTTTCCCATTCTCTTCACGTGACCGTAAAACTTCAACCTTCTTTTCCTCATTGATGTCTCTTTTCCTTTTTAATGTCTTCCTGCAGCTCCTTGTTCTATTTTAGCCAGTACTCATCTGGTTTATTGAAGTAAAACTTTTTTAGGCGCGGTTTGAGGAAAAGAAAAGAAAAAATATATAAAAACCAAATTATAATGATTTTTTTTTTAAACAGACCTTACCTTAGTTTAGCAACTCAAAAGTCCTTATTAAATGGTTTTAACAATAACAAACTCCATTTTCATTTGAAGTAAATGTTGTTTACATCGAAGCAATTGTTAATTACTCATATATTTCTTTAGCCCTATTCAACAAAAAACACTACATACTTAAAATACACAAAACATGGATTTTCTACTTTTCTGTTAAAAATTGGCTCATTATTTTTATGAACTTTTTTTAAAAATTCAGGTCTGCCATCACTCTTATAAAAATTTCTTTCACCTTACAGGACACCATATATAAATATATTTTCCTAGAATATATTTTACCGAAGCCATGTCGAAAACAAAGTACCACACGTGATTCGTATCACAAGACATCTAAAAGAAGAAAAGCTGGGAGGCGGTCTTGAAGGAGGCAATATTGCACACTCTCATTGAGAGCACAATAGTTTGGAAGGGTAATATCCATCCAGTAGGTTGCTTATTGTACTCCAGATAGCATCCTTTGATCCTTCAGCTGCTTTCTTTTCTTTATTCTCCAGGAGGGGCTTTCGGAATATAAAATGGAGAGTGTAACGATCTGTAGAGAGAGACGTTCGAACTATTTTCTCTTATCGTACGACTAGCACTTTCATTTAACGTGTCAAATACTTTCTTCGATAAATAGGTAATAACGAAACGAGTCAACAAACAATCATTATTACTGTATAAAAAATGTTATCCAACCAAATCGTATGGAGGAATTTACTACTTCATTCGTATTATAAGGCGTTATTTGAAAATAATAATAAAAAATATGAAAACTATTATCTCATTTTTAGAGGAAAGTAAAGAAAGGAAGGAAATTCTATCGGATTTAATGATCAATCTGTTTTGTTTTTTTAAATTCACATAAGAATGTTTGAGGTATTCGAGTCCAGTTGTGGTAGCTAATTATTGGTACTCTTATATAAGAGATCTATAGATAGATCTATCCTGCGGTGATAGGACGGTAAGCATCCCAAATACCAAGCACTGTAGCACGCAAAATGGTTCCCACGTAAAATTCCCTATTGTTCCCACCACCTTCATGCAGACGATTCCCAGATCTATCTATCCTTTTCTTTCCCTGAGTTATTCGTAGCATTTGCCAAAATTCAAGAAGACCTTGATCGAATCAGTGCCTGGGCAAATGTAAATGGATTAAAATTAAATGCTGCCAAACTCAGGACATTGTCATTGGTTCCAAGCCACTTATTAGATCCCATACTGACTTTCACATATTACACCTTAATGACCAGCCAATTTCCTTCTACTCCTCTGTTAAAAATTTAGGATTTTTCATAGATCAAACCCTCTCCTGGATCTACCATATTTCTCACATTTCCCGACGAACAATTTTTTCCCTTTAACTATTTCATCGCTTCCGCCGTCTCCTACTTCAACAGCTGTGTTGAACTATGAGGAGCTGTGTGGTGTATGATGGCCTCTCGGTGAAGTTCCGTGATAGACTGAAAATATTAATGAATAGCTGCGTAAGATTTGTAAATGGTGCCCCGTGGTACTCCCATGTCTCTCACCACTACACTGAGTTAATGTGGCTCTTTCCCTCCATTCGAAGACAATATTCCCTCGGTACGTTCCTTTATCAAATCATCAACAACCATCGTCCTTCTTACACCTGCAACCTTCTCCAATTCAAGTCCTCAGTCCCTTTCAACAAGTCAGTTGCTTGTTAAACAAGTTGCTTTGATATTACACATTTTTATTATATCATTCATCATCAAAAGACAATACTGTAAACTTCACTAGGGATTTTAGAAGAACTTCTTATTCTTCTATGCGACTGAATTCCATCTATTGTTTGTTTTTTTTATTCTTATACAAATAAATTTGTACCTAATAGTTACAATAAGATAATGATGTGTTTAGATATATTATTCATTGTTTAAATACTATGACATTTTATAGTCAGATTTGTCTTTCCTTTGTTAACAGAAACACACCTCATTTTAAAGAAGAACTCAATGTATTTTTTATTATTTTATTTTTCAAAAGTGCATAATTATAATTTTTCCTACTGTACCTAGTTTTAAGTGTTTTATCATAGTATTAAGTGTTTTGTATATAGATTTTTTAATTTATTTTTTGTATATAGCTTGTTTAACTAATATTTTCTTTACTTAGTTTACTCTCTTCTTTTATTATTGTTTTATTTTGGCTAGATGTAGTCTTTCAATTATGTACTATTTTGTTATTCTAAAGGGACTTTGTCCCAGAATAAAGTTATTTTCTATTTCTATTTCTAAAAGACTCGCAATTATTTTAACTTTTGCTTGTCTTTACATGAAATATACAGTAAGAGAACCAAGTTTCACAATACGGTCTATTTGTGTGTGAACAAAAATGACTCAATCTTAACTATGAAAGAATTTGATAATTATCAGAAGGAGAATAGACCAGTGTATAACAAGGCAAACATAGCTTTTTTCTCTCTTTCTAAGATATTAAAATCACGAAAAATTTCCAGAAATGCTATGATAAAAGCCAATTCTAACTAACACATTTGGGGAAGAAAGACCAATAAAGATCAGCTTACAAAACCTGGTCAATCTATATTTCATAATATGAAGGCACGGAGGTTAAGATTGGCGGGGCATATAGCTGGGAGCACTCCATTAGGAAGCCTCTACACGACAATGAATGCTTGGATTGTAGGCAAAAGACTACGAAGAAAAATCAAAAAGCAGATGATAGACGAAATCTACAAAAATGCAATGGAACTGTATGCTAGTTACTGAAAATAAATAGTCCAAGATACATAGAGATGGAGCAGACTTGTTAAGATGGCGTAATATCTACAAGATCTGTAATGCAAAAAAAAAAGATCGAAAATGTAAAATTTATTAGTAATTAACCTATCTACCTACCGTGTTATTGTATTTCCCATGTAGTGATTATCTCAATTATAATTAAAATGATGAAGAAAAATAACTAAAAAATATAGAATTCCAGATAGGTTGTATTTCCCTCCCTCTCCCTCTGAGCAAATAAAGTGGACCGTGATTTGAAAATCCGTCCACAGACGGCGGCGGTGAAACTTCTTTGGAACTTTCCAATCAGAATAAATTGTCTTCTTTTTTTCTTCCTTTTCCTCCAGCCTATCTTCATTCCAACTTTTCGCTCCCTCCATTTCTCCAGTTATCAGTTTTCCCAGATCAAACTAAAAAGGGTAATCGATGTTTGAAATCTTCGATATATGTTCCAAAGGGAGAACGCAAAGTAGCACATTTGAATGCGATTTACATAAACGAAACCCGGGAGGCAATACTTCGGATTGAACAAAGATTATTCTATATTAGTTTAAGTCTATAAATATTCATAGAGGTGGTCGTATGATGCTTGTTAAAGTATTTATCGGTATTAAAGTATTTATTATGCAACTAGGATTCGCCAAGTGATCGAAATTCGACTATAATCATGATTTAAAATTTTAGGAAAACATAAATGAATTTGCATGTTTCTAAGATTTTATTTTATACTCTAACATATTCGTACATTGCCTATTAAAAGAAAACAATGCACTACCACGTGTGTTCTTTGTCAGGAGTTGATGACCCTAGGGTTTTACGCCTTAAAACCTAAATAAACAAATAAACTTTCTTTTTGTATTACTGATAAATAAAATTGTGAATCCATCGTAACTTTTTTTTAAAAAATTGTAATTTGAGTGTTTAACGAGGTGGGAATACAAATCTCAACTTTGTTTTTTCTTAAAAAAAAAATTTGAGCCCACTCAGGAAGAATTCAAATAAATATGGGTATTTTTTTTTCTTTTGGCATTACAGACCAGATGTGTTCAGATTTATGAGGGGAGGGGAGTACCTTTTGACGGGGTTTTCAATTTTTGAGGGGGTACATTTCGAGAGATATATGAATTTTCAAAATGAAATGTTTCAAATTAATATAATATTAATATAATATTAATAATATTAATATAATATTAATATAATATTAATAATATTAATATAATATTAATAATATTAATTGCAGGATGTGCAATTGTATATAATTTATGAATATTTAAATTCTACTTTCGTTTGCACTGTTTTTAAGAAGAAGAGAGGAATAAAATATCTTGGGAAGGGTGGAGGAAGATTTATGCGCTATTGGCTTTGGGAGGGATGGGCATCCCTGTTACAGTCCATGTACATCTTTTACCGCCTTAACAAGCCTGCTACATCTCTGTCTGTCTGGGGCTATTTCTTTCCATTTATCTGTGCATTCATCTTTGTTGATTCTATCTATTCATCTGCTTGGCGGCCTTCCACGTTGTCTTAGAGTATGGGTATAATCCATCAAAAATAGGCTACATTTTGCATTATTCGCAAATCAAATTCTGAATTTATCTATAATTATTTGCAGCTTGTTTTAGGAAAAGTAAGTTATATACATAAATTAAAAGGTCTTAATGGAGAAGCTTTTTGGCGCTACAGTATATAGAGACAAACGGCTTTGGCCGCCAATTCAAAACGGAAAATTGGATCGTAAATAAACAATAATGGATGTATATAAAAATACTTCTGAATTTGATTGCAACGTGATATCGAAATTTCAAAATAATCGATGAAGAACGTTCGGAGTTTATCGGTTTTGAACGAACTAACATTTACATTTTTATTTAATCCTGTTTTCATTTTTTTTTCTTATAACACTTAAGTTTGTAAATAGCAGCTAAAGAAAAAAGAAAATCGGTTGATTGAACTGTTTTCTCTAGGCTTATTTATATAATGATATTTTGTAGAAATATGAAATGCGCTATTAAAATTTAAAAGCTTATTAAACTTGTCAGTCAATTATTAAATTGACTTTGTAATTTGTATTGTCATATCTTTTTCAGACCCTTCAGACCATTTTTTACTTTCACTTACCAATATATGAAACATATAGTAAGAGAAAATATTGCAATCGTGAAAATTTTCGAATCTGAGTTTTCAATGGAAATACATGTTTTGAGGTCTCCTGAGTCCAAATAACCAAGTCCCGCAAAATGGTGTGTGTGTGTGTGTGTGTGTTAGCAGTCTTGCTCAAAAACGAAAAATCGTACGAAACTAATATTACGTATTTAAAAAAGGTATATGTCTTAGATGTGACAGCAACTTTTTTGTTAAAATCGGCTTACCGGAAGTGCCACTTTATATCAACGCTGAAACACATTTTTACAATTTTCTCAAAAACGGCTCTAAAGATTTTGATTAAACTCGGTTTATTAAGTGGTATTTAATATCAATAATGTCTTATCCCCATTGATGTCACTTTACAGGGCTTATATGCCCAGTGTTCATATACGTCTTCCTCTAAAGTACCTTTAATATGGTTTATTTTAAAAAGTTAATCATCTCACATTATTCAGAGTTACGAAAAAATGTTAAATATAACTTTTGAATGAATTTGATAAGTTAATAAAGGAGAAAAAAATAAAAATGCTTATCCAAGTCGAAAATGAATCTGCGGAAATACTAGTCAGAAGATATACATATAATATATTGTTGGAAAGTGGAGAATTTTATAAAAAACAATATCTAATATAGAAAGTTTTAAAAGGTAAAGGAGAAGTTTGTAAAAAGTATTTAAAATCCATCTAATCAAGGCAATGGCATTGTTAAAAAAACTATTTCATAGTAATTCTGTGAAAGAAGAAGTGAAATATAAAAATATTTTATGGATATATTTATAACCTTAAATATATTTACTTTATTTTGTTAGGGTTCTCAAATAACTCTAGATCTGATACTATATTTAAATAATTAGGTATCTGTCGTCTGTTTATTCCGAAAAATCATCATGTAAACTTTTAGAAAGTTAAATTAGAGAATAATTTGATGAATTTTCTCTTTGTGATATTCCAACAGCATCCACTTCCAATTAGTGTGACAACTTTTGACCTGTCTATGACAGAAAATTTAAGTCGCTTAATTCAATTTTAGCAAACTTTGCAGAGGAAAATAACTGTTTAATAACTAATAGTCGTACAATCCATAATCAACGGATCGTACAACCCATATTCAACCGGTGATATAATCAATAGGACTTTTGTTATTTTAATGGTATTTATGATTTGTTAGCTGTAAGATTTTAGCTTTAGCTCGATTAAAAATTTTTATAATAGCCCAACATGGCCAGAAAATAATTTCTATTCAAAGTGGAGCGATAAGTGAAAGTTGTGTGTTGCGCGCACCAGATTTTTGACATCTAAAATGCAAATTAAAGTAAATGTACCATTAAACACTTTACTAGAAATATACCGTTTCCAATTCATTAATAAATAACGGGCTTTATACATCCTATAGAGAGTGAAAATTTGAGTGGATTTCTAGTTAAAACACCTAAGAGGATGAGACCTGAATCACAAGTGATATCGGGCAACAATAATCGAGCATTATTGAGAGATTTTTTAATCGAGCAAGGCTGGATTTTGTTTCAGGAAGCTTTCCTTAAAATTTTTCTTTAGGAGATGGGTTTCAATTTTTGATTCATTCATCTCCTATTTGTCATTTCTTAGTTGATAATTGTGCAAAATTTATTTTTAGTTTTTAAAAAATTATTTCTTTAAAAAACTGTTGACCCAAAAACCTGGTTGTTACTGGTATAATATAACGCAGCCAGGATTTCATAAATAATGAAAGGATTAGACGACAACAAGAATATATAAATATACTTATGTACGATACTTTTAAATAAACTTATACATGAAAAAATAATTCTTTAATAAACAATTTAATTTCTAAATCATCTCGTTTCACTGCCTGAATTTGTAAATAAATTTTTTTTTTTCCCTAAGAAAATTGATTAATCCCATTTTATGAAAGTTGGTTTTTAATTAAAACTGATGCGGCCCACTAATTGATCTGTTAATATTTCAGAGATACGTCATTCGTTTATTCCGAGGAAAACAAGGTTTTCCAATTCGCTAACATCAAGGGCGTCAAAACATTTTCCTGGAACGTCATTCACGACATCATCAAAGCGTCAAGAGATGTTTATCGCAAAGCATATATGACGTCACGTCTACCATAAATTTAGCTCAATTTAAAAATGTAAGATAGTGGAATATCCTATAAATTTTTGTAAAATATTCTATATAAAGTGCAAATGTGCTTTCCTCACATTTTTAAGCTTTGATAAAAGGCATAATTATTGAATTATAATAATTACTTTCACTATTTTTACTGAACGAGGTATATATGATCTTTTTGGAGATGTACGTTTTTTTTTAAAGAATTGTGAGCCTAATTAAAGAAAATTATACAAATACGAGAGGCCTGATAAAAATAGGCCCATTATTACTCTGGGAATTATCAGACAGAAAGGGGCTGCTACAAGGGTACTATATGTTCTCCACTTTATTCAAAATATATCTTGACGAATGCCTGAAAGCTTGGATGTAGAAACATGGAGAAAAGGGCGTCGAGTTAAAAGGAAAAAATACATGCCATTTATTATTTTCTGAGGTCCGGGTACTAACTGCACAAGATGAAGAGGGAGTAAGCAACCTATCTAAAACAATATAAATCATTACGAGCAAGGAGCCCTCAAAATAAATTACAACAAAACTAAATATATGCGCCGAAGAAGGAAGAGAATCCCGACCCGAAATATTGTAACTTGAGTAAAATAGAACAATTCTGTTATTGGGGATCCATAATTGAAATTAATGATAGAACGGAAGCATAAATCTAAATAAGGATCACAAATAGTAAAAAATCAGTGGGAATGATTAACTCTATATTCTGGAGCTATTAATATTTTAATAAAAACTAAAGACTTAGATGGCACGGTGAATGGGTATAGAATAAAAAAACCTACAACCTATGAAGGGTCTTGGGTTCATTACTGGTACTGTTTCTTGGTCACCGGTTGTGCAAGGAGCTGATTTGACCAATATTACTCTCTACTACCAGGTCTCCTCCCTTTAATTAATAATTTAATTAAGGGTAGTTATTTAAAGAAAATGGGTGTGACACCAGAAGGGCCAATGAAGACGATGGAATACCAAAGATAATTATGGATTGGTAAACAAAGGTTAGAAGAAGAAGAAGAGTACCCAGTTAAATGAAAGGATAGAGTGGTGGAGAGTATGACTGGTAGGGAACTGTCGAAAGAGGATGGTGAAGAACCTGCAGAAATAGAGGGATCTGCTGAGGCAGGAGTTTAGTTAAGAAAAGCTTCATATTAAAGAAATTCCTAAGGAAAAAAAACCTTGGAGTAACGCATTAAGGAAATAGTTATTTTCCCTACAAGATAAAAAGTATGGGTCATTAAAAAAAAGGTATACTATCTTTGTCCTACTATTTCAAAAATTCATAGCTCCCAACTCAACAATCTTATAAAAAATTTAATAAATCTTTTTGGTAAACAATGCAAAAAGTAATCATTTGTGTAGCCTACATGTCACTGTATTATGAGGAAGAATGAATCGCATGAATGACGAGTTATATATATATTTTTTTTTAAAAACGTCATATATTTTTAAGAGTTTATATTTACAATAACGGAAAAGTAATTCTCATTATTTTTTTTTTCGAGATTAATAGAATAAGACATAACAGTATAACAGTTCAAATATATCAATAACCTCTTAATAGGCAATCATCACAATATTTCTTCAATTTCAAAAGGCAGAAAAAAATATAGGTTATTTTCTATAAAAAATTAGATTCGATGTCCTACTGTTCAATGTCATAAATTCATAGCTGTCAAATGAACAAACTCATAAAAATACTGATAAATCTCTTTGATCCATCTTTGTTGCCTGTTTAACATGAATATAAACACGATGTCAAATCATCATTTTGTGGTCTACATGTAATTTTAAGGAGAAATAAATCCCATGAACGTCACAGTCAAAAATTTTGGCGTCTTCCTGAGGGATGGAATAAGGTGAGATAGGGCAGAAGGATTCATATATAACCCAGTAAATTATCCTTAAATAGCCAATAAAGGAAAAGGAAATAATAGATGGACTTATGAAACATCCCAATATATCGTTAAAAATTAAGCAAAGAAATAAATTATTAATTATATAATACTTTAATATAATTTTCAAAGGTAAAAGTGTGAGAAGAACAATTGGATAAAACACTTTGTCAAGAGAGAAGAGAGAAAGGTTGTGATTGGTCCAGGTTGAACCAATAGAAACAAAGGAGATAAATTGTTTCCTGCGAGGAACCCACCACTCAGCTGATTGCTCTAGCTGTCCAGGTTTTTGTCCTTGTCTATCCTCTACTATTCTCTAACACCTTACAGAAGAGATTTTTTTATATTATACTTTATCAATTTAGCGCCTCCTCAATTTATTTCGAGAATTATTGAATTTACAAGAGGAGACAGACACCTCAGAACAGGAATTCCTAACATGTTTCTACTTGAGGTTACACTTCTACGTTAAGAGTCACGTGGTCGGTACCATTTTTTTCTTACATTCGTTATTTTTAACAATAAAAATAATACTAATAAAAAAACTTTAAAATATAAAAATTATTGCTTCTAGACTTATATAAAATAAATAACTATTTAATAACGAATCAATTTATTGAGTGATAATAAAATCTATCCCATTGAAGAAACTGATACAATAAGTATCAGGAGTACAATTATTCATTCAAACAATATTTACCTACAAAACGAAAATAAATATAAATATTTAAATAAAGAAAAAGTAATGTGGGCGGGGTGGCCAAATGGGCTAACGCGTGTGCACTGCACGCACCACCGTTGCCCGGCAACCTGAGACATAAGTCTTTGATAAAAAAATAGTCACGAATTCGCGTCCATGTGCCCAGAGGCGTTTTTAAATCCCCGCCCACATTCCCTGTCCCGGGAAAACCCCCGTATAGCCTTAAAGGCGAGGAAAGGGAGGACAAAAAAAAAAAAAAGTAAATAAGATATAAATTATTAATATATACAAATAATAATAATATAAAATAAATACAAAACAGTCATACGTATGTGAAATATTTACATTAAATATTAAGATATATGCAGTCGATTCGATTGGTCAGACCTTTAGTCCGTGGTACATACCCTTTTTATTAATTTTTTAACATCTGCCTGAAACTTCCTAAATAGCCTTATCTCATCGTACCCTACACATATTTTGTTTATTAAAATTATAGAAATTAAGAAATTTTCATTCTGGAACTCGGCAAAATTTTGTCTATTTAATTAGGTACTAAAAACAAGTAAATATCCATTTGTTTTCCACTTAATTGTAAAATAATTTGAGCAGAAAATCGAGAAAAAAAAGTATCCTTCAAAAATATTGGGCCGTTTAGCGTAGTGTTGCCCAAATGCGAGACTGAGAAGAGTCTTGGTCTTGCAAACTCAGTCTTAGTCATGGTATTGGTCTTGCGCAAGAGTATCGCAAAAACTTATTAGCTTATTACTATAGAGATATTACTGTAATTTTTTTGATAGGAGAAACCTAACTAAGCCCGAATGAAAAATTAGAGCAGTTAAATGCAAAAGTATATTGGTTATACCAGTTATTAACATATAGTAAATAAGTTTGTCATGTATTAACAACTACTTTATCTTAATTTTTATTTTAAAAAATCGATTTTTTTTACTAGTCCTGGTCTTAGTCTTGCAACAGTTAGGCGGCCTTGGTCTTGATCATTTTATCAATTTTGTGATCAAATTATCTGCAATCGAAGTGAAAAGTAAATGTGTATTTACTAGTTTTTAGCACCAAATTAAATAAACAAAGTTTGACGATCTCCAGATTGTAAATGCCCGATTCTGAGAGTTTTCGTAAATAAAATAGTTGTAAATTATGATGAGACGAAGCTATTCACGAAGTTTCATGCGGTTGTTAATAATTTGATAAAAAGGTGCATGTACCACGGACTACTTCATTGAATTGGAGAATATGATAATCTACAACAATAATATAAGAAACGGAAAAATGGGAACATGAATAACAACTACATTCGTAGAACACAGACATGAATAAATATAATGCTGAGTTCCGTGAATCAACTACGGTTGAACTTTGACTAAGAAACCAAATCTCAAAACAGTCGTCGCCATAGTCTCGGAGAAAATTCGTAGAGGTATGATTTTTTTTTGGATCTATTTATATTTTCTGATTCTACGTATCTTGAAACATAAAACTTCAAATATTGAAGAGGAGACATAAAATTCTTTTTCTTGGTCTATTAAAAAGAGGAGCTGGATAGACTAAAAATCACGGATAAGGTCTACTTGGGTAGAGCTTTTGGGGAAAAAACTAAAAGAGGTTGGGGTTCTTGTGGGAAGGAGGGAGAGACGAGGAAGAAAGTGAACTAAGGAGAAACAGAGGAACAATCCAGGAGGATGAAAGAATATTGGAGAGGAAAGAAGGTGGAAGGTGTGAATAAGAACAAGAAATTATATTCGCGTGGTCCTTGCTGGCCGATTCGTGTCAAAAAAAAAAAAAAGATCATTATTGAAAACAATAAACCTAAATTATAAATATAGTTGCTTCTATGTAGATGTAGATGACGTACACAACATTTAGAATAGAATAGAAAAATAACCTTATTCTGGGACTCAGTCCCTTGAGAATAACAAAATTAAAAGATTACATCTGGCCAAAATAAAATCAATCGAAAAAAAGAAATAATGTAAAAAAAATATAAGGTAAAAATTCTATATACAAAACAAACGAAACTATATACAAAACAATTAATACTATGACAAGATACTTAAAGCTATTTGCACTGATAGACCAGTATACACTTTTAAGAAAATAATAAAGAATTAAAAAATAAACATATATCAAATTCTCTATTAAAATCAGCTCGAATGGTTAGCAATTATCTGACTGTTTTGGGGATAGGAAATGGAATAGAAGGGTTTTGAATGTGGATATGGATGGGGAATGTCGAATTTTGATCGGGAGGGAATTCCAGAAATTGACCGAACAATAAAGGAATTTTGGAATGAGGCAGATCTGTGAGAAGGCATGTAAAGGTTAGATCTTGTGGACAGGGAATGGACTGAGGATTTGAACTGGAGAAAGTTGTAGGCGTAAGAAGGACGATGGTTGTTGATGATTTGGTAGAGGAACGTACCTAGGAAATATTGTCTTCGGAAGGAGGGGAAAAGCCACTTTAACTCAGCGTAGTGGTGAGAAACATGGGAGCATTTATAAGTATTATTATTTTTTTGGGGGGGTGGGGAGGGAGTTACGCAAGGAACTGTAAAAGTAAAACTAGGTAAGCTGGTAATAATAATCATGATGGTGAAACACGAGTTAATAATACCTTATGCGACTGACAGGAGGTTTTACACTGAGGCGAGAGCTGCATGATTAATTTGGGGTAAACATGAAAGCCGCAAGTTCAAAGGATAATTCTTGTCCTGTTTATTTTAACAAAGCCACAAAGAGTCGACTCCGCTGGCCAACCAGCTGAAAAGAAGTTGATTAATGAGCCCTCTCAAACAATCGCCGACATCAAATATTAAATCTTTTTAAACATGCAACTCTCGCCCACCCGCTCCTTTGAAATTAACTTAAAGTCCTACTCACGACGGCCGAGTGGGAAAAACAATTATGCGAGGTATCCCATAATATAAAACAAATAACTTTAATCCTATTTTTTTTTTAATATTGGTTTCTTCACCTACACCTGTCATAAGTAATGACAATTAGCAAGTTTCCTGCTGTCGGGAAGAATACGTGTAGTGGCGTTGAGCGGAGTTATGGAGAGAAGTTCCCAGCAGTGTTCCTTCCTATCTTGATCCTAGTATACTTTTTAAAAGAAGGAATCCCACATCCATAATTTTTGAACCTTCTAAGCGTGTTTTCGGGCATGCTAAACGTAACCACACCTTGAATCAGAAAGTTAGTATGTCCGTACAAGTTACTGTGAAATATTTTGTAGTTTGATCGTTAACTGTTACATATGTAGGTGTTTATGTATACTAATGTAAGTAACGTACTAGGGAGCTTTTGATTGAAAAGTCTGCAGTTTTTTTTTTGTCTTTTTGGCTGCCTCGTATATATGTGAAGCATAGATCCAAATGGGCTTAAGTAAGTAAGTAAGTGTGTGTATTCAATTTCGTCTGAGTTTTAATTTTTAACGTCTAGAGAGAAGTAGTATAATAGTCATATTCTAAGGTTTTTTTTTTTCTTCAATTCTTTATTGACAAATATTACAATCTGTCACATCTAAGGGCAATAGTAATAGCGATAGAAGAGTAGCTCATTCACTAATACTACAAGTGAATGTATAGAAACTAAAACAAATTAAAATAACTAATTAAATACACACATGCTTATATACAATATTTACAAAATTCATTCACTAAAGATCCCAACTCGGGAAAGGATAGGCAGGACTCTAGGAGATCCCAGTACCTCTCACTCAGCCGCATTACTGATCTTAAGAACCAGGAGCAGAGGCGCTATAAGTCTGATGTTTGAAGTTTCTATTTTTTTTTTTTTTTTTTTTTTTTTGAGTTGCGGGTCCCTTGTCATTCTTTTGCCTAACGTCAACAGAAGATATTGTACTTTGTCAGTTTGAGGAATGTGGGAATTATCAAGGTAAATAGGAGGGAAAGTTTGACATAGAAAAATGAAATTAATATATATTGAGATATTATTAATATTAATATGTTGAGATTTGCCTTAGTTTAGTTTTCACCGATCGTTATAATTGTTCTATCGTCTGCGTAATTTGCTATAATCGTTTCGTTAACAATGTCATATGTGCATGTGATGTATAAAAGCGGAGTGAGAACGGAGTCCTCAGGAGCTCCTTATTGAAGCTGGTCTTATTAAAGGAAGTTTAAAAAAAAAAAAATGTTAATTCTAATTTAAAAATAAAACTAAAAACCCGTAAAAAGTTTGCCATTGAGATGATGAATTTCTGATTAGTGGGTCACTTTAAATCATCATGATTTTCAGTGCTAATTATATTTTTAAAAAACGTATTTATTTCATTCATATAACATCAATTTCTGAATATTAAGATGAAAAGTAGGTTTATGATGAACAATAAAATTATATAATAGTGGATTGATAGTTGACGGTCGTGAACATAATGAAGAGGAGTTGGTTTGGGTGAGCAATTACAAGTAAAAACGTAAAAATAAATAAATTATAATTATTTTTGTCGACTTTTCGGCCCATGGTTCAGATCTTCATCAAGGCTATGTTCTCACGAAGGGCTCCTCCGCAAGCCCAATAAAATTATATAGTGTTTTATTGCCTTTTTACTACCGAAAGTAAAGATGCGAGTTGTTGTTCAGAAAGTCGAAAATGTCCACTCGGATTTTACGTTTTAAACATCAAGGAACAATTTAGTTCCTTATATGTCTCTGTGCAGTCTAACCCATGTTGCGGGTGGTATCACCTACTACCATTCATTCGATTTTTATAATATTTTTAGGATTTGTGTGGATTGGTACCTAGATAGTGTCATATCAATTTCATTAAATAATACTTCTGTCTATGAAAAATGGCTCATTCTAAAAAAGCTGGAAGAAAGTTAGGAATTAGCAAAAAAATGATACAGTATTAATTCGATCAAATAACATACCCAATTTTTGCCTGCGGTTGCGCAATATTTTTCCTTGGTACAGATATAATTGAAAAATGCCTCATTCGATTTTCCCAGAAGCTGAATAGTTTGGAATCAATTTCTATTTAACAATTAATCTTAATGATATTTTTAAGAATATAACGATTTAAATTTTATATTCAAGTTCCTCTTTATATAAGCTAGGCACAGTAGAAGAATCCGTAGCAGCTAAAATAAACTGGAAAAGGACCACAGAAAAATCCAGACGGGAAAGGTTAACTAATGAAAGGAAATGGGAACTGATGGAGGTAGACGAGAACATCCTCACATCCAGAGAAGGAAAAAAGGTCTACCTTCTATGGGATTAACCTGATTTAGACGTGTTAAAAGAAGAGGTTAGGGCGAGGCTAAGAATTCTCGAGGCAGAATCAGCACAAATTCGAATCCGGCCTGGGCTATTTTATTTATTTAATATATTTATTTATTAAGTAATATAACAGTCTGTAACATGGACAATAATTATAGTGAGATAAGACTACATTCACACTATGTGTACAGGAAATATAAAATAAACAGAAGAAAAATAATAACTAAATATTATTCTTGACTTCGACTTTTCGCCTTGAGTCTTCAAGCAGCTTTTTGGGTCTGTTATAGACGACAGCAGTGATTGTTTGGTTCTCTTCTTCAGGATATCCAAAGAGCACTTGGATTACTAATCCGGCTCGGGCACAACTCACTCCCTCTTCACCGGGCACTTTCCTGAAGGATGGTTGACAATCTTTTGCAGCAACAAGGTTTTGATGTGATAGGGGATTATCTACACTAAACCCAGCCACCAACCAGGAGGAGGACCAGGAGCTATTGTGCAAGTCGCTCACTTCTCTATGAATCTCTGGGTGGGAACGTTACCGTCCCCATGCGGGAATCGAACCCGTGTTGTAACGGTCCAAGCAATCGAGTAGCGTCAGCATTTATTAATTAATATTAATCAAAAAGTATATAAAATAAATAAAAAACTAAGGTGTGTGCTTTAGACTACACGATAGAAGTGAATACTTGAACAAGGCGAGATTAATAATATGAAATATAAATTATTAAATAATAGCTCATTAATAACTGGATGAAATGATGAACATTTCCATCGCTTACAGTAGGCAGGTCCGAATTTTAGTTTCTGAGATATGTTAATAAAACTCGTTTTATTTGGTTTTCGACACTATTTTTCCTTTCTGATGTCTCAATCTAATTAACTTTCCACAAAAAAAAAAGTATAAAACGCGCCTAAAGAAGTTTTCACTTCAAAAATAAATTAATTAAAGATAAGTAAATTAGAAAAAAAAAAAAAATAGACATTCATATGTACAATACACCCAGGCTATGGAACTCCAAGCCAGGCTTGTCCCTCCAACTATAGAGAGAAAAGCAGGATTCCATCTGCTTTGGTTAGAGGCGTTAGACTTAAGGGCCTTAAACCGTATATAAATAAAATAAGAAAAGGAGAGGAACGAATGGAAAGGAAAAGAAGACCAAGAAAAAGGCAGAAACGGTATGGAGGAAATAGCGATTGTGGGAAGCCGGCCGAATTCGGAACTGATATTTCAATCAGCCATAAATAAAACGTAATACACACAGACAGTAGATATTTAACTTCTATGTTTACCAGGGGGTAGGGGGGAGGGATGGCGTCCCGGTGCCGGTGGGGAGGGGGAAATTTTAACTTTCGCATTAATCCCCTTTAGCAAGTCCCTGTTAAGCTATAGAAGGAAGAGTTAGTAACGGTTTTCGGGAATCGATATGCATTAGACAAAATGCGACGAATAATGGTGGAGTTCTGTATTTGTTGACTAAAAAAATAATAATAATAGAATTATTTAATAGAGATATGTTGGAATTTATAGAATTTTTGTCAGGATACTTATAACTTATATTTATAAATTATTTAAAAATGAGCAAAGTAACTCAAAAACATTTTTTTTTTATTTATGATTTTTACAACTGTATTAATATAAATACATCAAGTGAATTTGTACACAGAAATATAATCACATGAAAACGCTTGTTGGGAAACTACCCCCTGGTAGCACTCCAATAATATGTCTACAAAAAGAGATCACGCGGCCATCTTCTTTACAGACTCCTTGGAGGATTATTAGAAATTGAAAATGAAGCAACGTTAGAAACAAAAAAGAATTCGGGTGGTTATGAAGTTTATTATGGAAGGATAGGTATCTGGATTGGGCCAGATCTGAAACATAAGGAATATTAAGATCTTTGTGGATAATTTTATTAGTGACAAAGTAAGGAGCATTGAGGATTTTACGAAGGATTTTGGATTGTAAGGATTGGATGCGAGAGGAATTCGATGGTTTAGTGGAGCCCCATAGCTCAACTCCGTAAGTCCAAATAGGTCTTATTACAGTCATGTATATGAGCATTTTGTAATTAATTGGAAGCTTAGGTCGTTGATCTAGTAAGTGTTGGAGTAAGCGGAAACATCGAGCTGTTTCTTGTCGTTTCAGTCTTGTATGAGGATTCCAAGTGAGTCTTTTATCCAAGTGGAATCCTAGGTATCGAATTTGTTCAACAGGGATTAGTGAGGTATTGTTAGGATAGCATAGGATATTATAGGACAGCAAGTCGTAGATTTACGACGAAGGGCAAACGTGATTTGATAGGATATATGGAAATTTATTTTAATCCACCAGTTTTGACGCCATTCATCAAGGTTTGTGATGTAAAACGTTGTTAATTTGAATAATTGTAAAATTATGAGGGCTTAACGATCCTTGAAGATACTATATATATAAGTCGATGACGATATTCCTATGACCTAATTGATTTTATTTCGATTAGCAAGCTTAAATGGAGGTAGTATTTCAGGAGGGAAAACTCCTACACTTATAAGTTACGCAAATAGATGGAAGTAAAAATAAGACTAGATAGAGGTAATAGGAGGTAGAACTGAGAACGGAGGATCGCGATAAATTATAAAAATGGGTACCAGCTCACTCGTAAAGAGATAAAGTGTAAGATTTGTCAGGTAATAAAGGATGGAGCTCACGGGGCGTGGGTGCTATCTTTTCAGCCAACTTTACCAACTTGATTTATTGCAACTTCGACTAACTGTCACTTTAGGAGGAGGATAGGGGAATAAAGTGGGGGGTGTATGAAATCCCCATATCCAAATACATATATATATATAAGCGTTGTCATGAATTCTCACATTTGTCACATAGTCATAAATAAACTAATAATAATAATAATTATTACTATAAAACAAATTGTTACCGTCTATTTTTGAAAGAAACTTTTGAAACGACTTTTCTTTTATATTTTTTTTTATTCCAAGTATTTTTTTTTAAATTTGATTTATGATATTTAGGACTGTATTAAATAATAAAAATACTTCTAGTAAACGTAAACAAATGAATATAATGACATGAAAACACTTTTTGAACTATCAACTATCAACAACTAGCAATCTATAACAAACAAAACTATCAACAGGTAGCACTCTATGAGATATCGGGGCCATCTTCTTTTCAGATGCCTCGAAGGGTTATCAGGAATCGAAGAAGAGGCAAGGTTGGAAACGAGAAGGTTGGGATGAACTTGAAGTTTATTATGGAACGATAGGTATCTGGATAGGGTCAAATGTAAAACATAAGGAACATTAAGGTCATTATGGATTATTTTATTTGTAACAAAGTAAGGAACATTCAGGATTTTAACAAGAATTTCGGATTTCGAGGATTAGATACGGGAGCAATTCGATGGTTTCCATGGAGCCTCATAGCTCAACTTCGTAAGTCAAAATAAACCACATTATATTCATGTATAAGAGTCTTTTGTAATTAATTAAAAGCTTTTGTCTAGCAAGTGCTGGAGTATTAGGAAACGTCAAGTGGTTTCTTTTTATTTCAGTCTGGTATGAGGATTCCAAGTTTTTCCAGGTTGAGCCCTAAGTATATGATTTGTTCAACAACGATAAGTGGGGTATTGTTAAAGGATACAGTAGGGCATGAAATTAATAGATTTACGACGAAGGATGAAGGTGGTTTGATGGGATTAATTGGAATTTACTTTAATCTTCCAGTTTGATATCATTTCCAAGGTTTGTGATGCGTGTTTGAAGTGTTTGGGATGCAATAATTAACTGATAGGATATATGTGTCATCGGCATAGGTGGGTGATGACAATGTTAGGAAGGGTTGAGATATTAGGTTGTATTAAAGATTCTTGAGGAACACCATCAGACTGAGAAAAGAGGGGTGAATAGGTTATTGTGACTTATCAGTAAGATAGGGACGGATACTTAGGAAGTATTTAAGTGGAAATGGTGCCTGATAGAATTTTTTTTACTTCAAATTCGAACTCAACACACATTAAAATGTAAATAACAGGAAATATTTCTCAAATAAGAGTAAATGTTTTTTTTTTGAAGAAGTGTTATTTGGAAATCCTAAACCGCTATTTTCAATTACTCTTATATTGTTTCTTTTGTTCCTTATGCCACTCAACAACTTTCCAAAGTCTCATTGAGATCGGATGTGTGTATGTGTTTTATGAAAAAAAAAGTTTTTTTTTCATTGTTCTGTAGAATTAATCTATTAAGAACGATTCTAAATGGTTTCTCAACCCCATTCATAGTATGATTTGTACACATCTTCGATTTATCTTGTTCATCACGTGTTTTCTGGCGCCGCTACATAAAATTAATATCTCGTTATTTGATCAAATATATAAATTATCAATATTCTACGAAGGTGTCAGAACATAAACACAAAGTTGTGATAAATTAGATGTTCCTCCGTGTTTGCCATGTTTGATTGTTGGCCGTGAAATTGTTAAGAGCTAACTTCAAAATCCAATGGCGGAATGGCTAATTGGAGTTAGTAACAATTACGAGGGAGAAACTCTTAACTCCAGTCGGATTGAAGTTAGCTTCTAGCTCTCCCAAGTTTTCTTCGGTAACTGATTTAGCTGTGTAATTTTTAAACATTTCCTCTTCAACAGCATTTGTAATTCAATTTAAGTTTCCGCAATGTTACTTAGGTAATTTTTTAATTAGTAATTAAATTAATGAATATATCTATGAAATATTTACATATAAGGCTAATAATATTTTTTTAAATAATCATGTTTCATTTTAAATATAGTAAAATTAGATAATTGTAAATTCGCAAATAATTTATATTGAAAATAACTTCTAGGTACTAGGCACCTTCTCATTTTGAGTAGATATTGATAAAAACCCAAGAGAGAGGAGCACATCGAAAAACATTTTCTAAGTTTGAAATCATCAACAAATACACGAGATATTTCAGGGACAAACTTCTTTTTCTTAAAACTAAATGATTAGGTCCAGTCAGTGGGGTATTTAGACCATTTGGAGTACGTAGCCGAATCATCAAAGGCATTCTACTAAAAAAATCTATATAAATAAAATTAAAAAAAAAAAAAAAACCTGTACCACTACAACCCATGAAGGGTCTTGGGTTCAGTACAATGTGAGGAAGTACTGTTACAAGACCAACGGTTGTGTAGGCTCGGTCTGCCCCACGAGGGTATCCTGATCCCAGGGTCGATCCATGGGTAATGAAAAATTACTAGTCATTAGCCGGATTCGAACCTAGGACCTTCAGCTCTGGAAGTCAGTGCTCACCCACTCAGCTACCCCGCTCCCCTTATTAAAAAAAAAATATATTAAAACAACTACATTCTGATCCGAACAAAAAATCTATGGAATGTTTTCACAGTACAATTATCATTTAATTAAGAAAATATTTTTAAAAAACTATAATATTACCACATCTTTATTAATCGATCTATGTATATTATAACTTAAGATAGTAATTATAGTCGGATAATAGGTCATGAACTACACTTCGATAAACTAAAACAGCTTCTATTTATACTTTTTGTTCAAAAAACATAACAGGGATCGAAATGTTTTGAATAAAAAGAATAAACAGGAGCTATTTCAGTTTATTGAAGTGTAGTTCATGACACATTATCTAACTATAATTATATACTATATATATAGTATATACTATAAATATATTAATCTGAAGACAGAGCGAGAGCGTAGACTGCGGTGAGAGGTTGCGGCCAACCACGCCAATCGATATCACTCGGCAACCTTCCTGTCCTCACCTTGCTTTACAAATATATATATATATATATATATAAATCTGAATCAATAAAAGAGAGGACACAGTAAGGAATAAGTAATGAAAAACTACATTTCTTCCTAAATCGAATTTGACATAATTACGATTTAAATATAATAACAACGAAATATAATAACAAATAATTACTAACCAAATAATGCATAACAAGGAGAGGATACAGACTGTGGATCACTAATTTCAAACAATTTTTTGGGAGGAACATACAACGACAAATATTAGACACATTCCGGTGTACTTCCCATGTGGTCCGTCCTTAGGAGTCGAGAAAAAAAATATTTTAGATAATTTCAAACAAAATATATGTTGTTTATTTTTTCATTTGCTTTGCCCGGATTTTTAGGTTACTATATATATATATATATATATATATATATATATAATATATATATATATATATATAGTAACCTAAAAATCCGGTTAGATATAGATATCAATGGTTTGTTTTTTTGTGAAGAATAAGAAAAAATATTAACTATTGTATTAAAGCAGTTCTAATGTATAATAAATTACAAAAACCAAAAGGTGATTCCAATAACCCAAGTAAATTTTTGTTATGAAAACACAAATTAGATCCTTTTAAGTGCTCTTTTAAACCCTTAAATACAAATTGTTGTATAAATAAAAAAATACAATCATCAATACTTTATTTTCTTGGATGAGGTTTTTTCCGCTCGTCAACTAAAGCATTCATAACCGTTGGAAAGCTTAATTGCTGCTCTTCCAGCTGAAACCAATAACCTTTGAATTTAATTTTTTTCAAGCTAGAAATTAAGAAAAACCTTTTTTTTTTACTTCTCCCCATCCGTGCCTTTTAGGCTACACGGGGTTTTTCTCGGTTCGGGGGAGAGGGCGAGGGAAGTATGCCGAGTTAAAAGTCCCACTGGGTACTTTAACTCTTATGAGTTTTTCATCAAATTTCGGTTATTAGCTTGTCGGTGCTCGCACACACCGAGTGGTCTAATACTCGGCTATCCAACCCCAAAACGAATATAGTGAAACCAGTCTTGAACCGGCAACCTTCACTATATAAAGTTTGCACGCTAGCCACTGGACTTTCGCTGTTCTTAAAAAAACTTCTAATCCATTTTTATTTTATATCTTTAGTTTTAATTTGTTTACGAAGATCGGGTTTATAACATTTTGTGGAGCACACGGAGCACATTAATTTTCGTGTGGATCCGTGAAGCAGATCTAAAGTTATCACAAGTTTTATTATTGTCGAAAAAATTTCGAAGGGTACAGCCTAGGCAAAAATTTCGAGGAGAAAATTTTAATTTTTCGATTGCTATAAAAATTCGTACTTAGTGGTATTTTGATGTGCGAAAACCGAATATCAACTTTGTTTCTCCCTAACAAATTATTTACTCTAGATATCATACCGATTTTAAATAAATATTATACGTGGCTACAAGTGTAGGCACAATTTGGACTAACCTACGTACCCATGTGGGAGTAAATATTTTTTTCACAATAAGTTCAATTATAACTCTATATATAATTCTAAATTTTAATTAAAATAATCGTGAAGAAGTACTCGATTGTACCTTATGTAGCTGAGAAATCAATTGGAGATTACAGTCAAAATGACTAACAGAAATTAATAACAGAAAAGACATTTTGGCCTAAGTTTCAGACTTAAAGTTGAAGAAAGTTAACAGGAAAACAAAAATTATTAAAAACCCATTATAAAAAAATATATGAAAACAAATTATATGTTATGTGCTGATAAATAAATTCTTACATATACAAATTAAAATATATATAACTACTGTAAAACACGGAAATTTTAATAAAGTATGGTAAGCAATATTTTTTTTTTCTTAATTCGAATATAACTGGATAATTAGCTAACTGTGTGGTATAATATGAAAACAATATTTATTAAATAATTTCTTTATTTCAATCCACTAATTTTTTATCCATATTGTGTAACACAGACCATTATTCTATTATATTACATATTTTTTTAAAAACATTTCTGCTTATAATATTTTACATACATTTTCATTTCTTACAATTACGTATGGTATTTATTTTAATGTATCTCACACAACGTATTTTTTTATTTACTTCTTAGAACTTATTTATTAACGGACAAGAATAACTTATTTTTTTTATCTTATCTTTTTACAGGCCTGAAACTTTGTCTAAAACGTCAGCACAACATTTTTTTTTTCTTTTGTTTCTAATTGTGATTGCATTCTCCTAACTTCTTAATGTGAATTAAAAATGAGTTTCATTTATATTAAATAGCTACATTATCTTTCTTAATTGTCCCGGCCTAGAATATCATCACAAAAGTGGATTCCGGATTCAAGTACAGCATTTTTGCATTAGTTTAATTGTGAATTAAAACAGTTGCTTAGTTGACTAAGTGAAGTGCTTAGGCATTAAGTACCGAAGTTTCTAGGAAGAGAAGCCGTTGTTAAGTAGCAAGTTTAAGGCCTTTCCTATTGGGAGTCGTAAAATTCGCAACTTCTTTCTTCTGAAAAAGGTCATGGTGTTAAAATGCCTTGGAACACAGGCGGATCTACGTGGGAGGGGAGGGAGTGCTTTCGGGCTAAAGCCCGTCCCCACCCCTATAGTAAAATATAAACATTTCATATGAAAAGATATTTAATAGGTCTTAAAGAATTATTAATTCACCATTTCATATAGTTTCTCTTTCTTATTCTTTCCAAAGTAATTTTCGTTTTATATATATATCGTTCTCACTAAAACAAGCAAAACAGAAAATGAGGCCATACAACCTCGAATATAGGAACCTACAGCGCGTCCAGTATACAGTGCTTGCTTTTGGTGGCGATATGGTGGTGTTCGGAAATGACTTCCGTAATCTGCAGTTTAACCTCAGGATTCTTCAAGCTGAGATGAGGAATATAAACATGGAAATTAACATCTCCAAAACAAAATTTATGAGGATTGGGAGAAGAAGTGACCGAGGAGACCGGATCGTTCGGCTGGGTGGAATCCGCCTGGAGTAAGTAATGGATTTTAAATACCTGGGTGCTCACCTCAACGAGTTCGGATGGGTTGATGGAGACATAAAAGAGAGAATTAAGACGGCAGGAAAATGCTTCTACTCCCTCAAGTCAGGCTTCTTGGACAAAAAGGAAGTCTCAAAGGCCACTAAGAAGATTGTCTTCAAGAATAGCTTCCTCTCTATATTAACATATGCAAGCGAGTCTTGGATCCTCACTTCCAAGAACAAAAGCCAAATCCAAGCTATGGAAATGCGATATTTAAGGAAAATAGAGGGGAAAACAAGAAGAGATCGCGTTAGGAATGTGACCATACGAGCTAATCTGGACCTGAGGCCTGCAGAGGAAATAATCCAAGAAAACCAACTTAGGTGGTTTGGACATGTCTCGCGAATGGCTGAAAACAGAATTGCCAGGGCTACCTACGAGGTCAAAGTGGAGGGAAGGCGGCCACAGGGAAGACCAAGAAAAAGATGGGAAGAAGGAATTAAAGAAGCCTTTGACAGGAGAGGAATGGACTGGAGTAGGAGAAGACAGCTGGCCCAGGATAGAGATTCTTGGATCAAGCTCTATAAGAAGGAACCTCACACTGCTCAGCGGTAACAAAGAGGACTGGATTAAGTAAATGAGTAAGTAAGTAAAAATATCGGGCTGAAACCCTCCAAAAAATTAAATTCTGGATCCGTTAGTGGCTTAATTATATTACGAATTAGATATTGAAACAACAATAATCTGCTCTGAGCAATATTATGTAATAAATCCGGTGTTTTTCGAAAACTTTTTGTTTGTTTTTTCCAACAAAACGGCTGAACGGACCATCCAGACGAAATTTGCTCATTTGAAATTAAGAATGTTAAAGGTTATTAATTGATTATTATATGTGTGTATATATATATATATATATATATATATATATATATATAGAGAGAGAGAGAGAGAGATAGAGAGAGAGAGAGAGAGAGAGAGAGAGAGAGAATGTTAATGAAGTATAGTTCGATAGTCAAAAAGAAAACTCATGATATAAAAGTGGTATTAACCTTGTGTTTGATTGGTTTAACAAATTTCATATTTTGTAAATAATTTACGAAACTTATCATGTAATCAAAGAAACTTTCTATTTTGGAAGACCCAAGTACAGATTACATTATTGACATAATTGTTTTTAGATCAATAATTATTTAATAATTATAATTATATTATTTAAGTATTAACAGTATTTTTAAGCTGGTATTTATTTCGTCATATTTCTGAAAAATTTTTAGATATGTTAATAGAGGATGAATACTAAAGCCTAAACAGCTGATGGCGGTCGCTTTAAGTGTGCCAAGCCGTTAAGTTTAACCAGCACACACACTCACACACACACACACACACACAAAACCACACAGCTAGAACTGCCAGTGCTGATTGTGTCCACGTTGTTAGCTGTGGGTTTTTAATTTGGTTTATAGCTAACAGAGGTGAAACGTTGTATTTGGTTTAGTTCTCACTAATTAAATCTGCAGCAATTTACTCACTAAACTCGATAGCTTCTGCTTTATTTTCCCGGTTTAAAACATAACCTCTATCGTGCTGTCATCCCAGTTAAATTTGCACCATTCAAAAACATTTCTCTTGCAACATGATTAATATAAACACTACAAAAGCATCAAAGCAAGTGGACCTGCAATATCATACAAAATGAACTCAAATCGTTAAACGTACAAGTATATTACAAAAGTCGTAATTCTAACTGATTCCGCTTTCGTATGCAATTCACTCAAAAACATACATTGACAACATATTTTATCGTACCTAATAAATAATATAATAGAAGAAGTTCATCACTCAACAAATAACAAATTTAAGGTTCAATGGGTTCCAGGTCATGTGAGTTTGTATGGAAATGAACGAGCTGATATTTATAATTTATAGATGGGAGAAAAGCACTTTATTAGTGAATGGAATAGAAATGCCTGGGAGTCAAGTTCGAAAGGTAAAACTCATTTTACTATCCAATCTAACGTCCCTCTACGCCCATGGTTCTCTGAGCAGAAAAGAAATAGTCTTACTTACAAGATGAGGAATTAACCATGGTCAAACAAATCGCAGCTTGACACTAATTAAAGTTGAAAAAATGATAAATTTTCGATCGAGGACCCATTGCACATTATTTTAAAATGCAAGAGATATGATAAATACCGAAATAAATACCCCCTCATCCAAAACAATAGCTCTTTCCTGCAAGGGCTGGCTGATCTAGATGTCTAGACCATTAAGGAATTGTGGAAATTTATTCAAGAATCTAAAATAGATTTTTAAAAATAAATAAATAATAATAATGCATATCTATATCTCCATTATACTTTAATATAACAATAGGGGCAGTATAGGACTTCAGTGAAAGTCTTGGGCCAACGAAAAAAAAAAAAAAAAGCGTACAAGTAAATTCAACAAAAATCGATTGTTCTATAATATTTGCGTTAAAAAAAAAATATTACCTTAAACATTTCGAGTTGGCTATCCATACATCTAAAATTTACCCCTTATTGCACTTCAAAATTATTAAAAGTGAGACTAAATTCCTACAAATTCAGTCACCTCCTCACAACCCAAAACCTAAGTATCAGATTAAAATTACTCATTTACAAAAGCATTCTTCGCACTTCTCTTCTCTGTGGAGCTCCGCTACTGTCCCACATTTCAGAAAATATACGCAAGAGACTAAGCTGAAAACACATTATTTGAAAAAGATAAATCTGATTAACTTCATGCCTTATTTGTACTAAGTAACTGAATTTATAAACAGAATAATAATAACATCTGACGATTCTTTAAAATAATTAACTAATATTGAATTTAATATACTCACATTTCCGCTGGCTCATCGGCGATGGCGAAAGACAGATGTCAGATAGATTTAAAGTCGTTATTAAAAAAAATTATCTGGATAGAGGTGAGCCCCCAAAACACTGATTAAAAGCCAAAACAATAAATATTAAACAGAACTGAGGAATGCTTCAAAAGAACTTAAAATGTATCTGAGATACGTAGAGAAAAAACATAAATGAAACTGGAGATATGAAAAAAATAAAGCAACATAAGCTATAAATAAATTGTCTAAAAGCTGCATTATCAGTGACTTAAACTTGGTTTCGTTTATTATGAATAAAACCCACAATAAATGGAATGAGGACAAAGAAGAAACAGAAACACTAGCCAATAGAAACAAAATATGTAGACATTTGTGTTTCGTATAGTTTGTGAAACGTCTAAGATGTCTTTACATACACACGATGAGTTCATGAACATGTGCATCTGACTAAATAGTCATTTTACATTTCAATTAGAAGGATTTTGTATACATATCATTACTTTATTTTTATGTCCACACCTGTCACTTATTTGTATATTTCTTATTAACGATAATCCCGTTATCATAAACTAATTCATGAGAGACTCATGAGTTGTTTTGACATCTTCGAAAACTAACATAATAATTATTTTGTTTATTTTTCTCATTAATGAATTAATTGGCCAACTCGTACACTTTCAGCAAATCTACAAAAAAATTAATTATCCACTTCGTTCATGGAATAGAAATATAACCAGTATATGTAGGATAAAGAAAAAGAAAAATTTAATCAAAGGCAAAGTCTCCAGGGACTAACGAGGGACAAGAAAGAAAACCAAGAATTACAAAAGTCATAAAAACAAACACGAAAGTTTCTAGAAAAAAAAAAAGTAACTGGATAAAAGAAAATAATGACTCCAACTTGGAACAACAGTTCCAGTTTGGTTTAAAAAATATCTTGTTGGAGAAAAGAAAAGTCAGAACAAAGGAAATAAGCTATAATAATAATTTGAAATAAAACCCTTAATAAATATAGAATTGTCTGACTGAAATCTAATAATAAAATACTGCAAATTATTACACAAGGATTATTATTTACAAATTTATATATCTTAGTTACATATCAAAAATATCTCGAGTGTCCACTTATATAACTTTCTTTACCGTTTTGTTTGTTATTTATTTATTTCAAGAAATTTTCTATCAATAATTATCATAATTCATATTCATAATTGTCTAATTATGTAATCGTTAAAATGGGCATCTGGAATGTTGCGGGAGATGTATGCATGTTTTCAAAAATTAAACAAAGCTGAAAAAGTTTTTTATAAAAAATTGTTTTAAAAACAAGTATATAGAAAGTTCAATATCTATATTTTACACTGCGCAAGGTCATTACTACTCAGTATTTGTTGATACCGATTAATTTCAAATATACGAAACTATTAATGCAGATCTGACTCTGGGGAAAATTTATGATCAAGATTTCTGTTAAAAATAAAATTGTGAAAATTACTCTACAATTTGAGTGCAAAATGTGCAACACTAAAGAAAACGAAACACTTCATCAGTGGTTTAAGATTAAGAATTTACAAGGGTATGGAAAATCTTGATGGGATAGAGATATTTAAGCCAACCATTGCAGAAGATATGAGAATATTATATTTTTTTATCTCAATTATATCAAATTATAGATAATTGGTAAGGTAATCTGGAAAATTTTTCTCTGCATATTATGGCAAAAATTCCATATTGTACATCGGCATGTAATCTGGCCGGGTATTTTTCTTGTTTGTTGTTTTAGGTGCAGGGGTAATCCTTTAATTTAATTTTAAAACAGAGTTTAACATTAATATTTTTTTAAATATTTGTTTTTTTGTTTTCTCCAGTTCCAATCTCTAATCCTTGTTTCATTTCGATTCGGCCAGTCACTCTCCTCAGGTATCTCATTTCTGCAGCTATCCCTCAGCTCCAGTGCTTTTCCAGTGGGACCCAGCTTTCGTTTCCATAGAGAAGAGTTCGTAGGTATATTGTCTAAAAAATGTGCAGCTTCACGCTTTTGTCCACTTCTCTCTTTCCAGCAATTGTGTTACATATATCAATCTTTCCATTCCTGCTAATGACTGCACCTAGGTAGGTATATTCCTCAGTCTTCTCTAGGATTTCTCCTGTGCATCGGATCTCTACATTTTCTTCATTACGTCCTATACACATTACCTTGCTCTTATTTGCATTGATCATCATTCCCTTTCTATCCTCAGCTCAGCTTCCCACTCTATGATTGCTTGCTGCAAATTTTCTTTTGAATCTGTTATGAGAACAATGTCATCTGCAAAAACCTCTCTGTGCAAGGATTGTCCTCATATTCCACTTCCCAACATTCTCCTCTTGCATATTTTTAGAATTTCATCTATGAATATGATGAACAGTAGAGGAATAACGCTGTCTCCTTGTTTTAATCCTTGTTTCATTTCGAAAGGTTTGGATTCTTTTCCATTTATTCTTATAACGCCCTTTGTGTTGCGATACGTGGATTTTATAGATTCTGATCTGTAGTCTAGAAGATTATATCGTCTTGTCTATAATTTTGCGTTACAAACCAGTCTTTTGTCTAAATATAGAATGAGATATTGTATTTAGACTTTCGAAGGCAGTAGATTATTGTTGGTAGAGATAGAGATTTCCTTCCTGATTTGGTAAAATTTATTTTAACTTTCCATTGGCGGAGTCACATTCTTCTGTGATAGGTCTGAATAGAGAATTGAAGAAAAAAAACAAAATATTAAGTTAGCAAGAAACCAAAAGTAGGTTTGGTATCATTAAGTTTTTAAGACGAAAAAAATGTGGAATATTGTGACTTAAATAAGCTAAACATTTGTACAAAATTACAACAGCGTAGTTTCTCTTCATTTGATTTCTAGTCGTTACGGCCTTAGTATATGACTAAAAAGACTAAAAAGAAAAAATAATAGGGTTTGATGTATAAATAGTCTATGCCTCATAGTTATTTATTTCATTTTAATATTTTGCTGAATGCACATATTTTCAATTAGCCATTCGTTCATAATACACGAAAATTTATTGATAATTCCATCATCGAAATACATCAGGTTCTGGTTTAGAATTGTATTGATTACATAGCCATTAAAGAATCAGAATTTAATTGCCCCTCGAGTTTAGCCTCAAACCAATGTTGAGGTGAATGTAAGAGGATGCTGATGATACAGGATACTGAATACAGGATATAGGATACATAATACAAAATACAGGATACAGGATACAGGAAGGTATGCATGATTAAAGGACGCCGCGAGGGGGTCAGGATGAGGCAGGCTTTCTCTTCCGCGAAACAATTATTTCATCTTCCTCGAAATTTCCAGAAAATAAATAAATGTTTAAAGGATTCCGAATCTGGGAATGTATTCGAAGTTGATAATTAATACTTTATAAATTTATGCAAAAAAAAAAAAGATAAATATTTGAATATAAAGACAATCATGCTTGGAAATCTAAAATAATTTTTTTTATTATTTATTAAATCATTATTATTGACACTATGATTGGATCATAAGTCAAAGTTTGTTTGAATGCATTAGGGTAATAATAAATAACTTTATATTGTGTTTTATATGGTTTCTGTTTTAATTTACTCACATATGAAATATATGATTAAATTATAATAAATATGCTATATAATTATTACATATAGTAAGGAAAGGTATTGAGATCTTGAGCAATTTTAATCCGAATTTTCAATGGAAATACATGTTTTAAGATTCCATAAATCGAAATAAACAAGTTTGCAAAAAGTCCTTTTGTATGTGCATGAAATGAAAATGAAAAGAAAACAGTTTTTTTATATTGTATTATTTTATTTTTTTTGCGGACAGCCTAGCTCAAAAAAGATATACAACACTAAAATTAAGTATTTAAGTTAGGTATATACCTTCGATGTTAGAGCAAGCTTTTTTCTTAAATCTACTAACTGGAAATGCTACTTTATATCATCTATTTCATACAGCTCTAACGATTTTGATTAAAATCGTTAATATCGTTTAGGTCGTATCCTTGAATAATTTATCCGACGGAGCTTAAACCCGATTATATATTTTTGTACTAAATTTTTGATACTAGAAATAATTGAATGTCTCTCATTATCAGTAATAATACAAAATGGATAAATAACAAAAGAATATTTAAAAAACTATGAAAGAATTTGTCAATTAACTAACCGAGAAAATAGAAGAAATATTTCCGTAGGTTGAAAATAATTTTCCCGCGGGAAAAAAAAGTAATTTAGATGATGATATACCCTTCGAAAGCTAAAGATTTAAGACAAATTAATATCGTAAAAATTAATGGAGAGTGACGAAAATTTAATGAATTTTAATTTTTGTAGTTAGTAATGTCTACACTTATTATCACTCCATATTATCAAGTGGAAAATAAACGTTTCCATGGAAAATATATGAAAAACTAATTTTATAGATTGTTAAACCAAATATATTTTACACACAAAATTGTCATAATTTATACTAAGAGTTTGTGGTACAGAACCCCAAACTATGAAATTTTCGATGGAATTAGAAATTCATCAAACCATTCCTAAACTCATGGATGGAAATCATGGATGGAAATCATGGATGGAATTCAGCGCGTTCCTTGATTTAGGGGTATTATTATAAACACAGTGTTATTTCTCAATAACATGATGAATTTCTTCGATGGAAATTTGCGCTGAGTTTAGAAACTTGCCAGAAATTCTTCCTAGTCTTGCTTGACAAGGAAGAGCAATGACGAAGACGTTTTGGCATATGATGATTCGGCTAGGAACTATAATAACTAACGGAAGTGGTAAGACTCAGCCATTTCGCATCCGTTTAACCTCCATTCATTTTTTTTTTTTTTTTTATCGCCATGACAACTTTCCGATCGACCAATAACGCAGCGACAGCGAACAACGGATTTCTGATTGGTCTCTTCAGAACATCGTTAGCCGAGATTGGAACATCGTTACCGATCGCTAGTAGATTTTAATACCTCGTTTCCGAAGAACCCTAAACAAAATATTTAATAATTTATAATCTCTTAGGTTGTTTTATCCCAACGATTCGTTATTATAAAACCACTTACTCCAACTAAACTAATTCGAGTAGATACTTCCTGTCGAATACGAGTATGCTTAAAAATGTAAAATTAGTAACTTTTTATATGAAATGGTTTAAAAGTTTCACATTAACTTACAGAAAAAAATGTGAGGTTGTTCGATATTTTATATCAAAAAAGATTCTCATTTTTATATATAATGAATAATAATAATAAAGGGCCATAGGTATTAGGATCCTAAGTATTTCTTCTGACCATATAAGCAGACAGAAATAAACAAACAAAAAATTATTTTAAAAATATAAATAAATTTATTATTTGATTTATAAATTTAAAATGATCACTTCTCTCAAGACGTTCAAAATTAAACCTAAAACAAAAACTGAACACTTAGAGCAATATCAAAATTGTACTATACATAATCATTCATTAAATATTTTTAAAACATTATAAAGTAATGATAAAACAGAATTTTTTTTTAAACGGAGATTACCTTAGTTTATCGGCTCAAAACTTCTCTTTAAAAGCTTTTAACAATGACAAACTATAATTTCTTTTGAAGTAATTTATGTCTAGTTTATAGTGAAGCTCTTGTTAACTACTGGAATTAATTTTTTTTGTTATCGCTTTCTATTCAACAAAAAACGTGACACTTAAAAAAAACAACACTAAATCTAAATTTCCTACTGACGAGAATCGGACCAATATTTATATAAACTTTTATGAAACCCTTAAGCTCTGCTATCACTTCTATAAACATTTTTCTCTTTCGGAACACACTTTATATACATACACACAATAGTTTCATTAAGTCTAAGAAATTCCAAACCTTTACCCGATGTACGCATAACTTACTAATAAATTGTCCATTAGTAGTATTCAACATTAGGAGAGCTCATGGTTATCTATTTTTCAGACACCATGAACAATTATTTTTATATTGATATAACAGGATATTAACATTGTATGAGCATGGATATGATAGATAATTAAAAGAGGTACATTTGTGAGATAATATGCGAAAAAAATCTGTAACACTATTATCAGATGTCTATTATGGCATCTATCGATTATGGTGAGTGAATTAGATTGAGCAGTCAGATCTTCAATGTGTAACGCTCATGTAAAATCAGCTGGAGTCGACTAATTGAAGTGTTTTTGCATATGGATTAAAATTTCACAAAAACTAAAAATCAGACCTGCGTATTGTTAGCGAGGAAAATGTTCATCATTCCATCCTATCTATAATCGGCTATTATTCAAAATTTATATTTCATAATGCGACGCCGTATTAGAGAAGCGAAAAAGGAAAAAATAGTGTCGAAAACCGAATGATTACAAGTTTTATGGAAGATATGGATTAAAATATCTCAGAAACTGAAAATCGGACCTGCATACTGTAAGCGAGGGAAATGTTCATCATTTCATCCTCCCTGTAATAAGGTATTATTCAAAATTGCATCTTAACGCGACGCCGTATTAGAGAAGCGAAAAGGGAAAAAATAGTGTCGAAAAAAAACTGATAACGAGCTTTATAGATACAAATATTTCAAAAACTAAAAATTATCCCTGTTGACCAAATCCCATACCTAGGACTCCACCTTGACAAACGACTCACTTGGAACCCCCATACCAGACTGAAACGACTAGAAACCGCCCGACGTTTCCGACTACTCCAGCACTTAGTAGACAAAATGTTCAGCATTTCATCCTCCCTGTAATGAGCTATTATTCAAAATTGTATCTTAACGCGACGACGTATTAGAGAAGCGAAAAGGGAAAAAATAGTGTCGAAAAAAAAACTGATAACGAGTTTTACGGATACAAATATTTCAGAAACTAAAAATCTGACTTGCATACTGTAAGCGAGCGAAAGGTTCAGCATTTCATTCTCTTAATAATGAGCTATTATTAATAATTTATATTTCATTTTATTAATCTTGTCTTGTTGAGTTTTCACTTCTATCATGTGGTCTGAAGCACATACCTTAGTGTTTTAAAAATATTTTTGAAAATGTTTCCTTGCTAATATTGTTGAATAATTTAGAAACAGCATTGTGCTAATACGTTCTGATCTTTATCGACTTCGTTTCCATCAGATAATGAGATGAAAGCTACCAATTCGCATCAGAAGCATTATAATATATTTTATTTAATCGAAGAGATCGTCAATGACAGAAGCTGCAGGCCATTATTGGATCGGTGTAAGTGGGCTACGAAAGTGGTGTTGGTTCCACCAATATGGTCCAATCCACTACTCCACTGTAGGATGGGAGAAATTGTGGGCTCGTTTCACGAGCTGCGGGTCCAACCGGCCTCATTACACTCCCACTCTTATTTATTATTATTATTTTTTAGAATAAATT
The DNA here is from genome assembly GCA_928085145.1 of Nezara viridula. NCBI lineage: Eukaryota > Metazoa > Arthropoda > Insecta > Hemiptera > Pentatomidae > Nezara > Nezara viridula. The sequence continues at coordinate 124,573,079 of OV725081.1, read as the reverse complement.
AGAGAAAAGATTGGAGGTTTAAACGAGGGGAAACTTTATATTCCTGGAGGTTTCACTTTCGGCGATCGGTAATGGCGATGAGTTCCAGCAACTGCTTCGTGAAAGTAGCCCTTGTTAGTGAGCCAGTATTAAAGGAAACCCAGATCGGATAATTATCTCCTGTAGCATTTCACGATTCACTGGAAGCCAATGGTTCCATTTCCAGTTCGTCATTAAGATCCGGGAATTGTTCTTAAGATTATCGCTTCACTGTTTTCCCTGTTAACGTAGTCGTATATGCAGAGCCTCCTCTGCATATACGACTATGTTAACAGGGAAAACAGTGAAGCGATAATATATCGGCGATAATATATAGCGATAATATATAACTGTTTCGCTGAGGATCTATGGGAGTAGGAGAGAGAACGTTTGGGCTGAAGCCTCCCAAAATGGTAAGACATAACAATATCGTATGAAAAAATATTGTAAAAGTATCTCTAGAAGTATTGTTGTTCGTGTAATTTCATTTTATAGGACTTCAGGAATCACTCAAATACCATTTAATATAAATAGTTTCTTTCTTTTTCTTTCAAAGTATTTAACGTTATATATATGTTGCACACAAGCGTAGAAAACCATTTGCCACAAGCTCGGCTATGTTTCCAGGCTTAATGTTTGGGTCCCTCACTCTCTAACCGAAGTCAACTTGGCAACACGCGTTTATGTTTGTGAACGACCCATTTTTGAAAAGGTTGGTAACAGGAGATGAAGGATGTATATTTTACGTAGTGGCCTAATAGTGAGACCGCTAGAAGAATGTTAAAACCCGGATTGCATCCAAAGAAGATAATGGTTACGGATTTCAAGTGTGTTATTTTCTATGAGCTGTTGTCACCAGGACAAACAATTGATTTAGCTCTCACAATTAACAAAATTACAGGGTTTCTCAGTTCTTAATAACCAAACTCTAAGGAGAGATTCCAGACGAAATATCCAACAAAAAAGTCGATTTGATGCATGGGTCGATTGTGAACGGAAAAAAAATTTAGAATAATTTTGTGTTTTTGATTAAGATCAATCTTATATGTCTTTTTTTTGTCTTTTTTTGTTTTTATGACGTGGTCCCGATTCTTACTGAATAAGAAGGAATTGCTCAAAAACTCTTCAAGATAATTAAATTCTAAATACACAATCGTAAAGTAGACAGGATAACCCTTGAGAGAACAATGATTAAATTTATTAAGGTCAATGATAAAAGGGACTTTTAGGAGGTCTAATAAGGCAAAGCTTACCATTATACCGAATTATTTCAGGAATCGGAATTACAGAGATATCCTGCTCGGTTGTGGGTGTAACTGCCGCAGTACAGCGGCCATATTAGATCTCCTAAAAGTCACTTTTATCGTTGACCTTAATAAATTTAATCACTGTTGTTAAAACAAATTAAAAATTGTCTACTTTACGATGGCATACTTATAATTTAATTATCTTGAACAGTTTTTGAGGAATTCCTTCTTATTAGATAGATACGAGATAGAAAATAACTTTATTCTGGGACACAGTCTCTTGAGAGTAACAAAATAGAACAAAATTAAAAGATTACATCTGGCCAAAATAAAATCAATCGAAAAAAATAAATAATGTAAAGAAAATATAAGGTAAACATTCTGTATACAAAACAAGCGAAACCATATACAAAACAATAAACACTATGACAGGACACTTAAAGCTATTTGTACTGATATACCAGTATACACTTTTAAGAAAATAATAAAAATATATTAAATTCTTTATTAAAATCAGCTTTGTGTTTCTGTTGAGAAAACAGAAAGCAGAATCTGACAATATAAAGTGCCTGATAACTTATCCGATAAATAACGTGGCCACCCTTAAAAAACAACAAAATTGATCTTAACTTCCTATCCGCTCGGAATCAGCCCATATATCAAATGAACTTTTCTGTTGGAAATTTTGAGTTAACTAGAGTTACCTTCTAGAGTTTGGCCATTACAACTGAGACACTCTTTATAACAAATAAAATCAAATAAATAATAAAAGAGCTTTCTCATTTATCATCATGTTAATTAGTCTATAAAAGAAGTAACCAATTCTTAGTCAATTGAACAAATAGCTTTTTATAACATTAATCAAAGAAAATTAATTATCATCGTTTTATATGTTGACAACAGGATCATAAAAATAAATGTAAGTTTTTCTACAAATGTTACAAATTAATATGTGTAGTTAAATAGGAAAAAATATATCAATAATTTCAACTCTTGAATTGTAGAACTGGATAAACAAGGAAAACATAATGCGGAGAATGTTCCTCTAAAAGTCGAATAGGATGCATTAATAAAATAAATTATAGTTAAAACATGAAACTTTTAAACTAAAAAGCTACATATTTCGAGAACCCAACATCTGAGTTAGAAAGAGCTCAAAATTATTAAAACCACTAAACCGTTGGCAAGCTTCTTCTTCTGGACATTTAACAGGATCATCTCTTCTTCTTAAAGCAAACTGACAGATGACTCCTGCACACAGGACACTTTGGTGAAGGGGCGTGATAATCGGGATGCCCATTCTTCAGCGAGTTTAATCGCTCTTTCATGTCACTTCTTGTTTGTCCGCCAGCTAGGACTCACTTCTTCAGGACACGTCAAAGCTCTCGAGAAGACAGAACCGTGTCCGATTGTTCAGTTGGTTTTGCTGATTTCGAAGGTCAGCTTACAGACGTTATTGACCATCATAAGAAATATTTATCCTACTGGTTTGTTAGTTTATTTAGGTTTAACGTCTTCATGTACGATTATATTGAACAATTACAACTACACAACCTTTTGCATCTAAAATTCAGATATAAAAACAAATATAAGATATATCTCCATGGCATCGAATCGCGTACTAGAAGAGAGGTGATAATCATCATAAAAACATATTAATAAAATGTTGATGCATTTCAGTCCAAATATTTAAAACAGTCGTTCTGATTTGATTTTTTGTCTCTATCATTTTGCCTTTCCGAATCTCTGACCTGACGTCACTTCAAGATACAATTTATTTCAAGAGGATAAAATGCTGAGCATTTCCCTCGCTTACACTATGAAGGTCCAATTTTTAGTTTCTGAGATATTTTAGTCCATATCTTCAATAAAACTCGTTATTATTTGGTTTTCGACATTATGTTTTTCTCTTTTCGCCACCCTAACACGTCGTGTTAAGATACAATCTTGGATTATAACAGATTACAAAGAAGATTAAATCCGTAACATTACCCTCCCTAACAATAGGCAGGTCTGATTTTTAGTTTTTGAGATATTTTAATCCATATGCCAAAACACTTCAATTAATCGACTCCAGCCAACTTCATCCGAGCGTTACACGGAAATCTGATGGCTCAATCTAATTCAGTCTCCACAAAAAACTGCAACACGCGCCTAAAGAATTTTTACTACATAAAAAAAAGATGTTCAAGCAGAAAAAATTAAAATAAGCGAATTAGCAATCATGTATAAGTTTCATGTACCCCAACCAGGATAAAAAGAACGGGATACCAAAGTATTCTAGTCTGTTCCTACAAATGTTGGGAATACTAACTCTGTTGTTATTAAAACGGCTAAGAATAACGAAAAAGGCTTTACATAAAATATGTGGAGCAATTGAGTACTTTCAGGAATTTGCAATTTTTATTATTTATTGTACATTAGGTTATAAGAACAACAAAAAGTCCCATTTTTTCATGGTGGATATTCAAAAAGACAAGAAAGATAAAGATAAAGAAAAGTGGTGGGAAGGGGAGTTGTCACTAAAGTCGAGATCCGGCTATGTTCCTTCCTAATATCTAATTAATATTGTGAAAATCAACAATACCTTTTAGCCTAGAACGAGGTTTCCAGCTTCAGAAATTCCATTCAAAAAATATCTTTCCGTTTTTTCCCTCACACTGTACTCTCTGAATAAATATATCTATTTTAAAATTTATTTTAGTAATTTTTATAAATAAATGATAATAAAATAGAACTGAGAAGTTTGATAGCATCGTGGACTCAAGTCACACATTCAGTCCTCGCCATATCTCTCAGATGTATTATTATTTCCAGTTTTTAGCGAAGTATGAACCTTCTTTTTTTTTACTCAATCTTATATATGTTCTTTATGATGTTGAATGATGACTACGTTAAATTCTATTGCAGCTCAAATTTTTGTGATTTTTGAATTGAAAATTTCTTTGGGCGCATTTCGCACTTAATTGATCCATCAGATTTCCGATGTGTCACGCTCAGATCAAATCGGCTAATTGAAGTGTGTTTGCATATGGATTAAAATATCTCAAAAACTAAAAATCGGACCTGCATATTATTAGTGTGGGGAATGTTTATCATTTCATCCTCTCTGTAATCGGCTGTTATTCAAAATTGTATCTTAACGTGATGCCGTGTTAGAGAGGCGAAAAGATAAAAAATAATATCGAAACCCAAATTATAACGAGTTTTATTGAAGATATGGATTAAAATATCTCAGAAAACAAAAATTGGACCTGCATATTGCAATGGAGGGGAATGATCAGAATTCCGTCCTCTTTATAGTGAGCTATTATTTATAATTTATATTTCATGTTATTATTCTCCCCTTGTTGATGTTTTCACTTCTTTCGTGTGGAAAAAAACACACGCCTTAGTTTTTTTTTCCATGCTAGTACCTATTTTTTTGTATAGATATTATTTTCAATAATGAATCATTAGGATGGACTAAAAAATTCAAAAACTTAACCCTATTTGAGGTTCCACGTTTCAGGATACGTATAATTCAAAAAAAGAGTTCTATGAAAATGCGCTTTATCAGCGGAAGAGTATTAGTGACGTATATTTATCAAGTCTATCCGCCTAGGCCAGATTGGAACCTGCACATCTTATCCATCAAGTCCGGAGTGTTGCTTCAATGTGTTCGGACAACATGGCCTCTCTACGACGTTAAATGGTGTTGCAACTGATGTAAACCATGCTTAAGAATCTATAAATGTATACTTTAGTTTGTTTTCCAAGTCCATTAAATTTATTTTTAAAAACTGTACTACATTACTGTACTGTACTACAAAAGTGTACTGTACTGTACAAAAACTGTACATAATAAGGCACCTCCTAGAGCAGAGCATTGACTACACTGCTCAGATTATGACATAGAGAACTGCTTAATTTAAATTGTGAAATTTTATTATAAAGTCTTTATAGATATAAAGTCACATTTCTCCCTTTTATTAAAATGCGAGGAAAAACCTTTTCTCTCAACTATGACCTATATGAAATATTTATTTATAACTATTAAATTATTATATTACATTTATTTAATAATTCAAATATATAAATGGGAATGAGACTGCTTATAACTTATTATTTACAAACATGAATATTTAATTTCCATTAGAGTATTATAAATATATATTAATACAATTTTTTTTTATAATTAAACATGCATGAAGTCACAAGTAATTAAATAATTTGTTAAAATTATATTTAATATTATCAAAGTAGAGAAATTCCATATATTTAATTTGAAGAAATTTAAATTTATTCAATTATTAAAAGGGTTGGACGTCAAACGAATTAAGAATAATACTAGATACTTTCATTTATATTTTTATATATTTCGGAAGCTTGAAAAAAAAAACGCATTCTCAATGAGAAAAGTTTTTAAAAATCTTAAGTAGGATAGATCTAGTATCGATCCACCAAATAATAATTTTTGTAGAAAAAAATCGAACATAGTCAATATGGATATTCTCTCTCGTATAGTTGAATCGATCCTAATCTAAATTTTATTTCGATACTACGGATTAATTCAAGTATGAGTTTAATTACCACTATGAATGGTTCGTCACAATTTTATGCGCAGTTATATTTTTATGATGAAGATACCGCGTATAGAAATAGATTAATCTTGCGTAAAGATAGCGCCATATTTGATGCATTCAAAGGTAATTATTTTTCACTTTTTAAAAAGCTTTTTGTGTTTTACACCTTTTAATTTAATTATTCTAGAATATAACTGGATGAGTTTTAACCAAAGAGCCTTGAATCTCAAAAACAGCGGTTCTTGAACTTTTTTTCCGCGGCGCGTTTATCGAGCTAAACATTATTCGGGGCACCCTTGTAAAACAGATTAGTAAATTATTACGATAAGATACTACGATTTCTTCCCGATATCATCTCGGAATGAGTATAATTTTAATTTCGTTTTTAATAAATATAAAATTATTAATTTTTAGAATGTATATTCACCAAATCGACAATTATTATTAAATATTGTTAATGATTTTTTTCTTTTTTTTTTACAGGTTGGTACATGGACTAAACTAATCAAAAATAGTGATCACGTATCCGGTAAGAACAAATATATATGAATTTGTTTGTAAATGGCTTATTTATAGATAGTTTTAAACTTTATTAAAAATGAATAATAATCATTATTATTCCAATTTAAGTCTTCGAAATCATTTAATAGGGAAATTATTAAAGTGATAAGTTATATACCAATGATATACATAGACAATTTTTAAGAACTATAATATATCAAACGGATCTATTTTTTAAAATAATATTTATTATCAGCTTAATGTTAAGGATATACGATATTTTTTTTATTTCATCATTTACGTGAATTTCGCTTCTATTTAACTACGATGATAAAAACAATGAATTTTTACTAAATAATAAACTTTTTCAATCCAAAAAATAAAACATTGTTCCATTCATGATGTCTCTGCTTATTTTAGTAATGCACTTTTTCGTTAAATCAAACATCACAATTGTAATTAGCATTTCATTTCACGTCTCTAGACAATATGACATGTTTTTTATTTTATATTGTTTGATTATTATTATTATTATTAGTCTCTACAATTCAGGAATCATCAGGGCAAATAAAAACAAGTTCATCTAAAAATTTACTGAAGAAAAACAGGAGAGGAAGGTTATATGAAACAGCTGATTAGCAGGGATACAAGAAATAAAAAAAATCATATCTGAAATATAATAATACAAAACTGTGCTGATATTTTTTTTTATTTATTGAGTAATATAATATTGTGTCACTTAGACAATAATTATAGTGAGGTGAGACCACATTCATACTATATATACAAAAAATACAAAATAAACAGATGAAAAATAACAACTAAATAATAATCAACAAGTCAATATAATAAATAAAAAATAAAATATCTTAAAGATAAGTAAAATTTAAAAAAAAAAATACGACATATATACATCTATATATACTAGTTAATAAAATTATACAGAAAGCTTTTTTTTTTTTGTATTTATTGATTTGTTCTTTCGTTTTTTTTTTGTTAGTAAAATTAAATAGAAAAAAAGAATGAAAAAATTAATAAATATAAAAAATAGCTTCCAGAAATCTGTACCCCTGCTAATCAGCTGTATATAACCTTCCTCTCCTGTTTTTCTTTAGTATGTTTTTGGATGGCTTGATGAGATTTCAATAGCAATTTTTTTTTTCTCTCTTTCTATATATATATGATATTTGCTTTCTGCCCTGATAATGTCTGAATTGGCGAAACGTTGGCAGATTAACTGTTTAAATATATGTCAGACCCATGTTTTTTTTAGTTTGGAGTATTCCAATCATGTCTCTCTTTTCGAGCTTGTTACTTATTTAATAATAAACTTTTTCGTTAAATATAACATCACAATTCTAATTATAATTTCATGCCACTTTCCTAGACAATTTGACACGTTATTTATTTTTTAATTATTGTTTTTTATTTAGTTTTTTATCAATGACGTTTACTTCGCTTCCCTATTTAACGAAAAAAAAGACGAGATTTCACCTCTTTTTCTCAAATCAAACATCGCCATTCTCTCTATCAGAACATGTTATGTCCCTTCTAACTTCGAGTTGAACACGCTATCAAATTGGATAACGGAGTTTATTTTGATTTTGTAGACTCTAGAATATTATGAAATTTGTCTCCGATGTTTATTATCAATTATCCCCACAATAACGGTTGCATAACATTATCGATTCTTCCCATGCAACGAAGTATAATGCATTTTTTTTTTTTAATAAGTTTTAGCCCCGAAAAATAATATCCCGTTTTACTCTATTGTCGCCATTTTAGTTCAGCTTTAGTCAATACTTTTATATTTGCCATTACCACTTCTCAGCGTTTCTCCTTCTATATTGGTTTAGAAGTTTTAAAATTAATTTTACTTAATCTTTATAAAAAAAAAAAATTAACAGAAGTTTTTTTTTTTTATTGAAGCTCAATTAATTTTAATTTCGCAGGCTTTCAAAGTTAGAATACTTATTATGACTTTTTTATTTCCCTCATTAACGCTAGAATTTTATCTAGCTATTAAAGTCTGATTGAATGTGAATAACATTATCGATATCCAACTGCTTCATTCTCGATTTTTTTCATCTATTTGTCAAGAGTTTTTACAGTTTGGAAAACAAGAACGTTTTATTAAGTTATAATTGAAAAACAACTGGCGTACGAATAGAGAAAGTTTCTAAACTCAACGCTAATTCCATCGAAGGAATCCATCAATCGAGTGGATCTAACATCGATAGAAAGCGATTGATGCTGCGTTTAGCTACGTGCTAAATACTAGATCTATAAACCTAAAAATAAACTATTTATTGTTGAATAATTTTAATTTTTAAAGCGGGGTAAATTTAATAATTAAATTTAAAAAGTATACTCTCAATTACTCTTAGTCCAGGATCCAAGTCAAAATATGGTCAAAGTTTTTTTGTAGATTTTTTTCCTCCTTCCTTGCCTTTTAGGCTATAAGGGGTTTTCCCAGGTCAGGAGGTGAGGGCGGGGAATTAATGCCAGGTCTATTCCCTGCTTCTGCCATTGTTAAAACTATTTAAAGATGACTATTGGGCGGAGAGACACAACTAACTTCTGTTTAAAAAGAAGACATAAATTATTTTTTTTTTTTTTTTAATACCTGTAATACATTTACCTCACCAGAAATAATTGTTTGGGTACACATTCTTTAATAAAAAAAAAAACAATACCATTACAACCCATCTGTTGGATTCAGTGCAGTGTAAGGAAGTACTGTTTCAATTCCAAACGGTTATGAGGTAATTGGGCCGAGATCACGCTCAACTGCCAGGTTTCCCTTCTTAATTAATTATTTCTTCCTCGCAAACCTATGACTTCCTGCCCAACAGTATCGTTAATAAAACCACACTTATCCCTGTTGAACAAATACGATATCTTGGACTCCACCTGGACAAACGTCTCACTTGAAATCCTCATACAAGACTGAAACGACAAGAAACTGCCCGACGTTTCCGCATACTCCAACACTTACTATACAACGCTCTAAACATCCAATTAATTACAAAAAACTAATATACATGACTATACTAAGACCTATTTGGACTTACGTTGTTGAGCTGTGGGCTCCACTAAACCATCAAATTCCTCTAGTATCCAATCGAAAATCCTTCGTAAAATTCTCAATGCTCCTTACTTTGTCACAAATAAAATAATCCATAATGACCATAACGTTCCATATGTTTCAGATTTGGCCCAATCCATATACATATCCTTCCATAATAAACTTCATAACCATCCGAATCCTCTCGTTTCTAACCTTGCTTCCTCTTTGATCCCTGATAATCCTTCGAGACGTCTGAAAAGAAGATGGCCTCGTGATCTCCTTTTGTAGACATATTATTAGAGTGCTACCTGGGGGTAGTTTCTCAACAAGCGTTTAAGTGATTATATTCTTGTGCACACATTTACTTGATATATTTATATTCTAATACAGTTACAAATATCTTTAATAAATATTTAAAAAAAAATTAATTAATCATTAAATCAGTCTCCCGACACCAGGGGCAATCCTCGGCTGATATAACTGAGTAAATAATTACCTACCATCAGCTGGATTCGAACCCTGGACCACTGAGCTATCTCGCTCTCACATATTATTTAATTGATATTTTAAAAAAAATAATTTTATCGATCGAGTTCATATTTATTCCAAGGACTGAACAAAAACATATAATTTATCTTCATCAACAATATCTTATTGCCTTTCGAAAGAACAATGGTTTTGTAATATTGTGTAAAAAAATTCGAAGAGTGAATTATAAGAAGTTTAATAATCTAACGAAATGGAGCATTAGTAATGCATGAGATATAACTGAAGAATTGGCTGCTGTGCGCTAATATTTGTCGAATTCTCTCTTTTCATCAAATATTAAGAAGAGGAACAAGGACTGGTACTGGTACAGGTATATGAGCCTTTGAGTGCTGGAGGATATTACTGTTGTTAGGGCTGTAGGGCATCTCATTGTGTCAGCGGGAAAGAAGGGAACAGGGAATACATTTGTTTTTTCTTATCTCAAAGTCTGGATTCTTTTTTTATTATCCTGGCTGTAAAGTAAGATATTATTCACCAAGCAAGATCCGTTTCCTCTTGAATAGAATATATTGAATTACAAGAGTTGAAGAGGAATGGAAAGCAACAAATAACTTCATCGAAGGACTCCATTCTTCAAGAATAATAAACGCGCACAAAAATATTTTCTCAAGAAATCTAGAAAACACGATAAACAAAATACTGTTTAATGAATAAAAAATATTAGTTGGTCACTAGAGGTCTATCAAATTTGACAGATATGAATAAATATATTAAGCAATACAAATAAAAAAGTATTCCTTTGAAGTCCGTTTTTTGATCTGCGATGCTATTGCTTTTATTCAAGTTTTGCAATTACTTTGAGGAGAGTGGAAACTGCAACAGACAGTAAACCCTTTGATGAAAACGAAGCTATCACTAAAATTAAACTGGAGTTGGCTTGATGCGTGTCCTTTCATATGGCAATATAACATTTTATGTACAAAATAAAACTGTTATTGTCTCTTGATGTAGATTATCCCCTGACTTTATAGTTTCAATGAATAAAAATAAATTTAAATAAATATGAACATTCCAACTTTTTAAAATGATTTTTTTTTCAAAATTGTCAACTTTGACACTTAAGAGTTCATATAACGATAATAACAATTTCGTCCAATCAGATGGCAACATCTATCTGTCGGTGCTATTAATAACATAAAATTTACAAAAGTTTATATATATATTTTTTATTACATGTTTATTGGTATATACAATACAACAAACCGAGAGTCCTTGCCAAAAAAAAAAAAATCATTTGATGAAAATTACAACTGCATTTTTTTTCAATATTTAAAACATTTATATTTAAAAAAAAAATAAGAGTATGCCAGTCAGATCTTGATAACTGTAAAAGTGGCGGCTGATTTAAAGAATATTAAGCAAGTAACTCGCAGATCGAAACGGGAAATTGAGTTGCGGAAAATATGGGAACAGTTTCTATTTTTTTAACTTGTATATATATTTTTAGACATGTAAAAAACAAAATTGCTAAAGCGGGTCACAAAATGAAAACTTTGTATAGCCAATAAAAGCCAAATTTGTTTATCTATTTTTGTTTTTTCACCTTCAATTCCTAAACGGTCCATTGAAGCGATCTAAGAAATTGAAGATAGTTAAATTTTGCTTCGAACTAGTTCCTAAACATTTGGTTAAGATGTATGATCGACAACCAAAGTCAACGAACGCTGATTTTTACCAAATTCGTCAAAAACTGAGACAAATTACTATAAATGGCTCTGCGAATTGGAAAGTCCTCTAAGAGAAACGAAGTCATAGAATATATTTTATTTTTCTATTCCCATCCTTCGGCTTCAGGAGCCATTTTCAAGAACCTGCAACTAAATTTTAATTTACTTTTTACCATTCAAGTATAGCCTCAGATAATAAACTTGTATCATTCACCATCCGTGCACCGCGCCATAAAATTTTTAAAAATTTGTCATTACGATATGACTCGTCCTAATTCATTCTTTTATTTCAAAGAATGAATTAATTATAGCAGTCTATTTTTAATTTATAATTATATATTATAATTTTAGAAACGGAAAACGACATTCTTTGAAATAAAAGAATGAATTAGGACGAGTCATATCGTAATGACAAATTTTTAAAAATTTTATGGCGCGGTACATGGGAGGTGAGGCTATACTTGAATGTTAAAAAGTAAATTAAAATTTAGTTGCAGGTTCTTGAAAATGGCTCCTGAAGCCGAAACGTTGAATAAACATACATGTAATATATAAAAAAACTGTGTTTTTTTGGTGACCTATGGCCTATAATAGACATATGTTATAATATATTTTATTTGTTATATAAATCATGCCATTATTCACCAACATTTTATTTATTACCTATTTTATTACGGCGTTTCGAACATAACTAGGGCCATTTTCAAGTCTTATTGAGTCCTCCATCAGATATTCATTATTATTGTCGTATTCATTTTTCAGAGAAAAATCGTAAAGATTGTAAAGGCAACAAAAGATATACAAGGTCTGTAATACCAGTAGGAAAAAGAAAATAGCAGAGATAAATTTAAGTACTATTTTGTACACATCGAATAAATTAGGTGATAATGTTTAAGTTCATTGAATAATCATATTTACAAAATATTAGCGAGGAGAATGAATTTTCGGAAATTATAAACAAGAGTTGAAGCCCTCAAATTATGTTAATGAACTAATTTGTGAGGGAAATGTGTGACTCGGGGATGGAGGTAATGAGGAGACAATTAAAGTCGCCTGATATATGCACAGCAAGCCCCTCTTTCCCAGCAATGAATACCAACAAGGTGTCAACTGTCCGTATTCCTCTGCCAGGTCGTAGACGGGAGGATAAATGGCCCCTGGGGTAGAAAGTTATACCATCCAGTGTTGGTTCTACCGCTGGGAGAAATCTAAACCATTCACAACCAAAATGTGTCAGCATTCATTTCACTTGCCGGGAAATCGGTTTGTCACCGATATCAAACTGTGTCACCCCGTATGCATACATATCAGAAAGACATACGTCATATCCAGCATTTTAAAATTGTACTATAGCCAATATTTTTTCTTATTCTGCACAAAAAAAATAAATCAATTGGTATATACTAATTTGGAAACCCGGGAAAATCGAAGAAAAAATAACAAAATTATATTTTCTAGGTTCCCGTAGATAGACCCATTGGAACGAAAGAAAAATCATAACCTACAACTTATTTATTTAGAAGAATTCTTAGAAATTCAGGGTCTGAATAACGGTAAACATGTAAATCTAATGAGATACTAAAAACTCATGATCAACCGTTTGCTTTCTACTAACATCATAAGGTAATCCGATCACAAAATCAAGAGAAAGGTACCTACAAAAATATAGCACCGAAAGAACCTCGTTATTTTGACATATTGGGGGTAGAAATTACGCCAAACTGTCCAAAAATTTTGTAGACTACCTTTTCTCACGATTTCGTGATTAAAATTCCTATATATCTGTGATGCGAAGGCGCAAATAATTTTGAATATATGAAAAAATGTATCCAAAAATGTCATTGTAGGCCTTGAGTAAGAGATGCTTTTTATTTACCAGTATCAATTTGGCCACTTACTGATCAGTCGACAAAATGCCAAGGGTTTGAGATTTTCTTGATAATGAAGAGCAATTGGGAATATGATTTAATCGATAAACTAAATCTCGGATCATTTTTAAAATTATTATTGTAACTTTAAATTTTTATTGTAATTCACCATTATTTTATTTTTATTATATTCTAATATTATTAATAATTTTGTATTATATTTAATATAAAATGAAGGACCATCTGTGATTGGGCACTGTGTCTGTTAGTGGATTGTTATGTATATTTTTTTTAAAAACTTTTATTATGATATTTACAACTGTATTAGTATGAATACATTAAGTAAATGTGTACAGAGGAATATTATCACATGAAACACGCTTGTTGAGAAACTACCCATTGGTAGCACTCTAATAATTTGTCTACATGAGGAGATCACGAGGCCATCTTCTTTTCAGACGCCTCGGAGGGTGGTCAGGAATCGAAGAGGAAGCAAGGTTAGAAACAAGAGGATTCGGATGGTTATGAAGTTTATTATGGAAGGATGGGTATCTTGATTTGGCCAAATCGAAAAAATATGGAACATTGAGGTCTTTATGGATTATTTTATGTGTGACAAAGTAAGGAGCATTGAGGATTTTACGAAGGATTTTGGATTGTAATGATTGGATACAAGAGGAATTTGATGGTTTAGTGGAGCCCCATAGCTCAACTCCATAAGTCCAAATAGTTATGTATTTAAATCAATAAGAAAATTATGATTTTATTCCTAGTCGAAAAAATAGACCTCTTTAAAGATATATTCCGTATTACTTAATAGTGATTTATATAAACAAACGATGGTGGAAATGGTTATGATGTAAAGTTTTACCAATAAAGTAAAATAAATATTATGAAAATTTTTAACATCTTCTTAAAAATAAACCTAACAGAAAAGGAGATTGCTATTATTTCATTTGAAAAATAAAAACTGTAAAGAGACAATCAATAATATATAAAACAATTTGTAAACAATATTGGATACTGACCACAAACAGGAGAGATTCGAGGATTGTGTGGTATCTCTTCAATATGGGCTTAACGGAAATATAGAATTCAATTATTTATCAATTTTATATATTTATCTCAGTCTTGAATAGCTAGGTAATATGAGCTATGTAATACACTAATTTATTAAATTTATTTATTGATAACACCTAACAACTTGAGTCGAAAACCAACAAGCTTGTAAAACAATCGGAAAATAGTATTAATTATCTGAAAATAAATAGATTTGAACCAAGAAAAGGTGATGGGTGTAGTTTTTTTTTCGATTTAGATAGGAATGAAAAAGTCACCTACAATCACAATATAAAAAAAAAAGTCTAAACATATACTTTTTGAAATATTATTTATGATAAAATTACTTCGGATAGTCACTTGGACAATAATTTTAAAAAAATAACAAATATATTATATAGACGAATATACAGACAAAAATTAATTTAACTGTTTATTTTATTAGCATCAGACCGTAATAAATTTCAAGATGAAATATTAATGAAAACATCAAAAGAAATATAAAATAACGTCAGGAGTATAAAATGATAAATTAAATATTTTATTGCTATGTATAAATTTTAGCTCTTATATAACTAAAATTTAATATATCATGGAAAATAGTATGCAACATAAATATGATTAACAAGACAAAATTTTCAACAGATAAAATAAGGCTTAGAATCCTGTTGAAAAATTATTTTTATCTTTTTTCTGTTAAAACTCATCAAGTCATACCAAATCAGTACTTCATTTGAATAATTATAATAAAGGAGAATTAATTGTTTTTATTTTGTTATAGGTTTGTATGTTTTAAGTTGAGACTGATTCCTGATTTAAGAAATAATATATTTCACTGAAACTATGCCCCCAATAATTCTTCTATTATAACTCAAATCAGTCATTTTTATATCTTTTCATTTTTGTTTTATCTTGCTTTTAGTCCTCATCTTCCACATACATCTTCTCTCCGTTCTCATAAAAAATTTAGTCTGATGTTCTAGAGCGAAATTGCTTCTTGGAACATTTTATTTATATATTTTAACATTTTACGTTCCTTTGGAGATTATTTTTTTCTGTGATATATATTTCGTCCCTTTTAGCCTTTTATGAACTTGAAAATTGATGAACAATAGTTTAATTTTATATCGCTTTAGGAATATATCAAAAATATATTTAGTAATCCACTAGCAGTAAAAAGTGAATATTTTTCTTATTGGAAAATACATGTTATTCAAAATTTATTTTATACTATTAGATAGCAAATTTGTCCTGACAGAAATATTAGTCTGTGGTACAGACCTCTTTTCATCAAATTGTTAACATCCAATAGAGACTTCGAAAATAGCTTCATCTCATCGTAACCTACAACTTTTTATTTACGAAAAATCTCGTAATTATCTATAGAATTAGGCACTAAAAACTTGTAAATACCCATTTGCTTTCCACTTGGATCGTAAGATAAATTGAGAAAAAAATCAAGAAAACAGATCGCCTTCAGAAATATTGAAGCGTTTGCCGTGATCTACTCCTCCAAAACGTCATAGGTAGTATAAGCCAAACGCTCCAATATTTTTGTAGGCCACTCTTTTTCTCGATTTTGTGATCAAATTATCTTGCAATATAAGTGAAAAGCAAATGGCTATATATGGGTTTTAGTACATAATTAAATAGACAAAGTTTGCCGACCTCCAGATTGAAAACGCTCCAATTCCAAGAGTTTTCGTAAATAAAATAGTTGTATGTTACGAAGAGATGAAGCTATTCACGAAGTTCCCGGCGGATGTTAATAATTTGATAAAAAGGGGCCTGTAACATGGACTATATGTGTTATCTATGAATAAATAAAAAATTAAATTTACTTTACGATATAATTTTATATATAAATATAAAATATAAAGAGCCGTTTAAAATTCTTTTCCACATTTATTTTTATTAATGTTTTGACCTGTTGACCTCCAAAAGCTTTCATTATAAATAATATTTGGATTGAATAGGGAGCACGGAAAAGTTCGTCAACCTAATTAAGAAGTGTACGTACATAACATTCAACGAAGTTCAAATTGTTAATTTTTATTCCGAAAAGTTTGAGGTCCATTCAAGTATAGAATATATTTCAACTCATTCATCCTAGTACTAGAACACTGAAGTACGTAATTAAAAAAATATTACTTACCGAGACAAGTTTAACATGTAGGTATACTAGTAGTACTTAGTAGTATACTAAAGTTATAGTTAGTAGTATACTAAAGAAAAACTCCTCAAAAGTTATACCCCATAATCAAATCAGAACTGCGGATGTACAATTCAATCTTTTGAAGTGCTTTAATTTAATTATTCCACATAGAGGCGAAAAATATAAAAATTATTGATATGAATTGTAAGATCACTAATTCAGTCTGCTAACCGTTGTAGTACAGGACGGTATCGATAATCCGAAATTCCAGTTTATCCGAAAAAGAAAAAAAAAAAAAGTAAAGTTGATTGAGGGGAGACGGAATGGAAATGGCATTGTTCCTCAGTATATATTACTGTAATAGCTTCGTGTGATTGTGTCGAAATCGTATTGTGGTGTGTCTAAACGGAATACAATAAACCTAGGTAATCCAGAAGTCGAGGAATCTCTTTACATATGTATTTGTTGCAACAGAGATCACCTTGGTGTCCAATTTCCGGGAATTTATCAGCTAAAAAGTCATAGTTTTAATTTAATAATTTTTTAAGAAGGATAACAAAGCAGATTTTAATGCCAGTAAGGTTGAATTGATAATTTCAAAAGTTGGTATGAAATGCGTTTTATTAATTCACAGAAAAATTTCTTTGAGCCCGTTTTATTTTTCATTACAGACAACTTATAGAAACGCCATAAAGGCATTTAATACTAGCAGTAGGCGAATGGATAAAATGTCTACTACAGAGGTTTGTTACTTTTAAATAATTTGCGATATAAGGCGTTTTTTTTAAGCAATAAAATCAGAGACTCAATGTACATTATATGATAATTTTCAGAAATAATGTTTTATTTTTGTTTTTGCAATATATTCATGTTCAATTGATAATATATATATGTTTTCGTTGGAAGAGAAAACATAAAAATCCTACACACGCCTCATAGAGTTTGCTACATTATTTAACAAAACTAAATGTTTGGTACAAACTTTGGAAAATTCGATTCAACCAAGAAAAATCACAACACATTACTTTTACTCTTAGACGTGAAACATGCCCTATTATTTACTTAGACAAAGCCGAAATTCCGCAAACAGATGAAATACAGTATCTAGGACTGACTTTAGACCGAAGAATGACATGGTGCCCACATATCAACAAAAAAAGAAAAAGTTAAACCTCAGACTATGACTATTATAATGACTTCTTTCAGGAGGCTCAAAATAAAAATTAAAACCGAAACTAAACACTTATATTTACGTAAATAAATCTATACGGTATGGTGGACCTTAGCTTCACAAATATACGGAACAGTCAAAATGATCCACGCACGAAAACCAAAAATCTGTCAGTCAAATTAGGACCATGATAACTAAAGCTCCATAGTACGTCACAAACATTAGTTAACATAAAGATTTAAACATGCCAAGAGTTAACGACCATAAACGGACACTATGAAAAAATTCACGATAACTTTCATAACTTTAATCTAATAATAAACTAATTCTAAAAGAGATACATACATTTAATAATAATAAATAATATATAGTATAATATAGTAAAATTCGATATATAGGGTATGCGAGATGGTAGCATATAATATATGTAATGTATATATACTATATATACACCTGTTTGCTTAAAGCATTTCAGTTCTTAGCGTAGCAAAAGAGAAAAATCAATGAGTATTTAATCTTGATATTCTTTTTTTTTAGTTACATTTGTATTTAGTTTGTATAACAGTTATTCTGGTATTCAATTTAACCGATATGGGACCATAAAGCTTAAATCCTGTTTCCAGAATCTTAAAGATTTTTTTGGATGAGATATTTTGTAGGTGTTTTATTTATTATATAAGGTATTTTATCTTTTATTATTCTCTTCTTTTTTTTTTGTCTCCCGTTTACTCTTTTTAATTCATGATAATTAGTTATTCATTTTAAAGAATTATAAATCCTTTTGAAATTTCTATAACCTTGGATGAAATATATTTTTCAATACGTTATTTATGAAATAAGTTCAGTTATTTCTTTGACATCATTATATTATTCTGTTAAAATACCTTATGTTATATGTACATACTAACACGCTGATACAAGAAATGATGACGATTACAATACCCAAACACACGCTCATGAGGCTCAAAAGAAGCTGGTTGAGGGATTACCTCGCTTAAAATAAATTAAATCAAGCCACTACCAGCATTTTTCTCGCCAGCAGTCTCATTGTCATAACTTCTGACAGATATAGTTAAAAAAATAAAATTAAAAAAAATGAAGTTAATTTTGTTGGATTTTACTATGTTTATGTAAAAAAAAATCTAGATGTACCATTTTTTTTTTTTTTTTTAGATTTAAGTAACATATTTAATAAATAGCAACAAGCTAATAGGTCACTGCAAGATTATTGCGAGACTTTTGTGCAAGGCCAAGACTGAGTGAGTATTTGGGCAACACTAGTCGATGTTTATATCGATGGCGATATCGATACAGGGCACTCGATATCCCGCAGACAGGCCCAGCAGCTGGCCAGGGATATAGCACAGAGGAAGCAGTGAAAGGGGATCATAAGGAAGGTGTAAGGTGGCGATGTATCAGTTAGATAGGCGGCCAGTAGGTCGCGCTAACTGGCCCGAATCCCCCCGCCCTCGAATATTATACTTCATATTATTATATCCTCTTCCTAATGGCATCTCCTCTTAATAATGTTCTCCTCTAATTATAGGTAAACAGTATGGCTGGCTGCTCGGGCTATATGCTCTAAGCTAATCTGTTCATCGTTACCTGCACATCAAACACACTTAGCCACCCACAACGCAAAACATGGTCTTGATTGTTTCTTGTGCCCAGACTCTTCATGATAGAGTACTTCCTTTAATGAAGAAGTTGCAATATTTTTCTACACTTCCATAAATACATCAAGAAATGGCATTTATTATTAAAAAAAACAAAATAGTGAAGATATTTTTTGGTGGAACTTAAGACAGAAGATAAAATTATGATGTAAATATTGAAAAAAAAATGTCTGCTAAGTGAGGTCAGCATAGCTTCGTCACAATATTCCCTGACATTTTCCACCACTTAGAACAAAAATAATTCAAGAAGAAATATTAGAATATAATATAAAGTTAACAAAATACAAGAAATGAAAAACCATACATACTTAACACTTATTGATGCTTATAGTACTTATAGTACATGTGCCTGAAATTTTGTAAATAGTTTCATCTCATTGTAACCTGCAACTATTTTATTTACGAAAATTCTTGGAATTGGGGCGTTTTAAATCTGGAGGGGAGGGGGCAAGTTTTGTCTATTTAATTAGGTATTAAAAACTCGTAAATACCTATTTGCTTTCTAGTTGGATCGTAAGATAATTTGATCACACAATCGATAACAAATGTGGCCTACAATAATATTGGACAATTTGTCCAATATTTTTGAAAGCCACATTTTTTATCGATTTTGTGATCAAATTATCTTACAATCCAAGTAGAAAGCAAAAGGGTATTTACGAGTTTTTAGTACCTAATTAAATAGACAAAGTTTGCCCCCCTCCAGATTGAAATCGCCGCAAATCCAAGAGTTTTCGTAAATAAAATATTTTTAGTTTATGATGAGATGAAACAATTTACAAAGTTTCAGGCGGATGTTAATAATTCGATAAAAAGGAGTCTGTACCACGGACTATTACCCTTCAAACAAACGAGCTCAAAAAGAATTGGAATAAAACCCCTCACTACTTTGGGAATAAATTCGATTTTTGATAGATTCTAAAAAGAGAGGAAATTCGAGACCACAAGTTGATTAAACTTCAAAAGGAAGAAACTCACAAATATGACGTTCTTTTTTACAATGTGGCAAAAATTAATTTAAATTCACTTTATTTATTTTATTTACTGTACATAGAGTGTGAATGTGATCTGTGAACACTATTATAAATGTCCTTGAGATAGATTGTAATATTTTTCAATAAATAAGCTTAAAAAAAAATCACTAATATACGGTACATATAGTAAACGAAAAGCGAAAACAGTGGATGGGATTCGACGAAATCTATATCGGACCATTCTAGTTTCAACTCTCACAATAACTAAAAATTAGATGAAATCTAAGTAACGGCCGTAGGTGTCATACGTCTTCATCGATAGATTTCTAATATTTCCGGAAATTCATTTTCTATCTAAATAAACATTTTTTATTTGGTTATTTGGAATCAAAACGTACCTTTGCGTTGAAAACTCAGATTCGAAAATTACCATGATCGCAATACTTTCACTTACTATATATTGCATATATAGTTAAATAAAAGTAATAATGGGTGATAAATATTCAGGACGCAGTCTTTTTTATTTATTATTTTTGCCAACGTTTCAACCCAAACATGTGGGTCATTTTCAGGGCTCTGTTTTGGTGTTTGAAGTATCTGGAGAGAGAACAGATTGAATTGTAGGAGAGGATGGCGAATAAGCTGAGTGCGGGCGGTGTAGAGCTTGAGATAGGCCAGGATGACATGTTTTTCTTGATGTGTGTTGTGAAATGGCGTATATCATGGCGTATATATGGCGTATCTCTGATGTGGTGGATTTCAGCAACGACGTGTAATCTTGTTATAGTTAGGTTCCATGATTTGATGAATTCTTGAAGGAATTTAGTCGACTATTCTACATATCATGGGTAATAAATATTCAGGACGCAGTCTTTTTTATTTATTATTTTTGCCAACGTTTCAACCCAAACATGTGGGTCATCTTCAGGGCTTTGTTTTGGTGTTTGAAGTATCTGGAGAAGAACAGAAGTAATAATATTACGAACTGGACTAAACAATTAATACAATTGCTCGAACATCGAAAATCCACCTAATATTTCTTCAAAACCAATGATTCAGTAACTATTTTAACATTCGAATTACCATTGTACAATGTTTTGCGACCGCTTACAGACATTAGTGTGTTTATATATTCTATCTTTTATATACTGTACGCTTTGGCTTAGTAAATTTTCTATATTTTTCGACGGAACGAATTATAGATAGCCAGGAAGACTTAACGAAATTACAAACTCACCACAGAGAATCCTTTTCGCAGCCCCATTTCGTAAATCCCGACAGAGCAGAGGATTATGATCCTGAGAAAGGGAAGGTACATTATAGGTGTAAAGAAAGGCATTTGTATGTAAGAGGGAGTAGGAGGTAACTGCCGAGGTAATACCGGAGCCGGAGTGGAGGTGCTAATTCCAGCCCTAATCCTTCGGCTCCAGGGGGCCGTAATGGTGGAGTTACTGGTACTGGTAGTGGTAGTGCTAGTGGATCACCGGCCAACAGTTTATACCTCTCCGTTCTTATCTTACAGCATTCTCCACTCCCTACTCTCTATTATACCACGGTGTTGTAATAAATCTTTTCAAAATAGCCATACATCGACTAAAGTAAAGTTTTGTATATAATAATAGTACTTCAATTAATTCTTAAATTTTATACAATAATTAAGCATTAAGTCGTACGCGACGTAAAACTAAATACTATTTGCGACTTATCCCTACAATTATTGTAATCCATGGTACAGACCTATTTTATCAAATTATTAAAACCCGCCTAAGAGTTTGTGAATGGCTTCATATTATCCTAACCTACAACATTTTTAATTTCGAAAATTCTCGGAATTGGGGTTTTCAATTGGAGATAGGCAAATTTGAACTAATTAATTAAGTGTTAAAAACTCATAAACACCCAATTTCTTTCCACTAGAATCTTAAAATTTCATCGTGGAAAAAGGTGGCCTACAAAAATATAGGGCCATTTGGCATGACTTCAATAGAAACAGAGCTAAGAGGGTAGAATTTACTGTAGTATAAATATTTTGTTGTTAGACTAATAATTTTTTTTTTGTACAATGACTTAAAGCTCAGAACTTTGCATTCGTGGATGAATTAATCGACCAACACCACCAATCGGTTATTACACACCTCCCTCCACCGTTCGCCGTCCAAACCTAGTCCCTTCAGGTCGGTTTTAACGCAATCTTCCCACCTTCGCTTCTGTCCACCCCTCGGACGTTTTATATTATATTAACTGGATACAGTCATTCGCCGTTGTGTAATCGTCTGAACTCTCCGGTTAACTCATCCTTCTTCGGTCCGAATATTCTGCGGAATACTTTGTTTTAAGAAACCTTAAGACGTTGCTCATCCCTTAATATAAGCGGCAATGTTTCGCATCCATAAAGAACTGTAGGTATGGCAATGGTTTCATAGATTCTAGTTTTTATGTTCCGTGACAAGAGGCGCGAACTAAGTAGTTTGGTCACAGAAAAATAACAAGCATTACCTTCAGCCTAACCTTAATCTCTTCAATTTCGTTTTTTCTAGCTATCGTAGACCCTAGATACCTAAACTTCTCTACATGTTCGAATACATACCTTCTATATCGATATCACCGGATTTAATTGTACCACTTATTAATATAATTATAAATATTGAAATCTTGCAGTTAGAAGTTTGTCGTTACAGACTGCCTTTTCTTGGCTAGACAGAGGTCTTAGTGCAGATAGCAGCACTCTAAAATTTGAGGTTTTACGTTCGATGGAGGGTATGAAGAATCGAAAAATTATATTGGAATATTCCGCACTCTTTTAAGTTAAATTAAAAAAGATTATTTATTTCAGAAACAATACTTTTAAATCATTGACGATGTAGTTATAATTAAAGAAATAGCACCAGAGTAAAATATTTTTAAAAACAAAATTGATCTTCTAGTGATATATGTATTTCTTTACACTACATATATTTTTCTAGAATTTTTATCTTCTAAACATTTTATATGGTTATTCGATTTTTATAGTTATATATAGTTATTCGATTTTCTAAAAAATATGAAATTATTAAATATGTCGTTTCTAAAATAATCGATTAAAATATGCTATATACAAAGAGCAGATCTTTACTGATAACATAAATGATATAATTTCATTTTTAACGCTCATTAAAATACTTATGTATTAAAATGTATGGACCATAATTCTTTCATCAGAACATCCAAATTATGAACTGGAAGTTATATAAAGGTCAGGAAATAATACTTTTATGGGTTCCTTCACATATGACAGGGAATGAACAAGCTGATGAAGGAGCAAAAGATGAAGCCAGAAGCTCCAATTCATCTTATGTTAGATCGATCTTCGTTAAAGAATGGGTGAAACGTATCTCAATAAAAGTAAAAGATTGAAGAGTGAAAATGGTTAGTCGCCATCTCTTGTGCAAAGATGACAACCAACTTGGATACCTCCTAAAAATCTAACACCAAAATAATGCTCTGTGATTAGCCGATTAAGAATCTCAATATGCCTGTCAGTGTTTCTATTTGCAATGTTGCTGTGATGGAAGATTTTCTTAAGTTTTCTTAGGCATTTAGTAAAATCTAGAAGATTGAATTTATTTCATGCTAATTGACGATATTACGACATTCCTAATTCGGTATATTAATCATTTTTAGGACCCTTATATAAATATATAGATCCCTTATTAAAATAGCATACTTATGAAATCATGTTACTAATTTACTATCTGCTAAATATATGCTATCTGCTACTAACTACTAGACTACTAAAGTACTAGAGGAGAGAGGTGAGTGGGACAGGTCGTATCGGATCCCAATGGTTGACCTTATGGTCTCTTTCACTCTCCAACTCTCTCTTTGACCCCAGCCGCATTAATCTACCGTTTCATCGATCCACAGTTATTTTTTTTATCATCAAAATTATAACATTAGGCATATTTAGTTTGGAAAAAAAAAATACTTTGGACTTTATTTTGTCCTAATTTTATTAAAATGAATGGTTTTGTGAAAACGTTTTCCTCCTTGTAACGGGAACTCGACAACGGCATCAGCTTAAGAAGGAAGTAATAAAAAAGAGCTTTCTCATTCATTTATAAATATATGTGTAAGTGTGTGTGTGTGTGTGTCTGTGTGTGAAACAATGGAACATGAGTTTCAATACACCCAACATCAGTATAATAAGTCGAAGAGTTTTTAATTAGAACTATTAAAGATAGAATAATGATTCAAATTTATTTTAAATGTAAAAAATATTTACATAGTTCAACAAATAAATTATATTACTTTTATCATTTTTCCTCTTAATGAGGAAATATTCGATATTCAATTTCGATACAGCATTGAAAGTATCAATGCATTATCACTGGATAACGGTACTAAAATTCAGGGAATTGTTAAAATAGTGAAATTTGGATCACATTATTTCAGTAACCATATCAACTGGATCTGGTTTACAAATAGTAATAATAATAAAAGGCATAGCGAGCTCGAATGTTAGAGTGTTTTGGGATCAGTACTTTATAATGAAGTATTGTTTCAGGGTCAACAGTTGTTAAAGAAGGTGATTTGGCAGAGATCATGCTCAACCATCAGGTTTTTCCCTTAAATAATTATTTAATTATAGAGGCTGGTTTTGAGCCAAGATTTCTGACTACATGTATAATGGTTTTGAAATAATTTGCAACATTTTTACTTTCACTTACGTATATACGTAATGTATAGTAAAGTTAAGTATTGCGATGATGAAAATTTTTGAATCTGAGTTTTCAACAGAAATGCACGTTTTGGGTGGTACCCGAGGTGGTGGCCGAGGTAACATCCACGATCCACGGCCGATGTAACAGAATAAATAATTACCTCCTATCGACCGGAATCGAACCGGAGACACTGAACTGGTCAGGGACTCTCTGAAGTCAGTGCCTTACTCACTGAGTTATTCCGCTCAAAAATTACGTTATATGAGTGACGACAAATCAAAATCTTTAGATTCATAAGAGATAAGAGTCACAATATTATCTATCGCAACGGCTCACATTGTGATGAGTAAGAGAAAACTCGCTTTATCTATTCGAATCTGTCTAAATATTTTTTTTTTTTCTGAACTGCAAAAACTAGACAAACTGCTTTATTGGTACCTTGTGTTGTTGGCGGAGTTTCCGAGAATATTTTCAGTTGATACAATATTTATTTTTCACTGTTTTTATTGAATAGTTAAACATCTTTTTTTTAGTTAAAAAAAATTGATTTAGCTGATGTCACGAGTTTTCCTTACTCATCCCACTGCGAGGCTCTATGATTAGAACTGATCGTGTTAATTATAATTTCAACTATTCATTACTTTCTATAAATATTTCGAAGATACTCATTTATTTCCACATTCTTCATTATTTTCCTCTAGTTCTTCCTTCTAGTAAAATACGAAGACCAGGACGGAAGACAGAGGAATACGAAGAGGGCGAACAAGAAGGCTACGAGGAGGCTAAAAGCTGAGCCAGGTCGGATCAGCGTGCACTTTCTCTCAGAGACGGAACTGAGTGCCTGTTTAGTTCTGGCCCAGCGAAAGTCAGTTCTGCTCCAACATCTTCGAAAAGGAGTCTTTGTTCCTCTGTACTTGTTACAAATGCGACCCCGAAACACAGATACGGTCCAGTCCTCTGGTCTGTTATCTCCTGTCTACGCTTTGGGTCAGCAGCCATGGCTAACCGGATCACAATTTTATTACGACTCCTCAATGGGTTATGAATTTTTTTTTTTGTATCATTGGAGGCTGCAGTAAGGTTAGGTAGTGATAATACAGGCCACAATATTTTAGTAAAAAGCAAGGCTGGAAACAACAGTGGATTCGGATGGGCTAAATCAACGGCATACCTCTAAGTTTAAATCTAAATTAAAAAAAAAAAATGGTCAAGTTGTTTCGGAGCAAATTATACGTATCCTGAAAAGTAAAACCTCAAATTTTGAGAGGGAGTTAAGTTTTTGAATTATTTGATCGATCACAATAGTTCATTATTTAAAATAACAAACCAAAAAAAAACAACTAATATATTGTATAAACATAGATATATGGTATTATATTCTTCGTTTTACAATAATTATGTTAATTCCCACTCATAATTTATATACATAAAAAAAATCCTGAGTATTTTTTGTTTTTGGGAGAAAGGGGGGGGGGGTTGGACCCCCTGAGGCTCAGCCATCATTCTGCAGATTATTTTCTCTTTTAGGTGGGAAAATTAAACACATCATGCATAAACGTTGGAAGAAAGTTATTAATAATTTCAGGGATTTGCAAATTCCTTGGGAAAAAAATAATAATCGAAATCGGATAATTTTGAGGAAAGATAAAACCTAAAATAATTTATACAAATTTTCGGTTAATTATTTTAAATGAAGCATTGTAATCAAATTCATGGGAAAAAATTATTCCTGCATTTTATAATGCATTGAATTTACTTATTTTCACATGAATCGCCATATGTTCAATGACCACGATCCTCATTATTACCACGGGCCAACTAGTTTATTGAATAAGAAAAAAAAAATAATAATATAATAATACAAAAAGCTGAGGTCTTATAAAACTATAGTGTCTAGTAGCAAGTATTGGTTTAAAACTGGTAATAAACAAACTTGAATTTTAAAAACAATTTAATGCTTAGAGAAGGGAACTCTAAGAACGAGGGGACAACTTAATATTGTTATGCGCGTCGCGCTACCTAAAATCATGAGCACACAAGATTATACAATGGATTATTATAAGATGGCCGAGTTGAAGAAAGGACAGGGCTATCTATCGCATGTAATGATCTGTAACAGAAAGCCTGAGGATAGTGAAAGACAGAGAAAGCGCAATCACCCTTCATGCTTGGTTACACCGGAGAGTAAAACTGATGACCCCGGTAAATATTCTTCGAGCTCTTTAAGCAAAACCCTAACCGCTCCGGTAAAAGTTATTCCGAACTGGTATATGCCAATAACTTTCAGACAATTACCTTGAAAACCGATCGCCCTCATCTTCAAAACTTTAAAACTCTCTAACATAGGGATTCTACTGTTAGTAGGTCACCGATTCCAATCAAATGTTTTTTGTGACAATACATCAAAAATATTGGACACATGTCTCAACGTTCGTTCTAATGGGCCATAGGAGCCGAGAAAAAAAATTATAATATTGAACAAAATCTGTGTTATTTAATTTGCTGTGGCTTTGCCCGCAATTTTAGGGAATATATGAGCCTTTCAGTTGACAGAATGACTCCAATTTCAAAGTTTTTTATTATTAATTTTAGTGATATTTCTAGTAGGAAAATTTAACAAATTATTCACTGTCTGTACAGATATTATAAATTTTTCAACTAGAAATATCACTAAAATTACTTTATACCAGACTGAAACGACAAGAAACCGTTCTACGTTTCCGATTAGTTCAACACTTACTAGACAAATGCTCTAAACTTCCAATTATTTACAAAAGACTCATATATGGTACTATCTGGACTTACGGTATCGAGTTTTGGGGCTCCACTAAACCATCAAATTCCTCTCGTATCCAATTATTAAAATCCAAAATCCTTCGTAAAATTCTCAATGCTCCTTACTTTGTCAGGAATAAAATAATCCATAAAGATCTTAATGTTCCATATGTTTCCGATTTGGCCCAATTCAGAAAACTTTCCTTCCATAATATATTTCCTAACCATCCGAATCCTTTTGTTTCTAACCTTGCTTCCTCTTCGATTACTGATAACCCTCCGAGGCGTCTGAAAAGAAGATGGCCTCGTAATCTCCTCATGTAGACATATTATTAGTGTACTACCAATGGGTAGTTTCTCAACAAGCGTTTTCGTGTGATTATATTCCTCTGTGTACATTTACTTGATGTATTTATACTAATTCAGTTGTAAATATAATTAAAAAAAAGAAAAGATTTTAGTGATATTTCTAGTAGGAAAATTTATACTTTTATTCAGAGTTCTATATTTCAACACTGCATTCACTTATTCTAGAAACAAATTAGTCACAGTTTGTACAGATATTTTCCAAATAGAAATATCGTTAAAATTACTTTACTCAAAAATGTTTAAATTCGAGATAGTCATACTGTCAACTGAAAGGTTCATATATCAATTGATCTATTTATTTATTTTTTATGAAGAATTATAAAAAAAATACCAAGGACCCAGTGGAGGCTGAGCAGAGGAACTAGAAATTAAGAAAAACTTACTAATCATTTTATATGTTTGGTTTACATAGTAATTTGTCAACGGAAGTCGGTTTTGTATTATTTCATGTAGCATACAGAGGTCTAAATCCTTAATGGAGATGCTACTCTTAGTAATGGTCTACATACATACTAGATGCGTAATTTAGAGTATTTGCAAATATCATTTAAGGATAAAAAAATATATATTATATATCGTGCTAATTAGCTGTAATGAAGAAGACGCTATGTTAAGTGAGTTAGTTGACTTAAGCCCAATCTGGTGGACTACATTGAAACTAATGAACTGAGATGATTAATGAGATTCCATCAAATATATACTCGCATACCATCCATTCTGATCTAGCCAGCAATCTGTCAGCCTTCTAGCAAATTTTCTTCTATAATGCCAACTAAGATTTCTAAAATATAATAATTTCTTGTCTATTTGTGATAAATTAAACCGAAAATTCGTCTAACTCGAGCTATATATATTTTTGTTTTCCAAATGTTTGTGTTGCGAAGCGCTAAGGTATTAATTAAATAGTTTCTCAAGACGGTGGTGTAATTAGATCACATAAAGTTAGTTGGCGATCGAAGCAACTTTTCACCTCCTCGCTGAGTTGGGATTGAATTAGGAAACTCTGAGACAAGTTCAAGGCTAAATAATATAAATTTATATAAAATTAAACTATTAGTGGAAAATATATTGACAAAGCGCTCAAGAATGTACTTATGTTATTACTTTTTATAATTTAAATTTCTTGGCATTAAATAAGCCAAACAGGGTTTGGAAAGTTTTATCTACAAAGCCATATCATTCCAATTGCTTGTAATATAAACGAATTTGTTTCGTATTAAAATATAATAAATATAATAAACGAGCGTCGAGAAGATTCGGAAGAGGAAGGATACCATTCGAGACTAGATCTTGATTCTTTAACAACTCCTCAAAAATTCTGTGAAGTAGCTCAGGATGTAATAATAATAATGCTTTATTTATTCTGGGACAAGACCCTTTATGGAAATGTAAATGTGTGCTTTGGAGCCTCAGAGAATAATCACAAAATAAACAGATAGATATAATGAATAGACAAATTAAAAAAAAAATTATTAGTTACCTTCATACTTCAATTAAGAAAAAAAATTAAATAAAAGTACCGTAAGATGGGGTAAATTTGGGACAGAATGGCTAACTTTGGGACAGCAGGTAAAATTTAGTTTGTGGTGATTCCGTGGTGGATACACTGTGTTGGTTCAGTCTGCAAAAACATGCTTAGTGTAGGCATGTACTGCTCTACTACCTTGCGGCAGTTTGCGAATCTAGTTCACTACACTCGCTATGCGGTTAGGTTTATTTATTTCCTCTATTTTTTTTTCAAAATTCTTGTTTTCATGAAACTTTCGCTTAGGTATCAAGAGTAGTGTGCAGCAAGGTTGTAGAGCGATGTCCATGCTGACTGAACCAACACAGTGTATTCACCATGGGATCATCACAAACCAAATTTAATCGCTGTCCCAAACTTACCCATCCAGTCCCAAAGTTACCCCATCTTGCGGTACTAATAATTAATAAACTAATAATTTATACACATATTTGTCGATTTTAAAGCAGCCTCTGACTCATCGATAGAAACTTTCTTCGGAAGATCATGACTGAACAGGGAGTTTTCGGGAAATTGGTGAGATTGACGAAGACATCTATTAATAATCATAAACGTTATGTCCTGATAAAAGGAGTCTTGAAGTTCGGACAGTATTAAGGCAGGGAATTGGACCTTCGCCTGTTCAAAATAGGTCTGAACAAGGTGGTAAAAAGATCATGAGAAAATAGTGAATGGGTATGCGTCTGAATGAATCATAAACTCGTAGAATATGCAGATGATATAGCTTATATACCTTAGAATAAATCAACATTCAGAGTCTCTCTTAGAATCTGCTAATATAAGAAACCTTTATTAAACCGAAAATGCCACACTTGAAGGATTTCTGTAAAATGGAAATTGTTCTAAAGAGTACCCAAATTCACCTTACAATACTTTACAGAAATCTGAAGTCTTAGGGTTAGTACGATAACGATATCGATATTAGTATAATATTGAATGAAAAATGAAGTCACTTCGTGAATAAATAATGAATATCATTATCACTTAGATGAATTTTTCCTTTGTGAAATCAGAAATATCAGTTACAAAAAATTCCAAATTTTGATGACCTGACCATAAATAGACTTATCCTATTTCCAAAATTAAAAAAAAAAATGTTAAAATCTAAAATGTATGATATATTTATTAGTATATTTAAATTTAAATAAATATATATCAATTGAACCAAACCGTAGTTAATGTAATTAACAATTAGTAATTTCAGAGTTAATCTGACATGTTTGCTCAAAACTTAAGTGAACAAATAAGCAATCTACTGAGTTTTATCTACAATATGCGTAAATTATCAAAATTTCAGTGAACAAAAGAAAATTAAATAAAAGTAACATTTAAATCATATCTTTTGCATGTACTTTTTTTACTTAGTAGTTTATAAATAAATTATCTGCTAAACGATTGTTACTGGATATAATTAAATAGTCATTTAATTGAATAAATGCAACAAAAAAAATATCGAAATTCGATATTGCCATTTTTCTTTCGACATTCCTTTGTTTCTATAGGGCTGGCCCTAAATATTTAGGTCAGTGGAGCCAAAAAAAAAAAAATATACATACATTGATACTGAATTTATCATTTTGGTATATTGTTTACTTACAGACCATCGCGGTTTGCAACGCGTTAAATTTGCATGAGATGCCTCTATCATTTACATGACAAATACACGACCAAGTGCATCTAATTAACAGGCTAACTTCCGTAATATATGTGGAAAAACAAAACAAGAACTATAACCAAGCAAAGCTCCGCCACTATTTTCCTCTGGATTGTTTTCAAATTGTTTAATGAACAGATGGAAAGTGATGTAATTGTTCTATGGATGCTTAAATTAGAAAATTTAATAGAATTATAATTTTGAAGAGAGAAATGGTTCGGACTGGCAGTCCTAGAAAAACTTTAAATAGTGAAAATTATTTTATTTAAGCCAATGTTTCAACCCAACTATTCAGGTCTTCGGCATGGGTATTGTCGGAAAGGAGTTCCATGCGTAATACTGGTTATTATATGGTTATAATTTATCTCATCACTGAACTATATAGAAACGGAAAAATATTCATAACCTTAGATCGAGAAGGTGGTTACTTTGAGGTTGAACAAAGATGTCCTCTATCTCCAATTTTTTTCAACTGGTTTAGAATAAATTGCTTAAACAATTAAATTGGACAAGTCACGGAATATTAGTAAATGGGGAATTATTAAGCAACTTAAGATTTTCTGATAACGTATGTTTGATAATACCTAATGACCTCACAAGAATTATAGAAGAAAGTAGTAAAAAATATGGGAACATAAATACGAGGAAAACTAAAATACTGACAAATGCTATTGAAATTTCAATTTATTTAGACAATAATCACCTCGAATATGTAGAAGTATACATCTATTTGGGACAAACAATTGCATTCAATGAAAAAATAAATATAAAATAAGAACAGAATTGTAAAACTTGAATGGTATAAATATTGGTCCCTTAAAACGATTTTTAAATGTTACTTAGCAATAGAACTTAAAACCAAAGATATTACATGTGTACATCCCACGATTCTCTATGGAACGTTCTTATTTTGATTATGTTTATTTAATTGGTCAGTGCTTTTTACCGTTATTATTATTTATTTCTTAGTTCTCTGTTAATGTCTTTATTCTACCTACTTTATTTTACTTTAATGTTCGCTCTATCTACTTCCTTTTACTTTAAGTTTTTTCTACCTACATTTTTTAGTCTATACCTTTCACCTTTTTTAATTTTAATTTTTCATTATTCAATGTTTATAGCTTCTTATATCTATTGTTATGTGGTTCTTTTTTTAGCCTTGATTAAGGCCAGAACTTCGGGCCGAAACGTCGGCGAATGTGAAAATAAGTACAATTATTTATATTTACCATTTTATTTTGACTGATCACCCCAACCAACCTTCTCTTCAATCGATCACTAAATCTTTTGTGCTATATCTTACTCCATTAAGATTCCTCCCTAATGGAGAGGCTTTTGTCAAATCTATTGATGTCAATATTTGCACAAATACTGGCCTTTTTTGAGTACCAAAGAATTCAATCACTACTTCAGTTGATGTCAAACAATTAACTGAAGTAGTGATTGAATTCCCAATAGCGATTCAATTTGAGTAAAATACTTGGTACTCGGTATTGAGGGTAGCATATGTCCATCTCTGCATTATACTAAGGTCAACTATTGAATATTCAGAATTATAGTTTATTTGCCAATTTCATTTATGGAAATGAAAGAAGTGGTAAACAAAGTTGAGTACTCAAAAAGCGCTTCTTCAACTCTAACGCAATTTGCAAACACATTTTTAAACCTCTCACTCGATTTGTAAGTGGTATTATATCTATGAGAAGCCTTAAAAAGTGGAGAGGAACGTGTGAAAATGGTGGGGTTACCATAAAAGAAGTTGAAACTTCTTCTTCCCTTCGTCCTGCCCTTCCCCAAGCATCAAATTAAGTTAGGTAGGTAATATCCCCACTCATATAATAATTATTTTTTAGAAGGTCTAGAGGCTACCTTCTTTTCGCCTCGGAGAATCGTAAGGAATCGATAGCAAATTAAGGTTGGAAACTAATGGGTTTGAATGGGTATGGAATTCGTAATGAAGTGACAAGTATTGATTTCGGGCTAATCCAACGACATAATGTGCAGTATGTGTATAATACTTAAACAATATAATATGTGTGAAATAATTTTATTCGAGGATTAGTGTTGCCCAAATGCGAGACCGAGAAGAGTCTTGGTCTTGCAAAATCAATCTTAGTCATAGTCTTGGTCTTGCGTAAGAGTCTTGCAGTTACTTATTAGCTTATTACTACAGAGATATTACTGTATTTTTTTTTTTTTTATAGGAGAAACCTAACTAAGCCCGAATGAAAAATTAGAGGAGTTAAATGCAAAAGTACATCGGTTATACCAATTCTTAACAAATAGTAACTAAGATTGTCAAGTATTATTAACTATTTTGCCTTAATTATTATTTAAAATATCGATTTTTTTTTATCAGTCCTGGTCTTGGTCTTGCAACAGTTAGGCGGCCTTGGTCTTGGTCTTGCAAAGTGCAAGACCAAGACCGATTTTGGACAACACTATCGATGATACTGTATTTTCAGAATTGCAGAATTTAAAAAGAAGAATCAGAATTGTAGAATAACAATATTTTTAAAATCATAATTGTCCAACTGACAGATTGTTTTAATACTCAAAATATTTAAAAAAATAATAATAATGATCTTGCTAGTCTTTTATCTAGATAAGAATACTTGTTCGAATGATCAAAATAATAAATTATAACAATAAAATTAATTTTAATTTTTAAAACCTTCACTATTTTAGTTTCTTCAGTTCACATACTAACATTTAAAGTTTCAAAAAGAAAAATTCCTGACATCTTAATTAATTCATAAGTCGGATTACATTAATATAATTTCATTGTTACAATTTAAACTAATAGATAGATAGAAAGAATGTGTATTGTTAAGCAAAATAATATAACAAAGATCTTACAAATATTTAAAAAATAGATACAAATTTTCTTTGTTAATTTCTATATTTTTTAATGATGTAGAGATGGTTGACCGTTGATATGATATGAGAAGGAGTTAGTTGAGGGTGCGGTCAAATAAATAAAAAAAAAAATTAAAATATATAAATAATTTTAATTTTTGCCGACGTTTCGACCCACTTTGCAGGTCGTCTTCAGGGCGTTGGATGTGGCACTGCGGGAGGCAGTTGAAACACTGAAGTCTGTGTTTTTGAAGTCAGTGTTTCAACTGCCTCCCGCAGTGCCACATCCAACGCCCTGAAGA
This sequence comes from Nezara viridula, assembly GCA_928085145.1. Taxonomy (NCBI): domain Eukaryota; kingdom Metazoa; phylum Arthropoda; class Insecta; order Hemiptera; family Pentatomidae; genus Nezara; species Nezara viridula. Next base: position 124,538,375 of record OV725081.1, on the reverse strand, counting down.
CGACCTGCAAAGTGGGTCGAAACGTCGGCATAAATTAAAATTATTTATATATTTTAATTTTTTTTTATTTATTTGACCGCACTCTCAACTAACTCCTTCTCATATATTTTTTAATGTATACGACATGGACTTTTGTCCGTCGGGTCGTCTCCTATCACGTTTAATTATACTACTTATTATTATTATCTTTTATTTTTTCCAATTTACACAAATATTACATAATAATTATAATTATACATATCACTCAAAGATAATACCATCTACCACGGAATGACAATGACAAACAACAAATCCATTATTAAGTGTTTGTATTTATACTATTCATACTTGATACACTATTTTAAATTACGGCCAAGAAAAAAAAATTAAGTAATGTATTAAGTGATAAATTCCATATCTATACATCGAGATCCAGTGTTCAATTAAAATTAAATTGTTCGACTAAGTATTTCCTATGCTTGTACTATATATTTATAAAGTGAGGACCAATTTTTACCATTGAGGAGCTCTAGCATTTCCTCTCATGAGATAGTGGTTTTTGAAAGTGTTGTATCTTCAGGATTATTCATATTACATAGAAAGTAGGTGTAAATTCTATCGAACTGTCTCCATTGACAGTTCAAATCTAAAGTTCCCCTCTTGCTAAGAAAATTATCTTGACAAAATCTGGGTTTGCATCATTTTACTTTAATTTTTTTAAACTTATATGTAAACCAATTGATATAATAAATTTAACTAAAATCTGCACTAATCGCTTTATATATTATATTTATTTGAGGGGCTGAATTTACTCTCCCTAAACGTTTATGCTATTGTTTCCATAGAGCTAAAACAATAGCTTTAGTGCTGGTGTGCACATATAGCAGAGAAAAAAAATATCAGATACCTCCGATTTCATGATAATCGTGTTCTAGAGACTCTGAAATGGTTATAAAAAGCACACATAAACCTCTGATACTCTATTAAAAAAAACTAAAAACATTACCTTTATATATTAGTATATATAACATTAAATGATGATAATATTAAACGATCGATAATTATATATCATTATACTGTTTGTCATTCATAAAACGATCTGGAGCGAACTGTTAGTTGAGCATATTCAGTATCTAGCGGACAGCGTTACCATAATGGTACCAGCGCCATATCTTTATCCTGCCTCTCTCTCCGTTGAGTATTCAGGCCGAGGTTTATATTGTCAATTAGATTCCTTCAATATGAATAATTTAATAAAAAATATTATACACCATTAAGGAAAGTGTTCCGGAAAACGGAATCGTATTAGGCTTTATTTTAAATAGTTTATGGAAGGAGGTCTCTCCCCCAGCACCTTTTTAATACCCTCTTTAGTATCGATAGGCATGTCAGCTGAAGCTATATTTGTTATTGATGAAGTGAAAACTTCTTCTTTGCACTTTTTTTTGGAGAGTGAATTACATTGAGTTGTCAGATCTCCGATGTGTAACGCTCGGGTAAAGTCGGCTGGAGTCGACTAATTTAACTTTTTTTGCATATGTATTAAAATATCCGGAAAACTAAAAATAAAGCCTGAATATTGTCAACGAGGGAAATATTCATCATTTCATCCTATTAATAATGAGCTATTATTCAAAATTGTATCTTAACGAGAAGCCGTTTTAGGAAAGCGAAAAGGGAAAAATAATTATAATAATAATACTTTATTTATTCTGGGACGAGTCCCTTTAGAATAATACAGAAGGACATAAATATGGGCTAAGGAGCCTCAGAGATACATAAATAAAAGTATTTAAACAGTCATAGTAAAAAAATATAAGTTACTTTCTAATTTTAATCAGTTAATAATAAAAAATAAAAAAAATCATAATATTTATCTCGCCTTGTTAATATTTTCATTTCTATGGTCTAAAGCACACACCTTAGTTTTTTTATGTTGGCATTTATCAGTACGTAGAGTTTATGTTCGTCACGTACCAAGGTGCTTTAGTTGTGAGTCGTAATATTTTTTATTGTAAAATAAGTTTTTGTAAGTGGGTCTTTTTATCTATACAGCATATCTGTGAGGTATAGTGTGTGACATGTGGCATCCATATATATTTAAATAAATATAGGTATGTATTTAGTGAGTAGTTTTAGTCGTATATTGAGGGTCTTCTGTTTCATTTTAACCCATGGCATCCCTCTGTCGAAGGTAAATTACGGCGTCCGTCAGAGTAATTTGGTGGTTTTGATTTGGAAATTGGGGGAAAAGTATTTATTCAGAGAGCAAAATTTAATGTTTCGATTTATCGTGGTTTAATCTAATTGTCAATATAAATATTAATTAACAAAAAGCTTATGAAAGATAAGAATAAAAATAATTTGTAAATTCCAATATATGAAGAAAATAATGTTAAGAAAATAAAAAACGAGCTGTAGCCACTATAAATCCTTGTTTAAAAACTGGGTTATATTTTAGTCGCTGCTTAATTTATTTTACTCACATGTAGGGATAGTCGGATCCAAGGGACGACCGCCCTAGTCTACTGGCAGTAGATGAATTAATAAAATAATTTATAAATCACAGACTAAATTACAGTTCACACTGGAGAGGGGCAGGATGGCCGAGCGGGCTAACGAGTGTGCACAGCACCAACCTGATCAATGATATAAATTAATAAAATAAGTATGAGTTCGCGTCCCGGCGCCCGGGATGATTTTAACTCTGGCATTAATTCCTCGCTCTTACCCCCTGGCCCAGTAAAATTCTTGTATAGCCTAAAAGGCACAAGGAAAGGGAAGACCAAAAAAAAAAAAAAAAATAGTTCATACAGGAGATTGTTATAAAATTAATATATATATATATACATATATATTGAGTGTCGAGAGTAAATTTAAAACATTGAAATGGCATAAAATATCCGTCTTAAGACAAAAGATCCTGAATTATCGTATCGCCCAGGGAATTGGCTCCTGAAGGCTTGTGCACTCATAACGCGAAACGTCTCGGCGATATAATGTTGCTGTCCGTTATAATGTTGCTAACGGCAATTTGGCAATTTGTTTATTATTATTTCAAAATTTAATTTATTATTTTTCGTAATTAAAAAAGGTACTAAATTATTTTACATTATTATTTAAAACCAACCTGCCAAAATATCTAACATCTAAAACCAAAACTCCTGACTAAACAAGAAGAATTTAAACGTAAAAAATAACAGTAATCAAATTTATTTTATTGAAAAAATAATCGTGTGAGGAAATACAATTACGAGTTGCGAAACTTTAACAAATACTAATTTGTACAAGAAACTATTAATATAAACATGAATATTTTAAGTCAACATAGAGCATTTTGCATTAAATTACCATTTAACGGTGTTTATACATACAATATATATATATATATATATATATATATATATATATATATATATATATATATATATATATACACGATTAAATTCAATCTGCACTATAAACTATCACAATTGGAGTACATGGCGTTAAATCAAATAACATCAACGACAATTAACATATACATTGGTATTCCATTAATTTAGGGTACCATTTCAATATATTGTATGTTACTGTTAATTAATTATAAACATTGAAGCATGTCATAGATGTTTCGCAATAACCACAGTATTAAAAAATATTTATTTTATACTAACTGAAATATTAAGACAGAATCAGATACCTACTACAGAGGAAATTAAACAAATGCATCTATATAATCTTTGATAATTGTTTAAATAACAATAGTAAATAATAAATAATAAAATAAAATATTAATGTTATTACAAGAAATGATATGCAGAACTATTTTGTAAGATATATATTATCTAATTCCGCAACAGAAATTCAGGACTTTAAAAAAAGTATTTTTCTTTTGATGTTCACTTTATATTTTTAAAGTTGACAAAAAAATATATAAATATAAACGATTAATCTTATCACACTTAAAGTTTATTATAGTTGTTGAAGACACTGCTCTTATTGAATAATTAAATAATATTAATTAATTCATGTTATACGGTTTCATACTCGTCACCCTAACGAAGGCCTACAACTTTGGCCAAAAGCTAGGCAAATATTAAAGAAGTTTTGCGCTTTCTGGTTATTTCCCCTCTAGACCACATCACCAAAAAACTTTTCAACGCTACATTATAAATTTACTCTTGAAACTGACATTAGTTAAAACGCCAGTTAAAAGTTTTTAACAAATGTCACGCATTAATGTCTATGGCAACACAGGCATTTTCTCTGTATTTATAATCTATTCTAAAGGGACAACAGTACCAGGAAAATAAAAAAAATATTTTCATTAATTTTTAATTTGAGAAATTTATGATTTTTTAAAATTTGATGATAATCTAGTGTAAAGTTAATAAAAAAGGAAAATAATTATATAAGTAAATGACTTTATTACATCACTTTACAATCATATGTCATAGTCCAATAAGCAGTGCCAACTTGTTTATTTTGTCATAGTAGTATTCCCCTCGAATTCCTCTAGCTGCTAATAATTATTATAGTTAATGCAAAATATTTATTATAACTCGATTAATTTATGTTTTCAATTTCATACAGACAGAAACGCCAAGAAATTGCTCGTATTCACCACTAAAAGTTCATTTATCTTACTATTATCAGGTGTATTTAGACAAACGAAATTGAACTTTGAGATTTCACATAACTATTTCTTAGAATCCAAAACTTTGAAGAATCTTCAATCTTCCTTCTTACCTAACTAATTAAATTATCTATTGAGACCTCAAAATACTATTTGTTGCAGATTTGGTCCGAAATAGATATACCTTCGTCAATCAAAACCTCCTTACCCAAACTATTCACGACTTCGTAACCTTTCAGCCAATCGATTCCCGATAAACCCATCCATTTCGATACCTTTGAAAAGAAGAGACACGAGAACCAGAATAGAAACGTTGAAATACCACCAAGGTATTTTCTCCAAAAATTAAAATCGATTTTTTTTTAAAAATACGATTGTTACTCTATCACTATTAATACAGTCCTTAATTGTGAATAATTGTAAAATTACTCATTAAAGATATGTGTATGTGGAAAAAAAAAATACTATTACCTCACATGCAGTTGTGTGAAAAAATATGTTAATTTCAATAAATAAATAAAAAAAATTCAATTAAATATAATAATTACGGAAATGTCAGTATAAGAGATAGGAGAGGATGTTTTAACCATTTATAGTAGAGAATAATGAATACTGATGGAGTTCCATCTTCAGGTGGAGTTCCACTTCACTAACTGAATATGGAGCAGCCTTTATCAATTCCTTTTTCATTTATTTATGAGGTAAAGTATAATTTTCTTCCACTTCTTGTCTGAGAATAATGACTGCAATATTCTTTACCAGACTAATTTCCAATGGTTATAATGACTCTATTATTGTCGAAAAATTCAAATGAATGAAAATAATTTTATTATTTTGCGACTATTGTCCCTTTAGAACAAGTTACAAGTACAGAATATATGGAGCAGTATATGACGTCTTGTATAAAAATGAAGTAATAAAAAACGTGGAAGTTACGATAAGATGAAGCTATTATTCACAAGGATTAGGCGATGCTAGTATTTAGCACAAGTAGCACTTGTGTTAAATCTATTTAAGCCTTACATAAATAGTCAAAATATAGATATCACCAACCAGGACCAGAGCTAGGAATTTTAACAGGTTTGGCAACAGTTGTGGCAAAGATTTAAACTGATTACCGATGTTGATAATAATATCTATTGATAATAATATTCTGTTTTACAAAACATTTATAAATAATTGCCAATGTATCTTATTACGTAAATATTCTATCAAATATTTCTAATGTATATTTTTTGTTATTTTCAGGTGAGTAAATACTGCTTAGCTATCTAATAAAATTCTGCATAATGTAAGTACTATTTACTTTATTTTAATGCTTTTAATACCATTAGGAGGAAACTATAATTGCATGGATGAAACTTGGTAACAAAAATTTGATAATATGTCAGTGTTCGTATCAATGAGAAATGTTATTTAAAAACTAGGGAATAATTTTGAACAATCCATTCTAAATTAAATGCCTTGCAGGCGGCAACCTTTGCCCCAAACAGAAATAATAGCAATTACAGTGTACTGCTAATAATAATAAAAAAATGGAATATGTCATGTATAGGGCAAAAAAAAGTTATTTGTAACGTAATATACTAACATATATACACATACCTGTGTATCTAATATTTAATCAAAAAAGGTTATGGCTTCACTTAAATATTGTTCTTAATTTGTAAGCAACAAATTTTATTTTTAAAAATATAGGATTCGGGCGTTATCTATTACATAAGTGATTTTTTTATAGAATGTAGCTTCGTTATTATGTTATAGGAACATTAGCAGTGAAACAAAAAGTAATCTCAAGTATCCTGGTTGTGGGCGGGGTGGCCGAATGGGCTAACGCGTTGTGCACAGCACCACCTTTGCCCGGCAACCTGATATATGATAAATGATACAAAAATAGTCATGAGTTCGCGTCCCGGTGCCAAGACGTCTTTTAAATCCCTGCCCATACTCCCTGGCCCGGTAAAACCCCGTATAGCCTTAACGGCGAGGATAAATGGCATAAATATTCTGTAGTTTCATTTTGTAAAAAATATTTAAGGTTTTTGGTTCGGTAAAATATTAAATTGAAATAAAATATTGTGATATATGTATTGAGTGAAAGCTTAAAGAATATTTGTGATCCCTCAAGCAGCATAAGTTTGTAGTAAAACTAGTGCAGCCAAAGATCTACATAGTCTATAAAGCAAAGCGTATAAATAAATAACATCTGTAGAACGAGAGAAGACAGAGTACCAAAGGAGTGTATGAAAGCTAGGCCAACTGGCAGGTGACCACGAGGCAGGGTTAGAAGAACATACTTGGAGCACATCCAACGAATAGGTCAGGAAAGAAGGAAAAGCCTAGCTGAGTTGAAGGAATTGGCGAGGGACGGAGATGTGTGGTCATATTGGATAGAGGCTCCATCATACTAAAAGCTCCATAAGGAGGAAGAAAAAGGTATATATGTTTATAAAAAAAATAAAAATAAATCCAATATAAAAATGAAAATCCATTTTCATTTTAATACAAGGTAAGTAATAAACCAAACTCACTAAATATATTTACGTTTAACTCGGTTTTTTTTTTTTTTTTTGTATATTTTAAAATATACATTTTTACCATTCAGCTCATCGTGTAAAGTTCGATTTTCCAGATAAATGTCTTGATATATAGATACTTCATTATGATTAATTTCTTAAATGATTAACTATTAGTTTAATAATCTTGCGCCAAAGAAAATTAAACTTATTTCAACAACCACAGCTGGAAGCCATCAAATCTACATTAGCAAGTACAATATGGCAACAGCCTTGTGGATAGGGATACAGCTGTAAGAATAGATGTATTGTGTCGAATCGATTATGGGCTTACATGGGAATACATGAATAGATAGGTAGGTGGGGAGGGCGCTATCTGGGGGCAGGATGGCCAATAAATTGTCCCCTGTCCTCCAGCCCTTGGCCCTGATACTCTGCAATATCCAGGACTTATCCTTTCTCCTTCTGTTAGGAGATTCGGTAGATCCTAGAGGAGAGAAAGCACGTAGCACGAGTAAAATAAATAGAGCATTTTTTTCACATATTAACTGACTTCGGCGGGAATCGAATCCAGAACGCACCGCATACTGACAATTTTATCTTAATTAATGATTGACAACAATGATAGAGAGATAATTAGCAGTTGTCAATATTGGATTATAGTTTACCAGGATCCATCTCAATATACCAATACTATCTGGTATCAAACTTAAGCTCTACTTGATTTGGTAAGATTAAGTTGGATTATAGTAACGTATTACTGATGTTAGCCTACATAATGACAATATACACACAACATTGAATAGTTAAAATTATACAAATAATCATGAACTAATTTTATTAATACACAAGTTAATTCAAGATGTAAAATATGACTTAAATCATTATATTATATCACAATCATGTGTAAGTATTTATAATCAGTGAAAATTCAACTATATAATTACGTTTTCCTTTTATGGCATTTCCTTCAATATCGGTAAAAAGTATTTTAATCCCTTCATAAACTGTGATGATTCTATCAAATAATTACTAAACTAAAATTATTGAAAAAAGATTTAATTTAAAAGATTTAACACAGTTTAATTTGAATATTAGAGGTAGCTAATATATTTTTTTTATTAACTTAATGATGAATTTCTTGAAATAAAAATCTTTAAACTTCAAGACCTTTAATTTATTCAGAAACTTTCAAATTTTACTGATGAATTTTAAAGAACTTTTTATTTCTGACCTGCAAATCGATACTTTTTTTTATTTTATCGTGTTTTCTTAAAAATATAACTTCAATATTTGTATTTACGTTGCAGTAAATTTCAATGCATTCACTCCAGAAGTTAATATATATTATTGAAATTAGCAAAATCGTAAATAACACACTTTTATAACTGCGATAAAATAGAAAAGGATAAATAAATCATTAAGTTTATGAATAATTAAAAAATATATTTAGACATTAATTACATAGCATTAAATGAGATGAGAAGAAATGAAAAGAGAGAGCTTCAAGTTTGAATTATTTCCAGTAACTTATAATGCATCATATTTTCAGACCCATGCTGTGTCACATTTATAATTTCTATGTCACATTTATTTTTAACAAATTAAAAATAATGAAAATTAATGCTAAAAAATCTTTATTAATTTATTTAAATGCTGAAATTATCATTTTTCAATCTAAATCTATTAATTATAGTTATCAAAAATAAAAAATGAAATAACATAACAATATGAAATAACGTAAGACATAATAATAATAATAACAAAAGTCTAAGCGAACCTTCGGGTTCGATCACGACACCATCAATCGCTTATTAAACACCTCCCTGTACCGGTCACCGTCCAAACCCAGTCCCTTCAGATCGGCCTTAACGCAATCTTCCCATCTTCGCTACGGTCTACCGTTAGAACATTTAGTATTCGGCATAGCCAATATTAACCTTTTAGGAATTCTTTCGTCACTAAGTCGAATAATTTTACAAGCCCATTTGATTCGCCGCGATGAAATACATAGAGATGAGAACGATACATAATACATAGGGATAAGAAAAATATATAAATAATATTAATAATTTTTTTTAGGATGACGCTATAGACTTTGGCCACGAGATGTGGGAGCCTGAAGAGGATCACCCAACCTCAAGTTGCTACAAACTATGGTACAGCGGCAGGCCACCCGTAGCTCCATAGTCGATCTTTTTGAAGCCAATATGGCAGTGTCCTTCCTACCGATTCACTCGGGTTCTTGGATATTGAAAAATTGGTCTGGATCAATGGATTATAGTTGCTCAGAGTCAACAGGCGCACGAGGACTTTATATTTTTATTTATTTATTACACTCTCAACATGCGATTCCCGAATAAATTAGCTTTTTCCAATAGACGATTACCCACAAAAGCACTTAAAACCTATATAAGTTTCTTAACCTGCTCCTGCTAGACTTATCTTCATGACTTAATTTTGTTCTTATATCATTAGTTAAGAAACTTATGTAAACATTATTTTTTACCTTTGATTGAGCATACTTTTAATACTTTCAAAGTACACCTGAGTACACCATCTCATTTCAAGTCTTGTTAATATTTAAACCTAATTAGACTCCAGTTTCTGTTTTGACTAGAGCTCCTACCTGAGATAATTAACCAGGTAATTACAAAGGCTCCGTGTAATTGCTTTTGGAAAATCCTTTCTTGGAAAATTGAATCAACATTTCATACCAAGGATAATATTTATTTTTTCTTGTTATTGCGTTTTATTTTGTAATCAAAACTTTTTTATGTTTTGTATGTTTATATCAAGTTTAATCTTTTTGATCGACAGAAGATTACTGATACCGACAAAATATGAAGTACATGTTACTTATCACTTGATCGTCATAAATAATTACTTAAAATTTAGAGGCTTTTAAATGCGTTTAGACATTTCACAAACTATGGGAAACACAAATACCTAAACGATTGTTTCTTCATGCTAGTATTTTTTATGTTTACATCTGATGTTGGTTTCAAGAGAAATCAAACAAGGAAGAAAAATAATTAAAAATAAACTTTAATAATAATAATTAGATAATTAGCAATAATTTTTTTTAAAACTTATTTATTGAAAAATATTACAATCTGTCTCTAGGACAAACAATAAATTTAATAATAATAATTAAATAATTAACAATAGCTCTTTATTTTGTGGGTACTGAATGAGACTGAGCCGCTACCCTCGGCTTTGTAACGCTCATTCGGGTAAAGTCGGCTCGAGTAGACTAATTTTTGCATCTGGATTAAAATATCTCAGAAAATAAAAATCGAACCTGCATACTGTAAGCGAGAGAAATGCTCAGCATTGCATCCTCTTTGTAATGAGCTATAATTCAAATTACTTTGACGTGAGTTAGAGATTCGGAAAGGGAAAATGATAACGCCAAAAAAAGATCGGCGGAGTTTTGCAAATATATTTCAATCAAAAGGATTCATCGCATATTTTAGAAATCATAAACCTATTGTTTCATTTTTATAGTGTGATACAAATCATGATTAGACACAGCAAATTTTACCAAAGTGATTTATACACAATTATAATCGTATATATTGTAAATGTTATTACTTTGTGAATATGGAACAAATAGAAATATTTGAATTTCATATTATTAATTCCGCTTTGTTCATGTTTTCACTTCTACCGTGTGGTCTAAAGTACACACCATTTCCTTTTATTTTTTCTAATCTAGATACCTTTGAGAATTCTAATAAAAGATTCCGTTGAAATTGAATTCATTTGTGGCTAGCTTCCAAGTTTAGGTCTTAGTTTCAAATGCATTGTATACAATGGTTTCTCTTATAAGGGGAATACGCTTCATATTTTATTTTTAATTTCGATTTAATCAAATTACATAAAGCAATAAGAGATAAATATTTGATCTTAATTTTATTTTCCAAATCGTAATACTGCGGAAATTATGCGAAAATAAAAATATAATTTTTTTAACAGAGCTTTAAATACTGCTAAAGTATTATATTCTACATTTCTTTCGTTTTCTTCCATATTAATTACAGTTATATGTAGTTGAAAAAAAACTAAGATAAAATCCTGAATCTGTTACCGAACTCGTCCATCCTTGTACAATCATATTCGTGATTAATATGAAATATTTAAATCCATGTAACGCGTGTAAAACTAAAATTGAATAACATTTTTTATTCAAAACTAATATTATACAGAGTGTCCCGTAAATAAATAATAAAAAACTATAATTTTTTATTTATTTAGAATTATAACAATCTGTCACGTGGACAATAAATTATAGTGATATATGAACACATTCTCACCATGTATACAGAAAATATAAAATTAACAAAAGTAAAATAATAATCAAAAACCATTTACAATAAAATAACCTAAAGATTAGTAAATTAATTAACTAATAAATTAACAATCGTCTTTTCTTTTTGTCTAATATATATTTTTTTTTTGTCTTTGGGAAATTTTTATTGTGCTATAATTGTATTTATTGTTTAATATGGTTTTATTGTTGATAACATGTAAGTGTATTGTTATGAAAGAGAAGAAGAATAAAAAGAAAGAAAGGAAAGATATGTCATATATATATATATATATATATATATAAAATAGAAAAATATAATATAAAATTAATGGTCGTGTGGATTGATAAGTATGCTGTGTACGAAGCAATCCTATGTAGTAGGGCAGCATTACTTTTAATAAAGTATTTCTCTCTCTCATAAAAACACAATCATACCTATATACAATGTATGAAATTAGGCGGGAACCCCAAGCCAGGCTTCTCCCCCAACTACAGAAGGAAAAGCAGAACTCCAAGAGATCCCTGCGCTACTCTCTCAACCGCGTCATTGGTGCTAAGGCCAGTGGAAAAAAACTATAATAAAAAAAAATTATAATATATATATTTTTTTAAACATAACTTAGGTGAGTTCAAGCCGCACTATAGTCCTCTTTAAATAGTTTTAACAATGACAAACTCTACTTTCGTTTAAAGTAAATTTTGTCAAGTTTACTGTGGAGCAATGATTAATTATTTAAATCAAATATTTTTTAATTTATCGCTTCCTATTCAACAAAAACCGCGACTCTCTTAAAAAAACAAAAATCATTAATTTAATAATTTTCTGTTGGAAATTGGACAATTGTTTATATGAACTTTTTTGTAGACCTTAATGTCTACTATCAATATTTAAACTATTTCCCTCCACTTACAGGACACCCTCTATAATGATGTAATAAAGGAGAGAATATATTTCAAAAGCGACAGAGGGCGCTAAAAGACTAACACCGTAGTTAATGAAGACAGATCAGTCTTGATGAAGGCTGGCTCGTTAGCGCTCTATAACGGTGGATCAAGCAAGCACTGAAAACTTCAACCCCTTCCCCCACTCCTTCTTATTTCTTTTTGAAAAAAAAATATAAAAAAGAAAAGAACGGCGTCATTAAAATTAAATCGAATCGAAAAACTGTTGTTTCATAACGTTATGAAAGGAGAACTAACAGCCAATTAGTCCATTCTTCTCAGGTTAAAAGGTCTTTACAAAGGGGGCGTGGAATTCCTCTAAAATAATTAGCTATGCGGGTGTCAGCTGAAATTAACTTCCATCAATAGAATTATTAAAACACTAAAACTGTTGATATTTTCATTTTGTTATTCTAATGATATCAAATATCAAACGCAGTTAGGTAATTGGACTACAAAAGCAGCTCTTTACGACAGTCAAACGTCAGCTCAAAATGGTGCCAATTAAAAGGAGAGACTCAAAAATGTAATATTGCATGATTGGAGTATGCGATCTGTTTCAAACCTAAATGAAACTTTACACCATTCAGATGCTAAAAATCGTTTTCTGCTGAAAATGGTAGAAGCAGTGCGACAAACAAAATTATGAACGAAACATTATTAGTCCGTGGTACAGACTCATAATTAGTTAAAGTAATTATAGGTAATAGTATATGATAGGTTTTATAGTTTTCCCCATAAAATAATACTGCTTATCAGATATCAAATACGAATAGTCTATTTAATGAAATAGTAAACATTGTGTCTCTTGTAAGCAGTAAGTGTCAATCTCATGCCACTATGGATAAATGACACTATTAAATAATCAGCTAATTTTGAAAAGGAAACATATGACCGTGAAATGTACCGCTTACTGAGTATGAAAAATATATATAATACTAAAAACTCTTAAATACCCATTTGCTTAACACCTCGATCGTAAGATACTTTTATCACAAAATTGAGAAAACTGGTGGCCTATAAAAAAAATTATATATATAAAAATACTATAAACTCGTTATTTTGACATTTGGGATGTAGTATACGCCAAACGGCTCAATATTTTTAAAGGCCACCTTTTTTCCCGACTTTAAACGCAAATCATCTTACGATCCAAGTGGAAAGCAAATGGGTGTTTACAAGTTTTTAGTACCCAATTAAATAGATAAAGTTTTTCGATCTCTAGATTGAAAACGCCCAGATAAATAATTCCACACTTTTCGTAAATACAATAGTTGTAGGTAACGATGAGATGAAGCTATTTTCGAAGTTTCAGGCGGAGGTTTTTTTTTTCTCAGAATGTTCGGATGTTTCAGGCCTCTTGACTTTCGGTTTCCGCCATGAGTCTTCTAGCAGCTTTGTACTGTTATAGGAGATAGCTCTGATCATCTCTTCTTATATAGATGATATCTAGTGAGCACTTGGTTTCCAATAACCGGACACGATCACAATCACTGTCTCTTAATCAGGAATTAAGAGTGATTTCCTAAAGCAAGGTTGCCAACTCTTTGCAGAAATCACCACCCTGTTTGATGTACCTCCTTAGATCCTCAAACAGCTTTGTCTTTTGTTACAGACGAGGACACGTCACTTCGTCAGAATCATAGTCGAAGACTACAGGGAGCGGGAAAAAGTTTACATTTTTAGCTGAAAAAGTTCTAGAAATGTACCAATGAAGGCTGTCTCACCTCTCCTCTGCGTTTAATCTAAAAAAATACGATATATATGCAATTGTATTTTTTTCTTATATATATATATATATATATGTTCATGTAAAACAAAAAAATAATAATAATCTTTACTACTATATTAACATATAAACATATTTTAAATATTATATCGGTTCGTTTCAAAATAATTATGTATAATTTTCACATAAATAGAAAATTTCCACCATATTTAATTTTTTTTCATGGCTCCCCCCTAATCAAAATCGAAATTCTGCGCCTATGTGTTGAATAATTTATTTTTTGTATTTTAGTATATTTTTCATACTCAGTAAGCGGTACATTTCACGGTCATATGTTTCCTTTTCAAAATTAGCTGAATATTTAATAGTGTCATTTATCCATATTAGCATGAGACTGACATTTACTGCTTACAAGAGACACAATATTTACTATTTCATCAAATGGATTATTTGTATTTGATGTCCGATAAGCAGTATTATTTTATGGGGAAAACTATAAAAAGTATCATATACTATAAACTATAATAACTTTACTAATTATAACAACTCAAGTCAACTATTCCAACCACGGATGCCCATCCCCCCGAAGACCGATGGCGCATGCCCTCTCACCCTCCCCCCCCCAAAAAAAAATATATTATTGCCCCCGTCACTCATTTTTCGGAAAAGTTTATCGTTATTATGATTTATAAATATTTTTGTGTGAAGTACAATAAATAAATTGAACAATTTAAAAAAATTAATTTTCTTGAATTTTCGGCCAAAGCTTTAGTATTATATTATGTTTTATTTGCTTTCAAATTATTAAGGCAGGGGCAACGTACCCCCCTCCCCTCACACCTCTACGTATGCCCATCCCAGGAATGCATTATTACTTTTAAAATATTTTTGCCTTTTAAATAAGAATTACATCTCCGATAATTACAAGAGCTTTGTCAAAAAGGGATACAGGTTTTTATAATAGGGGGGCGATTAATTTGAAGCTAGCGAAATTAGCCTTTATTTCCTAATTAGTTTCAATCGATCTGTCACTGATGATAACTTTTCATAAGTTTTTTTTTTTTTTGCTACTGTATTTTAAATTATTTCCGTGTTTCATAGCCAAAGACAAGGCATTAGTTGTGTTTATTTTATAAAATCAATAAAGATACCGCATACTGATATTTCAAACAAGTGGCGCCCTTTTAATCAATGCTGAAACCGAAAATACGGAAGACAATGCTCCGCTTGAGTTGAGAACTTCCAAATATGCGGCACCCTTAGGTATTTTTTTTTATATTTACGTAAAGCTCTTAGTGCCCTTTTTTGTCTTTATTTCCTGGTTTTATAGTTCTCTTAAAATTGAAGACGTGGGAGCATCAATTATATGTAACGAACGTCAACATATTTTTTTCTCTTTCATCACTATGTAATAATTATACTGCTGAATTGGTTAATATATCAGTAATTTTTGTCTGGGGTCCCTGGTCATTGCGGAATAGCCGGTAATGAACTGGCTGATCTAGTTGCCAAAACAGCCTTTACTGATGGAATACCTTATCGGAGAGTATCTGTAGAGGATTTTATAACTGTCATCAAACGGAGAATGAGGACAAAATGGGAACAGATATCGTCGAATGTAACCGAAAATAAATTGAAGGAGGTTAAGGGTGACGTTTCCTCTTGGGCATCGCCAAATAGGAATAAGTGCAGAGAGGAAGTAATTCTTACGCGCCTGAGTCAGTATGGATACCTGATGGCCCCTGATTATCCGCCAACATGCCAAACCTGTGGGGCTCTTCTGACAGTGAAACACATCATAACAGAATGCAGAACTTACGAAACATTTAGACTCTCTTGTGAATTGACGAACGATCTACACTCCATTTTACAGGTCAATACGAATGAGGTTGATAAACTGTTTTCTTTTCAGAAATGCTGGACTTAAGAATACTATTTAGTTCTCGATGAGAATAAGGCGATAATGACTCTAGTGGTTGAAGCCTTATAAAAAAAAAATAGATAAATAAAATAAAATAAAATAATTGAAAACTTAATTTGCCCCCCTCCAAAAATTCTGTTGGCGCAACTTGCGCAATACAACCCCCCATCTGGGCACCCCTGATTCCATCATAATACCAAATTGTAGTCAAATATTCTAATATAAAATGTTGCTCTAATCTAAGTTGTTAAGTTTTTTCCTACTTTGATCTGTTGTATTTCTTCTCAGGGAGTATGTTGTAGTCATTATTAGTGGAATATCAGAGAAATTTATAATGCATACATGTATAAAAAATATAGACATCATGTCAATTACTACTGTTATAAGTCGAACAAAAAATTTCAGAAAGAAAAATTGTATAAACCGTTACGATTTAATTATTATAATATAACATTGTAACAGAATAAAATGATGCAACAGCTGAACAAAGAGGAGAACTCGATCAATTGTCCACCGTGGCACAAAGAGCTTCTGACACGGCACGGAATTGGGCTGATATATAAATTAAAACCTCTTTGTAGAGCGCTTTGTCCTCTCCCAAACTAAATAATATTATTAATATTGTGTACTGACAAAGTTCTACCTCTTTGTAGTGTTTCCGAGCGAAGCTTCAATGTTCGGATGATGTTAATTTTGAGCCTCTATATCATTGTTATTCTACCTAAAAATTAATCTGTGAATAGCGATGAAACATGAGCATATTTATATCAGTATCGAAATAGTTATTTAGTAAGGGAACAGTCAAAGTGATTGATAGATTTGTAAATTATTTTAATAACATAATTATAGACAGAGAGAAGTATCTGAAGCCTTTAAAGTTCGAATGGGCTTAAGGCAGAGAGACAGACTATCACCGATATTGTTCAACTTAGCCCTGGAGAAGGTAATCAGAACATCACAGGAAGTAATGAAGAGGACATTGAGAAACTCGCTAAGACTCTGATAAGAGGATAAGAGCAGATCGGCCTACAAGTAAATGAAGACAGAACAAAATATATGATAATAATCCTGAACCATGTCCTGACGAAACCATAATAATAAGTTTTTTATGCCAACTTGAATTTAAAATATAATAGAAAATATATAAACTAAATGTAAAAAAATAAATATAGACAAAATAAACATTAAGAAGCAATCTTAAACAACCAGAGGCCGTAGCATCGCAAAACGTCCAATTCGGCATTTTTAACTGGAGTAATCTGGTACCAGAGTAACAAAGGCGGATCTACGGAGAGGGGAGGCTTTCGGGCTGAAGCCCTCCCTCCCAAAAATCAGTAAAATATGACCATGTTTTATAGAAAAAATATTAAGAACTATCTCTTAAAGTATTATTGTTCGTGTAATTACATTTAATAGAACTCCAAGAACTACTTAAACACTACTTCATATACGTAGTTAATTTATTTACTTAAAAAAAAAAAAATAATTATCGTTATATATATGGGAAAAAAAGCTTTCGGGCTGAAGTCCTTCCCCCAAAAATTAAATCATGGATTCGTTAGTGCAGCGTAGTAATGTAAGAAAAAAGGCAAATAAAGAACTGCTTACAGAAACTGTTCAATCGATATCTCATCATATGAAGACAACGAAGTTATGATGGGTTAGTCAGGTTGCTCGGAGAAATGCATCATGAAACCTCTACACATAACAACCACAAACATATAATCTCTACACCACCACGTGAAAGGCCAAAACCAGAAGGATAGAATAAACAAAAGTTGCTGTAGAATTTCATGGAGTAACTGGAAAGCAATAGCCCAAAGTAGACAGAGATAGGTTGGAAATACTAAACACATTATAACGATAAACAATTTTTTTTAAAGATTCATTTGGTTGACTTGGTTTGAAAAGGTTCTAACTAACAAAATTGAGGTAATGGAGTTTTCACTCAGAAATCACTTACAACAAAATTACCTATGTTCCAAATGAATTTTAGATGTGTCAGTTGAAAAATAAAGAAACCAGCAATGTGACAAATATATTTGTTTAAGTAATTTATTTGAGCTTGACTTGTAGTCCGTGGTATAGGCTGTTTTTTTATCAAATTATTAACTCGTAATTAGGGAACTTCGTAAATAGCTTCATCTCATCGTAATCTACAAATATTTAATTTACGAAAAATTCACGGAATTGCGGCGTTTTCAATCTTGAGGTTGGCAAGCTTTTTCTGTTTAATTAGTTACTAAGAACTCGTAAATGCCCATTTGCTTTTCACTTTAATCGTAAGATAACTTAAGCACAAAGTCGAGAAAAAGGTGGCCTTCAAAAACATTTAGCCGTTTGGCCAAAAATATTGGCGTTTTGACAATTTGGGTGAGTAGGTTATGCCAAACAAAGTATTTTTTCTTAAATTATAAAAACATTGACAATGAATATTAGGGAATTGCTTCTAAAACAAATAACCTTTCTTTCATTTAACTTAAAACAGAAATCATTTAATAAATCAATTTGTTAAAAAAAAAATTCACGAAATTTATTTAATTCGACTTTTCAATTTTTGGTGCACTCCATGAAACGTAAAACCTCAAATTTTTTAGGGTGTTGTTCCTTACAGTAAGACCCTTGTATCATCACGAAAATATATTCTGGAGTTCTAAGTGTAAAATTTCTATATTTAAAATTATATTAATAAGTGGTACAATTGATTCATTGACTAAAGCAAAATTAAGTTCACAGAAGCATGGAATTTCACAAATATCATTATTACTTAAAGTAACACAATAATTATACTACACTAAATTGTAACTTTGAAGCTTTGTTTCTCAAAATTTTAGCAAATGCAGTTAAAACCTTTTCAAAACAACGATTTGTCGAGGGCAACGATTCAGATTGGAAAAGATATTTCGATATCTAGGTTAGAGCTGCTGTTAAATGTCAAAGGAAATTGCGCAGTTACACTTGGGAACTTTGATGAAGTTTGATGTAGCGAAATAAACTTGCTAAAATAGGAACCCCTTTACTAGAGCGGACTGAGGCAGTGGCGTTCTCTGGGAGCGAAAGGTCACATCCCGCCCACACAGCCGCCCCTAAATACCCCTGGATAGGTTAGCACACTCTAGTAATTTGCAATTCATAACTATCCCCTGTCCCTTCGGGGCTATTGCAACTGGCGTCCATTGTGAATCCTGCGGCGGGGGCGGAAAAACAATGCCATGGAACGCTTGGATGGACACAATTCTCGCACTTTATGAGCTAATTCTCGCAATGATGATCAAACATCCCATCGTCTATACTTCAACGAATAAACCGTTGAGCTACAATTTTATCGTTTTTAATAATTTAGATCATATGAGAAGGAGTTGGTCGGGGGTGCGGTAAAATAATTTAATTAATTAATTAATAATTTTGGAGTTCTAGCAATGGCCAGATTCTCCGCTCAAGTCACGAGTGTCTGTGGCTGTAGCGCTCTTACTCATCCTCCGCTGGTTTTAAATACCGATGAAGTGGCTGAAGGAGAAGCGTAGGGATCTCCTAAGCCTCGCTTTTCCCTCCACATGTGGGGGGACAAGATTGGTTCGGAGATTTCCTGGCTGATTATAAATAGCGTATATAGATAGGTATGCTTGTATCTAAAATGTTTATTTAACGTTTATTTCTATTTTTACTTACTTATGTGTGTATATATATATATATATATATATATATATATATATATATATTTCTTTTGTTCTTTTTTTTCTTATTCTTTTGTTATTACTTTATTTATTTATATTTCTGTACATACGGTATGAATGTACTCTCTGAACTCTATTATCAGTGTCCTTAACTGAAAAAGATTGTAATATTTCTCAATATAATGTTTTTTAAAAAAAATTATTTGATTAAATTTTTAAAATAACATTTTTATCTTTTCGCCAACGTTTCGATCCCCTTTGTAGGTCTTCACCGGGGAGTGATATAAGGCACTGCAGTTTATAGACTCAATTGACAGCAGATGATAGACTCATAGACTCAGTCTATCAACTGCTACCTGTAATGCCCTATACCACCCTCTGATGAAGACCTACAATGTTTGTCGAAACGGTAAAAATACTATTTTAAAAATTTAGTATTTATTTTACCGAAATCAGTCCCCTCCCCCGCCCACCACCTGCGATCTCTAGGCCGCAGGTAGCCTTCGTGAGTTAACAGTGGGCTCTAAAATAACCTTGAAATAATTACTACTCTAGCCTGAAAATTAATTAATATTGAATTATTTAGGTAACGAAAATTTGAAAATTAATACAATCAAGTAGAATATATCCATATGCATATCTGTATTTATTGATAAGTAAAAATAACAATAGTAAAATATAAAAATTTCCTTTTTTAAAAACCTTAAAATTATGGTTTTGACTTGTATGTATGACACGGGTATACCTGTAACCTGATGATATAATATGGTAGAATACACCCCTTTTCCGTCTGTCAGATGCGATGAATTTTGATGAATGAGATATCAAACGAAAGGAAATTTCACACAAAAGTGACGAATTCCAATTTCAAAACGTAAACCCTTACTACAATAAAATGCATTGTAAAACGTCTGCAAGGTAAGGCCAGTATAGCTTCCATGCCGTTATAATTGGCTAAAAAATATCTATATTACAAGTTCTATTTTTGGCATGAGAGTAAAATCTTTGGGAGGAGCTGTTTTCGAAAATTCAGTAATCCTTCAACATATACGAGTTTGATATCTACGAGTTTTATTCATCAGCGAATACTAAAATGCGAAAGAGTTCCACATATGACCTGATCTTTTTTACTAACAGCAGTGATATATATTCAGATATGTTTTGACTAGTAAAAACGATGGAACAAAAAATCCACAGGAAAAATTTAACTTTTCGTTTGTTCGGAGTGAACGAGACCAATACTTTTCTTCAGTTATTGCAAAACTAATTTAGCTGGAATATAAAAATATACGTCAAGTTCACATAACTTTGATATTTAAGGAAGAAACCGAGACAACGACAAGCTGGTTGTACTTCTATAGAAATAAACACAATTAAAAATAAGACTTTCTATTTTTACGAACTCTGTGTAAAAATTAATTTAAATTTACTGAAAATTACACGAAATCTAACTAACGCAGTAAGTGTAACGCTTAAAACCAACCAAAAAATACAGTACAACTTAACTTTTTGTAAGAATCCTAAAATTTTATTATTAAATAGAATTCAATAAAATTGATACTAGATAAGTTCTGTACTATTCTACAAATCTCCTTCAAGTTTGGGTCAAATCGAACGCGTCGTTTTCAAACCAGAGCGTTGTAAATAATGCATTTTGTGATCTAAAAGCGAAAGTATTTTTTTTAAAGTAGTACATAGAATTCGATAAAATTCATACATACTTGATTATTTGTTAACCAATCCCTAATTTAGATGCAAATGTGTAAGCCAAATCGAACGGTGCGGTTTTAGAAATATATACGTACAAAGGAAAACACGATTGCGCATATACATATATATAAGAGAAAGTAAATTACGGAATTAAACAAAATTTTTTTTTACCTATATCTAAAGTTTTATCCAACTAGGAGCCAAATCGAACGAGCCGGTTCGTAAATATTGGCAAATCTAAACAAAATACATTTGCGCGTGCGTAAGCGGAAGTGCTGGATGGAATTTGCTAAAATTGATATGGGCCCATCTAGGCAGCAATCCGCACAATCCCTAAAATTTTCTTGAAAATTGGATGAACGGTAGTAGGTGATATGCCCGTTACATCGATTTGACTACAGAGAGACAGATAAAGAACCAAACTTTAACCTTGAAGTCTAAAACGCAAAAAGCTAATGGAATTTTTCAATTCGGACAAAATTATTTTTAATCACTCGATCGAATATAATGTTGACCGGTTTCAAAACATAGGTTATATCAAAAGTATCATTATCACCTGATCGATTTTCATTAACTATAATCAACCAATTTTATAAATTACTTTTCACTTTTATAAATTTTAAAAATAATTTAACAACTTTCATATATTGAGTACCATATCTTCTTTTTGCTAAATAGCAACGGTGGGGGAGCCTGCAGCCTCTAGGCAGCAAGAGGCCTATGCGAGCTATCTGCGACCTACATACGTTTAACGTGTTCTTAATTAATCTTGCGCTGGAATTATTTATTATCTAAGTATTTAGTTTACGAAAAATTGTAAATTAATAGAATTAGGTTGAATATATATGTATACGGGATTGTAGTTACTAAAAAACAAAAATATTAACAGTAAAATATAAAGTATTATTGTGACCTCCATGATCACTACCTACTCTTACTGTGGCCTCTAATAAAAAGGTTCTCCAGTTGTGGTATAGAGTATTGAATACACTAACATGTATAAAGAAAATGTGAACTCCGCGAGTCAATATGGAAGAATACACAAGGTGAGAGATGGACGCTCGGATAGAGTGGATCGAAGCAGGTTCAACGACACAGGCGGCAGAGAGCAAACGATAATGCAGCCGCAGATCGGACAATGATAATGTCACTTTTCCAAATTACTGTTTGCTGTTTGCCACAGCTAGTGCTATCTGATGGCCAGTTCTAATATCTTCTCCTTCCTCCTCGGGGGGTAAATTAACATCATAAAGATTTAGTGACAAATTACAATAGCCAACAGTGTAATGTTAAAAATTCAAAATATACACTGGCCATTTCAAAATTTAGGTTTCATTTATATTAGTCCGTGGTGCAGACCCTTTTTCATCAAATTATTAACATCCCCCTAAAACTTCGTAAATTGTTTCATCTCATAACCCACGCCTATTTTATTGAAGGAAATTCTCGAAATTGGAGCGTTTTCAATCTGCAGATCGGCAAACTTTGTTTATTTTATTAGGTATTAAAAACTCCCATTACCCACAACCATTTGCTTTCCATTTCAATCGTAACATAATTTGATCACATAATCGAGAAGAAAGGGAGCTTTTAAAAATATTAATTCATTTGGCATGACCTACACCACCAAAATAACAAGTTTACATAGGCCAAACGGCTCAATATTTTTGAAGGCCACATTTTTCTCGATTTTGCGCTTAAATTATCTCACAATTGAACTGAAAATGGGTGTTTAGGATTTTTTTGGAACCTAATTAGATAGACAAAGTACGCCTATCTCCAGATTGAAAACAGCCCAATTCCAAGACTTGGGCATTATGAGGATGCTGTTGGAAGATTATGCAGCACATCTGGAAATTATTAAAACAATAAACGACTGCATGGCATTCAATAATAGTGGAAACCCACTAAACGATAGGGAATGGAATTTAGAGGTTCCCAGAAGGAGGTTTTCATGGCGCAAGTTGCCATAAAAAATTTTTAGGGGGGCATATTTTGACGGATTTTTGAATTTTGGAGGAGGGCACATTTCTACAGGGCTATAAATTTTTAGAATGAAAACATTCAAACTTAGGGTTAAGTGAAAAACATGAAACAAAACGCAGCAAGTATAATGATATGCGAATTTTCTAATTCGCTTACTTTGTTCTTAAGAAAAGATGAGCAATAAAATATCTTGGGGGAGGGGGAGAAGGGAGAAGGAGGTAGGTTATTGCGCCATCGACCTTAGGGGAAATGGGCACCCCTGATGGGATTGACCCAAACTGAGCAATTTAAACATTTAGGCAGGTGGCTATCGATGGGGAGCGACAGAAGAAAAGACATTGATGAAAATGTCACCATAGGTAGAAAGGTTATAAGGACTTCAGTTCTATGAAATAAGGACGTCATGCTCGAAACGAAGAAGTGACTCCATTCATTTGTTGTAAGCACCGCGTTATAAGCCTGGGCTGTTTCAACCGACTCAGCAAGAAAAGTATTATCAATCGAAAGGGATTTTGGAGACGCAGTTGTAGTATATCTAGACTATAAGTTAGAAATAACGCCGTTAGGGAAAAAGTGAAAGAATCCCTTAATATCCTGTACTCTATTGTGACAAAAAAGCTGAGTTGGTTTGGGTACGGAAATTAATCCGGAAATCAAAGGTTCAATCACGAGAAGTGAAACAGAGACTAACCTTACTCTTGGATAGGTTAGTTTACCAAGGCCTCATAAATCTTTTACTGATTTTCATAAAAAGTAAATAGTTTTTCATACCCCTAGTTTATATTTTTATAAACTATCTTAAACTAATTTCTTTTGTAATGGTCAAGTGGGCAATTAATAAAAAAAAAAAAAAAAGTGAAAACGTTACAACATAAAAAGTTATTTTTAACTGTTATGTATATTTGTCAGTTTTTTTTTCCATTTTTCTTAATTAATTTATTATTTTCGCAGTACTTTTTCTTAATTTTGGTAAGTAGTTGACTTATATTTTTCTAACTTTTGACAAAACGATTTTCAAACAATATAACTAATTATTATATCTTCATTTTTCCCTAGATGTTCTATGATATAAGGTAATGACCAAATAATCTTTCAACTATTGATGGGCAATGCACCAGATCCACACAGCCTGTTATCTTAACGTTGACTGAGCTAAAATGGCGTCAGATTGATAAGTGTAAGGTTCATCATGTTTGAAGTAATCCTTGTCAGTCTGTTGACTGTCATTCATGACATGTGTAGGGTCCGCTTTTTGATAAAAAGAAATGGCGGTAGGGCTTATATTAGGCTACGACATACGACCAACGTTTTGCAATTAAGTCGTATATGGCGTTAACAGAACCCACACTCTAAAAGAAAAAATAATTATATCATTTGTTTTCCTTTCAAAGTGATGGGTATGTTGATGATTGGGAATGCTCATATTAGTAGCTGGAAAAATTTGTCTATACAATATTAAAGAAAATATAGCGAATTGTTTATGTATATGACTTTAAATCAAAAGCGAAATTCTTTAAGAGTTTTTCTCTTTTATATTAAGCAATATTATTTTTGGTTCATTTTGACCTCCTTTATAAGTAGGTAAAGCAGTTATCTGATGGTAACAGTTTATTTAGCTTTATTGGGCAAAAGGTCTCTGACCTAGGAACTAACCTTTCTTATCAACAAAGTGAAACACGTCCAGCAAGCAGTGCGTGATATACTAAACAATGAAATAATACCTTTTATAAAAAAAAAAAAGAAAACACCGCTATATAACATGTTTGGTACACTTACTTAACATTTCAAGTCATCTATATTTAGAATAATACCTATACGTTTTATATTATACACAAACTATATAATTTCAAGAAGAAATATATAACACAGTTCTTTAGAACAGTACTTTTCGCTAAATGAAGGATATAATATGATCACAGGTAATTAATAATCTTTGATTATCTGACGACTTTTAAGATGTGTTTCGTTTATATAATTTTAAGTCCCTCATTTATATTTTTCTTTTTTTCTTTTTACTTTTCTACCGCAATTACTTCTACTACTACTATTACCGCAACTAGATAGGGAAAGTATTGCGATCGAGTCAAAGGGTTTTGACTACCGATGCCTGGGGCACAAATCGAATGCTCGCTGCACAATAAGAGAAAAACATGTTTTTCAAAGAACTGGGGCGCAAAAACGGCTCTAACGATTTCCATGAAACTTTCCTATGGTCATCTTCTTGGTTTTAAAGAAAAAAATATTAAAAACTATCTCTTAAAGTATTCTTGTTCATTTAATTACATTTAATAGGACTTCAATAACCACTTAAACACCATTTCATATACGTAGTTAGTTTCTTTCTTTTTTTTAAAATTAATTATCGTTATATGTATATGAAAAAAAAATCTGTCGGGCTTAAGATCCCCCCTCCCCAAAAATTAAATCCTCGATCCGCTAGTGGTGGATTCCCAAGAAAAATCAGAAAAAAAAATTATAAATAAAAGAAAAATGTTTTGGAACTAATATGCAAAGTGTATACCTTCCTTCGGAAAATGTATATAGAATCATTTGAAAGATAATTAAATTCCCTACAAAATACCAAAAAAAAAAAAAAAAATAGTGTAAATCAGACAAGTATTAGAGAAGTTACAGTAGGGTAAAGGCACCAATTATCGACATGATACCGATCATTGACACTTGTTACTTACATTTGATAAAATAAGCGTTTAGGTTCACGTAGAATTTCCAGCTTGGCACCATTTCAAAAGCACATTAATCAACCAAGATGAAGTCTATTGGTGAATAAATTAGGTGGGAAACGCATATTTCTTATCATTTCACCTCAATCGCCGGAACCTTACCGATTTTCTATGAAGATGAGGCAAATTTTTTTCTCATTCATGAACTTCAATTCTTTTGGTAAATTTTGTTACCACTTCCTCATTATGTGATATCTATCATTTTCAAATTTTATTTTCGATTAAAACAACAGGTATTAGAGGTGTCAATAATTGGATCTTCAAAATGATAAGTTTCGCCAATTATTGACACAAAGTGTATTATATATTCAGAAAGATGAACATGAAGAGAAGAACAAGAAACAAGGACATGAATAGAAGGTTATAGAATGACATAAATAGAAGAACATTGAAGAAGTGTACGGACAAAAAAACATGGAAGAAGTCGAAATTTCGGCAGAAATGGATACAGATCGAACACACAAGTAAAGGTGGCTTCTTCACAACCGTAATGGTTATCAAAAGGAAAAAGACAATCATGGCCTGTCGAGTTCTCAGGGTTTCAGAAGATAAGATGGCTGCTAATCCTCTAAGAGCTTACAACAGTCTGAAGAATGTTTTTCAACTTGACGAAGATGAGAAACATGAGGAATCGAAGAGCGGAATATAGTTACCAAAAAGCTAAAGCATGTTTAAGAATAAGAAAAATCGAATAGTTCTATTTTCTTAAAATCTAAATACTGATTGAAATGTACCAAAACATATCTCCTTACTATAGTATATAATTTTCTTTCTCTTATCATTTTTTGTGATACCTAGATATGGGTAATAAGTTTTAAAGTATTCAGATTACTAATTTGTGATAATTTATTTTTGATTAGTTGCACATATTCCTGGCTCACAATAAATTCGCCATCTACTTCGGTATTCAGCAAATATGATAGCAGGAGAATAAATGATAGAATAAATAAATAAGAATAGAGATAACAAAACAGAAAAAGAAACAATATTAAAATGAAAATAAGATAACATAATAACACAAAAAAAGATAATACAGCAAGTAGCTCAATGCAATAAGTATCTTGGCCAGCGCCTCAGCAGTCTTCTCAGCGGATTATATGGATTTGTGGCAGTAGATAGAGCTTGAGTAAGAGGATTTGAATTTAGAGTCAGTCTGTCATGAAAATTATTAAAGCGGTCTGTGGCAGTTGTCGAGATGAAAGTCTGGATGATATTTATATTTCATGTCTTTGCTGTTCCCCATAGTTCGATTCCATATGTACAAAGTGGTTTAATGAGGACTTTGTAAATAGTTAATTTAATAGTCACCGATAATTTTGAACGTCTGTCAAGTAGCCTAGAAAGAAGTCCGTATCGCTAATTAAATTATTTTTTTCTTTTTTTTATGTGGTTTGTAAATGTCAGTCGTTTGTACAAGTGGAGACCCAAATATCGTGAATTTTTGAAGGGGGCACAACATTTTGAAGGGGGGTAGAGTATTTTATTCTATATGTAAAATATGGTGTCCATAACTAGCTCCATACCCTGTCGAAAATTGGTTTTTGCATGTAAATAATTGGTGATAAACGTGTTAACGGTTTCGTACTTGAAAAATTGAAAAGTTTATAGGATTTTGGTGGATTTTATTTTTTTATAAGCGGAATCTGGAAAACAGACTTGGACTAGTATGAAACACTTTGAACCATAATTGATAAAAAAAATTAAGGTAAATTACTTCAAATATTTCGTTAAAGTGTCAATAATTGGTGTCTTTACCCTATAATGAATTTTATACGATGATTTTAATAATGGTTAACGTACCCGTTTACATTGATTTAGTTCATCAAAGAAATGGTACTCTAATAATTTCGGGAAAGTAATATAATTCAATTTCCTTATTTTAATTGACAAATTCAAA
Organism: Nezara viridula; assembly: GCA_928085145.1. Taxonomy (NCBI): domain Eukaryota; kingdom Metazoa; phylum Arthropoda; class Insecta; order Hemiptera; family Pentatomidae; genus Nezara; species Nezara viridula. The sequence continues at coordinate 124,510,347 of OV725081.1, read as the reverse complement.
GTTGTAAAGAGTTGTCTAAAATCGATAGGAAAGTCTTATGAGTAGATTTTTAAAAATTAAATCAAAGTATTCGTTTTTGAGGTATGATAAAACATTATATGTTGTCTCGTTCTTGGTCAAACTATTGACCGATATATCTCCGGAAGAATAATCTTGTGTATTAGTAGCTCTATTGAATTCTTTCCAATAAGTAGTAAATCTGAAAGAGATGATCTGGTAAGTATACGCATTTATCTTTGTCCTTTGAAACCTGAGGACATTGAGAGAAAATTAGGCCATAACCATAGCAGTGTACAGCTCACTCTTTACTGTGTACTGTGTCCTGTGTCCTGTGTACTGTGTATTGTGGAATCCGAGAAGGTCGATACAGTTAGACACAAGAGAAAAAGATATACGTGCTTCAGCGGCTCGGATTACAGACATTCTTCGATGTTGTTATTACTCTGGGGCCATCTCTACGGTATAGGCAAGTCAATAACAGCTTTTAGTTTCGAACATTACGGTAACCATTCAGCCATTCAGCCCACCGTATTTATTTTATTTTTTTTATTTATTGAATAATGATAGAATCTACCACATCCAAGGACAATAATTATTAGTATAAGTAATCATATGACTACAACGAGAAAAATTAATATAATATTTTTTTTAATGAAAACTTCTTTAGGCGTGTTTTGCACTTTTTTGTGAATTAGATTGAGCCGTCAGATGTGTAAAACTCGGTTGAAGTTGACTAATTGAAGCGTTTTTGCATATCGATTAAAATATCTCATAAACTAAAAATTGGACCTGCGCATTGTAAGCGAGGGGAATGTTCAGCATTTTATTCTCTTTATAATGAGCTACACAGGCGGATCTACAGGGGGGGGGGCTTTAGGGTTGAAGCCACTCTTCTCCCAAAATGATAAAATGTAACCATATTTTATGAAAACAAATACTAAAAATCATCTTTCAAAGTCTTATTATTTGTGTAATTACATTTAACAAGACTTCAAGAATCACTTATACACCATTTCAATAGGTAGTTAGAATCTTTCTTTTTTTTTCCAAAGTAATTATCGTTATACATATGAAAAAAAAAAAGCTTTCGAGCTGAAGTCCTCTCTTAAAGTTAAATCCTCGATCCATTAGTGATGAGCCAATGTTCGAAATTATTAACCTCTCACCGATCCTCTAGAAAAGAAGAGACTGCAGATTAATAATTGGACATCTCGCATATCTCCAATTATTATAAAATGGAGGTACAATCCTTTCAAAGAAAGAAGCTTTTTGCAATAAACTGACGATATGTTTTAAATTTCAATTTGATTCAGATATCATTATACAGATGTTATACTAATATCGATATTAAAGACCGATATCGATAAGGAACATCGGGCTTGCCTGTTTTTCCTGGTTTGTTCTCTTTTCAGCATTTTTTTTTTACTAGTGCTATCTACTGATGAAGGCCTAAAAAATAGGCCACTTAACCTATAGTATAATAGTAAATAGGTACAAAAAAATGTACCACCAGCAAACGTATACTAAATTAATAATTAATTAATATTGAAGGCTATTTAAAATAAAACTTAATCTGTATATCTTATAAAAAATAATATTGTAGCTTGTTATAGTCCTAAAACTATTTGACGGCTTTTATCAAAACTTAAAATGGTTTTGCCCTATGTCGCTAGATATAATTTATTGTAGCTTGTAGCTTTACAGCATTTGTCGCTTCCATTGGACGAGAGTTGTTAGTAAAACCATCTACATTTAAGTGGTAATATGGACATTGACAGAGAGTTCATATTTTCATAATGTGGCTGATTTACGTGGATTGAGGGAAACAAGAGGAAATGATTGGATTTGGGTTGATGATGTTGATGTTTAGCGGCTGGGCTAATCGGAACGATAAGCTCATCTCATCAGTCGGTCTAATCTCGGCCTGCTCACCGCTCATCTTCTCTATAATTGCTTTAGCTTCAGGATTAGCTGCTTCTATTTTCAGCAGGTCGTATCCAAACTCAACGGCGCACGGCGGGACAAAACCTCAAAGATAAGAGTACTATTTTAATCCATAAAACTGTATATTATGGTCAATGATACAACAAGTTGTCGAATGCTAGAGAGTGACAAAGTAATAAGGAAAAGTTTTGTGACAAAATTTAAGGAAATGCGAAGAATAGTGTAGAATGATCTAGTATCAACTTCATTGAATTCTATTCAACAGTTAAAATTAATATAAATACCATTTACAAATATAATGACTATGAAATGCGGAAGACATGGATCATGTGAAAGGAAGGTTATATTTATAGTACTGTTTTATGAGGTTATACAATTTTAGAATCTATTAAAAATATCAATTTAAACTGATTGTTTGTCCTTTACATATTGCTGCCATTGACACCTACAGCCGTTACTTAGATTTCATTTAATTTTCAGTGATTGTGAGGAATGAAATTTTGATGATCGGGTATAGATTTTGCCGAATCCTATCCTCAGCTTTCGCTTAGGTATGCGATTTTCTTTTACTATATTTTCCGTATATTTGTAAATTTAAAATAAATTTAACCATCGAATTTCTCTCGTATCCAATCAGTACAATCCAAAATCCTTTGTAAAATTCTCAATGCTCCCTACTTTGTTATAAAGAAAACCATCCTTCCATAGTAAACTTCAAAAACATCCCAACCCTCTCGTATCTAACCTTGCTTCCTCTTCAATTCCTGATAACCCTCCGAGCCGCCGGAAAAGAAGATGGCCCCGTGATCTTCTAATGTAGACATATCATTAGAGTGCTACCATTGAGTAGTTTCTCAACAAGTGTTTTCATGTCATTATATCCATATGTTCAAATTTACTAAATCTATTTCTTTAAAACAGTTGTAAATATCATTAAGAAATAATAAAAAAAAAATTGCACCGACTGTAAAAAATAACGTTATATTCATGAGTTTGTTCTTTACCTTTAAAGTTCAATCAACTAGTTGTGGTCTCAATTTCTTTCTCAAAGTTCAAAATAGTAAAGGGCTTTATTTCAAATCTTTTTGAGCAAGTTATGTTTGAAGGGTAATATGTCAGTATCAATGACTTTTAAGCATGTATAGGTCTTTATCTCCTTCATTTCGTTAACTTTATCCATATAGTTATATTTGTTCTTGAATTAATTTTGTTTTAACTGATGGAAAATGTCTTTTTTTCTTTTTATTTGTCATTTGATCCCTGACCAATATAATAGGGTTTATAAAAAAAAATGGCCGTTTTATCAAATTCAAGAATTAAAAGGACTGTAAATATTTTAATCATATTTAATACTTAATAATACCTTTAGAGCATTCTCTAAACTTGTTTAATCCCATCCGACTTCTTCAAAAAAAGCCTCAGTTTGGTGTGCTACGAAATTTTCATAATTTTAAGGCATTACAAGAAAACAAAGTTCACTGTCACCGAAGTAACTGAATTTATTAAATATGAAGGGGCCAGAACACTGCGTGGCGTTGGTTTGAAAAAAATACGACATTGGAAATGAAGAAGTGCTCTAGGCGACCATTAATGGATATTGATGAGGTTCTGCGAAATTGATAATTTGATAATTGGTAATTTTGCATAAGTTGAAACTTCGGTCCAAGAGTTCTTTGACAGTCATCCCAAGGAATGGTATCAGCGTGGGATTTTACTTTGAGTATTAATTGTATTTTATAAAAAATAAATAATAATACAAATATTTGATTGAAGAACGGTCAATTTTTTTTATACACTCTATTAATATGCGATTTATTCGCACGGGTCAACAAGTTAGATATATAAATGGAAATAATCTATAAATATTGTTGATTATTATAATTTAGAATACAATTGAAAATAATTTTACTCTGGGACAAAGTCCCTTTAGAATAACAAAAAAGTAAAAAATTAAAATATTATGTTTGGCCTAAATAGAAACAAACATAAAAAGTATTTATTTAGATTGAAGGATTTCTCAATAGCTTTTAATTAAGAAGATATAAATTTATAAAATCTGAGAAATGCAAAATAGCAATAAAAGAAAATACTGAATAAAGCGAATTGACTTAACCATACTTAAATCGATAAATTTTATTACTTAAGCTATTTAAAATAGCCTGGGAAACTCTACCAGTGACACACCAGCCTGACACACCTCCATCTCATAACAAAAGATCTTATCCCCAGGTGTCAAAAGTGTAACCAGACATAAACTATAAAGCATGTTTTGGAAGTAGGCACTTTTTACACCCCAAGATTAAAAGGTCTTGGAACACCCCACAATACATCAGCATCTTTTCCTCACAGTCAAAAACCTAGGAGTAACCTTTGACCGGAACCTCTCCTGGAATAACCATATCTCCCAGATTACTCGAAAATCCATAACTGCTCTTAAACAACTCCTAAGATTCCGTGATTGTATTCCTCTAAAAACCAGACAGCTCCTTGGAACCTCACTTATATCCTTCCACTTCGACTACGGCTGGTTGGTGTATGGAGGGTTATCTGCCCGGCTGGAAATGAGACTAAAGAGACTCATGAATGGTTTCATAAGATACATTTTCGGGATCCCCAGGCGTTCACATGTTTCACTCTGGTACACCGAGTTGAAGTGGCTTTATCCTACTTCTCGACGACAATTCCTCCTAAGTGTTTTCCTTTTCCAAGTCTTCAGAACCTTTTTATTTATTTTTTTTTATTACCTTCCCTACATTTTTTGTACCCTCCCTACATCCTGGAACTCCTTACTCTGCGCTCCTCTATCCACTCTCTCAATACTAGGTCTCAACCTATAGACTTATATATTCTCTCCCATAAAACTTCCTCCTTCAGCTAATCCTTCGTCTTTCGTGCTGCTTCCTTATGGAACTCACTTCCTACCTCCATGCGTCAATCCTCGTCCACAAATTCCTTCAAACAACTCCTGTTCCAACACCTACTCCACATTCAAACTTCCCCAAACATGTAAAATTACTTGCATCTATACAATATTTAATTTCAATCCATTGCACAATTGAAATAACAATAAACAGTAAATTAGTTGATATTTTTATTATGTCAGACTAAGATACATAAATTTGTAACTCTGTTATTATTCTTAGGGGACAGTAGTCCCAGAATAAAATTATTTTTTCATTTCATAAAGCATATTTTGGAAAAATGCACCTTTTTTCACCACAAGATTAAAAGATCTTGGAACACCCCGGAATATATCAGCATCCCTGGGAAACCAGGAAGAAATCATTACTAAAGTTATGAAGTTTCTACACAATGGAAGTCTTCTCAAACGTATATGACAAGTTTATAACTAATGATCCTTTACATTTTTTTATTTTGTTTTATTTATTATTTAATTATTTTTAAAGTTCATTTATTTATCTATTTTAGCTTATTATTATTATCTTTAATTGTATTCAATTAATCTTTTTTATCCTTTTGTTATTTATTTATTTTTATTTTTTGTACGTAACCACCTAACTAGTAGTTGATCGGGTGCTGATAACATGGATGCCCCTAGACATTGAAACAAACAAACAAACAAAACAGTTTCCTGTAAGATATACCCCTTGCAGGCAAAAATGGTTATATATATAATAAATAAGTAAGCACTTAAGTCCATATTCTATGTTCTGATAAGATTGTTGTTGTTTTGTTGCAGACTTATGGAAGATAGGATGGACTGGAGGCTGCTGCTGTGCTTCTGGCTGGCGACCGCCCTCCCACCACCCGCGTCTTCCCTCTCGCCGATCTACAAGCAGGACCAGGATCAAGGTGAGTCCGACCGGTTTGGAAGTGGTAACTAGGTCACCGGAGCACCTGCGGCTGACCCCTCGTCAGGCGACCTCTTCGGTCCTGTATTATATATTATAATGGCGGGGGATGGTAACATGCGGTCTTATCCTGTCGGTCGAATAGTCGGAGGACTCCAGCCTCCTCTACTTCTTGTAATCGGGTAATCGTTTCTTACTTAGAGGACGCTCACGCGAGGTCCTTCAAGGTACCACACTTTCTATTCAGTCGGGAATGCAATAAAACCACTACTTAGGAGACCTAAAATCGTGGCCGACACTAGCGGATCCAGAATTTAATTTGGGGGGGGGGGGGCTTCAGCCCGGAAGCTTTTTTTTCATATATATATATATATATATATATATATATATTAACTTCCTATATGAAATGGTGTTTAAGTGATTCTCGAAGTCCTATTAAATGTAATTAAACGAGCAATAATACTTTAAGACATAATTTTTAAATATTTTTTACCATAAAACATGATTACATTTTATCATTTTGGGGGGCTTCAGCCCGAAAGCCCCCTCTCCTCTCCCCCGTAAATCCGCCTGTGATGGCCTATAATCTATAATATGATTTTCGGACGTTCTAAATTATAAAATTTTTGGCCGTTTTCATGGATTAAAGTGTAATTACCTGCCATTTTTCCGCGTGAAATAACCCGTCTATACTAACTGTAACAGCGATAGCCAAGGTAGTTGATAACAGCATTTCCCAATCCTATATATTATTTCTAAAAGGTGTTTTTTGTCTCATTTTGAAGATATTCTTCTCCTTCACATGCGAAAAATATTCCTATCCCCCGAAATTTCTGGAAAAAAGTTATGAAGGAAAAGAAACTTTATTTGCGAATAGCTCAATAAGTATGCATTTTTTCTCGATTGTACCCATGATAATTAGAAAGATTACTAAATTACCTTTAAAAAAATCGTAAAAATCGGACAATTATTAACAAAGATATGAGCCATTCGATTTGATATACTCAATAATGGCTTCCTGTTTAAAGATATTGCATTTAGGAGTAGAATAGTCGACTACACTTTTTTTCCTGGCTGATATATTAACTTTATTATTTCTTAAAGGCATTTTCTTGTTCTTAGATTTTATTTATTTTAATAATTTAGAAAATCTCATGATCGGGGCATTATTTTATCTTTCGAACTTTTATTATCTTTTCAGTCAGCGTTGAAAAATAGGTTTTAGCAAAATAACTTGTACAAATATTTTTGTCTATTATGTTTAATGGAATATTGTAATCGACCAAGGAAAAACTATTAATTCCTTTCTTACATAATAAATAGGAACTACTTATTTCCATATTGTTTTGCTATTTCTTCACTAAACAAACTTTTCTGCGAAACGGGCCAACTAGTGTAGCTATAAAAAGATTTTTTTTTTTCTATAACTTATTTACGCAGTTAATAGAAAATGTAATCTTGTTTCTTTGAAAATAATCACTATTCATCTCATATTTTTAGCATAATTTTCTTGTATGAGTTTTATAACTATATTAAAATCATCTGACTTTTGAAACCTCCACATTTTTTTTGTATGACTATCACAGTAAAGTTTTAAGTTTTTCAATTGGCATTCAACTCGGAAGACGATAAATATACAAACAGTATGTTCTCTCCACCCCGTAGTAAAAATTTAATATTACGTTCGTCGCCAGACTCGATGATGCTCCCATGGAAGCATTATGCCACCCAGATATGGGAACATGTTAAATCGATCAGTAACGTAAAATCACTGTGTTTTGAATGTTCTCCATTCAATTGCAAAAGGGTCTACATTTTCGGTTGTGACCTATAATGTGTTTCCCAACTTAGATCATTTTACCACAGCTCCTATATTGGGTAAATATCCAAAATATATTCTCCTAGTCACACCCCAGCAGAATAATGGAAAGAAGCAAATAACTCAATAAAGTTGAGAACATGAAATCAAATTCTTTATTAAAAAAAATAAAGAAAGAAAGTGTGTTACATTTAGCTTTCAAGTTAAAGGTTCATTTCAAAAAGGATTTCTGAAGTGTAAATTTCTTTCAAAAGTAAATATTTACCAAACAGCCAATGGGATAGACGGATTCTCATCATATGACTCGATTTTTAATAATGGTTGTTTATCTTTTCAGATGGGAAATAACATCAAAAGGCGGACATTGCTGATTGAAAGAGACCTGGGCAAAATTAATTTCAGGGGTTGAATCTTTAATGAAACATTTTTAAAAAGTTCCATTTTAACAGTTTCTGTGAAAATTTTCAGACAAAATGGTCTTGAAATAAAAGTTCTTAAGGACTTTTTGTAATAAAGTTCCGGGTTTATGGTAAAATTTTAAGTTTCGTAAAATAAAAAATAAACAATAATTGGGCTTAGACTAGAGTTTTACTATAATTTGTCATAAATGAATTACACACGATTCCAATGTGTCGTTTGTTTAAGTAGCTAAGGATAAAAGAATTTTTTTAGATCAGCTTTTTAGCAAAATCGACAGAACTTTCAAATAAAAGTTCTGTAAAACCTTTACTTGGAAGGTCAAAAGGGAAAAAATCTAGTTTCGAAAAAACTGAAAAACTATCAACAGTAAAATTTCCAGTGATACCGAAACTTTTTAAAAATATAACTCTTTTTTTCCCTGCAAGTGTCAAGCCCTGTTAATTTAATTATTATTTTAAAACAATAATTATTTTGAACTTTTTTTTAGATACAGTGACTCTTACACTAGATACCAAGTCTTCCAATTGTCAATAAAGAAAAACTATATCAAATACAAATACAAAATAAAGCTATGATTTTTTTTTTTTTTTTGTTCTTCCCTACCTCGCCTTTAGGCTATACGGGATTTTCCCGAGCCGGAGGGGGTGAGGGCGGGGAATTTAAAATTCCCTCCGGCACCGGGACGCGAACTCGTGCTTTTTAAATCATCTCAAATCTTGTTCTCCGGTTGCCAGGCAACTCGCGGTGCTGTGCACTCGCTTTAACCTATTCGGCCACCCCGCCCCCTAAGCTATGATTATTAAAAGAACCGCCTCAACTTGATAATTAATTTTTTTTTTTTTTTATTTTAAAAGAAAATACTCCCTTCTCGATCCCTGATAATCCTCCTAGGCGTCTAAAAATAAGATGGCCTCGTGATCTCCTAATTTAGAAACTTTATTAGAGTGCTTCCAATGGGTAGATTCTCTACAAGTGATATGTATCACATTTGCTGAATGTATATTAAATTTACAGTTGTAAATTTCATAAATAATAATAAAAAAAGGATATACAGTTAGAATCAATGTATTCTACACTTTAATTTATAAAATTTTGCATTTTAAAATATTTCATTTGAAATATTAACAAAGTCGAAATTAGAAATGGAAATTTAATTCCCTGAATTATGCATCATAAATGCAGAAAATACGAGACAGCGCCTTTCATTGCATCAAGTCAATAATTAGTCCACATTTTTTTTGTAAAAAAAAATTAAATAAAACAATTTTTTTATCGCCTATTTCAATATAAGTATATTAGTCAAGATTTATTATAGATTTCAAAGTTTCCGAATCACACGATTAGAATTAATTTGCATCAAAAATTGAAAACTACAATAATTTTTTAATCAGACAATTGTCATTGTTATTTAAAAATTCTGGAAAATCACACAAATTTCACTAAACACTCTTTTTAGCAGAAATAAGTATTTTCTGAGAAAGGGGTGTGATATTTTGGCACCAAACATTTCCATTTAAGATCATATATTTTAATTATTTATTTGTTTATAATTTATACGTTCCTCCAAATATTTTTAGTCCAACAAGAGCAACTGATGAATAAGGCCGATATATTTATTTATATTTTATTGTAGGTATTTTTATTACACCTACATACTCACACACTCGCACATACACACACACAGACCATTTTGTGGGACTTGGTTAATTGCAATCAGGGGACATCAAAACATGTATTCCTGTTAAAAAATCAGATTCTAAATGTTCACGATGGCAATACTTTCTCTTACTATATGTTATATTGATAGATAAGTGAATGTAAAAAACGGACATCTGCAACTTCAAAGATGGGTTTTATTTACTTTTATAATTATGTTTGAAAAAAATAAAGTCTGTCAAGCAAATCAGTTGCTTGACATCATCCTCAATCATCCTCGCTATTTTTTTTTTTTTTTTGATACATCAGAAAATACTCCTAAAATTATAACTTTATTTAAAACTAAGTAATAAGCCAATAAAAACACGTAGAATAAATTGAATCAAGTTTAAAAACTAATGTAACATCTCATTATTATTTACTGCCTACCTACCTCATTTCAGTTAACACCAATCTTCACGCACTAACCTGTAACAAAAAAAAAATTATTTTCGGTATTAGCTATACTAATTAAATTTAAAAAAGATAATAAATTATTTATTAAATTAATTGTAGTCTTAACAATTAAATAAATGGTAATTGGTAAATGAATATATATGATATTGTTTGAGCTATTGATTATAATAGTTTAGCGTATCAGGAAACGGAAATAGCCACACAAGTTTCTCAGTAAGGAATGCTTCAACAATGTACACAGACCATGTACGGTACTTCTGACTCTAATTCGGTAAAATACCATCTTGGAAGATAAATACAAAATAAAAATGATATGAACTGAGAAGACGACATAATCAACTCTAACATTTTCTGGACTACAGATCCTCACTTAACTTAAGAAACAAGCAACTACTCTAACAGTATACTGAGAGCAACCATAACATACGGAACAGAACTTTGGTGTTTAGCAATACAAACAGATATAAACAAAATACCAAAAATGCAATCCAAAATTCTTCGAAAAATTGTTAACACGTCATGATATATTTAAATCATACAATACGAAACGACTTGGGTATTTCAACAGTAAAATCTCACATCTACGACAAATAAACTATATTTCACTCTTCAACTCACAATCACCTCATTCCGCACGTTCTATCGATTTCCTTCTTCCTGTTATTTGGTTGACGCAGATTTTAAAAAAATGGCCCAGAGATCTGTTGATTCACCGATAACTAAATTAAGGACATCATCGTATACCTATTTTCAAGATATTTATTTTACTTTTTAAAGTACTTTTATTTTATTTTTTAAATTTATTTATACAAATTTACTTGTAGTATTTATATTGTAATACAGTTAAATATCTTGAAAAAAAATAGCTTAAAAAAATTATTTATTTATTTATAGAGGAAGGATATGGTCCGGGTTGGCGGTTATAATTAGGCTAAATAGTTGCAAAACTATTTTATTAAAAGCCAAGCATGGGTATTTAGTCTACTCATGACCGCCACCCCGGACCATCTCCTTCCTTTATAATGCAACGGTCAACTATTAAATATTCTTTATTTTTTTATGTATATATTTTCATTTATTTTTCTCTTCTTTTTTTTTGTTATGATTTCTACATGTTATGTAGATTTAATTTTATTTACATATGTTTTCTGTAAATACAGTATGAATGTGGTCTCTAATCTCTAGTATAAATGTACTTAATTGAGGTAGAATTTAATATTTCTCAGCAAACAAGTTTTTAAAAAAATACAATTATCAAGAAAAAATTACAATTAAATTTAGATCAAAGTGGCTAGATGTGCTAATGCCCAGTTGCAAATGGCGTCAAAGAAATTAAGAAATAAATGTTTTGTTCATCTGGTTTCGGTAATTCTCTATAAATCAAATTCAGAGAAAATTTTGTTTGGACTGTTATTCGTGAATAACTAAATGTCTTATTTAGATCCGGTTATTTACCATTATTTACTTATACCACAGGAAGAAATAATTAGAAATACAGGACAGAAACAAAAGTTTTCTTTAAACAATTTAAAATATATCTAAAAAAAAAACCTAAGGTGGTTTAGACCACACGATAGAAGGGAAATCATCAAGAAGGCGAGATTAATAATATGAATGGTGTGAATGTGTTCATATATCACTATAATTATTGTCCACGTGACAGATTAATATATTACTAAATAATAAAAAAAATAATATGAAACATAAAAGCTCATTAAAAGGCGATGAAATGCATAACATTTCCTTCGCTGACAGTATGCAGGTCCGATTTTTAGTTTCTGAAATAGTTTAATCCATACCTTCAATAAAACTCATTATAATTTGTTTTGCGACACTATTTTTCCCTCTTCGCCTCTTTAATACGGCAATTTTGACTAATAGTCCATCGCAAAAAGGACGGGATGATGAACATTTCCCTCGCTAACAATATGCAAGTCCGGTTTTTAGTTGTTGAAACACATTTAATTAGTCGACGCCAGCCGACTTTACCCGAGCGTTACACATCGGAGGACTGAAGGCAGTTTTCACTTAAAAATGTTTTTCACACATGCGGATATACACTTGGTAATTACATACTATGCATAATAAAATTTTAAATTAAGTGAAAATGCGGGGAATATTTTTAAAAAAAGAAAGAAAATATACGTACTTTCGCCCGAACCCACCTAGGTTCAATTTGCATCTCTAAGGTATAAGCACTAACGTGCACATTGCTATTCATGAAAAGAAAGTTACCGGTTGTGAATGGACTCCTGAGTAGGTAGTAAATATCGGAAAGGCTGTTAGCAACTGGGTCACGGGGCCGTATTCTTTTCAGCAACTGCGGAAGATTCTAAGAGATTTGTAGAATATTTAAAGTTAAAGGGAAATGCAGGCTATACAGCTTTACTTGTTTTATCCATCTTTTATTAAAAGAAATATATAAAAAAACACGTGAGCAGATAGCTTCGTTGCAAAAAAATTATTTAATTATTTCATTAATGCTTTCCTCAGATAATTGAAAAAACTTTTAAAATGAATTAACTGCTTAATATATAATTCAAAAAAATATTTCGAATCTAGTTTACAAAATGGGATGAGAAGAATAAAATAGATCACGAAAAGGTACTTCTCCAAATGAGCTAAATGTACAAACAAATTTTCAACCCTATTACCCATTTTGAAGGTTAATAGAGATGTAATTAACTTTAGCAACAAATACAAAAAAATGTGAAAAATATTGTTTAGAATTTTGTAAGCAGTTCTATATTGGTATTTTTAAAGTCCAGTTCTCTCAGCGATAAATCAGTACTGGCTTTTCTACAGCAGTGTACACACTTAATTTGACGTAGAGATTTTTTGGACTTCAATACCATGAAAGAATTCTCTATTTGCTATTGGCAAGAAAAGAGTTAATAAACTAGTGAAAAAAACAAACACAGTTACCAGATAATGTATCTAAGTTTTGCCTATTTATAAATACTAGTGTTTGAAATTCAATCATAATCATTATTGAAAATTTAAGGAAAACGTATATGGATTACGTCGGTTGAGAAATAAAGGAGAAAAAGGTACTGAACTGTTTTGTCTTTACCTATTTATATAATTATTAAAAAACACATAAATGATGGGTCTAGTAACATCCCATGTTACATGTTGAAATAGACAAAACAGAGTTTCATTCAGAAAAATTAAAAATATTATCTTATCAGGTGGCAATTTTCTATTGGTGCAAATAATAAACACGGAGAAAACAATATAGTATTTTTTTTACAAAATTAGTTATTCCGAGTACGTTGCAATCAATAAGGTACATATAAATAAAAGCTTACAGCTGAAAGATTAAAGTTTGAAAACGAATAAAATAAAAATTACGTTTAATAATCGAAAGCGAAAGATAATTACGTTTACTAAATCTGGGATCAGAGTACTATTTCATGAAGAAGAAGCAATAAAAAGCTGTTTACAGAAACTGGCCAATCAATAGCACATGATATGAAGGCAAGAAGTAAAGATGGAAGGAGCATGTTGCTTGGAACAATCCATCTAGAAGTATCTACACGAGAATGAATGCCTTTACAGTAGGCAAAAGAACACGTGGAAGACCAAAAAAACACGTAAATAAATCGTATCAATAAAGGTACTGTATACAGATAACTGGAAAGAAATAGTACAAGACAGGCAGAGATGGAGTAGGCCGGTTAAGGTGCCAAAAGATCTACAAGGTTTGTTTAAAGCCAACAGAAAAAAAAAACTAAACATAACTATGATTTATAATTAAATTTTAAAAATATATAGAGATAAATCATACAGGATATGCTGAACTGATTGTCCGTAAACATATAATGTGGTTCTTCTGTTTTGGACTATCAACGTGAGATGAACTATCTCTGATTAAATCTGAAATATTTTAATTTATATTTTTCAATAATGATAATTCCAAAATTAAATAAACGTTTAGTGGTTAGTTGCTGTTTGGAGTTTTCGATAGTTAGATCATTGTAGTTTTCTTTCTGTTTTCTGTATAGTTTTTCTCGTTGTATAAACATATAATGAATCCTGAATATATATATAATTTTATTCGCAGTCTCGCTGTGGGTATACTTCATCCTATTGCAGAGCCTAAGTAGGCTGCCTGCCGGGTATAAATATGGATGACTAGATGGAGAAAGGTGCGCCATTTGCAGCCAGTGAAAGCGACTCTGATTATGCAGTTGTGTTCCTCAGAGGTTACGAATGCGAAATCTTAATAACCCGAGGCGCGGCTAAGCTACACCTGGGGACAAGAATCCTGTTCTAGGAACCACCTTGAGTTGTGGCGTCTTCATCAAGTTTCAGACCTACGGGGGGCCACCGGAGAAATATTAGTTGTTGATTAAAGCAGCTTCGTAATCCACTTCCAGGGAAATTCATCTGAGGTCGCGGTTGGAACTGATTAGAATATTGTTTCATGGCGAACGGGTGGCATTGCTTTAGTTATGTATTGTATAGTACAGTATATTGTAGTATAGTATAATGTATAGTATATTACAAGATATATAGGAGCAGACTTTCCAGTTTGGTTGGGGGAACCATGGATCCCCAAAAAAATCTCGGGAGTTTATATTACATATGCAAATTATCACTGATTTTAAATATAATCAATATAATTATTGTAAAACGAACAATATAATACCATATATAAAAAATCAATATATGTCTGTATATGATAATATATTTTTTTTATTCATTTATTTATATTTTTTTACTTACTGATATAATTGAAAATATGTTAATACAGCAATTTGATGTATTACATATTATTATTTTCATTTAAAGGCAGTGAGATGAACTCTCACTTCTCCGATGCTTTAAATTAGCTGCGGAAAATGAGATAAAATGTTTACGTAAATGTGGAAGGGTTCACATGAATGAAGCATAAAATTTTAAGAAAAGTTACTACATTAATTATTCAGTGGTTGGCAATAAAAACTTCCATGAATGCAAACAAATTTTTTATTTGATACATTTTACTAAATATACTTGCTTTTCGGGAACCATTTTCCCGAACAATAATCTTTAAGAGAGTGTTTTTAATATTTTTTTCTCTAAACATAACTATATTTAACATATCGTATAACATAACTAAACATGATTATATTTTACCATTTGAGAGGTGAAGGGGTCCGAAAGACCTCCTCCTCTCCCCGGTGAAATTTATAATGTTTATATTAAATCTTGAAACTGTATATTAATGGTCTTAAATTTCTTAATGGCTATATTGAACTTTTAACTAATCCTGAGAAGATGAAATATATTTTGGTCAAAGCGCCGGATTGTACGATAAAAACAAAAAAATTACATCAGACGAATATTCAGAACGTGTTGATATTATTCATTTTTCTTACAGAATATTAAAACTTAACTAAAACGTAATAATTCTACGGGATAGGATTTATAGAATTAAAACAGTGAATGTCAAACAACTCTAATTCTGTCACACACATTTTTTACTTTCACTTACGTATATATGTAATATATAGTAAGTGTAAGTATTGCGATCGAGAAAATTTTTGAATCTGAGTTTTCGACGGATTTATACGTTTTGAGGTACCCTGAGTCGAAATGACCAAGTCCCGACAAATGGTCTGTGTGTCTGTGTGTTTGTATGTTAGCAGTCTAGTTCAAAAACGAAAAGTCCTATGAAACTGATATCACGTATTTAAGATAGGTATATGCCTTAGTTGTGACGGCAACTTTTTCCTTAAAATCGGCTAACCGGAAGTGCCACTTTATATCAATGCTGAAACACATTTTCACAGTTTTCTCAAAAACGGCTCTAACGATTTTGATTAAACTCGGTGTATCATTGTATAATTAAGTGGTCTTTAATATAAATTAGGTCTTATCCCCATTGATGTCACTTTACAGGGCTTAAATGCCCAATGTTCATATACGTCTTCCTCTAAAGTACCTTTAATATGGTTTATTTTAAAAAGATAATTATTTCGCATAATTCAGAGTTACGAAAAAATGCTAAATATAACTTTTGAAAGAATTTGATAAGTTAATAAAGGAGAAAAAAAATAAAAATGCAGAAAAACGTAGCTATAGACTATAGCACCTAAACGAATGTACCGATTTCATTGAAACTTCGCTAAAGTCATTTTCTCGACACCCTTCAAATACATAAATACATTTACTGTAGTTTAGTAATTATTTATTAAATTTTAAATTAGTCCATAATCGTCTTATCTTTTTGGCTACATCCAAGGAATTGCTGTGTTATATATGTGTGCGATGTTATATTGCGTTCCTGGCGTTTGAGAATTTAAAGAGAAAAAAGGATTTTTTTTTTATTTTGGGAAAGTGTTTATTATGCTATGTCGATTGTTTAATATTGCTTATTGTTGATAATTTGTAAGAGTATTGTTATGAAGAGGGAGAAAAAAAAGAAGAAAAATATAATATAAAATTAATGTCCGTATGGATTGATAAGTATGCTCTCTACGAAGCAACCCTATGTAGTAGGGCAGCATTACTTTTAATAAAGTATTTCTCTATAAATAATTAGGTATTAAAGTTAATTCCAAAATATTGTTATATAACTTTTTAGAAAACTAAATTAGTGAATAATTCGATAGATCTTCTCTTTGTGATATTCCTCTACCATTTCATTGTACTTGTGTGAAAAAAGAAGTGAAATACAAAAATATTTCATAGATACGTTTATAACCCTAAATATATTTACTGTAGTTTAATAACTCTAGATCTCATAATATATTTAAATATTTAGATATCTATCGTCCGTTTATTCCGAAAAATCATCATGTAACCTTTTAGAAAATTAAATTAGTGAATAGTTTGATAATTCTTCTTTTTGCGATATTCCAACAGAATCCACTTACAATTAGTGTGACAACTTTTGACCTGTCTATGACAGACACTGCAAATCTCTTAATTCCGTTTTAATAAACTTTGCAATGGAAAATAACAGTTTAATGACTTATAGTCGTACAATCCATAATCAATGGATCGAACAATCCATAATCAACGAATCATACAATCCATAATCAACCGGTGATATAATAAATAGGACTTTTGTTATTTTAATAGCATTTGTGTTTTTTTAGCTTTAGCTCAGTTTAAAATACAATTTAAAACATTTTATAATAGCCTAACATGGCCAGAAAATAATTTTTCACTTCAAAGAGTAAGTGAAAGTTGTGTGTTGCGCGCACCAGATTTTTTTTTTTATCATACCACAACGTTTACTATATCTGATAATCATTTTTAATTTATTTACAACACTTAACGGCCATATGTATATTTTTATAATAACGTAATTATATACAGATAATTATCAACAAATACACTATCCCCAACTGATTCTAAAGGAGATGGAATTGAATCAATATCAACAGTGTTAAACTAAGCACAGCACCCTTAATACGCAGGTGATGTGTTATTGATTTCAAGAAAAGGAGAAGAAATAGTGACCATGCTAAAACAGCTTATGTACAGAAGTATCCAAAACATTGAATATCAAATATCATTGAACCTCAAGAAGACTAAAATAATTACAAGATTTCTTTTAAAGATAGGCCATTCAACAGAGATTCAAACAAGGACAGTTATGGCTTGGTGGAAATATCGGAGCTTAAGAATGATAATAAAGAACAACAATATCAACCAGCCTCTAAAAACATTTTCTTCCAATAGCTGTACACTACCTGTGATGTCTTATGGATGCCAAACATGGTCTCTCAACAAGCGCCATGAGAAAAAAATTCAAACATGCCAAAGAGCAATGGAGAGGCCAAAAGCTCAGTAGACTATCAATAAGGAAAGCTACTGGGATCATGCACAGATGTAATCAGGCATATCAAGAAGATGAAATGTCAATGGGCTGGACATCTAATGAGGAAGAACGACGAATGGGCCAAGAAACAAACAGAGTGGATACCCTAGGAAAGAAAAAGGAACCTGGACAGACAAAGAAGAAGATGGGAAGACGAGATAAAGAAGGTAGAAGGAACGCTGTGGCCACGAAAAGCAATGGATAGAAAATACTGATAGATGAAGATAAGTGAACTGTCAGCAAACCGAAGTATGGATAGTCCCCGTTAAATATTTTAATACTCCTTAAAGGAAGGTGTATATACATGTATATAAAGAAAAATTAGATGTAAATACTGCTATTATAAATGTATACATGTATATAAATTAAGACTATTATTATTAATTAATACTACTACGGTCATATGTTGTAAACTAATCCCTGTAGCCATTTATTTTTATCGTCTTCGTCCCTTCTGAGGCTGATATAGCCTCATCTAAACCTTCCAACCATCTCTTAGCCGGGGAACTTCTCTTCCTCCTTTGTACCACCTGGTACATGCTGAAGTATTCTTTTAGGTCATCGGTCGTCCGTCATTCTCGTTATATGGCCAAACCAACTCAGCTATTTTGTCTGATTGATAAATTTTTAATTTATTTTTCTTAATAATTCTGTTTTTAATAACCTGCTATAATATTGAATGAATGAATGAATAATAATAGATGTCTACAAAATTTTATTTATTCGTATAATAATTTAAATTTTATTTAGATTCATGAGACCAAAACGAATTGTTTCATTAGATTTATCGTCGGAATCCCTTGAAGCACCACGTTTCCAGTTGGTATTCAGGTTGGGGCCCAATCCAGTTTTACGGGGCCATAGTTCCTAGGCGTATACCATTTCAGAACCTTATAAACAAAAAACCTCTTTAGGTTTTATTTAAGCACCAGATCTCTCCCCCCCCCCCCCCAACCCATTATATAAAATTGCTTCTCTTAAAAATATTTTATTGAGCTACCTTGTTTTGAATTTCCTTACACGCTTCCATGCACAAAACCTCATTTTAGACTTCATTTAAACACCATTTATTTATCCACCTCAACAAAAAATCTACCTCACCAGGGCTTCAAATGTAGATTTAACTTTTATTTTTAATAATTTTTTTAACAACTAAGTACCACTGGGATCATGACTTTCAATTTCTTTTCTGTTATTTTGGAAACAGAACGTTTTCCCTGGCAACTTTTCAACTAATGGTTTTGATTAACTTATTTTTTAAAAAACTTTTATTCTTAGTTACTCAAACAAACAATTAGTATTGTCCAAAATTGTATTAATATAGTATTGGTCTTGCACTTTGCAGACCAAGACCGCCCAAGCGTAGCAAGACTAAGATTGATGGGAATAAAAAAGGAAAAGTTTTTGTGAAAAATAATTTAAAAAATTGTTACTAATAGTAGACAATTTTAGTTACTATATGTAAAGAATTCGTAGAACCAATATACTTTTGCATTTAACTTTTCAGATTTTTCTTTCGGAGTTTAGTTTATAAGTTTTCCCATTCTGAACAATGACAGTAATATCTCTATAGTACGTAGTTGTAAAAGTTTTTAAAAGTTTATTAAATTAAAAACTATTGTCTAAATCGGATTAATTTTAGATGCGTTACAGTGTATTGAATTTTATACACTAATTTTAAGAATTATTCACTTCAAGAAATCGAACTCTAATGATTTCTCTGATCGGTTATCAGAAAAATTAGTCTAATTCAATTGTGTTATTTTTAATGAACATATTTAAAATAGAAAACAAAATTAATTTGAATGTCATATGGGACATACCAGCTTTTTTATTTAAACAATTGTTGACATTGTATAGATTGTCTTTACTCTACAACTCTTCCATTCCAAGGCGGGGGTCTATGACTATTTTTCTTGACAATAACTTTAATGTATTGCCAAGTTAATTTTATCAATTTCGTTAGACTTGACTATATTTATTTCAATAAAACATCTAAACCTGTTCCGTAGCGTTTTTCAAGAACTAAAGTAACATATTTAATAAATAACAATAAATTAAGAGGTAACTGCATGACCAATACCAAGACTCGTCGTGGTCTTGCATTTTGGCAACACTGGTAGAGAAGTATATTTGGTATCAAGATAAGTGATTTGGGCAACAGTGCAAACAACACATTAAAATCATGTTATTCGTTCAAGATGAATTATAATTCCACCCTAAGCCATAATACTGCATATTTCTCATTTAACGTACCTTTTTTAAAGAATTTTAACCTTTATTTTGTTAAATTAACTTTTACCATAAATCTAGAACTTTATTACATTTTTTTATTAATAATATAACCTGCACCACTACAACCCATGAAGGGTCTTGGGTTCAGCACTATTTAGGAAAAGCACTGTTTCTTGATCTACGGTCGTGCAAGGAGGTGATTTCACCAAGATCACGCTCAATCGCCAGGTTTTCTCCTTGATTATTTATTTTATTTAATGGTACCCACTTTATAGAGGCTGGTTGTGCCTAAGGAGGGTCTACCTACTAAGGATCGCCTTACGGCCAATGAAACAGAATAAATAATCTTCTTCTTTTTCTTTTTTTTATTAGGAAGCCTACGTTTATAATTTTTTCATATTTAAGACAATAATACTTCCAATTTCCTTCAAATTCTTTTAATCACATTTATTATCTCTAACGTTTCGGGACGATTTTCCCATCATCAGAGCAATCTTTATCTTCACTGAAATTATGCACATTTTATATTAACCTTTTTTTATCAATATTTTGATATGACACCATTTGTGAAAAAATCAAATATTTTTCACATTTTTTTTGGTGTTAAACATTTTTCCTTATTCATTGATACGCTAACCAACATCTGGCTATCTTCAGTTTTATTTCTGTACTTTGTACATGTCCTCTTATTTCCTCTTAAATCCTCTTATTAATTGTACAATAGATGAAATAGAATGATATTGTTAAAAAAAAGTTGATATAAATTGTGCATAATTTCAGTGAAGATAAAGATTGCTCTGATGATGGAAAAATTGTCCCGAAACGTTAGAGATAACAAATGTAATGAAAAGAATTTGAAGGAAATTGGAAGTATTATTGCCTTAAATATGAAAAAAGAATAAATAATTTATCTGCCGTGAGCCAGGATTCGAACCTGGGACCTTTAGCATTAGAAGCTCAGTACCCTACACCACTCCCTTATTTATAATATATTAATTTAAATATAAAAATAAAAATGCCTAAAAACCGTTCAGAATAACAACAGCCCCAATTTTCCTGTCATTTATAATCCAGGATAGAACAACCACAACTTTTATTTTCGTTTTATCCTTTAGGCTAAAGGACGTCGTTAAGGATATACAGTATAGGGTATCAATATTCAGCCGACGTCCCGACCTATAGTAAAAAGAAATTGGCAACAAGTTCAACGAGGGAACCTCGCCCACGTTCTATCTTATTCCCAACCTCTCTCAACAATATAAAACGTATACCGTCCGAGCAGAAAGTTAATCCAAGGAAATAATAATAATAGGAATATGATAATTACTTTAACAATAATAATATGGTAATGACTTTAATACGTCTCAATTCCGAGAATTTTCATAAATAAAATATTTGTAGGTTGCGATCAGATAAAGCAATTTACGAAGATGTTAATAATTTGATAAAAAGGGGCCTGTACCTCGGACTATTATTGAAGACTAGGAGGGTACCCCCGTTCACCTAACGGCAGACGAACTCCCATTTTACAAATTACTCAACAGTTCATTAAATGGTACTGATCGTTGCTCAAATTGTATAACTGCATGTTTTCTGTAGTTCAGATTAAATAATTTTTTTATCAACACAAAATAAACTGAACGAAAACACAATTCGGACATTTTTTGTTATTTATATTTAATTATACATCACACCTTATTGTTATTTTGCACCCATAATATATATTCAACTTGCCCAGCTTCATATAGGCCCAACATCAATTTGTGCCTTTTATTTCTAATATTTTCATTGTACGTTATATTGTGCTTCTTTTTCTATTTCATAATAATTATAATTACATCACAATATAATATAAATAAGATTATTTATAATATTATATTATATTCAAGGGGAAAATGTCTAGATCGAAAAATTACTCCTGTCAGCTAAGTAATATCAAACTACCATCTCTGGATTAATACCATTTTCCGTACAAATTTTCGGTCTATAATCTTTATTTCGTAAAAGGTTACAGGAACGCAATACCGTAATGAAGGCACCAGGGTATAAATCTCAATTTCGTATTAATAGAATATGAGGTTGCATGAGCTCAAAACATATGTAATTAAATTAATAACTGTATAATTAATAATTAGTAATTATACAGTTAACAGGAGTGCTTCTACTCTCCTTATACTAAAATAACACTAAAAACTTGTTTATATAATAGAGAGATTTATTATTCCTTATTTTTACAACTAAAATATTTGCAATCTCTCCGGGTGTCTACTCTTATACAAGAAATGTTTATAAATACAATCTATTACATATAAAATGCATTAAATTTATTGCTAATAAAACAATAAAAATAAACACAGGAAAAAAAAATACTCTTTACTTCAAAATAAAATATCTCATGTTTATATTAGGGTGTTCATATTTTTGTATAATTACCTTTTTCTGTTATTAATGGATTTAATTCTTATTTCAAAACTTATATAATGTATAATATATCTTATAACGATATATGTGTTGTTCCTTGTGAATAATTCCCATAGAATATTGATCCGTGATCAAAATAACGTAATGCGAAGTAATATAAGATGGAGGAATCTATTCTTATTTTCTCTGCAATTGTAATCAACCAAGAAAAAGAAAATTATTTTAATACTCCATTCATATTTTAAAGCAACATGTTCACAAATTACAATATGTTGTATATTTGCTAATATCAGTCCGATTTGAATGGATTAGTTTGGTTTTGAAGGAGATATCTTTCAAATAATCTAAAAGTGCAATCTACCATAAAATGTATACTTTTTGAGTTATTCACAAATAAACTTTCTTTTCCTTCATCACTTTTTGGAAAATTTGGAGGTGTATCTTTCCCAGCTGAAGGAGAAAAAAATATTCAAAATGAGGGCTCGATCATTGGATTTGATGAAAAATTAACGAAAGTATGGCTTACCTTCAAAAAACACCTTTGGGAAATAATATATAAAGATGGTAGCGTTTTTGGATACAATTCATTTTTAAAATGCATGTCTTATTCGTATGTGTTACATGGTGACGAATATATAGCCAGATTCATGTTATGTGACATAATTAACGCAAACGAAAAGCAATGTGGCACATTAGGACCCCGAATCTTGGGGAAGGAGTGCATAAACGGACATACTGGATTTTTTTTCAACCAAATAAAAATACAAAAAGGAATTGAAGAATTATATTTGTAGCAAGCCTCTTAATCAAGGGGCTGGTATTGGCAGGCTTTAATTTCAAAATAACTATTTAAATACTTATAAGTTATTAATTATTATAAAAAATTATCCGACTCTACCACAAGATTTTAACCTCAAAATGTTGCATAGAGCTGCCTTATTTGTATGCGAAAATGTCTTACCTATATTGATCAATAGTTCAAAAATTACATAATTATTATTTCGTAAAAATAAATAATGTATGTGATAAATAATTTTCAGTTGGTTGCATACGCTAAGCTTGATTATCTGCATATAAAGTAAAATAAACGAGCGCGATTACGCAATAGGAGAAGTGTGTATTAACGGGAAAAATATATATTTAATATGTGATTATATACTTTATTATATATTATTATAAATGGAAAAATCCAAACTATAAAGCCATAAGTCAGTAACATACAGGTGGATAGTTAACCTATCAACGCTTCGGCTATTCAGGAATCAGGACAGAAAAAAAAAAGATTACATAAGATGCAGAAAGGAAAAAAATAGAGAAAAAATTTACATCTCAACAAGCTACCCAAATACAGGATTAAGAAAACATAGGAGAGGAAGGTTATATAAAACAGCTGATTAGCTGCGATAAAGGAAAAGGGAAAAAATACATTTAAGAATATCTAAAGTATAACAATACAAAAATATGTTAATTAAATTAAATTAAAAAAAAGAAAGACAAATTAATAAATACAAAAAAAAAAAGCTAGAAGATATATATAACATCCAATTGGATTTTTCTATTTATAACGTTATCACTGTTTGTCTTCGAGTTTATTATAGTAATACTAATTAGTATAGTAATATTAGCATTAGTAATATGCTTATTTTAGTATTATTATATACTGTTTAAATTCCCATGTGATCACGCACATAAAATAAAAAGGAAATGTCTAATTGCCTTGTTATGTTATGCTTGTTAAAGTGTGAAATCTTTTTCCTCCAAAGGTCACTTTTTCTTTTTATTCTATTTATTTCTGTCCTGAACTCACTTAGATCTTCCAACCGTAAAAAGGCCAAAAGGAGAGAGAACATACATAAAGCATCACAAAAAATAATTTACTTCTTGTTTTCGTGTTTTATTTCTGATCGTACTTCCTAGATTTTATCGAAGATCAAAAATATCAGTACAGTTAAAGAAAAAAAAAATAGAATTAAATGAATGAATATGATAAGAGAATTTGATAGGGAATTTTAATCATTAGTATACAAAAAATATTATTTTATTTGAGCCGAAGTTCCAGCCTAGCTTTCAGGGATAAGTATAGACCAGATAATAAGGTTATGATGAAAAAAACAGAAATAAAATTTATAAAAAATAAGATACAAATTATATGAAACATCGTCATCCAATAAAAATACAAAGTGAATAAACGTCAATAGAGATGAGATAATTTATAAAGTTTATACAGCTGATATCCCAACCCATTCTAACATGGTCATCATCAACTATTCCGATGACACTTGTATCCTATCTGTTAATAATGACCCTTTAATTGCATCCCAAATCCTCCAATCACATACCATAAACCTTGAAGAATGGTATAAATAACTGGAGTATTACAAAAAATCCCATCAAATTACCTTTACCCTCTGTCGTAAACCTACAACTTCTTGTCCTGCAATATCCTTCAATGATATTCCACTTGTTCCTGTTGAACGAATCCGCTACCTAGGACTCCACTTGGATAAATGTCTCACTTGGAATCCGCATAATAGACTGAAACGACAAGAAACTTCTCGACGTTTCCGACTGCTCCAACACTTACTAGACAAACGGTCTAAATTTGCAATTAATTACAAAAGATTCTACTTATCCATAATAAGACCTATATGGACATAAGGAGTTGAGCTTTGGGGCTTCACCAAACCATCTAATTCCGATCGTATCCAATCCTTACAATCTAAAATCCTTCGTAAAATCCTTAATGACCCATATTTCGTCACAAATAAAACCATTCATAAAACCTTAATGTCCCATATGACGCTGAATTAGCCCGATCCAGATACCTAACATTTCATGATAAACTCCAGTCCCATCCGAATCCACTTTTCTCCAGCCTTGCTTTTTCCTCGATTCCTGATAATCCCCCTAGGCGTCTGAAAAGGAGATGACCTCGTGATCTTCTTACCTAGAATTAAATAGGGAATGCTACCACTGGCTAGTATCTTTTCAAGTGTATTCATGTCATTATTTTTAATGTGTGCATAGCATATTTACTGGTTGTATTTATATACAGTTGTATTTTCATTAAATAAATTTTATTAAAAAATATCGATAAAAAACAAACAAATCAAGTGCTCTAAATTTTGTTATAAATCCTTTTATATATCAAATATGATTAAAAACACATAATTTTCTGATCTCTCGATGGGAAAAATTCAATAAATTTCTTAGTCAGTAAAGGATATGAAAAGTCACTTAATGAATTAAATAGTTAATATACGATATTTGTTAAGGACCATAACAATTTAAATTTGATATCGATATAAGCTTTGATTACATATTATATTAATAACGATATCAAACAACAATATCGATATCGATAAGGAATATAGGAACTTGCCCGCTATACGAAAAAACTATAGGATGTCCTATCTTTCATATTATTTGTATATTTTTATTTTTTATAAGTTTTACTTCTGCTTCATATTATCAAATGGTTGTTATCTGCTATTTTCTTATCCCTGCTGATAAAGGCCTGAAACTTAGTCCGAAATGTTATAATAATAATAATAATAATAATAAGGCTTAGCGAACCCGAAGGTTCGATGCCGACACCACCAATCGCTTGTTACACACCTCCCTCCACCGTTCGCCGTCCAAACCCAGTCCCTTCAGATCGGCTTTAATGCAATCTTCCCACCTTCGCTTCGGTCTTCCCCTCGGACGCTTACCATTCGGCACAGCAAATATTAACCTTTTAGGAATTCTCTCGTTACTAAGCCCAACAACTTTACAAGCCCATTTGATTCGCCGCGATGAAATTACCTCAATTATATTACAAGCATACATCTCACGCAATTCGGCGTTGTGTAACCGTCTGAACTCTCCGGTTAACTCATAAACCGAAATGTTATAATCATTGTTAATATATTCCTAATGATTGCAATCTCCAAAATCCTTATTCAAAGAATCTATAGTCAACCGTTTCTACACCATCAAAGTAATAAATATTTAGTCATGTAGCTATGGATTAATAAACAAGAATGACAGATGAAGCAACAATAAACTAACAATAATTTATTCCTATTTACAAAAATGAACTTTTATTCGAATAATACCCAGATGTATGTTTGTAGAAAAAATAAATACAGATTAAAAAGGTTTTGGAAAAGGTTCGATATAACCCCCGAGGGATTTCAATTCGCAAAGCGATGGCTGTCATTCCCAATTCTGGTAAGGGATTATAGACCTTTGTACCGCCTGTCATGGAATGTTGCCAGTTGGATGTGGTCAATAAATACAGTCCTACTGCCGCCTCCCACCCCCATGACCTTTCGATACACAATACATTATGATACATTCAGAAGCACTTTGTGGATATTTTTTCTGAAAGTAACCTATTTTTGGTTTATTATTTTCAATAATGAATCTTTATAATCGACAAAGAAAAAGAGTTAATACTAACTAAATATTTGAGGTTTCACCGCAGTCCGCGGCTTATCTCCGAGACTACCAATGGTTTTGAGATTTGATATCAATGGCAGAGGTCACCCGAGAATGGTCCTCGGAACTCGACATTACCATCCGACCTTTCCGTTCAAGATGGCTGCCATAAAAATCTGTTTCGTTATGGACTATAGGGTCCCTAAATGGATGTAACAACTTTAATAAAACTTGCCTTAAGTCTTCTCCTGGAAGACCATTAAATTAACTATATAAAGTACTTTCCCAAAATGAAGCTGGTAAAAAAAGTTAATAATAATAATAATAAGGCTTAGCGAACCCGAAGGTTCGATGCCGACACCACCAATCGCTTGTTACACACCTCCCTCCACCGTTCGCCGTCCAAACCCAGTCCCTTCAGATCGGCTTTAATGCAATCTTCCCACCTTCGCTTCGGTCTACCCCTCGGACGCTTACCATTCGGCACCGCACATATTAACCTTTTAGGAATTCTCTCGTTACTAAGCCCAACAACTTTACAAGCCCATTTGATTCGCCGCGATGAAATTACCTCAATTATATTACCCGGATACAGCTCACGCAATTCGGCGTTGTGTAACCGTCTGAACTCTCCGGTTAACTCATCCTTCTTCGGTCCGAATATTCTACGCAATACTTTATTTTCAAAAACCTTAAGACGCTGCTCATCCCTTAATGTAAGCGGCCAAGTTTCGCATCCATAAAGAACTGTAGGCAAGATAATTGTTTTATAGATTCTAATTTTTAAGTTTCGGGACAAGAGGCGCGAACTAAGTAGTTTTGTCACAGAAAAATAACAAGCATTCCCCGCCTTCAGTCTAACCTTAATCTCTTCTTCAATTTCGTTTTTTCTAGTTATCGTAGAACCTAGATACCTAAATTTATCTACCTGTTCAAACATATTACCATCTATATCGATATCACCAGTAGTATCGCCATTTTTGCAGCTAACCATATATTTTGTTTTATCCACGTTTATTTCGAGTCCTAGTTCTTTACCGGCTTTCATTAACGTTGTCGTATTTAGTTTTATAGTTTCAACTTCTTCGCTTAACAGTACCAGATCATCAGCATAGCCCAGCACGGATGTTGTCCCGCCCAGATCCAACCCTTTCTCGGTTCGCATTACCTCCCTAATGGCATGTTCTAATGCCAAATTGAACAGGACAGGCGAAAGAGAATCCCCCTGTTTTAAGCCCGAACGAACCTCAAATTTTTCGGACAAATTATTACCGATTCTAACTTTATTGAGTGTCTCCGTCAAGCACATCCTGACTAGATTTACTAGTTTTTTTGGAATCCCCTGCTCGATTAGAATATTATACAGTTTCTGGCGGTCAATAGAATCGTAAGCCTTTTTAAAATCTATATACAGCTGGTGAACAATGCCGTTATACTCCAATTTTTTCTCTAATATTTGCCGTAAAGAAAATATTTGATCAATAGTCGAACGATTCCGTCTAAATCCGCATTGGTAGTCTCCGATAATTTCCTCGGCGTATTCCGTAATTCGACTGGTTAAGATTGAAGTGAATATTTTATAACATACCGGAAGGAGTGAAATTCCTCGATAGTTATTACAATCCGTCCTCGGACCCTTTTTGTGAATCGGAATAAGAATAGATTCTTTCCATTCTTCAGGTAATTTCTCGTTCACCCAGATCTTTTTAACCAACCGATGTATTTTAGAAACTCCAGCTTCCCCGCATGCCTTAATTAGTTCAGTAGGAATATTATCGATTCCCGCTGCTTTATATGATTTTAATTTTCCGATAGCTACTTCAACTTCCTCTTTACTTGGTCCTTCTATTAATGGTTCAGCACTCTGGTACTCAGAAGGAGGACACAGATCATAATTTCCCGTATTTAAAATATTGTCAAAGTGGTCCTTAAACTTATTCAATATGTCAACCGGATCGGTCAGAATATTGTTATTATCATCCCTAATTCCAGACGTTACGGGCCCTACATATTTACGTGATCTGTTTATGCCTTTGTACATGTCTCTTACGTTATTTTCGATTCTATTAGTTTCTATTTCAATTATTTTATTTTTAAGATACTCCCTTTTTTTATTTTTGAGCAATTTTGTCGTTTCGTTCTTTGAGATTCGGAAGTATTCCAGATTGTCTTCGCTAGGATTATTTAGAGCTTTTAATTTAGCGGCTTTTCTTTTTTCACACATGTTTAAGCAATCTTCATCAAACCACGGTTTGTTATTCTTATTTTCCTTTTTTCCTAGACACGAGTTACCGACCGCTTTAATATTATCCCTGATCTCTATCCATAACTTGTCAATATCCTCGTGGTCCTCGTCAGGAAGCTCTAAAGCTTCAAACCTATTCTTAACATCTAGCTCGAATTGGTTTCTAATTGATGGATTTTTCAATTTTTCCAAATTAAAATTCTCAAAATCGAAACGGTTTTCTTTTCTCTTTTTTATATTAAGTTTTTGTCGAAGTTTCGCGATTACTAATTCATGATCCGACCCACATTCTGCTCCGCGATAAGACCGTACATTAATTATACTGCTTTGCCAGCTATGTTGTATCAAGACATGATCGATTTGATTTCGTGTTTGCGAATCCGGTGATGTCCAAGTATATTTATGAATATCCTTGTGTTTAAACGTCGTACTTTTAATTATCAGGTTTTTCGAGATGGCAAAGTTTATCAGACGGATCCCATTATCATTACTATATTCGTGCAAACTTTCTTTACCAATCGTCGGAATATAAACTTCTTCCCTTCCTACCTTTGCGTTCGCGTCACCTACAATTATTTTCATGTAGTTTCGCGGTAGTTTATCATAAACCCATTCGAGTTTATCGTAAAATTCACTTTTGACTTCATCGTCACTGTCTTCGGTCGGACAATGTATGTTTATTAATGCGATTTTAAACCAACGTCCCTGAAATGTAGCTACCGAAATTCTATCACTAAAGAATTGTACGTCCCTCAAAGCGGATAGTAATCTACTCCTAATTAGAAACCCGGTACCCAAACAATGATTCCCGCTTCCTCCGTACCAAATAGTGTACTTTCCTTCCCTCATCGAGCCCTCCCCTGGCCAACGAACCTCTTGCAGAGCCACGACATCCAAATTGTACCCATTTACCTCATTCGTGACCGATTTTAGCCCCCCTGCTGTGTTTAAACTCCTTACGTTCCACGTACCAATATTTAAATCCCTATATTTCAACTTGCACCATGAATCCCCTAAAGCAGTCCCCACCCGGAGCCCCGAACGGGGGACTAGTTTACCTCCGGATAATGAGCGTTTTACCTTAGGGAGATCCATGACTTTTTGTGGTGTTTGGTGAACTAAAGATATGTGAGTAGGGCGTTCAATCCTACGTCACACCCTCCAGCAAGTCTGGTGGGCCCCTACCTCCAGCAAGTCTGGAGGTCCCCTCCCTCCAGCAAGTCTGGAGGGCCCCTCTCATTGTTGGTCAGCGAGTCCATCGGACTTAGCCGGGAGGAACTTCCAAGGAATTTCCACCGACCATCCCCACATCCGCCACCCGTGGGACGCTCCCCATACGCGGTAATGAGCCCGCGCGAGAAAAAAAAAAAAAAAAAAAAAAAGAGTTAAAGAGTGCAAAATTATATTTCCATATAACTCAAAAATTATACAATTTTCGTTGCATTTCTCGAATTATCTCGTATTTGAAAGTTTACAAAATTTTCAAAAAAAAAAAATATTGACAACGGACGATTTAGTAGAGAGATATAGTGTTCTAAATATTTACTATATCGTCCGTTTATTGCAAAAAGTCATCACGTGACATTTTAAAACCTTGAAGAATTTTCCCGCTATGTCTTCAATCACAAAATTTTGTGCTTGTAACTATGTTTGATATATAATAGGTTTTGTGTCATGCACTAGCAGTGTTTTCGTATCGATAAGTAAAGTCGAAATTCACAAAAATATAATTGAAAGTTAATCTATATCAAAATGTACCTAGACACTTTTTGCAATAAAGCAAAGATAAGTTCAAAGCAAAAATGGGTCTCCATTGTTCTGGTTGTGATTACTGAAAAGCTTTACATCAACTAAAGCAATCGAAATGTTTGCCTATATTTCTTAATGCATATAACATGTAAAAAAAATCTATTCCTATGTAAGCCAATATTATCAGACATCTTTTATTTATTTTCCTTCATGTTGTAAGGAATGTAGTTGGACCATTGATATTTAAAAATGTGGAAATAATAAACTGTTGTGCAACAAAGTGCAATAAACAGAGTTTTAAAGAAAATTTATTGTGAGATGTTTTTTTAAAGAATTATTTTTTTTATTATCCAAATGTTAGTTAACACAAATTTTATTTGTTTCAGGACGAAAGTTCGGTGGCTACAGGATCGTTCCTAAGGCCTGCAAGGACCTGACCTCCCTCGGAAAGGCGACTGGAATCTGCATGTTCAATTACGAGTGTGCCAAAAAGAACGGAACAGTGGTCGGATCTTGCATGGATGGCTTCCTCTTCGGCGCCTGCTGCAAGCTTCCGGACACCTTCAACTTTGTGGGAGTCCCTCTGCCGGCAGGGGCTAGCACCGAGCGAACGCGGCCCGCGACCACTACTGCCCACGGAGGCTCCACGGTCGCCATTCACGGCTCTGCCGACACCGTCCTCCTCCACGAGGATGGGACGATCGTTAATGAGGCCTACCGTCCGGAAGACTTCGAGTTCAACTACCGGCCTCAGCTTTTCGTCGCCACTGATGCCACCACACCACCCGCAGTGACAAGGCATGAAACCCATCCCCAGAAGTCGACGACGTGGTCCACCACTGAGAGTTCTTGGCCAACCAAATCCCGCCCATGGATCGAGGACAATCTGGTCCAGATCCCTACACTCTCTGCCGGAGGACAAGGCAACGCTGAATCCATTAACCATATTCTCTCCATTCTGGACGACAACAGTCCGCTTCCCGAACCACAGATTCTAAACAAGTCAGAAACATCCACGACGCCCACACTTTCAACCTGGGTGTCAGTCGACTCCAAACCTACTTCCGGTTTGGGACCCACTACTCAATCTTACATGTCGTCGAAGAGCCCGACACCGAAGCCAACCTACAAGCCCAGCTCTCAGTACTACTCCAGCCAACGGCCTTACACCTCCCCCTATCAGACCACCCACACTCAAACATACCCTAGCTCTCAGACCTACCCCAGCTCTGTCAGTTACTTCCCCTCCCACAGTTACTCGAGCACACCAAACCGTCCCGTGTCCGCTAGTTATCCAACCAGTCACATTAGCATCGACACAGGTTCACAAAACCTCATCATCAGCTCACAGACCCATGCCACTTCACCGAAACCATACCTTCCACCGAGCACGACACCTAGTACTACTTATTACCCATCGTCCAGTTCGAGTAGTTATCCTTCGACTAGCTCTTCTCACTACCCTTCATCAACACAGTCATATGTCCCATTGAGACCTCAAACTATATACACCAAGAAACCTTCATCAACCATACAATTTTCCACACATAATAAACCATCCTACGTTACCAAAAAACCAAGCACTACTTCACAATATATTCAAGGGCCTTCGTTTCAAGTAAGCATCACACCGAAACCGATCTCGTCCACCCCAGAGCCCCCACCGACCGTCATTGTTCTCGGCCCTTTGCCGACCAAGAAGCCTGTTCAGGCTCCACGACCTCCAGGGGGGACCATCATCACTGTCAATCCAGACGGCCAAGTTGTGACCTATAAACCGACAACGGCGACGAAACCACTGCATCAGACCGCCATTCACAAACCACCATCCACCACCTTGAGGCCTCCTCTCGCATCCCAAACGCCCAGCACACTCTATAAGCCGATCCATTCTTACACGACGCCTACTCAAGTCATCAAAGATAACATCGCAAATAGCACAGAGGTCCTTGTAGCCTTCCCTCCTGTCAGAGATCCGTCCCCGAACGCGAACCACTCCGCTGAAGGAAGACCTGAGGTTATAACATGGAACACTCAGTCGACTCCACCTCTAACTCTAGAGGAAACAACGGCTCACCTGGTAGAAGACCAAAACCTCGACAACAAAGTACACAAATTCGTAGAAAAAATTGTTCAAAGCTTACAGGGCAATTTCGAAGATCTTGAACACGTCCTCATCGACGGACAGTCGACTCCTAACGTGACAGTAAGCCAGAGCGTGCCGCCTGTCAAACGTCCCAGCAGCACAACAACAAAGAAGCCGACGAGGCGCCCGACCAAGAAGCCGACGGGAGGTACCAGCAGCACCAGACCCAAGCCCACGACACCATCGCTCATCACCAGGCCCCCGACCAGACCGACAACGAACAAGAAGCCGTTGACGACCAAGCGCCCTCCGTCCAGCACTACTATATTCCTGGAGGATTCCGACCAATACTCCTCCACCAGCGAGAGCTTCCCTTCGTCATCCTACGTTCCACCAACGGAGGTCGACTTCAAGAGGGGTACAAAAAACAAAATATCTCATAATAAGCATAAAATTCAACACAAATAACATGCCATAGTTCCACAGTAGTAGTAGGATGGTATGGTAGCGTCCTCTTATTTTGGAACTAGAAATTGTCAAAATTAAAATAAGTGTCGGTCGGAGGTAGAGGACGTTGGATTCTCAAGGAGACGATCTGTGCGCTACGACTATGGTTGTCAAGTCGATGGAAGAGCCCAAATGTTCTCTGTGCGGGAGGGAAGTGGACCCGTTATTGTTTACTGGGAGAGGTAAAAGAGCGCGCTCCTAACACCAGAGTGCTCAGCGTCACGAGGAGGGTAAGCACAACTTGGCCATTTCATCACTTCATGGAAACATCAGTGCTCTTCTTTCGTCGTGGCAAATATAGTAAGCTCGGGTCACAGATTACCTCTGCGAGAATTTCAAGTGCGAAGTTCCCTACCACCGATTCGAAGGAAGGTGATGTTTGTTAATAATAATCAAAATTCTTCGAGAGAAGACTTGAGATGAAAGTGAATCAAAACACGAGCTTTAAGATGTAATTTGTTTTCTATGTCGAGAGTCAGAAATAAGAGGGCGGCTCATGGATATATTATTTATTGTAGCTTTAGTTGAGAGATAACAATGTTGCACAGTTCTAATATAGTATATAATATAAGCTAAACCGGGTTGAGGGTATTAGGTTAAGAGAGGTAGTGAGAAAGTAGCGTGGTGATTGCAGAGTGCGGGGTGCGGCCATTGCTGAAGAACGGGAGGATCGTCGGCGGCAAAGGAGCGACCTTCGGCGAGTGGCCTTGGCAGGTACTGGTGCGGGAGGCCACCTGGCTCGGCCTCTTCACCAAGAACAAGTGCGGCGGAGTGCTCATCACCAACAAGTACGTCATCACCGCGGCCCACTGTCAGCCGGGGTAAGTATCCTTTCATTTCCAATATATCAATATTTTTTTACTATTCTTAATAGAAAAATATTACATTTTGTCTCAATTTAGGACAATTATGACAGAGATTAGAAAGCACATTCACACATACTTTAAATGGAACAAAATAAAACAGCGTGAAAAAAACCAATGTACTTCAAAAAGCAAACTTTTTTTCGTTCTTCCCTACCACCTTTTAGGCTATACAGGTTTTTACCAGGCCAGGGGGTAAGGGCGGAGGATTTATACCGGAGTTAAAAAAACCCACGGAACGCGAAGTCGTAGTTATTTTATCAATAATTCGTTTATCAGGTTTCTGGGCAGCGCGGGGTGCAGTGCACACGCATTAGCCAACTCGGTTATCCAGCCCCCTTCAAAAAGTAATAAAACAACTAAAAAAGTAATAAAAAAAACAACCAAACATCATAAACATAGTCATATTTATATAAAAGGTTTACAATCAGTCAGGGGAACTCTGAACCAGTTTTGTCAAGGGCGAGGCTCCATGTGATCCTGTGTTTCTTTCTCAAGGTGTCATTGATATTAAACGCCAGTAGAGGTTGAGTAAGGACGCTCCAGCCACAGATTCACATCACTTAAGCGGTGAATCTGGCCACTGCCGGAACTCCACTATACATATATTTACAAAGACTTTTAATATACTATTGTTACATATATTTACTTATGTAAGTAAGTATAAGCCATAGAAGGGATAGTTTTTTTTCAAGTCTTTTTATGTATATAGTTTTATTTTATTTTTTCCCTTTCGTCGGCACAAGACTTACATTGAGGTCCTATACTGGCCCTATCGTTATATTAAAATAGAGTGGAGATAAGAATGTACATTATTATTATTTGTTAATCAAAATCTATTTTGGATTCTTTAATAAATTTGTACAATGACTTAATAGTATTGCTATATAGATCAGCTAGCTTCTTGGAGGAAAGCGCTGTTGTTTTGGATGAGGGGGTATTTCTTCCGGTATTCATCATATCTGCTGCATTTTAGAATAATGTGCAATGTGTCCTCGATGGAGTTGCATGTCGAACATTTATCATTTTCTCAACTTTAATTAATGTCAATCCCCGATTCGTACGATGGTTAATTCTTAATCTTGTAACTAAGACTATTTCTTTTGTGTTTAACTTCACACAAATGTTAAAGATCCATGGGCGTTGAGAGACGTTAGATTGGATAGTGAAATGATCTTTACTTTTCGAACTTGACTCCCAGGCATACCTATCCTACCATTCACTAATAAAGTGTTTTTTCTCCCATCTATAAATTTCCTATAAAGGCAGTTTCGCATATTCCGCCCTTTCAGAACACCGTTTTGCTTTCATATCATCTTGTTCATTTCCGTACAAACCCACATGATCTGGTAACAATTGAACCTTAAACTTGTTATTTGTTGAGCGATGAACTTCTTCTATTATATTATTTATTAGGTAGGATGAAATATGTTATCGAGTGAATTGCATACGGAAGTGGAATCAGTTACAATTAGGAATGTTGTATTCTTATATTTTCTGTTGGCTATTTTGAAAGCTTCAACGTATAATTCAGCACTGTATATGGTAAACTTTGTGGGGAGGTTATGTTGGTTATATATGTATCCTGGTTATATTGGATATCATAAAGTTTTATTTTATTTATAATTATTTTATTTTTGTCATGATTATGTCAGCCCAACTGCTGTTGTCGAAAGTTTTAATTTACAGGTGCGGATTAATAAATGAAAGTATAAATACACTGTCACATTTTATGAGCCTTTTATATTTTATATAGCGGCTACCTCTTACCACCTTTTATGTTCCTGGTAGCCTTTGTAGGTTAGAAAAAAAAGTCCAATAGGTCTATTGCTCCCATACTTAACAGTGCTACATTAGTCTCGTAAAGCATCTTTATTAAAACGTAATATTATCCCTTCAAAACTCCCATTTCTAATCTATACTTTGTAACTCCCGCATTATATTCCCCTTTATAGTTTTAACATGATAATGATATTCCGACTTATTTCCTCTTATATTCTTGCCTTGATAAGTTCTGTCTCTTCTTCTATGTCTCTCTCGGTAAATTGAGTTCTCTGCAAAACTTCTTCATATTTTAATAATCCATTTAAAGTTCGTTGGGTCTCGCCTAAGTCCTTAAGATCTACTTTCAATGTTAGTTTGCGGCATTAATTACTGTGAAGGTATCCTGTCACAGAGCAATTTCCATCACATTATGTACACTTCTTAGTCATTTTGTAATGCTTTCCATCTGGAATAATTAAGGACTAGAGAGAGTTTCCTGAGTCCTCCTTCTTAATGAATAATATAATTCTAGTGTACATTTGCCTGCAAGGACATCTATTAAGTTATTAATCTATATCTGCAAATGTCTCTTGAATTTCTAGAAAAGATGAAGCTTTATTAGTAACCGACTGGAGAGGTAGCAAAGTTTTTATTTATTTTTCATCCGGAAGCAGGGGTGCCCAGAAGAGGGTTTTATGGCGCCATCGGCATTTTTGAGTAGGACATGTTTTTGAATTTTCGAGGGGGCAAATTTCGGCGGAGTTATGGATTTTCAGAATGAAAAGTTTCATACTAAGGAACAAGGGAAAAATGTAGAACATACCGCAGCGAGTGTAATTGTATATGATCTACGATTTTTCTAATTCTACCTTCTCTTGCTCCGTTTATAAGAAAACATGAGCACAAAATATCTTGGGAGTGGGGAGATGGATTTTTGCGCCATTGATCTTGGCGGGGATGGACACCCCTGTTCGGAAGTGAATATGAATGATTGGATCAGTAGATTGCATAGTTTGATATAAATCATTTCAGAGCATAATTATTTCCAAACTATTTTTGGATATTTTCAAAATTTTATTAATTTAAATCAATTGTAATATTTGTATTACAAATTATTTTGATAAGCGGGACTTGGTGCTCTGATGATGACGTCAAAAGACAACATTGCTAGATAGTTGATCTATATTAGGGATGGCCATCGACAGTCGATATCATCGAAAAATCGAAATTTTCCTTCTGGTATTCGATATTTTACAATCGATAGTGTCTACTTCTATCAATATCCCTCTCCCTTCGATATTTAAATATTTCAATTTAAAAATTAAAACTATTGTTTTCGAAAAGGGATAAGAATTATATATGAATCTGATCGTTAGAAAAAAAATTATACTCATTTTGCCTGTATCGTATGGAATATAGTGCGTAGCAGATATCGATAAATCGATAATATCGACTATCGATGGCAATTTCTAAGTGGAGTTGAATAGCACTCTTCTGGGACCCTTCTCACTCAGTAAACTCAATTTGTCCAAATTTATTAGTTACAACATTCTCAAACCAAGGTCACGAATTGTCAAATAAATCTATGAGGGATATAAATAAATTCATTTATGGATGAATGAAAGTCATAATTAGTTGAATGGAAATTTCTGGGAAAAAAATTGAGGGTGACGAAGATAGACTAGAACCAGAAAATTAATTTTACTGAGGAGAGTAGAACAATATACGGCCCATTAATAATGTGAAAAAAAATAAAATAAAAAAAAGGAGAAATAGTTACTAATAGTAGACAATTTTAGTTACTACGGGATTGGATGGAATATTTAAATCGTAAGCTGTGAAAAATATAGGAGGGTCGATGTAGACTCTTGCGACCAAGACCTAAGACCAAGTTTTAGACGAGTCTTGGTCTTGCAATTGGCCAACACTATAATTAGTTTAGTTTAGTTTCCATTTTATGATTATAAATGGCAATAATTGGAGTTTCATTAATACATAAAATTATTTCATACAAATTTCGTTAACTGGAGATTGTTTGATAAATCAGTAAACAGCTTCAATCCTGTTAATGAAATAAGAATGATTCTTGGATAACTGCGATGGAGTTAGTAAAGCAATAAAGAAAAGATGAAAGGATAAATAGCGATGAAGGAAGAAACGACAATATCCGTGAAGCTATGCTGCAGCTAGCTGTCATCTTCCCGCTTAGCCTCCACAACTGGGACAAATACAGTTAGATCTAGCGATCGCCCTTTATGTCGGGGGTCTTCTTCGCTGTGTGAGTCCGACGTGTACCTTGCGGAGCGGAACATTAGCAGGAGTCGGGGAGTTCTGGATCGGATAACTGTCGGGGAAGCTGAAAGAAACTGGAAGAACAGTCCCTAATAGTCTGCAAGAACCTGATGGAGTTCCGTGGGAGCAGATTAGTCTGGAGTAATAGCTGGGATAGTTACGTACCGTCGTATATCAAAAGTTCAAGCCAAAGGATATAAGTAAGGTGGAGATATTTTTTCATTTAAAAAAAAAGAACATCAAATGCAACATAATAAACGCTAAAAATTATTACGTAAGGATTCGTTAATTGCGAATATACCAATAGTGTCCACTACCACAACTTCTCTTACCACTACTCAATATTAAAATTGAGCGCTAATATTAGCACTCTTACCCACTAGCGGATCCAGGATTGAATTTTGGGGGTGGGATTCAGCCCGAAAGGTATTTTTGGTACTTGTTTAATAGCGGGTAGCGTCAAAACCTGCCTTGTTATCTAATCTTATATCACATAACCTCCCTTATCTCCTCTAACCTAAGTTATTCCCTTGTTTATTTTTTGTTCCTTGTGTAAGCTGTGAGTTATTCTTATTTATATGTCCGTTTCTTTTATATGTACATACGTTCTTTACAGTCTTCATAGTGTTTCTTTTATATGTACATATGCTGTTTAAGTGTTTTTTTATTATTTCATTTATTTTTGTCTATTGTTTGCCTATTTTAATTATTTCATTTATTTTTATATATAATTTGCAATTTTTTCGAAATGTTTTTTAATTACATCTGTATAATGTTTTGGTCTATTTAATATATATCTTGTAAAATAAAAGTATTTTTTATTATTAATTTGTTTTTGTTTATGTTCACAATTTCAATAATATCAATACAATACAATAAATATGAATACGAAGATATTATCAATGGCTTATCAGAGTTATCAGTGTTAAGGTTATAAACATTGGCAGATAGCAGTAGGATGCTACCCGCTATTAAACAAGTACCGTATTATTTTAATAAATAATGATTACTACTTTGGTATAAAAAGAAAGAAACTAACTAATTATCTATATGAAACAGTATTTGATTGATTCTTGAAGTTCTATTAAATGTAAAAACACAAACAGTATTATTTTACAGATAGGTTTTTAATATTTATTTCATAAGACATGCCCCAAAATTTGAGGTTTTACTTTCTAAGATCAGCAGAATTTAAAAATCGAATTAAAAAAATGTTCCGTACGCTGTCTGCGGCATTTCTCCGATACTACTGGACCTATTTTTTTTCAAAGTTGGAATCAAATTCTGAGGTTAATCGAGGATGATCCTCCTACTTCGACATTATTATCTGAATTTCCCTTCTAAGATGGCGGTCGAAAATCCTGTGTTGGTATAGACTGTAGCGCCTAAACGAATGTACCAATTTCAATGAAACTTGGCTAAAATCTTCTTCTCGATGCTCTTTAAATTGATTTATATAACGTATAAAAAGTGTATACTTTTTAACTTATTCGGAATTTAATTTTACCATCTCTCGTAACTTTTTTTTCAGCTTCTTTTCGTTGAAGTATGTTATATAGATAAATTTAAAGTGCGTCGAGAAAATGACTTTAGCGAACTTCGGTACATTCGTTAAGGCGCTACAGTCTATAGCAACGCAGGTTTTTCGGCTGCCATTTTGAAAGTAAAAGGCGGATAGTAATGTCGATGAAGGAGGACCATCCTCGGGTGACCTCTGATTTCATATCCAAATTTGAAAAAAAAATTGGTACAGTAGTTTCGGAGAAAATGCCCGGACGGCGAACGGCGGACGGACAAAAAAATTTTTATTTGTTTTTCGAATTCTACGCATCCTGAAACGTTAAACCTCAAATTGTGAGAGGGGGTTAAGTTTTGAATTTTCGGACGATCACAATGGTTCATTATTTAAAAAAATAAACCAAAAATCGTTGAAATCGAACAGTTTGATACAAAGATATGGTGTTCTAAATATTTTATATAACCAGTAGAGGTGTACGGAAATTTAAATATCAAATATTTTATACATTTTTATTAGCACTATTTTGTTTACCAGTTTATAAAAGATTCTTCGTCCATATTGTGTCTCTAAACAATAATATTAAGCCCAAAATAAAATATTTAAAATCATTGAAATAAAATATGGATTATTATTACTAGATATCATCCAATTACATGTTACTTGCATATTTATACTCTGCAATTTAGATTCATTGCATGCCGATTTGAAAATAGCACAATTAAAACACATGAACAATAATTGGGTAGAGAACTAATAATAGCCCAATTTTATTATTTAGAGCGATAAATTTAAGTATTGAGTCGCTCACGAACGTTCATTATTCCGGAGATTTAGTTCAAAGTTCATTCCGTTGCATGAACTAACCTTTTTTACCTTCATTATTAAACATAGATATTATATGTTTACATAGATAGAGATAGACAATTAGATAGTTAACAATAGAAACATGCAATCTACATTCGAATCGCTTCTCAATTATCCTTATCTATACAAATAAAATAAAGATTTTGTCTGTACATTGAATAGAATCAACCTGTTTTATGATATCTTTCCGTTTCATACATTTCAGACAACAAATCCACTTTTAAAAAAATGGATTCTTTCTCCTTCCAAATAGTCTTACAATGGTCGCAATATCTCATTTCTAGCCAAGTTGGGTGGCTAAAATTAATGGCAGTGTAATCTGCAGTGTAATGCAATATAACAATGGATAACCTGTTTCTTCCAATACTAATAAATTATTAACATGTTTTTCAGTAGTTTGTTATTAAGATATATATTAAATGTTTTTTTTCCTCTTCCAGATTCTTGGCTTCCCTAATCGCTGTGTTCGGAGAGTACGACATCAGCGGAGAGCTGGAGTCGAAGAGGTCGGTGACTCGGCCGGTGAGGAGGGTGATCGTCCATCGGCTGTACGACGCCGCCACCTTCGAGAACGACATCGCCCTCCTGGAGCTGGACAGCCCGGTCCAGTTCGACCAGCACATCGTCCCCATCTGCATGCCCCAGGACAACGAGGACTTCACTGGAAGGATAGCCACTGTCACCGGCTGGGGAAGGCTCAAGTACGGTAAGTGTCTTATCTACAATTCGTATTGATAATATTCGATACCTACGAGGAGAGTTCATACAGAGCGGTGTGGTCGAGCGAGCTAAAGAGTGTGTAAAACACACATTCTCTGGTACGCTGATAAGAATTCAAATCAATGCGCCGGGAAAGTGGCTTATAATTCTGACATTAATCCCCGCCCTCTCTCCTGACCCGGAAAAAAACCCGTATAGAAAAAAAAGGAAGGTATTCAGTCAAATACTTTATTATATATTGTTTCCTTTACATTAGCTATGTTTTGGCCATTATGCCATCTTAAAAGATATTTATATCATGTCTTTTGGCGACAAGATTAGTTTAAAATTACTCAAGTGCCATGAAGGCGGCATAAAATGCATTACATTAAAAAGAAAATGCAGGGAAGTGTTTCTATTAGGAGAACATTTATCTTTTCAAACGCCCACTAGGATTTAATTTTGAGGGAACTTTAGTCCGAAAGCTTCTTTTTTTATATGAATATGACGAATATTACTTTAAAAGAAGAAGAAAGAAACTAAATAACAATATAAACTGGTGTTTAATTAATTCTTGTAGGCTTATTAAATGTAATAACCCTAAAAATAATACTTTTAGAGATATTTTTTAAATATTTCTTTCTTGAGAATTTGTTATATTTTACCATTTTGGAGAGAGCTTATGCCCGAAACCTCGCCCTTCGTAGATCCACCTGTACAAACGCCTAAATATCACTTATTGATATATCATTTTAAACATTTAGTACTTTTTCTTTTGCAAATTCGATTTCCTTTATTTTGGTTTTTGATAAATCGAAAACTTTTCATTTACTAAGATAATTGGGACTATCATTTACTGTTAGTGGCATGATACATCATTAATTAAATTTAAAAATAAATTCTATAGTTATACTCATTGTTAACTGCACAAGCATTAGTTAATTGAACACGAATGAGAGTGAAGTACTAACGGGAGCTACTTTAAATTGAAGAATTTTAATTCCAAGAATTAATTTAACATTTTCTTTACATAATACTTAAATTCGACTTACAAAGAACAACGTTCCTATTAATAGCTGCATTTGCTATGACCATAATCAAATCGCTGGGTAAAAGTTTTGGAAAAATGTGTGTATTATCGCGATATGTATGCAGTAATTTTTCTTGGACAATTACATGTGGCAGCAAGTTTACTTGCTTACTTTAATATTACAAATATTAAATATTTTAAATGCATTAATATTAAAATATTTTAAATGCATTAAAATCTGTTTGAGTTTTATGTAATTTGATGTGAAAACACTTCATTCTTTCCAAACATGGAAATCTTTTTAAGAAGATCAAAGTACTTGAAATAAACTACTTATAATTTTTGTTTAAGTAATATCATTTAAAATATTGAAATTTATATTTTCAATGGCAATGGGCATGGCTATGCACTAAACAATAACAGGACGTTAAAAAAGAACATTGCTTATAGAGAAATTCTGAATAAAAATAGATTTAAAGTGAATTGAAATTGCTAATATAAATTTATTTTTTACTTGCTTAATCATAACATTAATTTATTGTGATAATAACAAAGATAAATTAAAATGGAAAGTAAATGTTTTTGGATGAGTCTATTTTGTATTACCTATAAATAATTTTAAGTAGCTTAAGCTCGATTTGAAATTGAAATTTTGTTTGTATTAATAAATGAGGATTTTTTAATCGTGATTTACTCTTTATTTATTTAATTTATTTTTTACATGTTTTCCTCAAATTTGTAATGGCTATGGTCGAATTTCGACCACTGGGCGAACTGTAGTATAAATAAAACTATAACAGTACCTTGGTGACCAAAAGTTTGTTTGCTACTGTTATTGTTGAATTTTATTTCGCAACAGAATTTTTTTTCAAACTTGTAATACCTCAAATATTAACCATTACTACCATAGCAGCCTTAACAATCTTGACATAATTCTAACGTTCGATACCAAGAAAATCCAGCGTTAAAAATAAACATCTCTTATACCTGACTTAAATCCAATACAACCCCTCTGCGATAGACTTGGTAATGCTGCGGAAAGAAAAGTAAACCCCCCTGACAGGTTTAGTGGGGACGTGGTAGGAAATCAGGCAACATGTAG
This sequence comes from Nezara viridula, assembly GCA_928085145.1. Lineage (NCBI taxonomy): Eukaryota > Metazoa > Arthropoda > Insecta > Hemiptera > Pentatomidae > Nezara > Nezara viridula. The sequence continues at coordinate 124,466,620 of OV725081.1, read as the reverse complement.
AGAATTTTATCTGAAGGCTTGAGGCAGTCATTCAAACATCGAATATCCGCAATTCTATGTACGTATGTATGTATGTATATATGTATGTGTGTTTGTTTGTTTTATATATATATATATATATATATATAATATCGGTCTAAAACTTCGGGAATTGCTTCATCTTATCGTAACTTACAACTTTTATCTACGAAAATTCTCAGAGGTGAGGCATTTTCTTATTAAATTAATTAATTTAATGAGAAATTAAAATTCATGAACACCTTTTTTCTTTCCACTTCAATTGTAAGATGATTTTATTACAAAAACGAGAAAAAAGGTGGCCTACTATATTGTGCCGTTTGGCCTATTCAACCTAGGTATTTAGGTTGGCTTTTTCCAGTTTGAACTCCTCCTCCCCCCAAGATTTTTAGAATAATGTTAATGAATTCATAAAATGGTGTCTATATCGCGCACTATATGTGCATTAAAAAAACGCAGAGGCTACTGGTTTTGAGGCCTTTCTCTTATTTCTCATAATAAGGTTCATCTGTCTAATACATTTAAGTCCACCTTTTATTAAATTAAAAATAATAAACACACAAATATCATTCGTCTATGTTTTCTGTATTTTTTTTTTTGTTTTCAAATTTTCTTTATTTTTTTTTTTTTTTGTTCTCTGTATGAAATACAAATAGCTTTATCGAAATAACTTGGGCTGGAAAGAAAATAATTGAAAGGAAAAAGAGAAGAGAGATTGTTTTTTAGGCTATATATAGGGATGGATATAGCAAGGAGAAATACACCCACAAGTTGAAATTGCTACTAAAATATAAAGGGAAAACAAAGCTTTTTGTATCTCTCGATTCTACCAGTATTATATTCATATTAAATATTTTATCGATACAAAGGCTAAACAGAATATTATTTGATCGCACCAATTATTAATATATAAAATTGCTATACGGACGAATGATAGGTCAAGATGACTGGTAAATCAATTTTTTTTCATTGAATAAAAAAAATCTGGTGTGTCCACTCACACGACTTTCCTACCTATTTCAGAAAAGTTTTTATATCTTTATATATGCCCATCAAGAAACAAAAAAAAATTTAATTAGATTTATTTTCCTGAAAATTGATCAAAGAAAACATTTCAGTACGATTTATTTGATAAACTAAAGCAATGTAAACCGGCTTAAGGTAGATCAGTGTAAAAATTTCAATACCCTCTAATATTGCTGATCAAAAACTTTTTGCGATAGCCTAATTTTGTCAAGCAATAATTTCTGTTGAAAGTAGCGGAAATAGTAAAGCTTGTATGATGCAGGCAACAGATTTTCTTACTTTCAATTAGTCATCTTTTTTCTCTCATTCACCCCTTTCTAACACTAGGATATGAACCCGTAATCTTATATTGGAAATTGAATAGCTGTAACTTCGTTAATAGTTGTCCGAAATGAACGATTTTTATATAGTTTTGTAGGGGATTTCATTACCTTTCAAAAACATCTAGCACATGCAACACACAACATTCACTTAGCGCTCAACTTTGAATAGAAATTATTATAAATTATAGAAATTACAGGGGGCTCTGAAACGTATAGATCCGTCAAAAACCGCATGTCGGAAATTTGACCCGAACACAATACTTGCCTTACCTAGTATAGGTAGGAAAGTAATAAAACTCAAATCCATATGCAAAAAAAGTTCTGTTTTATTCATTCCCCGCAAAAAAAGTGCAAAACGCGCCTAAAGCAGTATTCACTTCAAAATTGAGCTTAGAATAAGAAATAAAATAAGGTTCCTAAAATTATTTCAACTGTACATTTTAATTATTACGAAAGCTAATGTAATTAATCACCTACCACTGACGGACCTACAGGGATTGTACCATTTTGTTTCCATTGCACCATATTAATTTCTGTCAGCGTTCTGAGCTCAATAGTTTAAAAATCACAATATATTCTCTTTTTAAATTGTGAAACATTTATTTCAGCTACTAATTGGAAGTACCGTGTCAAGAAAAAATATTTAAAAAACTATTGTTTCCGTAAATATTGTTTTTTTACTGGCCTTCAAGGACCATTTAAGCGTTATTTTATATATTTTATTTCCTCCGCTTCCTGCGTTTTAGTCACAATAAATAATAAAAAAAAAACATCCTCAGGAAGATCTCGTGTTTCCGACCTTTATACCCCTTTCCACACATTGAAGCCTTCGAACGTTTCTTTCTTGCCCATTCATCTGCCTTTAATTCTTCCTAATCTAATATATGCCATGTTTCTTCCCTTTCCTCGTTCAGTTTCTCCATTCAAATTGTCTTCTCACATCCCAAACAGATTTCCTCTGATCGTGAAATTTTAAATATGAATATAATAGTTTTAGTACTTCAGTTTCAACTTCAAATATCAATTCAAAGTTATGCCACACTTACTTTTTTCTTTTGATTAATTTATTTTCGTTCATTTGGATGATATTTATTCAGTAGATGGTATGGCATTAATGTAAATTTTATTAATGCGGTTTTGATCTGTTATGTTTTCTATTCATTTTTTATATATTCCCAGAATAAATTGTTTCCTGTTATATTTTATTCCATAAATTGCTAAGGCGGTGATGGAGGTCAGTGCCTCCTATATATCAATATATATTCGGATGGCCTAATCCATCATTCTTTCCATTCCAAAAGATTTTTCTCCGCCTGACAGCAATGAGCACTTTCTCCCTCATGGCTTCCCACTCACATTGTTTTTTCATCATTTGCGTACAATGCTTGCATCATTATTCTTCACAATTCTGATTCATAAGATATCTCCCCAGATTGATTTACTTTAACTTATTTAAGGTATAACATAGTTTCAACGTGGTTCTGTTTTATTTATTAAAATCATATTTTGTTTTTAATCTCTTTTTATTTTTGCTAGTTGGCCCGTGCGAATAATTCGTATATTAGTCAGTGTATGTATAATTACATTACGTTTGTGTAATGTTTAACGAGATAGAGGGAAATAATTTTCTATTTCTCAGTCGAATTACATTAGTTCATTCACAATTATAAACATATGTACATTATTGTAGGCTGTAACGTTCTTTAGTCGCATTTTGCACTTTTTTGTGGAGAGTGAATTATATTGAGCCGTCAGATCTCCGATGTGTAACGCTCGGGTAGTCGACTAATTGAAGTGTTTTCGCACATGGATTCAAATATCTCAAAAACTAAAAACCGGACCAACATATTGTCAGCGAGGGTATTGTGCATTGTTCCGTCCTCTTTGTAATGAATTATTATTCAAAATTGTATCTTAATGCGAGGACATGTAAGAGAGGAGAAAAGGAAAAAAATATTGTCGAAAACTAAACTAAACTAAACGATAAGAGTATTATTGAAGATATGGGTTAAAATATCACAGAAACTAAAATTCAGATTTGCATACTGTAAGCGAGAGAAATGTTCAGCATTTTATTCTCTTTATAATGAACTATTATTTATAATTTATATTTCATATTATTAATCTCGCCTTGTTGATGTTATCACTTCTATCGTGTGGTCTAAATCAAAACTAGTGGATCCAGGATTTAATTTTGGGGGGCTTCAGCCCGAAAGTTTTTTTTTTATAAAAATAATTATAAATACTTTAGATAAAAAGAAAGAAACTAACTACCTGTATGAAATGATGTTGAAGTGATTCCTAAAGTCCTTTTAAATGTAATTACACGAACAATGATACTTTAAGAGATACTTTATTTATATTTCTTTTCCATAAAACGTGCTTATATTTTACCATTTTGGGGGGAGGGGGGCTTCAGCCCGAAAGCTACCCCCGTAGATCCGCCCGTGTAAATCACCAACCTTAGTTTTTTTTTTGTAGAGAATTCAGTAATCTTTTCAATAATCATGGGTACAATCAACAAAACATTTATACTTTTTGAGTTATTCGCAAATAAAGTTTCCTTTTCCCCCATAACTTTTTTCCTGATATTCATGGATAATTCAAGGAATAATTTTCAGGAAAATTTCCTCTTCTCCATGAAATCCCCTTTTGTTTGATACATTCATTCATAAAAATGAATCGCTGCTGAGAGCCGGAAAACGGATCTACATTGCGAAAAACCATCATATTGTATTTAAAGATAGATTTCTGCCAAATATAATTATTTGTTTGTTTCTAATGTTATTCTTACGGGGTCTAATCCAAAAATAAAGTTTTTTTTTGTCTATCTAAAATCGTTGACACATGTGAAATCAATATCAATGTTTCGATACCCATCTTTGACTGTTCTATAGATGTTAAAATTAAATTACACAATAATGAATTTAGAGCAAATTTAGTCCAATTTATTCTGGAGCAATAACATTTCAAGTTCCTTGTGCTTTATCCTTCCTAAAAGCTCACTAAAAACACATCCATTTAACCGACGGTAAATTGACTCTACACTTGAGAACAATGGCTACTGTTTTTAGGACGCCCGGAACAGAAGGAGTTGAAAAAAAAGTCTTTTAGAATCGTTTGCTGTTATATGTAAAAGCAGGGAGGGGGCGCTTCTGCAAACTTTTTATCCCTTCTAACTTAACTTTTACACAAGTTGAATGGTTTTACTTTTTATTGGACTCGTATTGCTTCCACAGTCCAACTCTAATACAACTTGGATAACATATTTTACAAGTAAAAGAATCTCTTCCGTCACGAATAACTCCTAACTCAGATTAAAGATTACTGACTTTGTTTAACATAGGGACTGGACTAAGCTAAAGCTGATTTCGATTAAACTTTTGGAATGATGTTAGACAGGTGCTTGAAAGGGAATATTAAATTATCTATCAATCTATTTTTGTTTTTATTTCCTTTTGTTCTTCTAAGTCATGTTATAATTTCTTTTCGGAAGTTCAAAGCCCAAATAATTTATTGATTTCAGATTTAACGTGGAAAAAACTCAAATCAATAAGAAGTAAACTACCATTTATGTTTTTATAAATTGAGGAGAAAAAATTTGGTGTGTACACTCCACGACTTTCCTGCCGATTTTAGGCAAATTTATACAACTTAAAATATTTCCATTAAAAAAAAAAAAGAAACAAATTTGAATTAATTTTCCTGAAAACCGATCAGAAAAATCAGGGGCGCTTGCCACTTGCTAGAAATTAAAAAAAAAATGCAAAACTTATTAAAATAATTAATTTCAGCCTATCAATAAAGCAAGTTAGAGAAATGTTGAATGAAATAAAATTAAAATATACATAATATAAAGCAACTTAAAAATAAATTTAATTTTTTAAAGGGGGGAAGATGACATCATAGCCTGCGAGCGCCGAAAGCCTAAAGCCGGTACTGAGAGAAATGTTCAGAGTACGATTTATTTGATGAACTAAATATAATATAAATAAACATACACCTGAACCATCATCAAAATAATCGTACGAATTCAATATATTGTAACTTTTCTAAAATTGGTCCAATTTAGACAAAAATTGAAAGGAATTTAAGTAGAAGATTTTAGGAAAGTTTCATTAAAATTGTTAGAGCCGTTTTTGCGCTACAGTCAATGGAAAAACGTGTTTTTCTCTTATGCGCCCAAATAGTTTCACAAACATCGGTAGTCAAAACCATACAAAACAAAAAAAAAACAATTAAATCGGTCCACTCGTATATGTATATATATATATATATATATATATATATATATATATATCTTTAGTTAATTTAATAAGAAAACGCCTCACTTCTGAGAATTTTCGTAGATAAAAGTTGTCAGTTACTATAAGCAATCCCCGAAGCTTTAGACCGATATAAATTATTTGAAAAAAAAGGATCAGTATATATATGTATTGATATATATACTTATTCATAGGCGGATCTAGGGGGGGTGAGGGGAGGGGGCTCTCGGGCTGAAGCCCCCCAAAATCTTAAAATATAACCATGTTTTACATAAACAAATATTAAAAACTATCTCTTAAAGTTTTATTATTCGTGTAATTACCTTCAATAGGACTTCAAGAATCATTTAAACACCATTTCATATAAGTAGTTAGTTTCTTTCGTTTTTTTTTTAATTTTTTTTTTTCGTTATACATACGGAAAAAAATGCTTTCGGGCTGAAGCCTCCCCCCAAAAAAAATTAAATTTTGGATCCGCTGGTGTACTGAGTCCATATTGTGAAGAGTAAGCGTACGTCGAGAGAGGAAGAAGGATAAAGCCCGGAAAGGAGAAAGTAGACAGGACCACAGACCGACTGACCTACTATACTCTCTTCTTATTCTCCTTTCCTTCCTTCCTTATTCATACACACACATTTTATCTGCCTATTTCGTCAGTATTATTTCAGTATTATTATAACACAGTATTATTTGTATACTTATCACCGTAACCTACAAATATTTAATTAAATTAATTCCTCGGAATTGTAGCGTTTTCAATCTAGAGAACGATAAACTTAATTTATTTAATTAGGTACTAAAAACTCATGATTATCCATTTGCTTTCCACTTGAATCGACAATGCTAATTAAATTGACAATGTTTGCCGATCTCCAGATTGAAAACGCCCAAATTCCAAGAATTTCAGCAAATAAAATATTTGTAGGTTAAGATGAGATGAGGCTATTTATGGAATTGGAAATTTGGTATTTAATTTTTTAAAAATATTTTTGGCCGTTTTTGAAATACAGTAATTATATTCTTAATATTTATTTACATTGATTTTAATTGTTGAATGGAATTTAATGAAATTTATAGTAGGCAACTTCTACACAATTCTCCAAATTTTCTTCAACTTTGGATCAAATTGAATGAACCGTTTTCAAACTATAGGCTTGTCAAAAACAATACATTTGCAGATTCAAAAGTGGAAGTACTTTTTGAATATAGTGGGTAGAATTTGATATCTGCTTGATACATTTGTTTATCAATTCCTAACTTACCTCCAGTTTTTGGCCTATTCGAACGTGCTGATTTTGAGATATGGACATATCAAGGAAAATATATTTCCATATATTTAAGAGAAAGTAGTGAATGGAATTCAATGAACTTGAGACAGCATACTTTTTTTTTTTTTACTAATACACACCTTTCTTCCAACTTGAGCCAAACCGAACGAGTAATTTCTGAAATATTGTCATATTTAAGAAAATACATTTGCGTCTGCGTAAGAGAGAGAAATGGATGGAATTTAATTTAAAACAATACAAGCACCCACCTACACAATTCATTAAAAAATCATGAAATTCGGATAAACGGTAGTAGGCGATATGCCCATCCTATCGATTTGATTACAGAATGACATTGAACAAAATTTTATCCTTGATGTCTGAAAGTAGAACAAGAATCACAATTTTCGATTCTGAGTACAAACATTATTTTAATTATCCTCATTATCCTCATGCAGGATTAAAGCTTCCCTTTGTTTTTGTAGAAAGGGAGCTACTCGTACATAAATAGGCCAAATTAATTAACTGTGGATAAAACTTCTTTTTCCAATAAAGATGAAATTTTATTACCCTCATCCATATTCATAGTAAATTATTTTAATAATTTGCTCCTAATAATGACAGTTCGTTAAGTCATAGTATTGAAATTATATAAACAACAATTAAATTACTTGAGGTTTTAATTATATGGAGGTCCTTAATTGATGATGTTACTAAAAATACAGCCAATGGCAAACTAAAAATCAATATCAAATCCTACTTTTTCTAGTGCAGTGTTCATATTTATTCTATTCTGCTAATAAATTAATATTTGTATATTCAATTCAATTCATTCTATTATTATTTTGCCATTATTTAATTTATTTAAAAAGCTCCTCAATTATTTATTCATTATTGTTAATTTTTGTAATTACCATAGACGTGTTAGGTACCTTCACTTATATTTACTTCAACCCTCTTTTAGACTATTTCTGTTCACATTTACAGTATATTATTCAATTTTTATTCAACTTCACAATGTATTTCTCTTATCTAATAAAAAAAAAAAAATCTAGATTAATGATATTCTAGAGCTTTTAATGAACAAGTACCCAATTTTAATATCATTCTAATGGATATAAGTCACATCAGAATAAGTAGTAGTTTCTTAAAGATGAAAGTAGTAACTGATTATATAATAAAAAATTAAGATTGAGAGAAATTTTTGTAGTTTAATGAAAAATGTATCACAATATCAATGAATTATTGATTCCATTTGGAAAAAAATCACAATTTTCATGTTATGGTTATGTACCAAATTCCCAAAGAAACAATGTTTTTTTTTTTTTAATTATTTTTCATCACTTCCTCTTAAATTATTTTCATGAACAGAGTGAGGGGGCTGGATTTTTTAAAATATTTTATTAAATGTTATTTTTAAAAGAGAAAAGAAAATGTTATTACTTTTTTTTAATTCACAAAAAAAATTATTCAAAATTGTGAACTTTTTATTGAAAATGGTAAGCCAGAATATAAATCTACAAATAAATTTAAAAAAAGAAACTTTCAGATACAAAAGATAAAATTGAAATCAATAGAAACTCACAGGAGCTGTTTACCTATGTAATCAATTGACAAAGTTACCATGGTGAAAAAAACAAAGTAATTTAATAGAGATCAAATCTACATACACACTATTTTGTATTTAACTTTTTTTTTTTTGTACATTTCATATAATTTGTTAATGATATTAATAATCAATAGATGGGCTGATGTAAACATGAGGAAAAATTTTAACTAACGCAGCTAGAATCTGCTTATAAAATTATGTAAGGAGATGGTTTTGTTTAATAAATAAAATATCCATGAATAGGGATGTGGTAATATTTGGCTCCTATTTAGAAAATGTTTTCAACTAGCAATAATTGCACCTCAATAGACCTTCATTGGTTACGATATTATATCTGCACAAAAGTTATATTGATTAGTTTAGTTTAGTTTCTTTTAAAGGAAGGAGATGGTCCGGGGTGGCAGTCGTAAATAGGCTAAATAGTGGCAAAACTATTTTATTAAAAGCCTATTTATGACCGCCTATTTATGAACACTATTTAGCCACATTTAGCCCGGACCATCTCCTTCCTTTATAATGCAACAGTCAACTATTAAATATTCAATTTATTATTATTAGTTTATATACATTTACTTTTAGTATTATTATTTTGCTGTTTATTTATTTTTATTTATTGTACATAGTGTGAATGAGTTATTCTTCTATCATTATTACTATTGTACTTAGATGTGACAGATTGTAATATATCTCAAAAACGAAAAGTATTATTAATTTAGAAAAAAAGGGAAAGTTTTTTGTTTTTTTGTTTTTTTTTCTTAATGACTATGCTTATATTTCTATGTAAAAACTTAATTATAATTAAAATAAAGCAGCTACTGTTATAAAGCATCAGTTCTAAGAAATCATTCAGAATTTGAACAGTCCATTGTCATTACAGATCTATCTTTAGACTATATATGAAAATAAATAACATACCATTAGTTTATTTCAAGTGAATAAGAAATATTTTATAAAATTATATCATTAAGTACTTTTACCAAATTTTACGTCTTTTTAATTTTACTATTCACAACCAGAAGATATAATAATATATAATTTTAATTAACAGTGTTGATGACCAACAGGTTCTATGCCTTAGCTATACAACCAACCAACCAAATTTCTCTCCCTGAAATCAGGCCATTGTGCACTTAGCTTAACTTTTTATGTTTTTATTATTGGATTACTGTTAATGCTTAAGCAGTTATTTTAATAAATAAAATTGAAATTCACAAAAACATATTTAAAATTTAGTTCCATCAAACAGGTACACTTTTTGCAATAAACCAACAATATTTATATTAAATGATTAACCTGTCTGTACCACTACAACCCATGAAGGGTCTGGGGTTCAGTACTATTTAGGGAAAGCACTGTTTCTAGGTCAACGGTTGTGCAAGGAGGTGATTTGACCGAGATCACGCTCAACCGCCAGGTTTTCCCCCTTAATCAATTATTTAATTAAGGGTACCCATTTTATAGAGGCTGGGTGTGCCCCAGGAGGGACTTCTGACCCAAGGTCGCCCCACGGCCAATGAAACAGATAAATAAATTTTCTGCCATGAGCCGGGGTTCGAACTCGGGACCTTTGCATTGGAAGCTCAATCATATTAAATGATTAAGTAATTATTAAAATAACAAAGTGACTAAATACAATTTTATTTTTAAGGTGGAGGAGTGCCTAGTGTCCTTCAAGAAGTACAAGTACCTGTTATGGAAAACGCAGTCTGTCAAGAAATGTTTCACACTGCGGGTCATGCAAAAACTATTCTGAACAGCTTCATTTGTGCGGGTTATGCCAACGGTCAGAGGGATTCATGCGAGGTAATTATTATAAAATTAAAAATATGATTATTTTTTTAATTAATAACATAATAAATATGTTATAAGTTAAAGAAATAAAATTATTAACTTTTCTATTAGTTCACTAACTTTTATGAACTGAGATTTGATGAATTTTATGTTTTGTAAAACAATAAGAATAGTAGCAAGCAAATATGGCTGAATTGGTATTTATACTTGAAGTAATGCTATGTTGAATTATTAATATAATGTTGATGAAAATTATACTATCGTTTGTTCGTTTATGTCATAACAATATTTTAAAAAAACAACTAACTGCCTATATAAGTACAGATATGATTTCATAATGAACGATTTGAGAAGGGAGAGAATAATTTATTATTATTATATAAGCTTTTTATGACCAACTGCGATTCTTAATCATTAATTCACGCTAGCATCACCTAGCTTTTAAAAGTCCCTGACTTACAATGATGTTTTATCAAATTCCCATAATATTCCCAGGCTTTTCCAGATATTTTAAGTTTCCCACGTACAGTAAACACTCTGGATTTATCAAAACAATTGGAATTTTATCTCCCTCATACTACGGAAAAGAGGTTTTGATAACTGTAATTTTCTTTTTTATACTTATTAAAAGAAAAGATGAGAACATACGTACCCTTAACTGGAAAAGATGTTATAAGAGATTATGTATCTTCTTTAGGATTAAATATTTCCAATCTTATCCAAACAAAGATATGATTTAGCATTTTGAAATTTGCAGGGAGACAGTGGTGGGCCTTTGATGATTGAGCGACCTGATGGCCATTGGGCTCTGGCCGGGACGGTATCTCACGGTATAAAATGTGCCGCTCCGTACCTGCCAGGAGTTTACATGAGGACGACTTACTACAAACCGTGGCTTCAAACTATCACTGGCGTCAAGGACAATTAGACGAATGTTGAACCTTCTGTCGTACCTGACTCACTTCAACCGAACATCGTATGCCGACGATGAACCAGCATTAATGGAACACTACTAATCATTAATTTTAGAGATAAAACAGACTGAAATGGTTACTACTTTTATTTTTTTTATGGCACATTTTAATTTTAATTTCAAATATTTTAATTCTTAGGTTTATCAATCGTTTAGAATTTTAGTTTTTCGAATGTTAATTTCATTATTTCTTATATTCTTTCTTATTATTTTATTTTCGTAAAACTTACATTTCTTCTGATAATGTAAAGTATTAACCATTCTTCATAATTTTTATAATGGGAAATTTCAGACCTGCAAGATTATTTTGATTGCCCTATCATGGAGAAATTGATTAGGTAATATTAAATCTATTTATATCAGGATGAGAGAAAAATATTTTTTATGAAATTAAGATACTATTATAAATGTATCAAGGAAAGTTTTCTTGCAAACTTATTTGAAAATGTATGAAAACATTAGAGTTTTTGACAAGTTAATCTCATAAAATCACTAGAATAATGATAAATTTTGTTGAATTAGAACAAAAAATTACTAACAAACTTTGAAGATTGGTGTAGTTAGTTATACAAACGATTTTTTCGACTTAAGTCCTTTAGAATTATTTATATTATGTGCTCCTTACGAATAGCTAAGAGCACATAAATTCTAAAACAAATTACGGGTATTTGTGTTATTTTAATAAATATATGACAATATATTATGTAAAATAACAAAAAGAAACAGTAATTTTTTTTAACACATTCTGAAGAAAACATTCCAATCTATAACAGGGCTGTTTTATTGTTTTTATTATTGATCTAGAAATCCTATGTAATAAAAACGTTATTTGATAAGAGATATAAAGTGTAAAAAATTAATTTATGTATATTTATTAATTTGTAATATAGACATCAGTTATCTCACTTACAGAAAAAGTGGGCTAATGTTATTTATTTATTTATTTTCGTAAAATGTTAAATTTACTTAAGAGAGAACTGTACTATTTTGTAAATAAAGTTATTTTAAGTACTAATATGTTTACTAAATGTTTATTACATAGAAATTCCTTCATTAAAACCCCTAAAAATAGAAGAAAAAAAAAACTAAAAATTTCTACATCTGGAACAGAAAAGGATGCCTCTTCATATGCAGTCATATGCTCTGTAAACAAGAAACGAGACTGAGACAAGGTGATGCTTTGGCACATTCATTGTTTAATTTGGTATTGGAGAAGATACTGAGGGACTCTGCCATTCAGACCAGAGGCACAAGTTTTAAAAATCTTGTCCAACTGTTAAATTACGCTGATGACATAGATATTGCTTTCTGAAATTGCAGGGAATTACACCTAAGATGGGCTCCATATTAATGAGACTAAAACAAAGTATATGAATACAGAAGAATGAGAGAATAGCCAAAAAAAAAAAAAAATATCCCTCGGTCCTTACATCTTTGAAAGTTTACTACAATTGCCTTCCTTGTAATCTCAAATTATGATGAAAAATGAGACGCCACTTAAAATAAAGTGGAGAATTGGTGGAGGTGCCAAACAATGCTATTTTGGCCTACTTCAGCATATGAGAAGCTCACTACTTATTAGATGCACGAAGCTTCAACTCTATAAAATGCTTATCCATCCAGTTCTTCCTTATGCTAGCCAAACTTGGATCTTGACGAAAAAGACCTTTTGGTCTATAAAAGAAAAATCCTGTTGCAGCTCATTGAGGAGGACCACTAAGGGTAGTAGAGTCATTAAGATAGATAGACAGATAGATTGTATCATATATTAAAATGTAATATCAATTTGTTAAACTAAATGTTATTATATTAATAAATAGTTCAAATACCTGTTATTTATCAGGTGTTTACAATCTACAGCTGCACATCTGAAAAAAAAACAACTTATTACTCAAAAATTTATAACAATTGTTTTGTTCTATTATGTATTTGTTCTATGTTATTAAATTTATTTTCTATATTTTCAAGAGAATAATTTACACAAAATAATAAAGTTGAGTCTGTATAGTCCAACACTAACATGTTCGATACTAAGATCGTCAGTACAAGAAACATTTATAATGCCATGTCATCGTGTAAAAGGGAGGAAGAAAGTAGTACATACATGTAACTGTCACAATCTCTGATTCTTGTTACATGAGAATTATTACTGTTCATGGCAAAACATATTTTTTGGTAACTCTATTGCTTTAGGTAGTGTTTAAAGCTCATAAATATAGTTTAAAACATTAACTGTATTAGAAAAAGGAGAAATTATTCACTTATGAATCAGCTGATACAATTTTTAAAAAATATTTACAAGCAGTAAAACCAAACAAAATGGACAATTTTTGTATCAATAACCGCAATACTAACAACCATAATAGTAATGATGAAAATGCAGTGTATATGTTGACCTTTAATTATGTGATTTCTACTTTTTCTGTTACATACTTCTTCATAAGTAAAATCTTATGTATTTTAAATTTGATTAAAAATAAAATTTTTATGCCTATCAGTATAATCATATACATATTGAGTGTCTTCCTATGAAAGTATGATTTGAATGAGACATCCAGTAATCCAACATAGCCAAGTACTGAATATATGTTGTATTATAGAGACTAACTATAGCTGAAAATGTTTTTAAATTATTCTGTGTTCATTAATAAGCTTGTTTTGTGATATTAAGGTAACTTTAAAAGGATCAATTGAATTTGTAGATAATAATTGATGAATGAAATCACACAATTTTTAATTTAGGTAATTATTTTTAAAAATAGCATGCAGAATAAAATTAACTTGCCTAAATTGAAAATTTTTCATATAATATTTAAAAACAAATAGTGATTTTGAAATTGGTACAAAAATGAAACATTTTTTAGATTTCATTGAATTCTGATATCTTAATTAAAAATTATTAATTCTCATTACGAGTCAATTTAGTAATGAATTAAATTTTGTATTTTTTTTTTGTTACTGCTTTTGTTACTACTTTTTTTTTATGTATATTATAAAAATATACATAAAATTAAATGTGCTACTATGATATCTGATCTATGCAATATAATCATAAAATGGATACACAATAAATAATAAGAAATAATTTCACATGCTACTTACCCTTGATTGCTCAGAGATGTCATTTCTTTTTTCTTGAAGTTCACTATCCGCCAAGGTCTTTAAACCCAGCAGATTCCGAAACGAAAGAAACCGAATCAACACGGCGGTAACTAAGTAAATTCACTAGAACATAAACTACACTTTTCCATATTATAAATTAATAAACACAGCGACACACCCGAAACCGCACTCGATAAAGTAGCAAAAACTAACCAAGAAAAGGTTATGCGTATTTTGGTAAATAAAATAAGAAAAGGAAATCAAGACCACTGCTCTGCACCTATAGAGTAAAACTCAAAATAATTTTCTATGAATACAGAACTGATGAAAGATTATTTTAATCTGACTTTACTAATTGAAGATTATTAATTAATATTTATATTAATTAAATAATATTGACAATATCTCTTCCCATAAATTTCTACAAATTTATTTTTAACCAATAAAGAAGGATTGATTGAAAAATGAGATAAATTAATAAAATTGTGAGATGTTATCTACTGTCAGGCTAAGAAATGTTTAATTAATACTTTTTAATTATAAACAAGATTAGAATACCAAAACCTTTAGAAAAGACGCAATTGAAATTAATATGAATTCATTCTTCTGTGGCTCATCATGAATACACAAAGACAAGACCTACCGAATACACTTATATCTAGAATGAATTAATATTTTCAGTATAGAAACATTAGGTCACAGAATTTTAAACATAATCATATTTCGTACACAACCTAATACTCAGATACCACAAGGAAACTGAACAAGTTATTCTTAAATTTAATACCTTTCTACTATATAGTATAATACTATATAGAGTAATACTATAGGTTTTCTGTAGCACCTAAATAAGAGATGTTGAAAGTTGGGGTAAGATTTGGAACAGTTTAATAATTATTTTTGGATTTAAGACATAATTAGATTAACAAGAATTCTAATAAAGTCACAATTAAAATAACTATGAATTCATTCTTCTGTGGCTCAACATGATTAACAGAAACAACACCTACTGAATACCTTGATATCAAGAATGATTTCAAATCTGCAGTATAGGAAGATTAGATTATGGAATTTTAAACATAATCTCTTTTGGAACACAACCTCATACTCATATACCACAAGGAAACCAAATCAAGTCATCCTTGATGGAGACAAGGTCTACTAAATACCTTTATGATTAATTTGGTGGTTTCCTACAAAATGAAGTTTAATCTATCTACCTAGACGGAATTCAAACAGAAATGCTCCTGATATGAGAATGCAAAGGTAACACTTAAACATGCTTGGTCACAATAGCTTCATTTCTACATATTTTTATAATAACTGAAGTTTAAAATTATGGAAGTCATATATCTATATGAAAACCAGTTTGATGTTATACATTTTCAACGGATTGTAGAATACAACAATCACTTTTTCTTTTAAAAATATAGCTGCAAAGTGACAACAAAAAGGGTAAGGTTGATGGTGAGAGAGACAGTTAATTAGATCAGATGTAAATCTTTAGGGTAACAACTAATAATCATACAACTGAAAAACAAATATAATGGTTGAAATAAAAAAAAATTCACTCAAGCCAACTCCTATTAAAAACCAGACAACATACGGGTGTCTCACTTGTTAATGGCCAAACTCTGGGGCTGATTCTAAACAAAATTTCCAACAAAAAAGTTCATTTGATGCACGGCTTGATTATGAACGGAAAAGGAGTTAAGATCAATTTTGTGTTTTTCTTAAGATGGTCATATTTTTTATTGAATAAGAAGGAATTGCTCAAAAAATGATCAAGATAATTAAATTCTAAGTACATTGTAAAGAAGAAACATTTTTTTTTTTTTTTTTTTTTTAAACAGTGGTTAAATTTACTAAGATTCCTTTTATTATTGACTTTAGTAAATTTAAAATCCCTTTCATCATTTACGTTATTAAATTTAATCAGTTTTCTCAAAACGATTATGTCAACTTTACAATGGTGTACTCAGAATTTGATTATCTTGAACAGTTTTTGAGCAATTCCTTGTTATTCACTGCCACGGACTGCCTTAAAAAAAACACAAGATTAGTCTTCAATCCTTTTCCGTTCGGAATCGGCCTATGCATCAAATGAACTTTTTGTTTGAAATTTTGTCTTGAATCACCCCCCAGAGTTTGGCCAATAAGAACTGAGACATTCTGTATAATGAATTTCAAAAGAAATTATACTATCTACCAACAAAAACATGAAACTGAACTATTTAAACCATAAAACAAAACCGCCAACTATTCACATGATATTTCTCATTGAATTACCAACCAAATTTAATTTAATTACCATGTTTAAGTAATTTCCCACCTTCGATATGAAACTAGATATTCAGTCCTATACGTTTCTATATACTAGAAATATGTAAATTGATATTATAAATGAAATTATATGATATAGTAAACATAATTATGAAGTATTTCTGGGAAATACTTATGATTCATTGAGAAGTTAAGTTTAAAGGTATTATTTATTTGTATTTATGTTTTTTAGAGCTGTCACCTCATTTTACTGTCTCTTACAGATACCTATATATTACCGATTGTTTATATGTAAACACACTCTTATAAATCTAGCTATAATTCAAATATTAATTTGTGCCTTTCTTTATTTTAATTCCAAGACTCAATAGCAATGTAATTAAATTAACAACAAGATGATTAACTTGTATGCCAGACAAATGTCACTAAATTTTTCATTATAATTATTCTTAGGGTGTTGCATGCTCCAGAATAAAATATACTTTTCTTCTTCTTTCTTCATTTTCTTCTTCTTCTTCTATTTATCTTGAATTCATTATTGTTTCTCAGTATATATTCATTCTTTTCATGAGTTTTTTTTTAAAGATAAAAGAGGTTTTGTAAAATTTTCTGATTTTATGATCTAAAAATAAAAAGATTTGACAAAAATAGAATAAATTGAGAAAACTAAAATATTTTTGGAACCACTGAAAATCCAACCGCCATCTTTAATTTATTTCATACTGTTAATTTATTGAGCAAGGAAGGGTCAGAATGATAAATCTTGAAATTTCAATACTCAGAAGTTAATGAATCTAAATAAGAATTAAGAGTTAACTTTATTTACACCGTTATATATTAATATTTAGGTATATAAAATAATTATGTACATATTGAAATCCTAATTCTAAAATAAAATCGTTGCAATAACACAAAATCAAATAGTAACTTATCAAATAGTCTCACAAAAGTTATACTTTCTTACCGCTAATATTGTAACCTTAAGTATATTTTATTGAAAGTATTTTATTCTTAAGTATATTGTAACCTTAAAACAACTAACATGTTTAACACTCAATGAAAAACTGTAATAAGGAGCAGAGCAGTAGATGGCTAAAGCTTTATAAAAAATGGTAGCTTGAAACTGACTTAGCTTGCAACTGGAATTGGCTTAAACCTAAAAAAACTGCTGCCACAATATATTAATCCGTAATTAATTGATTATCAAAACTAAATCACTAAAACATTATTAGTTCTGAATAATAATTTACATGTTAGATAAAAACCATACATCAATCCACCAAAAAAACTCTCTACCATTTCATAAAAATCACACAAATACCCCACCAAAGCTCCCATCCCATAATCCTCTTCACTAACTAACAACAAAACTCCTACCAAACCCCCCCCATCACACACACACACAACCCAACCAACCAAAACCACCTCCCAAACAACCCTAAACCCAACCCAATAAAACCCAACAAACCATCACCAAACAACCCACAAACCTACAAAACAAAACCAACACAACCCCCAACCCAATCCCACACACCCCACCCAAATCCCCAAACACATCTCAACCAGCCCCACATAACCAAACCCCCCAAATTTCCCCCCCCACCTCCCCCAAAACCAACCCCACCACCCATCCTAAAAACCACCACCCACTCCTCATCTCTTTCCCCAAATTCATCCCCCTCCTTTACCACCTTCCCTAAACACCCCACTCTCAACCAACCCAAAACCTCCTTCTACCCTCCTCCTCTCATACACCATCAACATATCAACCTTCCCTCCATCATTCAATCCTATTCTTCACCCCATTCCTTACCCCCCCACCCAAAACCCCCACCACACTCCCCACACACCACACACCACCCCACCAATTCCAAACCCCCTCTCACCATACATCCCCACCCCTACACTTCCCCCTCATCCAACCACCCCCTCTAAACTTCCATTCCATCATTCAAAAATCCTCCAACACCTCATACTCATCCCAACTTTCCAATCCCAACCCACTTACAAACCACCTCCACCACCTATCACACCTTACCATAACTTCACCTTACTTACCCATCAAATACAATATAACCCCACCAACTAACTCCCTCCCCACACAACCCCCACATCCCCATTATTAAACCTATCACCAATCCCAAACAACTATAACACCCCATACCACCACCTCCACCACACAAAACTCTAAAAAAAAAACCATATTAACCCCAACCCTCAATATACATACAACAACCAAAACCCCCACCCCCACCACTAACAATAAACCTACAATACTTAACATCCCTCTCACACCACATAACCCCTTAACCAACTCCATCCTACAAAAAAATCCAAAATGTTTTACACCACCTCAACCCCCCTCCCACCCACCCCCCACAACCCAACACACTCCTCACCTCCAATATCTACCCCCATCATACCCCATTTCCCCACATCCCCACATTTGCTACCCTAACGAATTCGTAATCGCCAATCCAAACATCTATTCACCGCTACCCAATTCACCCCCCCAATCATGAAGCTCCTAATTCAATAAGACGCTACCTTGAAAACAACTCAACTTCAACGGTAATATCTTTATACTAACACTTTTCATTCAAATAAAAAATTGTATTTCTATTCCGGTCTGAAAAAATAACTTCCTGATCGTTAGATTGTTGAACTTTTAACGATTTTAAAAATATTTGTCATATTTTATCAAAAAGAAATATTAAACATTATTTCATTTATGCTCATCATCATACATTCAGCTCTTCAGGAGCTTATTGACGTAGTTTTAAATAAAGAGGGCAGATGAGACCAGTGGAGAACTCCAGTTAATTGAATAACATTTAATGCATAATTGAATAAAACATTATAAAAGAAACATTGCCATTACAGTTTGCTATTCCATTGTCTGATAATATTATTCTTTTGAATTAATCCACTGAAGATAGAGCTATTTTTTTTTTTTTTTTTGCAGCATATCCTTCCATTGTTTTCATAACTCAATTTTTACCTATATTTAGTGTGGGTGGAACTAGGGGATTCAAGAAAGAGGTTGGCTTTCTGACTTAAGCTTCCCCCTCACCAAAATAGAAAAATAATTCTTTTTCATTGGTCCATCTTTGCTTCACAGGTAATTTGGCCTGTACTCCAACAATGCTAACATGCTCTATTTTAAAGTTATAATTAATGTAATTTAGCTACTACACTTAGTACTAGTACAATATAGTACATTTAGTAGATACTTACCCTTAAGCATGTGTCATGTAAAAATATATAAGAATTTTATTCTTAAAATCATTATAGTTCCTGTCATTAGTTATAAAAAAAACTCAAATATTTCATTCTGAATCACCAATGGAATCTAGTGGATCCAGGATTTAATTCTGGGTGTGGCTTCAGCCTGAAAGCTTTTTTTTTATTTATATATACACAACGACAATTACTTTGAAAGAAAAATAAAGAAACTAACTACTAATATGAAATGGTATTTAAGTGATTCTTGAAGTCCTATTAAATGTAATTACACGAACAATACTTTTAGAGGTACTTTTTAAATATTTTTTTCATAAGACATGATTATATTTTGCCATTCAGCCCCGGAAAATTCTCTTTTCTCCCTCTCCCTATAGATCGGCCTGTGCTGGTGGATCTGTGGAGAGGGAGGGCTTTCTATTTGTCCATACTTGTTTATGAGAGTGATATAAGCCTAATACGGAAACAGTCACAATATATTATCTACAATATTTCTCACTTCTTCTTCGGTGAATAATAATTACTTTCAAGTTTATTTTATTTTTATTCAGTGACTGAATAGAAATGAGACGAATGACATTTGGGTGACACATGATAAGGTAATTTTAACTTATTTGAATCATTTAATAAGAAATAATTGAGTAATAATAATGTTATAAAATAATTAAAGGTGGACATGACAAAATACAATATTTTATTATGAGTAGACGCATGCAATTCACACAAGTGAAAAGGACAGGTACATGATGGGTATTTAGGTATATAAAAAGAATCTTGATATTTTGAAATATGTAATATTTAAATATGATTATAAATTGTAAAAATTTTTTAGACTTGAAAATGGCTCAACGAGCAGAAACGTCGTAATTAGATGTGTAGTCATTAAGTTGACATAGTTTTAAAAACTGGTGTAAAATTGGCTGATAATAAATAAACTTGAAAACAATATATTATGTTTTTAAACTAAATCCTTTATCAGCTACTATACTAAATTCCACACAAGAATATTCTACAACATATATAATTTTCCTTCCCGCTTTTTTTTTTCTTCTCTTGATTTATTTTTTGTTTTAAAAAGTGCTAAAAGTCAAATCAACAAATACTCTCAAACCCTGTGTCCTATGTGAAATAGGTATATGATTTTAGAAATGTTACTATAACAATTTATTGGGAAGGAGAGCAAAATCTATCAATTCAAAACAATTTTATCATATTTCCTTAAGAACATAGCCTGAAGGGGTCTAATGTGATAAAAAGAGAGCTTTTAATGTATGGGTGTGGGTACTAATCTTTATTTTGTGATTAATTTCTTTCAGAATGATGAATTATTAACAACCAGCATGTCCCAATTAATTTTTTTTTCAGAAATTAGTTGCTTGTATTTATTTATGTATATATTTTTTTTCTCGTAATATTGCTTACCTGAGTATATATCCATGGATTTCCCAATTCACTTAAATATCTGAGGAGAGAGTTTAGTGACAAGAAACTGAACCACTTACACAGAGCAAAGATGGAAAAAACAAAGGAAATTAGATTCTTTATTTTATTATGATTATATATGTATTATAATTTTTTTTTTACAAGGTCTTCGTAGTTTTAATTTAAATTATGAACCTTAAAATTTTCAAAACGTTCAACCCCTCATAATTATTATTTTTGTACTGTTGTGAAGAATATTTGAGAATAATACATTTTAAATTTCATTATCTACTGACAAATACTTACTTAATGCAAGTTCCTTAAACAAAATTAAAAGAAAACATAGTTTTAACCATATGGAAAGAATACTAAATATAATACTTAAATTTTTATCGATAATACTACATTTAATTCAAATAAGTCATAACTTTCTAAGGTAGGGGAATTTAATTAGATAAGGGAAAAATAAATAATATATGTCACACGAAGGTGTGCAACATAAAGTTATGAGATATAACTTTATTGTATGCTCTTTATCGTCTAAAAGGAAATTTACAACTGTATAAATAAAATGCTATTAAATCTGCTATAAGAATATAAAACATAATACAAGCTTGTGAAGAAACTAACTGTTGATCGCACATCATTTCTTAGATTAATTTAAGAGGTATCTCTACAATCTTCTTTTCAGATTCCTTGGAGGGTTGTCAGGAATTGATTTGGATGAAATGTAATGAATTATAGGATTAGGGTGAGAAAAGAGTTTGGATTAAAAAAATTATATCTAATTCGAGCCAAATCTGTAACAAAGGGAATATTGAGGTCTTTGTGGATAATTTTATTTGTGACATGATGAGGATCAATGATTTTATGGAGTATTTTGGATTATAAGGATTTTCAAGAAAACTATGAAGATTTTTTAAGGATTTCGTATTTTTACTTGTTGTATTTCCAAACTGCTGACACACTTAGTCATTATAAGTTTATTGTTATTATACAGAGGTATGTTAATTGATAAAATAAAACTGCTTGCTATAACAAACTATATTTCTTTCAATAAAATATTATTCTCAACGACTAACTTTAACAAGAAGTAGGTAACTACACTAAAATGAAATAAAATTACAATAAACAATAAATAAAATTAACATAAAATAATTCATAAAATAATATCAAAATTAAAATTTCCTCTCATGCCTTAAAACGGCATTTTTCAAATTTAATATTTTTATAACATTCAGCAAGAAATAAATCTTAACAACACTATAGTTTATAAATCAGGATTTTTCTTTAATAATAATTTGAATTAGAAGTTCTCAACAAAGGTGATTGATAAGAACCACTGCTTTCATTAAAAAATAAAATTATATCATTAATATTTCACCAGTTAAAAAATACATCACAACAAAATTTAAGTACTAAGATAAAACTATCTAAATTTAATTTTAAGTCAAAGCAGTATTTTATTAAATAATAATCCATTCACAGACAATAATACTGTCACAAAAAATTATTTTTTAAAAATTTAAAGCAATGCGAGGTGGTAACACAAAAGTAAAATTATTTATATCTAAGCAAACCGTAGAACTATAAGAGAAATACTTATCATAAGATAGAGTGGATCTACTGATATAATTAAAAATATATAACAACAAAATAATTATCAGCAAGACATAAAAATGATACAAAAAAATTTATACTAAACACAACTGTCACAAATGGCTAATTCTAAGAGGTAACACTAGAATTAAAACAATTTAACTAAAACAGAATCACATAATTATTTCATAGACAATGATAAACTTCATCTTATTCATTGCTATATGTTTTTTCTTCAGCAAATGTACCTTATTTGCTCAAATATAGATCGACCCTGAATATAATCTGACACCCTATTTAGAAAACAATTTCCAGAGGGGAGATGTGGGATCAAAAAATAAACTACTAACAAAATTGATTTAAAAATATAATATTCATAACCAGAAATGAGTTATACATATTTAATTAGTGTCATATTTTAAAACGTATTATGGTGAAGCTGTGAAATAAGGAGTAGAATAAAAAGCTGAAATGGTAGAACTGCCTTTTCAAACTTCTAAAAAGCTGCCTACAGAAAATGAACTCTAAATGGGAACAGATAAGGTCAAGAGTTACTGAAAATAAGTTGAGGGAAATTGAAAGTGATGTGTCCTCTTGGGCATCGCCAAATAGTAATGAGCGGAGAGAAGTAATCCTTTCACACTTAAGTATAGATCAAACATGCCAGACTCATGGACTGTGATTCTTCGCCCATCTGCCAAACTTTTGAGAAACCAATGACCATAAAACACATTTTAACAGACTTATGAAACACTTAGACTATCTTGTGTCCTCCCAAACGATCTACTCACCATTTTACAGAAAAATACAAATAAAGTTGACAAAATATTTTAGTTTCTGAAATGTATAAAATTGGAAAATAGAATTTAATTCTTAATGAAAATAAAGCAATAATGATCCATTTGGTTGAAGCCTTTAAATAACAAAAAAAAAAAAAAAAAAAAAAAACTGTCTGATTACTTTTTGGAATGTAAAATTGTCCATTTATGTGAGACAATGATTTTTATTGTAATAATTTTTAAAAAAGTGGAATGGTTTAAATCAATATAAAAACAAAGTTCTAGAATGAAAAATAATTTTTGATTGGTTTCCTAGTTCCGATTAAAATTGGTTAAACATTTCCTGTTCATAATTCCACACACAAATTTGATCATTTCATTCTTATCTTTTAGATCAGCTTAAAATTATCTAGTAATGCAAGAATTCGTAATTCTGAGTACCATTTATGTCAGTTTTTCTTCAGTTAAAACATACTGTTTGTTTTTAACATACGCATCATCCCTGACCCTATTTTGAGCAATTATTTTTATAATTTATTTTTTTTAAAGTTATCACTTATTATTAATATAAACTGTATTGAATCTACTGTAACAAAAGTAAAACAAAAAAATAAACTGTAAAGTGACTTAAAACGCCACATTCAAATGAAGTCAAATTTTTCAAGGTCAAATCCAATCATAAATTATCCTGAATATAGGTTGAACGACATATATTCAGACAAATATGATATTTTTTATTTATAAACTTCAATAATAACAATAAAAAGTAACTGTCTTTATAAAAAGGATGAATACGTTAAAGGAAAAAAGCTTCCTATTGCACTAGGTCCTTAGATTAATCTAATTATTAAGACACATTAATTATTAAGAACACAGCATCATTAAAATAAAACATAATTTTCTAAAAAGTTTTTCTAAGTTAAATGCTCTGGAATTTTATAAAAAAATATTAAATAAACCTTAAGTCAAAGTTAATCATTAAACCTTTCAATAACTTCAAATATTAAATATTTCAGTAATTTAATAATTAAACCATTGAACAATAATTTCACTATTGAATAAATAATGAATAACTCTCTAGCATTTCAATCAGCATTGGTAATTTATGTTAACCATTACATGGAACAAATTAACTGACAAATAATTTCATAAAGTTTGCATTCAATGATTTAATTATAGTTGAAATGTAACAGGTTAGTGATTAACTTTGACTGGAGAGAGACTTTTGTTTTGAAATCTTCAAAAAAATTACATAATAATAACTTTGTTTTCCTTAATTTGAGTTCGAACCTCCTTCTATTCATATTTTTATGTTAATCCATGATCATGTCCAAACGGAAGTTGGAAGAAGTACTTCAACTCGACCTGGATTCGGAGTAAGCGATTCATCTTTGAGGAATTCCAAAGGGAACATGACCAGGTAGCCCTGTAAATTAAAATAATTTATAATTTAATAAAAATATTTAGTCAATATATAGGCTCATAATCACAGAGGAATCCAACATCAAACAAAAAAAGATCTCAACCATTATAAAACAAAAAAGATACCTTCAATCTTTCATTTCAATTTAACAAAAAAATTTGTATCTTTTTCTATTTATCATAAGAAAAACAAACTTTTATTTGTAACTTTCTTTTTTTTTTACAAAAGTGAGCACTTTTATTTGTTCATAAATACATGAGTTAAGACTAGGAAAAATTAAAAAATAATTACTAAAGTATCTGTAACATTATTTTTTTATTATCAAATATTGTTTCATTATTGCTCATTTGTTTTTTAATATATCTTTGATAACTAAGTGTACAGATATATCTGTGGCACCTGTGCATAGTGCGTTAAGTGCTAAAATCATATTTATGAAAAAACACAATTGAAAGTATGGAATTTTCACAGGTATAAGATCAATATTCTAGCTTCAACCCGTCATTCACAAAGTTCATTTCTGTAATAGCAGCATAACTTAGTCCATTAGACACAAAGAAAGAGAGAAAAATTAGCTTTCTATACCCATATAAATTCGTAAAATTGCACTTAACACACATTTCACAGGTACCACAGATATTAATTACTTATTTTTTAGTTATCCATTTATTATAATAGTTCTTATAGCCAGAATCAATGTTTTTTTATTTGTACATGATTATTATTCTTAAAAGAATATGTCTCAGAAGAAAGTTGATTTCTCTATTCTAATCTATTCGATTAAAATCAATTTTTAATCTTTATATATGTTATTCCTCATCCACACTTATACGTAATCAAAAAACTTTAATTACTTCTTAGACATACCCAATATATTGTAACAATATTTCTTATAACGAAATAGTTAAAATGAATTTTTGACTATGTAGTTCAACTATTCAATGCAATAAAAAGAGTAATAACTTATTTATTCTTATTACTTGGATTTTTCGAAGAAGTTCCTTTGCTGCGCTAAGATTGGTATTTGTTAGAGGAACTCTGAAATGGCTTTTGATATCATCAAAACATTTTACTTCATCTGATGGCAAACATCGAAAAACCTGTAATTTATTTTATTTTTTAAATGTAATCAAGTTAATAAATCCAAGGCACACATGCAAATACGTTCATAATAGATAAATTTCAGATAATGCAGTAAATATTAGTAATATTTAACCTCCTCATAAATTTTTGTGTTTTTCTCCGCAGTCTTCCTCCAAATACCGTGATAGAACTCAGAACACACAGGATCTTTGATTTTAGGACCGGAAAGATCTAAGTGTTCTCGGAAAAGTGATCTTCTAAGAGAGCCACAAAATCGACCGCTCATGTATTCCTTCCCAGCCATAATTCCAGGTTTGAAATCTTCATCCTATGAGCAAACAAGAATGAATGTATAAACAAGGCGTATAAATATGAAACCAGAATTTTAACAGAGGAAATCACAGGTTATTGCACAAAAATGTTAGAAAATATTTTCTATCACTAACTATACTTTTTTTCCCATCATTCTGGCAATTTATAAAAGCTATGTTTGAAATTACTCTCTTGTGGTGAACCAAGTCATTTTCATTAGAAGTGAAGCACTGCTTAGCAAGTGTATACCTCATCGATATAAATTAATAGTAGTGAGATGGAGCCAAGTCTGGTGAATAAGCCACATTTGCTAATATTTCCAAACTGAATTTCTCAATCGTTCTCTTCACTCGTTTTACTGTGTGATTGTGAATTATCATGAAGCAAAATCATGTTGTGTTGTCGTTTTTTATATTCTGGTCGTTTTTCATCCAATACTCAATTCAAATCTACCATTTGTTTTTTATGGCATTCAGTATTAATAGTTTTAATAGATCACACTCATGTTTCACATTCTTCATTTCCTACATCCAAAATCTCCAGTTTTGAATTTTTCAACCCATTGTGACTAACCAAGAGCATGTTCTCCATAAGCTTAGAACAATCATTAGATACAATTCTGCAGCAATTTTCTTTAAAAAAGAAAACTGATGCTGTCCACAAATCGTAGTTTGCAGGCACAAAACACTTTTAAAATTATGTTACATAAAACTTGTATTGTTGTAAGTTGAAAATCTTTGCCTATCGCAGAAATAAAATGGTTGTCAATAATGCGATTTAATGTTAATGACTTTAACATTAATCGACAAATTCTGGTTTCATATTTACTAACCTGTAATAAGATTAACACCTATTAAAATAAGTGAATATAAGTAATATTAAATTGTAACAGTTCTTCTTACCGTAATGACAACAGCTAGTTCAGAATCCCGAACGCCCAGTAAAGACCTATCATTAATATTGGCAGAGCCACAAATCATTATTTTGTCGTCGGCAATCAGCAGCTTGGAATGTACATATATCAGTTCAGTCACCTACGCAACCAAATAAAGAAACTAACAAACATATTAAAACAACAATAACATTTTTTCTATGGAGAATAATTTTTAAACTCAAACTAATTCTTGAAGGAAGTTCGTCAACTGTTCTAAATATCATAGATGATAAATTGATAAGACACAGTAATTATTAAGGTTGTTATTCGTGCCGACATATTAACCCAAGCATGTAGGTCATCATTAGGGCATGTTTCGAACACTGAAGGTGTTCAAATATTGGCACTTAGGCAGGTAAATAATTTACCTTCACCTTAACTTGGAGAAGAATATGGTTCCTACGATCTTTCCAAGACATGGATATGTTGGGCATTCCCAAGGGAACGATGAACGCCATTACAATAAGAATCCTTAAAGGTTCCCACATGAATTACAGTAA
Organism: Nezara viridula; assembly: GCA_928085145.1. Taxonomy (NCBI): domain Eukaryota; kingdom Metazoa; phylum Arthropoda; class Insecta; order Hemiptera; family Pentatomidae; genus Nezara; species Nezara viridula. Next base: position 124,438,667 of record OV725081.1, on the reverse strand, counting down.
TTGGTTCAGGCTGCTTCCTCGTTTATAGCATGATACTCAATAATTATATCGATGTCATAATTTATGTTTTTACCTTTTGTTTTATTTATTTTTATTTTTTAATTTTATTTATTTCATTTTTATTTGTTTAATTTTATATTAATTTTTTTTTATTTGTTTTTTTTTATGTACTTATGTATTATATTACTTTCTTATGAGTTATATTGTGGAGGGATTGCTACCTCCGTAGTTTTTAAAATTACTTTATATATATTATGTATTTTATGTATGTATATGAATGTATGTATATTTTTCTTTTATACTTTTATCGACTCAGCTGCTTTTTGTATGTAAATGCAATGCTCAGTATATTATAACTTAATGTTAGTATGTTTTTTTTTTTTTATATATGATTCTTGGATTCCAATATCCAAGATAAAACGTTACGATGGCGAAGGTAGCACCAAATTGAATTGGAAATTTCCTGGAGTTTTGTTATTTTGAAAAATGTATTAACTATGTATGAACTACCAAATAAATAAATAAATAAATTCAGTGTTCAAAACACGCCCTGATGATCCACCACATGCCTGGGGTGAAACGTTGGCACCAATAAACACCATAAAAATGAATGTGACCTGATTATTTATCACCTATCAAACTAATTCTAGAATATTATCCAATTTTGGTATAACGAATTATTTGCTACAGGGGAGAAGGTGTACTCAATCACCAATAAGTTTTGATTACAGGAGGTGTTCAAAAAACTACTTGCAATTAAAGATGAAAATTTAATGCGTACTCATACATACAAATTTATTAAATGTAAAAACACATGTATTTCACTTGAAAACATTTAATTTGTATTTAAATTTTTTTTTTTACATCATTAGAGTGTTCAGGTTTAGATTAATAAGATTAAAGCTAAAATTAACTTCTTTTTTTTTTACAATATATTGCTAAATATTTATCAAGCATAGCCTATATAATATTAAATATGACTAAGGTCTTATCATTAAAATTTGATCTCCAATAATAAACATATAAAATAAAAAATGTAAAGTATGTTTTAAAGAATGGAATAGGATATATTCTATATACATAGTTGGTTGGAAAAAAAAAAATTGGTTTGGCAAAAGATAAAAAAAACTGCCAAATCATGCAACATTACAATAAGCAAATAAAGCAATATCCATTTACAATAAATTTCTTCCTTACCAGTTTATCATTCAATTCTGCATGATTACGGAGACCATGAAAGGTAATGTATTCAGAAGGATCGGCAATACCAGAACTTTTCAACCGACTCAATAATGAAGACTTGCCACTGCAAAATTATTTTCTTTGTAAATTTTATAACAAATATAATAATAATAATGTAAAATTAAACAAATAATTCGATAAAATAAGATGCCTTAAAATGAAAATTATTAAATTGAATACTTGATGGTTGACCGTGGTGTATTATTGAGTAAGAAGATGGTCTGGGGTGGCGGTTATAAAAAGACTAAAATAGTAACAAACTATTTTATTTAAAGCCAACTTTTTGTCCCGACTTTGTAGTCTTCAGCGCTAAAATGAATCCCACATTTCCTTAGTTTCAACTGAAACTCCCTACTGCATACAACCGCAAGTCTCTATTTTTATTCATTCTACATTTTTTTTTCCCCCCATTTATTTAACACTCTCTTTCGTCCATTATTACTTATTATTATTTTAATTTTTCTTTCAATCCCTCCTAGAGACCTGGAGAAATATATCCATTATGACGAATATTATCCATCCATCTTATTACATTCAATTATTTCCCTATTTCCAATAATCTACAATAATTGTTACTATTTATTTATTTCAGTTTAGGGTCTTCTTACTTAGTATTACTCTGTTTATATAGTTTATTGTTCTTAATATTTATTTGTACTTGCTTTTCACACTGTATATAATTTTAATAAGTTTATTCACATTGTTTATATTTTTTATCTAAACATTATGTAACTGCCACATTGTTCTATAGCCTTTTGTATTTTGTTCGTTCTAGCCCTGAAGAAGACTGGCAAAGTCGGGACGAAACGTTGGCTTTAAATAAAATAGTTTGCTACTATTTTAGTCCTTTTATGAACGCCATCTTCTTACTCGAAAATTAATAAAGCATTCAGTTTACCGGCAAATAGATGCATAATTCCAATGTGTAATAGCGTGGAGTGCAGTACCACTAGGACTTCCAACTTCTCCCTCAAATCCAGGTAAAAGAGGAAGAATAACATAAACTCTGAATTGAGTACCTTCTCTAAAATAAAAGACAGAAACTAAAATTTAAATATTATACAAGCAAGGCTTCATAAACTATATAATAAGGCTAAATAAATATATAGTAATCATATTTTTTAAAATAATACCAGATAGTTAGATTTCCACTAAGTGTTGCATTATACCATGACCTTTGGAAACAAATTAAAATTAGAAAATATATTAAACAAATTCTGAAATAGTTTCAGTTATATTGATGCAATTGGCAAGAACAGAAATTAGCAAGGCATGATAGCAGTAACATTTTATAGCAAATTAAAAATAAAATATGAATTAGATATGAGAATGAGTGTTATAAGAAGGCAGTAATAGTACTATGATATGAAGCAGTGAGTATGCAGCTTCCAAAGAGAATATTAATAAAACAATTTGTGACTTGCCATAGTCAAACCTATTCAAACACCATTAGCAACTCTGGTCTGGATGACCAATTTATTTTATCTATAAATAAATTAATCATAATTCACTATAATAAAACTCATCGAATATTAAATCATTCTAAACAAAGTCAAGTTACAAAAAAATGAACAGCTTCATGGATAAATGAAAAAGTATGTGGTGACAATTAAAAATCATAAAATAAAATGTAAACAATTAGAGAAACCAAAACAAAAGTAAGATTAACATAACAAGACTAATATGAAGACAATTTTTCTCAAGAACAGTGAAAATAGGAATAACCATTACCATTTATCAGTAATTTTACATGTGATAAAGGGTTTTAAGAATTTGAGTTTGTTGATTAAATTATAATCCTAGTATTGAAGAAAAAAACTACATGTTCAAAACGGAACAGTATCATCAACTCCTCACACTGAAGAGATAGTCCTAAGACTGAGGTTTCTAGCCTAACCTATTTTGAGGCATTGTAATGAACGATTTAAAAAATATTGCAGTGTTCTTCAAGATGAGAGAGATATAATTTTAAAAAATCCAGCAAAAAAAAGAATAGAGAACAATAAAAGAAGACTAGGAAGATACTCGCTATTCTCAGTGAACAAATTTAATGACCCAGCCTAAATATCACAAGATCTCTGCTTTCTAATCGTGGCTTAAATGATGTTAAAGAAAAAAATAAATAAAATTGTACAAAATCTTGAATTGTATCCATCATGCATCATCATTTTTAATAAATCAAAATTACAGATAAAATTTTTAAAGAAGTTGAAAGTGAAGATGAGAACATACCTATGAGCCCTAATTATTCGCCTGACAAGAGCATCTCCAACTTGATTCTTAACCTGGCCTCCAGTTATAAAGAACTGATTTTCAATATAAATGTAGTGTTCAGCTTTGCTAATAACATCAACGTAAGCCTCATGGATGCTACCTTCCCAAAATTCGGGATCGAGCGCCCCACAAGACCAGTGCGAAATGGATCGCACAACCTAAAAGCCGTTTCAGTGAAAAAATAATTTTTCTATTTTCGGTATTAAATCATGGAAAAAGTTTGACATAGGAAAGAAAATTGACTTGGAATGGGTCAGGAAGGACAACATGAACTAAGCATAACATGAATTTTTATCAATGAGGAGATGTAAGGAAGAGGAGGCATCCACAAACTGAATAGGATAAGGAAATGAAGAAAACATGTCGAGAGGCTGTCTAGATATTAAGGATACAACAACAAAAATAAGGAATAATGCTCAGAATAAGTTGAGTATTTAGTTATTAGCACATAAATATATAAGCATAAAAAATTAAATAAAATGTTAAAAATATTTTAATCTGTAACAGTAAGTTATAATTATTAAATGATGTTCTATTTCTTCTTCAGCTTTGCACTGAGATCATAATTTTAAAAACAAAACAGTGTTCAAAGTCTTTTTATTTTAATTTGTTGGCAAATGTCTTCCTTTTTTCAGCATTTATAATTTAACAGAAACAACATAAACTTAAAATTTTGTTAAATTTTAGAAGCTAAAGAGAGAGACAAAGCATCTATGAAACATTCAAATAAAAATACTTTGAGCACTATTTTGTTTTTTAAATGTGACTGTGAGCAAAGTTGGAAGAGAAATAGAATATAATGAAGGCATGATAAATAATCATTAAATGATTCAATTAATAAATTAACGTAAGTGAGATGAATAAAAGCAGAACTTCAACAAAAATTAAAAAGCTCGTAGCATTAAAGGCGGCTTTACACATTTCTCAAACACCACCACAAATAACAAAAAAAACAAACTAACAAATGTGATGGATCAATATGGTGATTAATACTGCTTCTTCTTATTCGTCTTCTCTCTAGATGGCTATGTCGAGAAGTAAAAATATAAAATTAGTGGTCCTCCTTAGATCATCCAGACTTCCGAAAAGCTTGCTCCCAAGGTCTGCGGATTGGGGCCACATCTGCTTCCGCTTGTCCTCCACCAGCTGGCAGTTCTGCAGAATGTGCTCTATCGTTTGTTCATTTTGGATACATTCACACAGGGGACTGGGTTCTATCTTGAACTTTCTGAAGACGTGTGATTTCAAACGGTTATGTCCAGTTCTGAGGCGAAAAATGAAGACCTGTTCTCTTCTGGTAAGTTGAAATAATCATCATGGGAATTGTGCTTTGGGTGACTTGCTTTTAATATTTGGCTTATGGCTGCTTTTTTAATTGTTTTGCACTCCTCCATCTTAGGTAGACTGCTAATTTGGGAGAGTGGTGTTCCTTCATTGGCCAATCGATCTGCGATTTCGTTCCCCACAACCCCACAGTGCCCCGGAGGAATCCATTGTAGAACCACCTCTGGTACTGAACTCTTAGATCTTCCAGCTCCTCTGCCAATATGGCCATTTTAATTTTTTAAGCATTTAAGAACGGATGCTGCATTTGTCAGAAATACAATGCATGACAGCGGACCCTGCTTATTAAGTCCATTTTTTTTTTAAGAAAAAAAGTTTCATTAAAATCAGCTGAGTCCACCATGAAATAGAAGTTAACCATAACAAGTTCAGTTTAAACTAGTATCACTTCTGACTAAAGAATAATGAGGTGCTGCCTCAATCAGATAGACTACCATGGCATCTATTTGTATGAGTAAAATTCAAATAATAATAATATAATTGAATACTTGCAAGAATTTAAAATTTTTAAAAGGTGGTGAAGATTAGGTTACAACATTAAAAATACAAAATGTTTTGAATTTTATTGATGCATATTTGCAAAGATGATTAGTGTTAAGGAAAAAGGTGTGAAGACAAAGCTACATCATGAGAGTGGAGACTTGGATACGCCATGCCATGCCAGTGCCTAGCTCATACCATTGGGTATCTTATATCTCTTAGTTTAGAATATTGTTCCCAGCTTCAAAACTTCTATCCATGAAATATCTTTCCATTTTTCTGTTGCTGTTCTGTTGTCTCTGAATATAAATATATTTTATTAGCTTTCGTACAAGCATGTTTATAAAGGAAAGGCTAAGAGATGATTAATATAATCAAGCCACGTCCCCAGTCTCCAGTATACCTTTTAAACACACTTTTATTTGAAGTTGTTTGCTAAATATGAACCTTTTTTTGTAATTAATTGAAAAGTACAATTTCAATATTATATATATTCTTTATCCCTTGAATTCTATTGCAGCTCAAATTTATCTGATTTTTTTCCATATATTTATCCAATTTAAATTTAGAGAATTGGTTTAATGTTATAATTTAAGATTAAATGCATATAAACTATCAATAAAAGATGAGAAAATAAATCATTTGATCCAAAGCAATTGATTAAAAAAATCATTAATTATTTAATGATTAGACAATTTTTTTTTACCTGGCAATTGATTCTGTTTTGTTTGAGACCAGGGATGATGAACTCTGTGAAATTCCTGTAGGATTTCGGAAGAAGATAAGGATATTGTGGATTTAGCTTTGATTTTTCTGCCTATATAAACGTAGAAGAAAATTAACAAACTTCAAAAATTAATAATACAATTAAAATTTCACAATAATGACAATAATTACCTTGACTGCATTCCACCTCTGAATGAAATGGCGAGCTAAGTCCCTCGCTGGAGGTCCTTGAACCATGACTCCAACATCGTGCCATGGCATCCGAGGAGTTTTACTTCTGTCAACTAGATCTATAACATTACATTAATTAAAGAAATATAAAAGTTTTAAACATTATTAAAATGATCTTATTATATCCTATTACTTCTTATTTTCTTAATTTATATGATTTAATATTGCAATTTGGCGACATTGACATTGCAGGAAGGTCATTAGAGGTACCGCTAAAATGGGGATACTTTTTAAGTTTATTGGTAAACTTCAGGAAAAACCAAATATCTTAATGCAAATCCCACAGTGTTGAGTCAGGTAACAAGTATATTAATAAAAGGGCAGTAATAGAAAACGTTGAGGAGAATATGTACCTTGGAGCAGTAAACAAAATGAATGATATCTGTGCAGAAATCGAAAGAAGAATAATAGTCACAAAACGGTGCTATTTTACAAAACAGAAAAATCTCCAAAACAACGTTATATTGAAGCTCTCGAAAATTCAGATTTATGAAGCTCAGCCCGAACTTTCCTTACCTGCAATATAGTATATTAAGCACGTGTTATATTTGGAAGCAATATACCTCTCGCAACAGTTGGTCCTATTTTATCAGCCCTTATTTCTCCTTTACTTAATTATCAAATTCTTTCATGGTCAATATGAATGTAATAATTTTTTATTACTAGTTACAATGTAGAACGGTTAGTTATTTTAAATAAACACAATTAAAGGTACTTCAGAGGAATTTTGAAAATTAGGAATTTAGGCCATGTCTAACTACTTTAATCAACCTTTTTGATTTTAAGTAACGTTTAAGTTTACATTGACATAATGATTTGAAACAAAGCCATTAGAGTCATTTTCGAGAAAATAAAAAAAAATTGATGACATAAAGTACAACTTCTAGTAAGTAAGTTTTGGGGATAAACTTGCTTGTTGTAAATGAAAATTAAAATATATAAATAAAATGATAAAAAATTTACCTTCAAAAGGCCTGTCAAGATTCTGGAAGTCTTTCAAAATAAAATTAGTGTAATCTTTTCCAATCCAAAGTTTATCAAAACAACTTACATCAAGGCTTGACTTAATACCATAAGAAGAGATGTTGGACTTGAGTTTACTAAAAATCATGTAGTAAAATTAATAAACAAATAATTATTTTTATTAAGAAGTATAATTAAAACTAATAAATATTATAAAAATTGTTTTATAGAAAATAAATATTGACATGGCTTATTAAGAATATTTCTTTAGATACATAATATTAAAGAAAACAATCCACTGAAGTGTTTCAATGATTTCAGAGAGTATTTGTCAAAGATTGATTTTTTTTCTTTCTTTTTTTTTTTACTGAAGTGCTCTAATATTTATTGAAAAACAAAATAATATACAGTCCGTTACAATTAATATTTATTTTTATGTAGTTATTGGCTTTAATGACAATTGTATCCATAACTATTATTGGTATAACATATTTAGTTGTGCATAATAAACCAGTTTAAAAACAATTCTCAGCTAACCTTTCCTCATTTATAAAAACATCTTCATTCTGTTCTGATGAAACTGATGGCTTATATTCATCATCGCTATCATCTTCTGAACTGAAGTTCCACAGATGCATTCTTGATTTCATCTTCAATGGAAAAAATAAGATCATTTTAAAACTATAATTTTAACAAATTAACTAACTAATAACTATTCTAAACAATAAAATTACAACAAATTATTACACATAGCTATGGATCAAATCTGTATGGTATGTCATGATCCTTGATATTATCAATTCTTGCCCTAGTATTCTAGAAGAAAAGCCCCGTACATGGATGTATGGAGGATAGACAGATTTTTTATTTTTTTTATTTTACTTAAATCCTCAAATTTTGAGGGGGCATGATTTTTTTTTCTTGGGTAATTAAAAACTTTTTTTTTTCAGCCACTTCCTCAACTTTTAGGCTATACAGAGATTTTGATAGAGCAGAGGATTAATACCAGAGTTAAGAGCCTCTCCAGCCCGAGACACGAACTCATAGTTATTCTACTCGACCATCCTCACCCCAATCACAAAGGTTCATTATTGAAAATAGACCAAATATACTTTCATACTAATACTATTCTGATTTTGATGAATCTTTTACTCCCTTTTGAGAAATTTAATCACCTTTGAAATATTTAGTTTTAATAATTAGCAAATAGTGTGTACTTTTTGAGTTATTCCCGAAGATCTGCATTCATTGTTACTATTATTCTAACTTTTTTATGATACAGTACATTGTATAAATAAATTTTTAAAAAACTATAAAGAGAAGACTTTAAGCAAGTTTCATTAAAATCACTACAGTCATTTTGCCACTAAAATCTAATCTAAAAAAAAAACGTTTTTCAGCTGCCCTTTTGAAAAGAAAAAGTGGATGGTAACAGCGAGTTTCAAGGATCATTCTCGGTTGACCTCTAACTTTGGTACCAAATCTTAAAACAATCGGCCCAATAAACTGAGAGAAAAGGCGTGACTAGACTGATTTTTAGAGAGAATGTGTAGACTGTATTATGTTTATACAGTTACCTATGCACTATGTTATATACTGTTAGTTCATAGACATCTATATAGCTTAACAGTACAAATATGAGACATAGTGCTATTAATTTTCCATAATTTTATTTGTTTACTTAGGCTCATCCTTTATTTCAATTCTAAAGCTACATCAATCAGTAATTTAATTATTTTTTGTCAGTTTACAGCAGAGAAATGACATTTCTATTGTTCATTAGCACTATTCTTATGGGAATAAATATCCATGAATAAAATTTACTTTTCTTGATCACTTCTAAAGGTGTTCAATATTGAAAATATAAAAAAGGTATAATAATAAAAAAAAAAACTTACTGTATCAAACATTGACTTTCTTCCCATTTCAGGAGTGTCGCATTTAATATTTTCAGGAGATGGTTGAACCATGACATCCTCAAAAAGCGATTCTCTATTACTATTTGAGCTAAAAAAAATAATTATTAAAAATTTTACAAGTACGATCAATATAAAATGTTGTTACAAAATCTGATTGATTACCAACTATCAGAGAAATTCTGATTCAGAACATAAGGGTTAATGGGCAATCATTGATATGGAATGATTGAGCAATAATTTAGTGAAAACACGATTGTTGAAATTAATGATTTTTCAGCTACACTACAGTTCACTAATAGTACACGTCACTCTATTCAACTCAGTAGCCTTTTGATGGTCAAACAACTGAAAATTAATTATAGCTAAGGCCAGATTTACATGCAAAAAAACAACAACATTGAAATATGCCATTAAAAGTATAATATACAATCAAATAGTGAAAGAAGGTTATATAGATAAAATATTGAGCAAGAAACACATTTTAAAAAAATCACAATAAATAAATGATTTCACTATTTATGTTTTTTTATATTATTTTAGCTTTTAATTGTGACATTCCTAATAAGGACCGCTAGGGAGCGGTTTAGTGATTTTTTTTTAATTAACTGATAATCTTAATACAAAAGTATTACACGCATTTGTTAAGATGGGAGTGTAGCTATTTTACTAACAAATGCATTTTTTAAATTTATTTATTTTAATTTTTAGGGGGACTCAAACATTACTCAGCCTCGGGCCCCAAATGGTCTATTAACCACCACTGACGAGATCCAATCATTTAATTTTAAGGAAAAAGAAGTACAGTCTTGAAATATTGGCATGGGTATTGGTTGAGGAGTCCATATATAGAAAATTAAGTAAATCTATAGATTAATTCTCCTTAATATAAAATTTGAAAACTGATTCTTACTTAAGAGAGGTAACAGATGTTGGAAAAAGGCTAGCTGCCATTCCTAGTGAAAGAAAAGACGCCATGTTTTCCTCTGGTGAAATTCCTAAATCAGTTAATCTAAGAAACAAACAAAATTTCAATTACAAAAATATAAAACATAAAATAAAAAAGGATCCTTTTATTAAAAACAGTAGCAAAAGAAAATTGACCATTAAAAGAAACAATATAAAATTTGTTCTTTCAACAGTTATAGACTTCTATTTTACCACATTTTTGTATTAAACAAATTGAACTCTGTCATAATATGTTTACAAAATGATTTATCATCATGGAAGTACCAAACTAAAATCTATATTAATCATGATTAAAGGAGTTTAAAAGTTACAAGAATATTAGAAACAAACTTGACCATTTTAAATCACTACAAAAATAAAATTGCATGACTACAAAAAAATAAATAAAATTAACACTTGAGAAGTAAAAGCTTCCAAATCAAACAAATTTATAATAACTTTTTTTTAATGTGCCATGCAATCAATCAAGAAATATGTGAAAAGGTTAATTTAAATGCACTATATTAAAGTTGTACAACAGTTTTGAGTGCAACGAAAGAATCAATATCGAGAACATTCCAGTAGCTAAGCTAATACTGGATATCACACAAAAGTTTAGATAGATTTTTTTCATACCTCGACAAAAACCTGTTTTATCCAAGGATCATAGATGGAAGTAGAATCACTTTCCTGAAAAATTTCTTATTTTTACTTCTTTTTTTTTTTTTGTATATAATCGAAAGAGTAAATATTATCAAATGAATAAATTATTTGAATTTAACGTAATCTATCAAAGAAAGTCACAAGGACAAGTTTAAAACAGAAAATGGTCGTCTTTGCCATTGCAACATTAAACCATTCATTAATTATCGTCCAATCTCTATTCTATGATTGTGACCAAACTAGTGCACTCTCCTCACCCCAAATAACTAAATGGGAGGACACAGGTGGATTTAATTCTCACTATTTACTTTTTCAATCCTCTACAAACATTAAATAGAGAAGCTTTTCTCACTATTCCAGCATGTTCAAGCATCCCCACTTTTAACATTTTCAAGTCTAGCAGCACAGGTTTGAATCCAGTCGGGACCGGTTGAAATTCATTTTGTGGCAGACACATGGAATGAATCTTGACTTCCCAACTCTGGTTAGAAAATCTTTGGTTGTATCCATAGGCGCAAACTTTTAATTTTGATTGTGGAGAGTGATGGACCAAAAAAAAATGGTAGTTTTTATTATGTCTAAAAATTCAACATAATTATTGTGGGCCGAGCCAATATAATATTGAATATTTAAAATTAATTTGTTTATCTGTTTCTATAGTTGTAAGGATTTTTGGTTGTTTGTTTTACTTACTACACATACTTATAAAATACCAAAAAAAAAAAAATACAATTGAATATATAACGTATTTGTTTAAATTAAAGGCAGGAAAGGAGGGAAGACGGCCTTTATAACATTGATACATTTCTAAAACTTTTTCAGCTATAATGAATAATATAAAAAAGGGAAAAATATATTATAGCTTCCCCCTCTTTTGATACAATACCTCCATTCTACCCAAGCAATCTCCTCGATCAGGTTAGTTAATCTATCTTATGTTATTTATCTCCTTATTTTCTCTTTTCCCTCTATTTTCCATATCTCCATCTCCACTTTGTATATATTGATACATTTGCTCATTTATTTTTTACTTTATTTTAACTCTTTATTCCCTTATATGTAGTCAGTACATTTAGGTAGACTTTACAATATCTCAATTTTCTATTTAACTATTCTATTTAGTATCTCAACTTTACTATTTATATTTATTTCTTATATAACTTCATATTCCTTTTCTCTGTTTTACATTTTATTCTAAGATTACCATTTTAGTACTTATGTTACCTTATTTTGATTATGTATACTTCATTAGTCCACACTTCGTAACCGTTATTATTAATTTCTTAGTTCTTGTTATTGTCTAACAAACAACCATCATTCTACCTACTTTATTTTACTTTAATGTTCACTTATCTACTTGGTTTTACTTTAAGTTTTTTTACCTACATTGTTTATGTTTCTCATACCAATTGTTATCTGGTTCTTTTCTCAGCCCTGATGAAGGCCTGAACTTCTGGTCGAAACGTCAGCAAATGTTAAAATAAATATTATTATTTATTTTTGCCATTTTTACTTTGACTGATCACCCCAACTATCCCTCTCTTCATTATTCACTACAGTCAACCATCAACCCACAATTATGAAAAATATTTTTGATATTTTAATGTGTACAAATAAAAATAAAAAGTTCTTCACAGTTCAACTAGTTGGTCGCAGAAAATGTGATAAGCATATCATGTGAAAATTTGGAGATGATAGCCTAGCCAGCTAGTTGACTTTTCTTAATCGATTTTAAATTACAAATTGTATTCATTCATGCAACTTATTTATTAATGATTTTAAATTTTTTACCTCAAATTATTGGGGAGGAGGAAACAATATTCTCGCCCCCTTACATTTTTATTGGAGGAGGGGTTATCGCCCTTCTTGCGTCTATAGTTGTACCTCTACAACAAACCCCTCATATCCCAGAAATGGGGAGGTAGAGGGGGTGATCGGAAAAAAAAAGTGTTGATAGAAGGTTTTTAGAACCAGAAGCTGGAGCCTGCTTAGAAATATTTTTACTGTAGGGAAGTTCTAAATCTTCAAATTATAGTGGCAAACCAAATTTTTTCTTGTATTAACAAACATCATTTGAACTGTGATTTAGTTTTGAGACTATAATTCATACTAATGAAATAAAGCCAATTTCTAGATCCATAGCCCATATCACTAATTCCTACGAATTGAAGAAACAACTTAGAATTTTGTGCCTGTTGTTACCTAGTTTCACAAGAAATTTGATCCTTTTCAACAAGAGAAAGCTTCAAGCTGAAGGCGCATGGAAAATAGACAAGTATGAACGAGCATGTGAATACTCAAGTGACTCGTAGAACCAATGACACAAGTGTACAGTGTCTTAGATTGAGTATTTTGAAGGAAACAATATTAAATAATCTGATATGTAAATTTCTTTCTGACTTTCAAATGAACTTTTTAGATGAAATTTGATTTCAAATCAATGTTTATATAAATTTATTTGATAAAATTGTAAAATGTTCTGAGAAATTTGTTTTGTGACAAAAAAATATACATACCTATGGTGATGATCATCCCATCTCCCGTAGCAAAGATCAATTCCACCCAAGAAAGCTATTGTCTGATCAACAACCACCAATTTCTCATGATGAGCCCAAAAGAAAACTCCAGCCTTAGCATGGTCTGGGTGACGAAGGATCTATAAACATATAAACTATAGGTTCTATAAACATCTATTAATACCAAAATAACTTTGAAACATATGAACTATGGAAAGATATAGCACAAAAAAGACTTAGCAATAAGAGGTTTTCCCAGAAATCCAGATAACTGAATTTATTTAATTTTCCTAAATTATTTTTTATATTTGAAATTTTATTACCGTCAATCAATGTCTCAATTTCTCCACCACCCTGAACTTTTTATTTTTAAAAGCAATGCTGCAGGTCATCTTTTGAATGACCTAGACACAACAGCAACTTTTCCTCTTCACTACTTCGTGCAACTGAAAGTATCATTTTTGAGAACTACTCATGATTATAAGAGGACAAAAAAAGTCACCGCGTATAAGGAAAAGGTAATCAGATAGGTAGTCCAAAACGGAAATTCTAATCTCAGTGTTTAAGGTGAATGGGAGCAGAATGGCTGAGTAAGGCACTGGGCTCATATTCTGAAAGTCATAAGTTCAAGTCCAGCCGTAGCAGGTAGTTATTTATTCTGTTACATCAGCCAGAGATTGAAGCTGGAATCGAGATCCTTCTTGGACCGCTCAGCCTCTTTATATAATAGGAACACTTAATTAAATAATTTGTTAAGAGGAAAACATGGCTGTTGAACATGATCTCAGCCCAATTAACGTCCAGCACAACCATTAACCTTGAACCAATACTTCTTACAAATTACTGAAACTAGGACCCTTCATGGGTTATATATAGTGTTACATGATTTTTTTTTTATTTCTGTGAGGAGAATTTCATCCAATAATAAATCACAATGAAATTCCAATTTTCAAGTAAATTAAGAAAAACCCATTGAACGTTTCTGCTATCTATGGGCTAGCACAAGAAACTTTTTTTTTTTTTTTTTTTTAATCTGTTTATTGAATAATAATACAATCAGCCACTGCTGGAGGGCTATAAGCATTAGGGCTACAAGTTCTCATTCATACAATATATACAAATAATAAAGAAATAAATATAAATATAATAAGTAAATAAATAATACTGGTGAAGAAGTTAAATAAAAATAAAAATTTCTAAACACAATCATACCTATATACAATATATACATTCGCCCAAGAATCTCCGAGCCAGGCTTTTTCCCCCATACGTGGAAGGCGAAGCAAGACTCCGGGAGATCCCAGCGCCACTTTTCCAGCCGCATCACTAGTATTAGAAGCCAATGGAGACTGAAAGAGGGCACTACAGCCACAGACGCTCAGGACATGAGTGGAGAAGCTGGCCATTGCCAGGACTCCAAAGGCATATTTACAAAAGATCTCGAGGCCACTGCCGTTTCAACCTTCGAGGGGGATGGTATGGATGTTCGGAGCTGGATAGGGATTGCGCTAGAGGATTGGGATGATGAATGAGGTTCTGGTGAAAGTTGGAGAATCTGGATGGGATGATGTCATGGACATATGGGATGTTAAGGTCATGGTGTAGGGTCTTGTTCGTGACATAATATGGAGCATTGACTATTGTTCGAAGGACTTTGGACTGGAAGGATTGGATGCGTTTGATATTCGATGATTTAGTTGTCCCCCACAGTTCAAGTCCGTAGGTCCAGATAGGTTTCAGTATGGTCTTGTAGATTAATAATTTGTTTTCTGTTGAGAGATGAGATCTTCTGTTTAGTAGTCTATATAGCTGACCAAATCGTCGGTTAAGCTCTTGTCTTTTAAGTCTGGTATGTGGGTTCCAAGTCAGTCTTTTGTCCAAAAGGAAGCCAAGGTATCGGACTGTGTCTGAGTAGGGAAGAGGAATTGAATTAAAAAGGATTGGTGGACAGGATCTGCGTCGAAGAGTGAAAGTTACATGCTTGCATTTTGATTCATTAATTTTGATGCGCCAGTTGTTGCACCACTGCTCAATGAAGGAAAGGTGTCTTTGCAGGTTCTGAGACGCTATTAGAGGATCCGAGTGAGAGGATAGGATAGCAGTATCATCAGCAAATGTTGCTAGGAAGGTATCAGGACTTGAAGGGATGTCAGCGGTGAAAAGGATGTAGAGAACTGGGCCCAAGACACTGCCTTGTGGGACACCAGCCTCAATTGGATAATGTTTGGAGAGTTCAGTGCCGCAGCGGACTTGAAAGGAGCGATTTGAAAGGTAGGATTTGAGGACTAGGTACAAGGGTTGAGGTAAATGGGTTTTGAGTTTGAAAAGCAAGCCATCGTGCCACACCCGGTCGAAAGCTTGAGCTACGTCCAGAAAGGCACCAGTGCAATATTGCTTGTTTTCAAGTGCAGAGGATATGTGGTCGACAACGCGAAGGCCTTGTTGGACAGTGGAGTGTCTTGAGCGGAATCCAAACTGATGGGGAGGGATATTGTGGGATTCGAGTATGGGTAGGATGCGTTTGAGAAGGATTTTCTCAAAGATTTTGGAAAGGATCGGAAGTAGGCTTATCGGTCTATAGGATGATGTATAATTAACAGGTTTACCTGGTTTAGGAAAGAGGATAATTATGGAGTGTTTCCACACCAGAGGAAAGTGGGTTGTGCGGAGGATACAGTTGAATAGGTATGTAAGGAATATAATTGCTTTTTTGGGAAGTTGTCTGAGGATCTGGGAAGTAAGGAGATCGTGTCCTGGAGATTTGCGAGGTTTTAGGTTCTTTAAAAGGAATTTGACCTCAGAGGGGTTGACGGCTGTAGGAGGTAAGGAGAGAGGAATCGGTGAAGAGAGGAACTCTTTAACTTCAGCAGTATGGGAGGGATGGAGTTCAGGATGAGGAGTGAATGTGTACGATAGATGTTTAGCAAACTCTTCTGCTCTATTCTCATCTGACGAAGCCCAGGAACCATCATCACGGCGGAGGGGGTGGGAAATGGATTGGAATTTAAGGATTTTTTTAGTTACATTCCAGATGGAGTTATCACTTGCAGATAGTGAGGAAAGATAGGAATTATAGGATTGGGATCTAAACGTGGCCAGTTTTTGTTTTACTTGCTTGGAATAATAGTTATATGATTTCCGATCATCAGGATGCCTGGTTCTTTGCCAGATAGCCCTAGAGCATCGTTTTCTATTAATAAGGTCCAGTAGGTCTTGGGGTAGAGGATTTGTTTTGCGGTATTTTTTAGAAGGATCAGGTGAAGATGCAGTCCAAACTGCTTGTTGGATCAACGTAGTCATGGAATGTACTGCTTCATCTAGGTCTGTAGGTGTTTTTAAGGAAACTCTGAGGTCAATATTATCATCCAGCATTTGACGGAAGAGGTTCCAATTAACTGGCCCCCTGATAAATGAAGGTGGAGGTGGTTTGGGAATTGGTGATGTGGAAACCGTTAGGATTAGGGGACTATGGTCTGAGGAGAGATCATCAAGTAGCACAAGAAACTAGAAGGAGAGATACACATTTATTGGTGTTTTGGAACATTCCAATAGTAAGCAAAGGGTCTGAGTACAGCATTGCATGTTTATTTTTTTAAAACAGTCTACTTATATTTGAAAGCCTAGGATCTTTTTCAAAATCATTCTTAACAGTGCCATGAGATGACTGAAATTGAAGAGCCTCGTGAAACGATAATAATTTGTGAAAACTATATAATTTAATTATTTTTTTAAACCAAAAGTAAAGCAGAATCGAATCAGAGATTGGAGATTAAGAAAGAACGACTAAGTTAAAATAAGTTATTACTTTTTAAATGTTGTTACTAAAGAACTAGGAACTATTAAGAAGAAACTATTGTATGTAATCAATTAGAATAATAAATAGTTCAATGAAGTCTAATTGATAGTTTTACCTTCAAATTCTCTGGTTTGCGACATTCAGATATAAGCCGTTGTTTGCTATAAAAACTATTAATTCCCAAAGCCATTTCCACTTCTTTGTACAATAGGATAAATATTTTAACACCTTCATCCTGAAAATTTTTAAAATCTATGTTACACAAAAAACATACCAAAAATCATTCTTCATACATAAAAGATTATTAATTTTTTTTTTAATTTTTAATTGTTTAAAAAAAATCATAGTTTATTTTCTTTTGAGAATAAGTTTTCATCATGACAAGTGAATAAATAAAAATAACAAGCTATCAGTTGATTGCAGAATTTCTTTTCTTTTTTTTATACTCGTGTTGTAATTATCATAAACTCAGAATATTTAAAATCCTCTCATCCCTATTTTTTTTTTAAGTTCTCATTATATCAACAAATATAATACTTATAAAATTGTGTAAAATATATGAATACAATGACTTGAAATCCTTATACAAGAATCGTCTACACTAAAGATGACATGGCTACAGTTCAATGGAATGTGAATTTATCAAACAGAAATTGAATAGATGGTTTTTTGAATAGAAGTTTTCAGATATTTAAATTTATATTAATTTTAAAACTTTATTGAATTATATTTCTACTATATTCAAAAATTTTTTTTGGTAAATTTCATCTAATTATGTCTGGATTTGGACAAAATGAAACTTTTTTTCTAAAAACTCTTTAGATTCCTCATGACTTTTAACTAATCATTACATTTCCACAAATTTCTGTGAAAATTGTGCAGAAGTTTAAGATAGGTTCATTTTTTTTAAACTATTTTTTTGGACTAAAAAAGTTGCAGGTTGGGTAAGAATAACAAAAAAGATTGATGAATTCCCATTGTTCCATAGGTAGGTAGTTACATATCAAAATATAAATTTGATAATGAACTGGTTAGCCACAGAACATTGATAAACTTTCATTAT
Source organism: Nezara viridula (assembly GCA_928085145.1). Lineage (NCBI taxonomy): Eukaryota > Metazoa > Arthropoda > Insecta > Hemiptera > Pentatomidae > Nezara > Nezara viridula. Next base: position 124,420,505 of record OV725081.1, on the reverse strand, counting down.
CAGCTATAACCGTTCTTAAGGCTTAGTGGTCAGCACCTCATGGTACTAATTGTGAAGTAGTTGATTCCCAGAACTTGTTAAAAGGTTATATAGATTAAAAGAAGAACTGAGTAGCTCCTGAAATAAGGAAGTAGTGGTATGGCCATTTAAGTTCATTCAGCATCAAAGTTTGAGGAACTTTTATGCCATAAGCACACCTCTACTTATTGATATTGGCTTATTTTTTAAAGGGATATTTTGTCACAGATTGATTTAATTCATTCAGCATAAATTTATTTTATCTTTAAAGGATATTATACTGAATACAAATAAATATATATTAATAATTCACCATGCTAAACCCAGTATGCAAACCAGGCTTGGCCAGCTAAGGATGTTGGATCTTTACTAATGGCTACCTCAAAAACCTGAGCATCAGCACTACAGTCACATTTTTCCTCATTTTTGATCAGAAACCATAAGAAAATCTTTTTGACAAATGCTACTGAAGTAAACCGAACAAAATTTTAAAATCAATTGAACTGGTGAATTAATTCCTCAAGTTTAACAAAACAAGAGAAACATTAAACGTTGAACCTTTTATAAATTTATTTTCAAATTTAATTTATTCAAGTGAAAGTGATAGGAGAAAAAAGTTGGAAATCCAAATCAACCCTCCTCAATTTTGAGTTTAAAAAGGTGGATAAAGACTTAAAATATGTGAAAAACAGTAAACAAAAAAAGTCTTATCTAAAAATATATAATCGGATATCTCTGAAATCTCCATAATCTTGTTCTAAGAGTTTTAAATCTGATATAAAATTTAGCCCTCACCCACTTCTGATAAGCTTCAATGCAGAATAAAAGTATATTATTTTCACGTAAAATATTAAATATTAATGTTTCTCTTAAACTGAATTTATACAAAATTTATTATATAAATGATAAATGATAGATTATAAAATAAACTCCTGAGCTGAGTTTCTTCATTTTTTTTACTCATTTAAAAAATTTGATATTTTAAAACAAGATAAAAGATCATACCTCTTTCTTCTTTTTATATAGCAGGAAACAATCCTTGACATCCTCGGAATCATCCACCACTATGTGCATGGAAGCATGTAAGGAGGGAGAGTTTGTTCATGGTGATGGAAAATGCATATATTACAACATTTTTATATTATTTATTGAACACGTCTACTGTATTTGTATATTTGGGAGCGGGGTGGCCGAATGGGCTAAAGCGTGTGCACAGCACCGCTAGTTGCCTGGCAACCGGAGAACAAAGATTTGAGATGATTAAAAAGTACGAGTTCGCGTCCCGGTGCCGGAGGGGATTTTAAATTTCCCGGCCCAGGAAAATCCCGTATAGCCTATAAAGCGAGGTAGGGAAGAACAAAAAAAAAAAATGTATTTGTATATATTAATTATATTTAGTTTTTTATTTTATGTACACTTTTTTTTTCTTGTCATTATTGTATAATTTGTCATCAGAAATTGAGAAAGAGAAATGTATAAGGAAAGAAAAGGGAAAGAAATGGAAACAGAATGTTAATAAAAAGAAAGTTTACGCTCACATATATTGATGATACTGTATATTAGTTTTAAGGATTGTTCATTATATTGATTGATACGTATGCTGTGTCGGTAGCAACCTAATATAATTGGGCAGCACCCTTTTATGAATATAAAATGATTCTCTCTCATTTTAATTAATTTTCTGGCTTAGTTCAAGCATGAAATGACAAAATAGTTTTCTTAAAGAATGACCAATTAGCCCAAAAGTAAAATCACTTTTCTTTACAATGTTTTATAAATAAAATTAACTAGAACTTACAGCTTTTTTTTGTAGAATCCTATCAAGCCTGTAGGTTTCTCCATTAGGTGGCCTTCTTAACTGTATCTCTGGAGACAGCCACCAATCAGCGATGTAGATTTCTTGTTTCGCTTGTTCCAGAGCTGAAGCTACTGCAGACATGTAGGAGCAACCGTCGGTGAGCCAACAGCCGAAGACATTTGATCTCGGAGGAACAAAGGACATGTACCTGCTTCTCTGTGAAAAATCAGCTCCTGAAAGATTTAATAATTATATACTGAATAACAACTACTAAAGCTTAGTTGTTTTTATAGAATCGGAAAAACAAAATACACCAATAATTCTTTTAGTGTATGATTGCATAAAATAATTAATACAAGAAACCAGAAGCCCCTTCCTCCAGGTTGATATTTTTGATTTCGTATGAATCATAGTGATTTGCTTATTTTTCACACACATTTATCATAAATCTAACCCTCTCTCTATGTTATGTTGGGTTAATATTTAATTTTTCATTTGGTACTATTTAAAACTATAATTTTTGTGATTACTTAATTTTATATTTTCACTCATAACTTGATCAGTAATTATTTTTTCTAAAAATGGACAGATAATAATTAGTCAAAATTATAATTATGTTGTTTATTGATGCATGAGGAGTGATTTTGATGTTTGAAAAATGTTTTATGCATTTCAATATGTTTACAAAGCCAAAAATCTGTCTGTGTCTGAACAAAGAACCCAAAGACACCTGTAGGTGCCATCCTAATTACAACTAAAATTATCACTTTTATAAATTACTTACCAGCTTAAAAATTGCATTTAATCTAAACAAAAACAGATTTACTAAAACAATTTGTTTATTCGATTATATTGACCATGAGAACTAGTACATTAAGGGACGACTGTTTTGCCTATAAATAACTTTTGCCTTATGAATGAATAAGGCAGTAAAGGATGAATAAGGAAATGACTTTTTCTCATGAATGAATCTTGCCTTATCAGGATCAGGTTGCAGAGAAAACAAATATATAACAGAAAGAAAGAACTAAAAATATTGTTTACTTCTGTAAGTTTTCTTTAAATAGTTTAAAAATACCATGTTTGTAGAAACTTTAGTTTAAAAATTGTTATATCATTATTTGTTCTTATAGTAAGTCAATTAACAATAACCTTTTCTTATTATTCTTAAAGGATAGGGGTTCATCAACTTTCATTTAATACCTGGGATTTTCAAATTACCTGGAAGTAACCATAATTCTTTCATCCCTAATAACTTTTATCTTAAAATAGACAATTGTTAAGCACTTATTATTTTTTATTTTGTGGACTTAATGCCACATTTGCTCCAAGAAATCTGAGCATAGATGAATATAGGATCATTTGAAATTGAACATAACTAAAATATAAACAACTACGCTTAATATTTAGTATAACTTTATTAATTACAATGATGTTATAATATATATATTTTTTAAACTATATCTTACATTATATATTTATAATATAATGTAATACTATATTTATATATCTTATAGTCATTTTTTATCACTTTCCATTGTTCTATTTTCATCAATATTTTAACAAATAATATTTTATTTAATTATATACCTAAATATTAGTCTATTAATGATAGAAAAGCTTAATCCTTGATAAAAAATGTTTATACTATAATTATTATTATAATTGTCAAGGTTACATAAGCAGATTGAGTCATTTAAGGAGAATTCTGTTTATAAATAAACAGTCATAGTAACAGGGTTATAAAAAAAAAAAAAATTGATTAGCTTTTTTTTTATTTTTTTTTTTTGTTTAAGAAAAATTGAATAGAAAGATATATTAAAAGATATGAGATGAACTTAAAAATTATTAAAGTACTTTGTCTTAATAAAAATGTTTGTTCATTAATTTTTTTAAAATGTGTTCACATGACTAAACCTTATATTAAGGCTGCTGAGTAATCATAAAACTTACAGAATGTAAGAGATAATTATTAACCCATTACCATAATACTTATTGTTGTCAATATTGGCTATTATCGTATTAAGAAAGAAATAAAGAATAAAATTACATTAACCTAAGACAATATACTGCAATGGAATACTAGATATAATCAGAAAAATAGTTCATTCAGTTAATCCATTCAGGAAATAGCACAGGCATTCAGCGAACTTCCACTTATTGTACCAATTCTGATGGTGACTCAGAGTAGCAACATTTGAATACTTGATATTACTTTCTAACAGCGATCACACATTCTGATAGTTTTAAAAATTTATCATCCAAATAATTTAAAAAAAATTAGTTTATTGTGAATTATGATATACAACAATAAGCTAATAAATTATATCACATATTTTAAGCATACTCTATCGTTAAAGCATAACTTATAAATATGAATGTTGTTTGCTATTTTAACAGAACAAAAAATAATTTGTATTAAGTCTAAGCTTGCAAAAACATAGAATTTTTACTAGAATAATTCAAACGTTCGCAGAAAACTAGGCAAGAAGTACGTCACAAATAAATTTTGTTGTAAATAAAAATTATTCTAAATTCTACTAGTGTGATTATGAATACATTAATTAAGTAATTACTAATAAATTACACTATTACTATAGAGTAATTTTATAAAAAGAAAAAAATTGTATTGACAAAAACACACAAAAAACATGAAATATTGAGTGGGATGGGGCCTACTGTGAACTTGAATGATCCTTGGATAAGAAATTTCTTAACATTCGGTAATTTAAAAAAAAAAACAGTAAACAAACAAAAAGCATAAAAAATAAGAAAGATTTACATACCTTCATTTCTCAATTTTTCTCTAATATAATTTTGCCAATCACGAGCTGTTCTCCTAGTTGGGCACTTAATCACAATTTGCCTTAAAAAAATTAATTAAACTAATCATAATTGAAATTTAAATAATTAAACTAAAAACAACTCATGAACATGTCTTTTAATTAAATTTTTTACTATTCAATTTAAATGAAATAATAATCTTCAGTTTAAACCTAATTCATTACACACTTAAGTAACTATTTGGTAAACATTAGAATTTAATTTATTTAGAAATAAAAGAGCTTCATAATTAAATAATAACTTCATTAGCTGAATTAATAAAAAAAAACTCCACCCGAACTGTTGATTTTAAATCATTGCATGCTAAATAAATCTAAATCTGGTTACATGCAAAGAATTAATTATTTTCTGTAATATACAAAAGACGATTTTTCGTGTCAATTTTCATGTGATACAAATTTAATATATTAAAATTTCAAAATTGATAATATCACAGTATATTCTTTAAGAGTATTCTAAAGTCTGTAGGTACTTTTGTATGTATGGAAGACATGAAAAGTCATCAAACAGGTGACAAAAAAGTTGTCGTCTTAAGCTAAAAGGTGTTAGGTCAGAAATATTATTTAAATTAACCAAATAACAACCAGTCAACAAGAAAATAAAGTTTAGAAAACAGAGATAACTAAGGCACATCCTGAGGAAATAAAACACCAATATAAGTCGACAGTCTGGAATTGTAGCCCTATGGTCGGAGAGGGGTAGGAAATTAAAGAAAAATGATGAGAGGAACCGTGGAAAAGGAGGTAAAGAGGTAGGTCAAAGATATAACAAGAGAGTAAATGATGGTAGAACTTCAGGACAATCATAAATTCCATTTAAGGTATATCAAAAATTTAAGTCAAGTACAAATCCAATTCATTGTTATATACTTAAATAATTTTTATTTAAATATAATAATTATTAAGAATATACATATACTGGTATTAGTTACTAAGCAATCAAATCTACCACAAGAATAGAAACATTTAAGAATGAAATCTAATATATTTGTTTTTATCAATGTTAATTAGTCATGCAATATAATAAATATCAATAGATGTAAAAAAAAAATCAATAAAAATAACAGAAAAAGTAAAACACAGAATTAGATAGATTATTTACCTTAAAAATTCAGAGCCAATTACCAATAAAGCTATTGGAAAAAGATCAATAAACTTATTATAATTTTGTAATTGATACAATAAAACATCTAATAAAAATAAAATAAAACAATAATTACCTACCTAGAGAGATTAGTAATAAGAAGAACATTAGTTGGAAATATTCCGCAGGATACTTCAAAAGCGGAATCAAATAAAAGAACACATTTTATTCTTCCTGATGATGGTTGAGTATACACAATGAAATTGTCTTTAACAACTAGCCATCTTGTTCGCCATGACCCACATAAATCAGCACACACAAAATTGCATCTAAAGATGAAATATTAAATTATTTAAAAAAATAAATTTAACTGTTACATGAAATTTACCTTGGTAAATAAAGAAGAAATATTTGATTTTTTTCAAATTATCTAATAATTAAAATACATTTAAATAACAAATAAATAGATAGAACAGAAGTATCACCTAACGCAGAGGTTTTGATTCAAACAGCCACAGATATTCCAAGCACTGCTTCCTGAAGCTGTTCGTTGTGTCCTTTTTTGCACCATTCCTTCTTTACCTTTGTCACCCAATTCATAAATAAATGAGAGATGACTCACTTCAAAGAAATTTGCCTAGGAAATGTAAATAGAAGAATAAAATATTTCTTTTTATTTTAACAAAAAAAAAAAAAAATCCTAAAAAGAATACATACCAATTCATGGTGGTTCCTATAAATTTTTATCTTCAGTAAGCTTCTTAAATAATCTTCAAGCTGTTGCATTCTGGTCGGCAACTGTTCTATTGGAATGAGAGCTTCAGGCTTTGAAGGAAATCTAACAGTAATTTGAAAAAATAAATAAATAGGTTAATTATTAACTTGAAATGGAAGTAATTATCTTGACATAATGAACAATTGAAATTTATTTACATCAGAAAACCAAATTATGCTATACCTGGGCATTTTTTTGTTTGAATGTTTATTTCTGCTAGCTTCTTGTTTAAAACTACTTCTCCTTTCTCTGTGTGCTTTAGTAGGCAGAGGGATTTTCAATGAAGCTCTGATGATAAATAGTACTAGGATTATTATTAAAAATAAAAGACATACCAATAAAGGGGTACATCATACAAATTTAAAAAAATCAGTGACCTGAACAGTCTAAGTTGCTGGTGCAGCTGATAAATTTGGCTGTACCGCTTTTTAACAGTCCACATGAACTCTCCATATCGCAACTGTATTGTATACCTGAAAGACAAATAGCACAATCACAATATTTAATAAATGATGAGAAATTTCGATGAAATATTATAAAAACTACCTACAAATTCGGGTATATAATATGAGTTGTAACACTTCTTTCATAATCTACGATATCTAAATATATCTCGTGATCGGAGTTGAAAACCCGTCTTTGAGGTGATTTGAATTTTACAGGTTCTTTGTGGATTAATCTGTAAAATAAATCAAGGAAAATCAGTAGAGAAACACAGATAAATATTATATTAGGAAGAAGAGATTCTACCTGAAATTGTAAATTGTATCAAGATTCTTCCGTTGTTCCGCAGGGGAGGTAACAGGAGATGGGACATCAATATCTGAAATCGCCAGTCCATCATCGTACTCAGAGTCCAGAGAACCAGGTTCCGAACCATGACCAGATCCTGTTTCTTCTTTTGTCATCTTGATAAAAGGCAAAATATAAAGGCTGCCATAGTAAAATTACTGAAGAAAGATACAATATTGAAAGAAAAATGATAAAAATAATTTTTTTTTTAAATTAATAATAAAAAAATTGTTGATAGTTACAGGCAAGTGTGTTGAGATATTTCTTCAGCTATCTCAACTATAATTGATCCAATCTAACCTTGAATTTATCAAGAGGAGAATGAACACCTGTCAATGAGTTATCAAGCCAGAGGGCCATGTTTGCAATCAGGAGCAATTCCAACTGTTGCGCTAGTGTTGACATTGCTATGTTGTAAAGATAAGGATATGATTCACTATCGATCTGTTATCTCGATTCTTAATCTTTATCCCGAATTAAACTCGATATACATCGATTTTTTTCACGTTTGATAAGCAACGCACTCTGTTGTCTGTTTTTTCAATCTATCTTGTTGATCCCATTGTTTGATATTTCAGTCAAAATAACTGTACATTAATGTACAATCATAATCTATAAAACTATGAAGACCAAAATCGTTTATTAATATATAAAAATTTTAATTTTTTAAAAACATATACCTTTGGGGGGAGGAAAAGCTGTTTCTGAAGATAATTAGAAAATTAATGAAAAGTTTTCATTCCTAAATTATTTTGATTTTCACTGACAAAAGCAATAAATTGACTATTTTAAAAGGAGTAGAAGTCTATGACATTTGAAAAAATCTATTGACAAATTTTCTTCATATATTATTAAATAGCTATTGAAAGTATAAATAGTGTTTAATTCCATTTCTCTTAAGCAATAATTAAAAACCAGTTTTATATGCTAATTAAACACCAATGAAATTTTTTTTATCTTATTTTGAAGTAACTATATTTACATCATTGGTTAATAACAAAAAGTCAATAAGTACACTTTTGATGGAGCTATTATAAGTATATTTATGTGAATTTTGAGATTATTTATCAATACTAAAACACAGTAAGTGTATGAAAATGACAGAAATCTTTTTTCATATCAATTATAGTAACACTAATTGGCATAATGTTCTGGTTCAGTAGAGAAAGAAATCATCAAAGTTGACAGTGATTTAATTTATACAGTATATATATATATATATATATATATATATATATATATATATATATATATATATATATATATATATATATATATATATATATATAATAATAATAATAATACACAGTTCCAAAATCACTAAAAGTGTTTAGTTTTTGGTTTTGTTATAGTCATATAGGTTTAAAAAAATTATAAACAGTATTTTAGGATATGAGAAGAATTTTATGATTTAGTTACTTTTATTGATGAGTAGTGTAATTTAAATTAGGACTGATAATAGTCATATAGATTAATTTTTTGTTTACTTCAGGATTTTTGGAAGTAATTGCCCAGCATCCTTGATGAAATTTGGTTCTAAATTCTTTTAGGATCCACTAAAACAACATATTTCTTTTTTATATTAACTATTTCTCAAAAAATGAATTGACGTTAGCGATAATATGAAAAATAGTTTCTACTAAATTTTTTATGGTTTAAATATAAAATAAGGTAATAAAAAACAACAACAACAACATTATTCTGAAACACTTAATACAGAAACATATTGAAATGTTTCAATTTTTTTTTAATTTAGAAAATCTATGTAAATTTAACAATTGATATAACCAACAAAGTGTGAATTACAGGAGAGATTCATGTTCAAAGCAAACAATAAATTTATTACTGTTTCGGTGTGTTGACATTTTTGATTGCATGAACAATCATACTCGGAATTAATAATAATTAACTAAGGATTTATTTTTGTGGAAAAGTAACATTAGCGAAATATTGCTGCTAGAATTTCTGAAATACATCTACTTGTAATGAAAAAAAAAAGTCTGAACAATGGAAAGAATCTATATAGATTCAAATTAAAAAAACCGATGAGATATTGTAATTGCTAGGAGAGGGGGAATGATTTCATTTACTAATAGCATTGCACTTTAAATAATGAAATAAGATAATAATCTGCAAAAATTAATTGTTGCCATAAGTTAGAATTCAGTTCAAAGTGATAAACTATTGACTGAATATAGGGAAAAAAATAAAACATAAAATTACAGTTTATTGGTTATAAACTAAACTAAAAAAAAAAACTACAATTCTATTCAGCATTATAATTTGTAAGTTTAGGGTAATAAAAAAGATAAATAGTTAGTCAGTGAAGAACAAATTCTTTAAGTTAACTTAAGTATAATTCCTTTTAAAAATCAAATATTTTTTAACTAATACTTCTGTATATTTATATAAAAGTTCATATATTGTCCTAAGGACAGAAGAGTATGCTGTGTATATAGCAATCCAATATAATTGGGCAGCAATCCTTTATATTTTATATTTTATGAAAATAAAGTGTTTCTCTCTCTATTGCTCCTTCCCCTCGAAAATAGCACTGGAGAATTCATAGATATACAAACTTGAAATTGATTGAATAACAACTTTAAAATACTATTTAAGTAATGGAATGATGAATATGAAAATGGGCAGTGATTTTTTTTTTTAGTTAGATGAAGAATGATTAAGGAATGAAAAAAATCTGGAATGTACTGAGGAGTAGAACAAGAGATAAACAGAAGGATGGTATTAGGTTTAATCTTGGAGATTTAAACATTGATGATCTGTAGAAGGTTCTAGAAACCTACAACTTCCAGGAAATTTGCTAAAAATCACTCTATCCCTGCAAACTATTATTTTGGACAAAAATAGTATTTTATAGTCTGAAATTTTAATGTTTAAACCTTTTTACTGAAGAGTTAAAATCAATTATTGGATTGTGTTAGGGGCCCTTTTCAAGCCTTATTGCGTTAAATAATTAAACCATACTGTTGACCTTATTCATAATTTATTTTTTATAAACATAATATATAATATGATTTTAGACATAATTCATCTGAAAAAAATAATTTAATAATTGAAATGTAACTGTTCTTTATTGAAAGGGGGGGAGAGGGAGTCAACAACAATGTTATTAATCATGACAGAAATTCAAAATAACGTAAGGAGATTATAATTTTAAACTAAAAGCTGAAGTTTATTATACATTTCTTCGTAATGAATTTGTTGAATCTTTCTTCATTATATTCTCAAAATTTATGGGCTCAACAGTATAACTAAAAAAAAAAAAATTAAACAATCTTTTATTTTTCGTTACATATATATACATACGTAAAACATTTTTATTCAGATTTAAATTACAGTAACATTTTCCAGGTTTACATTTATTTAAAAGCTTCAATATTAAATATTAAAAGGAAATTGCAATCTGAAAATATAAATCGATTGCTAAGTTGAAACAAACATTCAGTTTAAAAATGTCCACAACCTCACAACCTTTAAACACAGTAACCTCCTCGTAGAAGTAGATATCTAAGTTCAAGCCGACGAAAGTGTGTCAATTAAAATGTCCAGGAAAAAAAAGATGAATCAACAGCCTATAAATGTAGGCGAAGCTGTTAAAATTTGTGTTGAAGTTACTATTAAAAAATTTTTGAACTCCGAAGAATTGAAAGGTAAATTTAGACATTTTTTTTTGTTTTTCTAAAGTTTATTGAAAAAATTTTACCTACTTTTAATTTTTAATTAAAATATTTTAATTTTTACTACTTTTAATTTTTCAGAATGGGAGTACCCTAGCTCTTTTACAGCCAAGGAAAGAGCATATATTCATAATGAGGCTAAAAAATATGGCTTGAAATCCAAAAGTAGAGGGTTGGTTGATTTATATTTGCATTGAGTTAAATTTTCTTATTTCATAATACTTAAATTTGAATGCTTTTAGTAAGGGGAGCAGTCGCTACCTTACAATTTACAAAAGGGAAGCCTCCGCTATCATGGAGAAAGATGCTACAATGAGCTTAACTCCAGCTTCAAGAACATTGATGATGAGTATGCTAACTAAACATCCTGTAACTACTAGGGAAAGGCAAGACTGTTTACCACCAGTTGAGCGATGCAAGGATTTGTACCAAGATGGTAACATTAATTTCTTTAATTTGAAATGTTCCTTATACAAAATTAATGCTATACCTCACAGAGTAGTTGATAATATTTTTATTAAGTAAAACCTTTAACTGATTCTTAATGTTAACTAACTTAGATTTTTGAGATATGTTTTGTTTCTGAGTTAAATCTACCTTTTCCATTCATTCTGTAATTTTTGTGCTATTTATTAGTTTGGTACTACTGTACAAATGTCACTCCACTTTCATCGATGGCACAAGATCTCATTTGAACAACATAAATGGAATCCTGATAATGGCCGAGTGTGTCTAAAAGTAGACGGAAGTGATTGAATGATCTGGTAAGGCACCAACCTCTAATGAAAAGATGATCCATGGGATGTTTATTTTTCTTGAAAACAGCGATCTAATTTAAGCTCTGATTTCAACTGAAATTCTACTGACTAATAGGGAGTTTGCTGAACCCCTAAGTTGTGATCTAAATAAATGGAGGTTATTCTGCCAACAGGTTGTCAATCTTTGGTTATTCTTGGAATCTCATTTATACTGTAAACAAATCAAGAGATCTTATCCCATTGGAGAAGATGGAGTGACATTTTTACAGTGTTATTGTTTCTTTTCTCAATATTACTTAATAAGTAATTAAGTACACTATAGATATAATTCCAAAATTGACAGAGTATGTCCGAAAATGATTGATATTTATTATATTTTTAAAATTAAGTTTATTGTCTTATAAAATCAAGAACAAAAAGGTATATTCACTATTAAAGTCTGCCAGTGTAATGTAGTCACTATACGTAAAAAAGTAAACTTATAACTAATCTCAATAAACTAAATATTGAAATAATTGCAGACCTATATTTGGGCTTTTGGTTAATTTTCATGACTAATAGCTCTATTCGCGAATTTCCAGCTATAAAAAGAAAACTTCTAAAAAAATGTATTCCAAATCTATTGGTATTTTAATGATTTCTTTGTATCACAGGCAAAGATGGCTCTCGTGCTTTGGGCCGCATGTCTGGAGGAACACCTCAAGTTCCACCTCCAGTCACGACTAAAGCTTATGCACAATTCAGAGCATCACTTCCTGTTGCAGCACTTCAGGATATTATTGTACAAACAGTTGCTGAAAATCAAGTCACAATTATCGCAGGTGAAACTGGCTCTGGCAAGACCACTCAGGTAAATATTTTCTGCTTTTATTATATTCTTTTAATGAACCATTTTTCCATTGTCTCTATAGTTTTTAGTTAGTCTGTAAAATATTCAACTTTTTTATTCTGTCTTTTTATTTATTTATTTTTCGTGAGTTAAATATTATTTAAGGACATACTATAGGACAATGGGCATAACACATAATAAATTGTGAATAATAAGAAATTGAGTTAGAACATTCCTCATAAGTGTGGTTACCTGAAAAGGTACCAGTGTGGGAATTGTATGTTGGTTGTTTGTTATCAAGTATTTTTATGTGTCGGATTGTCTATGACTTTTTCTAGCAATTGGAAAAGTTTAACTTGACTTATTAATAGTTTTTGATTTCCTGAAGGTGGAATCTTATCTAAAATCTGTTGCCATGGAAGTTCTGAAGTCACCATGACTGTACTGAGGAAATTAAATGGTTTTAGTATCACTTAATGTGCATAAATTCTTTTTTCATAATAATTTATTTTTAAATTGTTTGCTAATTAAATTTTAACGAATCAATATTTATCAATTTATGGATGTATTTATGTATTTTATTATATTATACGTATTTATGTTTTAATTTATTTATTTATATAGAATATTATGTACTAAAGCATCAGGTTTCCTTAACGTTTCTATCTCCTCCATTTGTTTCCCATTCTTCTCATAGACCAGCTGTCCCCACCTTTTTTCACCTGTGGGCTCATTCATAGGTTATCTGTCTATCTAACCATTTCACATTGATCTGTAATATAAAAAATATTTAAATATAAAATATGGAAGAATTCGATAATTAACTAAAGGAGAAATATGAGATCGTAACAGAGAATAGTTGTAATGAAGGAACCAAAGGGATACGAGCACGGCCAAGTTCACCCTAGCTGGCCCGAAGATTACAACAGGCTTCCATAAGTATCATAAAATATGGACTCCGACTATATGATGTATATATACATATACGGTTTTTCTAAATGTTTTCGTTGGTATTATTTAATATTTAATTGTATAGATTACAGCGATATAAATATTAAAATTTGTATATATAAGGCTACTTAAACAAATAAAAATACCCACAATAAAATATAATCAATATAGTGTTTATAATTTTTACTTTCACTTCCCCTTTGTCTGAAAATGCTTATTCTGAAAAGAAGAGGATGGTAAGTGATAGTTGTGTGATGGGTGCACCTCACCAGATTTTTTTTTGTGCAAGCAGTGAATATCAATTGCAAGTACGACACTCTTTATGATATTTAAAAAGAAAATATAACGATATCAATAAAAAAAGTAAATACATTTAATAACAAATACCTTTATTATTTCCAAAACTAGCAGTGTTACCAACAGTGTCATTCATTTTTTTAATTTTTTCACTGCCAAAGAAAGAAATTAAATAATATAATAATGATGTTATATCGATAAATGAATTATTATTATCAAATAATAATTATATCTCTATGAATTCAGTATGCATATTTAAGCAAAATTATAATACATTTTAATGAAAACTTATCTATCTGCAGCATGCCATGGAACTCAATAACGATGATCAAAAAAACAAAGCACAAAATGCTATGATATTATTAAATTACTATTTACAAATTAATCGCTCATATTTGCAATCAATTATTACATGTTTATTAAAATATGTATTGATATTATTAGACACGAGTGATGCCACGTGGGCACCACTACTAATCTCTAGGGAGCAAAATATTTTTTAGGAGGAACAATCATCATGTCTGGTCGTCTTGTACAGTCAACGCTCGGTCTCCCCTCCCCTTCTCAGTTCAACCTACTGCAGTCGGCTTCGTTTTCTCTAAGCTCTTGTACTTGACGTTTCTCTTTGTGTTCTCTACTTTAATTTTACTTTGAACACATCATTTTCTTTCTTTGTTTTTTATTTTCAACTATTATTTACTGTTTTTATCCATTGTTTATTTTTTGTGAACTAAGGCTTTTTTTTATATCAATTGATTTGATTTTTAAATATTGCCTTAACTTTTTTGTTATTACCTTAGAAGACTCAAAATTTTACTGCCAAAGTTGCAATAAATCATTTGTTAAAAAAGTAATTGGATGAGGAACTTATTGATTCATGATAAACAAAAGATCTATTGTTGTGGGGTGTACTTTTAAGAATTCAACTGTCAGTAGAGTGTTGAAAGGCCCATAAATATTCATGCCAAACAATTACAATACGTCTGTAATGCATGTAATAAAGTTTTTGGACATAAGGACAATTTAAAAAGAAATATCAAAAGTGCTCACTGTATTAAGGATAAAATATATATATTTGAAGTTTTTGACTCATTTTAGTACTTCTATATAAAGTTCAATTATACTTAAACATACTTGTTTTAAATTTTTTATTTAGTTTCTGAATAACATAACCGATTTAATGACGTATCTTTAAGAGATACATCGATTAATTTTTTGTAATGATTTTTTTTTATTATTATAGGTTCCTCAATTTTTACTCGAATGGCATGAAAAAACTGGTCGCCCTTGCCGTATAGTTTGCTCTCAACCTAGAAGAATATCTGCAGTATCCGTTGCAGAAAGAGTAGCCACTGAGAGAGGAGATAAAGTTGGCCAGTCTGTCGGCTATCAAATTAGGCTTGAAGGAAAGTAAGTATGATGAAACAACATTTACTTACCTTTTTTTTTTTTTATTAAACGCCTCTGCCATTGGCTATTAGGCCATTCGGCTCCTGGCAGCCCAATACAACTCCGCCATGAATCCTTTGTTTAAATTTATTCCGATCGCATCGGGGCAAACTGAGAGGTGCAGGTCGTACATCTCGTTCTGTTGGCAAAGAGGACACACGGGACTTTCCACCACTCCAATCCTATATAAATGCCTTTGCAGGTAATCGTGTCTTTTTTTTTCTTTTTTTTTTCCTGTTCTTCCCTACCTCGCCTTTTAGGCTATATGGGATTTTCCCAGACCAAAGGGTGAGGGTGGGGAATTTAAAATCCCCTCTGGCATCGGGACGCGAACTCGTGACTATTTTCATATCATAGAATCATATATCCGGTTGCCTGGCAACGGCGGTGCAGTGCACACGTGTTAGCCCATTCGGCCACCCCGCCCTCAAAGGTAATCGTGCCCTGTTGCCATGCGGAAATTTGCCACCGATTCTTTCCGATTTTTGGTATGTTTCATGGGCTCCTCTGTTAAACATTCCCATTTTTTCCCCGCTGCCTGTTGCTTTTGCCAACTTAAGTTCTCTTCCTTGTAAAATAATTTTAAAATTAAAATCCTTTTAACAGATTCCTTGTAGGGCAGCGGGGGATTAGTTTGTGGCATTTCTGAGGCGATCCCTGCGAGCCATCAGCTTTTTCGTTTCTTGGTAGCCCACAATAGCTTGGAACTCATTGTAAAGCCACTCGGATTCCTTTTTTAATTAAGTTATTAATCTGATTTCTGGCACTAGTGACATCAGGATGGTCCAGACCATTGCAGATCGACAGTAGGGCTGCTTGTGAATCGACAAAGATCACAACTCGGGAATAGGTGAGTTCTTTGTCTATTTCAGTCAATGCTGCCGAAATGGCTTTGACTTCTCCATCAAAGTTTGTTCCCCGGCTACCAGCAGGGATTGATAACATGAAATCTTTGCAGTATACTCCTGCTCCTGCATTCCGCGTAGCTGCTTGAGTGGAGCCGTCGGTGTATACGTGGAGCCAATTTTTAATCTGCCTTCTCCTTGCTCAGTTAATTTATCTAAATGGTTCTTCCAAGTAAGTTTGCAGTCTAACTTCATACCCAGGTATGTTGCAGAATCAGTCTGAGTCAGCTTCTCATTATTATATATAATATCTACTTCTTGTCTTTTAGTCGAGAGGGTAAACATTTGATAATGAGTTTTGAGAGTATTAACCTCAAACTGGTTGTCCACCGTCCATTTATGTAGTGATATTAATACATTATTTAAGCAGCACTCGATAGCTTTCATGTGGCTGCTAGTAGCCCAGATAACTAAGTCGTCTGCATAGAGAAGCGTTTGAACTCTGGGAATAGCTTCTAGTATTTCAATTACATTGTACCTGAATTTGATTTTATTACATTGTTCAAAATATAGATGATGATAGTTGTTATTTTAAAAGTATCTATGATCAGAGGAAGCAATAAGTTTTTAAACATGAAGTATCCTTATCCCATTGATAAAAATAAAAAAATATTGAGAATTATAGTTTGGTTTTTTTATTTTATTCTTCAATTATTTTTAAGATTTTAGTATCGATATATCATTTTTATATATGTAATATTCCTATAAAGTAGTATGCTATACATTTTTGAACATTTGATAATTCATTAACAGCTCATTTTTATAAGCATGTATAAAAATGATAAGCTTTCTCTTGCCAAATATATGTATGTACTAATTTTTATATATTTGTCTTATATTGCAGAGTTTCTCCTTATACAGTACTCATGTATTGTACAAATGGTGTTCTTCTACGTACTCTAATGACAGGAGAGTCAGTTTTGGCAACTGTAACACACATTATTGTTGACGAAGTTCACGAGAGGGACAGGCTTAGTGACTTTGTGCTAATTGTACTGAGGGAAGCTCTAGCCAAGTTCCGTTCATTGCGTTTGATACTCATGTCAGCAACGGCAGATTCAAGCACTCTTTCTTCTTATTTCAATAATTGTCCTGTGATAACTGGTACTTATTAACATATTTTCTTTGCTTATAATTTTGTTTCTGATTTTCATTTTTTTTTTTTTTTTATGTTTTTCAGATTTAATTTGCATTCATATTAAGTTTAAAGGATTATAATTATATTGAATATTTAATAGTTGACCGTTGGATTATAAAGGAAGGAGACGGTCCGGGGTGGCGGTCATAAATAGGCTAAATCGTGGTAAAACTATTTAGCCTATTTATGACCGCCACCCCGGACCATCTCCTTCCTTTGATTATAATTATATTTTTTACTTCACATTATCATATTTTTAACTTTCATTATGAAAATTTATATATTTTTTTATAACAT
Source organism: Nezara viridula (assembly GCA_928085145.1). Taxonomy (NCBI): domain Eukaryota; kingdom Metazoa; phylum Arthropoda; class Insecta; order Hemiptera; family Pentatomidae; genus Nezara; species Nezara viridula. The sequence goes on along the minus strand of OV725081.1, from coordinate 124,402,873 downwards.
AATTATTATTTAAATCTCATTTGTTTAGTTCCTGGAAAACTTTTCGAGGTTAAAGAACACCATTTAGAAGACATTTTGAAACAGTAAGTATTTTCTTTATTGTATATTTTCTTCAGTTCTTTAGTCCTTTTAAATTTATTTTTCTTTTTTTTAAGTTTTATATTAATTCTAAATTAATAATTTTTTTAATGTCTACTTTTGACTCAGTGCCATCAACATAAAAGATGTAAGATCTATAATTTAATCGCGATTAGTTGATAGCAGATGAACTGCAGTACTTGTATCAGGATTAAGTTTTAACATAGAACTTTACTAACCTTTTAACAGCGGTGGACTGAGTCGAGAGGAGACCTGGGCCAGGCGATGATAGTCTCATTTGAGACAGTGGTTTCAAACTACATCAGACTGTTGATAATTTTTCTGTGGTTAGAGATTATGGGCATTTTTTATGGCCTCGGCAGCTAACCTATACCTGATAGGATCTTGTCTCTATATTTTTTCCTAACAAAATTTTAGGCACTCAGAATTCATTTCTGCATTTTTAATATTTGTGTCCCCAGACATATTGCTCATTATATAGGGATCATCATATAGGGAAAACTATCATTAAATAGAGAAATGTCAGGGAGTTTGACTTTAACTGTCTGGTAATCATCCTGTTTTTGCTTTTAGTATTTTTCTTAAAATTTTAGTCTATTGTTATTTTAATTAATATTTAGTATTCCCGCATAATCCTTCCTGCTTATTGTCATTAAAAAGCCAAACAAACAATGTATTAAAGAGGAGGAATCATTGCCTTACTATTCATAAAAAATAAATATCAAATTTGGTTTGTTGAGTTTTTTTATTGGCTTTAAGGATTAATTATGTTATAATATTATAATTACTTGGAAGTTTGAACGCTCAGTGAGTAAGGTGCTGGATTCCTAAGCTCAAGGTCCCTTGTTATATCAGTGTTGAATCAACCCTGGGATCAGAAGCCCTTGGGGAACACCCAGCCTTTTTTAAAATGAGTACTTTTATTTAAATAATTAGTTAAGAGGGAAAATATGGTGGCTGTGTGTGATCTTTGGCCCAATAAACTCTCAGCTGTTGGCCTTGAAATAGTTCTTCCTCACAAAGTACTGAGCCCATGAACCTCCATGGGTTGTAGTGGTACAGGTTTTTTTTTGTTTGTTTTTTATTATGATTGTTTTTTGTATTCTTACAGGACTGGTTACATGACCTCAGAAATGGAAAAGATGCGCAAAGATCTCGAGAAGAAAAAAGCTCAAGCGGCTCAGCTAGATAAGTGGGCTGAAGCAGTGAGAGACGATGCTTCGATGACGTCTAGTGCGTCTGCTCAACTTTTAGCCTCTAATAGTACTCAGGTAAAATTTAAACTTCAAACATAAATAATTTAAATTCATTTGGTCCGCACCATATTGAAGTAACGAATGTGAATTTGCTCAATGTTAACTTTCGATTATGATTATTTGTTATTACAACATTTTTGTTTTGTTCTACTCTTGTAGTGAGTTAAAATGTATATATAGTCCCACTACTGCTAATAAAATACTGTAATATCCCTCTTATATTTTACAAATAATAATAATAATATAACCTCGTGGCAGACCACTTTATACCATTGGGATACTTCCTTAATAAATAAGAGGTTATTAAATAATAAACAAAATTATAAGAGTATTAATATATTTATTTATCTCAGGTATGGGTTACTGACAATCAGATCAACTCAGACAAACTATTATTATTTAAAGTAAAATTAAACACTGATTTTATAATAAAGTCAAGTATGGATTGGCAAGCTAACCTTTTTTCTATATATACTGTTTCTTCCTTTGTTGCACTGAATTCATTTGTCTTCAAACCCTTTCCAAAGTTCTGCCAAAACTCAACTTCCAAATTGGTAACACTATTACTGGGTTTTACCCACTGGAGCCAGGATCCCTTCTCCTATCCTCTCTTTTCTCCAGCCAAACACCAACTGCTTGCCAAAACAAAAACCTTTGTCCCTCTCCTCTTTAGGATTTTTCTTCTTGGGAAACTACAGAGCAGCCATTTTCTTTTCCCTGCACTAGTAGAACTAGATTAGCTTGCCTTTTAATTGTTCAACATTAATTTATTAAACCCTTTTTACTCACTTCCAATAAAGGTGTACATTACAATGCTTTATTATAAAATTTCTTATTATACAATATGAATGGATATATATTTATGGGGAAAATGTATTACGGTTCAACTGTGGTGCGGTCCACTGCATCTTCCAGCCCTCCTGGTCCGCTACATCTGTGCACAGCACCTCACGTTGCCTGGCAACTTGATAACCGAAGTTACGTGATTTTTCACATTCATTACTGTAATATGGTACTGACGATTTGTATTTCAATTATCCATTTCAGTCTATTGTATATTTCTAAAAATAATAAAATATTTAACTTAAGGCTTTTTGGACACTGGGCCATCAAACAAATAAGTAGAAAAGTGACAAAGTGCCTTAGCATCTAACTACTTCTGCCATATTTGAGCAGAAATCAATATTTGCTATAAGTACGATGGTGAGCGAAAGTTGTGTCATGCTCAAACCAGATTTTTTCTTATTTCTTGTGTTTGATTACTTTATGCTATTAAGTTATTTTAATCCATTTCTATAATTCATAAATTCTTTTAATATCAGGGCCATGAGGATGTTGGGACATGTAAGGAAATGGACGAAGCTATTCAAGAGGCTTGGCTGACTGCAAGCGATGCTGCCTTTGCGCAGCTTTTATACTTACTTCAAAATGAAGTTGTTAATGTGGATTATCAGGTTTGTTTTATTTTATTTTTTATTAACTTTCATTTATAATTGAATTCAATTTAACAAATAGTTTTGGTAAAAAATTTATAATGATGTTTTAAATGTTTTAGCATTCCAATACGGGTATAAGTTCACTGATGGTAGCAGCCGCTAGAGGCTCGGCCGAGGTCATCGAACAGCTGTTGGCTCTCGGTGCTAATCTGTTATTGGAAGCCTCCAATGGCTATTCTGCTATAAAATTTGCTGAATGTTTTAATCGAGTGGAAATTGTCGACATATTAAGAGCACATGAGTGAGTAAATATCTCAAGTTAAATTAATTTGTAACATATAAGTTCGTAAAGTTTTTCAATATAGTTTTTTATACTTCTGATTAAATTAAGTATAAGTTGTAGATTTCTCTCCCTGGCCAATGTTTGATTGAAAGTGAAAACACACAATTCCTTGAATACAATTTCTTGTAGAATTTGTATGCGTTTAATTAACTGACAGAACTCTCTCATTATTATCTCTGGGCTTATTTCATTTTTCACAATAAATATAAAATTCGTGATATTAAATTATATTGGATTTAAACTGGGTTGTATATATAAAGTAGAGCCACGAAGAGAATTGACACATGTTATGGTAGAGATAGCTTCTGCCCATGCTTCCTCCTATCGAACCCCACCAATATTTGAAATCAGATACTCTGACAAATTTTTTAAATGTAATAAATATATATATTTTTATTTTTTAAACTTTAAATATTTAATGCTGTTAATATTACTATACTTTTTTTTTTTTTTTTTCGTTTACCCCCATCTTGCCATTTCTAGAGGTACAACCAAACCTATTCTAGCATAGTGGAAAAGTCAAGATTCATTCCATGGATCCACCACAAAATAAATGCCAATCCACTCCCCCTCCTCTCCAGGCTGGATTTAAACTGGTGCATCTAGATTTAAGAATGTTAATGCGGACATTGCTTAACATACTCATCCCTCAAAGACTCTATACTTATTGTCCTATTAATCATTTTGTATAACTTACACCATTTTACAAAGTATGTCCATACTGTTCTGGCAAACTGGTATTAATAATTTATTCTAAAGGGGCTCATGTCCCAATAATTAAGATTTTTATTATATTTTTTAACAAAATGTAAATTTTTATTCTTAGATAAAATAACCTTGAAAAGTGTTAAGTGACGGGATGATGATTCGTGAAGTAAGTGAGGCAGAGCATTTTATTTAGTAGAAAGGAATAATCCTTGTCAGTTCTCTTACCCCCCCCCCACCATAGTTTAACAAATACTTTTTAAATTGACACAAACTAATTTTATAATCTAGTTTGTATTTATATACATTAATATGTATAAATAATTTTATTATAAACTTTAATTTACTATATTTAATCTATATATGATTATTTATATATCAAAACCCTTTTTGATCTCACAGCCTTTTTATTTTACATTTAAAAATTATTTTTTAATGTTTCGGCTCCAAAAGCAATTTTCAAAAATGTTTTTCATTTTATTAAAAAAAAACACATCAGTCCTACAAAAACATTATTTCTAAAAAAATTCTTAAAATATGTATGTATATAGAATACTCCTCAATGGTAGTAATTGTTTTATTTATTATAAAGTGTTTTGTTTTATTTTTCTTACCATTCCACAAAAATTATTTTCTTCTCCTCATGTTATCACAAACTTCATTCTAATTTCTTTCCTTTTTAATCACTTTCATTTTATCCTTATTGAGCTGTAATCTAGACGGACTATATTAGGCAAAATATAATAATTATTAAGAAATTTCTCAAAAAAATATGAATAAGCTAATTAAGGTTATTTATCATTAATTTACCATTTCAGAACTCTTCTCGCCGTTTCCAATTTTGACAGTAATACAAATGAGATAGCTGTCGAGAGGAAGCTTAGTGATGTTGATAAAGAACTGCTCGAGTTATACCATTGTTCCTTTAATGACAACTTTATCGACATGAAGCTTCTGATGGTTCTTATTTCTCAGATACATGTTGAAAATATTAATAAAGGTAAGCAGTCAGGACTTTTCTGAGATTTATTCTAGTTCCCATTTATATATCCTTGGAGCACAAACAGTGTCATGATTTTGATAGAATAGTAAACTTTGTTATATTTAAAGTTTCATCTTTGTGTTTAAACTGCTCTATAAAAAACACAGAATTGCACAAAATCTCTTTATTTTAAACTTATATTTATCTTGTTTCTTTCAGGTTCAATCCTAGTGTTCCTTCCTGGTTATGAGGATATTATGACTTTGAAGGAGCTTTTAATTTCAGAAGAGCGAAGAATGTCTCAGAAGACCAAAGTCTTGATTTTAATGCTTCATAGCAATATGCAGGTGAAGAAAAATTTCCCTCAAATTTTGAACTTGTAAAAATTTGTAAACTATAATTATATTATTATTTTTTTTTTTTTTAGACTAGTGAACAGAAATTAGTGTTCAAACCGACCCCTATAAATACGAGGAAGATCATTTTGTCGACTAATATAGCAGAGACCAGTATCACGATTGACGATATCAGTTACGTAATTGATACTGGCAAAATGAAAGAGGTAAGTTTTCTTTGGCTTGTTATTGTCGGATTAACTTTAATTGTTCAGTTTTGATTAATTTTAATTACTGCAAAACAAAACTTTGATTTCTATATTTGCTGATTTGATAGTGATCTTAATCTGTTAAAAATCAATTTATTTACTTTTTAATTAAAAGCACATACTCAAACTATGCCTTGTAGAGCATTGTAAGAATGTATTTGTATTCTCTTCTGTTTTTGATCTATTCACCATCTCGCCTGGGAAAGGAGTCTGTGTCACCTTTTATGCTCAACTCTATTGGAGAGTGATTTGTAGGAGATTGAAAGAACTTTGAAAAAAAAAAAAAAATGTTAAATTAATAGCCCGTGGTATAGACTACTTTTTATCAAATTATTAACATCCGCCTAAAACTTTGTAAATGGCTTCATCTTATTGAAACTACAAATTTTTTACCCACAAAAATTATCAGAAATGAGGTGTTTCCTCATTAAACTAATTAATTTAACGAAGTTTTAATATAACTTATAAATACCTATTTGATTTCTGCTATAAATCATAAAATAATTTGATCACAAATCAAATAAAACAGGTGATCTCTAAAAACATTGAATTGTTTGGCCTATATAACGTCATTGTTATGTCATATTGGGGGTGGAGGTCATGTCAAATGGCCCAATATTTCTGTAGGCCACCTTTTTTTCTCAAATTTGTGATCAAATTATTTTACGATTCTAGTGGAAAGCAAATGGGTGTTTTTAGTACCTGATTAAATAGACAAAGTTTGCCAATGTCTAGATTGAAAACTTCCCAATTCCAAGAATTTTCTTATATAGAAAAGTTGTGTGTTACGATGAAATTCACAAAGGTTTAGGCGGATGTTAATAACTGGATAAAAAGGGGTCTGTATAACTAACTTTTCAGAGCAAAAGTATAGTTATTTTTGGGTCCTCCTCCATATATTAATACATTTATCACTATTGTAAAAGAAAGTAAAAAGAAATACTCTAAAGACGGCTTTAACAATAATTTATCGGGTAAAAGTGTGAATATGCCGCTTTCTTTGTATTTTTTTATTGTATTTAACTGAGTAAGTCAAATATGTTTTTTACTGTTCAAGAAATTAAGTTTTTAGTTTATTAAACTTTAATTGGTTAATTTAACTCTATTGTTAAAGGTTTTGAATTTAAATTTTTTCACAGGGATAATTTAAACTGTACTAATGATAATTATATTGAAGAGATGGAAAGTTTATCGATAATACTTTAAAGGTGGTTGTGCTATTTTGTTGAGGTTAGAAGTCTTATAATGCTCTGACAGGAGTTAGCCAGCTGTGCACCGTGTGGGTCAGCAAGTCGTGCGCTATCCAGAGGAAGGGCCGAGCTGGTAGGACAGGCCCTGGCATCTGCTATCGCCTCTATTCCAGTCTGCGCTACGAAGCTCTTCAGCAGCATGCCACGCCTGAGATTCTAAGAGTTCCGCTGCAGGTAATTGATTATTAAATACATTAATGTTGTATATAGTTTTAATGTGGAAATTCCTTGATAAATCTTTTAATACTAATTTATTTTATACAGTGAACCAATTTTATTTGAGATATGTCTGAAAAATGCATATAAAAGTAAAAAAGAAAGTTTAGATTCCAATTTTCGACCAAAAATTATTTTTATAAAATTAGTTTTTAATAATATATATTTAATTAATTTTGAAAATCTTTATAGAATAACTGTATTCATTTTAGTTTGATCATATTCCTCTTGAAATATCACCATATGTAAATATTGTTCTCATATCTTAACTCAGTTTATTTTATTATTGTTGTATTTTGTTCCCTTACTCACAGAAAAGGGCAAAACAACAGCAGATTTGAACAGTCGAAATTATTCATTTTTTACCTTTAAATTGATTAAAAGTTTTTTATTATTTATTTTTTTCTGTTGCCATTACAGACCTTTTAGTCTTTTTCCGCCTTAACAAGCTATCTATAATTTTTTTTATAAATATATATATTGTATATTATACAACTTTTCTTTAATCGACCTTTGAGTATTAAATTGAAACATAATTATTTAATTGGAAATAAGGTCACTTATTAATTGTTCAATAAACTACTAAATGTTCTTGCTTCTGTGTTTATTAAACGTTTCGATCCCGGTTTTGTTATAAGTTAACAATGGGATCCTCTTCAAAGCTTTAAAATAGAGCTTTGATACATCAGGCCAGGGACACACCTACAGTCTCAGCACAGGTATTAAGCTACTGAACTGCCAAGTGTCTGCCCACCCTGGTCCTAAGCCCGAAGGCAAAATATTACATGCAAAATAATGAAAATTGCTTTTATTTTATATAAAGCAATTGAAAAATGCATCCATTATAAATATAACAGCATCAAGAAAATATATCTATCAACAACAAAAACAGCTTGTATAACCTTATTCCCAATTAAATAATTATGTTTAAATATTGTATATTATATAAAGATGGGATGCAATAATGCTAATTTATGAACAGTCAATTAACAATCATTAACAAATTTTGGGACCCATTTTTAATTCCAGTTGAGGTGATTACATCACAGCGAATAAAATGGGCTTGTAAAATTGTTGGACTTAATAATGAAAGAATTCCTAAAAGGTTAATATTTCCTGTGCAGAATGGTAAACATCCGAGGGGTAGACCGAAGTGAAGGTGGGATGATTGCGTTAAGGCCAATCTAAAGGAACTGGGTTTGGATGGCGACCGGTGGAGAAAGCTGTGTAGACAGCGATTGGTAGTGTCGCCATTAAACCTTCGGGTTCGTTTAGCCTTTGATTCTTATTATTATTTCTAATCCCAAAATATATAAACAAATAAAATTTTATTTCTGAAACTTTTTGATATTTTTTATTTTTTTCTTTATATGTATTATTACTGCCTATCTCTCTCTAAAGTTCTCTAAAATTATTTGTCCATATCCTCTCATTTAAAATACAAATTTTCTTTTTGTTGGTCAAGATTTTTATTGGTGGTTATTTTTTCTTTCTTATTTCAAATGTATATGTAGATAATCAACAACGTGTATCTGCACTATTTTCTGAATATTTATTTTATGTTTATAATAAAAATTCTGGAAATCCAGGTTCTTTATTGATTATCTACGTACACATATGAAATGAGAAAGAAAAAATAACCACCAATAAAATCTTGATAGACGAAAAGAAAATTTTTTGTCTAAATCAAAGAATGTTGACTAATAGTTTTAGAAAAAATTAGACATGTGGTAATAATAATATATATGAAGAAATGTTAAAAAATGGCCAAGGGGCTGAAACGTTACCAATATATTTGATAACAGCTAAACAAATACATGTGATAACAACTAAACAAATACATGTGATAACAATTAAATAAAAGTTTTTTAATATTGATAAAGAAATTTTTATTTGTTTATGTATTTTGAGAAGAAAAATGGTCCAAGAATTTGTTAATGATTATTAATTAACTGTTCATAAAGTAAAAACACTTTACTGTATGTTTTATTTCTGTTTGTGTCTTTAAAAGCATTATATCCAAAAGGTGTAAGATGTTACGCCCTCCTTGGCTACGCTTAACTTTATATTAGGAAAGCTACTGTTCAAAATGACACAAGACTATCCTAAAACTCCTACTTTTTGCTTTCTTTTTTTTTTGTCAATTTGTGAAATATTTTGTTTCAGGAATTATGTTTATATGCAAAGCAGCTTGCTCCTCCTAATACTTCTATCGTCGACTTCTTATCAAGAGCTCTAGACCCTCCGTCCAGCATGGCTAGTAGATCTGCCGTGTCACTCTTAAAGGTAGGTAAGAAGTACGTTGACTTCTTACAATGAAATCTGTAGAAAATCAAATCACATCAGTGTACAATAACTACAAAGTACCTACCTACTTTGTAGTTATTGTACACTGATGTAATTTGATTTTCTACAGATTTCATTGTAATAAGTTAACATATTTCTGATTAAATTTCAAATAAAAAATTGAGATTATTAATAGTTTCTTGTATGTATACGAAAAATTAAATCTTCCTCCTAGGGTAAATTTTTTTTATTACTCATTCTTTTTTTCTTACTTATTCAACGTTTCAAGTCTCATTCAATGCTCGTCCCCACATTCAGGAATATTCTATTTCCTCCTGTTTCTAAATATTGTCCTATAAATTTCATCAATATTTTTTTTTTATATCGTCATTTCTAATGACTTTTTACTTATATTCTATTTAAAAAATCATGGATGACAATAGGACAATATTTGGGAACAATAGGAAATATAATACTCCTGAAGATTAATTAAATAATAATTACAGCCCTGAAACATTAAAAATATAAGCAAAAAAAAACAATTTATACCAGGAGGAAGATTTAATTTTTCGCACACCTTCAAGAAACTATATAAAAAAATCCTTGTACAGTATGATTTATAAAAAATAGAGATTTTAATGAGTGTATATAAAAACTTTGTATTAGCAATTTAGCAACTTGATTAAAAATTGGAAAAGCTATAAATTAGTTTGTGACAGTTTAAAGAGCAAAAAGAATAGTGTGGACAGTGGGCCCAATGCTAATATGTTAATGCAAAAAAATTATTTCCTAAAACATCAGGTTTTTTGTAGATCAAGTAATATGAACTTGGCCATGCTCATACCATAACTCTCCAGCATCCACGTTACCGTTCCGAACAATTATTTTTGCATTGGATCTTTGAGATGACATACGTTTTTGTGGTCTCTGAGTCTTCTGAACCTCCAATGAACACGGAAGAAGCACTATATATATATATATATATATATATATATATATATATATATATATATATATATATATGTGTGTCTGTCTGTCTATTTATCCTTTATGCATTATTAAACCATTGATCCGATCGCCATGAAACTTTGGGAAGTTGTTGCATATACTCCCGTGAAGGTTTCTGGGATAGTGCTTCTGTGAACCCTCTGAATTTTTTTAGAAAGTCACAAAAACTGTGATAACTTTAACATGCTTCCTTATTTTCTCAAAACATGTAGCAGGAATTTAGGACCACATAAACTACACAAAATGAAACAAATCCTATAAACATATCACTATAAGAGATATAAAATTAACATGTGTTAGGAGTTTTTCTTTATTTACTCCTTTTGAAGGCGTTAAATCTAAAAATATTTGTATACACAATTTTTGCTTGATTATACCCATAATTATTTAAAACCTTCCTGAATTCCCTACAAAATTAAAAAAAATCACTGAAATCGGACGATTCAGTGCAGAGATGTTGAGTTTTAAACATTTTCTTTGTCAATGTCCATTTCCTTCTTTTTTTGGTTATTGATTAATCAAAAATTTTATAACTACTGATGTAATTGAGGTTATCAATTGAAGAAGTGATACAATTCTCCTGATGTATGTCAATACTATTTACGCTTTTTAAATTTACATTTATATTTTTCCCGCAAAATGTTCGGAAAGTAGTAATTATCACCGTTTATGTTCTTGATTCCTTTTAGAAATCTGTTTTTCATTTATTTCAATTTCTTTAACGTTAAATTGGAATAAAGCTGTGCCGTTTACCTTGGGGTTTCTTTCATGAGTAAGGTTTATTTTCCTACTACAATTTTTATAACTCCATATTTAATCAAGTTGTTATTAAGAAGAAGTGGGCAATCAAATATCTTAAGAGGGGTATGTGAAATCTTTTAAGGGAGGTTGAAGGCTGCTCTAATGAACACGGAATGAACGCTATGGTAAAAGGTATAGCTCAATTTTAATGCAGTGCCATGTTTCATATTGGAAAATTTTTAACATTGAAAGAGTATTGTAAAATATTTTCAACAGCTTGTGTTGCTTTTACATCCAACTAATGGTGCTGTTTTAATAAATATATATAGTTTTACCTGATATTTTATAATAGGTATATAAAACCACGCGCATATTTAAATGCAAGATTAGCCAAAATATCAACACAATCGGTGGATAACTTTCTGAGATTAAAGATTTCACACAAACGAACATTTGCCATAAAATAATCAACACAAAGTTGAACATTAAACAATATATTAAATATACAAATAATTGATTATATTAAACATGAAAATATATGAACGACTTCATATCAAAGATGGATCTCTGTCATTTTCAGAAAGCTGAGAAAAAATCAATTTTTGTTTTATAAGTTTAACTCAAACTGTTTCTAATGATTAAGAATGTTGAAGTTGAATCATGAAAAAAAAAATATTAGAATTAGTTTAAATTTAAGCTATGTTACAAACAATTTTTTTTTCCCTCAACTTTTTAAAAATGGCAGATGTCCTTTGATATAAAGCCACTCATAAGTGGTTTCTATTTTCTTTCTTTTTCATTTTGCCAAACTGAGCCATAGCAGCACTTGGCCAGATAAAACTAGTTTATTAATAAAATAATTATTTCTGCTTAAATAAATGATTTAATTTTTAATGTGTAAATTATGAAAATGAAGAGGTAATTAAAATAAAAGTAAATAAAAAAAGTAAATTAAAGCTGTGAGAGTTTAGATGATTTATTTTGTTTGATTTCTAGACCATTGATGCCCTTGATACGTGGGAAGATCTGACCGATCTCGGGCATCACCTACTTGATTTCCCGATCGAGCCTAGATATGGAAAAATGTTGATTTACGCTTCCGTCCTCAAATGCCTTGATCCTGTGCTGACTATAGTCTGCTGCCTTTCCTATAGGTAATTATTGACTTTTTATTATTTTATGTAAATTGAATATTTCTTTAAATATTAAATATAACACTTGCTTAATTGAGATTAATTTTTGTTTAGAGATGTTTTTATTTTGCCGATGGCAGCTGGTAAAAAGAAGGACGTTCATGCGGAACGAGCAAGATTCGCAGCTGGAAGTTTGAGTGATCACATGGTACTACTTAGAGTT